>CM060909.1:620932464-622300464 GCA_030737875.1 Allium sativum | reverse complement strand
AAGGATGAAATTTTTAAATGTGAAAAGTTTTAATTTTTAAACGTGAAAAGGTTCAATTTTTAAATGTGAAAAGTTTGATTTTTATATAGAAGAAGGTTATATTTTAATACAAAGAAAAGTTAGACTTTTATAACAAAGAAAGATATGATTTTTATATAATCAAAGAAGTGATTTTTATTCATATGATAGTATAATAAAGATACAATTTTTATATAGAATAAAAATATGATTTTTATTTAGCTAGAGTTATAAAAATATAATCTTTATTAGAAGAAGAGCGATATAAAAATATATTTTTTATAACGAAGTGAAGATAAAAATTCGATTTTTATATATTGAATAGCGAAGTAAAAATTCGATTTTTATATATTGAATAGCAAAGTAAAAATTCGATTTTTATATATGTAGTGAATACGGATGACGAAAGTGATGGAAGAAGGAACGGCGAAGACTTCTACATCTGAAGAGTCGTGACGTCGGTTTAGCTAGTTGGTGAGAACTTCTCACTTTTAATTTAATTTTCTAGTTAAAATATATACTAGGATGCAGACGGTGTTTAGTAGCACCTGACACCCGTCGTCCACAGACCATGGACGGCTTGTATGCTTGTTTGTTTGATTTTGATGTGTAGTTGATTGTGTGATGTGAAATGAAATAAAATATTTTATAGTGGAAAATATTTTATAGTTAAAAATATAATTTTTAACGTGTATATGAAATGAATATTTCTAAACAAATCGACGATTTGTTTATATACACACATTTGACCGATATTGATTGGGACGATAAATTTTACACATCGCCCAACTGCACAAATAAAATCTGTGTTTGATTGTTTGAAACCCCACACGGGTATTGGGATGATATATGACATAACTAATCCCAATAATTAGTTGTATGTCGATCGATTGATTGACAAACTGTTATAAGGGTTGAATATTTATATTTGATGTTTATACAAAGTAGAATGCACTTTGGATAATGGTTGATTATTTGTCATTGTTGATATCTACATGTGTTGTAGAAAATCCATATAGTTAACACTATATGGTAATTGATTGGGCCTCATTTCAATTTGGAAAATAAGAAAATAATTTCATGTGTTGAATAAAAGCCATGTTGATTAGATTGACGCCATTTTGACGTGAACGATATTTATATCGATTTTATTCATTTTATAATGAATATCGAAAGTGATTTTAAAATCGAATATTTTGAAATGAAATTCAAATTAAATTGAATTTAAACGAATTAGAATTATAATTGAATTGAAAATAAAATGAATTCGAATAGAAATGAATTCGAATAGAAATGAATTCGAATAGAAATGAATTCGAATTGAAATTGAATATAAATTGAATTCGGATTGAAATCGAATATAAATGAATTCGAATTGAAATTGAATATAAATTGAACTCGGATTGAAATCGAATAGAAATGAATTCAAATTGAAATTGAATTGAATTAAAAACGAACTTAAATTGAATTAAAAATTGATTTGAATTGAAATCAATTTGAAATGAATTTAAAACGAATTTGTAAGGAAAAATTCAATTTTGATTTGAGTTTGAAAAGGAAGTTGAAATCGTTTCGAAAACGAATTTAAAACGATTTATAAAATACGTTTTAAAAGGAAATCGATGAAGTATATATTATATATATATATTATATAATGGCCTGAATAGAATGCGCCGCGCTGCGGTAGTTCGTGAATTTCGGCCATTGACTTCGAATGAATATTGCAGGAGATCCGACCGCCGGATTCTCCTAAAACTGGAACCGTTGGGTTCGTATCGAAAAGAGCTTTCTAAGGAATATTAGAGATTTGAAATCTAATGGTTGGATTTGGAATTATGTCCAAATCAAATTGGGAAAAGGTCGCTGTAAGTGCAGTTCGATGGTCGTTGATGGAAATCGACTATACGAGCCTTGATTAGATTATTAAAAATAGTAATAATTTGTGTAAAATCATAAGAAATGATTTGGGACGAATTGGGATGAAAAACTCCATATTTGAAAAGATAAAAATAGATTTTTATCGAAATGAACTAGTTTTGAACTAGAATTATAATTTTATTTATTGTTAAATAAATAAATTGAATTTGAAAAGGGTTTTAAAAGTAACCAGAATTTCCAATCATTGAATTGGAATGGATTTGAATCGAAATTTTCTTTGGAATATTTCGATGTTGGATTTCATGATGATATAGGTATTGTTATGGGAATTTGAAAGATATATTTATATCGTTATTTCCAATACGATATTTGTTGGTCGTAGAATTTGATATTGAATATAAGCTGATATATTTTCTATTCAGAGCCTTGTATTTAATATTAAATGTGATTTGGGTTTGTCGTGAATGGTGTCTTCATTAACTGTTCTTAAGCCCAGTAGAGAAAAATATTAAATCTTTTTATTTAGATTTAATGAAGTGTACCAATTAAATAATATTTAATTGGAATTGAATTGGTATTGATTTTTGGGTTTATCGTGAACAGTGTTTTAAATAACACTTGTTCTTTAACCCGATAATTAATGGAATGTGATTTTGGGTTTATCGCGAACCGTGTTTTAAATGACACTGATTCTTTAACCTAGTTAAAGATTAAAACTAAGTGGAGTTTTAATGAGTCTTTAATTAGATTGAAAAGATCGAGAATGGAGTATCACCAGTTTTACTCAAGGCGATAGTTAAATCTTTAATTAGATTTGAACGGGAAATGGTAATCGAATTTACCGATAACACTGTGGTATTAGATATGAAGTATTACCAGTTTTACTTCGTGGGATGAATAGGTTGGGATTGGGAAATAAATGATTACTTCGGTGTGGTTCGCTTATCCCGTCTAGTTTGAATTGATATTCAAAGAAGATTAAAGAATAAATTTAAAGAATTTATCTTTGATAAAATTAATGGGAACCCTTCCCAAAGTATAAGAATATTTGAATAAAAGAATATTTTGAATTGGAATGAGGCGTATGTTGTGTTTGTGTAACAATTGTTTATCATATACTCGAGTTATTCAGAAAGACCGGGTTTATCCCATTCTGAATAACTAATTCGACGTGGTGTCAAAGATGAAGACGGTGGTCTTCACGTCGTTTGGGTGATTACTGATGATCTTGATTGGTTTGTACAGCCAAGAGGAGGGAATCAGTTAGTGGTCGTCCAGACGTACTTGGAGATCGATGGATATGCAGGGTACTAGGTGCCTCCGGTTTCGTTCAGTCCCAGAACGAACTTATAAATTGACTGTGTGTCTGACATTGGATTTTATTCTGTGTGATTGATTTCTATTAATAATATATCTGTTGGCGGCGGAGAATTTATTCTCTTGCTTAACGCCCTTCTCTGAGACGTACGAGCTCAGAAGTTATATATTGATGGATATCAAACGCATGGAGTGAATTGCCTATGTGGCATGCCTAAGTGGCAATTGATCAAGGCTTCTGTTGAAAAGCAAAGTCTTGTGGTTGATGATCAAAGCACCGCCTGTGTGGCATAACTTTGTGTAACGTGAATTCGCGAGCCTCACACCCCTGTTGTGAACCAGAAACGGGAGAGGACCTCAGGGAGGGCATGCGTTTCCTTCTAGTTAGAAGTGGCGTCAGTGGTTTTACACGCCCTGACAAGTTTGACTTATGTGGTTGTTGCTGTTGCGAGGCGCCTCAGATTGATCGGACGATCCGGGTCCGATGGAGTCATTTGTTGGCTCATTGACGCCCCAAAGGGCGGGGAAACGTAGTGTTCAGGCATAATAATCCACATCGGTGGACCGACCCTGACGATCCAAGGGGCTGTTGCGGCTGTTCCTGAGACACAGGCTAGAGCGTCTCGAATCAGTAGAGGACTATCTTTTGCCTCGGTTCACAGATGGAAATCCAACTTCTAATACGTGACGTTTCGATTTTAGTTGTAATCCTATATATTGCGACATAGTGGGATGGGGCGCTTATGCCGTCTATGATTGGTACTTATGATTTGAAGTTGTTTTTGACACTATACACTTATAGTACTATCAAAATAATCTGTTTTAAACGTATCAAGCATTATTTGGCTATTATAAGGTAAAACCCTATCCTCCGGCTTGCGTTGCATTGTGTGATGGGACCTGGGTCTTATAATAGCTTCAATTTTCTTTATTTAGCATTGCGCTGTTTGATTTATGCACTGGTATTCTTGGGAGGAAACCCGTTCCGTGTTATACGGCGTGGTCCCTAGATTTACCTAACTTTAAAAATAAAGATTAATAACTGTTTTAGTCCTCACACCAGTCCCATGTCTGACCTGGAGTTTATTGTTTTAACCTAAACTCTGGGTGCCCTTATTTTGACACGGGCAGCTAGTAGTTTTGGTTTTGCAGATTTATATTCACAGGATTCTGATTTACAGCTGGAACGATACCCAGAAAGCTCTGTATTCATGTATTACTTCTAGTTGTGTATTGTATTTTTTTTCCGCTGCGATGTATTTAAATGTAGTTAAAATCTCTGATATTTTCTGTATAATATTTATTCATACTCTATATATTCTTGTATTCTGATGGAATTGTTGTAATATACAATGTTCTTCTATCTGCGTTCTTTTGTATGTTGTTCTCGAAGTATCAGCTCTTTCCTTACCGGGGAAGTTACGGGTCTTTTCAGTCAACTAATATCATCTTCAGATAATCCTGATGTTGTTCAAGTTGGGGTATTTTAATTACCTCTCAGACCTTGATCAACAACGTTCTTATCCTCAGATAAATACAAGTTGTAATCAAACCAATATTCTATTCCATTCTCAAAACAAATTCCATTATAAATTGGATTTGGTTATACAATCCTACGACCCACTTCTTTACCCAAATTCACTTTTACCAATCTCCTTTCAAATCTATTCGACCATTTCCCACTTTGGAAATCTTACTTAAATTTCCCCTTTATACTTGATCTTATTTTCAAGTATCGTTAATGTAAAATTAATGCCTTAACACTTTAAACCTCATTTACATAACCCTAGTTTATTATGAACCTTTTATCTTAATTTCCTTTGACTTAATTCAAATAATTAAGTAACATTTATTTCAAGCTACTATATTCTCTTGAAATTCTCTTTATAAATTTGTTATAAAAATTCGGGTTTTAAATATAAACTCGTTCATAAACTTTTTCACCATTCAACTATATTTCATTTCAACGTTGATTACTTTTAAATGAATTTCCAGTAAAAAATAATAATAATTTATTTCAATCTTTAACTACTTCAGTAGTTAATTTCTTTATTAACTAAAATAAATAGTAAACCCCTTTAAAAAAACCTTATTAAAATTTAACAATATTCATTTAACTAATTTATTCCAACACATTAATTTAATAATCAGTTCCAATTCAAAACGGTCGATTAAATCCACTTAAAATGCGGTTATTCCACTAACCGATTCCAATTAGTTCTCACTTTAAATTAATTAATAATATAATCAATTTAAATAATTTCCTTTTAATTGTTTCTAACAAAACAGTTATCCAAATTTGAACCGTTAAGGTTAATTTCTATTCACTTGTTCACAAATCTGATTAACATCAGATATTACTTTATAAAAACAATTAACGAATAATTAAAACTTAAATGATAAGTAACAAATATTTATTTATTTTTAAACAAACCTTTATTCTAAATAATATATTTCAAAATCTATCTCTAGTTATAAAATAAATTTTATAACTTCAGTTCTATCGATTCACCTGACGGTAAATCGGTATAAACAAAACAATTTACATAGGCCATTAACTGCCGATTACTCAACCAATATTGCTCATTGGTTAAAACAAAACGCAGGTTGAATTTTCATTCAATGATCACTAACTAAATCAATTACCCAATCATGACAGTTCATATATGATAATATGAAAATAAATAATATATTTGAGGGATCTGATTGGGTCCCTCCAACTTGTTCTTCCCTGAAATCACAACGGTTATCTCGAATTAGATCATTTCAATTTCATTTAATCGATAACAATAAATAACGACCATTTCACATCAACCAATTCACAAGCAATTCAAACAATTCAAACAATTTTAACACGTTTATTTTATAAACGTCACCAGCAAGGTAAGTTACCTTTATTGGAACCAACCATTAAAAATAATGATTTGGTATTTTATTGAAATTGAACAACTGTTTAATTTCATCAGTTAAATCAACAAACAAATAAATAACTAGCAAACAGTCAACCATTGGTAAGCATAACACACAAAATAAAAACCCAGTTTATGTAAAATATAAATGGGAACTGAGTGAGTTTAACTCACCTTGATTTGATTCCATTGTTACCGGCTCAGTTTAATTAAATCAAATAGACGTTTAATTTAATTAAAAATTAAACAATCCGGTTGATCCCAATTCTGTCCAGTCCAGCTCCACAATGTAGTGTTCGTTACGACGATTTCATTGCAAATTATTTCGTTCCATTCCGCTTATCCACTAAGTTATAAAAATTATTAGATATATGATTAAACTATATTATTAATTCCCTTAATTAATTTATAAATTATGAATTAGTGTAAACTAATTACATTGTTAATTATTTCGGCTGATAATTCCTGTTCGTTTCCATTTGGTTCCTGCTTTCAAGAACTCAGGCGTTTCTCAAAGCCCTGTACAAAAACGACCATACAGTTAATTACTTAACTAATTTATCTTAAACGTTATTTACGTAACCAAAAAAAATTATAGTTAAAACTAAATTCCAAAAATGCAGCTGACTCTCTCTGTTTAATTTCTTCCCAAACTTCAGTGTTCAAGAAACTAGATCCGTCCCCTTTTTGCGTTATTTGCTTCTGCATAAAACAAATTCCCAGTTTTTATAACTTATTAACTGATCCTTAAATTTAAAAAATTTAATCAAACAAATTACTTTAATTAATGCTAACCGTTCGTAGTAAGTTCTTCAGGCATGCTGCTCTTTATTCCCGGTCCACTGTTCTTCACGATGGTCAACGGTTCCATCGTCCATGCCATTCAATTCCTCATTCCAATATCCTACTTCCTTCGTTGTTTGCTCCCTATCATATTTCCTTTTCTCACGTTAGAACAAAACATGCCACTTTTGTTCTCAGTTTCCCAAAAACCCGTGTTTACTTTTCCCTTTACTGTTTTTTTTTCAATACCACTTCCTTCAGTATCATTGCAGCACAGATTGCACCCCACCTTGTTTAACATCGTCGACCATGCCGACTTGAGGAACTCGCAATTGCACGAGCCCAAAAATCACCGGAAGATGATCTAAAGTCGTCATTCTTCTCGCCTTTCCCACGCGTCTCCGACAGTTCTGGTCCGATTCCTCCTCGTCACCCATGGCTCCAGCAAAAGCCCCAAAACCGCAGTGTCTTCACAACAAATTTCCGGCCACCATGTTGTTTTAGGGAAGATCATCACCGTTTAATATACAGGTCTCATTAGCCTCCATGATTTTCGTCTTGAAGAACTTCCGAATCATTAAAAGAATTTGGAGATTAATTGAAGGAAAGATCGGTGTTTTTCTGTCATTCGTTTCTAACGTGGGGGCGCAAGTGATAGTGAACCGTGAGCTAGGGGTTGACTGAGTGCTGTTATTTATAGTGTGGACAAATAATAATATTTATGAAACTTCATCACGAAGTAACCCGCAGAAACCCCCACAAACGACTTCCGTTTACTGGTAAAAAAACTAATCTTGGCATAAAAGATATTCCGGACCCAATGGGACAAGTTTCGTTGAATTCCGACATCGTTTGAAAAAATTCCTTTATAAAACCATCGAAAAACACATGTTTAAATTTTCCACGATCACTAAATAAGCCCACTCAACTTGAAACTTTGAAATCCTACAATAATTAATTAATACGAACCCAACGACACCAGTTTTGTCGCATTCTGAGACTGTTTTCCCGTTAGGCTATTTTTACACGCACCGCAATGCCATTTTGGACACCAAATTACCCGGTCTTCAAAAATAACAAACTATATACCTATCCTGACTCTAATCAACGATACGAACTCAACGGAATTGGTTTCGTGGTCTAACTCGACCGTCTGCTCAAGTTATACTCAAATATCTCTCAATTATATTAATTATGCGCTATAGAAATTGAACGGGCGTTTACAATTGTCGTGGTCACATACGACATCGGTTTGCCACGCAATTTGATTTTCTGACAATAATTTAATGATACAGTTCCATTGAAACTAATTTCATTGAAAACGGAGTGCGTTTAAAGAGTGGCTATTTTTAACGCTATAAAAATATAGAATAAATATTAATTAAATTCTAAATAATTCAAATAAATCAAAATACATTATTTTCAACATATATATCCAAATAGAATATATATACATTTCTAAATATAATTTATACAACTCAATATCGTTAGTTTTGAGTTAAATGATTTAAATTTCTCCTTTTAAATATATAAAATAAACATTATATTAAATAACGATTTCCATAGCGACTGTTTTAAATTTTGATTTAACCATAAATAACAATCTATAATACGGAATCTGGATATTTCTCTTTTATATGAAAATTATAGTCAACATAATCCCAACGTTTCTTATTTCATAGAAATCTGACTTATAGCAGATCCTGTATATCCAATTGAAGTTCAAAACCAAATATTACGAACTACAGCGCCATTTCGAGCTCGATTTATATTATATATAAATATATTACGTTCAAACTACCTTTTAAATAATGAATCAAATATTAAATCCATTAATATTCCAAATATAATATTTAAAATAAATAAATTAAATTAAATATTTGGCTGCCAAAGATACGAGTCGTTACAATGCGTAGTGTATTTAGTCAACGCAAAGGGTACGGTTTTGCGGGCTATTGCATTTGGTATTAAAGCGTAGGTTGAGCAAACATTTATGCTTTGGTGGGGTTACTCATTATAGATATGATCCGTTGTACCCTAGAATGAGTTGAGTATATATATACGAGAGCACGTATTTGTTAGTTGGTATAAAAGTTTTTTTATATTGTGTTGGCTTATCTCTTGAGTGGCCTATGAATCTGGTCGACTCGTGGTTCGCCACGACATCATTAAGAGTTTCCAAACACTTTTACAGAAAAATCGACATAATATTGTATTAAGGTGGGTAAATGAAGCGATTTTACCTTAATTTCTATTTTGATATAAAAGGAATAATTTTCTGAAATTATTATTGTATATGGATATACTTTGTTGTTGGTATTACAATCAAATGAGATAACGAAACTTAAATGGTTATATATAACCAAATATAATTTGTATGAGGGTAATATATACAAAAATGATGAAATAAAATTGGATTCAAAACAGGATTTAGAATCTAAAGCCTGGAAGGTTGGAAATATACTTTCTAAAGTATATCAAAATAACATAGCTTTGTTTTGGAAGGATTTTTGAGTAAAAATCATTTTAAATGGATTTTTAGAATAATAAAGCACTGAACTCACTTCAGTCGCTGGAAACAATTCTAATGATGACTATAGCATCACTATTATTCATTTTTGAGTTTCTAAGTGATGGATTGCTACCATAGTAAAATTTCCGATGGAAATTTATTTCTAAAAACAAGTTGTTTTGGAAAAATTCAGATGTTTTGAATTTGAGATGGTTATAAATATATGTATATATTTATGTGATTTCTAAAGGATTTGGAAAAAAATAAAAACACCGGAATTTGAATTCTGGAGTTTAAATTTAGCTTTTGCAAGTTAAATGAATTGAAATAGTAAAAGTGAAGTTGATGAATTGATTTGGAATCAATTAAATTGTCTAGAGATATAAGTGGCTATTTTATTAACCGAATGACACCAAATATGCATAGAATTTTTTGTTTGTTTGTCGTAAACAAAAGTGAATAAATTGATTAGAATCAACTGGAATGGATTTGAATGCATATGAATGGATTATGAATTTGATGAGAATGTATTGATTATAAATCATTCGAATTGAATGAATATGAGTATATATGATGTGTAATATGAACGAAAAACAAAAAGTTTGTGCGAACTAAAGTTGTAGAAGTATGAAGAGTTGAGCTTAAACATAAGTGGATTTTTAAAAGCTATTGGGTTTGTAGCATTTTTCCTATCTTAGCAATTTTGGGGATGGAATTCTTTTAGGGAGGGAAAATGTATCGACCTGTATTTTTGATCGATTAATTTTTAATACTTAATATTGTCTTAATTGATTGATTTAGTTTCGAATATACTGAATTATAATAATATGAAAAACGATGAATAATCGAATTCGAAGTTAAAACCGAATCAAAACGATTCAAATGATCAATATAAATTCTTTTTGAATATAAACGATAATAATAATAATTTATTATCGAGAAGTCGATTGTTTTGAATTTAAAATTATATTTTATCGACTTAATTTGATACATGAAATTGGTCATTTTCAAATATCCTCTATTTTCGACGAAACCAATTTTATTGGGTCCGGAACGTCAAACCATAGCAGTATGTCAATTTTCATCATGATTAGAGCTTGTGTGTGATCATTTAAACATGAAACTTTAGGCCTCATGAAAATATAATAATAATAAATCGCATCAAAATCAAGTTGTATTAGTTGAAAAATCAAATCAAAACATTTCAAAATCAAATTGCATTAAATTAAAATTTCAAATAAAATATATTTTGTATGTACTTCACCCAATACTCATTTAAACTTCGTGTCCCCTCCTTCACTCCATAAATCACGACTCCCTTCAATTTTTCCCTCAAACTTTCGAGCCAAAATCGAGAAACCCACATTCGCCTCCTACAAAATCTCTAAAAATTTCTATAAACTCAAATATGCTATGTAATCATGCAATTTCCGATTGATTTGCTTCATATGCTTGTTTCCTTCGAAACAATGTAGCCAGTATTGGGTTTGAACGGAATGGTTGTCTCCTCTTTTTCCATACTACGTGTCCTAGAGCTGACCGACAGGGAAGCTGGGTTTGTCGATCGATGTTGGGGATGGTGCTGGAGGTTTTTTTAGGTGGAGGACCCCGCATTGGCGATGATTTTAGGGGCTTGGTGCAAATGTTGTTCGCACCATTACTATTAGGTGCGTAGGTCCTGTGGTGTGCTGGAAGTGGGGTTTCTCTGTTGCCATTTCATTCAGCAAGCTAGGGCATCGAAACCTTGGGGTTTGGAGTTCTTGTTAAATTGGAGGGTAAGATGGTGCTCAACAAGGCCAGGAGCACTTAGCAGTGAGATGGCAGCGAAGTCGCAATGGATTGGGGGTGATCGGGTTAGACAGTAAGGTGATGGTGGGTTTGAATATGTGACTAGGGAAGAAAGCCTCAAAACATGGATTACAGGATAATTAAGCAATTAATCTATTTAATTAGTTTAATTATGTATAGCGTACAAACTTGTAATAATTATATCTCTATCATACGAAATCAAATTCGAACAAAACGAAGTCTGTTGGAATCATTTCAATGATAGCTGCATGATAGAACTGGAATGAAGGGATTTTGAGGCTATTGGGATTTTTTTATTAAATTAAACACTCGTTTTATTTAATTAGAAACCAATCGCTATTTCTATGAATAAAAATCAATGTGAGTAAACTCATTATCCCTGGTTTGTTTATAATTTATTATAAACAAATTTTTATTTAGTATATAAATATTATATGTTGTTTTTTGACTATTTGGATGCATTGATAAATTATTATCAATTGTGGCTATTATATATATTAGTTATATTTAAGGTTGGTAGTAGGATGTCCCTGCACTTTTTAGTGAGAGAGACCCTATGCGCCTTGCATAATAGTGAATGACATTTTATACCACGATATCGTGCCTCGAAGCGGGATTGCTATTATTTATGTTCTCCAACATCTGTGGATGCAGGAAAACAGGTTAGAGGAATCCAACCAGATCCCTCAAAACTTATCTTATTGTTGTTTCATGTGTATTGTGTTATATGATGTGTGACATATTATTATTGCGTGTTTGGTTGTTTGAATATCGTTGACCTTAAATATTGATATATAAAAATATCATGAAAAGGAATTATGACATCTAAAGGGAAAATCTATTTTTTTCAAAATAGAAATTGAATTTCGAATGGGCTAGGAAAAATAAACTTGTTTTTAAAAATAAGAAAGTAGTTAATTTATAAACAATGTTATAAATGAAGTGGAATAAATTATCGTTGGATAATTTGGGAATGTAAATTCAAGTGTGAATGTAAAGGGAAAGGGGAATCATTTCGTGAAAAGGGAACGACAAAATTTATTCTTATGTTCGTAATGTAAATTGAATTGGAATAAATCCTTATGGATTTATGATTAGAATTCGATTATGTTGAATTTGTAAAAAAAATCATTTGAAAAAAGGATATTTGAATTTTATTTAGTTGAAACTATAATTTACAATTAAATATTTCAATAAGTTAGTATTTCCAATATTTTAAAATATAAATTAGATTCAATGTATATATATATAAGTATGATAATAATATATTTTCGAATGTAAAATAAAAAAAGAAATTAAAGATTTTAAAAGGAAAAATTATTTTTTTGAAAAAGAAATTGAATTTCAGATGGATTTTGAATGGAAACTTATTTTAATATGTAAAACTAGGAAATTAATTTATAAACGATGTTTATATTTGTAGTGAAGTAATTATCATTAGATAATTTGGAAGTTTAAATTACACGTGAATATAATAAAAGAATTGGAAATCATTTCGAAAAGGAAACTATAGATTTTATTTCAGAATTCGAAATATGAACTAAATTGAGATAAATCAAAGGGGTTTATAATTGGAATTTGATTATGTCAAATTTTATAATACAATTTATTTCCTAGGGAATTGGAATTCAATATAGAAATTTGAGTTGTGAATGAATTTATAACCGATTATGAATCTTGAATGAAATAATCGACGATTTAGGATATTCAGAAATTTTAAGTTGGTTTTGGAAAACTGGCTTAATTTATTTTAACATATCAAAGAATGAGGTTGAATTATTTTAATAAACGAAGTTTGAACGTATAAATTTAAATTTAATTAAAACAAACTTGTTGCGACGTGGTAGTTCATAGTTTTCCATTTCGAACTTTAATGGATTGCGTAGAACTCAATATAAGTCGGGATTCTTTGAAATAAGAATCATCTGAATCTATTAAATGACAATTTTCGAAAAAAAATATGGATTTCGTCTTATAGATTCTTGGTTATGCGAAAATCCAATTTCCAGGAAAAACAATGGTATAATCATTTATAAACTGTAATGATTTATTAAATAAAATAGAAGGATGTTGAGTGAATAAAAATTCAGATTTCCATTAGTAAAATTCAAACTTGAGTTATAAAATAAATATGAAGTCAAGTGGAGTAAATGAATTGATTTTTGAAACAAAAATCAGATTTTTAACTATTGAATTAAGTTAACTAATTAGAAAAATAATTAGTTAATGGAGTTTTGAATCGAATTTGACTTTGGTTAAGTAAATTGGATTTTTAAATTAAAATTGGGAATTGAATACGAAACTTGAATCCAACATGGAATTTGAGTTCAATTTGAGTACAAGCGAATTAAAAATATATTTGAACACGATCTGTTCGAACTAAAAGTGGATTAGGATTATGAGCTAATTAGAGAAGAAATTAGCGAACTGAGTTAAGATTGATTGGATTGATTTGGAATAAACTGGGTATGGATGAATATACGTTAAACAGGTACGGAATGAAGTGAACGAGGAGAAAATGAATTAAATGCTCGTCAAAAAGGTACATATTTAATTCAGTATGAGAATTTATGAGCCTATATGGCAAGCCGCTTGGCATTTTTTATTTTCTTTTTGAATGGAAAGGACATAGACAGGCGATTTGTAGTCGTATCGATTAAGCCGTGCAAAGGAGATACGCCTGAATTTTCACGAAAATTTAAAGAGTTAGAAATTTTTGACAACTAAAAATCAATGTATCGATTGCATATGGAATTAGAAACAAAATTAGTTAGTAAAATGAAATGGATTTATATTAGTTTGAAACCCATATTTTATGAATGAGTTTGGAGTATGATATTTCTAATTGTATAAAATAAATGTTTCCGTGAAAGAGATAAGTGAATGGAATGTTGTCCGACGATAATAAGAAATAATTTCTATATGTTGGAAATAAAGTATCTTTTGAATTATGGAAATGTTTTCTAAGTATAGTGAGAACCCAAGAGGGGGAGTAAAATATCTCGGCAAGGAAATTTGATAATGAAAATTGGGAAGAATTTTATCAATGAATATTAACTAAAAGGGCTTAGTGATTATTTGGTGCAAATAAATATTATTTCCTTTTGGAAATTAGGTATTTGGATGAATGATTGTTTTTTCGATAGTTAAATAATCGACTATCGAAAATTCTGGCTAATTAAATGTTATCGTTTTCAAAATGGAAAGACCTGTTGGATTTATTATCCGAAACCATTCTGTATTGGCATAAGTGTTGCGAATCAAATTATTTTGAAAATGATCGAAGACGGATAAAGTGCAAGGGATTTTTCTGTTGATCCTAGGTAGAACATGCCTAAGATGGATTAATGGAGATATTGCCTCGGTTTCATTCAGTCCCAATAGGAACTTGTATAGAGGAATGTATGACAGAGTATTTCCAATGATTATGTATGTTGGTTTTCACTAATATTCCAAGTATAGTGGCAAAGAAGGTAACTTCTCTTAACTTAACACCCCTAGTATATTTGTGCAAATAAATTAATAGTTGAGGAATCAGACAATGCAGCATTCAAAATTTGAATATGTTTGCCAAAAAGGTAATCGTAGCCTCAAGCGTCGTCAACAGGAAAGATAACAAAAATTGGGTCGGCAGCATAGCTATGCGGGTCGTTGCTGTATGCTTTCGGAAATGGTTACTGATCACAACCATTGATGATAATACTTTCGGTATACTCAAGCGAAATGAGTGGTCGGTCATATATGGCCGGTTTGGAAGATGTTCTTATTGAACCTAATTTATTCTTCTATAGAGAATACACTATTAGAAGGTGATTCGATACCTTGTCATAGTTTGAAATCCATTACTCAATACGCGTCCTTGGGTTTTTGATTATATACTATGTACGTTGAGTGTGAGATGCAAGCATTCTGCTTGATTGCTATTGATTTGATTAGACACTATGATAATATCAGACTAGTGTTGATACAAAATATTTTGGGTTATCGAAAGGTAAAAACCATCCGTGTTTATGTGTGGATTGGTCTTACAATTATCTTTTCAATTGAAAGAATTTTTTAAAATAAATCAAGTGATTAGAATTTACTCAGAACATTCCCATGACTGGCCTAGAGTTTATTTGTTTTGGTTTACCCTAAGTTCTTGGGTGCCTAAATTTGTATGGGCAATCAAGTAGTTTAGGTGTTTACAGATATACTTGGAGGAGCTTGGAGTATGGGGCTTCAGTGTTAGATATCTTCTATTTATTTCTGCTGTAATGTATTGTGTTGTACTCTGATAATGGTATGTATATTTGCTATAGAATTATGTATTTAAAGCTGTTATATATATATATATATATATTATATTTTATTCTGGTGCGATGTGAGATTCTGTGTTGTTATTTCTATTCTTCTTCTATCTATTTCTTCTTTACCCATAATTATTCATATTTCTATACAATTTGGGTTGGATGTGTGGTGTATTTAGTCAACTCAAACGGTACAGATTTGCCTGTCGTTACATCAGTGCTTGTTTACTTATGTTTAAGCGTTACCGAGCTATGATATTTTTAGATGCTACAAATTTAAAGTGACAACTTGGTGTTTTAATGGGGGCTAACGCAAAGAATGATAATCGAGGTATGTTTTTTCTGGATTTGTTTTTAATTTATGAAGTGATGTTTTGCCTTTGTTAAGAAATATAATTAGTACAATTTCATTTTTAGGTATCATTTTTTGTTAATTTTAGAAGTTTCTATGTATCCGTTCTCGGGTTAATTATCGATTGAACTTTGATTTTGATTTTGATTTTGGAATGTTATTTGCAAGTTTCTTCTACTTAATTTTGCGACACTATATGGTAGAATTGAAGTGGTAGGAAGTAGCTTCACAAAGGAGAAAACGATTCTCAAATCAGAGCTCATAGTAGAAAGTTGCCGAAGAAAAGGTGGTGGAAGTGCCAACTGAAGGGGAGTTAGACGTATGGCAGAGGAGGAATACATCGATAGTACATGGTTTGCAACCAAAGAATGCAACAGACATCTTGCCATCCTGCTAGACACCTAGGTAGAAGCTGAGGAAACTTCAAAGGAACTAGTGACTTACGTCGGACATCTGACCCTTTGGGCAGACGTTTGCGCTGAAGCTGAAGTATCTTATGAGGCTAGAGCCACAAGTTTGGCCCTATATGCTAGACATTTAAGGTGACTTTTGGTGTATATTCGGCCTGTGGACTTAGAACATTGATTTATGAAGTTTCAAAAGGCAATTTTTAAAGTTTTCCAAAGATTACTCTCTCTTTATATAAGCTCTTCTCAGATTTAAAGGATAATCAAGGGACTAAATAAGGTTAATTCTAATTAGGGTTTTAGGAAACTTAATTTTCTTCAATTCTCATCTTCATAAAATCATTTTTTTTAAGAATTTTGATCATTATGTTCAATCTCTTATAGTCTTCTGTTGGTATATAATAAAGCTCTCTCAAAGTGGATGTACACAAACAAGACGTTAGTGGAACCACTATTAATCATTGTATGACTTATTTACATTATTGCTTTATTATATCTTTTGTTTGATGATTGTGATTGGTTATTGGATTATGCTAAGATTGTTTTACGATATTGATTGGTTGTTTTTACATTTTTACCATGATCTCGTCTTCTGATGTGTTTGTGGACTTGATTTGAGCGATCTTGAGTCGAAATTCTCCATAACAACTGGTATCGGAGCATCGGTGTTGGTATATGGTTGTAGACATGGCAGAATCAGATTCAAATGGCCCCTCAACAGTAATGGCCCGAATTTCCATACTCTTTGAGTCGACTGATAACACCACACGTCCAACCCAAATTGCACAGAAATACGAATCATTATTAGAAAGAAGTTAGAGGATGAGAAATAGAAAGAAAGAAATATTAGAATAGAAGAAAATGAAGATCGCAAACTCACAGCGGAACGAATAACATATATTAGATAACATAAACTTTGAAATACAATTCGGTAACTTTATATACATACCATCATCATAGCACAATAGCTATTTCTAGAACAGTTATAAACACTTGTTTCTAGATACAAATGTGGTACACAGCAGAATATATAATAGTCTATAGCTAACTGGTGAAGCCTCTTGCTTCAATCTCCTTAAGTGGATCTGTAAAATCCCGACTACTTGACTGCCCGTACAAATTTGGGCACCCAAGAGTTTAGGGAAAACAAACAAAATAAACTTTGGGTCAGTCATGGGACTAGTGTGAGTAAACTCCAACCATTGGTTTAACTTTCAAAATCCTTTCGAAAGAAATGATAATCTGAAGACCGATCCGCATATAAACACAGATGGTTTTTACCTTACGATAACCAAAAATATTTTTGGTATCAAATCCAATGATATTACAATAGTGTATAAATCAAATAAATAGAAATCTAGCAGAACACTTGCATCTTACGCTCCATATATAACATTAAATCAAAAACCGCAGGGCGCTTATTGGAGATTGGATTTCCAATATGACAAGGTATGGAACCACCTTCCGATAGTGTATCTCTAGAGGGGAATACATTGGGTTCAACAAGAATGTCTTGGAACCCGGCCCAACATGGCTGACCACTCGTTTAACTTGAGTTTATCGAGCATATTATCACCAATGGTTGTGATCAGCAACCGTTACCGAAAGCATACATCAACGAATAGAATTAGAGGCAAAATGAGTTTTCTCTAGATCAGGTGATAATACCCCTAATGGGAATGATCCACATGGCCATGCTACCTGCCCGATTTCTGTCATTTCCCGGGTGATGAGGCTTGAGGTCACGATTATTTTTGAGAACATCTTTCCACCATTTACTTTGAATGTCACTTTGTCAGATCTGTCCATACACGTTGTCCTGGGAGTGGAGAAACCGAAGGCACTATTCCATCAATCCAACTTGGGCGATTTTTACCTAGCATTAACAGAACAGCCCTTGCACTTTACTCCGTCTTCAATCATCTTTAGCATAAGTGGATTCGTAATGCTTATGCCAATACGGAGTGGTTTTCAGATATTAAATTTGATCCCGGTCTCTCCGTATCGACAACGGAGGTATAAAATAACTAAAAACCTTGATAGTCGGTGATTTAACTATCGAAGGAACATCCATACAATCAACAATCCTATTTCCAAATGGAAAATTCTATCGATCAACCATCTAACAACACTGGCCCCTTTTTATATAATTTCCTTATTATATTATCAATTCCAAACTCCCCTTCTTTATATCCCTTTTAAAGCTTGATTATCGCTTTCGATTCTTGGAAAAAACATTTTTAATATCATAGTTTCTTTATTCAAGAAAATATCCCTTATCCAAGTTAGATTTTTTTTATAAATATCCATATTTACTAAATTTAGAAAATATACATTATTAATATTGGAAAATATTTCTATATTCCATTCATCAATTCCTCGCTGACCGATTCATTTCATTTTCTATGCATCGAAAATATCTCCTATTTTATTTGGGAAAATGTTTCAAATTCCTTTAAATTAACGCGATGTTATAAAACATCGTTATTATAACTTAAACCATTAATCATTTATTCACTAACCATGTTACTAACCAATCTTCACTATCGAACCTTAACCATTCCTCCATTAATCATGAAGTCAATCAAGTTGGGGTATAACTACCTCTCAGACCTCAATTGAACAACATTCTCAACTTTGAAATAGTCAAATCTCATAACTTCAAACAAAATATCGCTTATGCTACTCTTAGATTCAATCTAAGAATTCACTTCTTTTACGAAAAACATTGATTATAACGGTATCGTTATAATCTCTATTTCCTAATGTTTGATTTAGAAAACGTTTATTTTGACGGCAACGTTAAAATCGCTGTTTATATTTATACGACATTTATTATAATAGTAGCATTATAATCGCTGTTTCCAAATATTTGATTTATAAGACAATTATTATAATGGTAGCTTTAAAATCGTTGTTTAGATTTACAAAAAAAAATTATAATGACAGCGCTAAAATCGCTGTTCAGATATTGGTTTCAAAACTGATTTTCCACCTTTTCATATAAATCCAAATTTGAATTTATACTTTAATTTATCCAACGATAAATAATTCACTTAATTTATAAACTCGTTTAAAATTAACTTCTTGTTTATATAAACAAGTTTTTAACTTTTTAACTCTATACGAAATTACACTTCAATTTTTGGAAAAATATATTTCCTTTTTAAATCTCAAATTTCATTTTCTATATTCGAAAATATTTTACGGTATTTAAATACCAAAATTCTAGGGCTAGTGATATCTAAATACAACAAGATCAATCACAGTTAATATATCACAGCATATTTCACTATCAGTGCAAACACAATGATATAAATGTTGAGGAATCCAGTTGGATTCCTCAACCTGTTTCCCTGCATGCACAAATGTTAATCAACATCAATAATATTATTTTCATATCAATATGAAATATCATGGTGAACAGAATTATTAAACGATCAATGATATAACTAATTCAACCAATTTTATCAGCTATTCATCCAAAAAACCATCACACAGTATGAAATTACTATAAATAAATTTAAAACTCGTTTATATAAGAATATAAATGAGGCACAGTTAGTGAATTTACTCACATCGTTTGCAGTTGATGATTTTGCTGTTAGTTTTGTTTAAAATCAAGCGAGCGTTTGATTCTACTGCAAAATTCCAATAGCTATGCTCTTCACCACATTAATTCCATCATGTAGACCTTTATGTTACGATTCCAACGTGACTGATTTGGTCAAATTCTGCTTTTATATAAGCAATATATAGATGTTTCAAGATTTAATCGTTTAAAAAGAATTTAGATAGGCTAATTAGATCATTAAATATTTAATTACCGTTTAAAATAATTTCCTCTTCCCAAATCATGATTTCCAGCAAGCGAAAAGCCACTTTCCTAGTTGAGCACCCTTATTGCTTCCATCTGAATCACAAATCATCTTCGCTAACATAGAACTTCAGCTATAGTACCTCAATGACCACACAAGTGTTAACTCCGTTACTGTGCTTCCCATTTTCTTTCCAGATCATGCACAAGCATGCATCCCTCTATCTTTCACCGTACTCAAGCTATTTTATTTACTCATGTCCATTTTTCTGCACGGTTGCTCACCAACACGAGAAATGACATTTCCCCTTTTGAACTCACTTCTACCTTTCAATTGAAATCCGCACCGTTCACTCTGGCCTGAACTTCTCCCTCAAGAACACGAACAGCTTCAAAAAACATCGCACCTTTCATCGCTTGGACCAAACTCCTGCTCATGAATCTTTATCCCATTTCAGCAAAGCCTTACGCAAGAACAACCCCAAACCTTAATTCATTACTAATCGCTAATACCATATACCCTACCCGTTAATCCTCCTTCCTCTTCCAGTATAATTTTAATGACCCGCTCACCTCCATGAATACCCCTTCCAACGCATAAACCACCCATCATCACACGCTTGCTCAAATCCATTATTAAATAAGTTATAATAAACTTAGTTTCCATAATTAACTATAATAAACCCCTTTTTAAACACTATTATGGTAATACTGCTAATTGCTTGCTCTTTTGTGAATTCTCCTGAACCCGCTATTCTCATTTCAGCAATATTCCTTCTTCCGTGTTCATAAGCCCACATCCTTCCTGCTATTCTTTTCTTCTTAGCAAGACAGTTTCCTCCCCATACCTCCACCCAAACGCCATCTAAAAACCTAGCGCTCGACCAACTCCTGAAGACCGACCCTCAAGCCTACCCATCCGTAGTTACTTGCTAACCTCAAAATGACCGCTGGTCATCACTCGTTCGAGCATAGGTTAGGCTCGGTGGCACTGCAATTTTTCGAGCATCAGATCTTAACGTCAAACATCACAACAAGTTCACGGATTGTAAAATCTTACTTCCAAAATTACAGCGAATCTAAGAACATGCGAATTCATTTTGTATTTCATTTTATAGATTTTCTATTTGTATTTCTCCCCTCGTATTGTTTTGTTTTCCAAGATTGAAAGAGGTGTACAATATTTATAAGCAGATGTGCGTGATAGGCACGGTTGCAAAGCTTGGGGCACATGGTATTTAATGGATTGGCATGCACGAAATCGAGGCTTGATATGCACGAAATCGAAGTGGGTTGGAGAACACGTATATAGAATAGGGTAGATCTCATTTTCTTCAGCTTAGCCATGTGCCCGATTTTAATTCTTTCAGGCGTACAAGCGGTGAAGATATCACACTGTCATGTCCCTCATTTAATTTATAGGTCGGTGTAGATTTAAAATATAGGTTGCATTAGGGTAGGCACTATTCTTCTGCACAGACATATGCTAGTTTATATTTTTTTCAGAGTAGGCAAGTGGTACTATACACAAAATAGGGTAGGCACATGTTGGCCATGTATGTGCGTTAGAAGAATTTGCTCTCTGGCTTTGGTAGAATGTGGTCACTTCAACATACCTAATACAAAGCCATGCAACAAACAAATGGCAACTACTATATGCTTTATTACAATACGACAGTGTTTTTATTATATACCTTGTGTACCCAGTTACACTACTTGATGCACTATATTTTTGTTTCAAATTTTTATTTTAATCTTTTTGGTTATTACTAATTGGTATACATAGGGTATTTAATTAACTTTGAACATGCATACTAACTCCTTGTATTTACTATTTAGTTAAGATAATATATTTATTTGAAATTTAAATGGTACCGTCTATGGAGAATTTCATTTATTTATCGACCGTTACAGACAAAAATAAGAATATCATTAAGCCGAGCAATGTGCTATGGTCCCAGAAATATAATAACATAGACAAATTAACTTATTTTGTGAAATCCCAAAATGCTGATACAGGGTGTAAAATACTCCAAATAAAATGTTGCCTCTTTACCAAAATAAAAATTACAGAAAAATTCTATAATTTAAATTATAACTACGTCTCAAAAATCTTGTCCAAATTCAAAACCAATATTTAATTATTTTAAATAAACCGTTATGGCTTATATACGATTCCATAGCGACTATTTGAAAATTTGATTTGGATATAACTCACAATCTATAAGTTTCAATTTTTCCCTTTTGTTAGAAAAATATAATCAATTATATCCTAACGTTTCTTATTTCATTGAATTCCGACTTATATTGGATTCTGTATATTCAGTTGAAGTTTAAATCGTAAATTACGAACTACTACGACTATTTTGGGCTCGTTTTAAATTATATTATAAATTATAAGTTAAAACTTTGTTTTATAAATAAATTCGTTATAAAAATCCTTTTTAAATTATCAATACAACATTTAAAATCAATTTAAATGTTCAAAATTAAATGGCTAAAAATCCGGGTCATTACATCAGCAGTAGGTCCAGGTAGGGTAGCTCCTTATGTACGCAGTTCATATGCGTCTTTTGGATCACAATTGGTTGTTAATAAGTGGAATGAAGATAATGATTTTGAAAAATGACAATGGAACATGAAAGAAGTTCTTAGGAAAAATCGAGTTCATTGGATGGTGTTTGATACACTTTTCTTTTCCAATAAACAACTCAAATATGGAGTGAGAGGAAATGGAAAACTGTGAATTTTCTACACTTCAGCTTACTATAAAGGACAATTTTATCTTCGAAATTAGCGGTGAGATGACTACTAATGGAATTTAGAACTGGTTAGAGAAATTATATTTGAGGAAGTCACTTACAAATTGTTTGATCTTGTTACAAATGATCATTATATACAAGATGAAAGAAGGAACACTTAAGTATGTTTGATGATTTGATAATGAAGATGAAGGTCGAAGATTTGAAAATTAAGAAAGAGCAGAAGGCGATGATATTATTATGTTCGTTGTTGGACTATTATATGGGCTTCTCTAATAGTTTGATCTATGTTCGAGATACATTGACTCTTGATGGCGTCAAAATAAGTCTTCTTATGAGGAATTGCTGGATCAAATAAAGAAGCCGAGTGATGGAGGTAGCAGTGCAGGAAATGTTCATGGTTTCTTTGTGAAGGAAAACCAAAGGTGTTCTAAGTCAAGAAATCCCAGTTGGAGAGGAAAGTTGAAAGAAAGAAATAGAAAGTGCTTCCTTTTTAAGAAACCTGGTTATTGTAAGAATGAGTGCCCAGACAAGAAGAAGGGAAAGAAGTAACATCCTCGTCAGTTGCATTGGTGAGTGGAGTTGGTGAGGGAGACGTAGACGTTTTATCGAAGATAACATAAGATGTTTCGAGTAGCGAACAGATGCTCAATTCGAGGGCTTCGTATCATACGACGCCAAAGAGTAATATTTTATATTATGCTAACAAAGATGGAAACTGAATTGTTACAGGAAATGGTGTTATTTGCAAGTTGGTGTGCATTGGTTCTATGTAAATTTGAATGTTTGACGAAGTGATTCAAATTCTCACTAATGTGCGCTATATTCCAGGACTAGGGAAGTCACTTATCTCATTGGGGCAACCGGATTCTTTGGAATGCAAGATCACTATTGAGACTGATAGCTTAAGGATTTTGAAGGGTGTGCTTGTGGTTACGAAGTGTGCTAGGACTCATGGTGTATATTTGCTTCAAGGAGTGAACATATAACGTGAAACTTGTGTGGGTGTTGATAGTTCTAAGTGGCGTGGTGCGACACGATTGTGCCATTTGAGATTAGGTCATGTCTCGTAGAGGAGTTTGGATATTCTTCGTAGAAAGGAGATGATTAGTACAGAGAGTTTCAACAAGCTAGTGTATTGCGAGAAATGTGTCATGGAGAAGCTAATAAGGGTATCATTCGTTGAAGAAAAACATGATTTGAGAGAAGTTATTGAATATGTACACATGTACCAACTATAACGACCCGACTTTTTGCCCGTTTTTCGCCAGTAATTATACCAACTTAAACCGTTCACAAAGACGGATTGTTAGGGATACTTACACATATGCACAAAATAAAAAGAACTTTTTCATTATCATTACAATAATATTACATTAGAGACATGAGAGTTACATCAGAGTACACCGATTACACAACGGAAGAGAAACTAAACTCAGCGAAAGAATATTCATGCTCCCAGATATAATAGCTCCAACTAAACCAA
Source organism: Allium sativum (assembly GCA_030737875.1). Lineage (NCBI taxonomy): Eukaryota > Viridiplantae > Streptophyta > Magnoliopsida > Asparagales > Amaryllidaceae > Allium > Allium sativum. The sequence continues at coordinate 622,276,125 of CM060909.1, read as the reverse complement.
CATCCTGCTCCAATCAACTCCAAGTCTAAACTGCAAACCAAACTACTAGGATGCCCGTGTAAAAATTATGGGCACCCAAAGTTTAGGTGTGGGAACAATAAACTCCAGGTCAGTCATGGGATTGGTGTGAGAACTCAAAACATTTGTTTTAAGGTTTATTTTTAATGTTATGTAATTCACTAGACCACGCCGCTAATGCGGAACGGTTTTACTCCATGTGAATACCAGTGCATAGAAATTCGCAATGACTTTTCGAAAAATGAAACTAACATAAGGTCTTGCGGCACACATACAATGCAAACACACACTTGGGCGAGGTTTCTCCTTATGCAGTCAAAAATGCCTTTGCTACGTAAAATCCTCTTTCAATACTATAATATAGTGTGAAAAACCTTTCGAAAGTAAATGTATTAAAATAGCCAACATAGGTACCATATACTATACTGACATATGGTATACAATCAAAATCGTACTGGTTCATAGCAAAGATTAGGTTTCCAACAATGACCAGGAAAAGGAACTTCCTTCCGTACCATATTTTGAACACCTCTAAAGGGATATCCGAGCATCAAAAGTGATGCTCCTCATGCCAACACAAGGTCGGGTTACCTCTGTAACTGGATAACTTAGAGTACGCCTGAGTATGTCATCTCCAAGTCGTTACCGAACTTTCCAAGCACGCACCACCAACAACAACAAAAGTAGATGCTTTTACCACATAGGTTAATAACTGGGATCCATACCATAGTACACCTTTTATCTAGAAGGAGACAATACCCCCATAACCTTGCCGCATTTCTTCCTGTTTTAGCCATTACCGGGGTGTGAGGCTTGCCGAGGTCACGATATACACAAAGCTACACTTAAATAAGCCATGCTTTGATCATCCATAGCTCATCACATAACTTACGTATGCCACATTGTCCATTCACAACGCATCACTTATTTCTATCAATATATAACCTCTAAGCTCATATGTCTTAGAGAAGGGTGTTAAGCAAGAGAACAAATTCTCCGCCACCAAACAGATATATATTTAATAGAGATCAGTGCTACGCAATCAATTACAATGTCAGACACACAATCCATACAAGTCCGTTCTGGGTTTGAACGAAACCACAATCCGGTATTCCTTCACATACATTTGGGCTTCTTTCCACTTAGCAGGTATCAAATCCATCTGCGAATGGTAGCCAACCATTCGAGACATTCAGTAAGTTGTTCTTACAATATGAAGGGTCTCGGTCTTTAATGTCGTCTTCAATATCTTCAATTGCTCCACAACGTCGTATTATCACTTGGAATGGTTTTCAGGCATACATCTTATCCCAGTCTTTCCAAATAATAAGTGGAATTTAAATAAAAACAATTATGGAACACACTAACTTTCAACTAAATCTCCTTCCATCTTGGATTTTATTAAATTAAACTTCTTTAAATCCATTCTCAGATTATAACAAGATCCATATTTAACCTTTCTCTTTTAAAAGACATCCCTTAAATCAAGTATAATTTAACCTCAAAGCCTTAATTAATTTTCCATTTGATAAGTCGTTATCAAAAACCCAGTTTCCTTTGAAAATCCTTACCCCACATTTCAACCATAGTTTCCAATTAAATCGGTTTCCCAACATTCAATTCTTTAATCTTAACTAAAAGATTATACTTAACTTTACGATTCAAAACACTTTACATAATTTATAATGATTTTACAAATTTTTTAATATTTTTTAAACATTTAAAACAATTGTTTATAGTTATATTTGACAACTACTCTTACAGCGACCACTTCCACAACGGTTTTAAACATAACTTGAAAATTATAACTCGAAATTAAAATCTTCTTTCACTCATTTGAAAGCTCTTGCTAATGGAAACCAAACATTTTCTGTTTCATGGAAATCCAATTTAGATTGCAAAAGTTATAAGCATTTACTGTTTCTAACTAAAATACGCGAATTTTCCATTGTGCGACAAGCTCTATTTTGACCGAAATAAAAATTATTCTACATTGCTTCAAATACCTTAGAAAACCCTTATATACTTGTATAAATCATTTAAAGTTATTCACAGAGACTTTCCAAAAAAATTCGGTTCAAAATCCAACTTTCCTTTTTCACTTAAATCAAATTCCAATTTATTTCTAAATTCAAAAAAAATCAAATTAACCATCACATTCGTCGAATCAGTTAGGGAGAGCAGAAAACTATAATTTCCAAACCTAAGCCTATACACTATCCTCTCTATCATCCTAGAACGTTCCAGTACTTATTTATTCATTTAAAGAAATTAATCAATATATTTGAATTCATACATATGTGTCTTTTCCAATTATTAACCTTCAGTCTCAATAATAATATTTCTTCTAATTACGAAGGAGATTTGTCGATCACCAATGTGATACCATAATTGTTGTGTTATAGTGTATGCGAAACAACAATATAAACATCCATAACAACCGTCATCAACATAATTAAATAAATCATAACTGTGCACAAGCATTACAACACTAACGCTTAATATTGTGTGTGTTCTGAACTACACAACCATCATCCATCACAACAAACATCAACAATAATTAATCATTAATAATTCATCATTATATTTAAATTAGTCTAACTGCTATTTAAATATATAAGTTGTGGTTAAAGAGTTCTCACCAAACAGCTTTCCAATCTTCATGGTAGGCGAGCCTAACTGAGTGAACCGTCAGATAGTATTTCGGTGCACCCTCTTCTTCACCAATATATATATGTATATATATATAGTTTAATATATACTAATCTCTCTCCATATATTATAAGAAGAGGCGGAGGAGGATGACGACGAACTTCAACAAGGTGGTGGTGGAAAAGAGGAAGACTTATGCCATGGAAACCATGGCCGTAAGCTTTAAGAAGAAGATGAAAAGAAGGAAACGGAATGGTAAAAAAATGGAGAAAATGCCTCTGTATATAGGAATGGAGGGTTAAGGAGGTGATGACACATTAGGGGGCAAGTGGAAGGCATGCATGTAAGGAAACATGCAAAAGTACAAGTGTCCTTACACTTGTCTTAAGGAGGGAAAGTGATCTTTTGGTAGCATTTCCTTTAAAATGCTATGAAATCTAAAAGCAACACTTAGTTCTAATGCTACTAATTCATGTTATAGTTTGATAAATCCTGGTCGAACGACAAATAGTATTAATAAATCTAAACGTATTAATAATCATTCTCATTTATACTTCAAATAAAATCTATCACATAACTTATCAAAATTATTAAATATTCTTAAGCATATATTTTTCTGCCCAATTCAAATTTTAATTTAAATTGAGTAATAAAAATTCCAATTTTAAATTGGTTAAAAATTCTGGATCGTTGCATATGTTTAGAAACTAACACAGTTAGCTTCCTTGGGAGGAGCAAGAAATCATATTTTGTTTATCGATGATTTCTCTCAGAAAGTCTATATGTATGTAATGAAGGCTAAGTTGTGTATGTAATGAAGGCTAAGTTGGAGGCATCCGCAAAATTCAAGGAATGGATGACTCTGGTTAAGAATGAAAGTGGAATATCTTTGAAGGCGTTTAGGTTCGACAATGGTGGACAGTATGTTTCAAGAGATTTTTTTGAAATTATGCAAGCATCATGGTATTCGAAGTCATTTTACTACCCTAAGAGATCCGAAATCTAATGGAGTAGCGGAATGAACGAATCAAACACTATTGGGAACAATTCGATGCTTGAGATTGACATCGGGTTTTCTAAATGATTTTCGTTGAGTCTTTGTCAACCTCAATGCATATTATTAACTGAATTTCATGTTCGGCTATTGAGAACAAAATTCCAAAGTAAGCGTGGAAGGGAAAAAGCATTGACATGAGTTATGTTCGTGTATTTGGCAGTCCGGTTTATGTGCATGATGCAGGGAATGACAAGCTTTAGGCTAGAGCTTTCAAATGGATTTTGCTTGGTCATACGAATGGTGTAAAAGGCCATTGGATTTTGAATTCGAAAAAGAAGAAGTCCTCATGTCACTTTTTATTAGTTAGCTTTTTTCAAAGGGAATGGAAGCTCATCAAACGTTCTAGACCCACTTTATGGAGAATTGAAGGAGAAGGAAATTATTCTCACTTTCATGCCTAACAATAGAGTAGTTGAATATGTTTGTGCGGAGAGAGCATAGTCCATGTGGTTTCTCTAGTAATGTTGGTGGTGTACATGGCACTAGAGAAGATTCAGTTCAAGGTGGAGCTGAAGGAAGACCAGGTGAAAGAAATGCTACTTAGATTGGTTGACGTGTAATAAGTCCACCCAAAAGATATGGTGATTGGAAACTATCTTAGCTTTTGTGATAATTTGGACTATGCTCTTCATGTAATCTAAGATTAGGCCATCGACTTGATTTGTGCTATGGAGAAGAGAAGAAATCATTGATAAAGAACCAAACTTGGGATTTGGTTCTACTTCCTAAAGAAAACCACACTATTGGGTCAAAATAGATATACAAGGTGAAGGAAGTTGGAAGATGGAAGATACAAATCCAGGCTAGTGGCAAAGGGGTTTGCACAAAGGAAGGATAAAGAGTATGATGAAATTATTGCACTGGTTGTGAGATGTACTTTTATCCAGATATTACTTTCCATAGTTGTTATTCAAGACTTGAAGTTGGAGCAACTTGATGTGAAAAACTGCTTCTTGCATGGTGACTTGGATGAAGATATCTACATTGAGCAACCAGAAGGGTTTGCGGTAAATCGTAAGTCAAATTTGGTTTGGAAGTTAAAATATTAGTATATGGCTTAAAGCAATCACATAGGCAGTGGTAGTAGAGATTTGGTCATTTTATAGTTAAAAGTTGTTTTTAATAGAAGCATCATGGATGCTTGTTTTTATTTCAAGAGGTTAATAAATGATTTTTGGTGTATGTACTCTTGTATGTGGATGACATGCTCATAGCTTCTAAAGATAAAAATTAAATCAACAAGTTAAAATTGAGTTTAAAACTAGAATTTGAAATGAAAAATCTTGGAGAAGCAAGAAGAATTTTAGGCATGGAAATTGTTAGGGATCAAAAGCATTTGAGTTAAAATTGACTAAAAAAGAATACATCGAAAAGTGCTTTCCTGGTTTAGAATGAAGAATGTGAAGACGTTGAATCCTACGAAGCTTTCAAGTAAGAGATAACCTATCGAGGGAAAAGATAAGACCTATATGGAAAAAAATTCATATGCTATTATGGTTGGAAGTTTTATGTAGGACATGATATGCATAAGGCCCTATATTGCAAATGCCTTCGGGATGGTTAGTCGCTATATTGCTAATTTGAGGAAATCGGATTGGGAAGCTATAAAGGTTATTCCGTGATACTTGAAAGGTACAACATCTCATAGTCCTATTTTTGGGGTAGTAAGTAAAAGAACCACAAGTTTCTTGGTTATTGTGATTGTGACTACATCGGTGATAGAGATCGAAGAAAGTCAACTTTTAGATATATTAGCACTCTTGATGGCGCTACGATAAGTTGGAGATCAAGATTGCAAAACCGTAATTGCATTATCCGCTATAGAGGTGGAGTTGATAGTTGCGGTGGAAGCGACAAAAGAGTCACTTTATTTGAAGCGATTGTTGTGTGACTTGAGTTTTGAACATGATAGTGTAAATGTTTAATGTGATAACCAAAGTGCTATTCATTTGGCAAAGAATTTGGCTTTTAGTACGCATAAAGCATATTGAAAAGAGAGAATCATTTCTAGTAGTTATGGATGAAGACAAGTAAGCATGTCTTCAAAAGGTGCACACAAAGGATATTACGACAGATATGTTTACTAAAGCATTGTCGGTTGGAAAGTTCAAGCATTGCTCGAACTTAATTCGCTTAGAGAAATGCTTAGTGCCATAGTGTGTCACATTTGAGGGATAAGCTTTGTTATAGATGATGAGGAGTATCAATGAGAGGTTTGAACTCTATCTTTTAGGTATGTACTCGTTTACACTTCCAAGTATGTTTGTCTTATGGTGAGACTAGCTTTGGAGTGAGGTGTTTTCAACACTTCTTTGAGGTTGCGGTGTTTGCCTGAACTTGTTGATGGAGTGCAATGGGAAGTGTCTATGCCAGAGCTCATTGAGAGGAAACACTCAAGCTTGTTTAGTTGGAGGCAGAGGATAGTTAGGTACCATTGGTAAGGTTTTGGAGATAGATATAGTATCAAGGTGGAGTGTTTAATATTTCAACACTACATGGTAGAATTGAAGTAGTTGCAAGTAGCTTCATAAAGGAGAAGTTGGTTCACAGATCGAAGCTCGTAGGAGAAAGTTGCAGATAAAAAGGTGGAGTAGCTGAAGGGGAGTCAGATGGATGGCAGAGGAGACAGATATCTAATGTAATACCCCACCTCCGCTAGGGTCACTCACAAAGGGAATGCACTAGGTTTGGTGAAGCGTTATCGAGGTAAACATACACAGAAATATTACAAGACAGAACATATATAAAACAGCGGATGTAAAACAAATTTCATTTACCTTATAAAACAAGGTCTAAAACCTTTTACATCAGAATACATCAAAACCTGTCTTGCAATAATAAAGAAGCATAAAACCTTTTCATAAATTATTCCCCAAGTGAAATAGTAAAGTAGCCATAGCCAAGAAAAGTCCAAGCCATACAAGATGACCTTCAACAGAAGAAGTCCGAACTAACAATAGCATTTCCTCCCTGAAACCTGGGGGGGAACTGAAGACAAAGAGGAGAAAGAAAACGGGGTCAGTCATAAAGACTGGTAAGTCCTATCTACTTCTAGCATAAAAACAGGTAAAGGCAACATGACATGCATAAACTGAAAGTAAACATAAGGATGACAACAAGATAGATAAGCTAAACCAAGATAACTGGATGAACTACTGTAGCAAGGTAAACTAAAGTATCATGATAAACTACGGCGTCAAGAATCAAGGTATCACATCGTCAGGTTTCTATCAAGTATACTATCACAAGGTATCTGTCATGTATAACATCCCACGGTATCTATCATGTATAACATTCCAAGGTATTTGTCACGTATATTCGCGCAGCACCTCTCGTACTAGTATCCCTACCCGCGTCATGTGTTAACTATGAATGTCCCTTGCCCAATGTCATGTAACGGTCCATGTCAACCTAATATATAGCACATGTAGGTTTCCCAACTCGTATGTTTCTTCCCATGTATAAGTTCAGTCCTTTGCCGTAGGCCGTACGGGCTTTCCCATGTAAATCTATACCACCTCAACGTAGTACCATTTTATCCTTGAAGTTGTTTTGGACTGCTACCCTTGATCTGGTTATGTTTTCTTACCATGAACTATCGCGTGTTCACTTAGGATTTACGCCACCTAGGACCACTAGGGATTATGCTACCTAATGAACGTTTCCGTATCTCGGTTTGGGGTTCAAGCCACCTAGGACCACTAGGGATTATGCCACCCGTCAACTGTGCCCTTTATCCCACGTATGTATCGTGAATCGTTTTCCATGTCTAGACGCACATGTTCCTCAATGTGCCATCCGAGTTTCATGCCATGGCAAATCAAGAAATACGGAACTCGGTCGGGAGTTTTAAGTCGTCTGCTTATGCAGATATCAAGGTCTGTTTTTGTACCCGTGGCTATGGTCCCACGTGACCCCTCCCTCAACTACTGAAAGGCAATCCAAGAAAAATCATGTATGAGAACCACATCCCGGCCCCACTATAGCCCCACTTTCCTATGGGCCAACCTCACCCATGACTCGATAGTAAACACATGGTCTGTTGGGGGTTCCCTGCCTTTCCGTTCGTACACAATTGACTAAAGATGGTAGGTAGTCGGCGACGTGCTATCCAAGGCAAAATCAAGTATCGTCGACTCCACGCTAACCCATCCCAGTCTTTAGGTCGCTCGCATAGCAACCAAGGCATACTCTTGGCTCTTCTATCGCAGACCTTAACCCCTGTGAGGCCGGGTTTCATGGACCATCTTCCACCTCACAGAGGGATACCAAGAGTACCCTCACGTCCCCCGAAGCTACCGCTTCGTCACCCAGTTCGTTGGAGCCCCTTATCCTAGTCGGGTAATTTGCTCCTCCTCGTGTGTTTAAGCGATGACCTACCATATCGGGTTACTCATCCATTCATGAACTAGTCCCATGTCCTTGGCTAAGAATTATTACTTAGTTATACTTAACTAAGGTTTACCACTTAGCTTCTTTTCCCCGTTACCCTTGATTAACCACGATTTTCTACCTAGTTCCTCTAACTAGGGTTTTGTCTATTGGGTTAGGTGTTGTTATTCAGGTTCATGACTTAGCCTGCCTACAAATCATGTCAAGATTGGCTAAGTATTTAAGTTCAAGGCTTAGCCCTACAAGGTGGTTAAGTATACCAAGAAGCGCATGACTTAACCCTATCAAGTCCATTTGGTTAAGTATTGGTTTGTCTTAACCCTATCAGATTATCGTGTTAGATTGATTAAGCATAGATTATCTTAATCGCATCAGATTATCGAGTCGGATTGGTTAAGTATGGGTTAACTTAGCCCCATCCACTAATCGTATTATAATGGTTAAGTATATTTAAAAGGTCTTATGACTTAACCCTACCAGGTCCGCATATTAGATTGGTTAAGTATAGGTTACTTAACCTCATCAAATCATCATGTATAATTGGTTAAGTATAAGTTACTTAACCCCATTAAATTATCTTGTTAAGTTGGTTAAGTATTGGCTACTTAACCCCATTGAATTACCAAGTTTAGATTGGTTAAGTGTTTAATTTACCCCATCGAAGTACCGTGTTTAGATTAGTTAAGTGTAGGTTACTTAACCCCATCTAATTACCGTGTTTAGATTAGTTAAGTCTAAATTACTTAACCCCTCCTAATTACCAAGTCGGATTAGTTAAGCGTGAATTACTTAACCCCATCCCCTAATTGTCTTGCATGGTTAAGTGTCATTAAGAAATCAAGCCCGGTCCCACTTAACCTACCCATTCGTGTCATATCGGTTAAGTGTCATTAGTCAAATTTACTTAACCTTATCATGTGGCATTAATTTAATTAATGCACTCTCAACCACTCACATTAGACCTTGTTGTGGTTACTAGTTAAGCCGGGCGGGTCCGGGTAGTTTTACACCACAACATAGTCTAACCTCGGGTCTTAAGTGCGACATGACCAACTTCTCACATTGGATCCTATTGTTTGTAGCCACTAGTTAAGCCGGGCGGGTCCGGGTAGATTTATGCTACAAACTCAACCCAACCTCGAGTTGGCCACTTTCATGTTTGGTCTAGTGTTATATTACACTTACAACCCCCGTGTCTAGTTTCAAGTCCCATGTTTACCCCACATGTCATGTCCCCATTTAGGTGTATCATGAGTGTCATATTTTCATGAAATCCCATATCAAATTTTCATGTCATAATCACGCTCGTCTATCCTACCCCAAATCATATTTTACAACCCAAGTAAAAGCGAGTCAACATAGTAAGGATACCATGCCACATAATGGCCTCAAAACATGCACGATGTCAAGAAGGAGTTGGCCACAAATATGCATGTTATCATAAGGGGGTTTGGCCTCAAAATATGCATAGCATCATAAGGGGTTTTTGGCCACAAACATACATAGTATCATAAGGGGATTTGGCCACAAACATGCATGATAACTTAAGGGGTTTGGGTTCATTTACATGCATAAGCCCCAAAGTCCAATCTTTGCCAATGTTTCACAAGTCAAATGGTTCCCAAAGGTTCATGCTAGCATTCCATAGATAAAGATTCAAACTTGCAAGATATACTAGATTAAACATAACATGAATGGCATGATTAAGTCGCTACAACTTAGCCCAAAGTCATAGGTTCAAGCAAAAGAGACATGACAAGGTTCATATAGGCTAGCATACTTATATTTCATCTCTTTTTATCCCATGTCACATTAGAACCACCGTTAGAATCTACAAGTAGCTAGAACTTACATAGCGAGGCTTAGGGAAAGATCATGAATCGTCTTGACGAAGAAAGTTGGCTCCTTTGATGAAGAACCGTCATGAAACTCGCATATCAACGTTGATCTACCCTCGATTTGATGTAGGAAGCTTGCACCTTTTGATTTGAACCCGATTTGAATGCATAAGCCCTTGGAGTTGGAGATGGAGGCCATGATCACTTGACATTTGGGCAGCACTTCGTGGCATGAGTGAGTTATGAGGGTTTAGGCTAGGTCTAGGGGTCTTTTTATAGATGTTAGGGTAGTTTTAGGCCATAGGATAAACCCTAGGATAGATCTGAACCCTCAAAAATCGTCACAAGCCTCCAAAACCGAGGCAAAACCAGAAGCAGGTGCACCAGGTCGCTGGTTCGACCAGGGGGGGTCAACCCAGGGGTCGACACCCATGTTGACCCCCTGGAGAGGGGTCGACCCAGGGGTCGACACCCATGTCGACCCCCTAGAGGGGGGGTCGACCCAGGGGTCGACACCCTGTGTGTTTGGCGGGAGTTTTCCCGCCTTCTCTTTTTTGGCTGAATTTCAAATCTGTTTTCGGATTTGAATTTTCGTGTAACTTCGTTGGGCCTTAACTGGGTCATACGGACTCTGATTTACGAAATTTCGGACTCTATTTCGCGTATTTTTCCGAGACAAACGCAATGGCGCAACCCGTTTATCCTGATTCAGATTTTATAATTTAATTCTGCCTTGATTCTTGTCTTAACACGTTGTTTAAAATTCTGGTTGTTACATTCTCCCCTCCTTTAAGGATTTCGTCCCCGAAATCTCAAAGTTAGGAAGAACGTATCCTACCATCCATCATCCATCTACTCAAAACATCATCCACAAGCAACCATGGTCCTTAAAAGGCTTCTAATGCTTTATGAACACATGCAAGAAAGTGTGTGTATATGTTCCTTAGCTAACGCTAATGATCAGGCCTGAATGGTCTTCTAATGCAAAATATGTTTAGTGCCATGAATCCAACATGTATGCAAATAGTCCTAGCCATATAAATGTTATATGTGTGCACAACCATTCATTCATATGCAACATCCGCATGACAACACATTAACTTTCAAACAAGTATAAATACTCGTGCATATGCAACATGAAACGTGACCGCGTCAATCTAGTATCTAATGTGTATTCGCGCATCCACGAGCAACCACTTGCAACCACTTGTAACCATATCAATCATAACATGTTTCAAATACATGTCTACATCCATAGAGTTCTATCTAAGGTTCCCAAGATAAGATCGAGGAGATAAACAAGACAAACTCCTTATGGGGTTTGTAACAGAAACAGGACCAAGAGGATATTCACCAAAAGATAACATGCGAGCAAGCTCTACAGGAAAAACCAGGGATCAAGGATACACTCTTTAAAAAGAGGTACGATGCGCGTGTCTAGCCTTACGTCTTCTAAGTCGCGTTTCTTTGAGCTTAATTCCTCAGTTCCTTGACCATCTTTTTAACTCCATGATTTCGTAGCTCCTTGATTCCTATTTCCAAGATATGAGTTAGAACTCATTTCATTGTCGCCTTTTATTCCACTTTCACTTATCCTTTCCCTAGTATACTTGGCTCAACCGTATCCACTTACTCATGCAAGCTCTCCAAAATTCACTAGGGAATTCTGTATCTCGTTTGCCGATGCCAATCCATGTTGCCAAGAGTACTTACTAGGGTGATTCACATAACTCATGCATAAGCGAAACGAACCATTCGCCTTAGCGGCGAATTCTATTCGAACGGATTACCAACAACTGCATCCCGAGATTCTAGGTAACTAACCATGATAGAATCCAAAAGGTTACACGAGACTTCGAGGGTATCACTAAGGTGAGTCGAGAGTCTAACTACCCTCTTCCCAAAACCGAGAATGACACCCCTTATTGGGTGACCACTTTATCCCTAGAATCCATCCGTAGCCGAGACATGTCATTCTCAAATCCAAACAAGTCATGAAGAAATGGACCAACTTTCCAACTAGATTTTTGGGACAAAAACTGGGATCCTCTACCATGCTAGTACTAAGGTGCAAAGACTCAACTATCCAAGCAGACTTAAATGATACGATGATCAAGACAAAGTCTGGACGGGATGATGGAAAAGAACGACTAAACCTTTACCAGAAACGGTACCATCTCTTTTAGGTACCCTAGAAATGGGAGCGTATAATTGCCCTCTCCGATGATCTTGTCCTTGTCCTCCTTGATGGACTAAGCCATACCAACAAGTTGCTTATCCTTAAGCTCGCGTCCTTTACCCTTACACTTATTATCCTTCCTTGTACCACGGCAACAGGTCTCTCGAGAACCACCTCCATCGTACGGAAAACACTTACGTGGCTAGACAAAGATTAGTCACAGTTAGAACTACTGTGACTACAGATGGATGGAGGAAAGGAAAAAAGATTCAATCAAGGAATCAAAGGATAGTGCTAATGGCTTTTGGGGAATAGCCTTTAAAAACTTTTCTTGAAAAATGCTTCTTTGTAAACGGTTTTTCAAATAGTTTTCAGAAGGTTTTAAAAACTTTTGCCCAGTCTGGTAACCTTCTGCTCTGATACCAAATGTAACACCCCACCTCCGCTAGGGTCACTCACAAAGGGAATGCACTAGGTTTGGTGAAGCGTTATCGAGGTAAACATACACAGAAATATTATAAGACAGAACATATATAAAACAGCGAAAGTAAAACAAATTTCATTTACCTTATAAAACAAGGTCTAAAACCGTTTACATCAGAATACATCAAAACTTGTCTTGCAATAATAAAGAAGCATAAAACCTTTTCATAAATTATTCCCCAAGTGAAATAGTAAAGTAGCCATAGCCAAGAAAAGTCCAAGCCATACAAGATGAACTTCAACAGAAGAAGTATGAACTAACAATAGCATTTCCTCCCTGAAACCTGGGGGGAGGGGGGAAACGGAAGACAAAGAGGCAAAAGAAAACGGGGTCAGTCATAAAGACTGGTAAGTCCTATCTACTTCCAGCATAAAAACAGGTAAAGGCAACATGACATGCATAAACTGAAAGTAAACATAAGGATGACAACAAGATAGATAAGCTAAACCAAGATAACTGGATGAACTACTGTAGCAAGGTAAACTAAAGTATCATGATAAACTACGACATCAAGAATCAAGGTATCACATCGTCAGGTTTCTATCAAGTATACTATCACAAGGTATCTGTCATGTATAACATCCCATGGTATCTATCATGTATAACATCCCAAGGTATTTGTCACGTATATTCGCTCTGCACCTCTCGTACTAGTATCCCTACCCGCGTCATGTGTTAACTATGAATGTCCCTTGCCCAATGTCATGTAATGGTCCATGTCAACCTAATATATAGCATATGTAGGTTTCCCAACTCGTATGTTTCTTCCCATGTATAAGTTCCGTCCTTTGCCGTAGGCCGTACGGGCTTTCCCATGTAAATCTATACCACCTCAACGTAGTACCATTTTATCCTTGAAGTTGTTTTGGACTGCTACCCTTGATCTGGTTATGTTTTCTTACCATGAACTATCGCGTGTTCACTTAGGATTTACGTCACCTAGGACCACTAGGGATTATGCTACCTAATGAACGTTTCCGTGTCTCGGTTTGGGGTTCAAGCCACCTAGGACCACTAGGGATTATGCCACCCGTCAACTGCGCCCTTTATCCCGCGTATGTATCGTGAATCGTTTTCCATGTCTAGATGCACATGTTCCTCAATGTGCCATCCGAGTTTCGTGCCAGGGCAAATCAAGAAATACGGAACTCGGTCGGGAGTTTTAAGTCGTCTGCTAATGCAGATATCTAGGTCTGTTTTTGTACCCGTGGCTATGGTCCCACGTGACCCCTCCTTCAACTACTGAAAGGCAATCCAAGAAAAATCATGTATGAGAACCACATCCCGGCCCCACTATAGCCCCACTTTCCTATGGGCCAACCTCACCCATGACTCGATAGTAAGCACATGGTCTGTTGGGGGTTCCCTGCCTTTCCGTTCGTACACGATTGACTAAAGATGGTAGGTAGTCGGTGACGTGCTATCCAGGGCAAAATCAAGTATCGTCGACTCCACGCTAACCCATCCCAGTCTTTAGGTCGCTCGCATAGCAACCAAGGCATACTCTTGGCTCTTCTATCGCAGACCTTAACCCCTGTGAGGCCGGGTTTCATGGACCATCTGTCACCTCACAGAGGGATACCAAGAGCACCCTCACGTCCCCCGAAGCTACCGCTTCGTCACCCAGTTCGTTGGAGCCCCTTATCCTAGTCGGGTAATTTGCTCCTCCTCATGTGTTTAAGCGATGACCTACCATATCGGGTTACTCATCCATTCATGAACTAGTCCCATGTCCTTAGCTAAGAATTATTACTTAGTTATACTTAACTAAGGTTTACCACTTAGCTTCTTTTCCCCGTTACCCTTGATTAACCACGATTTTCTACCTAGTTCCTCTAACTAGGGTTTTGTCTATTGGGTTAGGTGTTGTTATTCAGGTTCATGACTTAGCCTGCCTACAAATCATGTCAAGATTGGCTAAGTATTTAAGTTCAAGGCTTAGCCCTACAAGGTGGTTAAGTATACCAAGAAGCGCATGACTTAACCCTATCAAGTCCAATTGGTTAAGTATTGGTTTGTCTTAACCCTATCAGATTATCGTGTTAGATTGATTAAGCATAGATTATCTTAATCGCATCAGATTATCGAGTCGGATTGGTTAAGTATGGGTTAACTTAGCCCCATCCACTAATCGTATTATAATGGTTAAGTATATTTAAAAGGTCTTATGACTTAACCCTACCAGGTCCGCATATTAGATTGGTTAAGTATAGGTTACTTAACCTCATCAAATCATCATGTATAATTGGTTAAGTATAAGTTACTTAACCCCATTAAATTATCTTGTTAAGTTGGTTAAGTATTGGCTACTTAACCCCATTGAATTACCAAGTTTAGATTGGTTAAGTGTTTAATTTACCCCATCGAAGTACCGTGTTTAGATTAGTTAAGTGTAGGTTACTTAACCCCATCTAATTACCGTGTTTAGATTAGTTAAGTCTAAATTACTTAACCCCTCCTAATTACCAAGTCGGATTAGTTAAGCGTGAATTACTTAACCCCATCCCCTAATTGTCTTGCATGGTTAAGTGTCATTAAGAAATCAAGCTCGGTCCCACTTAACCTACCCATTCGTGTCATATCGGTTAAGTGTCATTAGTCAAATTTACTTAACCTTATCATGTGGCATTAATTTAATTAATGCACTCTCAACCACTCACATTAGACCTTGTTGTGGTTACTAGTTAAGCCGGGCGGGTCCGGGTAGTTTTACACCACAACATAGTCTAACCTCGGGTCTTAAGTGCGACATGACCAACTTCTCACATTGGATCCTATTGTTTGTAGCCACTAGTTAAGCCGGGCGGGTCCGGGTAGATTTATGCTACAAACTCAACCCAACCTCGAGTTGGCCACTTTCATGTTTGGTCTAGTGTTATATTACACTTACAACCCCCGTGTCTAGTTTCAAGTCCCATGTTTACCCCACATGTCATGTCCCCATTTAGGTGTATCATGAGTGTCATATTTTCATGAAATCCCATATCAAATTTTCATGTCATAATCACGCTCGTCTATCCTACCCCAAATCATATTTTACAACCCAAGTAAAAGCGAGTCAACATAGTAAGGATACCATGCCACATAATGGCCTCAAAACATGCACGATGTCAAGAAGGAGTTGGCCACAAATATGCATGTTATCATAAGGGGGTTTGGCCTCAAAATATGCATAGCATCATAAGGGGTTTTTGGCCACAAACATACATAGTATCATAAGGGGATTTGGCCACAAACATGCATGATAACTTAAGGGGTTTGGGTTCATTTACATGCATAAGCCCCAAAGTCCAATCTTTGCCAATGTTTCACAAGTCAAATGGTTCCCAAAGGTTCATGCTAGCATTCCATAGATAAAGATTCAAACTTGCAAGATATACTAGATTAAACATAACATGAATGGCATGATTAAGTCGCTACAACTTAGCCCAAAGTCATAGGTTCAAGCAAAAGAGACATGACAAGGTTCATATAGGCTAGCATACTTATATTTCATCTCATTTTATTCCATGTCACATTAGAACCACCGTTAGAATCTACAAGTAGCTAGAACTTACATAGCGAGGCTTAGGGAAAGATCATGAATCGTCTTGACGAAGAAAGTTGGCTCCTTTGATGAAGAACCGTCATGAAACTCGCATATCAACGTTGATCTACCCTCGATTTGATGTAGGAAGCTTGCACCTTTTGATTTGAACCCGATTTGAATGCATAAGCCCTTGGAGTTGGAGATGGAGGCCATGATCACTTGACATTTGGGCAGCACTTCGTGGCATGAGTGAGTTATGAGGGTTTAGGCTAGGTCTAGGGGTCTTTTTATAGATGTTAGGGTAGTTTTAGGCCATAGGATAAACCCTAGGATAGATCTGAACCCTCAAAAATCGTCACAAGCCTCCAAAACCGAGGCAAAACCAGAAGCAGGTGCACTAGGTCGCTGGTTCGACCAGGGGGGGTCGACCCAGGGGTCGACACCCATGTCGACCCCCTGGAGAAGGGTCGACCCAGTGGTCGACACCCGTGTCGACCCCCTGGAGGGGGGGTCGACCCAGGGGTCGACACCCTGTGTGTCTGGCGGGAGTTTTCCCGCCTTCTCTTTTTGGGCTGAATTTCAAATATGTTTTCGGATTTGAATTTTCATGAAACTTCGTTGGGCCTTAACTGGGTCATACGGACTCCGATTTACGAAATTTCGGACTCTATTTCGCGTATTTTTCCGAGACGAACGCAATGGCGCAACCCGTTTATCCTGATTCAGATTTTATAATTTAATTCTGCCTTGATTCTTGTCTTAACATGTTGTTTAAAATTCGGGTTGTTACATCTAACGTACCAGTTTTGCAACCAGAGAGTTACTCCAGACGTCTAGCCATCATGCCAGACATCTGAGATGAAGCTAGAGAAATTTCAAAGGAACCAAAGAATTGCGCCAGACATTTGATCCTTTGAGCAGACGTCTAAGCTGAAGCCTTTCGAGCTTGGAGTCATACGTCAATCCAAATATGCTAGACGTTTGAGGTGACTTCTGGAGTATATTCCAGCCGTGGACTCAGTACGTGTAACAACTCGTCATGAGTGGGCCTAAATTCCAACCTAGAAAAGGCCTATCGGAACCTAGAACTATTTAACCGGATCATTGTTCTTATAAGGAAATACTAAAACAGATATCATTGAGCAATCCAAACAAAATCAAGTCTCACGTAGCGGAAGGGATAAAACATAAAATCTCGAAATAGATGTAACATAAATAAAACCATCATAAATGTCAGATACAACGAGTGTCGATAAATAAAAGGTACATCAACAGCTATCCTAATAACAAAATGATAATAATAATACTGCCATAAATAACTAAAAGCCTCCATCGTCGGGCTCTATATCCAAAGTATCACTGATCATCACTAATCCCAAGCGTCCTCACAAACTAACCTATTTATGTTAAGAGGAGGGAAGTCAAAACATAAAGTTCTGGTGAATGAAAATCACATAAGTTAAGTAATGATTATTCCTATATTTGCAGTGTAAATTCTTCATGTTATGTCCTCATAAGATAACACACACAATAAAACATATAAGGTGGACATCCCTATGGTATTTTAAGTCCTACAGTTGATATAAGGGTGCACGTCCTTATAGTCACTTAATACCCCATGAGGTGGGCTCTACCTGGTCACTTACGGCCATTATTCGAATTTATTTAAGGGTGGATTCCAACTATCACTTGTTACCATATGGCAGAACCATAGCCACTTAAGACCTCGTCACTAACTTCAATGTTATAAAATATATACTCTCCTTAAAGGTCGGGAGAGAGTATGCAATCACTTACTACCAGGTTTAGATAAGAACACAACATCATTTAAGGCCTTCCTAGTGGGCCCCTTCATTACTATCTAGCTGTCCCTGCGGGTGAACTCCTAGCCACTTAACACTTCCGTTAGACGACGGTTTCTTAAGGCGTCTTTCTTATATAAGTCGTCTCTAGTTCAGCCCATACCAAGCCCCTATATAAGAAGCGAATACTTCCGGAGAACTGCCTTACTCATAAACCATCGTTTATTAGGACCACTTTGTACTTTATTAGAGAAAGACTGACCCAATGACCATTTAAGACCTAGTGTGGCAGATCCCATGACTCAGGTCCCGAACTATGAGTGAACCATAGGAGCGGAACTAGTCCTAACCACTTAATACCCAACAAGGCAGGCCAACCACTTAATACATTCCCAAGACAAGCCTAATTTGCACAAAAATAATACATACATATATATATATATACACACACACACGCTAGACATCTCACATTAAACAGACCACTTGTAGATGCTGGATTTGTTGGGCGGTTCCCCGCGGACAACTACTAAATTGGGATTAACCTCGCGTCTTGCTGTAATAATACAATGTCCCATGACACCACCTCTCACATAAACCAGCCTTATTCGAAGATGTTGGATATGCCGGTCGATTTCGGGTAGGCTTCTGCTACAAGTAATCGTTAACTTCATGTCTATGGTTTATTAATTATAATTAAAAGACATTAAGTCACACACACACAAATTCCTATGGTGATATTCAAATTCTATTATCTAATTTAAATGTATTTAGTATGCATCTAATTTTCATTAATATTATGTTTAATTATGTTATAAATATATAAATAAATACGCGTTAGTTTAGCGCACGAGATTGACGACCTAATACGTTTCAAATATCAATCCTAACAATCACAGTTAAGGTAAACAAGTTAATATCCCTATAAATTAACATGGTTCAAACATGCATATTCTCATTCAATGATAAAAAGGGAAAATACAACGTATGCAAATAAACTTGCAACTATGGTTTGAACAGTTATTGAAATAATAGAATTATAGGCAAAGTGCTACAAATCTAACTACATATGCATAAACCTCGCTTTTGTTGTTGCTTCAATTTTTATTTTATGTCACATACAAAAACTTAAGATCCTAATATATTGTATATAATACGTTCATACAGAACTATTTAAAATAGATGTTTAAACCTTTTATTTAAATACGTTCAAACAAACCTATTTATGGTAGATGTTTAAACCTATTATTTTACAATACACAAATCTTACATTTTAGTACACAAACATATATCAATATTTAAAATAATAATCAAGTGAATAAGACCCAAAAACTAAGAATTTCACAACAACCAAAGCATAAAGTTTAATATTCCGATAACAGAAACCCAAATATATCACTTTTGATTAAGCATTTCCACAGTAAAAAATATAGGATTTGGAGGGTTTATAGTGTTTTATTTTCATTTTATTCCAAATCCCATATAGACAAAATAATCCAAATCTATATTACAAATGAAAGAAAATAACAACTTATAGGGTTTCTACTCGTAGTGATTTGAGAAGGAAGAATAATATGATTTGTCCAGAATCAGTTCTTGATTTAGACTTCGAATCATACTCCAGTCCTTTTAATATAATATATATGCATATATATATATAGGGATGAAATCTTAGAATCTTAAAGATATAAAACTAAATTCCAAAACCTAAATCTATAAGAGTCTAGATTAGAGAAGGTAGAATGGAGGTTAGTGGAATAAAAGAGTATCCTAAACTTATTCCATGGAATTATCAATAACAGAAGGAAAGTATGGAGGCATAGAATGAAAAGAGAGGGCTTAGAGTGAGGCTAAGGAGCTATATTTATAGTCACAAGTGTGTGTATAGACAGTTGGATTATTTAGATTTAAATCTGGACGGTCTATCAATGCAAAACTATATAAATCTCCTTATAAAAATATACCCTCACCACTATTACTCTGAAGGGTTGTCGATCCCCCTCTTATAGGGATGGTCGACCTCCTTCTGGGGTTGAGCCAAGAGAATTTGAATCTCTTGTAGCATCGTTTTTTATAATTTCTGAATTTATGGCTTTGATTTATTTCCTTACGTTGATTATCTTTATCCTCTTTGCATATGAATATATACACACAAATTCAAATCCTCTTGGAATATTATTTTATTCTAGTCTATAATTAATTATATTCTAGATTTATATTTAATCTATTTGAATTTCAAACCCTATATGTAAATATTTATGTACAACTTGTTCTATTAATATCTTCTTCATACGGACTACTTTTTCAGTAAATAAAATATGAAAACGGATCAGAATATCGCCACGAATACAATAGTAATACTTTCATGGCATAGTTACCCATTATTAAAAATTCTAATTTTCTGCCCATTAATTTATTGCTAATTACTTTATTTATTTAAATGAAATTATCTTATGTCTATTTTTATTATTTTACTAGGTGTTACATTTTCCTCTCCTTAAAAGAGAGTTCGTCCCGAAATCTTTTTAAAGGGAGAAAACACAACTCGCTCACACAACCATGTTATATGCCTATGTTATGTTATAAGCATCCATAATCATCCATTACTCATAATGGACATGTGCTGCAGACTTGCTAAAGTGAGCTCAGTCCTAGCGTACATGTGTAGTAAGTGATGTCGTATGTATGCAAAACTACCTAATATGCATTATAATTTTGTATGAGTGCACAGTGCAGTTCAACCGTCTCATACCATCCAATAAAGAAACCACAATGCAACCATGAAAGGAATTTTAGAGGAAATAATTACCTGAGAAAATCTCTGGATGAGTTTGCCTTACCCTCTCCTTGGATTCCCGATGCTTTTCCTGGGGTTATCTCCCTATTGTACTCAGACTAGGCGAATAGATGTTTTGTGGAGTCTTTTGATTCTATGCTCCACGATCTTTGCGATGGCACATGGAATCTTAGACTCCAACTCGAAGTCCCTTAAGTCCTTAATAATTCTAGTTTGAGTCTAATGGCGGAATCATGAAGGCATTTCCGAAGATGAGAAACATGGAAAACGTTATGGACCCCCGACAAATGCTCGGGAAGATCCAAACGATAAGCTAGTTTCCTAATTCCATCCATAAACTTAAATGACCCAATAAATCTATGAGCCAACTATCTAGTCTTTCCAAGCCGGACTGTCTTCCTATAGGGGAAAATTTCACAAATATCGAATCTCCAATGCTTAATTCATGCTCCTTCCTCCTTCTATCCGTGTATGACTTCTGTTGGACCTGGGTAGCCTTCATCCTCTTTCGAATCAAAGCAATTTTCTCTGTAGATTCCCAGATAAGGTTTGGTCCAAGTAAAATCTTGTTGGTAGTTTCCTACAAATAAGTATGCGATTTGAATGGCGTTACATACAATGCTTCGTAAGAGGTCATACAAATCGTTGTCTAATAACTATTGTTATACGAAAAATCCACTAATGACAGGTGCTGCTCCCAAGCTCCTAAGAAGTCAATGATGCAGGGTCTAAGTAGGTTCTCTAGAACTCCATTTACTCTCTGTGTTTGATCATTGGTATATGGGTGATAGGCTGTACTCAACCTTAGTGTTGTCCCAAAAACTACTTGCAGGCTCCTCTAAAATTCACTTGTAAACAAAGGATCTCTATCACTGACTATGCTAGTCGGGATCCCATGCAGTTTAACTATCTCCTTAACATATAGCTAGGCTAATGAAATAACGTTCCTACTCTTCTTGATAGGAGTAAAATGGGGACTCTTTGTTAATTGATCGACAATGACCTAAATGGATTCATTTCCTTCTGACTCCTTGGAACCCCATCAATAAAATCCATTGAAATGTGTTCCCATTTCCAAGTGGAAATCTTCAAGTGTAACAACAACCCTCCAGGCCTACCTTGCTCTGCCTTGACAAGTTAAACATCTAGCTATAAAATGTGCAATATCCATCTTCATTCCTTCCTGATAAAAACTTCTTCTCATATTCTTAAATATTTTATCTCCTCCAGGATGTATGGTCATCCTCAAACGATGACTGTAACACCCCAAAATCTAATATAGTATAACCATATAGTAAAGATGATAAAATGGGAATTACTTAATTAAATATTTAGATTTAAGTGAAACTGGCTTTACCGTTGCGTTCATCTCAGAATTCTAGTTCAAATAGACACCAAATTTGTGTAAATCGGATAATGTATGAAGAAGTTATGAGCATAAGAAATTTATATACGTATAAGTGGGTTATATATATAAATTCAAATTAAGTCAAACTGAGATAAACACGCAGAAATCAACGTACCTGTGACAGCCCACAATGGGCCTGGGTCGACCTACTGGTCGTCAGGTGGGGTTGACCTATAGTCGACCTAGTAGGTCGGTTGGCCAACCCACCCAGATCCAGGGCAGATTCCTGGCTTTGTATTTAGACTGTTTTGTTGGTCAGGTTCATTCGCTGACTCAGCACTACATATATGGCTTAGGTTGAAAACCTAATATTTAAAGGTTAAGATTATCTCTGTAAATCTATAAATAGGTGGTTGTCTCCCATTCCAATACACATGATTATTCTTCATATTCTTTTCCTCCATGAATCTATTCTAATATATATAGATATGTAATGGGGAGATGCTTCTAAAGCCAAGATCTACAAAGATAATTCAAAATTCAAGATCTACATACAACAATAAAAGAGATATAATTGGACCTTTCTACAATGACATATGGATATATGTAAAAAGAGATATAATCTCTTCTTCACCTAGACCCGCTTTGAGTTCCTTGTTATTTTCAGATATGATACCTGAAACAATATCATGGCAATAAAATAACATTGGATCGAGAACATACAGTGCCTATAAGATAATTTCTATACTTGTTATTCACTTATGTCGTTGTTACAAATAATATATGTGCTTTTACTATCAGGTGATTAATTGGTTATTTATATCTATCTTCCTTTCCCCTATCTCTACTTTTTTATTTTATTTCCATTCTTGCCTATATGCCTGTATAGTTTGATTTGATTCTATTCTCCTTCCTCTATTTCCCCTTTTGTTTACGCTAAGCATAAGCCATTGGAAGCCTAGGCTATGTCCAATTTAAGATTGCGTATAGTTAAAGTTGGGATGATAAGAAACAACATGAAAAGGGGAATTTGGGGATATTGTTAAATTGAGGACTGCTTAACTATAATTTGGAAAAGGGATAATATGCATACTTGCTGTAATTTGGGAATATAATAGAAAATGGTTGTATACATAAACTTGTACATGTTATAATTTGGTGACATAATTGAATAGAATAGTATGCATATGTATAAACATGTTAGATTTTACTTAATATAGACATTGAGTAAAGGATATGTTAAAATAATATAAGTACCGAATGTAGTTTAGATAAACTAAATTACTATGGTAATTATACATACATCTGGGCAGGTGCTGTGGGGAAGGGTTGTACACACATAATAAACATGTAATATTACAACCACACTTATTAATGAACCTAAACCTGCTAGGTTAAAACTTGATTATTAATAATCTAAGAGGTCCCTCAGTATGTTGTTGTATCGGGTTTTGGGGACTCTTAAATTCAAGTTACATAGGGACACAAGCTTAGGGGGTTTGGTTTGTGTAAATCTTGATGTGTGGAACCCATATTGGTAGGGGTGGCAATTAGACCCGACCCGATGGACCCAGACCCGACCCTTCGGGTCTCGCTTTTAGGCAGGTCGGGTTTGTCGGGTCTAAATTATACATTTCAAAAATCTAGACCCGACCGACCCGAGCTTCAGTCTGGGTCGGTTCGGGTCGAAGCTCGGGTCGGGTCGGGTTGGTTCGGGTCCTATTGAATAGTAACACTAAAAATACATATATTTCAATACTTTTTGATCGGGTCTTTCGGGTCGGGTCTATGCGGGTTGGGTTTGATCGGGTCTTGATGGTATTTTTCATCACCTAGACCCGACATGAGACCCATCGGGTTCAGGTCTTTTCAGGTTGGTTTTGTTCGAGTTTTCGGTTCTCAGTTTTAATTGCCAGCCCTACATATCGGTCAGTATCCCTGTTGGTATTTTGTTAGAGGGCCTCACACTAGGTAGGGGCCATGGCATGCTTTACTGAACTGGATAGTAATAGGTTAAAATAAGGGAGGTGGGTACAGGTGTGTTTCGATGGAGTCATGAGTGTGCGTGAGTCCAATTAGGGAAACTAAGACATTGTAACAACAGTAAATAGGTTTATGTTATATAAATTGTCGGGTTAGGGAGTGATACACCCTACTGCCGGGGCTGATACAGGGTATTTACGCATTAGGGAGCCGATCACATGGGTAGTAATTAGGATACACCTAATCTTGTTGTTATGTCATTATCCTATTATGTAATTAGGGTACACCTAATCCTGTTGTTTATTCTTGCTGTTAAATCCTAATGTTCCTGTTAAGTAATTAGGTTAATGCCTAATCCTACTATACAAGTATTATTGCAGACACAAACTATTTTTAGGGATATAAATGAGAAGCATTACTCGATCACTATTTTATCCAGTTATTCCTGCTTATCTTGCTGCTTTGTTCATCTAGTTTACATGTTGCCTTATATGATACTATACTTTCTCATCCAGTCTTGTTTGCATGTATTGATTTCTCTATTTTATGCATATTTGAAAATCACTTGAACATACCATACTTAATGTCTGGCCTTTTATTCGCTTTTTTCTCTGCCTTTCCCCATCTCAGGTCCTCAGAGTGGTAGCACTCCTCAGTGATTAGGACTTTCTCTTTCAGTTTGGATCTGGACTTTCTGAGATGTACCTCTCTGACTTACTTTCTACTCTATTATGGCTTGCTATAAGGGACAGATTTGAGATTCTTGGCTTTTGATGTAATTGGATTGATGATGTAACTTGATTTGAGACAAGGTTTTATTTTTTTTAATAATAAAGTTGAAATTTCCGCTGCTTTCTTTATATCTGTCTTGTGAATTTTTGTGTTGTTGCGCTTCACGAAACTTAATGCATTGTCTTATGAATGACATTAATGGACGTGGGGTGTCA
This sequence comes from Allium sativum, assembly GCA_030737875.1. Taxonomy (NCBI): domain Eukaryota; kingdom Viridiplantae; phylum Streptophyta; class Magnoliopsida; order Asparagales; family Amaryllidaceae; genus Allium; species Allium sativum. Next base: position 622,251,102 of record CM060909.1, on the reverse strand, counting down.
CATTTGGTATCAGAGTTGAAGGTTACAAGATCAGAGATTTTTTTTTGAAAAATTGTTTTCAAAAGCAAAATATTTTCAAATAAAAACATGTTTTAGGAAAAACATATCCCCTTAAGCCATATTCAATATTCTCTTAATCCCTTATTGAATCTTTTGTTTCTTCTCTTTTCAACATGTCTGGGGCACCCAAACTTTCTGAGGGCATTCCATTACTGACATGGTTCTGTAGTTATCTTGAGGCTACGACACCTGCCGGTGTTCAAGGAGAAGACCCACCCCCAGCTGTAGCTGTTGTAGCTCCACCTCCACGAGTAGATAATTTTTCTATGTTTTGTAAAGGCTTTTGCGCTATGGGAGGAAAACCGTTTTGTGGTACCGAGAGCTTTGAGGAGACACAAAATTGGCTTAGAGAAACGGAGAACATGTTTGGTATTTTCGACATCAACGACAAAAGAAAGATACAGTTGGCCTCATGTAAACTGAGGGACGAAGCTTCGTACTGTTGGGAGGTGACATAGGCAGGACAATCAGTAGCTACTTAGGATGATTTTAGGTAGGGATTTGAGATGAATTTTTTATCTCAGGAGGAAGAGGGATTACAGATGGAGAGATTTTTTTCCTTTGAAACAAGGGGACACGTCTATTAAGGATTATTTTAGTAAGTTTAATCAAGTGTCTAGATTTAGTCTGGACTTGGTAATAAACCCCATAAGAAGGCTCTTAGGTTTGCGAGAGTGTTGTATCAACCTCTCCAAGGACTTGCGTTATCTCATATACCGACGGGGGCGATGTTTGAGGGGATGGTTGACATGGCTCTAATGCACGAAGATGGCAAGGATGAGAAGAAAGACAGTAAGACTGAGGAGACACAGGCTAAGGCAAGAAAAAAAAATGGTGGCCCAAGAAGGAGCACAAAAGAAAGGAGGGAAGCCTAACAAGGCTCATAGCAAGAAAGATATCAAGTGTCGTGGTTGCAAACCTATGGGTCGTTTTGTGAAGGACCGCGGAAAGAAAAAGAAAGCCTGCTTTAATTGCGGGAAAATGGGACACTTCATAAGCAATGCCCTAACATGCAAGGAAAAGGGGTAGGATCTTCTGAACAAATATATTATCTTGAGTCTAGTGGACCTAATCGATGTAGGAAAGTCACCGTTGAAGGTTTGATTTCCTTTTTGACTATCCTATTAGAATCTTCTTTGATTATGGTGCTACTCACTCGTTTATATCTTGTTCTTTAGTAGATAGTATGCACCTTAATACTAGTATAGTCTCTGATCATGTATTAGTCTCAAACCCTATAGGAGGTACGGCTCATTTATCTAATGATATGTAGGGGTTTGAGAATTTCTATCTTGGGCATCGAGTTTGAATGCGACACATACGTACTGGGCTTTATGGGATATGGTTTGATTCTAGGAATGATTGGCTAGACATGTAAGGCACCAGTCTTGATTGTGAAAAGAGAGTAGTTATACTTATTACTTGTCATGGTATAACTATCGACATTTCCTGTGACCCACGGGGGTCGGTGATGCTTAGTTTCCTAGATTCTCTTAATACTTCTATTGACGAATTGTGATCTGTACCCATATTCATAGATTATCTGGACTTGTTTAACGAGGTTAAGGGGTTGGCTCCAAGGCATGAATTAGACTTTCGGATTTATTTGGTAGAGAATGCGAAGCCAATTGCTCTACCAGTGCGTTGCAAGGCTCCTAGAGAGAGGAGGGACCTCAGCAAGCAAGTAAGGGAGCTATACGAGAAATGATTTATTAGGTGAAGCATATCAAAGTGGGGAGCTCCAATTGTCTGTGCAACTAAGGAAGACGACTCACAACGTCTATGCGTGGATTATAGAGAGCTAAATAAGCTCACCAAGAAGAATAGGCAACCGCTTCCGAGGATTGACGACTTGTTCAATCAACTAGTAGGCCCGTCAGTTTTCTCACGATGGATTTGGCCATAAGACTTCATCGGGTGAGGGTGGCAGAGGACAGTATTGAAAAGACTGCTCTCCGAACTCCAGATGGCTTCTTTGAGTGGTTGGTCATGCCTTTTGGGCTAACCAATGCACTCACATATTTTTTGGACTTGATGAGTAGAGTGTTTAGAGAGTTCCTGAATAAGATTTTGGTGGTCTTTGTGTATGATATTATGATCTTTTTGAAGAAAGTGGAGGAGCATGCCTTATAATTAGGAGAGGTTCTATGCACACTCAGATCACATCAGCTCAAGGTAAAATTTTCTAAGTGTCGCTTTCGGAGAAAGGAAGTAAGGTTCCTAGGGAATATGGTCTCTAAGGACAGGATAACAATGGACCCCGCTAAATTTCATTGTAGTTCAAGATTGGAGTGCTCTAAAGAATACGACGGAGGTGAGAAGTTTTCTAGGGTTGGCGGACAATTATAGAAAGTTCATTAAGGACTTTGCAAGGATATCAACCCTACTCTCCTGATTGACGAAGAAGAACTTGGCTTTTTCGTAGAGCAATGATTGCGAGGATGCCTTTCAGAGATCGAAAAGGGCTCTGGCAATAGCCCTAGTTCTGACTCTCCCCAATGGAAGCAATATGTTCACGGTCTACACAGATGCTTGTGGCACGGGACTTGGTGTTGTTTTGATGCAATAGGGAATAGTATGCTATGGTAACATACAGATCAAAGTTCATGAGAAGAACTATCCAATCCATGATCTAGAGTTGGCTGCAATAGTGTTCGCATTGAAGTCTTGGCAACATTACATACTTGGAGAAAAGATTTGAGCTATACACGGATCTTAAGTCACTCAAATACTTGTTCTCATAGAAAATCTCAGCCTAAGGCAACAACGATGGATGGAGTTCCTAGCTTCCTACGAGTTTGAGATAGCTTATCCCGCGCAAGGGTAACGTAGTGGAGGACTCGAGTGGGCAGAGGATGACTTTGATTCCTTTATTCATAGAAAGGCAGAGCTTGGAGTTTATCTCGACCTTCGATTTTAAGCCTTCTATAGATTTCACATTGGGATTGTTAGCATCATTGGAGGTGCGATCTACTCTCATGGAGCATACTGAATCTGTGTAGCTAGAGGACCCGCAGATAGCAGACATCTTGGACAAGCTTAGTAGAGGAGAGACTTCTAGTCACCTAGCTAGATATACTAAGGACGTGAATGGGTGGCTAAGACGAGATGTTAGGCTGTGTGTCCCTAGAATTATGGAATTACTGAAGGCAGTGCTTGTGGAAGCTCATCATTCTTGGATGACTATCCATCCATGCAGCGACAAGATGTATCGAGACATGAAGAGAGTTTTCTTTTGGACTGGTGTGAAGAAGGATGGGGCAGAATTTGTAGCTCGATGTTTGACTTACCTGCGAGTAAAGGATGAACAAAGGAAACCTAGCGGATTGCTTCATCCCTTAGGTGTCCCACAATGGAAGTGGGAGAACGTCTCTATGAATTTCATCGATGGATTTCCCTGATCAAGGACAGGAAATATAAGTGTTTGGGTGATAGTGGATAGATTTACAAAGAGCGCTCACTTTATTCCTGTCAAGAGTAAGAGAATGGAAGCTTGGCTAGCATCGGTATATCTTTAAGAGATGGTCCGACTTTATGGGGTACCTTCCAGTATAGTAAGCGACCATGACCCCATCTTCACTAGTGAGTTCAAGAAGAGCTTACAAGGGGTGTTAGGTACATAGCTACGTTTGAGCATGACATACCACCCTCAGACTGATGGACATATTGAGAGGGTGAATAGAGTTCTTGAGGATCTTCTAAGATTTTGTATCCTAGATTTCGGAGGGACTTGGAAGGAGCATCTCTCATTGGTTGAGTTCGCCTACAACAAGAATTATCAGTCAAGCATAGACATTGCACCCTTTGAAGCATTATATGAACGACCTTGCAGATCGTTGATTTGTTGGTGGGAGTTTATGGACAGACTTCTTCTTGGACCTGAGATGATTCGAGAGACTTCCGTGAAGATTGATCTTATCCGCCGAAGAATGAAAAAAGCTCAGGACAGACATAAATCATATGTCGATAAAAGAAGGACCAAATTGGAACTTTAAGTGGGAGTTATGGTCTTCATTAAAGTATCACCTCTAAGGAATGCTTTGGTTCAGTAGGGAAGTTAGTGCCAAGAATTGTAGGGCCATTCGCTATATTGGAGAGTATAGGTCAGATGGACTATAGGATTAAGCTACCGGGAAAACTAGCAGGCATACACGATGTGTTAAACATTTCCCATTTTAGGAAATGTCTACATGATCCGATATTGATAGTGGAGCTGAGCACACTTAAAGAAGTGGAATTTGAGAAGGAAGCATCGGTGAGAGTAATTTCTACTCATATTCTTGGATCATAGGTTAAGAAACGACGTAACAAAGAAATCAGATTGGTAAAGGTACAGTGGGGACAAGACCGCGACGATGCAACGTGGGAACCCGAAGACAAGATTCACACTTCTTATCCTTTTCTTTTTGAGAGTACATTCTTGACATCTTTTCCAAGCTTTTACTTTGCATTTGCTTCAATCATTCAAGTATGTTTATCCTATCGCTCGAACCTTCGATCCTTAGGTAGAATTCAATGGTTGGAAATGTGTGTTTGAGACATGTTGTGATTGATGGTTGCTAGTGGATGCAAGTGTTTGCTAGTGGGTTCTCGTGAATGCATATACACACACTAGATCAACTCAAGCACTTACATATTGCATATGGATATGTATGCATTTTAATTTTCTATGGATATAAATGAGTGAATCATCATATGGATGTTGCATTTTGGTGAATGATTGTGCACACATATAGAGTTTATATGTTATACTAGGGTTATTTGCATACATCTAAGATGCATGGCAAAAACATATGTTGCATTAAGTAGGTCAACTGAATCAGTCGATCGCCTGATTTTCGCATTAGTGTAAGGGAATATACGCACAACACCTTTGCATATGTTCATACAAGCATTGGAAATTCTTAAGGACAACAAATGTCTGTGGATGATGGATGAGTATATAATTGTATGTGGTTGTTAGGATGATAACATTCTTATTAACTTGCAGATTTCAGGGACGAAATCCTTTAAGTAGGGGAGAATGTCAAACCCCGGAATCTAATACAATATAACAATACAGTAAAATGATAAAATGGGACTTACTTAATTAAATATTTAGATTTAAGTGAAATAGGCTTTACCATTGCGTTCATCTCGAAATTCTATTTCAGATAGACCTTTAAGTTTGCGTAAGTTTGTATACATATAGGGGGTTATATATATATATATATATATTCAAATTAATTCAAACTGAGGTAAACGTGTAGAAATCAACGTACCTAGGAAAACCCACAATGGGCCTGGATCGACCTATGGGTCGACCCGGTAGGTCGGTGGGTCGACCCACCCAGATCCAGGGCAAATTCCTGGCTCTGTATTTATACTGTTTTATTGGCTAGGTTTATTCGCCGACTCAGCACTACGTGTATGGATTATATTGAAAACATAACATCTAAAGGTTAAGATTAGCTCTGTGAATCAATAAATAGGTGGCTCTCTCCTATTGCAAGACACACAATTATTCTTCATATTCTCTTCCTCCACGAATCTATTCTATATATATATATATATATATATAGGGAGATGCTTCTGATGCCTAGATTTATATAGATAATTCAAAATTCAAGATCTGCATACAACAATAAAAGAGAGAGAAGTGGAATTTTCTACAATGACATATAAATATATATAAAGAGATATAATCTCTTCTTCACCAAGACCCGCCATGAGTTCCTTGTTATTTTTAAATCGGATACCTAAGACTATATCATGGCAGTAAAATAAAATTGGATCTAGAACATACAATGCTTGTAAGATAATATCTATACCTTTTCTTTCACTATTATTCACCTATGCTATTGTTATATGTAATGTATGTGCTTTTACTATCAGTTGATTAATTGGTTATGTGTATCTATTTTCCTTTTCCCTATCTCTACTACTCTAGTTTATTTCCAATCTTGCCTTTATGCATGTACAGTTTGATTTGATTCTATTCTCCTTCCTCTATTTTTTCCCTTTTGTTTACGCTAAGCCCAGGCCATTGGAAGCCTAGGCTGTGTTCAATTTAAGATTGCGTATAGTTAAAACTGGGATAATAAGAAATGACATAAAAAAGGGAATTTGGGCATATTGTTAAATTGAGGTCCGTTTGACTGTAATTTGGGTAAGGGGTAACATGCATACTTGTTGTAATTTGGGAATATAATAGAAAAGTGTAATACGCATGAACTTGTACATGCTGTAATTTGGGGATATAATTGAATGGAATAGTATGCATATGTACAAACATGTTAGATTTGACTTAATGCAGACATTAAGTGAAGGACATGTTAAAATAATATAAGTACCAAATGTGGGTTAGGTAAACTAAATTATTATAGTAATTATACATACATCTGGGCAGGTGCTTGTGGGAAGGGTTGTACAAATATTAAACATGTAATATTACAACCACACTTATTAATGATCCTAAACTAGCTAGGTTAAAAGCTGATTATTAATAAGCTAAGAGGTCTCTCATCCTTCTGTTGTATTGGGTTTTGGGGACTCTAAAATCCTAGTTACTTGAAGGCACAAGCTTAGGGGGTTTGTATTGTGTCAATCTTGCTATGTGGAACCCATACCAGTTAGTATCCCTATTAGTATTTTGTTAGAGGACCTCGCACTAAGTAGGGGCCAGGGCACGGTTAACTGAACTGGATAGTAAGAGGTTAAAAAAGGGAGGTGGATACGGGCGCATTCCGGCGGAGTCATCAGTGTGCATGATTCTGATTAAGGAAACTAAGCCGTTGTAACACCTGGTCTGTGTTATATAAGTTGCTAGGTTAAGGAGCGATACACCCTACTTTCGGGGCTGACATAGTGTATTTACATATTAGAGAGCCGATCGCATGGGTAGTAATTAGGACACACCTAATCCTATTGTTACATAATTATCTGGTATGCAATTAGGGTACACCTAATCCTGCTATTTAGTCATGCTGTTTAATCCTGCTGTTTAAATCATGTTGTTCCTATTAAGTAATTAGGTTCACGCCTAATCCTGTTATAATAATATTGGTGCAGACACAACCTGCTTTTAGGGATATAAATGGGAAGCATTACTCGATCACTATTTTATCCGGTTGTTCCTGTTTATCCTACTACTCTGTTCATCTAGTTTACCTCTTGCCTTATATGATACTGTACTTTCTCATCTAGTCTTGTTTACATGTCTTGATATCTCTATTTTATGCATATTTGAAAATCACTATAACTCGCCAGACTTTATGTCTAACCTTTTTGTTTTCGCTTCTGTCTCTTTCCTTCCCCTCTCAGGTCCTCATAGTGGTAGCACTCCTAAGTGATTAAGACTTTCTCTTTCAGCTTTGATTTGGACTTTCTGAGATGTACCACTTTGACTCACTTTCTACTGTGTTATAGGTTGCTATGAGGGATATGGTTTTATATTATTGCACTCTGTTATTTTGCATTATGAGACAGATTTGAGATTCTTGGTTTTTGATGTAACTAGTTTGAGGATGTAACTTGATTTGAGACAAGGTTTTATTTTTTTAATAATAAACTTGAAATTTCCGCTGTGTACTTTATATTTGTCTTGTGAATTTCTGTACTGTTTTCCTGTTGCGCTTCACGAAACTTAATGGAATCTCTTATGAGTGACCTTAATGGACATGGGGTGTCACATTGACACTCGTCTCAAATTTCCTTTCTAAGATCTCCACTCCTAGGGACACAATGTCGATTGTCTATCTCAAACTGCCACTACTATCAACAGAATATCTATCCGAATGAGAAAAAGAATCTCCTTTAGAAACCTTTCCCTTTAATGTCCTCAACTCATCACAGTGATCTTGTTCATTCTTAATTATTTCTACCAAAACTGGTCTCACTTCCATAACTCTGAGGAATCCTTAAGCTGCTTGAAATAGCGGGTGAAAATTGAAACTTGAAAGTAATTCTAACTACTTACACCTAGTGATTGCACTTAGCGTTGCATATCTCTGATTCAAAGCATCGTCCACGACATTACCCCTCTCAGGGTATACTGGATTGGTCGAGCGATGCTAAGACACTTCATCCACCGCTGCTGTTGAAGGTCCAGATCTCGTGGAGAAAACAAATATCTAAGAGAGTTATGGTCGGTAAAGAGCTCAAACTTTTCTCCTAAAAGGTACTATCTGCACATCTTTAGGGCACCATAACTGCTAACTCTAAGTCATGGACGGGGTACCTATTCTCATAGTCCTTAAGTTGTTTACATGCGTAGGCAACTATTGTACGCTCTTGCATGAGTACCGCCCCTAAACCAGTCACATAAGCTTGATGAAAACTCTAAAAAAAATTGTTTCATCAGAAATAATTAGGATAGGTACATTCATGAGAGATCCCTTATCCTTTCAAAGGTAACACCACACTTATCGCTGCACACAAACTTAAGACTCTTTTTTGTCAACTGGGTTAGAGGGGGTACAATCCTCACAATGTCCTTAATAAATTCCCTATAGTAGCTTGCTAACCCAAGAAAACTTCTAATCTCCATCACATTGCGGGGTATTTTCCACTCTCGAACATCCACTACCTTAGCAGGTTCGACGGTCAATCCTTTCCCCGAAACAATATGTCTAAGAAATTATACATCTCTCTTCCAAAAGTGCCATTTCAAAAACTTGGCATTAAGCTGATTTTTCCTCAGAATTCCTAAGATCTTTCTCAAGTGATCCCCATGCTCCTTAAAGTCCTTATAAAATATAATAATGTCATCTACAGACACTACCACTATCTTGTTGAGAATGCCCCTAAATAACCTACTCATAAGATCCGTAAAGAAATTGGGGATATTCGTCAAACCGATGGGCATTACCTCCCACTCAAATAACCCATCTGGCATCTTAACGCTGTCTTAGGTTTACTTTCTTCAGAAATCCTCAATGCGTAGAAACCTGGTAGCCATCTCTAACCGAGAAAAGATTTGAGTACCCCCCAAATGGTCAAACAAGTCATTAATCTGTAACAACCCGTATTTTGATAACGTGTTATAACCATAAATCTAGGCAGATTTAAAATAAGAACCAAGGGAAACGGTTGCGCCATTGTGTTCGTCTCGGAATTTTGCATGAAATCGAGTCCGAGTTTTCGAAAATCGGAGTCCGTATGACCAAGTTATGGCTCCCCAAATTTTCAGAAATATTCAGAGTTCAAAACAACTTGAATTCGAATTCAAAATTCGAATTTCAAACGCAGAACAGACTGGGCGGGAAATTTCCCGCCCAGACCCAGGTCGACTGGGGAGTCGACTGGGCAGTCGACACCCCCAGGACCAGGTCGAATGCGCAGTCGACTTGGGTGTCGACCTGGTCCCCGAGCCCATTTTTGGGCCAGTGTTAGTTCTGATGTATCTAGTCCGATTTCTGTCCAGATTCATCTGCCTAAACCTATTTAAACAGCCCCAAACCTAGCCTTCTCTACACACAATTCTATTCTTCTTCTACTCTGCCTCTGTTCTAAATAAAAATAAAAATAGCGTCGCTACTCTGCTGGAATCAAAACTAGAAGCTAATCAACATCAACCTAAGCAACTCAATTCAAACTAGAGATTGAAGCTTCTGCAACGATCCTACGACAATTTCTGTTCTTAATTCTTGATCCGTGCACTGTAAGCCCCAGTTACTCTTAGATCTAAACTGTAAATTTAACATGAACACGATGTAAACAGAAATTATGCCTAAACATGATAACTAGGTTGGATCTATCGTTGTAAATCCTTGATCTATGACTATCCTTTTTAGACCTACTATTTTAGATCTAATTTTGTACACCCTAGATCTATTCATGTGAAACTTTGACTTGTGGATTATTGTATGAACTTGATTCGGGACATATTCATGTTATTAACCTAAAACCTCTTATGACCTTTATCTAAAACATTACCTGTGATGTTGAAACTATTATTGGGGATATTATCTTATGTCAATCCATTACCATGTCTATCACCATATTCTGCCAAGTTGATGTTGAGACCCTTATTCATATGCCTGAAATGTTATAATTGTCATGCTTAACTTGTAAACACCTTTGCCATCCTATGACTATCCTTTTTGTGTTATTCCCTATCTTGATATCTTGTGTTGATGCGAATTCACATACGTTAGGGATACGTTTTGGGTAGATTAGGCAAACTTGAAATTGGCTATAAAATTAACATGATATGACATGAAAACATGACATGTAAACTTGACATGAAATTATACTTGAAAACTTGAATCATGAACATGGTTAACACGAACTTGAACTTGACATGAAAAATTAAGCATGGACATGACACTTAGATAACTTGAACGTGGCCAACTCGAGGTTGGGTTGAGTTTGTAGTATAAATCTGCCCGGAACCGCCCGATGAATCCAGTAACAGCAAACAATAGGACCCAATGTGAGTAGTTGGTCATATCGCACTCGAAACCCGAGGTTAGACTAGGTTATGGTGTAAAACTGCCCGGACCCGCCCGGCACATCCAGTAACCATAACCAAGTCTAATGTGAGAGGTTAGGGGTGCATTAAGTAAATTAATGCAACTGGATTGGGTTAAGTCATGGACCACTTTAATATACTTAACCAATTTGACACATTGATTTGATAGGGTTAAGTCATGAACCGCTTGAACACACTTAACCAACCTGACACATGATTCGTAGGACTAAGTCTTGAACTAGAACGACACATTTAGTCAATTTGACATGACACGTAGATGGGGTTAAGTCTCGATTTTAAATGACAACTTAACCTGCTGAACGAAACCCTAGTTACGCGGTCCTTTTCAGCAGTAACCCACTAGATGTATCACGGTACCCTGGGACTAGGCAGGGTGGGGCACGATTGCTGGGCTGATTGTAAGCAACCAGAACGACGGCTGAGTTGGTGCGCCATTGTAGGTTCATGCGGACTAGGGTCGTGCACTTAGCCCGGAGTTGAAAAAGCAGGCATTGGGCATCAGTAGGATTATCTGTGCATTCTTGATTCGTGTCGGTGGTTGGCACCCTAGGGCTTGATACACCCTATGGTGGACCTAGCACAGGTGACTACATTCGTGATAGGGCCGTATGACACAGACATAGGACGAGCTAGACTTGTAGGGAGCTGATCGATTAGATCATACCGTTGGACCCCGAATTGGGTCACTTCACGATATTGGGCCAAGGGATTATTTCTTGATTTATAGTTGACACAGGATTAGTATACCAGTATAGTTGGTACGGCGAACCTTGAATATGCAATGTTAGACTTGAGTTATCTTGTTGGCTTAGTTATCATGCCAGACTTATCATCATTCCTATGTTTAATTCCAGTTTATTCATGTCTTGTTAACTTTACTAGTTTCTATGCTGATAGTCACTAAGGCTTACCAGTCTTTTCGACTGACCCGTTTTCTTTCGCCTCTTTGTCTTTCATTTCCCCCCAGGTTCTCAGGGAGGAAACTCTAGCTCTTTGCTTGGACTTTGCTTGCTTTCTGACAGCTCATGTACGGTTTGGTCTTGAGCTATGCTATGGCTGCACTCATGCTCTTTTTGGGTAATAATATTTTACTTATGTTGTTTTAAGTACTTTGCTTCTTTAGAACTTGATGTAATGAAATAATGACTTGGTATTTTGATGTAAGAGGTTTTGACTCTATTTTTGAAATAATGAAATTTGGTTTTTGTTCTTCCGCTATTTAATTTATGTTCTGTCTTGTGATGTTTCTGTACCTGTTTACTAGATAATACCCCTCCAAAACTAGGGCATTCCCTTTGTGAGTGACCCTAGCGGAGGTGAGGTGTTACATAATCCAAGGTAGGGGTACCTATTCTTCTTAGTCGACCTATTGAGTTCTCTATAATCCATACACAATCTTAATGACCCATCAAACTTTATGGCAAAAACTACCAATGCACCCCACTCGGACGTACTCCTATGAATAAATCCTTTATGAAATAACTCAATGATTTTTCTATCCATCTCTCTCCTTTCCTTAGGAGTTATGTACCTTAATGGCAATGCTACTAGCATCACTTCTTCTCGAGGTCTACCCTAAATGAAATTTCACTATGGGTTGGAAGTCCCACAACTTCCTCAAAGACATCTGGAAACTTGCACACAATAGGCATCGAATATGGTCCTTCCAAAATAGACGATAAGGAATGCAATAAGGCCTAATCCCTATCCCAGTCCTACAAGGGATCTCAAAACTATGGCCCCGTGACTTCTCAAAAAAACAAATCTCCTACCACAGTTAAGGATGACGCTATATAATGAAAGCCAGTCACTTCTTATTATGAGACCATACCCCTCGAATTCTAGTGCATACACATCTTAAAAGAAATCAACATTGCCGATATCCAATACTAGGTCTTTACACATAAGAGAAAGTTGCATAGCTCTTCCGATATGGTTAAACACCCCTATCGGACTGCTAGTAAAGGACAAGGGAAGTTTTAAGGAATCAATGGTCTTTCTAGCAATGAAGGAGTGGGTTGCTCCCGAATCAAGCAGGGTATACATAAAAATTACTTAAATAGAGATTTTACCTTCTAGAGCTAGTTATCCTTGATATCTAGGGGTTTGACTTTGAAGCGGTGCTACCTCCAAAACATAATTTTGTCCACCTCGTTGTCCTTTGGGTTTCAGGCATTTCCTTGCCAAGTTTCCATCCTCATGGCAATTGAAGCACTTTCCTTTGAATTCTGGCTTTGCTAGGTTCACCCTAAAATCCTTGGCATCATGGCCCATTTTGTGGCACCTCGAACACACCTTAGCCTCCTTCTTAATTTTTCCTTATTTCTTCTTCTTAGGCCAAAAAAAATTCTTTTTGCTCTTTACAAAACTAGAAGCACCTTCCCCTTTCTCATTCTTAACTTCCTTTATTTCCTCAACCGCATACAGGATAGCTTTCACAACAAGGGCCTCGAACATAGCTCCAGACATCACTCAAGCTAATAACATTTCCCTCAATGGGGGAAATCAGTCGCTTAACAAGCCTAATTTTTTTATTCATAGGGGTGTCCACCAATCCTTTCCCAAATTTGGATAACTTTGTAAACCTTGCTACATACTCTCTCAGACTTAACTTCCCTTGCTTTAGCTGAATGAACTTTTCCATTCGTAGGCTCATTTCGGCATTAGCTAAGAACTTTGTCTTAAAGAAGGTCTTAAACTCTTCCCAAGTAAACAATATACCCATATTTTCTTTCGAAATCATGTTCCACCACTCTAGGGTTTCTCCCTTCATATGCCAAGCCACTACCTACGCTTTCGCCGGTTGTCCCATCTGGTAGCCTCGATGATCCATTCACACTCGATTATCCATGCTTTAACTTAAGGAAGTTTTAAGTTCCTAAAAATGACTTGCCCCCCCTAAATTTATGAAATCTTTGCGGAGTCGAGGAAAGTTGAAAACCCCGTCGGTGGTTTGAGCTGCAGGTTCTGCTAGAGCAGGATTGGCAGTAGGGACCTGTTCCACAATCGTAAGGTACTGTTGGAACACTTCAGGCAAGTACGGAGGCCTTATCGGGTTCCCTAGCTTAGACTGATTATCGACCATTTCTACTATTTGAAAAAGGAAAAACCGTTCAATGGACTTCCTAAGATAATATCAAGGCAAAAAAGGAAGGAAGATAAAGGTTGCCTAGTATAGTCGCATATGTCTTTAGGGTATAGTATGTATACATACATAGTTTTAAAAATGCTTTCAAATAACAAATATATATAGTTATAAAAACCCTTTCAAATAACAAATACGTCACTCTTATATCTATTTCCCCATAATCGGGTAACCTATACTCTGATACCACATGTGCCAGCCAATCTGGAATGAGCCTAAATTATGATCCAGAAAAGACCATTGGAACCTAGAACCATTCTAAGAAGATTGTTGGATCCTATAAAAAAATACTAAAATAGATATCACATAGAAATCTAAATAAAATCTGATTCTCACATAGTGGGAGGTATAATATCTCACACCATAAATAAAACCATCATAAATGTTAGACATAGCGAGTCTCGAGAAATAAAAGATATATCAACAAGCATCCCAATAACATAATAGTAATAATAATACTACCATAAATAACTAAAAGCTTCCATCTCCGTGGTCTATCTCTATAGCATCACTAATCATCACTGATCCCAAGCATCCTCACCTATAATTTCTTTATGTTAAGGGTAGGGAGTTCAAAACATAAAGTTCTAGTAAACGAAAATCAGATAAGTTAAGGAATGACTATTTCCTATATTTGGTAGCGTAAATTCTTCATGTTATGTATATGCAAGCAAGAACACACTACTAAACATATAAGGCAGACAACCCTACAGTCACTGAAGGACTACGTGTTGATATAAGGATGAACGTCAGTACAGTCACTTAATACCCAACGAGGTGGGCCCCAGCTGGTTACTTAAGGCCATTATCTGAATTTATTTAAAGGCATATTCCTACTATCACTAATTACCCTATGGAGGATCCCTAGCCATATAAGACCTCATCTCTAACGTCAACATTATAAAATATATAATCACCTTACAGGTCGAGAGATAACAAGCAATCACCTACTATCATATTTCGGTTGGAACATAACATCAGTTAAGACTCTCCTGGAGGACCCCTTCGTTACTATCTACTTGTCCCTACAGGTGCAATCTTAGCCACCTAATACTACCCTTAGACGGTGGTTCCTCCAGGCCTCTTATATAAACCTCCCCTAGGTTAGCCCACACCATGCCTTTAAATAATAACCGGACACTTCCGGAGAACTACCCCACTTATATATATCATCGTTTATTAGGACCATTTAATATCTTATTGGAGAAAGGTGGACCAATTGACCATTTAAGACCTAGTAGGGTGCCTCCCTTGACTCTAGTCCATAAACAAGGAGTGAACCTTAGGAGCGGACCTAGTCCTAATTTAATACACAACAATGTAGGTCAGCCACTTAATACCTCTAAATGCAGGCCTACTTTGCACATAATACACACACACACACACACACTCTAAAAATCTCACATTAAAACGACCACTTTTAGATGCTAGATTTGTTGGGCAGTTCCATACAGGCTTCTACTACAAGTTAGGCTTAACTTTGCACCTTAATGTAATAATATAATGGACCATGACACCTAAACCTCTCAAATTAAACAGTCTTACTTGTAGATGCTTGATATGCTACTCGGTTCTTAGTAGGCTTCCACTACAAGTAATAGTTAACCTCGTGCATATGTGTCATTAATTGTAACTAAAAGCCATTAACTCACACACATACAATTTCCTATGGGGACATTCACATTCTATTACCAAATTTAAACATATTTTGTATGCATCAGATACACATTAATATTATGCTTAATTATACTATAAATATATAAATAAATAGGCATGAATTTAGCATACGAAAATGACGACCTAATATGTTTGAAATGTCAATCGTAACAATCATAATTAAGGCATACAAGTTGATGTTCCTATAAATTAACATTGTCTAAACTTGCATGTTCTCATTCAATGATAAAAAGAAAAATACAACACATACAAATAAACTTGCAACCTAGGTTTGAACAATTATTTGAATAATAAAAGAATAGGCAAGGTGCAATAAATCTTACTATATATGCAAAAACCTTACTTTTGTCGCTGCTTCACTTTTTTTATGTTGCATACAGAAACTTAAGATCCTAATATATTGTATATTATACATTCAAACAAACATATTTGAAATAGATGTTTAAACCTATTATTTTACAATCCACAAACATTATATTTTAGTATACAAGTATATATGAAAATTTAACGTGAGTTTCAAGTGAAGCAGACCCAAAAACTAACAATTTCACAATACCCAAAGCCTAACGTTTATTATTACAATAACACAAACCCAAATATATCGCTTTTGATTGATTATTTCCGCAATAACCAAAATATAGGATTTGGATGGTTTATAGTGTTTTATTTTCGCTTTAATACAAATCCCATACATGCATAATAATCCAAATCCATACTACAAAAGACAGAAAATAGCAACTTATAGCATTACCACTTACATTAATTTGAGAAGGAAGAACAATATTATTTGTACAGAATAAGATCTGGATTAGACTTCAAAATCTTACTCCATACCTTCTGATATAATACATATATAAGAATCTAATCTTAGAATCTTATATATATATATATAACTAAATTATAGTACCTAAACCTATATGAATCTAAATTAGAGAAGGTAGAATGGAGATTAGTGTAATAAAAGAGAATCCTAACCTTTTTCTCTGGAATTAGCAACGATAGAAGGACAGCATGGAGACACAAAATGAAATGAGAGTAGGTTATAGAGTGAGTCTAAGGAGCTATATTTATAATTGCAAGTGTGTGTATAGTTCGTTAGATTATTTATATTTAAATCTATACAGTCTATTGATGCAAAACTATATAAATCTCCTTATAAAATTATACCTTCACCCCTATTCCTCAGGAGGGCGGTCCACCCCAGGTTGACTCCCTCTATAGGAGAGCGGTCGACCCCCCAAGTCGACTCCCCTCCTATCGGGGCAGTTGACCCCCTTTTAGGGTCAAGCCAGGAGAATTTTAATCTCATATAACGTCGTTTTATATTAGTTCTAAATTTATGGGTTTGATTTATTTGCTTACATTGATTATTTTCATCCGCTTTGCATATGAATATATACACACAAATTCAAATCCTCTTGGAATATATTTTTTATGCTAATCTTTAATTAGTTATATTCTGAATTTTAATATAATCTATTTGAATTTCAAATCTTATGTGTAAATATTTACGCGTAACTTGTTTTATTAATATCTTCTTAATCCAGACTCCATTTTCGATAAATGGAATACCAAAACGGACCAGAATCTCGCCACAAACGCAATAATAATACTTTCATAGCCCAATTCCCCATTATTCAAAATTTTATTTTTCTGCCAATTAATTTATTATAGATTATTATTATTAATTCAAATAAAATTATCTTATGCCTATTTTTGGTTTATTATATCGGGTATTACAGTACGTTGATTTGCGAAGTTTTAAGGGGGAATTTAAAAAATTGCCAAAGGTTTGTCTCTCCCTATATATGTTTTTCTCAGATTCAAAGGATAATTAGCGGATAGAATAAGATCTATTCTTGTTAGGGTTTCGGGAATCTTGATCTTCTTCAATTTTCATCTCCACAATATCATTTTTTTTGAGAATTTTGATTTGTATTCAATCTCTTGTCCTCTTCTATTGGTATACAATAAAATCTCTCTCTCAAAGTAGATGTACACTAACAAGGCATTAGTGGAAAACCGCTGTGTGATTTATTTTTCATTATTGCTTTATTATATCTCTTGTTTGGTGATTGTGATTGTTTATTGGGTTGGCTTGAGATTGTTTTGAGATATTGATTAGTTGTTTTTTCACTTTTACCATGGACTCGTCTTCCGTTGTATTTTAGTAGGTCTTGAGTCGAAATTCTCAACAACATCCTCCCTTTATCTATGGTGTAGTTTCTGTTAGAAACGTCAATAATTGGAAATGGTTTTAGAGTCATCTGAAGGAAATGAGTTAACAACATCATGATTTTGTTCTTATGATGGGTTGTTAGTTCAATCACTATAAGAAAAATTGCTTTTAACCGCAATCATTATTTGGGTTTGATCAATTCACGCGGTTAAAAATTTATTTAGGTCAATTATTTTTTGTCAAAAAGATGACATAAATCTTAGCTCAAAACTAGGGCTGTAAATTTTGTATGAATGTCCGACGTCCGTTCGTGTCCGTGATCGAAATATGTCAGTCTGAGTTCGTTTGGTTCTCATTTAGGACATGAGTTAGGACAACAAAATTTGTACGAGAAAAAATTCACATCCGATGCGTATTCATCCGAGTTCGTCCCATTTCCCTGTCGTTCGATTTTTGGTTGAGAGAAAACCTAATAAGAAGTATAAAATATGATATAAATAGCCATGTCCGACCGAATCCGCTTGTGTTCGTATCCGAAAAAGTATGTCCGTGTCTGATTGATTTTATTTGGAACACGAATTAGGACAAGAAGATTTGTCCTAGAAAAAATTTCGTCTGATCTGTGTTCGACTCGTCTTTTTTTAGGATAGAAACTGAACACACCTCCATCTAGTCCGGTCCAGCCGATTTACAGCCCTACTCAAACACACCGCACGCCTCTCTCTATTCACCCTTTTTCCAGAAATATTGCTTTCCGTCTTCTCCCACGTTGTTTCATTTCCTTCGTTTTTTTATTTCAGCTCGCTATAAAATATAGTATTCTTCTGTTTGGTCGTTCTTTATTTCGCTCATTTCTCTCTTTAATGGTGCCATAATTTGTCTCATTCGAGTACTCTGACTAATTCAGCTCTAATTCATCCTTTTCACATTTGGATTCGAGAAAGTAAAACTAGAGAAAACACACTATCTATAAGTTAGAGCTAATTCGAACAAGTTTTTGTTTGCACACGTTTCTCGGATTCATCTCTAATTCGTCCTTTAAATTTAAATATACAACTTTCGGTTCTTAAATAGTCACTGTATACTAATTTGGTCCTTGCCAAGAGATTGATACTAGAAGTCTTTAGTTTTGACTCGGATGTCGATCCTCTTTCCTTCACCACTGGTGATAACCGTATCACCTCAATTTTTTAGCAAGTAAGATGAATTCCTAAATTATTTCTCATGAAATTCTTAGCTTTGTTATTCTTATACTCCCTCTGGTTCATAGTATAAGTGTGAAGTTTTTTTTTCAAAATATAAGATGTTTTCACTCATAATAAATTGTACCTACTTTATTGATTTGTCATAAAGTACTTCTATTGGCTCATATGAGTAGGCGGCTCCTTAGGAAGTCCCAAAAACCACTTTTTTGTACTTGGAAATAGAGAAACTAATGTAATTTTGCATGAAAAAAGGAGCCAATCCACCAAATAATTTGAATTTTTCTTAATTCCCGTGCAAATCTCTAAAAGACTTATATCATGAACCGGACCGAGTATTTCAGTTCTAGGGTTTCTGTTATGACTAAGAGAAGATAGAAGATTGGAACTAAAGAATCAAAAGAAAGAAGGCTTCATTATGTCGATTTTCTGCTTTTTACTGGATTTTTATTACCATAATATGCCAATCTATTTAATTCCTTACAGTTTCTTAACAAAAAAAAAAAAAAAATTCAGCATTAGTGATAAATGGTTTCAGAGCCCAGAAACAGGAAATAATATGAACATTTGGTCTTGTACCAAATCTGTAGTGATGGTGAAGATTTTTGTATTATATACATTGGTTAATGATGATCAAAACAGTGGGTCATATGCTAGTCGGACTTTGGTGATCACTAAGCCCAATTTCATATGTCTTTGTAATAATGCAGTTGTTCATGGTGCGGTGAGTTTTCCCTTTCATAATAATCATGTATACACTCAAATTCATGTATGTTGTACCTGAACAATAAATTTGGAAGCAACGGGCTTGCTACTCCACATCTGAAATTGTGACATATTTTTGTTTTTGTAACAAGTTCTTGATAAAAGATTTGTTGCTACTTTCCATTCATTCATTAATCTCTATTTTTATAGACCTGCAGCAGATATAGTGTTTCATTTTTGTAATTTTGGGCATTACTGTACACACTGCTAATTTCATATTGTATACTACATAATTTGAAAAAAAAAAAGGGAATGAACACTCTAAATTGAGATTTCAATGTTCCACTTATAATGCCAGATACAAGTCCTTACATGATATTTAGTTATTTAAACCTTTTTTTGCTCATGAACTAGATCTATTTTGATGGTAGACAGTTTTGTAACTTAACATTGGTTGATGATGATTCAAAGCCTGGGTCGCATGCGAAGTAGACATTGGGGATTGTTAAGCCCAATTTTAGCTTTCCTCATAATAATGAGTTTTCCATGCTGTAGTGAGTTCTCCCTTTTATGATAATTATGTATATGCTCAGATCCATATATATTGTACCAAAAGAATAAATTTGGAAGCAATAGGGTTGCCTCTACAGGTTTGAAGATGTGACATGCTTTTGTTTTCGTAACAAATGCTTGTTAATAGTTCAGTTGCTACTTTCCATTCATTCGGTAATCTCTACATTTGTACACTTGGGCTAGATATACTGTTTCATTTTTGTAATTTGGGGAGTTACTGTACACATTGCTAATGTCATATTATATGCTACATAATTTAAAAAACAAGGGAATGATAACTATGGATTGTGATTACAATGCTCCAAGTTTGGCACCATAATTTAAATTTCTAGCCTTAACACTTCAAATAACAAATGTGCGAAAGCAATAAAGCCGTAGAACAGTGTAATTTGGCTAATGTAAAAGTATAATATTTATCTTCTTCCTATATTATTGATTCACTATCTTTTATTTGATCTACGTTGGTTAAACATGTTGTACTGAAGCATGACTTTGATGATAGAGATCCCTAGATAAGCCTTAACTGCACTTGCCATGAGCTTAGCATCTTAGGTAATTTTCAGCATTGCTATGCTAATGCAAAATTGTTTTGTATATATGCAATAAATAGCAAATAAGCCTATGTAGTTGACAGTGCATAGTAATAACAAGTTATCAAGTACATAGTGCATTTTCAAAGCAATATAAAATTAATGACCATACATGGCAGAGTCCTCGTAATCTTATAATGCTCTCATGCCAATGCCGTTGATGTTGCATAGTTAGTATGTTGTCAAGTATTTGGTGCATTTTCAAGGCCATAAAAAACAAATGACCACACATGTAAGAAGCTTTGTTATTTTTTAATCACTTGCTGCTAAAATACTGGTACAAATGGCGAGAGGAACATGGAGCAAGAAGAGAAAATGTCATAGGATTAAAAGGAGTATCGGTAAGCTTGGACTGCATCTCTGTTTCTATTCAACAATGAAATTGACTTTATATGCCATGGTATTTCCTTGAAACACTATATAGTAGGTAATGCTTTTGATTAATATCCTATTTTTGCTTTACTTTTTTATTTTTTGACTATCGTATGAAGGGTGAACATCCAACCACAAAAGCAATGAGACTATGCCCCAGGCTGACTTAAGGTAACTATGTGGATTAGTTACAAAAAAAGTTGGATGTCTCAACATACTTAGTTAAAAAAAAACTTTAGTTCGTGCAAACGTAGTATTTTACTTTAATTTAATGTTAAATTTCATATGCGTGGTCACAGAGGATTGGAGCATGAATAAACAAAATTAAAGAAAGATTAATTGATACAGCTGTCAGTACTTTAGATATAGAAAGTTATTTGAAATCATGCAAGTTGAATAAACTTATTTTCTCCCAGAAGTAACTTAATTACACTTCTACAGCAACAAGGTTGATGTGCTACTTCATAGTTATCATATTTGTTACGCTTTCAACAATCATCACTACTCATCATATTGTCTACACCTATGAGTCATGTAACATCCTGCAAATTTCGACCCTTTAAACATAGTATTTTATTGAATTAAAAATTGTATTAAAACACAAATTATGATTCACTAATTTATGACCCCAAAATTTATTTTTGATAAACAATAATTTACATTGAGATGAACTGTGACTGATAATAATGAAAATTATTAAATTGTTTATTTATGCATTTGGACTAGCTAACTTTGAACTATTATTCATAAAAAAAATAGCAGTTGAATCCTTGATTTTATTTAAAATTTTCAATATAGGCATTGATGTGATAACTGAAATAAATTTATGAATGTTTCCAATTTAATTTTTTATAGGAAGAATTGTAACGACATAGATTGTTAAAGATATACAATGTATGTTTTAACTGTCGCAGTTAATGAAAATTTATGTTAACATTTATAATAATAAATAAAAAAAGAAACAAAAAAAAACATAAAACATATTTATTGTCCAACCTTTCCATGCAACATGCATACATTTATAATAATACATAAAGAAGAAAACAAACAAAACATAAAACATATTTATTGTCCAACATTTCCACATATTATGCACACGTTGATACTAATAAATTAAAAAGAAAACAAACAAAACATAAAACATATTTATTGTTTCCCCTTCCAATTTATAACCTACAATTATCTTTAGTTTATATTCGAATTATCAAATTTCACGCTGAATCTGCCATGTTTGATTTTCACTGTAACGTAATCTAATTAAGAGACATTGTAACACCCCACCTCCGCCAGGGTGACTCTTGCAAGCACTCTGACTTTGGAGGGGCGTTTGAATCAGGTAAACATGCATAATGATATATCAAGGCAAAACAAGAACATATGTATATATGTAAACAGAGTAAATAACGTAGATAAAACAGCGGAAGATTTTCAAACCATTTCAAAACAAGTCTGGTACAACACAATGTTAACTTTCCAAATAAACAAGTCTAAATAAAACAACATCAACTGACAAACTGAAATACATAAGTGCTATCCCCAAAATAAGTGAGAACCATAGCTAGCTTCATGTCGAAAACGTACATGAGCTGAAATCCCACAAGCAAGCAATCCAAAATCCAAGCTAGGCTCCGGTATTCCCTCCCTGAAAACATGGGGGGGAACGGAAGAAAAAGAGGCGAAAGAAAACAGGTCAGTCAAAAAGACTGAGTAAGCCCTACTACAATCAATGTAAACTGATAAAGTTAACTGGCATGAGCAGCAGGGATGAATATAAGGATAACTACATACTAGCATGATGATTAACTAACAAGGTAGATAAAGGTGTCATCGCATAATCAGGATTAAGGTTTTGCACCACAGGTGTACTAGCAAACTAACATGACTGGAATAAACAAGTATTGATCCCTTGGCCCAAGCTTTGGCCCAATAACATGAAGTGACCCTCATACGAGGTCCAATAACATGAAGTGACCCTCATACGAGGTCCAACCAAACGGTCTAGTCGATCGGCTCCCTAAGCCTAACTCGTCACGTGTTGGTGTCAATACGGCCCAAACATAATTGTAGTCGAACTGTGTCGGGTCCACCCTTCGGGTGTATCAAGCCATAGGGTGTCAACCCCTGGACACCATAACCATGAGTGCACAGTCTCGATCTACTGGTACCCGTGCATGTTTTCTCCGGCTCCGGACTATGTGCACGACCAGAGTCCGCCCGGAACTACACCGGCGTACCACCCTGCCGTCGCTTATTGGTCGCTTACCTCCAGCCCAGTAATCGTGCCCCCACCCTAGCCTAGTCCCTAGGGTCATGATGATACAAACTAGGGATTACTGCTGGAGTGGACCCCCATTGCTAGGATTTTTCTAGTGGGTTAAGTACGGTTTAACCCCTTTTACTAATCATGGATTAACTTGGTTAAGTGTAACGATGAGTTCACGACTTAACCCCGATTAATCTACCAAGCCCAAATTGGTTAAGTATTAAATGGACCATGACTTAACCCTAATCATGAGGCATTAATTAATTAATGCGCCTTAACCTCTCACATTAGACTTTGTTGTGGTTACTAGTTAAGCCGGGCGGGTCCGGGTAGCTTTACACCACAACTTGGTCTAACCTCGGGTCCAAGGTACAACATGGCCAACTTCTCACATTGGGTCCTATTGTTTGTAGCAACTAGTTAAGCCGGTCGGTTCCGGGTAGGTTTACGCTACAAACTCAACCCAACCTCGAGTTGGTCACACTTATCTTTTCTAAGTGTCATGTCCATCATGTTTCCAAAACACATTACAAGTTTTCAAGCAATTGGGTAGACCTAACTTAATAGGTAAATTCCCAATGGGTAGACCTAACTTAATAGGTAAATTCCCAAGCTTATGTTTTTATGTCTTTTAAGTTCACCCAACCCCAAACGCAATCCCATCGCTTACATATCGCAATAGCGCATAAAGGATAGAAAGAGGGAACTTGGTATAATCATGACATAAGAGTGTTGAAGCCACAAGTTTAACATGGTGTCATATGAAATGTTCATGTGTTCATACCCTTGCATATTACATTTTTAGGCCCCAAAAGCATGCATAAAACCAAACTTATCATATTGGTGATACATGGTGATAAATGACATGTAAAAATGGCCACAAGTTCGCATCTAGCCTCACATGCAAGTTATCATAAGAGATATGATAACTTACATGTTGCCAAAATGCAACCTTTGGCATAAAGCTTGAAGCTTTATGTTCACATACTCAAGATAAGCTTGCATAACATGATAACATGAGCCAAATGATCAACCCAAACTTGCATAACATAACTTGCATATCATATGGCAACTTGCATATCAAACTTGCATAACATAACTTGCATATCATATGGCAACTTGCATATCAAACTTGCATAACATAACTTGCATATCATATGACAACTTGCATATCAAACTTGCATAACACAACTTGATGAACTTGCATATCACATCATAGTAAACTTGCATATCATGCGTTTAACTTTAGAGTTTAAGTATGAAAGTAGAATAGGGCTTACAATGCTTATGAGGACTCAAATGAGTATAGCAAATATAAGAAAGCCCTTATGCAACCAATTAAACCCCAAAATGCAAGCTTTAATAGAAAAACCCCTAAGCCAAAGTGATCAAAACCCTTGCTTTATAGAAACTTGACTTGAATGCAAGCTAATGATGCTCATACAAGCTTGAAACCACTTGTATGCATGGAAAATCTCATAAAAATTTGTTTAGGAATTTATGAAGAGAGTGGAGGCCATGAGAGGATTGATTTTGCCATAGTTTACACAACACCAGAAAAGGCTTATTATAACAGTTATTACTGTTACTAATGATCTTTATAACAGTTATAACCGTTACAACACCATGCGTGACAAACTGTTGTCACGAATATTGTAACGGTTAAAACCGTTATAAAGTGCTCAGATTGTAACGGTTATTACCGTTATAAGATATGGGCTTTGTAACATTTAAAACCGTTAGGACTGAAAATTTTATAACATTTATAACCGTTATAAACATTATTTTTATAACAGTAATAATTGTTACAAATGTAAATTATATAACAGTTATTACTGTTAGAATATAATATTGACTATTTCATACAATGCTTTACTAACAGTTATAACTGTTACAAACGTGAATATCATACCAAGCCTGCTATAGGCCATTTCATACAGCATACACCAATAATAATATACAACATATAATATAACAATAACTTAAAGCAAATACAGCATATCACAATTTATATCCTTAAGCAAATTCCATTTCAACCAACATCACAATCCAACATACAATCATAATACCATTCATCATCCATAACAAATACCAAAATAACATCTAAGTATCATAATTTTGCATACAACCATTACACAAAACGCAAACGATTAACGGACCAAATTACAAATCCACCATCGACAAGATCAGATAGTGTATACATACCATTTTGGGGTGCATCAAAAATTAACGCATCCGGATCCAGAACTTCCTCCACCCAAATGGCTTTCTCTCCTTCTAGCACAGTTCTATGATGACAAACTTTTTGCACTCCTACATATCCTTTCGCTACCTCCTTTAATGTTGACGACAATAACACTACCGACTGTTTATCTCTCTTGGATGATCCAATGGCATCAATAGAAGTAGTATGTAGATTATTATTACCTCCATCGGAAGCAACTTCTTCACGTGGTGTCGTATTCCCTCCTTGTTGATTGATAAGAAGCTTCATAGATTGTTGCAAGTACGCCAATGCTGAATTCATTGTTTTGATGTCTTCATGCATTTGATTTTGGTTGTTCTCCAATTTAGCTAACTGTTGCTTAGTTGCATTCTCTTTTACCGCGGTAATTGCTTTTGAAGCTTGTGTTATTTTTACTTACTTTACATTGCATGTAGAGCTGATAGCACGACAATAACTTCTTCTTTTATCATCTCTAAAAACTTCAGCAATGGGATCTTTATCAAAATTATCTAGACTTAAAGCATCATCGCCACCTTCTAATCTTTGTCTTGCTTCCGCTACTTCAACCAAAGCCTACGATGTTCGAAAAATACAATGATATGAGTCTATGCCTGATTAAAAAACAAAGAAAGTTTAACTGAAGATGCTTGATTAAAAACAAACAAATTCGGCTTTGGTTACAATGATATGAGTCTATGCCGAGTGGCTCAAGTTTACCGAGCCACTCGGCTCAAGTTTACTGAGCCACTCGGCTCAGTAAACTGAGCCTACAAGGCTCAGTAAACCTGAGCCTACAAGGCTCAGTAAACCTGAGCCGAGTGGCTCAAGTTTACTGAGCCACTCGACTCAAATTTACTGAGCCACTCGGCTCAGTCGGCTCAGTAAATTTGAGCCGAGTGGCTCAGTAAACTTGAGCCACTCGGCTCAGGTTTACTGAGCCTTGTAGGCTCAGTAAACTGAGCCACTCGGCTCAGGTTTACTGAGCCTTGTAGGCTCAGTTTACTGAGCCAGTAAACTGAGCCTACAAGGCTCAGTAAACCTGAGCCGAGTGGCTCAGTTTACTGAGCCTACAAGGCTCAGTAAACCTTAGCCGAGTAGCTCAAGTTTACTGAGCCACTCGGCTCAAATTTACTGAGCCACTCGGCTCAGTAAACTGAGCCTACAAGGCTCAGTAAACCTGAGCCGAGTGGCTCAGTTTACTGAGCCTACAAGGCTCAGTAAACTGAGCCACTCAGCTCAAGTTTACACTGATCTACACAAAACTGGAAAGGAAGAAAAAATATCATGGTCAGTTCAGTTGGTCACCAACTCAAGCTCGAAATAGCCTGCGTGTTAATCCTACATTACAACTTCTAAAGCTATTTTAGAATGGGAAAAGTCGCGCTAGGTGCTGTAGGGCGTGTAATTGGTTTGGCAACGCCAGTGGAGGAGATGAGTTCGAGGTTAACATCAATTTATGGAGTTCGAGGTTAACGTCAGTTTATGAACTATTTTAAAACAGCAGCCAGTGGAGGAGATGAGTTTAAAACAGTAGTCATGCCAGTGGAGGTTAATGCAGGCATACCGAACTGTAGCGTCCATTGCATGTAAATAATTGAAAATAGAGAGTACACTCAAGGGCGGACCTAGGAATCAAGGCTAGGGTGGGCTGATTTCAATGGCAGTTCCTTCGTGATAATGAAATTTCAATTGCTACTACAAAACAACAATAAAAAAAAATCATAACAATAATAAATAAGCTCATGTTTCACAATCGATACATAACATTTAAGCTTTATTGTGCTCGATAAATATCTACATAGTTAAATTCCTTAAGTACTGCATCCGAGTCAATCTTCTAAGAAAAATCATGCTCTAAATAAAGAGACATGCAGCAAGAATTAATTAGCCAATGTAACATATCAAACATTATATATGTAATTAACAAAACTAAAATGTTATAAAATTTAACAATATAACAAATCAAATTTATCAAGTAATATAATATTTTTTATACGTAAATGAATCTCAATAATAATTTAGAAGTTTAAAAAAAAATATCAATCATTTTCAATATAATTTTCCAAAACTGTTTAACTGAAATCAATTGATTTAACAATCGATTAAAGAAAACAATCAAATACAGTTTTGTAAACTATTGACCTACGACAGCCAAATTTGTTGCAACCCTGTCGATGAATAATGGGATAAACTAGCGAATAACAATAATGGGATAAAAATCAGTTGCAACCAAATTTGAGGTTTGATGTTAAGATTATTAGATAAATCATATTTCAATCAAGAATAAGTGCAAGAATTATATGGAGGCTTACTTTACAGGGCATGCTTCATAATCTTTTCCAAACATTCAGCAAGCATCTTATGTCTGCGTTTCAAGCAGCTTTGTCCTTTGTTTCTTTAATGAATCAAGAAGGGATTAGACCATTTTCAGAGTTAATGAGTTTCTTTAATGATACTGATAAAAATAGGAGGAGACCTATAATTCGGAGCATGAAAAACCCCCAAAAATTCGGTGAATGACACTTCACGAAGTCCATAAAATATCGAACTCCTTGTATATATTCATTGGTATTCCTATGTCGAATTCTAATCCACTCTCTTGAAGTAGGATTCGACATTAGCAAGAACTTTACTCGTGCCTGTTATATTTTTGTAAATGAAAAAATAATGCAATTAGATAGATAACATATTCATGTTACAAAATAATAAATAAAATGAATACGATAAATACGTTAAGGTTTGGCAGCTTCATTTTTCTAGCGCCTCTTGCATATTCAAATGCTATTAAACTTTGAATGTCTAATGCACATTATGATTGCTAGCATACAACGCACATAGATGCATCTTATATCCAAAAATATTCTTTATTTTTAAATAAAAAAAATGGATGAACGGATATATGTTATAAGTGCAAAGGTCTTGTAGTCACAACGCTTTTATTTCATATTGTTTTATTGGAAATATCGGCAGCAAATTGATAATTAATAGTAAAATTCATTTTGACGGGTAGTTGGAAATGGATAGTTGTGAAATTTGCAAATCGATGGTGAGATCCGTCGATGGATCAAAGGTATTTTTGAAATTTCGAAAAGACACTGTGGAAACCATGTTAATTGAACTCTTTTTATTAGTAATAGAGATAGAGATATCTTTATAAAAAAAATACTATTTCATCCTTTTAATTTGTTCAAAATTGTAAATAGCAGCCGTTAGAACATTTATTTTAACCATTGATTTACAACATTAATTTTATTTTGTTGCCAAATGCTGGTAGAAATAACTTTAAATACGTTCCAAACGTCATCTTAAATATAGCATAGGGAGTACCACAAATTTAAAAACAAAAGAGTGTTATAAGGTGCTGCAAAAGAGGGACAGCACAGAACCTTAATCGCATATAAACTATGTTTATGTATAAAGAAAATAAACTAAAATGGTTAAGTTTCATTTACATTTCTTAAACCATCCGTGTAATGTAACTATATTATATGTTATCAAAGATTGCGATTTAGCATAAAGTAGATTACATGTACGTGCAGCATCCTTATTAGTGCTGGTTATGAACAAAGTTGAATTCATGTGCATTGTACGGACATGTGAACCTATAAATAAAATTACAAGTAACGTTACTGCAAACTTGAAGTTGTTAGACTTAAACAAAAGTTAAGGAAAAGCTGAAAGGAATGATAGCAAGAAACAAGAAAACGGAGAGAGGACATATGCAATGCATATGACGCATGCATGAATTGAATTGAGCTGAACCAAATACCAGGCTAAGAAATGCCAATGCCAAAATAGTGGCAAAGAGATTTAGTGCATTTACTACAAAAGGAATATATTTGTGGGGGTGGTTGCATCATTCACAATTTATAGCTTTGAACCGGGGGATGCAAAAAGTATAATAGTGGAAAGTGAAAGAAAATATGGACCAAATTGATCACACATGTGCATCACCCTACTATTTTAAGAGTAATATGTAAGACAACTCCTTTATTTATTTATTATTTTATTTTTTGCCCTCGGATTATCCTTTAAATTTCATTTTAGCTCTCCAAAGTGTAATCAAATATTCTTTCAGCAATATAACAGTATACCTCTTTAATTGATTCAGTGGACAATGTTATATCTTGATATTATTATTTTTCGACCGTTCATAGTACAGTAGAACAACAAATGATGCACCTATATTTTTCAGTAGTATATTGCTGATTTAATCTAGAACAATTTTTATGCAGTATCTGTGAGTGTGTTTTGTGTATATTGCTTTATTTGAGTATCCTGATACTATATGATGAGTTTTGTCTTCATAAGTGAAGTATTATATAGCTAACTCTCTAACTCGCCTAGTAGGATGAAAATAGTCAAATATGGCTCAATTGAATGGTCGCTTTTGCTTTGTTCAGTTTGTTTGAAATACAAAGAAAGAAAGCAAAGCAAAGCATTTAATTAGTTGCTGAAAAGCTGTATGTGAACTTTAAAACCTCTGTATAGGGGCAAATTATTGAATCAACGTTTGGCTCGTTTAATTCATCGACCTAGGGTCTGAATTGGAATTTGCAGCAACTTTTATGGCTACTGTTCCTTTATTTTTGTAAACGTTGATCTGTTTTACATAGTAGAAAAATAATTTTTGGTTGCCAATACGCATATCAATGAGAAAATTAACCTGTTTTGTTTGCCTTGTGGTGCGATTTCATTGTCTACCTCAAATTGACAGAAACCCTTTGGTTCAGTTTTAAGATATTGAAGTATGAAACTTGGTACATGTAACATTTGTCTCAGATCACATAATCATCATTGAACCCAGGTGAACAAATGTTTGCACCAGTGTACATCAGAAGCACAATTTCATAACAATCCATAATATTGCTAATTATGATGCCACAGTTCAAGAATTTTCTACAAAAAATGCAAGAAGTTTTTTTGGTTAAAATGAAATTTTAGGAGGTTATTAACAATTCTGGAATCCAGTATAATATCCAGCAAATTCTTGTTTACCCTAATTTGGATCTTATTTCTTTCTTTCTTTATTTCATGTAAAGATGAAACAGTAAAATTCATTAAAATCTCAATTTTAATTTTATCAAAAACAACAATATTTTGCTGGATCTAAAGGAATTAAGTGTACACGCATAACAAGGAATTGCAGAAAAGGGCTAGAATCACTACTATCACAACGGTCAGTCAAATATGGCAAGAAAGATGAAGAAGAATCTTTAATAACATTCAAATTCAAAAGGAAATCAAAGCAGCTATCGTAATTGCAGAGATTAAGTCAGTATTACTCACTTTCGGGGTCTGGCAGAGAGCAGATCGGAACAGATCGGGTCTGGCGGAGAATAGATCAGGTCTGGCGGAGAATAGATCGGGTCTGGCGGAGAATAGATCGGAGTCTGCAGGCGGCGATGGAGATGAAACAAACCTAGGCGGCTTTGCAAAATTTGGGGATAAGTGTCATGGCAAATACGAAAAGGAACGGAAGGGTTAGAAAAAGGAAAATTACCAAACCATCCCCTACGTGCAAAAATCTGGGCTATTGTAACGGTTATTACCATTATAACTAAATATAATGGTAATAAACGTTATAAAATAGTAACAGTAATAACCGTTACTAATAGGGTCCGCGAAAATGTTACAAAACAGGCTGTTTGGTGTAGTGTTAGTTGCTAGAATGAATAATGATGATTTAGGGTAGGTTAGGGTCTTATTTATAGATTAGGCAAGTGTTTTAGGCCATAGGATTAAACCCTAGTTCCAATCTCAGCCCTCAAAACCGAATCTGGCCCCCAAGCTCAACACAATCTCTAAATGGTGCACCAGGCTAAACAACCCGGCTAAGCCAAGTCGACAGGGCTGTCGACTTGGTCCAACCAAGTCGACTCCCAAGTCGACAGGGCTGTCGACTTGGGTGCTCTGGCGGGAATCTTCCCGCCTGGCCCAATATGACCCAAATTTTTAATTTCAAACTTGAATTTGAAATCTGTTTTTACTTGGAAATTTTCTAAAAACTTCGTTGGGCCTTAATCGGGTCATACGGACTCCGATTTTCGAAAACTCAGACTCTATTTCGCGTATTTTTCCGAGATGAACGCAAAGGCATAGCCCATTTCCCTTGATTCAGATTTTTGAATTAAATTCTGCCTCGATTTACGTTATAACAGGTTATTGAAAATACGGGTTGTTACATTCTCCCCTCCTTAAAGGATTTCGTCCCCGAAATCTTCAAGTTAGGAAGAACGTATCCTACCATCCAATCATCCATCTACTCAAAACATCATCCACGAGCAATCATTGTCCTTACAAGATTCTAAATGTTGTATGAACATATGCAAAGGTGTGTGTATATGTCCTTATCTAATGCAAATATCCTCAATGCAAATTATGTTAGTGAAATGAATCCATATGTATGTAATTCCTAACATAATGTATAACATCTATATGTGTGCACATCACATACATTCATATGCAACATCCATGTGATAACACAAAAATTTTCATCCATGAATAAGCATAAACACTCATGCATATGCAATATGAGGAGTGTGTGAGCCGATCTAGTGCCTAATCGTGTATAATGCATCCACGAGTAACCACTTGCAAACACTTGCAACCACTTGCAACCATCAAGCATAACATGTTTCAAACACATGTTTCATCCAAAGGGTTTCTACCTAAGGTTCTCATGACAAGATTAACACGATAAACTAGATAAACATGGATAGCAAAGAGAAAGATATGCTAACAAAGAAAAGAGATTGAGAGTGTACCCTCAAAAAGGAATGGATAAAGCCTACGCATTTTCTCCTCGGTTTCCCAAGTTGCGTCTTCTTCGGCTTCACCCCATTGAACCTTCACCAACTTGACCTCTCGATTCCTTAGCTTCTTGGTCTCCGTCCCCAAGATACGAATCGGAGCTCTCCTCAAGGTAGCCTCTTTCTCCACTTTCATATCTTTCAGAACACTTGGCTCAACAACCTCTGCTGATTCATGTAAACACTTCCGGAGATGCGAGACATGAAAAACATCGTGTACTCCGGCAAGCTTCTCGGGCAACTCCACTCTATAAGCCATCTGCCCGATCCTTTCTATAATAGGGAACGGTCCAACAAACCTCGGTGCTAACTTCCCAACGGCTCCAAATCGGACCACATTCCGCAAAGGAGAAACCTTCACGAAAACCATATCCCCAACATCAAACTCCAAATCAGTTCTTCGCTTATAAGCATAGGATTTCTGTCGGTCTTGGGCTGTTTTCATCCGTCTCCGAATCAACTCGATCTTCTCGGATGTATCTCTGATCATATCAGGCCCAAGTATAAGCTCATCTGTAGTCTCCCACCAACATGTAGGCGACTTGCACGGCCTCCCATATAAAGCTTCGAATGGTGCCATCCCTATGCTTGCCTGATAACTGTTATTATATGCAAACTCAACAAGAGGAAGATGGTCTTCCCAAGTACCACCAAAATCCAGAATACAAAGCCTCAACAGATCCTCGAGTACCCTATTCACCCTTTCGGTTTGACCGTCCGTCTGTGGGTGATAAGCAGTACTTAGATTCAACCTCGTGCCCATAGCTTCTTGCAAGCTATTCCAGAATTGACTTGTAAAGATTGGGTCACGGTCACTGACAATACTAGAAGGGACTCCATGTAGTCTCACAATCTCACGAAGATATACAGACGCTAGCCAAGATGCGGTCCTCTTGCTCTTCACCGGAATGAAATGAGCACTCTTCGTAAGTCTATCCACAATAACCCAAATGCTTGTATTCCCTTTCCTTGACCTTGGTAGCCCATCGATAAAATCCATGGAAATACTCTCCCACTTCCATAGTGGAACGTCTAGAGGATGCAATAGCCCACCGGGCTTCTTCGACTCGGCCTTAACTTGCTGGCAAATGATACATCTAGAGACAAACTCTGCCACATCCTTTTTCATCCCAGGCCAAAAGAAAATACGCTTCATATCTTTATACATCTTATCTCCGCCTGGATGTATAGTCAACTTAGAGCAATGCGCTTCCTCAAGAACTTTTCTTACTAACTCTTCTACCATTGGAACACATAACCTTCCGTCTCTCCTCAGCCAACCCTTGTCATCAATAAAATATCGAGCGAGATGACTAGACGCTTCTCCTCGAATCAGCTTATCCATAATCTCAACTATCTGAGGGTCTTCTCTCTGCGAAGCCCCAACTTGATCAAGAAGGGTAGGTCTGAGTTCCAGAGATGCTAAAGAACCGGTCATCGACTCAACCGCCAAAGAGAAATCAAAGGTTGCCACATACTCTAAATTCTTCATCTCAACGAATAGAGGACTTAGGGTCAACCTTCTTCTACTCAATGCATCAGCTACCACATTCCCCTTGCCAGGGGTATAAGCTATCTCAAAATCGTAGGACGCCAAGAATTCCATCCATCTTTGTTGCCTCAGATTCAGATCCTTCTGAGAAAAGAGATACTTCAATGACTTGTGATCGGTATAAAGCTCAAATCTTTCGCCCAGAAGATAATGGCGCCAAGCCTTGAGTGCATATACTATTGCTGCCAACTCTAAGTCATGAGTGGGATAATTCTTCTCATGCACCTTGAGTTGTCTACCGCCAAAGCATATCACTCTTCCCTCTTGCATTAGAACAGCTCCTAACCCCGTGCCACATGCATCGGTGTATACTGTGAATAACTTCCCTCCATCGGGCAAAGCTAGAACAGGTGCTGATGTGAGAGCTCTCTTGAGCTTCTGAAAAGCAAGCTCGAATTCTATGCTCCAAGCAAAAACTAAATTTTTCTTCGTTAATTTAGTGAGAGGAGCGGATATCTTTGCGAAGTCCTTGATGAACTTCCGGTAAAAACCCGCAAGACCTAGAAAACTTCTCACTTCGGTTGCATTCCTTGGAGTCTTCCAATCCTGAACTGCAACTACCTTAGCGGGATCCACCGCTAAGCCCTGCTTAGATACTATATGCCCAAGGAATCTAACTTCCCTTCTCCAAAAGTGACACTTGGAGAACTTGGCCTTCAACTGATGTGCTCTAAGCGTATTCATCACCTCCACGAGATGCCTTGCGTGCTCTTCCTCATCCTTAGAGAAGATCAGAATATCATCTACGAAGACCACAACAAACTTGTTCAAGAACTCCCTGAACACCCTACTCATCAAGTCCACGAAATATGCGGGTGCATTCGTCAAGCCGAACGACATGACAAGCCATTCGAAGAATCCATCTGGAGTCCTGAATGCAGTCTTGTCTATACTATCCTCAGCTACCCTGAGCTGATGGAATCCAGTAGCAAGATCAAGCTGAGAGAAAACAGAAGCACCGACAAGCTGGTCAAAGAGATCATCAATCCTCGGTAACGGGTGTCTGTTCTTCTTAGTCAGCTTATTCAACTCTCGATAGTCAACACAAAGTCGGAGAGAACCATCTGCCTTGGTAGCAAATACCACAAGCGCTCCCCATTCAGATATACTTCGTCTAATGAAGTTCTTCTCAAGCAACTCCTTCACTTGCTTACTTAGCTCCCGCCTTTCACGCGGAGCCATGTGCCGAACGGGCAAAGAAACCGGCTTTGCATTATCCACCAGATAAATGCGGAAATCAATCTCTCGCTTAGGGGGCAACCCCCTAACTTCATCGAAAACATCCGGATACTCTCGAACCACTCTCACAGACTGAAGAGTTTCCATTGACGAGTCGAGTGATTCAAGGTAGCACAACATGACGGGACCTCTCGGATCACAAGAAATCTCTAGGGTGTTCCCGAGGCGAGTCACGAGCCTCACAACCCTATGCTCACAATCAAGAATGGCTCCATATCTGGACAGCCAATCCATGCCCAATATCAATCCGTATCCCCTAAAACCAAGAACATAAGCACTACACAAGAACTCTACACCCAGTATAGAGATCCTCAAATCCCCACATATCATAGACAAATGGGCGGAACCCCCAATAGGATTTGAGACACAGACGGGATCATCTACCAAGCTAGTACTAAGGTGCAAACTATCAACAAGATCAGATGAGATAAAGCTATGCGATGCACCAGAATCAAACAAGGTACGAACTGGAAAATCAAAAATATATACAAGGCTCTCAACAGAAATACTACCTCGATCGGGAACTGGAGCGGTATTGAGAGCATGAACTTGCCCTCCTGAAAGTCCAGCACGCTGAGTCTGACCCTGACCTTGCCCTTGCTTCTTCGGGCAATCCTTACTGAAATGTCCAGTCTCACCGCAGAAAAAGCATTCACCATTCTTCCTTTTCCTCTTCTTGCAATCCTTAATAAGATGCCCAACTGAACCGCAATAATGGCACTTCCCCTTGACGTTCTTGCCCTTGTTGTTGTTTCCCTTGTTGCCTTGACTCTTGTTCTTGTTCTGATTGCCTTGACTGCTCTGACCACTTGGATTACCCTGATTTCCTTTCCACTGGGAATCGGTCTTCTTGGCTTGGGTATCATTCACCTTGATCTCTTTCTTGCCATCTCCCTGAAGTAATGCCATATCAACCAAACTCTCAAACGTGGCCCCATGGGGAATATGTGACATAGCCAATCCCTGCAACGGCTCGTTCAATCCTCTAGCAAAACGAAGAGCCTTCTTCTGAGGAGTATTCACCATATCCAAGCCAAAACGAGCTAACTGATTGAACTTGTTCACATATTCTTTGACAGACATATCTCCTTGTTTCAAAGTTATGAACCTTTCCATTTGCAGATTCTCCTCAGTAGAAGATAGAAACTTAAGCATGAACCTTGCCCTGAAATCGGCCCAAGTCTCAACAGGCCTAGTACCATTGGTGACTTCCCACCAATAAGCGACTTCATCCTTCATAAGCCAAACCGCCAACAAGATCTTCCTCTGATCGTCTAACCCAAAGATAGCAAATAAATCCTCGGTCTCTTTCAACCAATTTCTGGCTTCTACAAAAGTCTCAGTGCCTTGAAAGTTCTTGCCACCCATTGCTTTGAAATCTTTGCAAGTCTTTGCGAAGTCAGCTTGAGGATGCTGAGGGGGAGGAGGAAGGGGAACCTCAGCGACAGGAGGAGGGACATTAGCGACAGGAGGAGGAGGGACATTGACTACCGGAGGAGGAGGAGGAACGTCTGCGGGGCCGGCTTCGGTCGCCCTAGCCTCCAAAAGTCTCCTATACCAAACAGGTACGTGTACTCCCTCCGGAATAACAAAGTTATCAGCCATACTGAAAACGAAGAAAAAGACAGATTCAGAATAGAGAAAAACGAAGGAATTTTGCTAATGGATTTTTGGGGAATAGCCTTTAAAACAAAATAGACTTTTCTTTGGAAAATACTTTATACTTGGTTTTGAAAATAGTTTTCCAAAAGTTTTCTAAAAACCTTTTTGTTCCTTCTCGTAAACCATATGCTCTGATACCAAATGTAACACCCCACCTCCGCCAGGGTGACTCTTGCAAGCACTCTGACTTTGGAGGGGCGTTTGAATCATGCATAATGATATATCAAGGCAGAACAAGAACATATGTATATATGTAAACAGAGTAAATAACGTAGATAAAACAGCGGAAGATTTTCAAACCATTTCAAAACAAGTCTGGTACAACACAATGTTAACTTTCCAAATAAACAAGTCTAGATAAAACAACATCAACTGACAAACTGAAATACATAAGTGCTATCCCCAAAATAAGTGAGAACCATAACTAGCTTCATGTCGAAAACGTACATGAGCTGAAATCCCACAAGCAAGCAATCCAAAATCCAAGCTAGGCTCCGGTATTCCCTCCCTGAAAACCTGGGGGGGGAACGGAAGAAAAAGAGGCGAAAGAAAACAGGTCAGTCAAAAAGACTGAGTAAGCCCTACTACAATCAATGTAAACTGATAAAGTTAACTGGCATGAGCAGCAGGGATGAATATAAGGATAACTACATACTAGCATGATGATTAACTAACAAGGTAGATAAAGGTGTCATCGCATAATCAGGATTAAGGTTTTGCACCACAGGTGTACTAGCAAACTAACATGACTGGAATAAACAAGTATTGATCCCTTGGCCCAAGCTTTGGCCCAATAACATGAAGTGACCCTCATACGAGGTCCAATAACATGAAGTGACCCTCATACGAGGTCCAACCAAACGGTCTAGTCGATCGGCTCCCTAAGCCTAATTCGTCACGTGTTGGTGTCAATACGGCCCAAACATAATTGTAGTCGAACTGTGCCGGGTCCACCCTTCGGGTGTATCAAGCCCTAGGGTGTCAACCCCTGGACACCATAACCATGAGTGCACAGTCTCGATCTACTGGTACCCGTGCATGTTTTCTCCGGCTCCGGACTATGTGCACGACCAGAGTCCGCCCGGAACTACACCGGCGTACCACCCTGCCGTCGCTTATTGGTCGCTTACCTCCAGCCCAGTAATCATGCCCCCACCCTAGCCTAGTCCCTAGGGTCATGATGATACAAACTAGGGATTACTGCTGGAGTGGACCCCCATTGCTAGGATTTTTCTAGTGGGTTAAGTACGGTTTAACCCCTTTTACTAATCATGGATTAACTTGGTTAAGTGTAACGATGAGTTCACGACTTAACCCCGATTAATCTACCAAGCCCAAATTGGTTAAGTATTAAATGGACCATGAATTAACCCTAATCATGAGGCATTAATTAATTAATGCGCCTTAACCTCTCACATTAGACTTTGTTGTGGTTACTAGTTAAGCCGGGCGGGTCCGGGTAGCTTTACACCACAACTTGGTCTAACCTCGGGTCCAAGGTACAACATGGCCAACTTCTCACATTGGGTCCTATTGTTTGTAGCAACTAGTTAAGCCGGTCGGTTCCGGGTAGGTTTAAGCTACAAACTCAACCCAACCTCGAGTTGGTCACACTTATCTTTTCTAAGTGTCATGTCCATCATGTTTCCAAAACACATTACAAGTTTTCAAGCAATTGGGTAGACCTAACTTAATAGGTAAATTCCCAATGGGTAGACCTAACTTAATAGGTAAATTCCCAAGCTTATGTTTTTATGTCTTTTAAGTTCACCCAACCCCAAACGCAATCCCATCGCTTACATATCGCAATAGCGCATAAAGGATAGAAAGAGGGAACTTGGTATAATCATGACATAAGAGTGTTGAAGCCACAAGTTTAACATGGTGGCATATGAAATGTTCATGTGTTCATACCCTTGCATATTACATTTTTAGGCCCCAAAAGCATGCATAAAACCAAACTTATCATATCGGTGATACATGGTGATAAATGACATGTAAAAATGGCCACAAGTTCGCATCTAGCCTCACATGCAAGTTATCATAAGAGATATGATAACTTACATGTTGCCAAAATGCAACCTTTGGCATAAAGCTTGAAGCTTTATGTTCACATACTCAAGATAAGCTTGCATAACATGATAACATGAGCCAAATGATCAACCCAAACTTGCATAACATAACTTGCATATCATATGGCAACTTGCATATCAAACTTGCATAACATAACTTGCATATCATATGGCAACTTGCATATCAAACTTGCATAACATAACTTGCATATCATATGACAACTTGCATATCAAACTTGCATAACACAACTTGATGAACTTGCATATCACATCATAGTAAACTTGCATATCATGCGTTTAACTTTAGAGTTTAAGTATGAAAGTAGAATAGGGCTTACAATGCTTATGAGGACTCAAATGAGTATAGCAAATATAAGAAAGCCCTTATGAAACCAATTAAACCCCAAAATGCAAGCTTTAATAGAAAAACCCCTAAGCCAAAGTGATCAAAACCCTTGCTTTATAGAAACTTGACTTGAATGCATGCTAATGATGCTCATACAAGCTTGAAACCACTTGTATGCATGGAAAATCTCATAAAAATTTGTTTAGGAATTTATGAAGAGAGTGGAGGCCATGAGAGGATTGATTTTGCCATAGTTTAGTTGCTAGAATGAATAATGATGATTTAGGGTAGGTTAGGGTCTTATTTATAGATTAGGCAAGTGTTTTAGGCCATAGGATTAAACCCTAGTTCCAATCTCAGCCCTCAAAACCGAATCTGGCCCCCAAGCTCAACACAATCTCTAAATGGTGCACCAGGCTAAACAGCCCGGCTGAGCCAAGTCGACAGCCAAGTCGATAGGGCTGTCGACTTGGTCCAACCAAGTCGACTCCCAAGTCGACAGGGCTGTCGACTTGGGTGCTCTTGCGGGAATCTTCCCGCCTGGCCCAATATGACCCAAATTTTCAATTTCAAACTTGAATTTGAAATCTGTTTTTACTTGGAAATTTTCTAAAAACTTCGTTGGGCCTTAATCGGGTCATACGGACTCCGATTTTCGAAAACTCGGACTCTATTTCGCGTATTTTTCCGAGACGAACGCAAAGGCATAGCCCGTTCCCCTTGATTCAGATTTTTGAATTAAATTCTGCCTCGATTTACGTTATAACAGGTTATTGAAAATACGGGTTGTTACAGACATCTTTGGAAGTTATTACGCATTCCTTTCTCTACCTATTTTTCTTCTTCATTTTTTCATGCAACCTAACTTTTATTATTCACCTTTTTCTTTGCTTTTATATTTCCCCAAATTCACAAACTCCCCCCTTGTCCAACCTAATATCCACTGTAGTGGCCCGCAAATCTATACTATATGAGTTGACTAATATAACACATGTCCAACTCAAATAATACAGAAATACGAGTCATTAAGGTTAAAGAAAATAAAAAAGATAGAAAAAGAATAGAAATAACAACACAGAAACTCATAGCGGAACGAATAAAATATATTATATAACATAATCTTGGAATACAAAATTTTGTATCATATATACATACCATTGTCAAAGCACAATACAATATTTGATACAGCGGAAATAACTATAAAATAACTGTAAAAGCATGAAACACTTGACTGTCCGTACACATTTGGGCACCCAAGAGTTTAGGAAAACAAACAAAATAAACTCTGGGTCAGTTATGGGATTGGTGTGAGTAAACTCCAACCATATTGTTTAACTTTTTTTTAAAAAAATCCTTTTTAAATGAAAAGATAATAGTAAGACCAGCCCACACATAAACATGGACGGTTTTTACCTTACTATAACCCAAAACGTTTTTGATAACAAAATTGAGTGATATTATAATAATGTCTAATCAAATAAATAATTAAATAGCAGAACGCTTGCATCTCACGCTCTGCATATATAGTATAAAATCAAAAACCGTAGGGCGCTTATTAAAGATTGGATTCCAATTATGACAAGGTATGGGACTACCTCCCGATCAGCGTATTCTAGAGGGGATACACTGGGGTTCAGCAAGAACGCCTTGCAACCCGGCCACACATGACCGCCCACCTATTTAGCTTGAGCGTAGCGAATATATTGTCACCCACGGTTGTCGACCGTCCAGCCGTAATCCACAAGATGCAGAATCGAAAGAAGAACAAATAATTGAATTTTCTCTAGATCAGTGACAAATATACCCTTCTTGGATATGACCCAACTAGCCATGCTGCCAGCCCGATTTTTGTCATTTCCCGGTTATGAGGCTTGAGGCTACATTTATCTTTTTAGAACATCTGGCCACCATACACTTTGAATGCCATATCGTCAAACTCGTTAAATCACTAGTTGATCTTCTCAAAAATATCACGGGTATAAAAGCTAAGAGAAACGAATTCCTCTACCACCAAACGTAATATCTTGAAAAGATCATCTTAGGTGATCTGTTTGGAATACTCTATCAGACATTCGTCCATACAAGTTTTCCTGGGTCTGGACAAACATAACAGCCCTTGCATTTCACTCCGTCTTCCATTATCTTCAGCATAATCTAATTCGCAACGCCTATGCCTATACAGAGTGGTTTTCAGATGTTAGATCCAACCGGTCTCTCCACATTGACAACGATGGTAAAAACATCTTTGATAGCCGGTGATTTAACTATCAAAGGAAAATAAAATCCATCAAGCAATTAAACAATCAATGGCCCCTTTTAATTTATATTAACTATTTCCCATTTCCCTTATCAGTTTCTATATATATCGACATATTGATTTTTACTTTCCAGATTTCTTAAAAATATTATAACTCCTTAAATTTTTGGAAAATTTCGCCAGCACCTCCTTTGTACCGGTCAACAGTTCAAACCTCAACTCGCCTCTCTAGGTCCTTTCCATTCAGAAAGAAAGTCAAAAAGCCAAGCGGCTTGCCTAATAGGGTCATAAAATCTCATATGGAAATTGAAACATGTACTTTTTGTTGGGCGCTTAAGTTATAATCTTCATTATCTCCATTCCATACCTGTTTAAAATATACACGACCATTTCCAATTCATTCCAAACAATTCATCCCTTTTTAACTCAATTTTTTAATTAATTCGCTAATTGGCAATTTTTCCTAATACACTTTCGATTCGATCATACCTTAAGCAAATATGTTTTAATTCACTTATAAACATATCGAACTCCATTTCTAACTCGAGTTTCATATTTGATTTCAACATGAATTCACAAATTCGATTCACCTAACAGAGGTTAAGTTCGGTTCAAACTTTCTCCAACTAATTACCTTAAAATTAGTTAACTTCATCTCATAATGTAAGATCTGATTCTTAACTTTTAAAAAATCACTTCATTAAATCCGCTCAAGTCGTATATATTTGATGATTCAAATCTGGATTTTTCTAATAAGAATGCAGATTTTATTCACTGAAAATCCTTTTTATTTGTTAAATAAACAATTATGGTTTATAAACGATTATGGTACTGTTTTTCTGAAATTTTGATTTTGATATAACTAAGAATCTATAAAACAAAATCTAGATTTTTCTCTTCCATTAGAAAACTATTATTTAACCGGTCCTAATATTTCTTATTTCATAGAATTCCGACTTATATTAAGTTCTGTATACTCAGTTGAAGTTTGAATCGTCAATTTATGAACTACCGCGCTGCGGCGAGTTCATTTTAATTAAATTTAAAAATAAACATTTAAAAGCTTCATTTAGTAAATAAATTTCAATTTCATTTCCCATATTTAAAATAAATCCGTTATCCAAATCCAACTTAACAATCCCAATTTCCCAAATTCACCGATGATTTTTTTCCATATTCATACTCAGTTATAAATTTATTCAAACTCCAATTTTCTGTACTCAATTTCAATTCACATGGAATTGAATTATTGAAAATTCGATATAATCGAATTTTCTTTTATGCGAATAATCAATTATTTCAACATACTTCACCATTACAAACTAATATCATCCCTTGATAATAGTGAAATCGTTCAAGTTGGGGTATTTTATTTACCTCTCAGACCTTGACCGACAACGTTCTTATCTTGGAATAGATA
The DNA here is from genome assembly GCA_030737875.1 of Allium sativum. Lineage (NCBI taxonomy): Eukaryota > Viridiplantae > Streptophyta > Magnoliopsida > Asparagales > Amaryllidaceae > Allium > Allium sativum. The sequence continues at coordinate 622,208,275 of CM060909.1, read as the reverse complement.
AAAGCTTGTAATACAAAACCCAATTAAAATATTACCTTTTATTCCATTAAAATATGGATTTATAAACCATACTTACTTTGGAAAAATCTATTTCAAATTATCCAATGAAAATGACTCCATCACACTTATGAACATTGCTTACAAATGTACTTCTTCATTAAACAACTTCCCATTTTAATAAACTATTTGAAACTCGAATAGCATTTTGGAATATTTTATTTGATTACATATATATATATATTAACATGGAATATTTTCATATTTAAAATCTTAAAGTTCTATTTAATACAACGCCAATATATTTTGGAAATAAATCTTATTTCTATAAATTCGACATTGTCTAATTCAAACCATAAATCCAGTTTACATTCTGAACATCTAAATATATTTCATCGTTTCCTTTCCCCGAAGTGATTCAAATTATAAATCCCTTTTTAAATTCATACTTGAATTTAAATAAATTATCCAATGAAATTCTTTTCTTTTATTTGTAAAAATCGTTTATAAATAACACTTCTTGTTTTAAATATTAAAACCAGTTTCTGATTTCAAATCCCATTTCTATTTTCGGAAAATAATTTCCCTTTTCCAAATTTACACTTGATTTTCCATTTCTAAATTATCCAATGATAATTTTTCTATCTGATCTTAAACATTATTTAAAATGCGACTACTTGTTTTATTATTAAAAACAAGTTATGTTTTCTTAGCCTATTCGATATTCGAATTTTAATTTGAAAAATAAAATTCCCTTTTTCAAATCTAAAAATCTGTTTTTCAAAAACAAGACTGATAAATAATTTATAAATGCAACCAAGCAGCCAACAATTTATTTTTAATGATAAAAATAAATTTTTAAGTGAGATTTTCTCACCTTTATTTATTTGTCGAATATCCTGTTTAAAATTCTAAATGAATCGTTTGAGATTAAAATTGTAGAGAGCTCGGAATCCATTCGGAGCACCTCAATATATAAAGGCAATGTTATGAGCAAAGCACGATAACCCATGTTCGATTTGGACCTAAATCGAAGAGATACAATATTTTTCAAATCCACATAAAATAGCTAATGATTAAACTTGTCATTAATTTTATGAACGGTTATAGTAATAAATCAATTTGATGTGTTATCTTTATTCACTAGCACATTTCTTACACTAGCAACCTAAACAAAATATGTAAGGTTCTAATATGTCATGCGACACCTCACCTCCGTAAAGGTCACTCACAAAGGGAATGCCTTAATTTTGGTGGAGCGTTTATTGTGTATAGAACAGAAAAGTAAACAAGACAGATAAATATATTGGTACTTGGAAAACAAAAACCACTTTTATTGCAGCGGAGAAATAGTTTGGTTACATCACATCAACAACCAACTGCAAAACCAAATACACTTATTATCCATCTTGACAAATAAGTTCTGAGTACATAAAATAAAAGACATAACCCAACATAAAATAGCCATAAATAAGATAGGCTGAACTTTACTTCAGCGATCCAAGCAACTTCCAAAAAGAGAGAGATAAAGCTGCCCAAATCACGCTCCACTAGTGCTAGTCCCACCCTGAGCACCGGGGGAGGGGGGGGGGGGGGAAGGGGGGAAAGGAAGAAAAGAGGTGGAAGCAAAGGGGTTCAGACATAATGTCTGGCGAGTCAATAACTTTAACAATATAATCATTAAGTAACTAGGATAAGGCATAAGCTGGAAAATAAGGAAATGACTATGAACCAATGGGTATGTCAGAGCAAACAAAGGAATAAGATGAACAAAGATAACACTAAAGGCACACCTAATCATTATAAGATAATTACTACATTGCACCACACCAAACACCCTAAAAGTTGATCCCGCATACCAAACTTAATAATGATAATGGTAGTTTCGTGTTCCCCTAGCTGCCTTCATAGGTGTCGTCTGCCCCTATCTCTACTAGGTGTACCCACTACCCCCATTCGATCGGCTCCCTAACTCGTATATACCCGTGTTGTCACCGCTAACCTGTTTTGACCTCTTACAATCAAACCCAGTACGCGTGTCCCGTCCTCGACCTGGGTCGAGCCCACAAAGATACTTAATGGGTTACTGGTTTGAAAAGGACCCCAATGCATGACACAAGCTTTCACCTATGCTTGGTCCCCTCTAAGGTTTTCCCCACTTAACCCCATTCTTATTCATGTCTTATTACATGTTTCAATCTTGGTTAAGTGCATCTAATCGTATTTCACATGACGCCCAAGGCACCGTCTTAATTTCACATGCCACCCATGGTACCCACTTAACCCCCCATGTCCCACCACATATTTATATGTTTAAGTGTTTCTTAGTTCATTAACACCATAACCTTGTAAAGACCTCCCACATTAGATTGGCATTTGTGGCTGCTGGATTTGCCGGGCGGGTCCGGGCAGTCTTACACCACAAACGAGCCTAACCTCGTGTCTTTACAACTGTTACGCATTTAATTCATGCCTTTGACCTCTCACATTAGACTGGCATTTGTGGCTGCTAGACTTGCCGGGCGGGTCCGGGCAGTCTTACACCACAAAAGAGTCTAACCTCGTGTCATAGGCGGTTTATTATTGCACATCTTTATTTAACCCCAAATTGGATTAATATCCCTATTCAAATTTGTAAATAAATTCCAAATATACTTATGTCCATAATTGTCACCTAAATTATGTCCATAAATACCAATTTTCCCATTAACGTCTTAAATTAATTATATGCCTTTTTAAGGCCATTTATGCCAATTCTCAATATGTGTACATTCAATATTACCCCCATTGTCCCCACGTTGTTCGTTTGCTTATCATGACATATATATATATATATATATATATATATATATATATATATATTAGACTAGCAATTTGTCTAATGACATAAGAGGGAAAAAACCATTGCAAATTTGCATAACACAAAAAATGGATCTAACTTACTAATAAGGATTACAACATATCTTGAATAAACTTGGTATTGTCATGAATCTAAACATAGGATAAAAGGTGTGAACTTGCATATATGAATATAGTTTTCACCCAAAACTTGCATAGGCCATAGTCACAAACTTGCATAAAACTATGTATGTCATAGATCTAAATCTAAAGGTGTAAACTTTCGTATATGTGAATCCAATTTCTACCTAAACTTGCATATAGTCATCTTATTTGGTTCACATGTAAACTATGTACAATTCACATAGAAACTAGCATATAATCTGCACCTAAACTTGCATATACAATGATGTCAAACATGAATCAGGTTGAACATAGATGATTGGGTATATACAAAGGGATTCACAACAAAAACTATCATTATGAACAACTAGCATACATTCACAAAATATCGCATTTTTCCCAATGTTTTACAAACATAACCATATAACCCAAATTATAACTCAACCTAATTAACTTGTTAATTATCTTATTAAAGAAATCAAACTCACAACTCAAAGAAGATCTTGAGTTCTGAGATCTGAGTTCTGAAATTGATTTAGCTCGCCTTTGAAGTAGACAAATTTATTGTTGTAGTTTTTATAGACTTGAGTTGAATTGAGTTGATTAGCTTTACTTTTCCTCTAGTTGATGACGGCTATTCTAGGTTGCAAGGTGATAGCATGACGACCGTGGTTCTAATTTTGATTAGGTTTTAGGGTTTGAGTCTACATGTGTTTATATAGAATTTAGGATTAAATTAGGCCATTTGATCAACCTAGAATCAATCAAGACCATCCAGTCAAGATAGGGTGACACCTCAGCCCTAATGACTCAGCACTGAGTCACAAAATCGTCATCTTTCAGATCTGAGGGCAGGTCGACCCCTAGGTCGACCTATAGGGGGGAGGTCGACACTAGGGTCGACCCCCTGGTCGACCTGGGTCCTGGGCGGGAATTTTCCCGCCTGGCCCGCTTCTAACTTCTGGTTTGAATTTTGAATCTGCTTTCGAGCTGTTTGAATTTATTTGAATTTTCTGGAAACTTCCGACAGCCATAACTTCTTCATACGAAGCCCAATTTACGCAAACTCGAACTCTATCTCAACCAGGATTCCGAGATGAACACAATGGCGTAACCCGTTTCCCTTAATTCTCACATTTGAAATCAAGTATTGCTTAATTCGTTAGTTTATGTTAACAGAAAACACGGGGTATTACATTCTACCCTCCTTAAAGGATTTCGACCCTGAAATCTTCAAGTTACGAAGAATACATATCCTACCATCTAATCGTCCATCTACTCAACCATTAAACACAAGCATCCATTGTCCTTAAAAGACTTCTAATGCTTTCATGTTTATATGATCAGTGTGTGTACATGTCCGTATCTAATGCAAAATCAGGCGGTCTACTGATTCAGTTGACCTCCTTAATGCAGATTATGATAGTGCCATACGTCCATTATATATGCAGAAGACCCCTAATGATACATATTATTTCTATATGCGTGCGTACCCATTTATCTGAATGCAGCATCCATATGATAACACAATCATTATACATCCATTAATCTAAATAAACACACATTTATATGCAATATGAAAGTGATTGAGCCGATCTAGTGCCTAATGTGTGTGTATATGCATCCACAAGCAACCACTAGCAAACAGTTGCATCCATTAGCATCCATCAATCATAACATGTTTCAAATACATGTTTACATCCATTGGCCTCTACCTAAGGATAAAGAATATGACCGAGGAGATACACTAAAAAGGTAGATACAAGCTTGAATAAACTTAAGGAAAAAGAGTTCAAAGATGTACCCTCAAAAAGAAAAGGGTAGGCTGCACATATTTTGGCCTCAGTCTCCCAAGTCGCATCTTCCTCGGCGTCGCTCCATTTAACTTTGACAAACTTAACTTCACGGTTGCGTAGCTTTTTGACTTCCATCCCCAAGATACGAGTTGGAACTCTCCTCACAGTCGCTTCTCGTTCCACTTCGACTTCCTCTAGTATACTTGGATCCACAACTTCTGCCGACTCATGTAAGCAGTTTTGTAGCTGAGAGACATGAAAAACATTATGAACTCCAGCCAGTCTTTCAGATAGCTCTACTCTGTAGTCCATCGTCCCAATTCTTTCGATGATAGGAAATGGTCCTACGAATCGTGGTGCCAACTTTCCTATGGACCCAAAGTGGATGACATTCCTCAAAGGAGATACTTTAAGGAACACCTTATCCCCAACTTCAAACTCAAGGTCGGTCCTTCTCTTGTCTGCGTAGGATTTCTGTCTATCTTGGGAAGTCTTCATTCTCCTTCGTATCAAGTCCACTTTCTCTGAAGTCTCTCTAATCATGTCCGGTCCAAGTATAAGTTTATTTGTGGACTCCCACCAACAAGTTGGTGATCGACATAGCCTTCCATATAAAGCTTCGAAGGGTGCCATGCATATAGTGTCTTGGTAGCTATAGTTATAAGCGAATTTCACCAAAGTGAGATGATCCTCCTAAGATCCTCCAAAGTCAAGAATGCACAATATCAAAAGATCTTCCAGTACTCTGTTCACCCTTTCCGTCTGACCATCGGTTTGAGGGTGATAGGTTGTGCTTAAACATTGCTGCATGCCTACACCCTCTTGCAAACTCCTCCAGAACTCGCTTGTAAAGATAGGGTCTCAGTCACTCACTATGCTGGAGGGTATCCCATGGAGTCGAACTATCTCCTTAAGATAAATGGAGGCTGAAGATGAGGCGGTCCTCCTACTCTTGACAGGTATAAAATGAGCACTTTTCGTGAGCCTGTCCACTATTACCCAAATACCGGTATTTCCCCTTCTTGGCCTAGGCAACCCATAAACAAAGTCCATCGAGATGCTTTCCCATTTGCATTGCGGAACTTTTAGAGGATGAAGCAAACCACCAGGCTTCTTCTGCTCCGCCTTGACTTGCTAGCATGTCATGCATTTCGAAACAAATTCAGCTACATCCCTCTTCATGCCATTCCAAGAGAAAAATCATTTGATATCTTTATACATCTTGTCTCCACCGGGGTGTATGGTCATCTTGGAATAGTGTGCTTCTTCCAGAACCATCTTCACCAAATCTCTTGCTTGCGGGACACATAGTCTTCCATCCCGTCTCAACCAACCCTTATCATCGATGGATTATCTGTTGAGGCGACTAGAAGTCTCTCCCCTAATCAGCTTATATATCACATCAACAAGCTGAGGGTCTTCACGTTGCGCGGTTCCTATTGAGTCCAACAAAGTAGGTCGCACCTCTAGCATTGCCATCAAGCCAGTTACATAATCAACAGAGGGTCTAAAATCAAAATTTGCTATGTACTCCAAACTTTTCCTTTCTACAAAGAGAGGACTTAAGGTCAGCTTCTTTCTACTTAGGGCATCTGCTACTACATTGCCCTTGCCAGGAGTATAAGAGATCTCAAAGTCGTATGAGGTGAGAAACTCCATCCATCTTTGCTGCCTTAGATTGACGTCTTTCTACGAGAAAAGGTACTTCAACGATTTATGGTCAGTATACAACTCAAATTTCTCACCTAAGAGATAGTGGCACCAAGACTTAAGAGCAAAAATGACGGTTGTTAACTCTAGATCGTGGGTTAGGTAGTTTTTCTCATGCACTTTTAATTGCCTTCCACCATAAGCTACTACCTTCCCCTCTTGCATTTAAACAGCGCCTAGTCCCGTACCGCATGCATCTGTGTATACCGTAAACATCTTGGTCCCATCTGGTAATGTCAAAACTGGGGCTGTTGTCAGAGCCCTCTTCAATCGTTGGAAAGCGACTTCACAATCCAAATCCCAAGTGAAAGTCGGGTTCTTCTTCATTAACCTTGTAAGTGGAGCTGAAATTTTCGCAAAGTCTTTAACGAACTAGCGATAAAAGCCTGCTAGTCCAAGAAAACTTCGGACTTCGGTTGCATTCTTTATAACCTTCCAATCCTGGACCGCAACTGCTTTTGCGGGGTCCACAGGTAACCCTTCTTTGGACACCACATGCCTAAGAAATCTTACTTCTTCCCTCTAGAAGTGGCACTTGGAGAATTTTGCTTTTAACTGATGTGCACGGAAAGTATCCATGACTTCCCTTAAATGCAAAGCATGCTCTTCCTCATTCTTCGAGAAAGTCAGAATATCATCTACGAAGACCACCATCAATTTATTGAGAAATTCCCGGAACACTCTATTCATCAAATCGACGAAATAAGCGGGTGCGTTTGTCAAGCCGAAAGGCATGACGAGCCATTCGAAGAAACCGTCCGGGGTTCTGAATGCGGTCTTATCAATGCTATCTTCAGCCACTTTCAGCTGATAAAATCCGGTAGCCAGATCTAATTGGGAGAAAACTATTGCACCTACAAGCTGATCGAACAAATCGTCTATTCTTGGCAGTGGGTGCCTATTCTTCTTGGTCAGCTTGTTTAGCTCCCTATAATCAACGCGTAGGCGATGTGAACCGTCCGCTTTAGTTGCGAACACCACTGGAGCACCCCATTCAGAAATACTATGCCTTATAAACCCTTTTTCTAGCAACTCCTTAACTTGCTTGCTAAGATCCTTTCTCTCCCTTGGGGCCATGTGCCTAATGGGTAAAGCAACGGGTTTTGCGTTATCAACTAGATATATGCGGAAGTTTGTCTCCCGCTTCGGAGGCAAGCCCTCTACTTCCACTAAGACATCCGAGTATTTACGGACCACTCTAACATACCGTAAATTCTCAAAAGACGCGTCAAGCGATTCTAGATAACTTAGCATAACAGAATTCATGGGATTACAAGAGATTTCGAGAGTGTTGCCCAAGCGAGTCATAAGCCTAACCTCTCTCTTTTCACAATCTAGGATGGCTCCATTACTGGATAACCAATCCATGCCCAAAATTAACCCATAGCCCGTGAAGCCCAAAACATAAGCATCACATCTAAACCCAATGCTAAGTATAGAAATTTCCAAATCCAAACAAATCATCGACAAATAGGCTGAGCCCCCAATTGGATTTGAAACAACTAAGGGATCCTCTACTATACTGGTGTTTAGGTGTAGTGACTCAACTAAAGCAGTAGATACAAAATAGTGCGATGGGCCAGAATCAAAGAGTGTGCGAACAGGATGATCAAAAAGATAAACTAAACTTTCAACGGAAATCGTTCTACCTCGTTCTTGCAGCAGTGGGGCCACGAGAGCCTGGACCTGCCCCCTTGCCTGCCCCGGTGCCATGAGAGCCTGAATCTGCCCTCCAGAGGTAGTCCCTACCCTCTGCCCTTTCTTTGGGCAGTCCCTAATCAGATGTCCTGCCTCGCCACAGTGGAAACAACCAGTCTTCTTCTTCCTACTGTCTTTGCTCAGATGGTCTGGTGTCCCATAGTTAAAGCATCTTTTCTTTCCCTTGCCATTATTGTCTTTACCACCCTTCTTGTTCTGTTGTTGCTGTTGTGGTTTCTTTTGATCCCCCTTCTTTTCAGGTGCCTTATTAGCATTGGCGCCTTTCTCCTCTTCATGCATAAGCGCCATGTCAACTAGTCTCTCAAAGGTGGCCCCCATAGGGATGTCGGTCATAGCTAACCCATGTAGCGGCTCGTTCAAACCCTTAACAAATCTAAGAGCCTTCTTTTTGGGTGTATTCACCAAGTCCAAGCCAAATCTCGCAACTGATTGAACTTGTTGACGTACACTTTCATTGATAGATTTCCCTGCCTCAATGCCAAAAACCTTTCCATGTATAAATTCTCTTCGGCCTGTGAGAAAAACTTTGCCTCAAACCTTTGCCTGAAATCCAGCCATGTATCAACTGGATGCTATCCATTAGTGATCTCCCACCAAAATGAGGCCTCATCCTTCATTAACCAGCAGCTAACTGGACCTTTCTTCCGTCTTCTACCTCAAATATTCCAAACAATTCTTCCACCTCCTTTAGCCAATTTCGAGCTTCAACAAACGTCTCCGACCCGTGAAAAGGTTTTCCGCCCATTGCCCGAAAGTCCTTGCAAATCTTTGCGAAAGTATCAACGCGGGGAAGAGGAGGAGCATTTGCTGGGCCTACGCCATTGGCCCTAACTTCCATATACCTTCTAAACCATCCTGGTATCGGTATCCGTTCGGGTGTCTCGGGATTTCCAGACATGCTGAAAAGAAAATGAAGAGATTCAAACGGAGAATTCAAAAGAAAGACATATGGCTCTTGGGGGTTATGTTTTTAAAATAAACTTTTCTCTTAAAAATACTTTCCTTAAAACATATTTTTGAAAGTATTTCTTTATAAAATGCTTTTTGAAAAATAGTTTTTGAAAATATCTTATCTGTTCTGGTAACCTTCAGCTCTGATACCACGTGCGACACCCACCTCCGTTAAGGTCACTCACAAAAGGAATGCCTTAATTTTGGTGGAGCATTTATTGTGTATAGAACAGAAAAGTAAACAAGACAGATAAATATATTGGTACTTGGAAAACAAAAACCACTTTTATTGCAGCGGAGAAGTAGTTTGGTCACATCACACCAAAAACCAACTACAAAACCAAATACACTTATTATCCATCTTGACAAATAAGTTCTGAGTACATAAAATAAAAGACATAACCCCAACATAAAATTGCCATAAATAAGATAGGCTGAACTTTACTTCAGTGATCCAAGAAACTTCCAAAAAGAGAGAGATAAAGCTGTCCCAATCAAGCTCCACTAGTGCTAGTCCCACCCTGAGCACCTGGGGGCGGGGGAGGAAGGAAGAAAAAAGGTGAAAGCAAAGAGGGTCAGACATAAAGTCTGGCGAGTGCAATAACTTTAACAATATAATCAATAAGTAACTAGGATAAGGCATAAGCTTTAAAATAAGGAAATGACTATGAACCTATGGGCATGTCAGAGAAAACAAAGGAATAAAATGACAAAGATAACGTTAAAGGCGCACCCAATCATTATAAGATAAATACTACATTGCACCACACCAAACACCCTAAAAGTTGATCCAGCCTACCAAACTTAATAATGATAATGGTAGTTTAGTGTACCCCTAGCTACCTTCATAGGTGCCGTCTACCCCTATCTACACTAGGTGTATCCACTACCCCCATTCAATCGGCTCCCTAACTCGTAGATACCCGTGCTAGCCAAAAATGCACGGCTTATACTTACACGATGCAACAACGTCTTACCTACCAGCCCAGGGCCACACACGCACCTGACCTCGTTGGACTTGCGTTGCCAACGCTAACCCGTTTTGACCTCTTACAATCAAACCCAGTACGCATGTCCCATCCTCGACTTGGGTCGAGCCTACAAAGATACTTAATGGGTTACTGGTTTGAAAAGGGCCCCCACGCATAACACAAGCTTTCACCTATTCTTGGTCCCCTCTAAGGTTTTCCCCACTTAACCCCATTCTTATTCATGTCTTCTTACATGTTTCAATCTTGGTTAAGTGCATCTAATCGTATTTCACAAGCCACCCAAGGCACCCTCTTAATTTCACATGCCACCCATGTCACCCACTTAACCCCCCATGTTCCACCACATGTTTATCTGGTTAAGTGTTTCTTAGTTCATTACCACCGTAACCTTGTAAAGACCTCCCACATTAGACTGGCATTTGTGGCTGCTGGATTTGCCGGGCGGGTCCGGGCAGTCTTACACCACAAACAAGCCTAACCTCATGTCTTTACAACTGTTACGCATTTAATTCATGCCTTTGACCTCTCACATTAGACTGGCATTTGTGGCTACTAGATTTTCCAGGCGGGTCCGGGCTGTCTTACACCACAAAAGAGTCTAACCTCGTGTCTTAGGCGGTTTATTATTACACATCTTTATTTAACCCCAAATTGGATTAATATCCCTATTCAAATTTTTAAATAAATTCCAAATATACTTATGTCCATAATTGTCACCCAAATTATGTCCATAAATACCAATTTTTCCCATTAATATCTTAAATTAACTATATGCCTTTTAAGGCCATTTATGCCAATTCTCAATATGTGTATATTCAATATTACCCCCATTGTCCCCACGTTTTTCGTTCGCTTATCATGATATATATATATATAAATATATTAGACTAGCAATTAGTCTAATGACATAAAAGGGAAGAAACATCGCAAATTTGCATAACACACAAAATGGATCTAACTTACTAATAAGGATTACAACATGTCTTGCATAAACTTGGTATTGTAATGAATCTAAACATAGGCTAAAAGGTGTGAACTTGCATATATGAATATAGTTTCACCCAAAACTTACATAAATGAATATAGTTTTCACCCAAAACTTTCATAGGCCATGGTCACAAACTTGCATAAAACTATGTATGTCGTAGATCTAAATCTAAAGGTGTAAACTTGCATATATGTGAATCCAATTTCTACCTAAACTTGCATATAGCCATCTTATTTGGTTCACATGTAAACTATGTACAATTCACATAGAAACTAGCATATAATCTGCACCCAAACTTGCATATACAATGATGTCAAACATGAATCAGGTTGAACATAAATGATTGGGTATATACAAAGGGATTCACAACAAATACTATCATTATGAACAACTAGCATACATTCACAAAATATCGCATTTTCCCAATGTTTTACAAATATAAACATATAACCCAAATTATAACTCAACCTAATTAACTTGTTAATTATCTTATTAAATAAATCGAACTCGCAACTCAAAGAAGGTCTTGAGTTCTGGGATCTGAGTTCTGAAATTGATTTAGCTTGCCTTTGAAGTAGATAAATTTGTTGTTGTAGTTGTTATAGACTTGAGTTTAATTGAGTTGATTAGCTTTACTTTTCCTCTAGTTGATGACGGCTATTCTAGGTTGCAAGGTGATAGCATGACGACCATGGTTCTAATTTTGATTAGGTTTTAAGGTTTGAGTCTACATGTGTTTATATAGACTTCTGATTTGAATTTTGAATCTTTTTTCGAGCTATTTGAATTTATTTGAATTTTCTGGAAACTTCCGACAGCCATAACTTCTTCATACGAAGTCCAATTTACGCAAACTCGGACTCTATCTCAATCAGAATTCAGAGACGAACAAATGGCATAACCCGTTTCCCTTAATTCTCACATTTTAAATTAAGTATTGTTTAATTCGTTAGTTTATGTTAACATAAAACACGGGGTGTTACATGTCATGTAAGGTTATAAATAGTTTTTATCATTATTACTATTTACCCTAAAAATCCTAGTTGCACTATTAACTAATTTAACTAAAAATTAATTACCTTAAGCATGTTCAATCTGACTTCTCCTTTACTGTAAAGATTTGCGTCCACTTCATCACCAATAATTCCAAACCCTAAAATGTTCACGTGTTCAAGCTCATTTATTTAACTATCGTAACCCAGATTTTACATTAGACTGACACTTTGTGGCTACTGGATTTGCCGGGCAGTTCCGGGCAGATTTACACCACAAACCGAGTCTAACCTCGTGTCAAAGGTTCATTAATGGTCGTATTTCCCCCAAAATCCCAATATCAGTTCATGTGTTTAACATATGGAAATGTTCATGTTCGTGTTCAAGTCAATTATCTAATACACAGTCATTTTCATGTTTCAAATTCCCAACTTTACATATTAATAAACATATGCCCAAGTTCCAAAATTACATGCCAATTTATATATATATGGACATATATACCCAATTCTAGTCAGTTTACATATGTCCAATTCTTGCCTATTTACATGTATGCCAAGTTTATGCTATTTCACCCATATTGAGTTCTAGCCAAAATTGCATGTATCATGCCCAAATAAACCCAAATCATAATTCATGATGTAGTTATCCCAAATTGTAATCTTTTTATTACAACACACGCCAACTACCCAAGTTCATAATACATATTTATGCCAATTATCAAATTTACAATCGCTTTTATATTTACATCCCCAATTCTACATATGCCCAATCGTAAGCCAAATCTTTTGATTTGATTTACATAGGCCCGAACTCGTGGTTTAATTTACATGCCAAATTACATACATGTTATATATACCAAATCTCATGTTGCATTACATAGATCCTATTTGTGACAAATTCCATGTATATAATATTTATGCAAATTTGTTCATAACAAGATTATACCAAAATTTACAAATCAAGCCCAAACTTGCAAATACAATGATAATATCCAATTTCATGTTGCCAATTATTACATCATATTCATATAGGCAATAATCCCATAATTCCCGCGTATACATATCGTACGCAAATCGCGATTTTAGGCCAAGGTCCGAAATTGACCAAGGTTCATGAAAGAAAATAAATTGGAGGAGATAGAAATTGAATAAAAATGAGGTCAGAGGAAAACATCATCATAGGCATAAATATTACAACTTGATGATAATGTCATCACAAATCAAGAAAACTGCTGAATAGATCATAAACTTGTCATGAACATAAAGATAGACAAGTCCCAAAATAGAAGATTTAAGGAGCAACAGAAATAGATCAGAATTGATAAACATACTTAGATCCAATTCCGCTTTATTTCATGTCCATATTATAATTTAATGTTTAAATCTAAAAACAATTAGAACTTACAGAGCGTGGCTAGCAAATTAAGAACTGAAATTGTCGTAGAACGTTGTAGCGTCATTGATCTATTCTCTTGAATTTGTTGTAGAAACATTGATCTTTGTTTTGAATCAAGTTTGGATGCTTAAGCTTTAATTTGGAGGCGGCGGCCATGGCTCAAGAGGGATTTTAGCAGCATTTTGGTGTCATATGAATTTGTGTAAGTTAGGCTAGGTCTAGGTGTTATTTTATAGGTGTAGCAATTCATTTCAGCCATCGGATTAACCCTAAAACCCATCTGGACCATCAAAACTCGTCCCGGGCCTCAAAAATGGGTTCTGGACCACACCAGGCCGACCAGGTCGACCTGTACAGGGGGGAGGTCGACACTACAGTCGACCTGGGGGGGGGGGGGGGGCAGGTCGACTATGCAGTCGACACTACAGTCGACCTGGGTCCAGTCTGCCAGAAAGTCTGCTGAATCTTGTTTTGGCCATATCTTGGTCATACGGACTCCGATTTTTGAAAACTTGGACTCTAGTTCATGTAGAATTCCGAGACGAACGCAATGGCACAACCCGTTTTCCCTGATTCTTATTTTAAAATTTAATTCTGCCTTGATTTCTTGTTTTAACGTGTTATTAAAATTCGGGTTGTTACACTTCCTATCACTCATCTAGACATAAAACTAATATCCACCCAAACCAATCTTTTTTCCTCATTCTTTTTATTATTCTGTTATTGTCTTCTACAAATTTTAGATCTTCCTCCTCTTAAAATAAAGAGAAGAGAGTAAAACACAAATGAACGGGAATATTTCTAGATTTTATCGCTAAATCAAAGAACGTCCATAAGGTGAGTTTTCATTCATTATTAACCATTGATTCACGTCTATTTATTCAGTTGAGTTACTAGAATATAATTATTACATCTGTTGACAAAGTTACATAGACCGTTCGTACACCCCTTGTGCCTGCCTTGTTTATGTGAGGCTTGATTATGTATATAGATGTAGACCAAGTTGCATATACTGTTCGTAACTCTTGTATTATTCCTATTTATGTGAGGCTTGATTATGTATATAGATTTAGAGCAAGCTGCATATACTGTTCGTATCCCTTGTATTTGTCTTGTTTATGTGAGGCTTAATTTTGTATATGACATACCTATATGTTTATCTTGTCTATGCTGTAAAATATGGTTTAATTACATTGCTAGCCAAGTTGCATATGATGTTCGTACCCCCTCTTGTGTCTGTCAACTTGACATATTTGAAACATATGGCAATTTGTTACTGCACATCAGTGTGGAAAAGAAATAACAAACTAGATTGCACCCTGTATGAAAAGAATAGCTGCATGTATTATGACTATGTTTAATTTTTTTTTGAATAGTAGGATAATATAATATGTTATAGGAATAAAATCTTTTGTCTACTAGGAACACCTTCTTGCGTCTACTGTTACACCATACTTTAACTTGTTGAAATGTTGAAACATTTATTGCCTGCTTGATTTTAGGTATGGACACATTGGTAGTCTATTATCTTGTTCACATTGGCATCTTACATATGCTGGCAAGTATACTTGGACAGTTTTGGGTTTGGTTGACATCAAAATAAAATAAGATTGTAAAGTTCACTTGAAAAAAAAGGGTTTATTGTACCACCTAGCGCCAGTTGCTCGTTCGTTGCCTCTTACTTGTCATTTATCATCTGATAGTTTACACATTTTTTCCCCTGCTATTGTTTTTTCTTTGACCTGTTAGGCCGCCATTCAGACTCTGCCCTTGTATTATCTCATGTTGCTTTTGATTCTGCACGAGATTTATTGACCATGAATATTTGGCATTTGGCATGTATCTTGGATTTTATTTACTTCTTTTAGTTAAGGGATTAATGATTATATTTGAATATTGCTTTTGAACAAATTTACTTGAAAAAAGATTAATCCAAACTTGAGTGTTTTATGTTTTTGTATCGAACGCTCGGGTCAGATACAAGTGTTGCAGATTATAGATTTCAACTCACAAAGAAGAGAGGCACATGAAGACGCATGCGCGGACACACAAATTGGACAAATTTGCAGCAAATTTTATTTTGTTTAAAATCTATGTACTTCCGCTGTGTAAAGTCAATGTACAACTCTGATATTTTGTGTAAAATACTTTTGGTATGAGATATTGTAGTTTATTTATTCTATGATTTTTGTGTTTGTTTCTGATTAAACCCCGTAAGCTAAATAACAATATGTCGATTCGAACGGTTTAAGTTGGTTTAATTACCGACTTGAAGAGGTCGAAAAGGAAGGTCGTTGCAAGTAAACTGCCATAATATTCTCCACTGCGCTTACGCTTCTTATGTTTGCCTACATTTCAGGTATATTCAAAATTTTAAAATCTAAAACCATCCAAAAACCACTTTTAATTCCACCATTTATAACAATTTTTAATAAGATGTCGGTCTCAAGCTTGAAAAAGGGAAAGTGAAAATGTTTTTTTTAACCAGTTCAATACCGTAATGGTGAAATACGTTCGTATCCATACTAAATTAAATTTGCTACATTGAAACAAACCAAACTTAAGGCAACTATCGTTATATTCTCAACTACACTAGCGCTATTTCTAATTTACCTATTTCTGAATCCCACTCAAATTTTGTGACCATTAAACCATCTAATCAAAGAAAATTAACTCCACCACCTTGGACTTTTTTCAATTATATGTTGTTCGACCTTGGACTTTTTTGGCTACATTTCGTTCTATTGTCAAAATTTTCTTTGATCACATCCACTCTGTAAACAAATAATGTAGCAACTACCCAAATTTTAACTCATTTCCAGTTTCTATCGCATTTATCTATGCAAACATTGATTGGAAGTGCCTTTGTACTTGTAAGAAGAGGATGATGATAATAATAATAATAGTTGCTGACACGACCTGAACTTCCCCGTTAAGGAAAGCCTGGATTGATTTTGAGAACATGACAAATCAGAACATAAACAAGAGAACATTTCATTACTTATTACAACAATTCCATCAGAATACGAGAATATACAGAGTATTAACAAATAGTATACATTTGATAAATATCAGAGATTACAATACATTACACAGCAGCGGAAAATAATACAAAACACAACTGAAAAGAATATACGGATACAGAGCTTTCCGAATATCGTTCCAGCTATAAACCAAGGTCCTGTGAATATAAATCTGCAAAACCAAAACTACTAGCTGCCCGTGGAAAATAGGGGCACCCAAAGTTTAGGTTAAAATAATAAACTCCAGGTCAGTCATGTGACTTTTGTGAGAACTAAAACAATTATTTAAACTTTACTTTAAATCAGATATATCAAGGGACCACGCCGTATAACACGGAATGAGTTTCCTTCCAAGAATACCAGTGCATATAACAAAACAGCGCAATGCTTTTTGGAAAAATGAAGCTATTATAAGACCCAGGTCCTATCACACAATGCAACGCAAGCCGGGGGATAGGGTTTTCCCTTATAATAGCCAAACATGCTTGGTATGTTAAAACAAATCATTTGATAATATTATAAGTGCATAGTGTATAAAACAACTTCAAATATAAATGTATCAATCCTAGACGGCATGGGTACTATATATCATGTCACCAACACTACGCTCTATAATCAAAACCGCAAATGTCACGTATTGGAAGTTGGATTTCCATCTGTGAACTAAGGTAAGGGATCGTCCTTACCGCTTCGAGACGCTCTAGCCCGTGTCTCAGGATTAGAACGCATCGACCCTTGGATCTTCAGGGCCGGTCCACTCGGTGTGGATTAAACTTAAAACCAGAGCAATACGTCTCCCCGCCCTATGGGGTGTCAATGAGCCAAATGACTCCATCGGTCCCGGATAGACCGATATAACCGAGGCGCCTCACAATCCATCATCCACATAAGTAAAATGCCAGGGCATGTAAAACGAAGGCACCACTCCTAGCTATAAGGAAACGTATGCGCTCCGGGCAGTCCACTCCCATTTTCCGGTTCACACCGGGTTGTGAGGCTCGCGAATTAACGCTACACAAAGCTACGTTGTACTAAAGTCGTGCTTTGATCATCAACCACAAGACTCTGCTTTTCAACATAAGCCTTGATCATTTGCATCTCAGCATGCCACACAGGAAATTCACGCTGTGCAACCGATGTATATCAATCACACAGAATGAAATCCAATGTCAGACACACATCCATTTACAAGTTTGTTCTAGGTTTGAACGAAATCGGAGGAACCTTATTCCTCGCATATTCGATCTCCAAGTATGTCTGGACGATCACCAACTGATTCCCTCCTCTTGGGTGTACGATCCAACCAAGATCATCAGTAATTATCCAAATGATATGAAGACCTCCGGTCTTCAACCACCATCTTCATCGTCGACTTATCGTCGATTCAGTTATTCAGAATGGGTATAAACCCGGCCTTTCCGAATAACTCGCGTATACAATAAACAAGTGTTATAAAACACAACATACGCCTCATTCCAATCCAGAATATTTCTTTATTCAAATATTCTTATATTTTGGGAAAGGTTCCCATTAATTTTATCAAAGATAAATTCTTTGAATTTATTCTTTAATCTTCTTTTGAATATCAATTCAAACCAAATTATGGTTTATCCAAACTAGTCGGGATTAGCGAACCTTACCGAAGTAATCATTTGTTAAATCTCCCAACCCCAACCTATTCAACCCATGAAGTAAAACTGGTAATACTTCATATCTAACACCACAGTGTTATTGGTAAATTCAATTACAAATTCACGTTCAAATCTAATTAAAGATTTAACTATCGCCTGGAGCAAAATTGTCGATACTCCATTCTCGATCATTTCAATCCAATTAAAGATTCACTAAAACTCCACTAGGTTTTAATCTTCCAAAAAATCAATATTAATGATTGTTTGACTTAGGAAATCATATCCCGTCTTTAACTGGGTTAAAGAACCAATGTCATTTAAAACACAGTTCACTATAAACCCAAAATCACATTCCATTCCATCAGCCTTTAACCATAAATTAGCAAGTGAACAATTCCCTAAGTACTAACCCCGAGGGCTGAAACCAACATCAGATCAATACCCAAGAAACCATTCAACTTAACTAATCTCCAGTTAGTTTCTGATTTCTTAACTTCGTTGGGTCTAAGAAGAGTATTATTAAAGATACCATTCACAACAACCCAAAATCACATTCCATTGACAATGGAATCTTCAGGGAAAACAAATCGATAGATATAATCGATACAAACTTCCATATCCAACCGATAATATAAATGGAATAATGACTAGGCCTTTTAAATTACATATATATTAACCGTCTTCCTCTATAGAAGCTTACTTCGATTATTGCCAAATCGAATTCCATTCAATTCCAATTTAATATGTTAAATTGGAAAACTTTACTTTGGAAAATCTTCTTTAAATCTTTACAAAAGATTTATAAATTCCAAATCCCATTTCACTGTAAATCGGGTTAAAGAACGAATGTCGTTAAAACATAGTTCACGATAAACACAATTCACATTCCATTAATTATCGGGTTAAAGAACAAGTGTTATTTAAAACACCATTCATGATAAACCCAAAAATCAGTTCCAATTCAATTCCAATTAAATATTATTTAACAGGTATACTTCATTAAATCTAAATAAAAAGATTTAATCTTTTTCTCAACTGGGTTTAAGAACAGTGTTAATAAATACACCATTCATGACAAACCCAAATCCCAATTGATATTAAATACAAGGTTCTGAATAGAAAATATAGCGGCTTATATTCAATATCAAATTCTAAGACCAACAAATATCATATTGGAAATAACGATATAAATATATCTTTCAAATTTCCATAACAATATCTGTGTAATCAAGAATCCAACATCGAAATATTCCAAAGACAATTTTGATTCAAATCCATTTCCAATTTGTATATTGGAAATTCTTGTTATTTTTAAAACCATTTCAAATCCAATTTATTTATTTTAAAAATTAAATGGATTATAATTTTAGTTCAAAACTAGTTCATTTCGACAAAAATCTATTTCTATCTTTTCAAGTATGGAATTTTTCATCCCAATTCTTTCCAAATCATTTCTTATGATTTTACACTAATTATTGATATTTTTAATAATTTTACCAAGGCCCGTACAGTCAATTTCCACAAACAGCCATCGAACTGCACTTACAACGTCCTTTTCCAAATTCGATTTGGACATTATTCCAAATCCAACCGATAGATTTCCAATTTCAAATATTCCTAGAAAGCTCATTTCAGTATGAACCCAACGGTTCTAGTTTTAGGAGAATACGATGGTCGGATCTCCCGAAATGTCCATTCGAAGTCAATGGTCGAAATTCGCGAACTACCGCAGCGCGACACGTTCTATTCAGACCATTATATATATATATATTATATATTTCATCGATTACCTTTTAAAACATATTTTATAAATCGTTTTAAATTCGTTTCCAAAAAGATTTCAATTTCAAATCAAAATTGAATATTCCATATCATCGATATATAAATGATAATATTTTCAAAATATTAGATTTTGAAATCATTCCTTTTTCGATATTCATTACAAAAAATGAATAAAATCGATATAAATATCGTTCACGTCAAAATGGCGTTAATATAATCAACATGGGATTATATATTTAAATATTTTCGTGTCCATCCCAAATCGGACATCAAAATCACATTTTGACCCATTACTGAATATTATTTAAAGTATTCTTTATTTCGAAATATTCATTCTTTTAAAATAATCATTATTTCAAAATATTCATTCTTTCTGAACTGGAATCAGACACGATCAATTACCATATAATGTGATTTATATGGATTTTGTACACCATATGTATACTACAACAATCAAACACAATCAACCATCATACAAAGTGCATCCAACACCGCATAAGCATCAAATATAAGTATTCAATGCTTATAACAGCCTGTCAATCAATCGATCGGCATACCACTAATTATTGGGATTAGTGTATGTCCAATATCATCCCAATACCCGTGTGGGGTTTTCAAACAACAAACACAGATTTATTTGTGCATTTGGGTGATGTGTAAAATTTATCGTCCCAATCAATATCCGTCAAATGTGTGTACATAAACAAATCGTCTGATTTGTTTATAAATATTTATTTTATTCATACACACGTTAAAAATTATATTTTTAACTATAATATATTTTTAACTATAAAATATTTTATTCCATTCCACATCACACAATCAACTTTCACAACAAAATCAAATAAACAAACAAGTCGTCCATGGTCTGTGGACGACGAATGTCGGGTGCTGCTAAGCACCGTCTGCATCCTAGTATATATTTCAACTAGAAAATAAAATAAAAGTGAGAAGTTCTCACCTTTGGGATCCACTCTGCAGTTTTTCCTTCTGAACTGTTTGGGTTTTGTTTTGATTTCAGTCGATTCCATCACCATCTTTTCCCGCTGTTCACCGTAAAAATCATATTTTTATCGCTTTATCCCAATAAATAAAAATTATATTTTTTATTCCACTTCATATATTTTACAACGCTTCTTTCTATATAAAAACTATATTTTTATACTTCTGCTTCATATATAAAGATCGAATTTTTATTTCGACGCTATAAAAATCACATTTTTATTTCAACATATATATAATAAAAATTAGATTTTTATTTCGCTACATATATAAAAATTATATTTTTATATTCTTTATTATATAAAAATTCTATTTTTAATCCGCTACTCATATAAAAATCGAATTTTCGTTTCGCTACAACATATATAAAAATCGTATTTTTTATATTCTCTATCTTATAAAAATCATATTTTTATAATCTCTACTATATAAAAATCATATTTTTATTTCGTTAATCCATATATAAAGATCCAACCCTTCATATATGATAAAAATTATAACTTCATATTTTAAAATTCCTATCTTTATTTTTATAAAAACATTATAAAAATCACACATTTTTATTTCATGAAAACCTTACTTTAAAATCAAATCTTTATGTTATTAAAAATTAAATCTTTCTATATTAAATATGATATCTTTTCTATAATTAATAATCAGTTTTTTTACTATAACAAAAATCAGTTTTTTTCTATAATTTAAAATAAAGGAAGGTAAAACCTTACAGCGAGAGGGAGGAGAAAGGAAATCGCAGGAGGGGGCTAAAGAGTGGTCGACGGCGTCTGTCTTAGGAGGTCGTTGCGCTAGCAGGGCGACAGTGGGTCTGACCATTGGTGGTGGCGTTCGATTTGAGAAAAAAGGGGTGGCTCGCGATGCATGAGGAGGAGAGGAAACGGTGGAGGAGGGAGGAGGCAGGGGGCGCGCCTCTTCTCCAACCTTGGCGCTGGAGGTGCGGCGCCTCAGGCCGCGGCGGCGGCGGCAGATCCCCCCCCCCCCCACAATTCGTTTCGTTTTTTTTTCGTTTTATTCTGTTTTGATTTAGTCACGGGGGGAAGGGGTTGACTTAGAGATAGAAGGAGAGGGGAGTCTATTTAATTTTTGTATATTTTATTATTTTTAAATTTCAAAAAGTAACTTTTTATTTCGAACTCAAAATCAAATCCACCGACTGTCATCCCTAGCTAATTACCCCCATTCCGAAAACGATGGGATATGTATCATTAGCCAGTTCGGCTGTTTCGATCAGTTTCCATCAAAATCAAAATATAAATCTATATATTGAATTTGAACGCTCATTTCAATTTACTGGGGCCATATACGGATTCTAAAAATTTCCGAAAAATATTTTCTAGCTTCGTATTGACGATACAGTTCTAACAAAACTAATTTCGTCAAATTTGGAGACAGTTTGAAAAATGGCCATTTTCCGGTCGATGGAAATTGACTGAAACTATTAAAACACGTTTTCTTTTGCCATGCTCACATATTGATTCAGAAAATTACGAATTTTGGAATCTAGCATAACTTAACACTACGGATCCAACAAAAGTGATTTCATCGAAAACGGAGGTCGTTTGCAAAATTTCCATTTTTAAGGGCCGAAATTCCACAGCGACTATTCTGAATTTTCAATTGGACATAATATTTTATTCCCACAATGAAATTTTGAATTTTCGGATTCCTTGGAAAGATATTCTCAAATAGATTCTAATACTTTTGGTTTCGCTAAAATCCAGTTTATTTTGAATCCTGTACATTCATTTGAAATTTGAAATCGAATTTTCGAACTACCGTGCCATTTTCAATTCCTTTTATAATTAAAAATAAATATTTATATTCTAACATCGATTCAAATATATATATTTCCATTCTAATTCTATTCAAAACAAATTTCTCGTCATTATTATTTAAAATTAATCGTTTTAAATATTCAGAATTCATTAAAATTGCCAAAATAAATATTTTAAATTGGTTCTGATTTCCGGGTTGTTACAATCTCCCCCACTTAAAATCTTTTCGTCCTCGAAAAGGAACAGAGCTGAAAGTTGTTTTACAAACCAACTCAACTTTTATTATTTTCATTATGGCTTAAGATCTTCAACTTTTCACTTTCTAAGAACTTTTCAAATTTTTCAAAAATTTGGCTTTCACCCTAAATTTTCGAAAAATTTCGCCATAACCTCCCCTGCACGGGAGCACCAGGAAAATCCCGAAATTGCCAAACATGCCTCTCCAATCCAAAAAGAAAAAGAAACAGCCAAGTGGCTAGCCAATCGGCTCATAAAATCATCTGAAACCCAAGAAATACAATAAACATGTACCTATTTGTCGGGCAAACAATTTCATTCCTCTGCTTAGCTTCCCTGCCATGACCTGTTCAATATATATGCATGTACATGTATGCAAATGCGATAAATTTTCAATAAAGTTCAAAATTTGATACAATTTGGCTTAATGGTTCCAAATTCTAATTAATCAAAACAATAATCAAATAACACAATTAATAATCAATTAGTTGATTAGTGTTTTCAAATTCATAATTTTTTATATATTCAAAAATCATGTCTTTGATGCCAATTCACAACAATATATTCTAACTATATTTTGGTTCTCACACCAGTCAATTGTAAATATATAGATATCTAACTTTTGAAACACGAACATAAATCCTGATGATGGAGCTCCATCATCAAAATCATCTCCGAGCGACTAGAGTGTGATTCTATATCCATTCGGTATATTAAAACTTCAAATACACGTGGATCAGACGTATACGCAAAACCTTTATATACTAGATTGTCCAAATCAATATAAAAATAAATATTCAAATACGAATAATAAAGTTTAAATTTTCAAAACAAATTTTGTTTTCATTTTAAAAATATACTCCTCGCACTCGTTCTAGGATACTACTGATCCCATCTCTAACGAGTCATTCTTATTGGATATTACAAATCCAATCTCTGATGAATTCTTTCGTATGGTTCTAATGTGCCTTGTTCTCGAGCTCTGATACCAAGCTGACAAGACCCGAACTTCCTCGTTAAGGAAAGCCCAGATTAACTTTGAGAACACGACAAATCGGAACCCAAACAGGAGAACATTTCATGGCTTATTACAACAATTCCATCAAAATACGAGAATATACAGAGACTAACAAATAATATACATTTGATAAATATCAAAGATTACAATACATTGCATAGCAACAAAAAATAATACAAAACACAACTGAAAAGAATAAACGGATACAGAGCTTTCCGAATATCATTCCAGCTGTAAACCAGGATCCTATGAATATAAATCTGCAAAACCAAAACTACAAGCTGCCCATGGAAAATAGGGGCACCCAGAGTTTAGGTTAAAACAATAAACTGTAGGTCAGTCATGTGACTGGTGTGAGAACTAAAACAGTTATTTGAAACTTTACTTTAAATCAGAAATATCAAGGGACCACGCCGTATAACACGGAATGGGTTTCCTCCCAAGAACACCAGTGCATATAAAAAACAGCGCAATGCTTTTTGAAAAAATGAAGCTATTATAAGACGCAAGTCCTATCACACAATGCAACGCAAGCAAGGGGATAGGGTTTTCCTTTATAATAGCCAAACATGCTTGGTACGTTAAAACAAATCATTTGATACTATTATAAGTGCGTAGTGTATAAAACAACTTCAAATATAAATGTATCAATCCTAGATGGCATGGGTACCATATAACATGTCGCCAATACTTGGTTCTACAATCAAAACTGCAAATGTCATGTATTGGAAGTTGGATTTCCATTTGTGAACCAAGGAAAGGGATCGTCCTTACCTCTTCAAGACGCTCTAGCCCGTGTCTCAGGATCAGAATGCATCGACCTTTGGATCTTCAGGGCCGGTCCACTCGGTGTGGATTAAACTTAAACCCTGAACAATACGTCTCCCCGCCCTATGGGGCTTTAATGAGCCAAATGACTCCATCGGTCCCGAATCGACCGATATAACCGAGGCGCCTCGCAATCCATCATCCACATAAGTAAAATGCTAGGGCATGTAAAACGCTGACACCACTCCTAGCTAGAAGGAAACGTATGCCCTCTCTGCAGTCCTCTCCCGTTTCTGGTTCACACCGGGCTGTGAGGCTCACGAATTAACGCTACACAAAGCTACGTTGTATTAATGCCGTGCTTTGATCATCAACCACAAGACTCTACTTTTCAACAGAAGCCTTGATCATTTACATCTCAGCATGCCACACAGGCATTTCATGCTATGCAACCGATGTATATCAATCACACAGAATGAAATCCAATGTCAGACACACATCCATTTAAAAGTTCGTTCTGGGTCTCAACGAAATCGGAGGAACCTTATTCCTCGCATATCCATCAATCTCCAAGTACGTCTGGACGATCACCAACTGATTCCCTCCTCTTGGGTGTACGGCCCAATCAAGATCATCAGTAATTATCCAAACGATGTGAAGACCTCCGGTCTTTAACCACCATCTTCATTGTTGACTTATCATCAATTCAGTTATTTAGAATGGGTATAAACCCGGCCTTTCCGAATAACTCGCGTACGTAATAAACAAGTGTTATAAAACACAACTTACGCCTCATTGCAATCCAGAATATTCCTTTATTCAAATATTCTTATATTTTGGGAAAGGTTCCCATTAATTTTATCAAAGATAAATTCTTTAAATTTATTCTTTAATCTTCTTTTGAATATCAATTCAAACCAAATTATGGTTTATCCAAACTAGTCGGGATTAGCGAACCTTACCGAAGTAATCATTTGTTAAATCTCCCAACCCCAACCTATTCATCCCATGAAGTGAAACTGGTAATACTTCATATCTAACACCCCAGTGTTATCGGTAAATTTAATTACCAATTCACGTTCAAATCTAATTAAAGATTTAACTATCGCCTGGAGCAAAACTGGTGATACTCCATTCTCGATCATTTCAATCTAATTAAAGATTCATTAAAACTCCACTTGGTTTTAATCTTCCCAAAAATCAATATTAATGATTGTTTAACTTAGGAAATCATATCCCATCTTTAACTGGGTTAAAGAACCAATGTCATTTAAAACACGGTTCACTATAAACCCAAAATCACATTCCATTCCATCAGCCTTTAACCGTAAATTAGCAAGTGAATAATTCCCTAAGAATTAACCCTGAATGCCGAAACCAACATCAGATCAATACCCAAGAAACCATTCAACTTAACTAATCTCCAGTTAGTTTCTGATTTTCTTAACTCCGTTAGGTCTAAGAATAGTATTATTAAAGATACCGTTCACGACAACCCAAAATCGCATTCCATTGACAATGGAATCTTCATGGAAAACAAATCGATAGATATAATCGATACAAACTTCCATATCCAACCGATAATATAAATGGAATAATGACTAGGCCTTTTAAATTCCATATATATTAACTGTCTTCCTCTACAGAAGCTTACTTCGATTATCGCCAAATCGAATTCCATTCAATTCCAATTTAATATGTTAAATTGGAAAACCTTACTTTGGAAAATCTTCTTTAAATCTTAACAAAAGATTAATAAATTCCAAATCTCATTTCACTGTAAATCGAGTTAAAGAACGAATGTCATTAAAACACAGTTCACGATAAACCCAATTGATATTCCATTAATTATCGGGTTAAAGAACAAGTGTTATTTAAAACACCGTTCGCGATAAACCCAAAAATCAATTCCTATTCAATTCCAATTAAATATTATTTAATTGGTATACTTCATCAAATCTAAATAAAAAGATTTAATCTTTTTCTCAATTAGGTTTAAGAACAGTGTTAATAAAGACACCATTCACGACAAACCCAAATCCCATTTGATATTAAATACAAGGCTCTGAATAGAAAATATACCGGCTTATATTCAATATCAAATTCTACGACCAACAAATATCATATTGGAAATAACGATATAAATATATCTTTCAAATTTCCATAACGATATATGTATAATCACGAAATCCAACATCGAAATATTCCAAAGACAATTTCGATTCAAATCCATTTCCAATTTATATATTGGAAATTCTGGTTATTTTTAAAACCATTTCAAATCCAATTTATTTATTTTAAAAATTAAATGGATTATAATTTTAGTTCAAAAATAGTTCATTTCGATAAAAATCTACTTTTATCTTTTCAAATATGGAATTTTTCATCCCAATTCTTTCCAAATCATTTCCTATGATTTAACACTAATTATTGATATTTTTAATAATTTTACCAAGGCCCGTATAGTCGATTTCCACAAACGGCCATCGAACTACACTTACAACGACCTTTTCCAAATTTGATTTGGACATAATTCCAAATCCAACCAGTAGATTTCTAATTTCAAATATTCCTTAGAAAGCACTTTTCGATACGAACCCAACGGTTCCGGTTTTTGGAGAATCCGACGGTCGGATCTCCTGAAATGTCCATTCGAAGTCAATGGTCGAAGTTCGCGAACTGCCGTAGCACGACACGTTCTATTCAGGCCATTATATATATAATATATATATTATACATATTTCATCGATTACCTTTTAAAACATATTCTATAAATCGTTTTAAATTCATTTTCAAAATGATTTCAACTTCATATTCAATTTCAAATCAAAATTGAATATTCTATATCATCGATATATGAATGATAATATTTTCAAAATATTAGATTTTGAAATCATTCCTTTTTCGATATTCATTATAAAAATGAATAAAATCGATATAAATAGTGTTCACGTCAAAATGGAGTTAATCTAATCAACACGACGTTATATATTTAAATATTTTCGTGTCCATCCCAAATCGGACATCAAAATCACATTTTGACCCATTACTGAATATTATTTAAAATATTCGTTATTTTGAAATATTCATTCTTTTAAAATATTCGTTATTTCAAAATATTCATTCTTTTAAAATAATCGTTATTTCAAAATATTCATTCTTTATTAACTGGAATCAGACACAATCAATTACCATATAAAGTGATTTATATGGATTTTATACACCACATGTATACTACAACAATCAAACACAGTCTACCATCATCCAAAGTGCATCCTACACTGCATAAGCATAAAATATAAGTATTCAACGCTTATAACATCTTGTCAATCAATTGATCGACATACCACAAATTATTGGGCTTAGTGTATGTCCAATATCATCCCAATACCCGTGTGTGGTTTTCAAACAACAAACACAGATTTATTTGTGCAGTTGGAAAAATTTATCGTCCCAATCAATATCAGTCAAATGTGTGTACATAAACAAATCGTCCGATTTGTTTATAAATATTTATTTTATTCATATACACGTTATAAATTATATTTTTAATTATAAAATATTTTTTAACTATAAAATATTTTATTCCACTCCACATCACACAATCAACTTTCACAACAAAATCAAACAAACAAACAAGTCGTCCATGGTTTGTGGACGACGGGTGTTGGGTGTTGCTAAGCACCATCTGCATCCTAGTATATATTTTAACTAGAAAATAAAATAAAAGTGAGAAGTTCTCACCTTTGGGATCCACTCCGCCTGTCTTTCCTTCCGAATTGCCCGGGTTTCGTTTTAATTTCAGTCAATACCATCGCCATCTTTTCTCGCTGTTCACAGTAAAAATCATATTTTTATCCCTTTATCCCAATAAATAAAAATCATATTTTTATTTCTACTTCATATATTTTACAATGCTTCTTTCTATATAAAAATTATATTTTTGTACTTCTACTTCTTATATAAAGATCAAATTTTTATTTTGATGCTATAAAAATCACATTTTTATTTCAACATGTATATAATAAAAATCAGATTTTTATTTTGCTACATAAATAAAAATTATATTTTTATATTCTTTATTATATAAAAGTTCTATTTTTAATCCGCTACTCATATAAAAATCGAATTTTTATTTCGCTACAACATATATAAAAATCGTATTTTTTATATTCACTATCTTATAAAAATCATATTTTTATAATCTCTACTATATAAAAATCGTATTTTTATTTCGTTAATCCATATATAAAGATCCAACCCTTCATATATGATAAAAATTATTACTTCATATTTTAAAAATCCTATCTTTATTTTTATAAAAACATTATAAAAATCACGCATTTTTATTTCATTAAAACCTTACTTTAAAATCAAATCTTTATGTTATTAAAAATTAAATCTTTCTATATTAAATATGATATCTTTTCTATAATTAATAATCAGTTTTTTTACTATAACAAAAATCATTTTTTTCTATAATTTAAAATAAAGGAAGGCTAAAAACTTACAGCGAGAGGGAGGAGAAAGGAAATCGCAGGAGGGGGCTGAAGGGTGGTCGGCGGCGTCTGTCTTAGGAGGTGGTTGCGCCAGTAGGGCGACGGTGGGTCTGACCATTGGTGGTGGCGTTCAATTTGAGCAAAAAAGGGGTGGCTCGCGATGCATGGGGAGGAGAGGAAACGGTGGAGGAGGGAGGAGGCAGGGGGCGCGCGTCTTCTCCAACCTTGGCGCCGGAGGTGCGGCGCCTCAGGCCGCGGTGGCGGCGGCAGATCCCCCCAATTCGTTTCATTTTTTTTCTTTTTATTCTGTTTTGATTTAGTCACGGGGAGGAAGGGGGTTGACTTAGAGATAGAAGGAGAGGGGGGTTTATTTAATTTTTGTATATTTTATTATTTTTAAATTTCAAAAAGTAACTTTTTATTTCGAACTCAAAATCAAACCCATCGACTGTCATCCCTAGCTAATTACCCCCATTCCGAAAACGATGGGATATGTATCGTAAGCCAGTTCGGCCGTTTCGATCAGTTTCCGTCAAAATCAAAATATAAATCTATATATTGAATTTGAACGCTCATTTGAATTTACTGGGGTCACATACGAATTCTAAAAATTTCCGAAAAATATTTTCTAGCTTCGTATTGACGATACAGTTCTAACAAAACTAATTTCGTCAAATTTGGAGACAGTTTGAAAAATGATCATTTTTCGGTCGATGGAAATTGACAGAAACTGTTAAAACACGTTTTCTTTTGCCATGCTCACATATTGATTCAGAAAATTACGAATTTTGGAATCTAGCAATAACTTAATAACTTAACACTACATATCCAACAAAAATGGTTTCATCGAAAATGGAGGTCGTTTGCAAAACTTCCCTTTTTAAGGGCCAAAATTCCACAACGACTATTCTGAATTTTCAACTGGACATAACCTTTTATTCCTGCTATGAAATTTTGATTTTTCAGATCCGTTGGAAAGATATTCTAAAATAGATTCTAATATTTTTGGTTTCGCTAAAATCCGGTTTATTTTGAATCCTGTACATTCATTTAAAATTTGAAATCGAATTTTCGAACTACCGGGCTATTTTCAATTCCTTTTATAATTAAAAATAAATATTTATATTCTAACGTCGATTCAAATAAATATTTCCATTCTAATTCATTCAAAATAAATTTCTCGTCGTTATCATTTAAAATTAATCATTTTAAATATTCAAAATTCACTAAAATTGTCGAAATAAAATTTTTAAATTGGTTCTGATTTCCGGGTTATTACAGTGACCAATTAAGTTAACTAAATTAGTTGAGATTTATAGATATTAAACAAGCTTATAAAAGTTAACTATGTGCTATAAGTATTTAACTAAGTTTATCGAGTTTAATTAAAAACAAGGGGTCATCAATACAATTACTAAATCGATAATGGTAAATTTGATAAATGTATGCTTTTATGCCATTTACATCTAGCAGAAACAATACGTTATTTACAACCAAAGTTAGAATATGTCTTGTACTGCTCAAAGAATCACTAAATTGTGCATTTCTCCACTGTAGGTAATTAAAGACCATTGGTGCAAAAATATAAAGTGGCACGTTCTTCTTCCATGGTAAGCATGTAGAACATTCTTATTACCTACTTTGCTCCTAATATTTGGTGTAAAATTGCTTTGCGGATGTTGTGATTTTGTTTGTAGATATTGTGTTTTTATTTAACGGATATTATATGAACTTAGTTTATAGTGCTATTTTTATTTGTATAAATTATGTAAATTTTGTTTATAGACGTTGTATTTGTTAAGAATATTGTGGTGTATGGTTTATGTAAATGATTAATAAATATGCTTATATGGTAATTTCTAAGTACGATTCGAACAAGTTATTGATATTAGTTGCTTGAATTATATTTAAATGGCATTGATATGGATGTGCATAAATATTGTAATAGCATAACAAAATGTAAACACTGTAAAAACCAAAACAACAAAAGACAACTTTCATCTGGTGTAGTCATTACTTCGAATGCTTAATAACAACATTTTACAAATGTAGATGAAAATGTAGACAACAAAAATGGGAACATTGTGTAATTTAACAACATTTATTAATTGCCGACGAAAAGGGAAGCAACACACACTTAAAAACCATTAGCAGCCCACTATAAAGGCTATAAAACAGAGTTTTCCATAGCATGATATCTTATGCATTCGCATGTCGTTATCAAGTGTTCCTAATAACGTCGTCATATGATATTACAGGATTTTAAAACGTTGTGAAAAACTGTTTTTGGTGTAGTGAATTTTAGGTATTAGTGAATTTTTTCTTTGCTCTTCCATTTATTGCTATCCACATAGAACAAATTTTACTTTCAACATTTAAGTCAAAGAATGCTTATAATTCTATTATTGATTTATTTAAGATTTGTTTTATAACTTCAAATATGCATGATTTTGAAGATGCCCCCTCTAAATTTTAGAACCGGTGGCATTGTTGTTGTGAACTTCTTCAAGGATAAGGCTTTTGATAAACGAGCTGGGTTTTTTTCTAGTAAAAAATATTGCAAAAATAGTTCTAATGTGGCCAAAATATATCATACTTGGATTTTAAATGAAAGATTATTTCCTACCATCTTATGCTTGGATGGGATTCAATTTGAATTATGAAACAAATGACTACCATGGAGCGAAGTGTCAGTTGTGGAATTCTATTATTTTTCCTTCTACCCTATTTCGGTTCAGGTAATTGATTGAAGAAAGATTTATGGATGTCTGCAAGCCTTCAGAGTTTGTTTTTGAAGTAAAATCTTCATTCTCTCATATTGTAGATCTCAAACAGTAAACTTAGTTGCAATAGGAAGTCATAAGCTTTTCATATGAGCTTGTTATTAAATGCATGAACAAATCAAAATTGTCTCTTTACGACTTTTTGGTATATTATTTCACTGTTGATGCTTATCGTTATTCTTATGCTAAAACTATAAATCATGTTCTTAATTTGAATAAACCAATTTTTGTTTCAAGTGCTGAAGATGAAATTAAACCACTTAAGGATAAACGTTATGCTATTAGACCTTCTATTAAATAGAAAGGGGGATTTTTATTCTTTCAAAATAGGTAGAATCATAGATATACAAGATGGTGATAACAAGCGCAATTGTCCATAGCATCAACCTAGCAGTTAAGGAAATTGCATCATGATAACAGTGGCGTGAGTTCGAAACCCAGAAAGATTTACTAAGAGCTTACCATGTGCATACACTATGATCAGTTATTATATGGTGCTCGAAGATCAAATTTTACGATTTTGTTCGTTTTCCGCTCTAAAAAAATTCAAAAAATTGTAATCTTATGCATTTAAATTTGGAGGTATACATATTTCTGTGTGGGATATATTCAGAATCCACATTGATTTTCTATTTTCCATCGAATTTATTTATGTAGTATCACTTTTAGTTGATTTTTATTCATTAACAATATATAAGTGTCATGTGTTATTTTTTTTAGTATTAGTTCTTAGTATTGGTGGTATCAGTTTAGGCCTGTAGTAATTAAGTATCCATTTTTGCTTGTGGTTAGTATTTATCTTTTGTACTAGGTACAATTTTTGGATACATGTACTATCAGTTATGTTGGAATAATGTTTAAAATAATATACAAAATGATCAAGATTCAATTTTTATCAAACGCATACAATGTAGATATTTTGATTGTTTCGTTATCATTTTTTCATGCACATAGGTACTAATTTTGTTAAAGCATTGCACTATATATAATAATATGGTATCATTTTGCACATATTTATGTGTCATTTTTGATAAAACATTCTACTATATACAATTATAGGGTATCATTTCTGTAACAATCCGGATTTTTAACGATTGAATAATTAATTAATTTAATTATTTAAATATTGGTTTGGTAATTTAAATGACTAAAATTCAATATTTTTGAATATTTAATTAATTTAATAAGTGAAATAGTAAATTGAATTCCCAAATGGTTGGAAATATGTTAAATTAGAAATATTGTGTGAATTGGATAATTTAAGGGAGTTTAGATTCGAGTTATAATAATGAATTTATTTTTAAAACAAAGTTTGAATGTATTAATTATGATTAAATTAAAAACGAGCTCGCCACGGTATGATAGTTCGTAATTTGATGATTTGAACTTTATTTGAGTATTAGTAATTCATTACAAGTCGAAATTCTTTAAAGTAGGAAACGTTTGAATCTATTTAACTA
Source organism: Allium sativum (assembly GCA_030737875.1). Classification (NCBI taxonomy): domain Eukaryota; kingdom Viridiplantae; phylum Streptophyta; class Magnoliopsida; order Asparagales; family Amaryllidaceae; genus Allium; species Allium sativum. The sequence continues at coordinate 622,174,777 of CM060909.1, read as the reverse complement.
TAACTTTCTAGTAAATGTCAAAAATAAAGGTTTCGCCTTATAGATTTTGAGTTATGTCCAAATCAAATTTTCAGAAAGTCGCAATGGAAACGTTTATAGACTATAACGATTTATTAAATAAAATAAATGGATTTAAAATAAACTAAATATCGATTTAACTTGAAAATGAAAATATCGAATTTATAACTTAAGTTTGATTATTTTGAAGCTATATAATATTCTATTTGAATATGTAGGATAATAATAATATTTTATTATTAATAGAATTGTCTATTTTGAAATCGATTTATATTATACCAATTTAATATGGAATTTAAGAAAAATCAATTTTTAAATGATGTCGGGTTTTAACAAAACTAATTTTATTAAATCCATAGTAACTAATTATTGTATTATTTTCAGTTCATATCAATTGGATTTATTATATGATCGTGCATGATTTAAACGCGTATCAGTTCATGTTATGGAATTAAAAAGGAAGTTTTACAAACAATCTCGGAACTCGACGAAATCAGTTCCATCGTGTCCAGAATATTAAACTATTGTAATATTACAAGTTTCATGATCTAAACTGATGGAAAACCCTTAATTAATGGCGACCTCGACATCCCCTTTTTCTTTTCCTTCTCCTTTACCTTCGACACTGCCTTTCTTCTTCTTCCATCGCGCCTATGTCCATCCATTCCCCAGATCCATCACCTTCCTACGTCAATTCCTCCTAGTCTAATCCTTCTCTTGCTACTCTTGGTGTGAATTCTTTGAATCCAGATCTTGGAAATGTTTCATTCAATATTAATAATTCCAGTGAGATCCCTTCGAACATGAATTTTGCTAATATCAATTTGACGAATATCCCTAATTCTGCAAATTTCAATTCGTCGAACTCCTCTTTTCCTTCCTTTATAAAAACTGATTACCTTTCTCTTTTCAAGCCTCTTCCTCAGAATTCCAGAGTCTTTAAACCACAACATTTTGATATTGCAAGGGATGGAGTGCCAAAAGCGTTACCATATCTGGTCAAGAATGATGGCTTGAAATACTGGAGAAATCACTTGGTTGGCTTTTTCTTGGATGGTACTCTGTCCTATCTATCAGTGGAAAATTTCTTGAACATGAATTGGAAATTAAATGGTGAGGTGAGTATTAACTCAAATGGAGTTCATTTCTATTATAACTTTTCAAATGACATGGATAGAGATAGAATCCTTCAATCTGGCTTGATTTTTATAAAGGAAAAATGTTCATTATAACAAGATGGGATCGATCAGTTGGTAGCTCACAAGCGCAGATCAAAAAAGTGCTGGTATGGGTTCATTTTTATAGAATTCCAATTATTCTATGGACTCTCTTAGGGGTAAACTGGTGGGCATGTCATGTAGGAAAATTAGTTTGTTTTGATAAAAGTAATGCGAAAATGCAAAGATTCAGATATGCTAAAGCGCTAGTTGAAGTTTCCCCTGATTTTGAACTTCCTGAATCAATAGAAGTTACTAGTTAGGAGATAAGTTCCCATCTGTGAAGCTATCCTAATACTATAGATCTAGAATTTGTACTCTTTGTAAAATATTTGGCCATGAAACTTCTGCATGTGAATACAAGGCTAAGGCTGAGATGAGTATGATGAGCAGTATGATGATTGCTTCGAGGATATACATGTTAGAGATAATGAATATCTTGGTCAGCATAATTAGAAGGATTATTCTTATGATAATAAGAAAAATTGGACTAATGTTGCCTCAAGGAGAAAGAAAGTTCGGAGGAAAACAGTGAGGGTAATATTCAAGAGAATGTAAATATTGTTACAGGATGTGGAAAAGTTAATTCTTTTGATGCCTTGGCAACTGATGGAGATGGTGCAGGCATCAATGGATTGGGTGTTCAAGTTCCAGAAGTTAGTGATGATACTGAGCATATCAAGGTGGTTAACATTGGGGATCAGACAGGTTTGGATAAGGTTAATATTGTTTCAGGTTTTGGTTCAAGTGTTGGAGATTTAAACTGTGACATTGTTGAGGAAGTGAATCATAATTAAAATTCTGTTTTGGCTGATCTTCATGGTATAAATTCATTTTCCTCCTCTCTAACATCTACTTTGTCATCTTCTACTTCATCTTCTATGATCTCTTCTGCCAGTACAATTTTTTCATTAGCTTTATCTTCTCATGCAATTATGTCCTGCTCATCATCATTTAGTTTTCAAGCACCTTCATCTTCATCTGTTAGCAATCTTATGAGTATTTTTGGTCTTTCTTCAGCATCACCTTATTCTCAGCTCTTCCCTCCCTCTCATGTTATTTTTTCTCCTCCAAAACTAGTGAATTCCTCTACTGTTAATTCATCTAAGAGTGATAGGCAGAAAGTAAATAAGAAAAAGCAATTTGATTTTAATGATATAGATGATGGTATAGAATATAAGCCAGATGATGTTCTTCCTTTTAATAATTCAAGGAAGTCTTCTTCCAGACACGCAAGGAATAACCCTTCCTTCCTTCTTCATCCTCTATTCTAGTAGGTTTGATTGGTTTTACGTACTCATGGATTCAAGATGGAGGAGTAATAGTCCAATTTGATGTTGTTATTTTGAATGGCTTCAAGATGGATTATTACTTGACACCTCTGCAATATCTGAAGTTTTGTAGAGCAGTTAAGTGAAGTTCGTGATTCATGTTTGTCACTGTTGTGTCATTGTTGTTAAGTGGAGTTTTTTATTCAAGTGGAGTTCATGATTCATGCTAAGTGGAGTTTGTAGGGCCGTTAATTGGAGATTGTGTCATTGTTGTGTTTCTTGTTAAGTGGAGTATGTTATATGATTTGTATGTTCAGTTTTATGTTATTAGTATGTTGTGATTTTTATTGTGCTTATGCAACGGAATTGTAGTGCATATATATTGGAGCTAATGTAAATATTGTGATCATTTTGGTTGAGATTTAAAAAAATTCATGCTTTCCTTTCAAAAAAACATTACAAGTTTCACTACGATTGGAGCTTATATGTGGTCATTTGATCATGTTATCTCATGCGTAAGTTTCGTGTGTATATTATATGTGTATATATCATATCGAAATCAAATCGATATCTTTTTAACTAGAATAAAAATCTCTTCAAAATCAAATCTCATTAATTAAAAATCAAATCTTTTTAAAATCAATTCAATTTAAATAAAATTTTAAATCAACTTAAAGATGTATATACTTAAGCAAACACCTTTTTAATGCTTGGTACATTGGTCTTCTCCTTCGTCTATGTATAATGAGGCAAGCATCTTTTTTTTTTCTTCAAAAAAAATCATACTCGTAGACTTTTAATGGATTCAAAAATAGAGATCAAATACGTTACTCTCTAGAAATCTTAAAACTTATATATTTACAATCCATGAACCAAGAGCTTCATGCCTATATTTATTTTTCTGGGTTCATCGTTAATATCGTTCTACGGTTTCTCTAATGTGAACCCTAGAGTTGGGTTTTGCATGTAATTGTGAAAGTTTGGGGTGTTTCAGAGGTTGTTTTTGGATTAAGGTAGTGATTTAGAAGCTTGTGACAATTTTTGAGAGTATCCGGAAGAAAAAGATGTCACACAAAACCTGGGTTGTGCGTAAGTATGAATATCTATCGCATCTTACCATATGCGTGTGTGTGTGCGTCGTAGAGGGTTTTGGAGGAAGGAGATCGAGAAGAGAAGGAGAATGGTGTTTGTCTCATGGAGTTTCATGAAGAAATGGTGTGAAACAAGGCATATAAAAATTCGATTATGGCCATGAAGACGAGCGGTGCCTGGAGTTTAAAAATGGGACTATGGGTTTACGTAGCCTAATGGTAATTAACAAGTAATTAAAGATATTGATTATTAAATTAATATTGTTAATGACCTTTTATATGTGTACAAATCTAGTAAAATTAATAAGTTTTCCATACGTTAGCAGAATTGAATGAAACCAGATCTGGATCTTATGAACATAGACTATACAATGAAACTAGTTTGGAGCGATTTGGAGCTCGTGATAATCTCAGAGGAAATAAAATGCTTGATTCTTTTAATCGACAATTAATCGTTATTCAATGATTAATAAGCAAAGTGAGTAAACTCACCAACTTTGTCCAGTTTATAATTTTGTAAGCATATTTTTGAGTTGATAAATTATAATTGAATGTTGTGTGATGATTGTTCGGATGAATAAATATATTATTATCAATTGTTTCTATTATATATTAGTTATATTTAAGGTTGGTAGTTGGATATTTCCACACATTTTAGCAGATGAGGCCCTATGATCCCTACATAATAGCTGATGACCTTCTATACTGCGACATCGGACCTCGAAGTAGGATTGGTATTATTTATGTTGTCTAACATTTGAGGATGTAAGAAAACAGGTTGGAGGGATCCAATTGGATTCCTCAAGATTATTACTATTTATTTTCATATATAATGTGATATATGATGTGTTAGATGTTCTGAGATAGATTTTTTTATGTTTGGATGTTTAAATAGCGTTGGCCCGAAATATTGGTATTTAAAAATATCATAAGAAGGGATTTTGAGATTTTATAGGAATATTATTTTTTCAAATTAGAAATTGAATTTTGAATGGGCTAGAAAATAATAACTTATTTTTAATAATAAAAACAAGTAGTTTAAATTTATAAACGATGTTTGTAAATGAAGTGAAACAATTATCATTAAATAATTTAGGAAGTAATTGAAGGAAAATTGGAAATCGTTTAAAAAGGAAACGATGAAATTTATTTCGATATTCAAAATATGGATGGAATTTAAATAAATCCATAAGGATTTAAAATTGGAATTCGATTGTGTTGAATTTTATACGAATAATTTATTTTTAGAAATTATATAATTTATAATCAGAAACTTGATTAAGAAATTTATATTTGGTTCGAATAAATAATTTATAATTGAATATGAAATCGATATTAAATTATTAACTTGATAGACAATTAACAAGAAGTTTACTTGTAAACGAGATTTATGAATGAAGTGGAATATGAATGTGAATTTATACAGTGATTCGATAGACAGGATTTGAACCTGTGATAGTGGTTACAAATAAAATCAAATTGGTTTTATAAAACAAGTCTAGGTTTCTTTAAAGAAAAATATTCACACTTTAATGTGAATAATGGTTTAAAAGTAGTGTTTTGCAGATCGGAATGGTTATAAAGGAAATTGGCAAGAGTTTGGAAATGATAAATTCAAAGGTGAATTTAGAATGAAAAGGATATTGAGTTGAACTGAAATGGTAAATTTATTCCAAAGTTCGGAATCTTAATCGAACAGAAATTATTCGAAGTAGAGTTATACATTGAAATTCGACTATGTCGAATTCAAGAAAGTGCTATTTACTTTCCATTTTAATAAAGACCAATTAGTCATTCATTTATATATTTAATTATTATTTACTCAAGTTAATAAGTAAAAGTTAAATTTTAAGGTTTTATATCTCGGAGCATGGATTATATCACTATTGTTGTCGATGACTTTCGTTAAAGAAGTGGATTCCTAAATTGAATCCGAGAATTGCATGAGCAATGTTTCGTCGGTGTTTGAAGTTGTGAACTTTGTCGGTTTCGAAGTTAAAAATGTTGTTTAATTATGGCTTGAGATGTAATTATATCCCAACCTGATTGATTTCATTGTTGACTAACGAATGGGTAAGGTTCGGTAGCGAGGATTGGTTAGAGATACAGTTAGTTGATGAGTGATTGATGGGTTGAGTTATTGTAACGATGTTTTATAAAAAAAAAATTAAATCCAGATAAATGATTTTTGGGGATGTTTTCCAAATATAATAAGAGATGGTTTTAAGCATAGAAAATAAAATGATTTGGTTAATGAGAAAGTAAAAATTGTGAATATGTGGCAATATTTTTCAATGTTAATAACATATATTTTCTAAATATAGAAAATAAGAGTTTATGAATATATGGAAATGTTTTCCAACCGTGATAAGAGCTATTTTCTAGGATATAGAAAATAAACAGTTTATGACATACAAAAATGTTTTCCAAGAGTCGTTAAAGGCCAAAAGGGTTTTGAGAAATATCTAGGGAAATATATATGGAAAAAGGGAAAACGAGAAATAGGGAAATGATAAATTAATAAGAAATTAATTTAAAGGGCTCGATATTGCTTGATGATTTATCAGTAGATTTTCCATTTTGAAATAGGATCATTAGTTGTATGGATGTTTCCTTCGATTGTCAAATTACCGATTATCAAAGTTTTGTCCCATTATATATTTCCGTTGTCAAATAGTTGAGACTAGGATCAGGTATATTATTTGAAAAACACTTTGTATGGGCATAAGCGTTGTGAATCAAGTTATGCTAAAGATAATTGAAGACGGGGTAAAGTGCAAAGGCTGTTATGTTAATCCTAGGTAGAAATTGCCTAAGATGAAATGATGGGATGGTGCCTTCGGTTTGTCTAGTCTTAGGACAATGTATATGGACAAATGTTTGACAAAGTATTTCTAGATGGTCAAGTACATTGATTTCTTAAATCGTACCATAGTTGGTGGCGGAGAAAAAAACTTCTCTTAGCTTAACACCCAGTGTATTTTTGGGGAGTCAATTACTGATTTGATGGATTTGACGATGTGACATTCAAAGTGAATGATTTGCAGTGTTATAAAGTTAAGACGTAGCCTGAGGCCTCATCAACCGAAAAGATGGAAAAAATCGGTTAAGCAACATGGTTATGTGGGTCGCACCTATTGGGTGTATTATCACCTGATCTAGAGGAAAATTCATTTGATTCTTATTCTATCGCTATTGTATGCTTTCAGTAACAGTTGCTGATCACAACCGTTGCCGATAATACATTCGGTGCACCCAAGAGAAATGAGTGGCCAGTTATGTGTGGCTGGGTTATAAGATGTTCTTGTTGAACCCAATGTATTCCTCTCTAGAGATACACTATCAGCAGGTGGTTCTATACCTTGTCATAGTTGAAAATCCATTATCCAATAAGCGCCATGCGGGTTATGATTGTATACTATGTATGTGGAGCGTGAGATGTAAGTGTTCTGCTAGATTGCTATTGATTTGATTAGACACTATTGTAATATCAGAATAATGCTGTTACAAAGAATGTTTTGGATTATCGTAAGGTAAAAATCATCCGTATTTATGTATGGATTGGTCTTACGATTATCCTTTCTTTTAAAAGGAATTTTTAAATTTAAATCAAGCGGTTGGAGTTTACTCACACCACTCCCATGACTGAACCAGACTTGATTCTGTTTTGTTTTACCTTAAACTCTTGGGTGCCCAAATTTGTATGGGCAGCCAAGTAGTCAGGATTTTATAGGTACACTTGGAGGAGTTTGGATGAGGCTTCAACATTAGATAGTTACTGTTTATTTCCGATGTGATGTGTTGTGTTTTAATCTGATGATGGGGTGTATATATACATATGGTTACATATTTGTATTTCAAAGTTTATGTTATATAATTTATTTTATTCGTTCCACGGTGAGATTTGTGTCTTCTCAGATTCTTTTGTATTTATGTTCTTCAGTTTCATCTATTCTAACTATTCTTTCTTTTTATTCCTCACCTTTAACTTCTTTTTATTAAAAATCCGGTAAATTTCTAGTGCTTGGCTAGTCAGCATGGTGTTTTGTGACAATGATCAGGATCCGGAATGTCAGACCATTACAATATCTGCAAATGTTTAGGTATTAATTTTGTTGGGCAAATAAGTGCACAGATGCAGAATTACAACAAACAGGATTTAGATTTGCCAACATAAAAAAAACTAATAGTAATTATTCTATTTCTCCAAACGAATAGTAAATAGCTACAAAGAAGAAAAGAGACACACAATATTTATAATGGTTCCACTTTCATTAAAAAGATAGTGTACACATGTCCAAAGGAGAGAGATTTTATTCCACATAAGAGAGATATAAGAGATTACAAGATAAGAGTTTACATATCCAAAACCCTAAATTCATATTAACAAGAACAGACACTCTATTTAGGGATTTCTGGCTGAATGCAAGGATGGGTTTACTATGACGTACACCCTTGATACGTAGCCAATGAAATATATGTGAATCATCAATCATGTTATCAAGATATGGTAATAAATAATGAAGGAAAATTACTGAGGTAACGAATGATGTAAACATAACAAGTAAATCACCAATTCCTTTCCTTAGCATAAATGAAAGAAAATAACGCCTGCATTTATTTCTTTATCATCTCATGCATGCAATCAATAATTTATGCATTTTCATATTAAATCATTTACTTTCCATTTTTCATATTTTTTACCACCTATTAGTGATTTTGTATCACCAAATTTAACACTCCACCTTGATGCAAAATCACATATCTCTAACACCCCATCTCGAGTCAAATTCTCTTCATAACATAAATCTCCTCAAAAAGAACTCCACCTTAAGCCAAAAATCTCTTAATGAGATAGAACCAGAAATGAATATTTACCTAATGGATTCCAAAAAAAGCTAACCCCCACTACGCCTTGTTAAATTTTAAGAAGTTACAGTACAATTCTCTTAGATTTATACACGAAGTCATCATGTTTACAATGAAAAGGAGTAAGAAATTAAAGGATTATACACGATATCATTGTGTTATAATGTGGAATTTGGTTTCTATGTTGTGCAATAGCCTTGCGGGGAATAATGGTTGAAGCCGTGAGGAGTTAGAGCCAAAAGATCCTTAAAATGCCTCCGAATGATGTATTTATAGCCTTTTATAGTAGGCGGTTCGCATAACATGTGGACACATCCCAAAAATCTCGAAATGAGGTGGAAAATGTGGAGAAATCCCCTCTAAGTCATGTCATGCCATGTGTGATGAGATCCGGGTTCATAGGAGGAAGATATGGCATGAGAATAGGTCAAAATCAATGGTTGCCGCTACTTTGGTACAGGCGGTTCGTGACCCTGCTTCACAAGCTGGGATAAGAGATCGAGTGCTGAAGCTCTTCATTGGAGCAGTGCCTGGCGGGTCGTGATGGTGATCAGATGCAGATCATAGTCTATGGGTGCACCACAAGTCGGGTGGGTGCACTACGAACCGGGTGGCCCACGAACTGAGGTGAGTGCACCACGAGCCGAGTAGGTGCACCACGAGACGAGGGGACGAGCCTAAGGGGGGGCGAGCTGATGACATGATCAAATTTTTCGATGCTTGACCACTCCATCCAAGCGAATGCTAGTCCATACTTCTATACACGTTCACAGAAACGGGCATAACTTCCAAACCGTAAGTCCGATCGGGTCAAACAAAAGCTCTACCTGATGCTAATTCAGAGGGCTATAGCTTTTACTATGCATGGCACCGTAACTTCTGTTTTTGGGCCCAAAAGAGGTCGTCTGATAGGAGTTTTGGGCCAGTTTATGCTGATGATGTGATTCCGACCAACTTTCTTTTTGATTTTTTGATGACGTTTTCGCCGCTTGAGCCCGTTACTATCAAGGAGTTCCATGTGTGTCGACTCTGATCAAAAAGCATATCAACATTTTTTCCCCTAAAACATGTCTTGGTGGTTGAAGGAAGATGTGTTCTGGATAATCCGAGAAATCCATATCTGTACAGAGATAGAGGTAAAACAAATGTGCTACATCCTGGCAAGGGCTAAAGCTTCTAGGCATAATCCATACCAAGAAGTTCAAACTGAGTATAATCGATAACCAATTTCTTTTGTCACCTTATGACAAGACCATTTGCTGTTCCTTAAGTATAATCCATACTTAAGATTCCAAAATGAGTATAAACCATACTCAGACCTGAAGTAGAGCTACGCTTGCCATAACCTGACAAATTAGTCCATCCATTGGCATAATCCATACCTAAAGTTCCATAATAAGTATAAGCCATACTTTGCCGAGATTGGGAATCTTGCCACAACCTAACAAGACATTTGAGCTTACCAAACATAAGCCATGCTTGGGAAATCCTTGCTTATTCAATTCAAAATGCAAAACCAAAGCAAATCCTGATTGGTTTGACATCGAGTCCACAACATGCTTTGGGGACTATGTCCTAACCCTGTACGTGTGTACTCCGATTCAACCAATCGGAAAACTTAATGAAAGCAAAAACAAATCTTTAAGCCTAAGAAATGCAGAAAATGGAAGTTGTTCTCATCTAGATCAGTTGATGATGATCACGTAACAGCTCGATCCAGGACCATTTCCACTTCTTGGAGCAGGAGGTAGCAACGCATGCGCAGGCGCTCCAGGCTGTTTCACATACTCGTGTAGCTCTCCACGTCTAGCCCGTTCCTCAATCAAATCACACAGGTGCCTACAGTCATTTGTGTCATGTCCATCCATATCGTGGAATAAGCATTGTTTTCCAGAGTCGCGTTCACTTTGTGATGGCTCCCTCCGAGGAGGCTTCGGGTAAGAAATGGTACCATTAGTGTCCATATAAATGTCGGTGAGCGAAGCACTAAGTTCCGTGTACTTTTCATATATGGGCTCTCTCCAGGGCTGAGTGTTGCGGTCATTCTTGACAGCGGCTTTTCACTTTCCTTCTACAGAATCATACGGTCTTCCGTCTTTAAGCATGTTGACGTCGAGAATGCGTTTCTCAGAAGTTGCATCCTCTTCCGGCAGAAATCTATCTACTTCAAGGTAGAATTCATTGAGATTTCGCGGTGGATCTCAGTACAAAGACTTCTTGAATTCTGAGTAATCCAAGACACTGATACCACTTCCATTAGTACCATTAATGGTTCTGGCCGATCAACTGACGCTACTACAATGTTGAATCTTTCTAGAAATTAGCGCAGAGTTTGTCTGGGCCTCTGCTTGATTGTGGTAAGCGACATTACGTTCTTTGATCGAGCGATGTGGACCCGTAACTGTTCAACGAATCGGGAAACCAACATGCTCCAGTTGTTGATTGATTCTGTTTCTAGCTGCCGAACCCATATGGCTGCTATATCAGTTAGAAAGAGGGGAAAAGATTTAGCCATGATGTTTTCTGATGCCGATTGAACTTCCATATGTCGTTTGTAGCGCATTAGGTGCACGGTAGGATCCGTCCTACCATTGTATGGCTCCAGTTATGGAAGTTTGAAATCCGGGGGAATGCGGGAATTCCTGATTTCTTATATGAAAGTATTGTGATTGACGTCATCCACGTCATTCTTATAAGTGCGGTCTCTCAAGAGGTATTCAATCAGATCTGCTAGTCGATTTACTATGAAAAGTTGTTGCAGATTGCCTAAATTAGTGCTGGTGCCCCCAGTGTTGAATGCTAGAGAAGAAGCGAACTGGTGGGCTGTCGTGAGCGGGTCACGGCTCACAGTTTGAGGGGGGCGAGCCGAAGGGGGCAACTCGACCCCATCCTGGTGTCCTATCACGAGTCGCTCCTTGTTACTATTGAGTGGGAGCTTATATTATGGTATCCGTCTGATCTGGAGCTGAAGAAGGTTGAGCCTGACCATTTCCAAGAGTAAGGGGGTTTCCCCCGGGTCCAGATGATGCACAATTCTCTTTTGTGGCTTCATTTCCAATGTGTTATTCGTTACTCGGACTTCCATCCATCCGAGCGAAGAATCCATCGATCAAGTCCTGTTGTTTTCGGAGGAGATCATCTTGCCTTGCAATTTGTGCTTACAGTTCAGTGAGAACGTCGTCCATCTCTTCTCTAGTCAAGTATGCTGATGGATTTTCATGAGAAGAAGCCTTCTGGCTTGCCTCGTTCCTTGCGCCTTCAGTGCCAACATCCTTAGTATGAGAGAAGGTTCTGTCTTTCTTTCGTTTCGCCATTTATCCAATAGCCAACCAATCCTATTCTTTTAGAGCTAGAAATTGAAGTAGTATCGTGTGCCCCCTTTCTGGCACACCAAAATGTTAGACCAAAATTTGGTACTAACACCCGAATGCAGTGTTAAGTCCTTACAATCACAATTCACAGATCACAGAATGCAGAAAACAATAAATAAATAGAGACACACGAGGCTTTTATAGTGGTTCGGCTCAAATCAAGCCTATGTCCACTTTATCTCTTTTTAAATCAGAAGAAGATACAGTACAATTCTCTAGATTTATACACGAAGTCCTTGCAATGAAATGGAGTAAGAAATTAAAGGATTATACATGATATCATCGTGTTATAAAGTGGAATTTGGCTTCTGTGTTGTGCAATAGCCTTGCGTGGAACAATGGTGGAAGCCATGAGGAGTTGGAGCCAAAAGATCCTTCAAAATGCCTTAGAATGGTGTATTTATAGCCATTTACAGCAGGCGGTTTGCGGGACACATGGCACACATCCCAAAAATTTCAAAATGAGGTGGAAAACATGGAGAAATCCTCTCCAAGTCATGCCATGCCATGTGTGATGAGATCCGGGTTCGTAGGAGGAAGATGTGGCATGAGAATAGGTCAAAATCAATGGTTGTCGCTTCTATGGTAAAGGCGGTTCATGGCCCTGCTTCACAAGCTGGGATGAGGGATCGAGCGCTGAAGCTCTTCGGTGGAGCAGTGCCTGGCGGATCGTGATGGTGATCAGGTGCGGATTGTGGTCTATGGGTGCACCATGAGCCGGGTGTGTGCACCACGAAACGGGTGGCCCACGACCCGAGTGGGTGCAGCACGAGACGGGTAGGTGCACCACGAGCCGAGGGGGGTGAGCCCAAAAGGGGGGCGAGCCGATGACATGGTCAAAGCTTTCGATGCTTGATCACTCCATCCAAGTGAATGCTTGTTCATACTTATAAACGTGTCCACGGAAACAGGCGTAGCTTCCAAACCGTAAGTCCAATTGGGTCAAACGAAAGCTCTACCTGAAGCTAATTCAGAGGGCTACAACTTTTATGATGCAAGGCATTGTAACTGCTGTTTTCGGGCCCAAAACAGGTCGTCTAATAGGAGTTTTAGGCTAGTTTATGATGATGAAGTTATTCCGACCAAATCGCTTTTTGTTTTCTGATGACGTTTTCGCTGCTTGAGCGCGTTACTATCAAGGAATTCCACGTGTGACGGATTTGATCAAAAAGCATGTCAACAATATGTAAAACCCAAATAAGGCAGATTCCAAAGTAATTTCAATAAAAACAAGGCCAACAAATCGTCTCAATTACTGATCTAAATACAAAGCCAACAACTAAAGCCAATTGACAACAAAAAAGGCTAATCTAAATCTCTGTATATACAGTAAATCTCTCTCCTGCCACTTAACTGCTTCAATCAAAACCACGTCACAAACAAACCACTGCCTGCAAAAGATGCATCTTCCACATGAGATGCAGCACACAAAAACCAACGGTTAAATCGTTTGTAATACCACAAAGATCTCAGTCTTATCTTAATGGATTTTCCAACTCGACATCCGTATTTCACTCGACCTGAGTTCCTGATCATCTTGGATCCCTCGAGCATCATCAACACGAAGGCCCATGTATGAAACATGATCAAAAGTTACCAAATCCAATGGTAACTTCAACACACTAAACTTCTTATCATGTCAAAGATCCAAGACTGGAACGCTCTTCTCTCTCAACATAATATCGTCCACCAAAGTCTTCCTTTTTCCCCAAAACAATAGTAGAATATATACCAGCAAATTTATCGCCCTTTCTTAAAGCCATTGATACACAACATACAAAAAAATCCACCATGCTTCAAGACCAATCTATATGGCAAATAATAACACAGATATAAAATTTCAATAAATAGGATCTATATTTGCCAATTGAACATTAATGAAACTTACAATAATTATTCTATTACTCTAAACAAATAGTAAATAACTACTAAGAAGAAAAGATATGCATAATATTTATACTGGTTCCACTATCATCAGGAAGATATTGTACGTCTAGTCTAAAGGAGAGAGATTTTATTCCACATAAGAGAGAGATATAAGAGATTACAAGATAAGAGTTTACATAAACAAAACCCTGAATCGGGATTAAAATGAATAGACACTCTATTTCGAGATCTCTGGTTAAATGCCAGGATGGGTTTACTATAGAGTCCACCCCTAATATTTTGCCAGTGAAATATGTATAAATCACCAATAAAATTACCAAGATATGGTAATAAATAATGGAGGTAAATTACAGAGGTAACAAACGGTGCAAACATAGCAAGTAAATCTCGAACTCCTTTCCTTAGCATAAATGGAAGAAAATAATGCCTGCATTTATTTATTTATTTTCCATCTAATGCAAATGTGATCAATAATTTATGCATTTCCATATTAAAAATATTTACTTTTCATTTTGCATTTTTGTTTCCACTTATTTGTGATTTTGCATCACCAAATTTAATAAGTTCATCATTTCAACAAATAGATATTTCATATTGTTACATAATCCCAAAGCTTTCTAGGTTCTGATAGAATATAATTACATAAATAATTCAAGAGAGACATATGAAGATGTCATTTGATTGATCATAATAATAATAACTGACATACAACAATTAATACAACATTCGATAAAAATATCAACAGACTCCAAGTGATAATTCCTAAATAGTTACCGAAGCCTCCGGAATGTCATTGGAAGATTTATTCGTTAAAACCTAATGACCTAAAAACATTACTTTCGATTTACGCAAATGAGTAATTGACAGTCAAAGAGGATAAACAAAAACTATGGGTCAGAATATAAGTGTGACACCCGGCGTCCGTTAATGAAACTCACTAAGGGAATGCATTAAGTTTTGTGAAGCGTTATAGGTAAATAGAAACAGAAATATTACAAGAAAGATATAAAAGCAGCATCGGAATTTAAAACTTTATTTATAATAAAGCATCGTTGTTCAAAAACAGCACACGTATGAAATACACATGAACCATTACATCATAAAAACTACTGTCTTGTACTTTAAAACATCGGAGTGCATAAAAAGCATTATTCCCCACATAAAGCATAACCATAGTAGCAAGGATAAAAGATTGAGACATACGTCAAAGAAGCTCCAACAAAAGTAAGTAGCATCACGGTCAAGCCTGAGTATTCCCGCCCTGAGAACGTGGAGGGGCGGAACGGAAGAAAGAAGAGGAAACAAAAAGGGTCAGACATAAAGTCTGGCGAGTCTAGTTACTTATAGCAAGTAAATAAATAAAAGTAGAATGACAGTCATATAAAGTGGATTAAAGAAAGATAACTACATAAAAGGCAAGTATGACAAGGTGAACAGGATAGGGTGTATATGCTTCTAATGATTACTCGGCACTACTACTAGTATATCCAGAATGAGATGATTCCCAACATGTATGAAACGGTAGACTTAAGCGTACTTTTGGTGAGAGGTTTTAACCCCATACAATCCATAGGCAACTCCAATAACAGACTCCTAAACTTACCAGAGTCTAGATGTACCTTAACTACTACCCTAATCGATCGGCTCCCTACTCCGTAGATACCCTGTGATGGCCCCACAGTAGAATGTATCACTTCTTAAAGTGGCAACCCTTCATTTTCAAGATGTGCACAACCATATCTACTGGTGTCACAGTGTCTTAATTCCTATGGCAAGCCGGACCCATGCACGCACAAGACTCTGTTGGTTTCCATTGTTGTTGACACCGCCCCTTCATTTTGGATCTCTTACAATCAGCCCAGTAAGCGTGCCCCTACTCCGACCTAGTTCGGAGTACTCGTTCGATACCTAGATGGGTTACTGACTGAAACGAGTCCCTGCATCCCCACTACTAGGATTTCAACTAGTCATGCCTAATAGTCCAACATGTAAAACAGGTTAAGTTTTCAGGCCTATATATGTAAATATTACCCCATCACCACAAGATTTACTTAACCCTCACTGATTCAAGCAAGTTTACTTAACAAAGTTGCATAACCCCAAAGTATAAAATAGGTTAAGTTTGCGGGCCTATGTATATAAATATTACCCACCACCACAAGATTTACTTAACCTACCCACTGTTTTAACCAAGTTTACTTAACCCCTATTCAAGTTAACATATTCATACAATCCCTATAGATTCATCTAGGTTAAATATTCCAATTCGTTACCAAGTCCATTTATGGTTATAATGGGCTAGACCTCCCACATTAGGATTACAACTTGTGGATGCTAGATATGTCGATCGGGTCCGGGCAGACTTCTTCAACAAGTTGGGCCTAACCTCGTGTCTTAGCCGGTCTCGTATTTGTGCACATAGACCCATCACATTAGATTCAACATTTGTAATTTCTGGATATGCTGGTCGGGTTTAGGTAGACTTCCACCACAAATGCAATCTAACCTCGTGTCATAAGTGCCATTACAGTTTTCTAATTACTGTAATCCTAGGAATTTTAATTATTAACCAATTAATTATACTTATGTCTTTATAGGTGTTCATGCCCATTTACCCAATTATATTCATAATGTAATATATGTCCAAATTCATACTTTTCATTCAAGTTATGCCAATTCTAATGTTTCCCCCATTCCCTAACTAACGCATTCGCATATATTTGGCGTCATGTCTAAGCTAGAAAGTAGCCTAGCCATAAACAATACAAGGAAATGATGACAACAATGATTATTTTAACAGAAGTGACATATCCATGTCATTGGCATAGTGATAAGGTGGACATATAAAAATAGATCTAGTGAGCATGTGATAATAAAACTAGATCTAACATACCAAGGATGTCATAATAGGCATGAATAAATAAGGATTCATATTTCCAATTAATGATAGATCTAAAATAACCACCACATGATAAGTAAAGTTTAAGGTCCACAAATGTGACATGATAAATTAACCACAAGCGAATTAGATCTATAAAGGTAGATCTAGCATGACATGATAAATTAACCACAAATAATTCAGATCCATAAAGGTAGATCTAGCATGGCATGATAAATTAACCACAAGAGAATTAGATCTATAAAGGTAGATCTAGTATGACATGACAAATTAACCACAAGCAAATTAGATCTAAAAAAAGTAGATCTAGCATGATAATAATTTAAGATCCACAATTGTGACATGACAAATTAACCATAAGCAAATTAGATCTAAAAAGATCTAGCATGATAATGTTTAAGATCCACATCATAGTTATGTCATAGATTCAAAAGTCCCAATAGATCGGATATAATAAAGATTTAGAACCAAGTCATAGAATATTATAAATTCACAAATTATGCTAGATCCAATATGATTTAATCACACGCATATATCCAAATCAGTCATATCGCATTTACTTTTAATCATTTAAATCTAAAAGTAACTAACTCACCATGTTTGTATTTTAGAAGATAGAAAAGAAATTGTTGGTATTGAATCTCAGATCTATAGTTGAAACGCTTGAATCTTTTTTTTTTAAAAACATGATTTTGGAGAAGAATAGTCAATTTAATTGAAGTTGCAGCAGAGGCTCGTCATCACCATTATTTTTCCAATGAATAAAACCTTGTTTTAGAGTTCTTTATATAGACGCTGCACGCTGAATCTGGACACTTCGTGTGTATAGAAACATTCAGCCAATTCGACCTAGGGGTCGACCCATAGGTCGACCCATACTCCCTGAGTTTACCCCAGTGTCGACCCAGGTCGACACTGCAAAAGGGTCGGTTTGGCGTTTTGGCTTCCTGCTCTGTCGTTTTCAAATTTATCTTTTGAATATTTATTTATTTAATTTTTATATATCTATATTTTTTTATCATACGCATACAAACTTTAAGGCTTAATAACTTCTTCGTACGGTGTCCGTTTTACGTAAACTAAATGTCTATCTTGACCAAAATTTCGAGACGAACGCAATGGCACAGTCTGTTTTACTTAATTCGCAGTATTCAATTAAGTTATTACATTATATTCAGTATATAATGTAGTTAAAATCTCTAAAATTTTCGGGGTGTTACATTCTCCCATACTCAAAGGATTTCGTCCCCGAAATCTCCAAGTTAAGAAGAATGTATATCCTACCAACCACATTCATCTACTCATCCACCAATCACTAGCATCCATTGTTCTTAAAACATTTCTAATGCTTATATGAACCTATGCAAAGGTGTGTGTATATGTCCTAATACTAATGCAAAGATCAGGAGGTCTATTGATTCAGTCGACCTCCTTAATGCAATGTATGTTAGTGCCATGAATCCAACATATATGCAAATAATCCTATTATAACATGTAAGTTCTATATGTGTGCACAATCATTCGACCAAATGCAACATCCACTTGATAATACACATCCATTTTCATCCACTAAAAGAAAAGAAAAACGCACATGCATCCATATGTAGTATGAGAGTGACTGAGCCGATCTAGTGCCTAATTTATGTATATGCATCCACAAGCAACCACTAGAAAACACTTGCATCCACTTGCATCCATCAAACATAACATGTCTCTCCATCAAACATAACATGTCTCAAACACATGTTTACATCCATGAGTTCCCTACCTAAAGGTCGAAAATTCGATCGATAAGATAAAGATGAATGATAGAAACAAGTACGAATAAAAGCTTTGGAAAAAAAGAAGTTAAGAACATATTCCCAAAAAGGAAAGGGTAAGAAGCATGATCTTTGTCTTCAGTCTCCCAAGTTGCATCCTCGTTGTCTTCTCCCCATTGCATGTTTATTAACCTAACCTCTCTGTTGTGAAGTTTCTTAACCTATGGTCCAAGTATACGGGTAGGAACTTGTCTAATTATTGCCTCCCATTCTACCTCTACTTCCTCACGCATGTTCGGCTCAACTACCACTGTTGTACTGTGTAAATGAGGAAAAACATCATGAATATCCACACATATGCAAAGCAAGCTGTACGCCTTGGTTGCGAATACCACCGGAGCACCCCATTCAGATATGCTTTGCCTAATAAACCCTTTCTCAAGAAGCTCTCCTACTTGCTAAGCTTCCTCCTTTCTTATGAAGCCATGTGGCACACGTGTCATGCAACTGGCTTTGCATTGTCTACCAAATATATACAAAAATCATTCTCGTGCCTTGGAGATAAACCCCGAACCTCCTCAAAAACATACGGGTACTCACGGACTACCACTACAGATCGTAGATCATCGATAGATGCATCAAGAGATTCTAGGAAACTAAGCATGACAGACCCTTTTGGGTCACAAGAAATCTCGAGGATCCTCCTATGGCAAGTCAAAAGTCTACCGACCCTCCCCTCACAATCGAGAATGGCACCGTACATGGCTAACAAACTTATCCCTTGAATCAAACCATAGCCCGTAAACCTAAGCACATACGCGTCGCACTCGAACTCGACGCCAATATAGATATTCTCAAACCCCGACAAATCATGGATAAATGAGCCGAACCACAAATGGGGTTTGAGACAACAATGGGATCCACTACCATACTAGTATTTAAGTGCAGATATTCAACCACAGAACTAGATATAAATGAATGCAAAGCGCTAGAATCAAAAAGAGTTCTTATAGGATGATTGGAAAGAGAAATCAAAACTTCCACTGAAACTTTCCTACCTCGATCTGGAGCACCGATCGTGAGAGCATGCACTTTCCCTCCAGAAGCTCTTGCCCTTTGAACTTTTCCTTGTTTCTTCGGGCTATCCTTAATAAGATGCCCGACCTCTCCACAACGGAAACAAGCGTTCTTCCTTCTTCTGCAATCTTTGCTTACATGACCCACGTGTCCACAATTAAAACATTTCCTCTTGTCTTGAGCTTTGTCGTTCTTTCCTCCCTTCTTTTGTGTCTCCTTAACCTTAGCTTCTTTCTTTTCAGCTTTATCTTCCTCATGCATTAATTCCATATCAACGAGTCTTTCAAAAGTATCTCCCATCAGAATATGGGACATAGCTAACCCATGAAGGGGTTCATTTAGTCCTTTAACGAACCGTAAGGCCTTCTTATGTGGAGTGTCTACTAGTTCCAAACCGGATCTAGCTAGATGCTTGAATTTGTTCACATATTCTTTAGCAGTCATGTCTCCATGTTTGAGCGCCAAGAACCTCTCCATTTACATGCTTTTCTCAGCTTGATAAAGAAACTTCATTTCAAACCTCTATCTAAAGTCATCCCAAGTTTCCACCGGACTCCCCGCTTGGGTTGCTTCCTACCAGAACGAAGCTTCATCCTTCAGTAGCCAAGCAGATAATTGAATCTTCCGTCGATCTTCTACTTTAAAGATTACAAACCAGTCCTCAGTTTCCTTGAGCTAATTTCTTGCCTCTACGAATGTCTGGGTTCTATGGAATGGCTTTCCTCCCATAGCACGAAAATATTTGCATATCTTGGAAAAGTTGTCTACACGCGGAGGAGGAGGAGGAACAATGGGTGCAGTTGGAGAAGGAACGTTTCCTTGGCCTTCGGCAGGCGTTGTGGCCTCCAAATACCTACGAAACTAGCCTGGTATCGTAACGCCCTCTGGGATATTAGGTTCCCCAGACATGCTGAAAAAGAGAAGGAATGAGATTCAGACAAGGGATCGAAAGATCTAACTTATGGCTTTTTGGGGAATGCTTTTCAAAATAGATTTTTTTTTGAAAATGCTTCCTTTTTAAAACTATTTTTTGAAAATAGTTTTCAAAAACTTTTATCCAATCTGGTAACCTTCAACTCTGATACCAAGTGTGACACCCCACGTCCGTTAATGTCACTCAATAAGGGAATGCATTAAGTTTCATGAAGCATTATAGGTAAATAGAAACAGAAATATTACAAGACAAACATAAAAACAAAAGCGTAATTTAAAACTTTATTTATAATAAAGCATCGTGGTTCAAAAGCAGCACATGTCTGAAATACACATAAACCATTACATCATAAAAACTACTATCTTGTACTTTAAAACATCAGAGTATATAAAAAGCATAATTTCCCAAATAAAGCATAGCCATAGTAGCAAGGATAAAAGCTTGAGCCACAGCTCCAACAAAAGTTAGCAGAATCACGGTCAAGACTGAGTATTCCCGCCCTGAGAACCTTGGGTGCGGAATGAAAGAAAGAAGAGGAAACAAAAAGGGTCAGACATAATGTTTGGCGAGTCCAGTTACTTTTAGCAAGTAAATAAATAAAAGTAGCATGACAGGCATATAAAGTGGATAAGAGAGAGATAACTACATAAAAGGCAAGTATGACAAGGTGAACAGGATAGGGTGTATACGCTTCTAATGAATACTCTACTACTACATGTATATCCAGAATGAGATGATCCCCAACATGTTTGAAATGATAGACTTAGTCGTACTTCTGGTGAGAGGTTAAACCCATACAATCCATATGCAGCCCCAATAACGAACTCCTAAACTTACCAGTGTCTAGATGTACCCTAACTACTACCCTAATCGATCGGCTTCCTACTCTGTAGATACCCAGTGTTGGCACCATAGTAGGATGTATCACTTCCTAAAGTGGCAACCCTTCATTTTCAAGATGTGCACAACCATATCTACTGATGTCACAACATCTTAATTCCCATGGTAAGCCAGACCCATGCACGCACATGACTCCATTGGTTTCCTGTGCTGTTGACACCGCCCCTACATTTTGGATCTCTTACAATCAGCCCAGTAAGTGTGCCCCTACTCCGACCTAGTTTGGAGTACTCGTTTGATACCTAGATGGGTTACTGACTGAAATGGGTCCCAAACACTAGAAGATACAAGCTCCCCTTAGGCTTGCATCCCCACTGCTAGGATTTCAACTACTCATGCCTAACATTCCAACATGTAACACAGGTTAAATTTTCAGGCCTATATATGTAAATATTACCCCACCACCACAAGATTTACTTAACCCTCACTGATCCAAGCAAGTTTACTTAACAAAGTTGCATAACCCCAAAGTATAAAATAGGTTAAGTTTGCGGGCCTATGTATATAAATATTACCCACCCCCACAAGATTTACTTAACCTACCCACTGTTTTAACCAAGTTTACTTAACCCCTATTCAAGTTAACATGTTCATACAATCCCTATGATTCATCTAGGTTAAGTATTCCAATTCGTTACCAAGTCCATTTATGCTTATAATGGGCTAGACCTCCCACATTAGGCCTACAACCTGTGGATGCTTGATATGTCGGTCGGGTCCAGGAAGATTTCTTCCACAAGTTGGCCCTAACCTCGTGTCTTAGCCCGTCTTGTATTTGTGCACATAGAACCCTCACATTAGATTCAACATTTGAGGTTATTGGATATGTCGGTCGGGTCCGGGCAGATTTCCACCACAAATGCAATCTAACCTTGTGTCATAATTGCCATTACAGTTTTCTAATTACTGTAATTCTAGGCATTTTAATTATTAACGAATTTGTTATACCTGTTTCTATATAGGTTTTCATGCCCATTTCCCCAATTATATTCATAATGGATTATATGTCCAAATTCATACTTGTCATTCAGGTTATGCCAATTCTAATATTTTCCCCCGTTCCCTAACTAATGCATTCGCATATATTGGGCATCATGTCTAGGCTAGAAAGTAGCCTAGCCATAAACAATACAAGGGAAAGATGACAATAGTGATTACTTTAAAAAAAGTGACATAAACATGTAATTAGCATAGTGATAAGGTGGACATATAAAAAAAGATCTAGTGCGCATGTGATAATAAAAATAGATCTAACATACCAAGAATGTCATAATAGGCATGAATAAACAAGGATTCGTATTTCTAATTAATGATAGCTCTAAATTAATCACCACATGATAGGTAAGTTTAATATCCACAAATGTGGCATGATAAATTAACCACAAGCGAATTAATCTATAAAGGTGGATCTAGCATGACATGATAAATTAACCACAAACGAATTAGATCTATAAAGGTAGATCTAGCATGACATGATAAATTAACCATAAGCGAATTAGATCTAAAAAGATCTAGCATGACATGATAAATTAACCACAAGCGAATTAGATCTATAAAGGAAGATCTAGTATGACAAGATAAATTAATCACAACCGAATTAGATCTAAAAAAGGTAGATCTAGCATGATAATAATTTAAGATCCACAATTGTGACATGACAAATTAATCACAAGCGAATTAGATCTAAAAAGATCTAGCATGATAATGTTTAAGATCGACATCATAATTATGTATATATTCAAAAGTCCCAATAGATCGGATATGATAAAGATTTAGATCCAAGTCATCGAATATTATGAGTTCACAAATTATGATATATCCAATATGATTCAATCATAGGCGTATATCCAAATCACAGTCATATTGCGTTTACTTTTAATCATTTAAATCTAAAAGTATCTAACTCACTGTGTTTGGATTTCAGAAGATAGAAAATAAATTATTGGTGTTGAATCTCAGATCAATAGTTGAAACGCTTGAATCTTTTTTTTAAACTTGATTTTGGAGAAGAATAGGCTATTTAATTGAAGTTGCAGCAGAGCCTCGCCGTCACCATTATTTTTCCAATGAATAGAACCTAGGTTTAGAGTCCTTTATACAGTCGTTGCATCCTGAATCAGGACACTGCGTGCATCTAGAAACATTCAGCCAATTCGACCCAGGGGTCGACCCATACTCCCGGAGTCGACCCCGGTGTCGACCCAGCGGGACTCGGGTCGACATCCTAAAAGGGTCGATTCGACGTTTTGGCTTCCCGCTTTGTCATTTTGAATTTTTTTTGAATATTTATTTATTTAATTTTTATATATCAATATATATTTTTTCTCATATGCATACAAACTCAAGGATTAATAACTTCTCATATGTTGTCCGTTTTACGCAAACCAAATGTCTATTTTGACCAAAATTTTAAGACGAACGTAATGGTACAGTCTGTTTTACTTAATTCGCAGTATTTAATTAAGTTATTACATTATATTCATTATGTAATGTCTAAAAATTTTGTGGTGTTACAATAAGTTTGGTGTGAATAATATCATGTTACCTCGATAAATGAATATCAAGTGAGATAATGTCGTTGAACGGAATGGTTTTCCCCTTCCAACATACAGTGACAACAAAGTGTATTACTTCAAAGGATTCGTCCATTCTTGATAAAAGGGTACATGGTCGAAATAAGGAAAAGTACGGATTTAAAAGCTTAAATACGAAATAGAGGGTGCTTAACACCCCGTTTAGTTAAAGGGCTTAATGGATTCAATATGGCGGAGGTCCAGAAATTTATGGCAAGGATAAAGCGAGGAAATAACATGATATGGCAGATGATCCTAGAATACCACATATAACTCGTTCTTAATTAGTTTACGAATATATAAATGATAATTAAATGAAAAACTAGCACTCAGTTTAACTTTAGTTAGTACATTCTTGATTTTAACTTAAAACATGTGCAAATAACTTTCAATAAATGTAAACTGCTATTTAACTTGATTAAATTTAATAGAATACTAGAGTACTTTTGTCTCTAAAAATATATGTCAGAATATTCAATCAAAAAAACTTAATTTCTTAATTCAGGAAAATAGTGTTAAGGACAAAGTTACGGGGTTTTTCAGCCGTAAGGATGGCCTGTTGAAATTTTATTCTAAAATGCAAAACATTAGATTTTACATATCAGTTTTTCTGTGTGCATGGTATCAGAATTTGACTATCGGGTTTTAAATACCAATTTTGTAGTGTGTAATGTATCACAATTTAACTATCAGATTTTAAGTATCAGTTTTATTGTGTGTATGATATAAGTTTACAGTGTGTATTGTCCTTGAGAATAAATTTTTAGTGGGTTATCCTTGAGCTTGGAAAAGTTATTTTGTCCTTCATAATAAAATTCCCTTCTTTATTTTCATCATGTATAAATATCATTTTCACTTCTTTTTTTAACCAAATATATAGTCGAAATAGCATAATATAGTGAAAATAATGTGATATATCGGGAATAGCGAAATATAGCGGGGATTCGAATAGAGTGCTATACTAGTGGCTATTTTGGAAAAGTATAGCAGTAGAAATTTGCTACAAGATATAGCGGGGTATTAACTGTATAATTCACACCTCTATAGAATCAAAAGCGAAACCGAAACGTAACACTTCTTCTTTTCGAGATATTTTCAAGACAGCGATACAAATTAATTAAAACTAAATTTGAAACTATTTTGTAAAAGAAAAGTAGAGCGACACAGTTTTGTACGAAATCGAAACGAAGCCAAGGGAGATGGATTTAAAAGAGTGGCTTCCCCATCTTGAAGCAATGTGTCGCTTCAAAATAGCTTCCTCTGCATTGTCCTTGGTCAAACACTCGGTAGTAAGTATCTTAGTACATGCTATTCTCCAAGGAATGAACAATGAAGCAAAATAAGTAGTACTTTGACTTATAACAGAGTCGTTATTTTCATAATAAATTTCAATTTATTTATTTTAAGAAATATTTTTCATCAACCACTTAATATTTAGAGAATTCTAATTAGTCAATAAACTTTCTTTTCAGATTGGTGTTATAGATCTAAAATTTAAATTTATAAAATACTTGCAACCACTTAATTATCTATGATAAGGAGTTATTTACTTATGCCTTTTCAACTTAGAAAATTCATATCAAATCATCCCAAAAATCATAATAAATATATTTACAATAATTTTTTACTATATGAAAATTTTAAAACTAATTTTATTATTAAAACTTCTTAAATAATACTTGAAATGTATGTGTATTTTTACTTAGGGAATTCAATAAAAGTTCACACTTGCATAGGAAATAATGAAACTTGAAACTCGCTTTCAAAATAGTGTTCCTCACATCTACTAAAATCTCAAGTTGGATGACATGTGCTAAGGCTTCTAACCTAAACCTACATGATAATATCACAATTAGATTATGCTTAACATACTGGATATTGATTATTCAACCACACGCCCATTGAAACTAATGTTGCCTCAATTGATCGGATTTGTTTATAAATTCCCCTGGTGGATGGGTAATATACCAGGAATCTTGTGTATATATATATATATATATCACCGTTTAACATCTAAACATGGCATAAGCAATCATGAAACACATATTGATCTGGAAATAGTCATAGGGTCGAATTAAACATAGTACATAACAAGAGGATATCAGGATTCATCTTGATTATATTAGAGAAAGGAAGAGGTTTGAGTTGATCTGAATTCCTATGCTTTGGTTTCCTAAATTCTTAGTATTCTTCCTTGATTTCTCTTTGTTATGGCGGGCCTCCTTAAATTTAGTTTAGTTTGAAAATAAATGAAATGATGTGAAATGGGAAAGATGAGTGGATAAGGATTTAAGTGTAGGTCTTTTCTCATTTTATCCTCCTTACATTCCTTCTTCATAATACCAGTTCTAGTAAATCTAATAAATTAATTAATCATGGCTCGATCTGTTTAGTTTGTTGAATCTCGTTCTCCTCGTTAACTAACATTATTTTATTTAATTTACCCGATCAAATGTTTTAAAATAATAACCTATAAATGTAAGGATATTATAACTCGGTTAACTTATAAACATTACTAATGTGAAGGCTCATTTGTTGAATATGTGTAAACAAACATTTAAGAAAATTCATTTTAGTAAACATTAATTGACATGCATGTTCACATATAATACTTGAACCTAACCTAAAGATAATTGAAGTGTTAAAAATGTTTCATGTACGATTACAATAAATGTGAATGTAAGAACAAACACTATGTGGTAATATGAATGGCATATGATTTCATATTAAACAAATACCATAAGTAGAAAATTTAATTTTGAAATTTTACTTTAACCTGTATATTAGAGAAACCTCGTGTATGTTTGTTGAAATAGTTATATCTAATTCTCATTAGATGAATTAATAACCACTATTAGATACATATATTTAGTTACAATCTAATAATCAAATGCGAGACATATACAAATTCAACCATACTCGTTTATAATATAAACAACTAAACTAAATTATAGCTATGCTATAAGATAGAATTAATTAGTAAATTAATATATAATTTATTTTCTTACCAGCCAAAATTTTAATAAAGGAGCTATAATAATAATTAATTCTCTAATAAGTTTGAATTCAAATTTAATGAAGCTGATAGCAGATAATTTTATTTATTAGTTGAATGGTAATATTAGTTGATATAATCCTTTCCATTAAATGTTAAATTATTAACATTGTGAATATCTATATTCAAGAAAAAAATAACAATAAGCGTCTTTAGAATATAATTTTTTTTCTTCAAAAAAAGCATAGTTGCAAACTCGCTTTGTGGAAAATCATTGATAATTAAGTTTTTGTTGAGTAAGATCCCTAAGAGAGTAATGATAACTATGTTTTATTAAAAATTACATGTCCAGAGAACAATTCAGAGGCGATTAAACAATATAATTTAGAGAACACATATTGGAATCAAATTTCTATTAAAAATTCAAAGTTACTTAAACCAAAAGTTCCCTTATTTTTGTGAAATGTATTATTCAAAATCATTATTTTAATATTAATTATAAATAATTTAAGATGAAATTCATTTTATTGCATTCTCATGTAGTTTAAATTAAAAAGGTGAACTTTACCTCTAATGAAACATTTAAAATGGAAGTTGATATTTATATATCACTAAGTTAATCATACCCTATAAAATTAGTGAAATAAACAAAATACAAAATTATACCAAAGAAGTAGAAATAAAATTAAAATCAATTTTGGTACAAAATTGTACAATAAAACAAATAGTTCAACTTTACTCACACAGGATTTGAATAATCAACATTTTGTAGTATTCAGAATTTAGAAGTTCGAAAAAAGAAAAAAATAATATTCATAATTATATAATCTAAAATACAAAAGAAAATAAAATAAAATTTTAGAGAAAAAAGCTCGAAGCCCCAAAGCATAGAAATTTAGACGAATAAACTAAAACACAATCGGTAATCAATTTTAAAAAAAGAAAATCCAACCTTTGAATCATGCTAAATCATAAAATAAACATATTTTTAGTGGCCTTCAGATGATATTTCCATAAAAGCTGTAATATTAAAAGCATCCCCATAGACACAAAACCACTATATCGTTAATAATTCAAAATAGATATAAAGCTAAGAAATATATATGAGTTAAATCAAACTTTAGTTTAATCAAAAAATTTGAAGAAACCATTAAAGAATTATTAGCAAAATTATTAAACTGGAAAAGAAAAAGCGACAAACTATTAGAAAGTGAAATTGGAATGAAAGAGTAAAAGATGGAAAATATTAATAAAAATATATAACAATTCAAGTTATGAAGACGAGGAAAGGAATACCATAATACACCATATATTTTATGGATGGAAACAATAATATGAGTGTTATGTTTACGCTCGTGCTTTGATCGAATTGACTCTAGACAAGCTGCTCCTAAATCAGATCAAGCTTAGTAATGATGTCCCTGATCGCTACGTTGATGTCACTTATAAGCCTTATATCTGTGTTACTTTCATTCATTTGGTTACACCTTTGAAACTTGTAATCTTCTATGTAATTCCCACATTCCAGATAAGCTACCACTTTTATGACCTCCTCATCCAGTTTGGGTTTTAAAAGTGTTTGTCACTATTGTTGATTCGATTAGTGTTGCCTCAGTTCCTGATGTTATCGTACCTATGTTGCATATTGTAATTGTCCCTCCTCTTATTGCAAATGTTCATGTTTATGTTCCAAAAACTGTGCCACCTCCTTTTGATACTTCTATTCCTGATCCTCCTCCATATGATGTCCCATTAGTGCAATGGCCTTCGAGAAAGATAATGTTTGGTATCATGTGCCCTCTAATATGAGATACTCCCATGAGCTTGATTGCTTCTATGCTTACATGTCTAACGAGGTTAGTGAGTGCAGACATTTATGCTACCATATTGATGGAGATGGTCTTATCTTAGCTACTGAGGATCTTGAAGGTTAAGCGAACATGGAGCTTTTAGTTGACAATACCTGGGATTAGAAATTTATTTGCGACACAGATTCTTCCAGTTTTACCCCTAACCTAATATTTATTTTTAAGGGCTATGGCCATGTTATCATACTATTGAGGACAAAGGATGTTCACTGCCGTATATTCTGGAGATTAAGCAGTTTCTACTTTTAGTAGCTGAAGCATTCTACTTCACTCCTGTATTGTAGTGTCTTAATGTCCTAGCACTTCAAACTAGCCCTAGTAGTTAGGCATATTGCCTAACTCCTGTACTTTCATATTTTCATTATTTGTTTTAAGGGAAGTGGTTGAGACCACTATAAAAACCAATCGGTCTTGCCAAAAAAGAATGTAAATGAACAAAGATTTAGTGTTTCCTGTATAAATATCTATTATAATACAATATGATAGAAAGTTAGAATATTTAATATGTTATTATCAATGATCTTTTCTATATATGGCTCAAACGTTAACGGTGTGGTTAATATTTGAGACGTATGATAGTTGATATTGAAAATTATTCAAATTGAT
The DNA here is from genome assembly GCA_030737875.1 of Allium sativum. Classification (NCBI taxonomy): domain Eukaryota; kingdom Viridiplantae; phylum Streptophyta; class Magnoliopsida; order Asparagales; family Amaryllidaceae; genus Allium; species Allium sativum. Next base: position 622,145,441 of record CM060909.1, on the reverse strand, counting down.
ACTGTGAAATAAAGCTTAGGTGTAACCGTATGATTAGACTTTGCAACTATATTAGTTGAATTTTAATAGTCATATGAGTAAATCTAACGTAATAATTTTGATATCTAATCTAGAGGACAAGAAAAAAGAATATAAATTAGAGATAAAGAAATGGAATATACATTAAAAATTATAGTGGAAGATTATTTTACAATAATATCCTATAAACCACCATAGCCTAGATCACTCAAATAGCACGTATGTTGATTGTTAATTGTTAAATACAATATGCATAGTTCATCATCCATAAAATACTGATAATTATTACTAATGCATCTCTTTTCTTTCATGGAATATATACTTTTAAGAAAATAATATTACATGTTCCTTGTTAATAATTGGATGTTTGGCAAATGTCTATTCTTACTAAGAGGCCCATAGCCACTCAATATTAGTACTTGCATCGTCTTTTACCACGCAATCTTGAAATGTCTAATGATTAAATGACAACAGTTAGTTGTATTCAATGTTTTTTCATAGGTAGCACACACAAACATTTTTAAAGTCTGAGAAGTAATAAACTGGAGTGGCTAAAATTTTGAAAGGTCGAAAGTTGTTCCAAAATGTAGTCATTGGCCTACTGAATGTTCTGAATTCACCATTAAGGAGCAACTAAAAAAAAATTTCGAAAGTCAAATTTGTGCACGACTCAAAGCCATTCGTGAATCATAGTTTGACACGGCTCAAAACTGTTACAATATCATTCTTAAGCATTGCTCAAAGCCGTTCCAAAATCATATTTAATTACGGATTAAAGCCTTTCTTGAATCATAGAGATATTTTTTCTCCAATCCTCCTTTTCACACTGTTTTATATTGTCCAAATGGTTTTGATCAATATGTCAAAGAATCAATTACAATATTCGATATATAATAACCAAATATTGAATTCTAATTTATTCAATATGCAAAAAACATAATAACCTCAAACATTATTTCTGAATAAGGCTAAATACAAAATAATCATCATATAATACCAAGAATAACACTAAAAAAGTTTCGATATATAAGAAATCATTAATGTTTTCAAGACTTCGCACAATTTTAGATTAACGAATAAAAATATACTGGAATGTAAAGAGATAAAATATTATTATACCCATTTGTTTGATGCCACTGCATAAATAATTAGCCCCATCGTACATCGAAATATGATATTTGTAATTCGTAGACACGATTATGCCATTTGTACCATTGCATTATTTGCACCTTCACATTATTTGCACCAATTTCATACAAGTTTGTAGACGTGACTACCATTTGATTGCAGCATCAATTAAAAAAGGTGATATTATGATTTGAAATGCTAGTAAAAAATTTAATTGTTAAAATAGCAGTTTTAATGATCATAAAAATAATTATATCATATTGCTTCAAGCGTGAGATGACCCCAAAAAGTTCATAATTTTAAATTCAATTGTATTTGTAATTTATCCAAACTAGGGTCATCTTCTTATCCCTGTTCAACCCTGCAAATTCCAGGATCACTCCTCACCATTATAAAAATATTAGTTTGATTCTTTCTGGGTTATAGCTTATATATATATGAAGATATACAAGCCTCTTTTGCTTAGCATCAGAGTTTATGTTTTAAAAGCAAAAGTAAATTGGTTATACTAGATTTAACCAATCATTTACACAACAAATTAGAGTACATTTTCCCCAATTAAATATTTCTTGAGATTTTTTCTTTAGGTTAATCTCACTTTCAGATTTACTTAAACTATATGTTTAATTATGAGATAGGTATGTAAGACCTCTGCCATATTACAAAAACCTTTCTTCTTATATAATCAAACTAGGTTCATTTTTAAACATATCAACAGATAGTTTACATTGAAATAGTGAACTCTTGATTAAATCATTTCACTTGGGAAAATATATCATATCTATGGTAACCCATTCTCCCTTTACGTGTTATAATAGCATGACTTCAGAAAATGATTATCGTTTATTTAAACAGCTATACATATATTGTACTCAGGGGAATCACACATTAAACACTTAAACATTTGTTGGGTACTTGTATAGAGCATACCTATTCTATTATATGAGTTTCTATGAAGTGCACTTAATTATCCTTGGTGTAAAATCATGATTATTCAAATATTCCTACAGTTGATAATATTTCCACTAACACGGTTTCTTAGCTCAAAATACATGATGCATCTTATAATACAAATCATTATTGTGCCATATATATACGTGAATATCAGTTCACACTTATCTAGAAATAATGATCTCTTATTCAAATTATCATAGATCCGTCTATTTTTGGTGCCAATATTCACTTTCTGGATAATATATATCTATGCACAGGACGCATCATACTTAGGCAATCACACCGTCCTTTTTACTACTGAGTATAGTTATATTATACAAGGGCATAGTTGAGTTATCACATTATTCCTTAGTGCATTATTATTTTGGTATCTGTTTACTCGAAGTTAGTTCTATATACCATATTCCCTTTCTCTTTTACTTAACATAGTTTAACACAGGGAAAATAATCTGTATACATAAATAAGCATGTGACTGGCCAAAGCTATATTCATAAACCATTCATTCTTTTGTTCAATGCATATAAGCCATAGCTTCAGCGCATTAGTTATCACATCATGACTCATCTTACTGGGTTTTTAATTATCGTTAGCACAGGTTCATTTTAGGGTTGATTATGGAAACATTTTCTTCACTTAATCTGCCCATTCTTAGTGTTGGTACTGCAGCTAAGAAAATAGAGTTTTGACACCAATATTATACCATAATTCTAGGTGATATTAGTACCAAGGTAGTCCAAGTGAAATATAAATTTCATTTTATAGCACAAGTCCTTTCTATAAAGATAGGATTAGATTGTCAAAACCAACATATTACTTCTGTTATAAAAATATATCATAGTTAAACAATTTTCTCTTTTAATCTAAATAAAAACAGAAAATCAAGCATGTATACCGTTAGTTTTATATAGAGATGTAATATTTTAAACCATAACGTTCTCTCTTTCCCTTTATCCCTCTCCCTCTCTCTCTCTCTATATATATATATATATATATATATCAGTGTGCTTTTCCTATGTCTTTTAATGAGACATATATGTTATAGCATACTCTATTTAACCCAACATCACATAAGCACATGGGTGTACATATGTAATATTACGGCACAATAATCCATTTCTTAGAGCATCTCCAATGGTTTTGTAATAAAAAATTACAATTCAGCCAATTACAAAATGTAATTGCTCCCATCCCCCAACTGTTTTCAGGGTAGGGCGCCTGTTGAACATGCACCTGTTGAACAGGCGCCTGATGTTCAGGCGTCTATTCAATAGGCACCTAAATTTTTTCAGGCGCCTGTTCAACAGGCGCCTGAACTGTTTCTCGGCCCCACCCACCCCCAAGTGAATTATTTTCCAAATGTACTTAACACTAAACGAGAACGACCCATGTAAACAAGGAAATTTATACTAAAAATAAAAAAGATGTTAATTTGAAATAGCCAACTAAAACATTTGAAACAACATATTTTAACTAGGCAAAATCTACGACAACTACGGATACATTATATTTTAACTAGGAAAACTCTACGACAACTACGGATACAACATATCTCAACTACGGATGCAAGCAAACTAATTGTTACATTCAATCTCCAGTGACTCTAAAGAAGTTCGAAGTCACCTAATTTCTTGTTCTAACTCACTGGAATAAGAAATACCCCTTGGACATAAACGATCGTTGATCCATTCAGAGTAATCGCAGTCATCTGGCCATGACGAGCAAAACATTAGGCGATGACCTATGTTTTCTCCATCGGCACTCACCAGTACCTCCACCGCGTTCCCACAATGGCAACAAATAGGATATGGGTTAACCTCCTGATCATTTGGAGGCTCTTTAATTGAAGCAGATCGTACCTCTTGTTCAAACGGTTGTTGTTGAACTGTAGAGAAATTATCTAACATGTACTGAGTTGGTGGTTGAGGATCTGTTGCCACTTGCTCCTCCTGTTCAAATTGCGGTTGAGCTGCATGCTAACGAAAATCAATGTCATAATCAAAAGGTTCTAGCAACCGGGTTTGAATAAGATCTGGGTAATCACGTTCGACCTCCGCGTATTGTCAATCTTGGTATTCTATTAGCCAATCATTGTCCGTTCTTGGACTACCCAGTGGAGGTTGACCCAAAGACCAAGGAAAGTCAGAATACATAGACGAAGGCCATGAAGGCATGTTTTTTGTATGCTCAGAGGTGATGGAAAAATTTGTTGTAGTGATTAGAGGAGAGAAAAAACCTCTCAAGATATATAGCACAACAATTTCAAACGAATAAGACAATACGTCCGATGTTACAATGTAGCAAATCTGCTTTTTGTCTTATCGTGTGATGTTACATTTGATGTTATACCATAGCAAATCTACTTTATGCACAATGCTTTTTTGAGAAGTGTTGATGTGATTGGTTAAGATAAAAGAATCAAAGCTTTTGACTATTTAAATTTTGTTTTCTAGTTGAGTAAGCTGAACTTATAGGTAAAATAGGTTATAATTGCTTATGTAATATTACGATAAATAAGATACTTAATACTTAATCCAATGATAGTATTATACAACCACTGAGACCCAGTCAATCCAAAGCGTAACAGTTCTAGTGTACTTCATACGCGTCATGATCGATGAAATCTCTTCCGTGCTCTGCTCGAAATTGTGCATCGAAAGTGGTATGATAAGCTTGGAATATATCTTCCTCTTCTACCATATCTATAATCTTGCGGCAACGATGACACTCAACCCAAAAAGCGTTATGCATGGTATGAACGTCTACAGTAGTCCTCCTCATAGTGCAGTCAGGATGATTGTTATAATTGTCTTGGATAAGAATCTAAAACAATTCATGGCTTACGCCACCACCATATTGCAGCATAACGTCGTGTAATCTATCAAACTAGATATCAGCTTCCACTAGTATAAGTAACTCAGCTGCAGACCAATTTTGGATAGACATTTTAACCTATCAGTTTAACATTATTATTTATAGGAATGAAAATCGATTCATTCTGGTTTGATGTATAAGTAACGATTCGTTATTATTTATAGAATTGCTTTAATAAAGGTGCGTTTACTAAAATACAAATTTTCTTTAAAAGTGATGTGATCGTTCACTGCAGGCACTGTTTCCATTGCTACTATCAAATTAGCTCCATACCTACAACTAATCTAATCTCTGTGCACACCGTAGCCACTACACATCCAACACACACTGTAGCCACTACTTACTTATTGGGTATTATAATATCATCCACTATTTTATAATATTGTACTATACACTACTGGTTTGGTGTGTATAAATAAGAGTGGTACCCTCTGGAAAAAACACTTCAAAAACATAGCCACATAACAAAAATCATGGCAGCTGAAGATCAAATTTTTTTTCGACGACAGTAATAACAACTTCGATGAAATGATGGACGACCACTTCCAACGTGAAAAAGAGCTAATAGCTATGTATATGCTTCAACAAGGTCAATCTAATAAAAAAAACATTGAGGTTTTATGCAAGGCCGTATCTACAAAAACAGAAAACATTCGGTGTACATTAGAGACTAATAGAAGACTATTTTTGTTCAAATCCAACATATAGTGATGTTGATTTCAGATGTAGATTTTACATGCGACGACCCTTGTTCTTGAGGATTCTACAGTCAATTCAACAACACGATAAATACTTCATATTCAAACAAAATGCATCTCATACAACGGGACTTACCGGTCTCCAAAAAATGACAGCTGTAGTCTGAATGCTTGCATATGTTGGACCAGCAGACTCCATAGATGAAAATCTGGTATTGGGTGAATGCACCGTGCTGGAGTCTATTGAGCATTTTTTGTTGGATCTATATTAACCCTGGAAGGTGGGGTGAATAGGGTTTACCACAGTTTTTTTGATGAATTAAAAATCTAACAGGATATATATAATAAACAGATCACAGAATATAGCAAAAACAGAAATGCAGAAAGTAAATGACACAAGATATACCCAGCTTCAGCAAAACCCTGCCTACAGCTGCATTCCTAAGGTTTCTACTAGGTGATAGAACAGATCCCGCATACAAGACCATGTACACTTGCAAACCCTGCTCCTATTCTCACCCTACGCTCAAAACCCTAGACTGACCGATATCCACTCTATCAGATTCCCCTGTTTACGACCCCGTAACCATTAACCCGGATTTTACAGACTCTGTCAACTGTTAGTCAACACCCTGATTGATTCCCCTAGTTTTTTACAAACACTAGAAAAACGGTTTAGACGATTTTCAAAAAAAAAACAGAAAATACAAAACAAAGTAGAAAATAAAATAGAAAACCCTAGGAAAGAAATAAATAAAGGGTCATCCCCTTTTCATTGGCAAACTTGGTCGGCCTCTTTCATTTGTGTTGCACTGCTATTTTCTTTGACCCGATTCTTCTCTCTTTTGCTTTGAGAATTAAAAATGACGACGGTAGAAATTTGGGGTTAGGGTTTTCTTCAAATCAAATGTGATTGCTGGAAGAAATGATCTCCATCATTGTTTCTATGTTCTCTACTTCTCACTCGATCGATTTGAAAAACTGGAGTTGACCTAACCCTAAAAAATTGTGAGTATTTTGATTTTGAATTTCTGCTTGAAATTGTTTTCTTGAGGTTTTCGATTCTAGCCTTTGACAATGTGGTGTAGTATGTATATAGGGATTAGAAAACCCTACACAATACTCTGATTTCACATATGATTTGACTGATTTCGTGGCTTTCCCTTTTTGATAATTCTCGGTTTTAATTGTTGAAATGGCTTTGATTGAGTTGATGAATTCAATGATTTATTTCTCAAAAGGCTTTCTTCAAATTTGCTAATAGAAACATTCCATGCTTGATTTAAATTTCTGCCTTAAATGAATTCGAATTTCCTGTAAACTGCTGTAATTTAATTCTGCAAACAATCCCTGCATAATTTCTGGAACCATTTATAAAACTTGCCAAATATGAATTGAAATTTCTGAATGATTCAAAACTGGAAAACAATTGATGGTCCCTTGAGTATATTGAATCACTTTCTGGAAAGATAGAAAAACTTTATTTCATGATTTTCTACAATTAACTCTTGCCAAAAAATGCTTTCTCTGATTTCTTCAAAACTGGAAATTATTTTTCACCATCCCATTTGAGTTTGTTACCCAAAACAGATTGATTACCTCGACATTAAATTGATGAATGGTATTCCCTTGTTTGAATGCAATTTAATTATGATTTACATCTTCCCTTGAATGAAATTCCTTTGATTTGTATTCTGAAAAAAATTGTGTGATTGATCCATATACCATTCATGGTTTACTAAGCATGTATTAGCCCATTTCATATCCATGAATTTCTGCAATACTTTTTTTATCAATCTGGTTATCACACATTCCACAATTTGTGCTGAAACAATTAACTACTTCACTGCCTTGCTCACACACATTCATGCAGACCATGTATTATATGTATCACCTATATTTGTTGTGTTCACCAACTATACTTGAGTCTTGCTTGTTTGTTATCATATTGATGCTTGATGAGTCCATATGCTTGCAGTACAATGTTGATCCATAACTTGCCATGTAGTTTCCATATGCATATATGTTTACACTGTCCTTGTTCACTGATTTGTGGTTGTTGTTGCCATATGTTTGACCTGAGTTGTTCATTTAGTCCATGTTGATCATATAGCTAGTCTGGCCATTTGTTGGTTGAGCCAGACTGACCTTTTTTTATGAACCCACATGATCTGTAATGACCCGTATTTTTTCGTATAATAATTAATTTATTTAATTATATAAATAGTGATTTAGAGATTTGAATGGTAATAGTATTAAATAATATTGAATATTTGATTAATTTAAATAATAGAATAATATATTTAATTCCGAAATAGTCGGAGATGGTGAATTGACAATATAATGTGAACTGGACAATTCAAAATATATATAATTCAGTTTGGAATTTGAATTAGAACAACGAATATATTATATAAATGATAGTTGAATGTATAAATTATAATATAATTATAATCGAGCTTGAAATGGCGTGGCAGTTCGCTATTTGGCGATTTGAACTTCAATTGAATATACATAATCTGTTTTAAATCGGATTTCTGTGAAATAAGAAACGTTCGGAGCTGGGGAAGTATATTTTTCCAATGAAAGAGAAAAATCGGGATTTCACTATGTAGATTTTGATTTATGTCCAAATCAAATTTTAGAAAAGTCGCTATGGAATTCCTTTGGAATTTATAAATACATATTTATATTATAAAAGGATTTTATATATAAATCGAATATCGATATAACTGGGAATTTGTAAGTATCGAGTTATAAATCCAATTGGAGCTATATGGTATTCTATTGTGAATATATACAATAATATTTATTTTTAAATATTTAATTTAATTATTTTTAAATATATTTATGTATTTAAATGGATTATTTAGAGCTTTAAAAATAGCCAGTTTTGCAAATGACCTCCATTTTCGGTGAAACTAATTTCTTTGGATCCACAATATTAAATTATTGCTAGATTTTAATTTCCGTGATTTTTGGGGTCAGTGTGTGGTCGTATGGATTTTTAATGTGAAAAATAGTCAGTATTTTTACTGTTAAAAATACGCTGTGTGAGCAAATGGAGTCGGAATTTGACGAAACCAGTTTCGTTGAGTCCGTAATGTCGAACTCTAGTTGTATGTCCATTTTCATGATTTTTGGATATAGTATGTATTTTAGAAATTTTTATTCAACAATACAAATAGCGTTTGCTTAAAAATGAATTAAATAATCGAATAGAAAAATATAAAACTACCCTATAAATAAGCCTTAACACTTCTAACCCTAAATAAATTCTCCAATAGTCAAACTGAGGCACCGTAACCCTCAGTAGAAGTAATCAATAGTAAAATCATCTTTGAGAAATTCTAGCAAATCCAAATAAAATCTATAAATTATTATATACATATATATGAACTCATATCAGTGTTGGCATCAATCTGGTATAGGTTTGTTGGGTTCAATGAGTGTTTTATTCGCTGGAAAAAAGGCAGCGTGTTTTAGGGTTCGATTTATGGCCAGATTTTAGCAGTGATTGATGAAATTGAATTCATATTATGATTGAGAGGATCAAACAACATCTAGTAGCAGATTTGTGGTGAATTCGGTGATAAAAAAAGTACGGTGGTTTTTTCTACCTGCCGTAAATGAGGGGGCGCGATACTGTTGATCAGAAATTACTTCTTGAGTTTGAGTTTTGATTAATGGGTATGGAGTTGACAAGGATTCGAAGAGTGAGGGAGTGGTGTTTTTACTTTGGATTTTCATGGAGCAAGTAAGGAGAGAAAGGGGATTGAAGCTATGTTAATGGCGTGAAATACTGGAGCGAAAAACTGTCGGGGAAGAAGAGATTCAGGAGTGCGGCTTTTGTATGGAAGTTGGGCCAAAGTTTGGAAAAGGCTAAGGCACGATACTTATATAATTATTAGTTCAATTTAAATTAAAATAGTGTACTAACTTATAAATGGTACATCTTATCCATACGGTATCAGAATCTGACGAAACAAGATCCGTGAGGATCGTATGGACGAGAGCTTCAAAATGGAACTGACTAGGAGTGAATTGGAGCTCGTTTGGATTTATGGTGAAATTAAACGCCTGAATCAAATCAATGACCAATTATCGTTACTTAACGATAACAATCCAATGTGAGTAAGACTCACTAACTCTTCTCAGTTATATTTTTATAACGTATTTTTAGAAATGATAAATGATGGTTGTTTGTTGTGTGTTGGCTGTTTGGTTGAATTGCTAGTTAATTGGTTGAAAATATAGATAACGATATATATATAAATCATTAATCGAATATTAATTCTGTTTATCAGTATATTTCGTATTCGTGTTATTCATGTGATTAACATTTGTGGATGCAGGGAAACAGGTCGGAGGAATCCGACTGGATTCCTTAACATTTATTTTACTGTTTTTCATATATTGTGTTATATGATGTGATATGAAATCTGTTATTGATTTTGTATGTTGGAATGATACCGGTCATTGTTATATGGTACGTTAAATACCATAAGGAATACTGGAATGCTAAAAAGGAAATTTTCAATGTTATATTGAAAAAGAAATATTTATAAAATCAAAAGATTTTATAAAAAGAAAATATTTATTTAGAAAATAAATTGATTAAAAAGGAATATTTATTTGTTAATCAAATAGATAGAATTGAAGGGAAGTATTTGTAAAACATTTACAAATAGAATTGAAAAAGAAATATTTGTAAACCATTTACAAATAGAATTGAAAAGGAATATTTATTTGAAAAATAAATAGAATTGAAAGAGGAAATATTTGTAAAACAAATAGAAGAGGAAATATTTAGATTACAAAAGGAATTACTTATAAAATCAATGGATTTTATATAAAAAGAAAATATTTTATAAAATAAATAGAATTATCAAAAAGGGATTTATTTGGTAAATAAATAGATTATAAAACGAAATACTTGAAAAATGAATAGAATTATATAAGAAGAGAATTTTTCATTTGAAAGGTTTAGACCCGTGCTTCGCACACGGGTATAACATGATATGGATTCAAAGCAAAGATTTTAAATACAACCTATTCTAACCAATAGATTGAGAAGATAAATTTATAAATAATATTTTATAAATTAAATGAAATGTTTATCATTGGATAAATAGAATATATAAGTCAGGACTTATATAGAGAAGTAAGAATCGATTTCAACATCGATAATTGAAACTGAATATGGACGTAGAGTTAATCAAAGGAGTTAACCAAAATGTGTTTATCAAAATGAAAGAGAGTTAATCGAATATTAGTTATTCGAATAGAGTAATTGATTAGAGTTAATCGAATTAGAATTAATCGATCAGAGTTAATCAAGTTAGAGTTAATTGATAGGAGTTAATCGATTAGAGTTAATCGAGTTAGAATTAATCGGTCAGAATTAATCAACTTAGAGTTAATTGATAGGAGTTAATCGATTAGAGTTAATCGAATTTGAATTAATCGATCAGATTTAATCAAATTAGAGTAAATTGGTAGGAGTTAATCGAGTGGAGTTATTCGTATTAGAGTTAGTCAATTAAAGTTAATCGAATTAGAATAGTTGAATTAGAGTTAATCGTAATAGAGTTAATCAAATAATAGTTAATCGAATATTATTTATTCGAGTAGAGTTAATTAAAGGAATTATCAAGTATAGTTTATCCGAAGAAAAGAGATATCAATTATAGTATTCAAAGAAAGATTTTTGAATATTACTTATTCGAAGTGACTTATCGAATATTAGTTAATCGAAAGAAGATTATCGAATATAGTTTATTCGAAAGAGAGATTATCGAATATAGTTTATTCGAAAGAGAGATTATCGAATATTGTTTATTCAAAAGAGGGATTATCGAATATAGTTTGTTCGAAAGGGAGATTATCGAATGTTAGTTATTCGAAGAGAAATTATCGAATATAGTTTATTCGAAAAGGAGTTATCGAATAGAGTTTTTTCCAAAGATAATTATACGTTGAAATTCGATTATATCGAAGTCGGGAAAGTAATATTTACTCTCCGTTTTTAACCAAGTTTTACTTATTTACTAATAAAGTAGTGGTTTAGTCATGTAGTTAAATTCAGGAATAAAAGTTATATTTTGTTGTTGGATATTTATGAAGAAGGGATTATACCGCTATACTTATAATCAACGTTTTAAAATAAAGAAGTGGATTCATAAATAAAAACCGAAAGTTACGTAAAGAAGTTTGTTAAATATTTAAAAGGTGAACTTTGTCTATTTCGAGGTTAGAAATGTTGTTCAGTTAAGGTATGAGAGGTAATTATACCCCAACTTGATTGGCTTCAGTTTTAACTAAGAAATGGTTAAGGTTCGATAGTGAATGTTGGTTAAGTGAATTTAGTTAATGAGTGTAATGGTTTGGATTGGCTTAGCGATGTTTTATTTAAACATCTATTAAATCCAATGAAGGAGTTTTTTTTTTGGAAATGTTTTCCAAATAAGAATCAGAAATGTTTTCTAATATAGAAAATAAGGAATGAGAACAAATATGGAAATGTTTTCCAATGATTTATAAAGTATATTTTCTAAATTTAGAAAATAAGAATTTTCAAATATATAGAAATGGGAAATGAATAAATTAATGATAATTTAAATTAAAGGAGATCAATGTTGATTGATGATTGATTGATGATTGATCGATCGAATTTCTATCTGGAAATAAAATCGTTGGTTGTACACCTATTTTTCTTTGATAGTTAAATCATCGGCTATCGAAGTTTTTGACCATTTTTCTGTCATCAATATGAAGAGACCGGGATCAGATTCATTGTCTGAAAACCACTCTGTATGGACGCTAGCGTTGTGATCAAATATGATGAAAATAATTGAAGACGGAGTTATGCAAGGGCTATCCTGTTTACAGAATAGTGCCTTCGGTTTGTCCAGTCCCAGGATAACGTGAATGGACGAATGTCTGACAAAGTATATCTAACGGACCGCGTAAGTTGATCTCTTCAAACGTACTTAAGTTTGGTGGCAGAGGAATTTGTTTCTCTTAGCTTTATACCCGTAGTATTTTTGGGGAAATCAATTTGTGATTTGGCGGGTATGACGATGTGGCATTCAAAGTGAATGGTGGTCAGGTGTTCCAAAAGAGACGTATGACCTCAAGCCTCATCAACCGGGAAATGACAGAAATCGGGCAGGCAACATGGTTAGGTGGGTCGCTCGCATTAGGGTGTATATCACCTATCTAGAGAAAATCCATTTCATTCTTTTATCTATTTTCGATGCTGTCCCTTTTCGCGAAACGGTGGGTAGCTCCCAACCGTTGGTGATATACATTCGATACACTCAAGCGAAATGAGTGGTCGGTCATGTGTGGGCCATGTTACAAGACGTTCTTGTTGAACCCGGTGTATTCGCCTCTAGAGATACACTATTGGCAGGTGGTCCCGTACCTTGTCATGGTTGGAATCTAATCTCCGATAAGCGCCCATGGTTTTGCTTGTATACTATATATGTGGAACGTGAGATGCAAGCATTCTGCTAGATTGTTATTTACTTGTGATTAGACATTATCATAATATCAGAGAAGTATTGATTTCTAAAACTGTTTTGGGTTATCATAAGGTAAAAACCGTCCGTGTTTATGTGTGGATCGGTCTTACGATTACCTTTTCTTTTGAAAAGTTAAACCGAATAATTTGAGTTTACTCACACCAGTCCCATGATTGACCTAGAGTTTATTTTGTTTTGTTTTCCCTAAACTCTTGGGTGCCCAAATTTGCACGGGCAGTCAAGTAGTTCAGGTCTTTACAGATATACTTGGAGGAGCTTAGAGCAGGAGGCTTTAGCAGTATTATATAGCTATTGTTTATTTCTGCTGTGATGTAGGTGTTGTACTCTAATATACAAATACCGATGTATGCTTCAAAGTATGTTGTATATTATATTTTATTTGTTCCGCTGTGAGATTCGTGTTACTCTGATATGTTGTGTGTTCTTCTTCTTCTATTCTAATTTTCTATCTTATCTATTCTCACCGATCAGGTATTTCCGATGTCTGAATAGTCAACATGGTAGTTTTGTGTTGATTTTCGGAGTCGAAAATTCCAGTTTGTTACATGATCCATACATGCTTGAACCTGTACTGTGTATTTGGGCTTGTTGCTGCCCCTATTTTATTGCTTGTATATCATTCTAAATTCTAGGTTGCTCCATTTTTACACTGTTTTGATGCCCCATATCTTTTGCTAAGTTGATTTTGTATATGAGCATCCATTCTCTTGCCGTATTGTTGCTCAAATGAACTCTTGCACTTTTCTTTTGCTGTTTGATTTGCTTGGCTTGATAATGCTGGTCCATGTTCTTTGTGCATTTTTATTGTTGTGTTCACTTGTCCATTTCATTGTGTCGAACTTGGTCCATGTGGCTGCTCCACAGCTGCACTCTGATTGGCAAGGCAGTGCACACGTGTATATCTATACACGTGTCTATATGCAACCATCAAACAAGATTTCATGTCCCTGTAATATACATATACAGACTGACTAGACACAGATCAAATCAAGTCATGAAAAATGATGAGAAACACACCAGAAAACTGAGGCAAATAAAATTTTAAAAATAAAATTTATATTCACATGCATTTTAAAATTATTTCTGTTTCATATACTCTGTGTGTGTTTCCATATATGATAGGTATAAAGATGATGACTGGACTGATAGTGAAGATGCTAGACTGACTGAAGCAGAAGACAGAAGACAAGTATACTGCAGTGTCAGTGTGTATAACAGTAGTGAATGAATGTACATATGAATATGAAAATGTAAAGTGAGTGATTGTATATATGTATGAGATATATAGACAGAGTGTTGTAGTGAGGAGCTGTGTAACAACAGAATTGTACTGATGTTTGTATTAAACAAATTTGTCTGAAATAAAATATTATTTTTATTGTGTTCAAACAAATTTGTCTAACATATTCAATATATATACAAGTACAATATCATGTGTAATATCTGTGAATGTGTACAAATAGTGGAGTCATATAATTTGTATTGTTTGAATGTTGAAATATTTATATTTAAATTAAATACTGTGTGAATATATGAAATTATGTACAGTCGTATTCTATTTAAATATAAATATTATATTCCTGACTGTGATGTTATATAATAGTACAATAACAAGCACATTTAAAATAAAATATATTTGTTTGTTATCACTAAACAAAAATCAAATAATTGTGTATACAACACCGTTATATACAACAATCTCCTCCTTTTGATGATGACAAACAAATATGAAGAGTTTGAATATAATAAATGTGTTTGAGAGTGAAGAACCGAACTACCGAACTCCCCTTATTTGAAAGCTCCCCCTACAACAGAAACTCCCCCTATAACTGTGCATGAGTGAAGAAACATGAAAATTGAAAGGATACAAAATTTGTATTTGTTAGTCATTTTTCATCTATATTTTAAATTCTGTATCCTTTTGATGATAACAAAAGGGAGAGAATGGATTGAGATTTTGATTTATGAGTGAATGATTTAGAAATAATTTTCAAAATTAAAAATATTTATAAAATATTCACTCATAAATCAAAATCTCGATCCATTCTCCCCCTTTTGTTATCATAAAAAAGATACAGAATTTAAAATATAGATGAAAAATGACTAACAAATACAATATCAGCTTAAGAGGAAGAATGATCATCATAAATCTCAATCAGTCAAACAAAAATCATAATAAACTAAGAACTAGTGGCATATTTCACATTGCAGAGATTGACGGATTTACGATGAATTTTATAAAAATGGAGAGAGTTTCAAAAAACATACATTTCCAATTATTTTCGAAAGAATTTTTATAACAAAAAGCAGTAATGGATTTGGACTATAATTATAGATTCAATTTAGGTGAGAAAATCAAATACTCTCAAATCCCAATAGCTATCAATCAACAAATCATAATACGTCATAAAATATTAACACATTTCACATATTAGAAGATGGATTGATAGACTGGTTTTTAAACACCAAGGAGAATTTCAGATTTATTTCAATTTATAGCACATTATTTTCTTTTCTTTTCTTTTTTATTTAAGAGCGCACTGACCAAGCATAACCAGAGCTTGGATTTTTAAATGAGGTCAGTCGCAGCTTAAATTATAAGTTGTCTCTTAACTATGCATGACCAGAGCTTGGATTTTTAAATGAGATTAGAGACACACTTATATTTATTAATTATATATATTTATCATATCAGCTTTAAAAGGAAAACTCCTTGGTATATAACCAATATGTGGATGATATTAAATGGGGTAGGTACAGAAATGGACTGTGAAATAAATTCCTAAATTAATTATATTATCAATTATGCTCGACTGTACTGGGATTATTGAAAATTTTCAATTATCACTAATTCTGAATAATAACATAGTCCAATTTCTATCACAAATATTTCCAATGTTTATTCAAAAAGATTTTTAACAAATATTAAACTCTCCACATTAATATAAAAAAACATGATGGATGGAAGAATAATGGTAGATAAAGAAGATGGTCGTGAAATAATTGCCAATTCAAAGATATTGTAATAAATGTTCAACCATCAAGAAAAATTTAAATAAAACCTCTTCTTGTTGTGAAATATACTGCAGTCACAATTCATCACAATTTCAAAATCTGATAATAATTTTGATGAATTATAAATACAGTTCAATTTGAATATTGATTTTAATTTTTGAATGAATAATTAATAAATAGATTTAAAATTGAAAATCAATTACAAGAGGAATTTGAAGATCTATACAAAGCAAGAGGGATAAGAAAAATATATACATAAAAATTCAGCACTTATGATACCAATTGTGGTGTCTTTACTTATGAGAATTTTAACAAGACACAAGGGACGAACAAGGGTATCACATGTAAAAGAAATTAAGTTACATGTCCCAAGCAGACAACTCAACATATTAAAACATATATCAGAGCAACAGACCAATCAAAGAAAGCAGTTATCTGAAATAGTATCAGAGCAGCACAGAAATCAATATCACAACAAACTTGTTAGAGGATGGTCACATAAGATCATTCATGATCCAAGATTAGAAATACCATTTATTTGAAATCAATTGAGGAATATGAAAAACTCTAGATTCAATGAATCGATCACACCAAATTATTAGTTTCACATTCAAGATATGTGTGTGATTCAGTAAATCAATAATTTCAAATGATTTTAAACAAAAAAATATTTAAATCAAATCATCATAAATAACAGTGAGATTTAAGACCGGATTTTCAAAGAATTTTTCACAAGAATTTCTGACAAGAACAAGAGTGAATTCAGATCATACACATCAAGTTTGAGAGGTGTTCATGATTGAAAAACAATTTATTTGAAATCACTTGAATCGTTATTAAGTTTGAGATATAATGAATTATTCACACAAGGATGATAATTTCAAATTTAGGAGGTGTACGAAACTCAAAATATCAAGAAATTCATATGATTTCAAATAAGCAAATTTCAACCATACTGATCATGAAAAAAATTCAAGATGTATCACTGAGATTCAAGACAAATCAAAAATTATCCAAGCCAATCTGAAAACCAATGAAATTATCATGACTGAGAAATAATAATGTGCTGTAATGAGTATAAATTTTCAAGCCTTTCTAAAATAAATTAGAAGAACCTCAGAACAGCAGAGATGTGTGAAATTTGAATTGTTTTTCAGATCTTCAAAAATTTAGAATTCAAAATAGAAGTGTTCAAGATATGATATTAATGCTTCAGCACTGTTAAGAATTCAGATAATCAGAAAACTTCAGACAATTGCAGGTATTTACAAGATTAAATTCAAGATCTGGAAATAATTAAAACATCAGAGTTCTATTCAATTAAAGCGAATTTCCAGAAGATCATGAGTACAGCAATTTGGAAGTTAAGAAAGCATAAAAGAAGTTACAATGATATGACGATGACAAATCAACTAAAAAATCAAAGAAAAATACAAAAAGGGTAGAAGGAGGAATAAACAAAGAAAACAAAACTATATACAAAGATGAGTTTAGAGATTATACCTGGAATCCATGTAAACCTGAATCTCTAACTCATCAATCCTGGTTGGAGGAACTGTGTAACAACCCTGAATTTTGGGGGTAAATTTAAAATTTATATTCACTAATTTTAATGGGTTTTAATATTTAAAATAATTTATTTTAAAATAATAATGATTAAAAATTAATTTGAATCAAAGTTAGAATGAATAATTTAATTTTAATTATAAAAAGAGTTAGAAATAGCGCGGTAGTTGGAAAAGTCAAACTTGAAATTTGACTGATCGTACAGGACGCAAAATTTAACGGATTTTAGTGAAACCAAAAATATTAGAATCTATTTAAAAATATCTTTCTAACGAATATGAAAAATTGAAATTTCATAGCGGGAATCAAAAGTTATGCCCAAATTAAAATTTAGAATGGTCGCTATGAAATATATAAAGGTCAAAAATGCCACTTTTTGCGTACGAGGGAATCTGGACTCGAAACCACTTCCATTGAGTTCAGAATGATGTTACTGTATTGAAAAACAGTAAACACTTATATATTTCTAGTTTCAGAAATTATTTGTTTAAAAATGTATTTTTAATGTTAAATATATACGCCTTGAAAATAGCCATTTTTCAAACGACCTCTATTTTCGACAAAACCACTTTTGTTGGATTCGGAATGTCAAAATATAGTTAAGTTTAATTTTTCATAATTTTTCGAATTAATTTGTGGCCGTGGCAAAAAGATTTCAATTTTGTCAATTTTGGTCAATTTTAATCGACTTGAAAATAGTCATTTTTCAAACGGGCTCAAAATTGAACGAAATTAATTTTCCTAGGTCCGCAGCGTCAAAACATAGCTAAATATGTTTTTCGAGAAGTTTTTTTGAAGTTAATTTATGGCTCCGGTAAATTTATTTGTACGGTTGAATTAAAAATTAAATAATTTATATTAAAAATAAAAGTAAACATGCTGTAAACATCAGAATTGGGCCACGGGGCATAGCCCATCGCGTTCAGAAGGCATCAAAACCTTAAGTTTGACACTAACTGGGCCTGATTTGGAGACAGTCCGAAAATCCACCTTTAAAACACGTTTTTCGAGAAATTATATTATAAAAAAATAATAAAACAAAACCCTAATCGTTAATTTCAGAATTGGCCGCCGCCTCTTATGTTTCAATGGCCCTCAGCTCTCGATTCTTCTTCCTCTAAATTCTCACAATCCACTCAATGTAACTCCTCCATCGTTTGGCCAAATTTGTTGTCCTTCCTCCAACCTTCAAATCCATACGGATTTCCCCACATATCGACGCACGTGCACCGAGAACCGCGCCCCCGAAGTCCCACCGCCTCGAGCTCCGCCCCAGCCACCCTGTGCCGTCGAACGCCACACCACTACCAGCGTTCATGCGCCTCCCCTAGCTCTACAACCTCGTGCAAACCGATCTGGACTTCGTACATCAGATTTGAAGAAAATTGGATCTGAAGTTTTGAACGAAATTGAAAACATACGGTTGTTATATGAAGGTATAAATTATTGGATTCCTAACATACATAAGCGTTGCAAAATATAAATGAAGTTATAAAATTCATATTTTAGTCATACAAATTCAGAATTGGACATTTTCAGAGACGTTGTGACTCTGACAGCGAATACTACAACCTAGAACTGATGTGAACAAATTCTGAGCCCTTGTGAATTTTTAAATCTGTTTAAAGCAAGGTGAGATTTCTTGATTTAAAATAAATATATTATTTAAATTGCTTTTTGATTGTGATGTTTAGAATACATGTTACATAAAATACCTATGGGCATGCTGTAAAATTTAGATGGATTTATTTTGGTTGTGATGTATTGTTTGATCAAAATATATGTTATTTGTCAAAACATTGTCCTTGTCATTTCTAGTTTAGAAATGCTTGTTTAGATTAAAAACATCATTTCGTTTAGAGATATTTATTTAGAAATGAAATTTGTCATGTATGTTAAAAAGTTACATTAGAAATGAAATTTGTCATGTATGTTAAAAAGTTACATTAGAAATGAAATTTGCCATGTATGTTAAAAAGTTACATTAGAAATGAAATTTGTCATGTATGTTAAAAAGGTCACATTAGAAAAAAAAAAAGAATTCCTTTTTATTTGCCATATTTTAAATTAGGAATGGTAAACAAATAAAAATGTTTCTTTATTTGTCGTCTTGAAATTAAAATGGTTGTCAAATGAAAATATTCACTTTTATGTATTCTTGTAAATATGGAAATTGCTATGTAAAAATAGGTACTTATTTTGTAAACAAAATAGGTCATTTAGATGTATTCATATTTCATAAATAAAATAGATTGTATGAAAACAAACACATCAATTTTGTTGAAATAGATGGAATGAAAACAAAATTTGCCTGTATTTAGTCACTAGAATAAAAAAACACCATTTTAGCTAAAAATGTTAAGTTAGAATAAAAACACTGTTTTTGTTAAAAATGTTGCATAAGTTATATATAAAAGTTCATTTTTTGTTAAAAATGTGGCGTTAGACAAAAAATACATCTTAGATAGAAATGTGACATTAGAAAACTATCATCATTTTTGGTATAAAATGTAACATTAGTAAAAATATCATTTTTGTTACAAATGTGAAATTGGAAAATATTGACATTTTGTTATAAAATGTTGCTTTAGAACAAAAATATCATGTTTGCTATAAAATGTTGTGTTAGGTAAAAAAATGGCATTTAAATAGAAATGTCATGTTAATATAATAATGTCATGATAGAGAAAATGGTCATTTATTTACACTAATGTCATATTAGAGAAATTTGTCAAGCATTTATACTAATGTCATGTTAGAGGAAATTTGTCATATTAAGATATGATTTTGCCATGTAATAAAAATTACATTTTTATGTAATCAATTAAGATATGATTTTGCCATGTAACGAAATTTACATTTTAATGTAATCAAGATTTAAAGAAAGAGAATTGCATTTTTATGTAATCAGGATTATAAAGAAAGAGAATCACATTATATGTAATTAAAGAATAAGAATATATATTAAATAAAATTGCATTTTATATGTAATTAAAGCATAAGTAAAAAGAGCAATTTGACAAAAGAATCAAAATCACCTTTTTATGTAATTTAAAAAGATGGAAATTTTCTCTGTAATGATTAATCACATTTTTGTGTTAGAAATGTAAATATTAGAAAATCACAATTTTATGTTAAAAAGGGAATTCATTAAAGCATATAAGGAAGAATGGAATTTTGTTAACATAAGAATTTGCATTTTTAATGTAAATGAAATATGAGTCAATAAATAAAAAGGGACTCAATTAAAAAGATTCCATCTTTACTGTCAATATGCTAAGATAAGAAGATTAGATTCAGAATTAGACATTTTGAAAGGTTTATTGTTATTAATATAATAATTGAGAAAGTCCCAAGTTTTATTAAGATTTGAACAGGTAGGTTATAGTATTTGAAATCAAGTTATTTTGGAAATATGGAATATTCCAAAATTAAGATATTTTGAAAGGAGAAACAGTTTAAAATAATATTTTTGGTAGAACAATTATAACGATTAGTTAAAATTGTACTTGGACACGAGATTAGGTCACATTTGTGGTGGAAGTCTGCCCGGACCCGACCGGCCTATCCAGCAGCCACAAATGTTGGGCCTAATGTGAGAGGTCCAAGTGCGAAAATACAAATTGGGCCAAGACACGAGGTTAAGCCCAACCTGTGGTGGAAGTCTGCCCGGAACCAACCGGCCTATCCAACATCCACAAGTTGCAGGCCTAATGTGAGAGGTCTGGCCCATATTAAAATATAAATGGTTAAATAGGAAATGGACATTATTTACACCGTCAAGAGTTAAATTAAAAATTGACGATATTTTCACATCGTTATGTGTTAATAATGAAATGAATATTTTCACCTCCAAGTTTGTTATAAAAGAAAGTTACATTTTTCAACGTAATAAGATAAGGATTATAAAAGTTTTACATTTTTCTTAATGTAAATAAGAATTAGAAAAGTTACATTTTTCAATGTAAATAAAAGAAAAATAGGAAGTTACATTTTTATATGTAATTGGAGTAATATAGAAACTTACATTTTTCAATGTAAACAAGGATGAAATAGAAATTATATTTTTTTATATGCAAATAAAAGGATTTACATTTTTCAATGTAATCAAAGGAAATAAAGGAATGATTAGGAATTTACATTTTCCGATGTAAATTGAATATGAAATAAAAGTTACATTTTCAATATAATAATATATTGAAATATATGTTTACATTTCTAAATGAAAATAGTATAGGGATAGAAATTTACATTTTTCAGTGTAAATAATAGGATTAGAAATTTACATTTTTGAGGAATGGATTTTCATTAGAATAGAAAAATAATGAAACCAAATATACATTTTGTGTAAATTGAAAGATGAAGGTAGAAAATATACATTGTTATGTTTAGGATGTGTATGTAAATTAAAAATAGCGATAGATCAGTTATAAAATATTAACAACGATATGAAATGGTTTTCAAATTTAAATATGCGAGAGTTATTTGGAAAGTCCGAGTTTACTCTCATTCCAAATAATGATACGACGTTCGAAGAATTGAAGACGACGATTGAAGACCGACGATCTTCACATCGAATGGGTAACTAGTGTTGAGGCCTTGGATTGATTTTCTCCCAAGACGCGGCTAAGATGGTAATTGTCCGTACGTAGTGTTGATTTGTATGGATTTGGCTTTCGCTCAGACCCAGAGCATAAGCTTATAAATGGAATGTGTGTCCGACATTGTGCTCCTTTATATTGTATTTATTGATTTTCTGTCGAATGTATGAATGTTTGGTGGTGGAGAATTTATTCTCTTGCTTAACACCCTTTCATATATTTCGGCAAGGGATTGGTAGTGTGATATGGAGTGACAGTGTGGCATACTAAGATGCAATGATTAAGGTTTCTTGTTGAAAAGCATAACCTTGTGGTGACGATCAAAGCACAGCTTGAATAAGCATAGCTTTGTGTATTACGTAGATTCGCGAGCCTCACAACCCGATTGAGTCTAAAACGGGAGAAGGGAACGCAGGGAGAGCAGCACGTTTCTTTCTAGCTAGAAGTGGTGTCGGTGCTTAAACTGGCTGATATTTACTTATGTTGATGATGGAATTTGGCACGTCTCGGATGGTAGGTCCTATAGGATCGGGAAACGTGTGTTCAGGAATTGCCAATCTACGAAGTTGTATGTGTGGACCGGCCCTGCAGGATCCAAGGGTTAACTGCGGGGAATCCTCAGACATTAGCTAGAGTGTCTCGAATCGGTAAGGAGCTCCTCCCTAGCCTTGACTCATGATGGAAACCCAATTTCCAATACGACCTCATGCGGTTTTGATTGTATTACTAGTATGGAGGCATAGTATATGGTAGCTATGCTTCCTAGGATTGATACATTTACTTTGAAATGTTTTTGAAACATATATACCCTAATAATAATATCAAATTCGTTTTTAACGTATCAAGCATGTTTAATCATCATAAGGTAAAACTCTATCCTCTGGTTTGAGTTGAATTGTGTGATGGGACTTGAGTCTTATGGTGATTCCATTTTTTCAAAAGCATTGCGTTGTTTTTGACGATTCACTTTATGTTATGCACCGACAATCCATTGGAATAAAACCCGTTCCGCGTTAGCGGCATGGTCCTTGGATTTGCCTTATTACTATTAGTTAAATTAGTTAAGAATTCTCACACCAGTCCCATGACTGACCCGTTGTTTTTTCCCACCTTTACAAACTCGGGTGCCCTCTTCTCCACACGGGCAGTCGAGTAGTTTGTCTATAGGTTCTTATCTCGAGCAGGATTCTGGATTGAAGCCTAAAGCTCTGTCCAGAGCATAGTTGTCTTCCGCTGCCTTAGTTATTTTATTTCCGCTGCAATGTATTAAAATAATGGAATTTATCTTCCGCTGTAATTTTATTCGATGTACTGATATTCTGTACTCTGATGTGACATTATTGTAATGTTTACAAAAGTCTATTGTTGTTGTTCTGATGCGTTGTAGCCCAAAGTAAACGTATCCGGCGATTTCCCGCAAGGGCGATTTTTGGGTCGTTTCATTTTGGTATCAGAGCTTTGGTTAGCTCAAATCTTTGGGATACAACTCGTTAGAACTGAACAAAAGACTCATCAGAGATTGGATTAGTAATATCCAACAAGAATACTCATTAGAGATAGGATCAGTAGTATCCTAGAAAGAGAAAACTCATTAGAGATGGGGTTAGTAATGCCCTAGAATGAGTTGAGAGTGCCCAGTTTATAATTAACATATTTTTGTTTATATATAATCCGATCTTTGGAAATATGATTTTTGTATATATAAAGTTATATATTTTAAAAGTTAATCAACAAATAAAATTGAGTTGGATAATTAAACACTTTTTAGCTTCGTTCCTTTTTTAGGACGAAATTTTTTTAAGTGGGGGAGACTGTAACAACCCTGAATTTTGGGGGTAAATTTAAAATTTATATTAACTAATTTTAATGGGTTTTAATATTTAAAACAATTTATTTTAAAATAATAATGATTAAAAATTGATTTGAATCAAAGTTAGAATGAACAATTTAATTTTAATTATAAAAAGAGTTAGAAATAGCGCGGTAGTTGGAAAAGTCAAACTTGAACTTTGACTGATCGTACAGGATTCAAAATTTAACGGATTTTAGTGAAACCAAAAATATTAGGATCTATTTAAAAATATCTTTCTAACGAATCTGAAAAATTGAAATTTCATAGTGGGAATCAAAAGTTATGCCCAAATTAAAATTTAGAAAGGCTATGAAATATATAAAGGTCAAAAATAACACTTTTTGCGTACGAGGGAATCTGGACTCGAAACCACTTCCATTGAGTTCAGAATGTCATTTCTGTATTGAAAAACAGTAAACACTTATATATTTCGAGTTTCAGAAATTATTTGTTTAAAAATGTATTTTTAATATATACGCCTTGAAAATAGCCATTTTTCGAACGACCTCTGTTTTCGACGAAACCACTTTTTTTGGATTCGGAATGTCAAAATATAGTTAAGTTTAATTTTTCATAATTTTTAGAATTAATTTGTAGCCGTGGCAAAAAGATTTCAGTAGTCATTTTTCAAACGGGCTCAAAATTGAACGAAATTAATTTTCCTAGGTCCGCAGCATCAAAACATAGCTAAATATATTTTTCGGGAATTTTTTTTGAAGTTAATTTATGGCTCCGGTAAATTTATTTGTACGGTTGAATTGAAAATTAAATGATTTATATTAAAAATAAAAGTAAACATGATGTAAACATCAGAATTGGGCCACGGGCCATAGCCCATCGCATTCAGAAGGCGTCAAAACCTTAAGTTTGACACTAACTGGGCCTGATTTGGAGACAGTCCGAAAATCCACCTTTAAAACACGTTTTTCGAGAAATTATATTATAAAAAATAATAAAACAAAACCCTAATCGTTCATTTCAGAATTGGTCGCCGCCTCTTACATTTCAATGGCCCTCTGCTCTCGATTCTTCTTCCTCTAAATTCTCACAATCCACTCAATGGAACTCCTCCATCGTTTGGCCAAACTTGTTGTCCTTCCTCCAACCTTCAAATCCATACGGATTTCCCCACCTATAGATGCACGCGCACTGAGAACCACGCCCCCGAAGTCCCACCGCCTCGAGCTCTGCCCCGGCCACCCTGCGCCGCCGAACGCCACGCCACCACCATTGTTCATGCGCCTCCCCTAGCTCTACAATCTCATGCAAACCGATCTGGATTTCGTACATCAGATTTGAAGAAAATTGGATCTGAAGTTTAGAACGAAATTGAAAACATACGGTTGTTATCTGAAGGTATAAATTATTGGATTCCTAACATATATAAGTGTTGCAAAATATAAATGAAGTTATAAAAATCATATTATAATCATACAAATTCAGAATTGGACGTTTTCAGAGATGTTGTGATTGTGACAGCGAATACTACAACCTAGAACTGATAGGAACAAATTCTGAACCCTTGTGAATTTTTAAATCTGCTTAAAGCAAGGTGAGATTTCTTGATTTAAAATAAATATATTATTTAAATTGCTTTTTGATTGTGATGTTAAGAATACATGTTACATAAAATACCTATGGGCATGCTGTAAAATTTAGATGGATTTATTTTGGTTGTGATGACTTGTTTGATCAAAATATATGTTATTCGTCAAAACATTGTCCTTGTCATTTCTAGTTTAGAAATGCTTGTTTAGATTAAAAACATCATTTCGTTTAGAGATATTTATTTAGAAATGAAATTTGTCATGTATGTTAAAAAGTTACATTAGAAATGAAATTTGTCATGTATGTTAAAAAGTTACATTAGAAATGAAATTTGCCATGTATGTTAAAAAGTTACATTAGAAATGAAATTTGTCATGTATGTTAAAAAGGTCACATTAGAAAAAAAAAAAAAGAATTCCTTTTTATTTGCCATATTTTAAATTAGAAATGGTAAATAAATAAAAATGTTTCTTTATTTGTCGTCTTGAAATTAAAATGGTTGTCAAATGAAAATATTCACTTTTATGTATTCTTGTTAATATGGAAATTGTTATGTAAAAATAGGTACTTATTTTGTA
The DNA here is from genome assembly GCA_030737875.1 of Allium sativum. NCBI lineage: Eukaryota > Viridiplantae > Streptophyta > Magnoliopsida > Asparagales > Amaryllidaceae > Allium > Allium sativum. Next base: position 622,119,061 of record CM060909.1, on the reverse strand, counting down.
AACAAAATAGGTCATTTAGTTGTATTCATATTTCATAAATAAAATAGATTGTATGAAAACAAACACATCATTTTTGTTGAAATAGATGGAATGAAAACAAAATTTGCCTGTATTTAGTCACTAGAATAAAAAACACCATTTTAGCTAAAAATGTTAAGTTAGAATAAAAACATCGTTTTTGTTAAAAATGTTGCATAAGTTGTATATAAAAGTTCATTTTTGTTAAAAATGTGGCATTAGACAAAAAATACATCTTAGATAGAAATGTGACATTAGAAAACTGTCATCATTTTTGGTATAAAATGTAACATTAGTAAAAATATCGTTTTTGTTACAAATGTGACATTGGAAAATATTGACATTTTGTTATAAAATGTTGCTTTAGAACAAAAATATCATGTTTGTTATAAAATGTTGTGTTAGGTAAAAAAAAATGGCATTTAAATAGAAATGTCATGTTAATATAATAATGTCATGATAGAGAAAATGGTCATTTATTTACACTAATGTCATATTAGAGAAATTTGTCAAGTATTTATACTAATGTCATGTTAGAGGAAATTTGTCATATTAATATATGATTTTGCCATGTAATAAAAATTACATTTTTATGTAATCAATTAAGATATGATTTTGCCATGTAACGAAATTTACGTTTTTATGTAATCAAGATTTAAAGAAAGAGAATTGCATTTTTATGTAATCAAGATTACAAAGAAAGAGAATCACATTATATGTAATTAAAGAATAAGAATTTACATTAAATATAATTGCATTTTATATGTAATTAAAGCATAAGTAAAAAGAGCAAATTTGACAATAGAATCAAAATCACCTTTTTATGTAATTTAAAAAGATGGAAATTTTCTCTGTAATGATTAATCACATTTTTGTGAGAGAAATGTAAATATTAGAAAATCACAATTTTATGTTAAAAAGGGAATTCATTAAAGCATATAAGGAAGAATGGAATTTTGTTAACATAAGAATTTGCATTTTTAATGTAAATGAAATATGAGTCATAAATAAAAAGGGATTCAATTAAAAAGATTCCATCTTTACTGTCAATATGCTAAGAGAAGAAGATTAGATTCAGAATTAGACATTTTGAAAGGTTTATTGTTATTAATATAATAATTGAGAAAGTCCCAAGTTTTATTAAGATTTGAACAGGTAGGTTATAGTATTTGAAATCAAGTTATTTTGGAAATATGGAATATTTGGAACCAACCGGCCTATCCAGCATCCACAAGTTGCAGGCCTAATGTGAAAGGTCTGACCCATATTAAAATATAAATGGTTAAATAGGAAATGGACATTATTTACACCATCAAGAGTTAAATTAGAAATTGAGGATATTTTCACACCGTTATGTGTTAATAATGAAATGAATATTTTCACCTCCAAGTTTATTATAAAAGAAAGTTACCTTTTTTAACGTAATAAGATAAGGATTATAAAAGTTTTACATTTTTCTTAATGTAAATAAGAATTAGAAAAGTTACATTTTTCAATGTAAATAAAAGGAAAATAGGAAGTTACATTTTTATATGTAATTGGAGTAATATAGAAACTTACATTTTTCAATGTAAATAAGGATGAAATAGAAATTATATTTTTTTATATGCAAATAAAACGATTTACATTTTCAATGTAATCAAAGGAAATAAAGGAATGATTAGGAATTTACATTTTCCAATGTAAATAGAATATGAAATAAAAGTTACATTTTCAATATAATAATATATTGAAATATAAGTTTACATTTCTAAATGTAAATAGTATAGGGATAGAAATTTACATTTTTCAATGTAAATAATAGGATTAGAAATTTACATTTCTGAGGAATGGATTTTCATTAGAATAGAAAAATAATGAAACCAAATATACATTTTGTGTAAATTGAAAGATGAAGGAAGAAAATATACATTGTTATGTTTAGGATGTGTATGTAAATTAAAAATAGCGATAGATCGTTATAAAATATTAACAACGATATGAAATGGTTTTCAAATTTATATATGCGAGAGTTATTTGGAAAGTCCGAGTTTAGTCTCATTCCAAATAATGATACGACGTTCGAAGAATTGAAGACGGCGATTGAAGACCGGCGATCTTCACATCGAATGGGTAACTAGTGTTGAGGCCCTGGATTGATTTGCTCCCAAGACGGGGCTAAGATGGTAGTTGTCCAGACGTAGTGTTGATTTGTACGGATTTGGCTTTCGCTCAGACCCAGAGCATAAGCTTATAAATGGAATGTGTGTCCGACATTGTGCTCCTTTATATTGTGTTTATTGATTTTCTGTCGAATGTATGAATGTTTGGTGGAAGAGAATTTATTCTCTTGCTTAACACCCTTTCATATATTTCGGCAAGGGATTGGTAGTGTGATATGGAGTGATAGTGTGGCATACTAAGATGCAATGATCAAGGTTTCTTGTTGAAAGGCAGAACCTTGTGGTGACGATCAAAGCACAGCTTGAATAAGCATAGCTTTGTGTATTACATAGCTTCGCGAGCCTCACAACCCGGTTGAGTCTAAAACGGGAGAAGGGAACGCAAGGAGATCAGCACGTTTCTTTCTAGCTAGAAGTGGTGTTGGTGCTTAAACTGGCTGATATTTACTTATGTGGATGATGGAATGTGGCGCGCCTCGGATGATAGGTCCTATAGGATCGGGAAACGTGTGTTCAGGAATTGCCAATCCACGAAGCTGTATGTATGGACCGGCCCTGCAGGATCCAAGGGTTAACTGCGAGGAATCCTGAGACATTAGCTTGAGTGTCTCGAATCGGTTAGGAGCTCCTCCCTAGCCTTGACTCATGATGGAAACCCAATTTCCAATACGACCTCATGCGGTTTTGATTGTATTACTAGTATGGAGGCATAGTATATGGTAGCTATGCTTCCTAGGATTGATACATTTACTTTGAAATGTTTTTGAAACATATATACCCTAATAATAATATCAAATTAGTTTTTAACGTATCAAGCATGTTTAATCATCATAAGGTAAAACTCTATCCTCTGGTTTGCGTTTCATTATGTGATGGGACTTGAGTCTTATGGTGATTCCATTTTTTCAAAAGCATTGCGTTGTTTTTGACGATTCACTTTATGTTATGCACCGGCAATCCATTGGAATAAAACCGTTCCGCGTTAGCGGCGTGGTCCTTGGATTTGCCTTATTACTGTTAGTTAACTTAGTTAAGGATTCTCACACCAGTCCCATGACTGACCCGTTGTTTGTTTCCACCTTTACAAACTCGGGTGTCCTCTTCTCCACACGGGCAGTCGAGTAGTTTGTCTACAGGTTCTTATCTCGAGCAGGATTCTAGATTGAAGCTTAAAGATGTGTCCATAGCATAGTAGTCTTCCGCTGCCTTAGTTATTTTATTTCCGCTGCAATGTATTAAAATAATGGAATTTATCTTCCATTGTAATTTTATTCGATGTACTCTGATATTCTGTACTCTGATGTGACATTATTGTAATGTTTATAAAAGTCTGTTGTTGTTGTTCTGATGTGTTGTAGCCCTAAGTAAACGTATTCGGCGAATTCCCGCAAGGGCGATTTTTGGGTCGTTTCAAACTGTGAATGATACAGAACCATAAAACAGTTTGAATTTGAATCTCCTTTGAATAGCAGTTCTTCAGCCACCTCCAGTACCTAAGTGTGTAGGGGATTGAGTGGTATAACAAAATTAGTGAAACCACTCACAATTGTGTGTTGGACTTTCGGTACCCAAACTTATTTGAATAACAATCCATCAGAATTTATCAAAGTGCCTTTAGGGACCCAAATCTATTTGAATTTAGTCGTATTCATTTTGTTTTCTTTTGGGGTCCAAACAGATTTGTTTCTAAACAAGTTTACATTTTGCTTACGTTTAAAGAATACTTTGAAATTATCAAAGTTCATATTATCAAGTCGATTCTTTTCAAAGAAAGTTGAAGGATTTTTAAAATCTTTTCTGCTTCTCTTTTCAAAAACATCAAATTTTCCAAAGCCGAGTCCACTTTTATTTCCTGATGAAAATTGATTTTTCAGCAGCATATTCAGATATTTTTCACCGTTAGAAAATTTAGTCAAAGTTGGCTCAAGCTGTTGAATTTTAGTTTTAAGATTACAGTTCTCTTTCATTAAATATGAACAATGATTTTTAGTTATCTTACATCTTTCAAAATCAGATTTTAAAACCAAATTTTCATATTTAAGAATTTTTATTCTGGCTTAGGTTTCCATGATTTCAATTTCAAATCGTTTTTGTTTTCAGACTCAAATTTCTTTGATTTTTCAATCTCATTTTTAAGTTCTTCTAAAATCAAATTTGATTTCAACAAGTTCTCCTTTTCAGCAATTTCAAATTTGGAATTTATACCTGTTTTAAAATTTTCAAATTCCTTTTGCAGAAGGTTATTAAAATTTGATACTCAGTCTTGTTCTCATTTAAGATCAGAATTTCATTTTCAAACTTTTGAATATTCCTATTGAGATTAACAAGATTGGTTTTCAATTTCAAACAATTTTTGCAAAGAGAATTTGAAGAATTTTTAACATATTCAATTTGTGATTCCAAATCATCAATTTTGCTGATCAACTCAAAATTCTTAGATTTCAGAGAATTATTTTTTAGTTGGAGTTTATTAACAGTTTTCGTTAAATCAAGACACGCGTAAACCAGATTTTCATATGACAAATTTTTTGTTTCAGCATTTGTTGATTCTCCATCATCTGATCCATCTAAAGTTTCATCTACATGATCTGTTAAGCATAGATTTGAAGCTGAGTTGACTTTCTGGGATCTTAAGTGGCTGTTGTCAATTTGTCCATACTTTGTATTGAGAGTATTCCAAATTTCCTGCGCAGATAAACAATGACAGATAAGATTAAACTGTTCAATACTAAGATAATCAAATATAATTTTAATTGCACGAGCATTGAAAGTGATATCTACACTATTAAACCCATAGATAACAACATCCCAACATTTAATATTAAAAGATTTTAAATAAAATTCCATTTTAGATTTCCAGTTTGAATATTTTGTTCCATAAAAAATAGTTGGAAATGAACTGGACCGACTCTCTATGGACTGACAACAAGGGTTACTCATGACTCTAGAGTTAAAGAGGAACTTGGCTCTGATACCACTTGTTGGATCTAGATTAACCCTAGAGGGGGGTGAATAGGGTTTATCATAATTTTTTCGATGAATTAAAAATCTAACGGGATATATATAATAATAAACAGATCACAGAATATAGCAGAAACAGAAATGCAGAAAGTAAATGACACAAGATATACCCAGCTTCGGCAAAACCCTGCCTACTGCTACATTCCTATGGTTTTTACTAGGCGATAGAACAGATCCCGCACACAAGACCATGTACACTTGCAAACCCTGCTCTTATTCTAAACCTATGCTCAAAACCCTAGACCGACCGATATCCACTCGATCAGATTCCCCTTTTTACGACCCCGTAACCAGTAACCCAGATTTTACAGACTCTATCAACTGTCAGTCAACACCCTGACCGATTCCCCTAGTTTTTTACAGACACTAGGAAAACTGTTTAGACGATTTTCAAAACAAAATAGAAAATACAAAACAAAGTAGAAAATAAAATAGAAAACCCTAGGAAATAAATAAATAAAGGGTCATCCCCTTTTCATTGGCAAACTTGGCCAGCCTCTTTCATTTGTGTTGCACCGCTATTTTCTTTGACCCGATCCTTCTCTCTTTTGCTTTGAGTATTAAAAATGGCGGCGGTAGAAATTTGGAACTGGGATTTTCTTCAAATCAGATGCAATTGCTGGAAGAAATGATGTCCATGATTGCTTCTATGTTCTCTACTTCTCACTCGATCGATTTGAAAAACTGGAGTTGACCGAAACCCTAAAAAATTGTGAGTATTTTGATTTTGAATTTCTTCTTGAAATTGTTTTCTTGAGGTTTTCGATTCCATCCTGTGATGATGTGGTATAGTATGTATATAGGGATTAGAAAACCCTAAACAATACTCTGATTTCACATATGATTTGACTGATTTCGTGGCTTTCCCTTTTTGATAAATCTCGGTTTTAATTGATGAAATGGCTTTGATTGAGTTGAAGAATTCAATGATTTGTTTCTCAAAAATCTCTCTTCGAATTTGCTAATAGAAACATTCCATGCATGATTTAAATTTCTTCCCTGAATGAATTCGAATTTCCTGTAAACTGATGTAATTTAATTCTGCAAACAATCCCTGCATAATTTCTGGAACCAATTATAAAACTTGTCAAATATTAATTGAAATTTCTGAATGATTCAAAACTGGAAAACAACTGCTGGTCCCTTGAGTATATTGAATCACTTTCTGGAAATATAGAAAAACTTTATTTCATGATTTTCTACAATTAACTCTTGCCAAAAAATGCTTTCACTGATTTCTTCAAAACTGGAAATTACTTTTCACCATCCCATTTGAGTTTGTTGCCCAAAACAGATTGATTACCTCGACATTAAATTGATGAATGGTATTCCCTTATTTGAATGCAATTCAATTATGATTTTCATCTTCCTATGAATGAAATTCCTTTGATTTGAATTCTGAAAAAAATTGTGTGATTGATCCATATACATTCATGGTTTACTAAGAATGTATTAGCCCATTTCATATCCATGAATTTTTGCAATACTTTCGTTATCAATCTAGTTATCACACATACCATAATTTGTGTTGAAACAATTGACTACTTCACTGCCTTGCTCACACACATTCATGCAGACCATGTATTATATGTATCACCTATATTTGCTATGTTCACCACCTATACCTGAGTCTTGCTTGTTTGTTATCATATTGATGCTTGCTAAGTCCTTATGCATACAGTACAATGTTGATCCATAACTTGTCATGCAATTTCCATATACATATATGTTTACACTATCCTTGTTCACTGATTTGTGGTTGCTGTTGCCATATGTTTGACCTGAGTTGTTCATTTAGTCCATGTTGATCACATAGCTGGTCTGGCCATTTATTGGTTGAGCCAGACTGACCTTTTTTTTATGAACCCACATGATCCATACATGCTTGAACCTGTATTGTGTATCTGGGCTTGTAGCTGCTCCTATTTTATTGCTTGTATATCATTCTAAGTTCTAGGCTATGCCATTTTTACACTGTATTGATGCCCCATATCTTTTGCTGAGTTGATTTTGTATACGAGCATCCATGCTCATGTTGTATTGTTGCTGAAATGAACTCTTGCACTTTTCTTTTGCTGTTTGATTTGCTTGGCTTGATACTTGGCTTGATAATGTTGGTCCATGTTCTTTGTGCATTCTTATTGTTGTGTTCACTTGTCCATTTCACTATGTCGAGCTTGGTCTATGTGGCTGCTCCACAGCTGCACTCTGATTGGTGAGGCAGTGCACACGTGTATATCTATACACGTGTGTATATACAGCCTTTAGACAAGATTTCATGTCCCAGTACTGTACATATAAAGACCGACTAGACATAGATCAGATCAAGTCATGAAAAATGATGAGAAACACACCAGAAAACTGAGGCAAATAAAATTTTAAAATAAAATTTATATTCACATGCATTTTGAAATTATTTCTGTTCCATATATAGTGTGTGTGTTTCCGTATATGACAGGTATGAAGATGATGACTGGACTGATAGTGAAGTTGCTGGACTGACTGAAGCAGAAGACAGAAGACAAGTATATTGCAGTGTTAGTGTGTATAACAGTAGTGAACGAATGTACATATGAATATGAAAATGTAAAATGTGTGATTGTATATATGTATGAGATATATAGACAGAGTGTTATAGTGAGGAGCTGTGTAACAACAGAATTGTACTGATGTTTGTATTAAACAAATTTGTCAAAAAGAAAATATTATTTTTATTGTGTTCAAACAAATTTGTCTAACGTATTCAGTTTATATACAAGTACAATATCATGTGTAATATCTGTGAATGTGTACAAACAGTGGAGTCATAAAATTTTTACTGTTTGAATGTTGAAATATTTATATTTAAATAAAATACTGTGTGAATATATGAAATTCTGTACAGTCATATTCTATTTAAATATAAATATTATATTCCTGTCTGTGATGTTATATAACAGTACAATAATAAACATATTTAAAATAAAATATATTTGTTTGTTATCATCAAACAAAAATCATATAATTGTGTATACAACACCGTTATATACAAACATTTTTGTCAGGGAATCGTCAACATTTATGGTGATTAGTACCTACATAGATCAAGCGAAGATGACATTGCTAGATTAACTGAGATGCATGGCAGTAGAGGATGGCTGGGGATGTTATGCAGTATCGATTGTATGCATTGGGAATGGAAGAACTGTCCAAAGGCGAACACCGGATCTTACCAAGGTAAGTCTTGTAGATCAACGATAATTCTAGAAGCCGTAGCTTCGTATGATTTTTGGATTTAGCACGCATTTTTTGGAATGCCTAGTTCTAACAATAACCTAAACATAGTCAAGCAATCTACGTTATTTAATGATTTAGCAAATATTAGGTCGGCCCCGTATTCGTTTACTTTAAGCGGTAACACATATGACCATGGTTATTATCTTAGAGGTAACATATACCCTAAATGGAGTACTATTGTGAAGAAAATTCCTACTCCAGTTAATAATAAACAGTCCAAGTTCGCAGCAATGCAACAAAGCCAAAGGAAAGACATGGAAAGAGCGCTTGGAGTACTACAATCAAGATTTGCTATAATTAGTAACCCATGCAGACTTTGGGATCCATTTAAAATGACAAAAATAATGTATATTTGTGTTATTTTGTATAATATGATCATAGAGCACGAAAGAGATATAGATGAAGAATACGTCTACGAGGGTGCTTCAGAGGTTCCGGATATATGGTGCGCTGATATGATTGGTAGTGAAATTGAACTCGAGTTTCATGTTTCTAGTCAGATGGCGTATCGAAGTGTTCAACTCCACAAAAGACTACAAGTCGATCTGACCAATCATATATGGAACTTTTGTGTCAATCAATAACTTAGCTAGTTATCGTGTTTTTTCTATGCTACTGTATTTTGTTTAATGATGTTGTTTGTATTTCTATGCTACTGCACTTTTAAGTTGCTTAATGATGTTGTTTGTATTTCTATGCTACTCCTTTTTTTTAATGACTTTTTTGTATTTTGTTTAACGTTTCATCGTTCAGTACACATACCAAACATATTTATCAAGTCGAACTAGTTGAATGTGAACGTAATAGGCTAGGGCAGCTATTGAATAGGCGCCCTATGATGGGGCGCCTGTTAAAATGGCACCCAAAACCAACCGCCCGGTTTTGGGCGCCGTTTTAACAGGCGCCCCACCACAGGGCGCCTGTTTAACAGCTGCCCCCACTCTGTTATGTTTTTGTAATAAAAAACACTGAATTCTGGATCAATTCAAGATATTACACTCTATTGGAGGCTTATTTGAGTGAAATTGTTACATATATGTAATTATAAATCTTTGTTGGAGATGCTGTTAGACCTTTTATACAATTGTACTTGGATACCTTTTAGTATAAATCCTCCTAACAATCCCTATGCAAAATTGTTTTCAATACACAATAGCTTTTACTATATTCAGATTCACTTAATTTATGCATGGTTCAGGGTTAACAATAAAAAAACTGCAACACAGACTTAAGTTTCAAACAATTATCTTAGCATACTATTATATCAACAATTGCATCAACTCAAAATCTTTTTAATAAGCTTTGATTATTCATTTAAACGTTTCAATCAATAACTCTACCATATGTTGCATATTAGTATTATTACCTTGTAAGCTTTTTTTTTTTTTTGCATTCTACGGTCTCTGTGTCTCACATATTTAAGCCTACTCAGCTTATAGTTGACTATATAAGGAAGAAAGCGCACACAATTATCATTTATGTGCCATCCTTTCTTCCATAGCAGCTCCTCATATAAATATAACTAACAATTCCAATCTTTATTCATATTTGATTTCAGAAAACTCCTCTTCTAGCTATAAACATGTTATATGATCATATAAAAACTTGAACATTGCCTGTATTTATATACAACTTTAAAATATACTTACCACTTTCAAATCTTTAAATTTCGGTTACTTCAGAATTTACAAATATTAGTTTTAACCTGACAAGCACAACATTTTAAATCAAAACAACAAACTAACATTCTTCAGTCACAATACCAACCAATTAATACATAATACAATTAACAATTCAACCACTTTATCATCTAAAATAACAAAGTACTAATTCCTTTCCAAGCAAACTTTCAAATACTTGATCATTTGGCTTCATCAATGCCTGCAAAAATACTTGAAGCTGCCTCATCATAAAACGAGGCACCCCAAGATGCATAAAAGCACACAAGGTTAGACTAAAGCCTGGTGTAAGTAATTCACTTAATATGTAACATTAAACTATCAAGTTAGCCTAGATAATACTTCATTATTCAAGTGTACTGGCAGCTTCATTTTGTGCTTATTCCTGTGAAACGACCCAGACTTCCCCGATCCCGGAAGAGACGGAGGAGCCCGGATTGCTTTGAGAATACGACACATCAAAACACAAACAATGAAACATTTCATTGATATTACACCAATTTACATTAGAGTACAAGAATATAACAGAGTATGAATAAATATTTTACAGCGGAAAATATTAAAGATTAAAATACATAGTACAGTGCAAAATATATACATAGATATAACGGGCAGTGGAAAATACATCGATTAGCACAACTGAAGGAAATACATGGATACAAAGCTTTCCGAATATAGCTCCAACTATAAACCAGGATCCTGTGAAATAGAAATCTGCAAAACCAAAAGTACTAGTTGCCCGTGTGGAAAATATGGTCACCCAGAGTTTAGGTAGAAACAATAAACTCTGAGTCAGTCATGGGACTAGTGTGAGAACTAAAACATTTATTAAATCTATACTCTAAAAGTTGGGAAATCATGGGACCACGCCGTATAACACAGAACGGGTTTACTCCACATGAATCTCAGTTTAAAATAAAACAACCAATGCTTTTAGGAAAATGAAGCTATTATAAGACTTAGGTCCCATTATACAATGCAACGCAAGCCAAAGGATAGAGTTTTCCCTTACAATAGCCAAAAATGCTTGCTAGGTTTAAAACAAATCATTTTGGTATTACTGTAAGTTCATAGTGTCAAAATCAACTTCAAATATAAATGTATTAATCCTAGACGACATAGGTACCGTATATTATGCCGGCATACATAGGTTTACAACTAAAATCGAAAAGTCATGTACTGGAAATTGGATTTTCATCATGAGTCGAGGCAAGGGATCATCCTCACCGGTTTCGAGACACTCTAGCAAGTGCCTCAGGATCCCCCGCAATGAACCCTTGGAATCGGTAGGGCCGGTCCACACTTACTTTAGTGGATTGGTTATTCCTGAAAACACGTTTCCCGTCCTATTAGACCTATCTCTGAGCCATTAGAGACTCAATATCTGAGGCGCCTCATTCCATCATCAACATAAGTAAAAATGTCTGGGCTCCATACCATGACACCACTTCTAGCAAGAAAGAAACATCGTGCACTCCTTACGGTCACTATCCCGTTTTTGACTCATACCGATGTGTGAGGCTCGCGAATTAACACTATACACAAAGCTACACTAATTAAAATTGTGCTTTGATCATCATCCCAAGACTTTTCTTTACAACAAAAGCCTTGTTCATTTGCATCTTTGCATGCCACATTGAAAATCCACGCCATGCGACTGATGTCTATCAATATATAACCTCTAAGCTCATACATCTTAGAGAAGGGTGTTAAGAAAGAGAATAAATTCTCCACCACCAAGCAGATATATATTTAATAGAAATCAATAAACATAGAATGAAATCCAATGTCAGACACACATCCGTTTACAAGTCTGTTCTAGGTGCGAACGAAACCGGAGGCACCTTATTCCTTGTCCCATATGTCCAATACAGGAGAGAGGTCCTCGCATATCCGGTCGATCTCCAAGTACGTCTGGATGATCACCACTTATTACCTTTTCTTGGCTATACAGCCCAATCAAGACATCAGTAATCATCCAAACGATGTGAAGATCTTCGGTCTTCAACCACCGTCTTCATCGTCGACTTTTACTTGTTGTATTAGTTATTCAGAATGGGTTCAACCCGGCCTTTCCGAATAATTCGCGTATTTTATAATCAATAATCAAGTGCTATAAAAACACATCATACGCCTTATTCCAATTCATAATATTCTTTTATTCAAATATTTGCATTTTAGGGGAAAAAGTTCCCATTAATTTTGTCAAAGATAAATTCTTTTAAATTTATCCTTTAATCTTCCATTGGATATCCATTTCAAAAGGTTTTAATTTATTTATCATCAATTCTAAACCAAATTAAGGTTTTTAAAACTAGTCAAGATTATCGAGCCTTGCCGAAGTAATCATTTATTTTTCCAATCCCAACCTATTCAACCATGGAGCAAAACTGATAATACTCCATATCTAACACCCACTATGTTATCGGTAAAATTAATTACCATTTCATGCTCAAATCTAATTAAAGATTTATCTATTGCATGGAGTAAAACTGGCGTTACTCCATTCTTGATTGTTTCCTTAATTTTGGAAAATTTAGTTACCTCATTCCCCTTTCAATTTAATTAAAGATCTATTAAAACTCCAGTTTGTTTTTTAATCCCAAAAATCATTCCTTTATGATTATTCAACTTTAAGAAATTAATCTTGTCTTTAACTAGGTTAAAGAACTGGTGTCATTTAAAACATAGTTAACGATAAACCCCAAATCATATTCCATCAAAATGGGATCTTCACAGAATTCATAACAATATATAATGGACATAAGCTTCCGTATTGTACTAATACTATAAACGGAATAACGATAAGGCCTTTTAAATTCCATAAATAATATTGGTCTTCCTTCATAGAATCTCATTTCAGTTATTACCAAATTGAATTCGCTTCAATGCCAATTTAATGTACTAAATTGGAAAATCTTATATTTGGAAAATTTCCATTAAATCTTAATCAAAAGATTTATAAATTCCAAATCATATCTTCCCTGTTAATTAGGTTAAAGAACGAATGGTATTTAAAACATTGTTCACTATAAATCCAAAATTCAAATTTCATTTCAATTCCAATTAAATTAATTGGTAAACTCCTTTAAATATTAATTAGAAGAATTATTATGTTCTCAACTAGGTTTAAGAACGATGTTATTAAAGACACCATTCACGATAAACCCAAAATCCAATTTGATATTAAATACAAGGCTCTAAATAGAAATTACGTCGGCTTATATTCAATATCAAATTCTTAAACCAGCAAATATCGTATTGGAAATAACGACATTTGTATCTTCCAAATTCCTCAAAAATATCCGTACAATCACGGAATCTAATATCAAAATACTCCGAAGATTATTTCCATTCAAATCCATTCCAATTTATTCAATGGAAAATTCTGGTTATTTTAAAACCCCTTTTTTTCATTCCAATTTATTTATTTAAAAACATTGGATTATTATTCTAGTTAATAACTAGTTCATTCAGATAAAAATATCTTTTATCCTTTCAAATACGGAATTTTTCATCCAAAATCTTTCCAAATCATTTATTATGATTTTATATATTTTTTCCATATTTTTAATAATTTTATTAAGGCCCTTACAGATGGTTTCCAATAACGGCCACCGAACTTCGTCCATAGCGACCTTTTCTGAAATTGATTTAGACACAATTTGAAATCCAACCATTCAAATTTAAATCTATTATATTTATTGGAAATATATTTTTGATACGAACCCAACGGTTCCGGTTTTAGGAGAATCTAACGGTCGGATCTCCCGGTATGTCAATTTGAAGTGTATGGTTGAAATTCGCGAACGGTCGATGCGCGATGCATTCTATTCATGCCATTATATATATATACACGTAATATATATTTCGTTGATTTCCATTCAAAATGTATTTTATAAATCCGTTTTAAAACGATTCCAACTTCCATTTCAATTTTAAATCCAAATTTAATATTCCATATCAATATAAAATTAAAATGATAATATTTTCAAAATATCTGATTTTGAAATCCATTTTTTCGATATTCATTATAAAATGAATAAAATCGACAGAAAAATCCATTTGAGTTAAAATGGCGTTTAACTACTTAACTCGGCTTCACATATTCATTTCAGTTATGAATATTTCTATATTTTTGTGTTCATCCAAAATCAGACATCAAAATCTATTTTAATTCTTCATCGATTATTGCTTTAAAATATTCGTTATTTTTAAATATTCATTATTTCTGTATTGAAATGCGACTCAGTCAATTACCATATAATTTCATTTATATAGATTTCATGCAGCGCATGTATTCAACAATAATGACAAATAATCATTCAACATTCAAGCATCATCCAGAGTGCATTCTATAACTGTATAAGCATTAAAATAAATAAATAACGCTTACAACGGTTTGTCAATCGATCGATCGACATACAACTAAATATTGTGATTAGTGTATGTCAAATATCATCCCAATACCCATATGGGGTTTTCAAACAACAGTCTATTTAAATAAATCACTGGTTAATAAATTTAACCAATTATAATTTGGTTTGAGTTATTTTTCTACTTAACAAATATTCACTGTTCAAATTATAAATGGATATTTATATCACATTTCAACAACCACAAAGTGCATCCATATTGTTTGAAATACGAGTGTCGGATATTCAAACAATGCTTCTTGTGCAGATGAGTCGTGAATAGTTCATGTGTTGAACTCAAGCAATGTCACATACAACAGATAAAAATCAACACTGGCAATTTCTATATATTTACAGTTATAAAATAAATTAAATAAATGTACAAATATTTTAATGAGAGAATTCTCACACTCGGTTCCACTCTGCCATTCTTTATTTCTGAATTTCTGAATTTCTATTTTATTTTTAATAAAATTAAATCGGACGTCTAATTTTATCAAAAACTATAACTTTCTTCCGTTTCCGTTCTGGTCAGTTCTGAAATGTATAGCTCGATTCCGCGATTGCAACACAACTGGAATCGTCAGATTCCAACTTTGTATGAGAGAGTTGTGTTACTTATATGTTAATGACATTTTTAAAGTAATTAATATAAAAACAAATTAAATTAAAATCACCTTCCACTTTTAACACTGCAAACCGTGTTCGACAGTTGGTTCCAAACTAGGGTTGGATTTTGCGTCAAATCCGTGAAGCTTGGTGACGATCAGTGCCACGTCGAAGAGCTCTGAAAACCGCACCTACGCCCTTGACGCTGGCGAACTCGGTGGCGGTTTGGTGGCGCAATCCTTGAACGCACGGCGACGGTTTGAGCACAAATCCCAAGCAAAATACGCAACTCCAGATGACCACACCCATATGGATTTGAAGAGGGTGGAGAGCATTACAATATTGCTTTAGGAATTTTTAGAATTCATTGTGTGGATCTAAAGATTTTGAAGAGAGAAGGTTGGAACGATTTCCATCGTGAATTGTATACGAGGCAGCGCAGGTTTCTGCTAAAATGAAATTAGGTTTGGAATTTTTCTATTGGCCCGTTATTTATATTTATTTTATTTTTAATTCTTTTAATTCCAAAAATAGTGATTTTACATACGAACTCCAAACAATCCCAACAAGTGTTGTCCCTAGCTAAATACCCCCATTCTGAATACAATGGAATATGTTTCATGAGCCAATTCGACTGTTTCAGTCAGTTTTTCTCAGAATTAAAATATAAATCAATATATATTGAGTTTAAACATACATTTTAATTTACCGGGGCTATATACTGACTCCAAAAATTACAGAAATATAAATCTAGCTATGTTTTGACGATACGGTCCAAACAAAACTAATTTTGTTGAATTCGAAGGCCGTTTGAAAAATGGGCTTTTTCCAGTCGATTAAATCAAAACTAAAATTACCAAACACATTTAAATTTACCACGCTCACATATTTATTCCATAAATTATGAATTTTGAAACCTAATAATAATTTGATATTCCAGATCCAACAAAAGTGATTTCATCGAAAACAGAGGTCATTTGCAAAATGACTATTTTTAAGGCCTATATATTATTTTAAAACATAATTAAATTCAGTAGCGACTATTCTAAATTTTCAAATGGACATAAATTTCAATTTAAATTATGAAATCTGAATTTTTCACATCCGTTAGAAAGGTATAATTAAATAGATTCAAATGTTTCTTGTTTTACTGGAATCCGATTTATTTTGAATTTTGTACATTCATTTGAAATTAAAAATCGAATTTTCAAACTATCGCGCCATTTCAGGCTCGTTTTATAATTAAAATAAATTTATACATTCCAACTTCGATTTAAATAAATTTTCAGTCGTTGATATTTAAAATAAATCATTTTAAATGTTCAAAACCCATTAAAATAGCTAAAAATAAAATTTTTAAATTGGTTCAGATATTCCGGGTTGTTACATCTTGTGTCAGATAATGTTGCTATGTTTGTGTATATATCAAGGTATACAGTCATATATTCAAGTATATTAGACACAAGATTCATTTCAAAATTCAACCCAAGCATCAAACGTGCACAAACGCATTAAATATCTATCTATAGATCAGGTCAACTCAACATAGCTCAGCCTACACTTAGCACTTTTCTCAGCTACTCAGCATGCCTATGTGTAACATATCATTTATAACTCATCAAGGCCAAAGCTAACACTTGAATTCACTAGTGCACATTGTCTGGGTCATTATCCGTTACTTTCAGACACTCGAACAAACAAGCCATGTGCAAGCTTGCATTGAGTCCCATGCCAAGCTAATCAAAGAGCTATCAGACCTGAGTTATCCTTAGTTATTTACTTAGTTTCCATGTTCCTTTTAGTTCACTATTCCTGTTTTCCTAAGTGCCATTCTATTTCCAGAAACAACCCATACAAGTTGTATGCCAAATCATTCATTCAAGCACATCAACAACCAATGATTTAATTATCATTCATTCATCAAGTCATAGCCATGCACTCACATAAAAATGTGGCAGCCAATATTTAATATGTATAATAAACTATCCATTACACTTATACAGCAAGTGCCCTTAATATTTATAATAATTTTGTTGCTACTAACATGTGACCATGAGTGCTTTTATAAGGCACACCCTAAATCCCCATTTCCTGTCACTTGTGTTTTAATCCAGCATCATATATTTGATTAGCTTTACTAAACCACAATATATATTTTTACGGAAATTCATTGGCAACTAGAGGCTCGACACATGATAATTCATTGCACCCCTAGTTACCATATTTTATTCAGATATAAAACATAATCAATGCCTACTTGCACTACTGCCTTACACCCTAAATAACACCACACTTAGATAGAAATGGTATAAAACCAATTTTTTCTTTGGATTTATTATTACTGAATCTTTTTAGATCTAGCCAGCAGCCATGCTTTCAATGGACTTAAGCATTATTTGCAAACATGCACCATATTCATTCTAATAATGTTATTAAAATTTTAGCACTGCCATGACCTCATCCTTCATATGATAAATCAGTCAAGACTCGTAACACATTCATTACAATCCAACTGTTTCATAAAGATAAATTGCTTAATATTGGAAAATCTAAGGCTGTCTTTTTCTTAGGACTTAATGCCATATATTAAGTGAGATTACTCACCTATATTTCTCTTTCCTCTATTCTTTAATCCCTCGGTCAGTCTCATATCTTCCTAGAAATTGCTACCATTCTTTTATTTCATTTGAGTAGAAAAAGATGCTAGCCTCTCAAGCCTTATGTCATGTATATTTATCCAGTCGCTAGCTAAGGTTTAGGTGATTTGGAAATTTCCATTATACCCTAAGAAAGCCATACTGAATTACACTGCTATTTTTCTAGTTGTCTACCCTTGTGATTATACTTTTTTTCTCAAAATTTCGGATAGATGTAGTTGTTTTGTTTCCTATAAATGCTAGGGTTATGGTTATCCTTTTTGCATAGAAAAGTTCTTTATTTATCTCTACACTTATCCTATCATTTTTCATGCTACTTGCATGTTTCCTTTATCATTTCACTTGCCAGAGAGGTTTCATTATTCTATTGATATATGCAAGTTGTATATCTTAATATAAACAACTCATTCCCTTTAAAACATCTGGTGCTTGCTAATCTTATTTATATATATGGCACCTTCA
The DNA here is from genome assembly GCA_030737875.1 of Allium sativum. Classification (NCBI taxonomy): domain Eukaryota; kingdom Viridiplantae; phylum Streptophyta; class Magnoliopsida; order Asparagales; family Amaryllidaceae; genus Allium; species Allium sativum. Next base: position 622,100,762 of record CM060909.1, on the reverse strand, counting down.
ATTATATTAACAAATACATTCAATTTTCATGTATTATAAAACCCGAGTACCCATGCATACTTCTTTACTATTCACCAGGATATTATTTCCAGAAATAATAATAATATATGCATATTATATAACTCAATACAAATATCCTATTTCCTTGATAAAATCTGTTGCCTAACATATTAATTTATACATATATTCTCTTGCTTATTATCTTATACACAAGTTTACACTACTTAATATCATAATAATCTTCTTATTATATTACTTACACAAGCACATTTTGCATATCTTAAACCTAATTCTCATATTTTATCATTAATGTCATGTATATATTTTATTTCAGGATTTTAACATAATAAGGATAAGAACGGTGTGCACATGCACACTCAATATCATCATTTATTAGTCACGCACACACACACTTATTTTCTAAAGTGCCTAATCACTTAAATTAACTTATTCAATGGGTAAACTTAGGGTCATTACAAAGCGTCATCGCAAAACTTTGGTCTAAAAGAACATATGTAGTAATACTGCAAATTTTATGTCATATAACCAACCAAACCTTTGCACGTTTACTCATTGAAGTATACTCATCATATATAGCATATTACACTGCACCAAGTATATATATATAATGCTTCATTGTATCACGAATAGTGCAGCATCTCTAAATGCATCTGATTTGCACTCGCTTTCCACTGACTCTCTTATTCATTCTTTATTCGAACATGAACGAGTGGATGTGGTTTTGTTCCAAGTTACAGAAGAAGAGATGTTTAACATGGGTCATACAACCCATATATATATATATATATATATATATATATATATATATATGAGGAGTGCTCCGCAGCACCCCACATTTATAGCTTTCGAAAGCCCACCATTGTTAAGCACAAATTTATACTCAAATAACACTTTATGGGGAGAGAGAATGGGTAAGAAGATAGAGAAACTGAAAAAATGTAGTTAAAATCAAAGGCCATTTAAGGGTACTTTACTATCTAGGGTGCAATGCAATTCTTATATATATATATATATTAATGATCATTAGTTTTATCTATAATTAAGAAAGTTGCGGTTTCTTCTTACTTCTGTGGAGGGGGAAAACAAGCGATCTAGGTCTCTAAGAGTATCTCTAGAAGTAGCTAGAGATGCAAAAATGGGGCGTCACCCCATTTTAATTCGTTCTCCCATGCTCAGCAGAGGAGATTTGAGTGTGGAGATCGAATTGAAATGGGTCGTTGACCCATTTTTTTAAGCGTTGATATGTAAACGGGGTTCAGAAACCCATTTATAGATTAGAATGATTTTTGAACCTTGTTCAGGAGTTTTTTTTGTTAAAAATAGTATAAATGGGTTTTTGTTTCTCATTTATGCTATAAATGGAAATCGGAAAAATTAGATTTAAAAGAAAAAACAAATTAATGCACTGATTTCTTCCACCATATGTCAAAGAGATGGGAGATATCGACGCTTTGTTTATTCTACTTCTCTCGTTTTTTGATCGAACTGCCAGAGATGCTCTAACGTTTCCTTTATTTGTTCGACTGAAGCTGATAAGCCACTTCTCAAAGCTTTAAACAAACTAAACAAAAAATCTTGTATGTAGATCAAGATTCTTCGACATAAGGCTTCGATAAAATCCCAAAATAGGCTCTTTGGTAAATTGGATCTGTACTCAACGATAGTTCTTTTTTATTTATGGGATCATGACATCAGAGAATTCGAGTGTTTCAGCACAACCATTTTTAACTTCAACTTCTCATACTGAAATTCCTCTTCTTATAACTGATTTTCTGATGATCAGATCTGTAACTGCCACTATATATGTTCTATTTGTATAAGCTAAGAATCTTATTCCTTGTTTCAAATTTTAAATTTTATTGCTTGGATTGTTGAATAGTCCATCGTAATAGCGATATAAAATATATTGGGCCGCATCTTTATGTTAACTATATATTTCTATTCTGAGCGTAGCCCACTGTTGTAACATAAGGGTCTATATATACTAGACCTCTGTACATATCAAACATCATTCTGAATAAAAGTTTTTTTTACAGTTTCTTTCGAAACAATATCAGTTCAACAACTCTCCAATTACATTCTGCATAAACACTGCGTGCAAATCATTCATTTACATTACTATTATAAATCTATCTTGTTATCAGAGCCACCATGTGCTAACTGCATTGCCATCGAGTTTTGATCTGCATTGATCACTCAGAGGCAATTCTTGCAGCAGTCCATCAGAGAAGCTTCATCATCTGGACTCCTCCCATCGAAGATCTCATGATCTTGTCATTTGAGAGCTATGACTCTATCAGAAAGGCAATTGTGCCTCGCCACCACCTGCGTGGCTGCAGCAACTATTCCTAACAAAGTTTAGTGGTATAGAAAACCTAAACTCAAAGTAATCGATTAAGAAAACCCAAGAAACCACTCAGTTGATCAGAGTGCCGTCCAAAGAAAGTTTTCAGACATTACTCCCATCAAGAATTGAAGCATTCATCACGATATAAACCTTCTGGTTGCATCAATTATCAACTGAAGGCGTTTCTTAAAGCTTTCTCAATTCAAGATCCACCCAGTTCAAAATTTTCATACCTGTTTCTTACTAGATTCACTTCCATCATGTTCCTTTTTGTCATGACGAATCAAGGAGACATCACCAGCCCTCAAGCAGTAGAGTATCAGCTGGTCAACCTGATCCCACAATTGATCTTATGAAGGCCATAATCAAAACACAGAGTCAACTAATCTCTAAAAAACTCGACGAGTCCAATTTTCTGTTATAGAAATTACAAAGGCTGTTACAGGTTATGGCTTAGAAGATTTCATATACGGTACCGTCGAAAGAAACTTCTCTACTCAGTCATCTGCAAGAATTATGCACTACAGACGACAATTACATAGCATCAGAAAAGAAGAATCCACAATGAATGAATATCTTCTCAAAGTAGAAACAACAATAGTACAATAGTCAGTGGTCTTGACGATGACTATGAAGCTATTACGGCAATTATTATATCAATGGATCCTACCCCAAATTTACAATATGTATACTCTACTCTACTAGCCCATGAAGGCAAAATTGATCACAAGAGAAGTGTCAATTCTGATCCATCAATCAACTACACCTCATATGGAAGAGGAAAATTTCAAGATAAGGGAAACTCATCAAGAAATCAAACCAGCAGTCAAAGGGGAGGTCAGGCTTTTAGAGGCAGAGGTCATGGTATGAACAACAATAGTAAAGTGTGATGTCAAATAAGTAAAAAGTATGGTCATAGTGCTGCTAAGTGTTACTTCAGACTCAATATGAATTACACTCCTCAACAAAACAGTAGTTCTAGTAATAATCCAAGTGTGAACAATGTTAGCAATCAAAGTGACAACAAATCAGAAGTGCATAATGCAGATACAGCCAAAGTTGAAGATATTAGTGATGACAGTTGATATCTTGATTTAGGAGCTACAAATCATGTGACTAACAATTTGAACAACTTAAATCTTGGAAATGTGAATACAAAAGTATGCAAAACTTACTTGCTGCAAATAGCAGAAATATTCACATAGCACACACTGGAAATGCAATAATTGATGGATCAAAATAGCTATATCTTTAAATTTTATTAAGGGTACCATCAATTAGAAGAAATCTAATGAATGTTTCCCAGTCTGCCTAAGATAATAATGTATATTTCAAACTCTTTACCTATGCATGTCTTAAAGATATACTGACCCATGAAGTAATTTTGCAGGGTAATGAATCCAATGGACTACACAAGCTTAATGTCAATAAATCTGAAATCAATGACTGTAGTGACAATATTCACTTATCAAATTTGTCTAGTGATCATGTATTGACTATTTCCTGTGACAATGTTCCTACTAATTCTAATGATCAAGTAATAGTTACTAATAGTAAATCTGTGCAAGACAGTGAGTTTGAACTATGGCATAATAAACTGGGATACCCCAGTATAAAAATTATGAAACATGTGATTGGGAAAAATAATAACATTAACATAGACAAATTTCCAATCACATGTGTGCACATTTTGTCAAATGGGAAAGAGTCATAAGATTGCATTTCTAGATTCTAACACAAAGTATTCTAGATCACTTGAATTAATTGCCACAGATCTATGGGGTCCAACTCCAATTTGTTCATACTATGGGTACAAGTACTATATCCCCTTTATAGATGGTTACAGTAGATATGTTTAGATATATATGCTTAAATGTAAATTTGGCACTTGCAAAACTGTGCAACAATTCATTACATATGTTGAAAACCAAACTGGGAATAAAGTTAAAATGTTTCAGACAGATGGGGGGTAAGGAATTTCTACCATTAAAACAATATTTTTCAAATAAGGGTATTTAAACAGAACTACCTGCCCCGATACATCTGAACAAAATAAGGTCATAGAGAGAAAGCATTAACATATCGTTGAAACAGGGCTAACATTACCTGCAAAAGCTTCAATGCCTCTTAAATTTTGACCTGAAGCTTTTGCAACAACAGTGTATCTAATTAATCTAATGCCCAATAATATCCTAAAATTCAAAAGTCCTCATGAGATTTTAACTGGTAATAATCCAAATTACAATTACTTGATAACATTTAGTTGTCAATGCTTTCCCTATTTAAGACCATATACCAGTCATAAACTTGATTTTAGATCAGTACCATGTACATTTCTGGGGCACCCAAACAATCAAAAAGGGTACAAGTGCTTAAATGACAAAGGAAGAATTTATGTGATCAGACATGTAGTGTTCAAAGAAAATGTGTTTGCATGTAGTAACTCTGGAATTAGAACCACACATAAAATTCAAAATCCATGACAATCCTATCTAACCATACCTGATGTAAAGGATGTAGTCATACCAAATCAGCAATGTCAGACCAGTAGTGACTACAAATCTCAACACACAGTGCCATCTGATGGGCCAGGTCAAGAGGAGCATGCAATACCATCACCTGCCTCTAGTCATAACACTCAGCAACACATATTAGTGATGGTAATCAATCTAACCATAACAATGATAATATGGACACATGTAATACAGTACAACATGACACCATAGAGATCAACAAGAATCAACATTATATGATGACCAGGGCAAAATGTGGTGTGTTTAAACCGAAAATTTACAACACAATTTTGGAAAATCAAAAACCTGTATCCTATCATGAAGCAGCCCAATCTAATCACTGGACTACAGCCATGAATGAGGAGTACAAGGCCTTGATTAAAAACAACACATGGACACAAGCAATTGCTCCTACTCACAAAAATATCATTGGTTGTAAATGGACCTTTAGAATAAAAAGAAATTCTAATGGATCAATCTCAAAGTATAAGGCAAGACTTGTTGCAAAAGGGTATTCAAAATAGAGTGGATTTGACTTTACTGAAACTTTCTCACTTATTGTTAAAACTACCTCTATAAGAATAGCCTTAACCATTGCCTTACACAAGAGATGGCCCATCAAGCAACTCGATGTAAATAATGCTTTTTTGAATGGTATCTTACAGGAAGAAATATAAATGGAGCAGCCACAAGGGTTCATACAGCAGGGAAAAGAAGAGCTTGTATGCAAATTGAACAAAACCATTTATGGGTTAAAGTAGGCTCCTAGGGTTTGGTTTGACAAGCTAAAAGAAACACTTGTCAAACATGGATACAACTCACTCAAATCTGATAACTCCATCTTTACAAAATTCACCACTGTTTCTACTACTTATATACTTATATATGTTGATGATTTTATAATTACAGGAAATAGTTATGTTGAAATAAGTGAAATTACAAAAGCCTTAAACTCATAATTTTCCATAAAAGACCTTGGTGACCTAAATTACTTTCTAGGAATCAAAGTAAAAAGGATTGACAATTCTGAAATTCATCTTAGCCAAAGTTAGTATATTTCTGAAATTTTAATTAGAGCAAAAATGCACAATGCAAAATCACTTCCTACTCCTATGATTACAAGTCCACAACTGTCAAAAACTAAAGGAGAAGCTATCAAAGATGGAAAACAATACAGAAGTTTGGTGGGAGCATTACAATATGTCACAATTACCAGGCCAGATATTTCCTACAGCGTTAACAAAATCAGCCAATACATGCAAAATTCGTTGGATTAACATTGGAAAGCCTTAAAGAGAATACTCAGATATTTAAAGGGAACCATAACACAAGGACTTATACTAAAGCACTGTCAAACTCTCAGCATAAATGCATACTCAGATGCAAACTGGGCTACTGATCAGGACGACGGAAAATCAACATCTGGTTACTGTGTATATTTAGGAAAAAAATCCTGTGTCATAGTGCGTAAAAAAGCAAAATACTATTTCTAGATATAGCACGAAGGTTGAATTCAGAAGCATGGCAAGTACTACTGCAGAATTAATGTGGATAAACTCACTTTTTAGAGAACTCAGAGTTAAATTCAGCAAAAAACCTAAGATTTGGTGTGACAACACTAGTGACATCTCCTTAAAAGCTAATCCAGTTCTTCAATCAAAGACTAAACACATTGAATTTGATCTATACTTTATACGTGAACAATTAGTGAAGAACAAACTGGAAATCGGATCTATACCTTCCCATAATCAAAAGGCAGTCATACTTATTAAGCCTCTCTCAAAGGTAAACTTTGCAAGGTAGAGCTCTACGTCGATGATGAAGATCCAAGCAATCGTATAGATCTGCAAATCTTCATGCAAGAATAGTTGATATCCAAGCTCGTGATGTTCTCTCTTGGCTTCTCACTCTCTATTTGCCAACGATTGGGAAAGTTGTGAAATTTTTCCATAGTTAGAAGCTGCGCCGCCACCATAAGTTTATTTTGCATCTCTTCAGCAAACCTTATTCCACGAATATGATTTGAGGGGGGGGGAGGGGTAATAGCGATATAAAATATATTGGGCCGCATCTTTATGTTAACCATATATTTTTATTCTGGGCATAGCCCACCGTTGTAACATAAGGGTTTATATATACTAGACGTCTGTTCATATCAAAAATTATTCTGAATACAAGTTTTTTAACAGTTTCTTTCAAAACAATATCGGTTCAACAACTCTCCAATTACATTCTGCATAAACACTGCGTGCAAATCATTCATTTACTATATTATTGTAAATCTATCTCATCGACTTTCAAACAACGACTCACTGAGATTGCGGCTTCTGACAGAAAAATGGTTATTATTTGATAATTTACATGAACCTTGCTAATCCAATGGTTTTGGGAATTAATCGTTGATGCAGTTTCCAGTTGATTATTTGGCATGCTTCACATTTTGAGTTTTGTTGGTTGTTTCACACGTTTTACATTTGTTAAAAGAGAAGATAAAGTGATACTTTTTCCTATTTGGTTCCCAAAGTAAGTTGTCACGGTGATATTAAGTAGAATATTCATGTTTATGGTAAAATCTACGCCGCTGTTTCTGGCCATTTCTAAGACTAGATCAAAAGCATGTATATGAATTTAATGGTTTTGAGCAGCAGGATGGAGGAATGTTCATAGATGGTTTTTGTGATTCAAACATATGGTTTCTAGTGACAAAACAAACGTTATCTCATTAGCAACTGAAAAGAAGAAATATTTTTGGATATTAATCGTCGGTCATTGAGGATGCTGGTTAACTTAAATGAAGGCACGTGGGTTTATTAATATGCAAAAGATTTGGAGTATAATCTGTCAAATCTATTTTTGCACTGGGTTGCGTTTTGCTCATGCCTGAAAGGCTGAAATGGAAGCATAGAAGAATGATTCAACAACGTGGGATTAAGTCAGTAGCATCATATAGGACGGTTACTGCTATTGAGAGCCATTCAGTTTGCTTTTTATGTGTGCCCAACTTGTTTGTATGAAATGGAAAATAACTGCTCGGGGATGGAGCAGTAAATTAGTTTAGATTGTGGGGTTGAAATGAAGTGCACAAGGATGCACTTGAAGGAGTGGAGAAAGTGGCCTTATCATTGGTCCACTTTATTGTTATTTTGAATTTACTTATGTTTGTATTTCTTGTTTTATTATGTTAGGTTTCTTGCACATTTTCTTTAAGTCGTTCTAACTAGTATGCTAACCTGTTCTATGTACTGTTTTTCTAAAAATTAATAAAGACATACCAATATATATATTCCACCTCATGTTTGTATTAAAGAATGTAGTGGAGGGGGAGAGAGAGTTAGTAGAGGAAGAAAGAGTGATTGTGTGGTGGAAAAGAAGGTGGCCAAAGGGGTGCTCCACTATTTGAAGTGTCTATGATAAGGTGTAACAACCCAAATTTTAACAACATGTTAAGACAAGAATCAAGGCAGAATTAAATGTTAAAATCTAAATCAGGGAAAACGGGTTGAGCCATTGCGTTCGTCTCGGAAAAACACGCGAAATAGAGTCTGAAATTTCGTAAATCGGAGTCCGTATGATCAAGATATGGCCTCGCAAAGTTTCACGAAAAATTCAAATTCAAAAACAGATTCAAATTTTCAGAATTCAGGGTAGGCGGGAAAAATCCCGCCCAGACAGGTCGACACGGGGGTCGACACTAGGGTCGACCTCCCCCCCAACCAGGTCGACACTAGACTCGACCTGGGGGTCGACCTGTGTGTCGACCTCCCCCCAGGTCGACTGGGGAGTCGACCTGGGTGTCGACCTCCCTGGTCGGCCAGGTCGGCCTGGTGCACCTGTTTTGGCTCCTGGGTCTTGTTTTGGGGGCTTGTGACGATTTTAGATGGCTCATATCTATCCTAGGGTTTATCCTATGGCTAAAACTAATCCTAAACACTATAAAAAGACCCTAAGACCTAGCTTAAATCATACTATTTCATTTTAGCCTCATGCAGCCGCCATTAAACCTAGAACTCTAAATTAAAATTACAAAGAACAAAATTAAAGAAGACGAAGGATGATTCTTGAAGGCTACAACTAGAAGCTACAACAACTACGATGCTTTAGACAACGGATTTGGTGCTATTTGATTTAAAGTTTTGATTTGGATTGCTTGCTTCATATTGTAAGTTCTATGTCACTTTTTAGGCAAAAACGCTAAAATAACATGGACATGCTATGAATTGAAACCGGATTTAGGAACTATTATTAATCCATGTTTATATTGTTAAACTTTGAATCATAATTTGGGAATCTTGCTATGTTAATGTTGCAAGTTAAACTTATCATGATTTTGATGTTGTTATGAATCACTTGGGCTTAATCGTATGGCAAGTTGGACTAATACATGTCCATGGAATCACTATGTTTGTTGAAATCTTTATGTTGATTAAACCATGCCTATGATGCTAATTAAACCATGTCTATGATGTTAATGAAACTATGCCCGTGATGTTAATATACCTATCATGTTAATGACAAATTGGGAATTGCTAGGTAGGAATCATTATGTTTATAATGCTAGATGAGAATCATTATGTTAAAAATGCTAAATTGGAATCCACTATGCCTATTAGAATTACCATGCCTTTAATGTTTCATGTTTGTAATAAAATTATTATTATGCCCGCAATGATTATTATGCCTATGATGTAAAGTTGAAATCATCATGTTAAACTAAGTTTGAACCATTACTATGCCAAGTTATTATTATGCTAGTATTGAAACCATGTGATATGTTATAGCATGTTTATTATGCAAGTGATGTTGGAATTGTCACATATGCCTATCACATGTTTGGTGTTATTCCCCTTTATCTCTTGAATTGTTTGTGCTTGTGAACGAAGTACGCTTATATACGTTGGGGACACGATTGGGTAGAATAGGCAAAACTTGAATTGATTATAATCATAAACCGTGAAATTTGGCATAAGCAGAACATGAAATATGGCACGAAAACTTGACTTGAACATGCCATAACTTGACTTGAAACATGCCTTAGTTGGACATAAAATTTATATGAACATGCTATGAAAGTAGCACGAATTTGATAAGAACATGGGTATGACTTTAGAAAACAAGAAAGTGGCCAACTCGAGGTTGGGTTGAGTTTGTAGTGTAAATCTGCCTGGAACCGCCCGACAAATCAAGTTTCTACAAACAATAGAATCCAATGTGGGTAGTTGGTCATATCTTGCTTGAAACCCGAGGTTGGGTTGAGTTCGTAGCGTAAACCTGCCCGGAACCGCCCGGCAAATCCAGTGGCTACGAACAATACGATCCAATGTGAGTGGTTCGGTGCATTAACGAATCAATTAATGCCAATTAGGGTTAAGTCATGAACATGAAAAGACAACTTAACCAACTTGAACACGATTTGTAGGGCTAAGTCATGAACTTGAAACGACAACACTTAGTCAACTTGACATGACATGTAGGCGGGTTAAGTCACGAATTTAAATGACATACTTAACCATCTTGACACGACTAGACTGGAAAAGGATTAAGTCACGAATTACATGACTTAATCGGCTAGGCGGGTTAGGTCACGAATTACATGACCTAATCTGTTAGGTGAAACCCTAGACACGACCCTTTTCAGCAGTAACCCTCTAGATGTATCAAGGTACCCTGGGGCTAGGCTGGGTGGGGCACGATTACTGGGCTGATTGTAAGAGGTGAACGACGGCAGTGGGGTATGCCAGTGTAGGTTCGGTGGACTACGGTCGTGCACGTATTCCGGGGCAGGCACTGGGTATCCGTAGATTTATCTGTGCATCTTGAATCGTGTCAGGGGTTGACACCCTAGGGCTGATACACCCGAAGGTGGACCCAGCATAGGTGACTACATTCGTGATTAGCCGTATGACACAGACACTTGACGAGCTAGAACTTGTAGGGAGCCGATCGACTAGATAATCGCTCCGTAGGACCTACTTGGGTCAGACCCCGTTTCAGGGACATTTCATGATATTGGGCCATGGGATTTATTTCGTGATTAACTTGTGATATGGGCTTAGTATACTAGTACAGTCGATGCAATGAATCTCGAACATGTGATGCTTTACTTGACTTGTCTTGACTTATCCTGATCACCTTAGTCTATCTTGTTCACCTTGACACCATTCTTAAGTTTAGTTCCAATTCATACATGACAGGTTGTTTTAACCGTTTTTACACTGAAAGTCACTAGGACTTACTCAGTCTTTATGACTGACCCTTTTCCTTTCGCCTCTTTTTCTTTCGTCCCCCCCCCCCCCCCCCCAGGTTCTCAGGGAGGAAACACTAGCTCTTAGCTTGGATATCACTTGCTTTGGCTCAGCATGTACGGTTTGCTATGGCTGCTTCTTTTTACTACACTTGGGGAATAAGCTGTTTTTCTGTTTTAAGTTATTGCTTCTTTGGCTATTATTACAAGACAGTTGTAATGAAGTTGTTATTCGAAATGTTTGTAAGAGACATGGTTTACTTTGGAATAAAACGAAGTTCTGTTTTGCTCATAAATTCTTCCGCTGTTTACTTAATTATTTATTTATGTTCTGTCTTGTGATAATTCTGTGATGTTATCTCGATAATACCCCTCCAAAACTAGTGCATTCCCTTTGTGAGTGACCCTAGCGGAGGTGGGGTGTTACACTTGGTATCAGAGCATAAGGTTACCAAGACTGGGCAAAAGTTTTGAAAACCTTTTGAATTTTTTTTTCAAAACCATTTACAAAGAAGCACTTTTCAAGAAAAGTTGGTTTATTTTAAAAGGCTATTCCCCAAAAAGCCATTAGCACAATCTTTGTTTCCTCGTTTGAATCTTTTCCTTTTTCGTTTTCAGCTTATCATGGCCGACGATCTTAATCTTCCCGAGGGTGTCAATATACCCACTTGGTTCCGTCGTTTCCTCGAGCCTCGGGCTAATGTGACAGGCCCAGCCAGTCCTCCTCCTCATCCTCCTCAACCTCCGCGAGAAACCGCTTTTTCAACGATATGCAAGGACGTTAAGGCCATGGGCGGAAAGGATTTCCTAGGAACTGAGACTTTTGTTGAGGCACGGAATTGGTTGAAGGAAACCGAAGACTTGTTTGTTATCTTTGAGGTAGAGGACAATAGGAAAGTACAGTTGACGGCGTGGCTCATGAAAGAGGAAGCTTCTTATTGGTGGGAAGTCACCAACGCTACTAGGCCCATTGAGACTTGGGCGGACTTTAGAGGGAGATTTGGGCTTAAGTTCTTGTCATCGGCAGAGGAGAGTCTCCAAATGGAATGGTTTCTGGCCCTTAAACAAGGGAATATGACGGTTAAAGAATATGTGAACCGTTTCAATCAGCTTGCTCGCTTCGGATTGGAGTTAGTCAACACTCCTCAGAAAAAGGCGCTACGTTTTGCACGAGGCTTGAATGAGCCACTACATGGTTTGGCCATGACTCATGTGCCTATGGGGGCGACCTTTGAAAGCTTGGTGGATATGGCCCTACTGTATGAGGAAGATAAGAAGGGCAAGAAAGGGGTCAAGCCCAACGATTCTCAGAATAAGAAGGTAGACCCCGAGAAAGGAGGCAAGAACGACAACTCACGTGATAAAAGGAAATGCAATTTCTGTGGTATGGAAGGGCACATAGCCAAGGATTGTAGAAAGAGGAAAAGAAAGCAAGGTGAATGTTTTCATTGTGGGGAGACTGGACACATCAGCAAGGACTGCCCTAAGAAGCAGACCGGACCTTCCGGGGGTACATCTTTAACTTCTTTTTCTAGATGCTTTGTTTTATCTTGTTATCTCCTCGATCCTATCTTGAGAACCATAAGTAGAATCTTTTTGGATGTAAACATGTAATTGAAACATGTTATGATTGCAAAATGGTTGCAAGTGGTCGCAAGTGGTTGCTCGTGGATGCATGAATACACATTAGGCACTAGATCGGCTCAGTCACAGTTTCATACTTACATATGCATGAGTGTTTATTTTGGAAACTTGATTGTGCTATCATTTGGTTATTGCATATGATTGAATGTTTGTGCACTCATGTAGAAATTATGAATTATAATAGGAAAATTTTGCATACATATTGGATTCATTTCACTAAACATATTTTGCATTTAGAAAATCAATCAGGCCTGATCATTAGCACTAGCTAAGGAACATATACACACACTCTTTGCATGTGTTCATAAAACATTAGAAGTCTTTTAAGGACCATGGTTGCTTGTGGATGATGTTTTGAGTAGATGGATGATGGATGGTAGGATGCGTTCTTCCTAACTTGGAGATTTCGGGGACGAAATCCTTAAAGGAGGGGAGAATGTAACAACCCGAATTTTAACAACATGTTAAGACAAGAATCAAGGCAGAATTAAATGTTAAAATCTAAATCAGGGAAAACGGGTTGCGCCATCGCGTTCGTCTCGGAAAAATACGCGAAATAGAGTCCGAAATTTCGTAAATCGGAGTCCGTATGATCAAGATATGGCCTCGCAAAGTTTCACGAAAAATTCAAATTCAAAAACAGATTCAAATTTTCAGAATTCAGGGTAGGCGGGGAAAATCCCGCCCAGACAGGTCGACAGGGGGGGTCGACACTAGGGTCGACCTCCCCCCAACCAGGTCGACACTAGATCGACCTGGGGGTCGACCTGTGTGTCGACCTCCCCCCAAGTCGACTGGGGAGTCGACCTGGGTGTCGACCTGGGGTCGACCTCCCTGGTCGGCCAGGTCGGCCTGGTGCACTTGTTTTGGCTCCTGGGTCTTGTTTTGGGGGCTTGTGATGATTTTAGATGGCTCAGATCTATCCTAGGGTTTATCCTATGGCTAAAACTAATCCTAAACACTATAAAAAGACCCTAAGACCTAGCTTAAATCATACTATTTCATTTTAGCCTCATGCAGCCGCCATTAAACCTAGAACTCTAAATTAAAAATACAAAGAACAAAATTAAAGAAGACGAAGGATGATTCTTGAAGGCTACAACTAGAAGCTACAACAACTACGACGCTTTAGACAACGGATTTGGGGCTATTTGATTTAAAGTTTTGATTTGGATTGCTTGCTTCATATTGTAAGTTCTATGTCACTTTTTAGGAAAAAACGCTAAAATAACATGGACATGCTATGAATTGAAACCGGATTTAGGAACTATTATTAATCCATGTTTATATTGTTTAACTTTGAATCATAATTTGGGAATCTTGCTATGTTAATGTTGCAAGTTAAACTTATCATGATTTTGATGTTGTTATGAATCACTTCGGCTTAATCGTATGGCAAGTTGGACTAATACATGTCCATGGAATCACTATGTTTATTGAAATCTTTATGTTGATTAAACCATGCCTATGATGCTAATTAAACCATGTCTATGAAGTTAATGAAACTATGCCTGTGATGTTAATATACCTACCATGTTAATGACAAATTGGGAATTGCTAGGTTGGAATCATTATGTTTATAATGCTAGATGAGAATCATTATGTTAAAAATGCTAAATTGGAATCCACTATGCCTAATAGAATCACCATGCCTTTAATGTTTCATGTTTGTAATAAAATTATTATTATGCCCGCAATGATTATTATGCCTATGATGTAAAGTTGAAATCATCATGTTAAACTAAGTTGGAAACATTACTATGCCAAGTTATTATCATGCTAGTATTGAAACCATGTGATATGTTATAGCCTGTTTATTATGCAAGTGATGTTGGAATTGTCACATATGCCTATCACAAGTTTGGTGTTATTCCCCTTTATCTCTTGGATTGTTTGTGCTTGTGAACGAAGTACGCTTATATACGTTGGGGACACGATTGGGTAGAATAGGCAAAACTTGAATTGATTATAATCATAAACCGTGAAATTTGGCATAAGTAGAACATGAAATATGGCACGAAAACTTGACTCTAACATGCCATAACTTGACTTGAAACATGCCTTAGTTGGACATAAAATTTTTATGAACATGCTATGAAAGTAGCACGAATTTGATAAGAACATGGGCATGACTTTAGAAAACAAGAAAGTGGCCAACTCGAGGTTGGGTTGAGTTTGTAGTGTAAATTTGCCCGGAACCGCCCGGCAAATCCAGTTGCTACAAACAATAGAATCCAATGTGGGTAGTTGGTCATATCACGCTTGAAACCCGAGGTTGGGTTGAGTTCGTAGCGTAAACCTGCCTGGAACCGCCCGGCAAATCCAGTGGCTACGAATAATACGATCCAATGTGAGTGGTTCGGTGCATTAACGAATCAATTAATGCCAATTAGGGTTAAGTCATGAACATGAAAAGACAACTTAACAAACTTGAACACGATTTGTAGGGCTAAGTCATGAACTTGAAACGACAACACTTAGCCAACTTGACATGACACGTAGGTGGGTTAAGTCACGAATTTAAATGACATACTTAACCATCTTAATACGACTAGACTGGAAAAGGATTAAGTCACGAATTACATGACTTAATCGGTTAGGCGGGTTAGGTCACGAATTACATGACCTAATCTGTTAGGCGAAACCCTAGACACGACCCTTTTCAGCAGTAACCCTCTAGATGTATCAAGGTACCCTGGGGCTAGGCCGGGTGGGGCACGATTACTGGGCTGATTGTAAGAGGTGAACGACGGCAGTGGGGTATGCCAGTGTAGGTTCGGTGGACTACGGTCGTGCACGTATTCCTGGGCAGGCACTGGGTATCCGTAGATTTATCTGTGCATCATGAATCGTGTCAGGGGTTGACACCCTAGGGCTGATACACCCGAAGGTGGACCCATCATAGGTGACTACATTCGTGATTAGCCGTATGACACAGACACTTGACAAGCTAGAACTTGTAGGGAGCCGATCGACTAGATAATCGCTCCGTAGGACCCCGTACTTGGGTCAGACCCCGTTTCAGGGTCATTTCATGATATTGGGCCATGGGATTTATTTCGTGATTAACTTGTGATATGGGCTTAGTATACTAGTACGGTCGATGCAACGAATCTCGAACATGTGATGCTTTACTTGACTTGTCTTGACTTATCCTGATCACCTTAGTCTATCTTGTTCACCTTGACACCATTCTTAAGTTTAGTTCCAATTCATACATGACAGGTTGTTTTAACCGTTTTTACACTGAAAGTCACTAGGACTTACTCAGTCTTTATGACTGACCCTTTTCCTTTCGCCTCTTTTTCTTTTGTTCCCCCCCCCCCCAGGTTCTCAGGGAGGAAACACTAGCTCTTAGCTTGGATATCACTTGCTTTGGCTCAGCATGTACGGTTTGTTATGGCTGCTTCTTTTTACTGCACTTGGGGAATAAGCTGTTTTTCTGTTTTAAGTTATTGCTTCTTTGGCTATTATTACAAGACAGTTGTAATGAAGTTGTTATTCGAAATGTTTGTAAGAGACATGGTTTACTTTGGAATAAAACGAAGTTCTGTTTTGCTCATAAATTCTTCCGCTGTTTACTTAATTATTTATTTATGTTCTGTCTTGTGATAATTCTGTGATGTTATCTCGATAATACCCCTCCAAAACTAGTGCATTCCCTTTGTGAGTGACCCTAGCGGAGGTGGGGTGTTACATAAGGTGTATGTATCATGGTTCGAGATTTCGTCCAGCACACCGGAATCCCGTCCATTCCGACCTGGTTCTGGTGTTGCCCGAACCAAAAATTACCCTAAGAACCGGTTCCGGTGATAGACGAGAAAAAAACTGCTGGCAAGAAGAGAATCCCACACTGACCTTTTAGGCTCTGTTGATTAAGGTTACATCGAGCATGAGATCTAACATCTTACATATTTCAAAGTTGAGCATCAGGTTGAAGCGGGGAATATTGAGCATACATACGAGATTGAGCAAGAAAACCAATTAAAAAGGAGATAAAGGAATATATAGATCGTGAACTTTAGGACGCAAAGATGTAGTAGATGAATGGAATACGAGAAACTGAGAAAACAGAAGGCGGCTGTTGCAAAATGATTATGCAGGGTTGGAGAGGATGTATTTTGGTTTACTGGGAGTTCAAATTATAATTGGGCCTAGTTGTTGGGTTTTGATTCTTTTTTTTTCTTGAAAAGGAGTTCTTCTTTTAAATAAAAAGGGAGTATAACAAAGCGTATTCATTATATTAATTAAATTTACATGCCTGTGAAAATCCGTATATTTAAAAAAAATACAGGTTAACACTGGTAGTTTGTTAAGATAAATCCACAACAAAATGCACCGAAATTATCAAACCGTAATTAGACCAAAATTTCCAAAACCAAACTGAAATTTTAAACTTTTTAGGTGATTGGAACGGAACTGGAAACCGGGATTTCAAACCTTGGTACGTATAATTCCTCTAAAATAGACATAAATGACCAACAAAAATACCACTCTTATTGTCATTATTGATCTATCATGTATAGTTACTTATAAGGAGGTTGTCCCTACTGCTCTAAAATATTCTACCAATAGAAATGATCCAACTCTATTCTTTGCAAGCTTAAAAGGGTCAAAGCCAGTCTCAAATTACGAAATATGAAAATTCCTTGTATTGAAAAGTTATGTGACGATAGCAAGGAATATTTAGTGCATGCTCAGTCTATTGACTTTTAGCAGAAGGACAAAATAAAGTTGCTTACATCAAATGATAAGCCTACCAATTACTTCTATTTCTGTTTGAGAAAATGAATAAAGCTAGGAATCATGGTAAAGTGAATATTATTAACATGGTAATAATAATGTGATGAAACATGAGAATTCCAGCTAACATTGCTAAATTGTTATCTGCAAAGAAGGAAAGGGGAGGAGAGGGGTTTAGCCTATAAGAGTCTGAGCTGGAAGCACAGAGCAAGTTTTTGTTTTTTAATCAAAATTATTTAAATAATAATATTAAAGATAAGTTTAATGTACACTAGACCATTATATGGTTAGTCCAACCTGAAACAAATTCGGCGTGATGATGATGACAACATGATAAGCATAAACTTCGTTTGATAAAATGCTTATAGGTAGCATGCCTATTTCGAGTAAAAGCGGAGTCCAACTAGTAGTCAAGGCAAAGTTGGTGCTGCAAACTATGACAAAAAATAGAGTATGAAATTAGAAATCAAATATTCGAATGTTGATTATATTTTAACTAAATTCATGCATAAAGAAAATAATGTGAAGCAAACTTTTATTGCTTTGTGTAAAAGGATCAAACGACTGTCAATAGGCATTCATAATATGATTGAGTAGCAAGTTTATGCTCATCGACATCAAAGGCTTATGTTTCAAATGATTCCATAGGTAGCTTAAGGAACTAACAGATTTGAGATTATTATTTTAATTTTTTACACCAAAATGAGCTACAATAATCAAAGAAATTACATGAAATATTAAAAAAAATTGTTTTAGATATCTGAAATAGAATTAGAAAAGTTTATATACAATGCGTGTAGCATGAAATAAGAAGAATACATGTAGAACGACTTGCACATACGCAGGAGTACCAGTTTAACAATTTAGCAATCTTAATTTGTTTTTCTATCAACCTAAAACCCATCATTGTTAAAGAAGCAATCTAAAATAATCTGAAATAGGAATTGATATACAGAACTTGTCAAGTATATTCAAACGTTATTCTATTGAAGATTGTAAAACTATGTGGTGAAAAATAAAACGCATATCGTAACATCCCCAAATTTTAGTAAACATTATTCAGTATATTTAATTAAATAGTATAATGAGGTGTTAAGGTGCGTGGGATTTGTGTTTAGGTTAATATGGTTTAACCCAAATGGCTAATTAACCTAAAATAAATGAACATAGTGTAGATTTAATAAAAGGGAAAAGTGGGAAATATTTAGCTTTATGTAAATATATATTTTTCCACACTTACTTCTTTCATTTTCATTTCTCAAACCTTAAAACAAAAAACTATAGAGGTCGGCCATTAAAAGAGGAGATAAAGAAGAAAAAGCAAGGAAAAGTTTACGAAAATCAAATCTAACGAAATTGCAACATCAAATCTCAGCTTTGCATCCAAGAACTAAGGTGAATAATGATTTAGACCCATGTATGATTTTGTTTAATTCGGTTATAGTCATAACTGAGTGGACTTTGTGAATTGATGGCTATTTTCATGTTTATAATGAGGCTATAAAATTGTTTGGAGAAAACAATGGATTTTGGATATGTTTATTCGTGCTTGATTTGTGTGGATTTGAATAGGTTTTAGATCAAAACCTATGGTTACAAATCTCCAATTGATTTGATTCTGGAATGAGGTTAAAAATGTGATTTGGGAGGTGAGTTTTGAATTTCATATTTTTTGTTAGCATTTAGGAATATTTAATGGATTTTCTAAGTCAAATTATGTGTTCATTTCATGTTATAATTAATTAAAATAATCAATCAAATATTTTTGACCTAAAATTTCTATACAAGTTAGAGAATGATATTCTTGAATTTTTGTGAATTTTTCGAAATTTTATGATTATTTTTCTAATTGATATGAATTTTCTAAGTTGGATACATAGAGCAATTGAGACGTTAATTATAAAAGTTGATACCATTTAATGTATTTCCAATGGTTCGTAAACGTTGAAAAATTGAAAAGTCTGAGTAGCTCTCAAATCTAACCTTTTATTATTCTAAAACATTTCATAAATATAGTAGAGATGACAAAACATATTACTTAAAATATACAAAGTAGTTTTAAGTAAATACTATCAGTGCCTTCCCCTTGGTTGGAAGCACCTTTTAGTAAGCTCAGAAGCTCCATTTCGATAAGCCCATGATGTCCGAGACTTTGAAATATCACATATATGGTATAAGAGACATCCGGGATTTTGCCTTTTTTTCTCGACTTGGATTTGGCATTGACACTTATATACTTGAACATTTTCAAATGATAACCACTGCACATACTTTTAGTACCCTTCGATGTGAACAAAAGAGGTCCTTTTCCTTAAGCCGTTGCTTTGAAAAGAATAGAGATCTATTATTTCTGCACATTTCGATAGAATTGAAAGGATTCCCTTCATGGAGATTTACTTTTCGAAAGCTATAATTTAAATTTTAGAGGCAAACGCCTTTGCGCCCTTCGATGGAATCGAATGGTTTGCTTTCGAAACCCTATTTTCATATACTTTGAGGCTTCTGCCTCATTGCTCCATCGACAATGTCGAAGTGGTTGCTTTCTTTAAAACAATTTAATAAAGATAAAGGCCTCTACATCTGCATGTGAATTGTTTTCAAAAATCTACATAAGGCCCTTTCCTCTACAACCTTTCTCCATGGTTATGTCAATAGGAACAGTTTAGCTTATGTGCTTACGCATACAGTCGATAGAGTTTTACTTATCACTACGACATACCAAATTGCTTTCAACACCTATGGAAGAAGTTAAAAAGGTAAAAGGACGACAAAATAGTTGCTCCCATTGCTTTATATGATGCTATCGGTAGAAAAAAAAACACATCATTTAATTATCTAGTTGAAAATTAGAAGTTTACATTGAAATGGTCAGTCGGGAAGATGGGATTGATACTTCATAATGGGGTGGTTAATCCAAAGAGTAAGAGACAAGTGGATAACTTGTAAACCAATGAATATATAGAAATATGATGGTTAGTTATAACACCTCTAAGATAGTTAATCAAAAGGAAGGGGATGAGGAATCCAATGTATGGTACTTATTACATATTGTTATCATCATTTTTACTATTGTTATACTTCAAACCATTAACAGTGAATGAGCACAGGCTTGGTTAATTTGATTGCTAGATACTAGTGAGAAGGGAAACCATTCCACTAAGCGGCGTGGTCTTACAAGATATCCACTTGGATTGAGTAGTTCGAAATTGTTTTTCACAGCAGTATGCTAACTGTGACGATCCCAAAATCCGAGGGGCGGTATTAAGGATAATCATTAGGAAATAACACATTAATCATCATAGCAGAGTACAGATAGTAGCAGAAACAATAAATAAAATAATTTTACATGGATATGACAGCGGAATCACAACATCTAATGATATCAGAATAGCATAGCGTGGGATATAACTTAGTAAATAAAAGGAAAGTGACCAGTCATCATCGCCAGAGGCGGAATACATACATGCAGTGAGACATAATAAGGGTATCAGTCTACATCGCCGAAGGAGGAATACATATACATATAGTGAGAAATACGGAAAGTAAATCAGTCTGCATCGCCAGTGGCGGAATCATAATATAAGTACAGTAATGGCGGAAAATGTCAAAGGCATCTCTGTGAAGTCAGCCTCGCCATGAGCCAAAAATGCACTCTATGCAGCAGTGCAGAGCCAAAAACAACCTGTCACCTGTGTACTAGGCTGCCCGTGTGAAAATAAGGGCACCCGCATTTGCAAAGTGAAACAAACAACGAGTCAGTCATGGGGACTGGTATGAGGAATCTATTTAACAGTTAAACAACAGTAAATAGCAAATCATAGGACCACGCCACTTTCGCGGAACGGGTTTACTCCAGTGATTGCTAGTGCATTTAAAACAAAGTAAATTCTTTTAAAAACAACGCAATGCTTTTTGAAAGATTGAAGCCATTATAAGACTCATGTCCCATCACACAATGCAACGCAAGCCGGAGGATAGAGTTTTACCTTATAAGGGCCAAATATGCTTGATACGTATAAAGCAAAATCAATTGATATTATTACTAGTGCATATATGTTTCAAAAGCGAATAGCATCATAAATATCAATCATAGGCGGCATAACTACCATCTACTATGTCGCCATACTAGTTCTACAATCAAGACCGTTATTTCGTATTGGAAATTGGATTTCCGTCATGAGTCGAGGCAAGGGGCAAGCTCCTCTCCACTTCGAGACACTCTGGCAAATGCCTCGGGACTACACACTCTGGGTAACCCCTGGATGCTTCAGGGCCGGTCCTCACTTACGTTAGAGGATTATTTATTCCTGAACACACGTTTCCCGGTCCTTACAGACCTATAATCGAGGCGCCTCGCATTCCAACAACCACAAAGGTGAAAAGTAGATATATATGTCAGGGCTGGTAAGTCACTGACACCACCATAGCTAGAAAGAAACGTCGTGCTCTCCCTGCAGTCCGTATCCCGTTTTTAAATCATACCGGGGTGTGAGGTTCGCGAATCTACGAAATACACAAAGCTAGGCCACGTAGACCTTGCTTTGATCATCATCCACAAGACTTTGCTTTGCAACAGAAGCCTTGATCACAGCATCTTGGCATGCCACATAGGCAGTCCACTCCATACGATTGATTTCTATCGATATATAACCCCTGAGCTCGTGCGTCTCAGAGAAGGGCGTTAAGCAAAAGAATAAATTCTCCGCCGCCAAACAGATATATATTTAACAGAGATCAATTAGTATAGAACAAAATCCAATGTCAGACACACAGTCCATTTACAAATCCGTCCTGGGTCTGAACGAAACCGGAGGCGTCAAATTCCTCGCAAATCCGTACAATCAACACATACGTTCAGACGGCTACTACTTCCGTCCCCTTCCGGTAGCTACTCCGGTTAGGAACCTCAGTAGCGCCCATCCAACCGATGCGAAGATCGTCGGTCTTGAATCGTCTTTGCATTTTTCAATTCGAATCGCTCGATAAATTATTTGAAATGAGGGTTAGCTCGGCCTTTTCAAATAATCCACGTCATTAGAATTTAAATCGATTCATTTTATGGTTATATTATTCGACATCCATCTTTCGGTTATTTAGTGTTATTTTCATGTCATACACATACAACCATCAAATATCAAGCAATTCAAGCCCAATTGGTTTATTCTCAATCAATATTGCTTATGATATTTTATAACGATTTTAAGCCATTTTTATTTATTTAAAAATGGCCATATTTAATTAAACGACGTTTTAGGTCGTGCCGTGGCACTGGCGCTGTTTTTCTCCTAATTTGTTTTACACATATCGGAAAATCTAACCGTTGGATTTCTACAAAGTCTATATCAGTGGGAAGATATTCCCAAAGCGAACCCAACGGTTCCAGTTTCGTGAGAATCCGACGGTCGGATCATCCACACTAGTCGTTTGAAGTTACGGTTTCAAAATTCGAACTGCAGCGTCGTTATTCGATTTAATTTAATTATATTTATATTTATATATAAATATAAACGATCCTGGCGCTGTTTTTCTTCAGATTTGAATTAAACATTCCGGACAATCCAACCGTTGGATTTTTACAAGGTTGGTGCCGTTGGAAAGATATTTCCAAGGCGAACCCAGCGGTTGCGGTTTCGGGAAAATCCGATGGTCGGATTTCTCGTACTAATCGTTTCAAATTACGATTCCGAAACGCGAACTGCACGGCCTCTATTCCTTTTAATTATATTTATATTTATATATATAAATATAGTTCGTTCTATAATTTCAACTATAGTTCATTTTATATTTTCAACTTCGTTTTCACCTCAAATATTTCACTAACGCCTTAATATTTCGAAAAATTTCGCCATAACCTCCTTTGTACGGGGAGGGGTTTGGAAATTTATTGGGCCGTATTAGGTACCCAATAAATCCTAAAAAGCATTCACATATTTATAGTGATATATTCTGTTGCTTACGGGGGAGCATGTACTGATAATCACTCCAGAGAATAAATTCCCGTCACCCCGTTTCCGTGTGGAAATAAATAGTCCATGTGCCGTATCTAATAACTAGAGCGACGTGATTATTGTCAACTCCAGACCCGTGTGGGGTTTTTATTAATCTGGCAATTTATCGTTATAATTTATATAGTCCATATCAGTCATCAGTTCAACCTGTAGTACATAGTCATCGCCATACAAGCCTTTTGCTTATATGGTAAATCTTCCACCTCGTCACACAAGCTCCAATTGCTTATGTGGAATATGATGAAGTATGCCTATCATCAAGAAGTATGCCATGTAGTGTAGTTCAAAATTAATTGTTACTATCCTATGGCGTTGTTTATTATTTCACACAGAAAAACCAGCACTCCGCATCCAATGGCATTCACAGGAGTTGATATATAAATAAAATTGCGCAGCCAACTCATCAAGGTTTACTTATTTGTCGGGCACGCAAATAATTTCTTTACTCTACAACTAATCCATTTTTCCTGTTCAACACATGTATATATATGCAGAACAAAGCTAATAATAATATTTCTAGCAAACTATTATTTATTCCAACACGTGTGTATTTTTAACTAAGCCTATACATGATAAAAGGAATATTTTTATCATCAAAAATATTTATTCGACACGTGTGTATTTTTAACTAAGCGTATACATGATAAAAGGAATATTTTTATCATCAAAAATATTTATTCGACACGTGTGTATTTTTAACTAAGCGTATACATGATAAAAGGAATATTTTTATCATCAAAAATATTTATTCGACACGTGTGTATTTTTAACTCTTCATATTCACTATATAAAAATATAGTTTTCATTGTCGATTCATTTTATTTTTAAAAGATGATAACATTCAACACATGAACTTCAACTCAACGAATGAATTGCAATTCAACACATGAATATTCTATATACTTTGTATATATATAAAAATGTGATTTTTATCGCTAAAGCCATTTGTTTAAATTCAAATAATATTCAACACATGAATTTCAACTCAACGAATGAATTGCAACTCAACACATGAATATTCGATATAGTTTATGCAATTTATTTCAACGAATGAAAATTATTCTAACACATAAATATTTCAGAAAATTTCGGCAGCACAACGGCAGGGTAGTTAAAACCGGGACCATCCCTAGTACGGCTCCTCGCTCTACCTTAAAACCTCGCAGTTTTTGACAATGGGGATCATGCATCTAGTTCGCACGCAGGCGACATGTTTTATTTTCAATTCCACAATCCTATTCTAATTTGTTTCAACCACAAGAGGGTATTTTTCAACCACAAAGGTATTTTTCAACCATAAAGGTATTTTTCAACCATAATATCAACCACAAACAATTATTTCCAACCATTCGTCATACCATATAATATCACGTCAATCACAAGCAATAAATATCGTCCATGGTTTGTGGACGAGGGGAGTATATATATATATATATATATATATATATATATATATATATAATAATTCACTTGCATTTCATCACAATTCAAAGCATATATGTTTCAAACAACGCTTGTATAATTTATACATCGCTAATATAACTTATACAACTCATGTACATGAGGTATACAATGCGTATATAATTTACACTTCGCTTATATAATTTATACAACGCGATTTCATTCACACAAATAGTTTAGATTCCTCACATTTGTAACAACCCGTATTTTCAATAACCTGTAATAACATAAATCGAGGCAGAATTTAATTCTAAAATGGGAATCAAGGGAAACGGGCTATGCCATTGCGTTCGTCTCGGAAAAATACGCGAAATAGAGTCCGAGTTTTCGAAAATCGGAGTCCGTATGACCAAGATATGGCCTCGCGAAGTTTCACGAAAATTCCCAAATTAAAGTATACTTAATTAAGTGAAATGGGTTGTGTAGATATATATATATATATATATATTGATATATATATATATATATATATATATATATATATATATATAATTGAAAATTTAATAAATAAATATGCAAAAAAGGCTCAAAACAGCGAATTGGGAGAGGGGAATAACCGAACCGACCGATTTTTGAAGTCGACCCGAGCCCGCTGGGTCGACTAGGGGTTAATCCAGGGTGTTTGGCTGTCAACCCGTGGGCCGATTCGCTCAAGTGCAGATTTTGCATTTGAATGGTTCTCATGGTCCATCTTTAATCTAAAGGCCCTAGATGGTTCCTACACTTGACTTCTTCCCCAAGACATGCTTTGATGGCTTGGATTGAATCTAGGGTTAATCCTATGGCCTAAAACACTTGCCTAATCTATAAATAAGACCCTAACCTACCCTAATTCATTCATAATTAAACCTAGTGACTAAACTATGGCAAAATGCTAGCTCTCATGGCCTCCACTAATTTTATGAAGAGGGTTGCATACTAATCACTCTCTAATCAACTTCTAATCCCTTCTTAGCATCTTAATCTTCTTCATTTGGTGTTCAAAGTTGCTAGTTGTGAGTTTCTATCACTTTGATGATCTTTTGGTAAACTAATTAGATGAGATGTGATGAGATTTATGGTTTTGTATGTGGGTTAATGAGCTTTGAATCATATGATATGATGTTAGCATTAATCTTATGTTTATGCATGTTGAGTATGTAAGCTTATGCAAGTTACATGTTTGTTAATATGCAAGTTACATGTATGTAAATATGCAAGTTACATGTTTGTTAATATGCAAGTTACATGTTTGTTAATATGCAAGTTACATGTATGTAAATATGCAAGTTACATGTTTGTTAATATGCAAGTTACATGTTTGTTAATATGCAAGTTACATGTATGTAAATATGCAAGTTACATGTTTGTTAATATGCAAGTTACATGTTTGTTAATATGCAAGTTACATGTTTGTTAATATGCAAGTTACATGTATGTAAATATGCAAGTTACATGTTTGTTAATATGCAAGTTACATGTTTGTTAATATGCAAGTTACATGTATGTAAATATGCAAGTTACATGTTTCTTTATATGCAAGTTACATGTTTGTTAATATGCGAGTTACATGTATGTAAATATGCAAGTTACATGTTTATTAATATGCAAGTTCATGATGACACATTATGCAAGTCTATAAGCTAATATGCAAGTTTGTTATGCAAAATGAATATGTAAGTTATGTGACATATTATATGCAAGTTATGTGACATGTTATGCAAGTTCATATGCAAGTTATGTGTTTGTTAATATGCAAGATGGCACCTTTGAAACATGTTCATTCATATGCAAGTTGACACCTTTTATATGTGTTATATCATGAACGAAATTACGTGGGAACGATGGGGTAATTAAATGCATAAGTTAATAAGATTGTGTGAAATTAATATAATTATGCATAACACAAAATAAATAAACATAGTATGGGAATTTGCCTATTTGGTTAGGTGTACCCATACTATGTGTTGGGAATTTACCTATTGAGTTAGGTCTACCCCATGGGAATTTACCTATTAAGTTAGGTCTACCCATGTTAAGAAAACTTGATTAATTAGGGATAATTAATATAAAATTATGAGGGTGATTAATTAGGTGTAATTAATTGACTAAGACACGAGGTTGGACTCAGTTGTAGCGTAAAACTGCCCGGACCCAACCGGCTTAACCAGTTGCTACAAATGTTAGCCCAATGTGAGAGGTCTTAGGCACAAACTAAATACGTAATTAATGTAAAGACACGAGGTTAGACTCTGTTATGACATAAGGCTGCCCGGACCCAACCGGCTTAACCAGCGGTCATAAAAGACAGTCTAATGTGAGAGGTCTTTACAAAGGTTACGTTCTTAATTAATTAATTAAGAAACACTTAACCATATTAGCATGTAGAGGGACATGAGGGGTTAAGTGGGTGCCTCGGGTGGCATGAGAAAATCTAGTGGTTGCCTTGGGTGGCAATAGAAAATACGATTAGAATACTTAACCAAAATGGAACATGTAATTAAAACATGATTAAAGGGTTAAGTGGGATATACTAGAAAAAGGGACAAGCTTAGGTGGGTAGCTTGTGGAGGCCCATTTCAACCAGTAACCCATACGTATCTTTGTGGGCTCGACCCATGTCGAGGACGGGACACGCATACTGGGCTTGACTGTAAGAGGCAAACGGGTTAGCGGTGGCAACGCAAGTCCAACGGGCTTCATATGCGTGAGTGGGCCCGGGCTGGTAGGTAAGCCGTTGTTGCATCGAGTAGATATAAGCCGTGCACCTTTAGTTCCATCAGGTTGCCACATTGGGGAATGATACATCCCACGGTGGGGCCAGCACGGGTATCTACGTTAGGGAGCCGATCGAATGGGAAGTAGTGTGTACACCTAGTGGATTGTAGGGCCCCGTGGCGCCTACTTGGTCACCTAGGGGTACGCAGGTACTAATTAGTAAATTTTATAAGTCCTTGGGTGGGATCAACCTTTAAGTTAGGAACGACTGGTGTGGTGCAGTTTAGTAATTTACCTTAGGGAGGGTAGATGCGTCTTTATCCTTTATCTTCGTTTAGTTGACTGCTTAGGGTAGCCATTCATCCCTATATGTTACCGTATATCAAGTTATGTCTTCTCTGGTTACTTTAACGATTGTATTGTTAAAGTTATAGGACTCACTCAGACTTATGTCTGACCCCGTTGTTTTTACCTTTTTCCCAACCCTCAGGTCCTACGGTGGATCCTAGCAGTAGTGGAGCTTGATCGGATTGCTGTCCCAGTCTTTAGGAGCTTGGATAGATGTAAAGCTCCAGTTATCCAGTTATCTTTTCTTTTGTTTTGGCTATTGTGTGAGAGTGGGATTATGTACTTCTTTATTTTGATGGATATTGTACTTGACTTTTATTTTGGTTTTATGATGTAACCAGACATGTTTTACTTCCGCTGTTATGAGAAGATGTTTTAAAATTTCAAGTACTGTTTATATCTGTCTTGTTGTAATTTTTCTGTTCTATATTCACTAAAATACTCCACCGATGCTATGGCATTCCCTTAGTGAGTGACCCTAGCGGGAGTGGGGTGTTACACGTGGTATCAGAGCTTAAGGTTACCAGAACAGATAAATTTTTTGAGAAAAACTACTTTCTAAGAGTATTTTCGAAGAAAGGATTTTTAATAGCATGTCTTCTAAGAGAAAAAGTTTTTGAAAAAGAAAAGCATAATCCCCAATAGCCATATCTTTATCTTTCGGAATCTCCTTTTTGAATCTTTCCTCTTTCGTTTCAGCATGGCTGAAGATCTTAACATCCCGGAGGGTTTAGTTATACCACTATGGTATAGGAGGTTGCAAGAGGCTAGGGCCGCGGCTGCGGGTCCGGCCAATGCTACTACACCAGAGACAACCGCTCCTCCTCCTCAGCCTAGAGTGGATAATTTTGCTAAGGTTTGCAAGGAGTTCAAGGCTATAGGAGGAAAACCTTTTCTTGGTTCAGAGACTTTCGTAGAGGCTAGAGATTGGCTTAAGGAAGTGGAAGAGTTGCTAGATATCTTTGAAGTGGAAGAGGGAAAGAAAGTCAAGTTGGCGGCTTGGTTAATGAAGGGAGAGGCCTCATTCTGGTGGGAGGTCACTAATGGAGAACGCCCTGTTGACTCTTGGGCAGATTTTAAGCAAAGGTTTGGGGCTAAGTTTCTCTCAAGGGCGGAAGAGAATCTGTTTATGGAGAAGTTCTTGAATTTGAAGCAAGGGAATCTCACGGTGAAAGAATATGTCAACAAATTCAATCAATTAGCAAGGTTTGGCATAGAGTTGGTGAATACACCGGAGAAGAAGGCTTTGAGGTTCGTTAGAGGCTTGAACGAACCATTGCAAGGAATAGCTATGACTCACATTCCTATGGGGGCCACTTTTGAGAAGCTTGTCTACATGGCACTTATGCATGAGGATGATAAGAATTCTAAGGCACCAGAGAAAAAGGGGGATCAGAAGAAACCGCAACAGCAACAACAAGGCAAGGGCGGAAAAGGCAATGGTGACAAAAAGAAGACGAAGAAGAAGTGCTTCAATTGTGGAACACCAGGACACCTCAGTAAGGATTGTCGCAAAAAGAAGAAGACCGGTTGCTTTCATTGTGGTGAAGCAGGGCATCTTGTGAAAAACTGCCCAAAGAAGGGGCAGAAGACGGGGTCTACCTCAGGAGGCCAGGTGCAAGCTCTTATAGCACCACCTCAGTCAGGGGGGCAAGTTCAGGTTCTCTCAGTTCCACCGATTCAGCAGAGAGGTAGAACTATTTCCGTTGAAAGTCTGGTTTTTCTGTTTGATCATCCAGTTCGTACTTTGTTTGACTCTGGCGCATCGCATTCTTTTATCTCATCATCGTTAGTTGAGTCACTGCACTTAGACACCAGTCTAGTTGATGATCCCTTGGTTGTCTCAAACCCAATTGGGGGCTCCATATATCTGTCTATGATATGTTTGGGTTTGAAGATTTCTATACTTAGCGTTGAGTTTAGATGTGATGCTTTTGTATTGGGCTTCACGGGCTATGGGTTGATCTTGGGCATGGACTGGTTATCCAGTAATGGTGCCGTTCTTGATTGCGAAAGGAGAGTTGTCAGGCTCATGACCCGCTTGGGTAACACTCTCGAGATCTCTTGCAATCCCATGGAATCTGTTTTGCTAAGTTATCTTGAATCGCTCGATGCTTCGGTCGAGAGTTTGTGTTCTGTCAGAGTAGTCCGGGAATATCCGGATGTGTTTGAAGAAGTAAAGGGTTTGCCTCCGAAGCGGGAGATAGATTTCCGAATTTATTTGGTGGATAATGCCAAACCAGTGTCTTTGCCAGTACGCCACATGGCTCCTCGTGAGAGAAGAGAACTTCATAAGCAAGTAGGGGAGTTGCTTGAGAAGGGGTTCATAAGGCGAAGTATATCGGAGTGGGGAGCTCCAGTAGTGTTTGCCACGAAGGCGGATGGGTCCCTCAGACTTTGTGTGGATTATAGGGAACTTAATAAGCTCACGAAGAAGAATAGACACCCATTACCGAGGATAGATGATCTCTTTGATCAGTTGGTTGGCGCGTCAGTATTTTCGCAGATGGACTTAGCTACAGGGTTTCATCAGTTAAGAGTGGCGGAGGACAGTATAGAGAAGACTGCTTTCCGGACTCCGGATGGTTTTTATGAGTGGCTAGTGATGCCATTTGGGTTGACAAACGCCCCCGCATACTTTGTTGATCTCATGAGTAGAGTGTTCAGAGAGTATCTGAATAAGTTTGTAGTAGTTTTTGTGGATGACATCTTGGTCTTTTCCAAGAATGAAGAAGAGCATGCCTTACATCTCAAGGAAGTGTTGGAGACTCTTCGAGCGCATAGTCTTAAAGCTAAATTCTCTAAATGCCATTTTTGGAGAAGAGAAGTGCGATTCTTAGGGCATGTGGTCTCTAAGGAAGGGATAGCTGTGGATCCCGCAAAGATAGTATCTATCCAGGATTGGAAAGTTCCTAGAAATGCTACCGAGGTAAGAAGTTTCTTGGGGTTGGCAGGATATTATAGGAAGTTCATCAAAGACTTCGCGAAGATATCAGCCCCATTAACCCGCTTGACGAAAAAGAATCTGGTTTTCTCGTGGGATGTAGATTGTGATGATGCTTTCCGACGGTTAAAGAGAGCTTTGACCACCGCTCCAGTTTTAGTGCTCCCGGATGGGAGTAAGCCGTTTGTTGTTTATACCGATGCTTGTGGAACAGGATTAGGCGCAGTCTTGATGCAGGAGGGAAGGGTAATAGCCTATGGAGGGAGACAATTGAGAGTGCATGAGAAGAATTACCCTACCCATGATCTAGAGTTGGCCGCGATTGTTTTCGCACTTAAGTCTTGGCGCCATTATCTTCTTGGTGAGAGATTCGAGTTGTTCACCGACCATAAATCATTGAAGTACTTATTCTCTCAGAAGGATTTAAACTTAAGACAGCAAAGGTGGATGGAGTTCTTAGCATCCTATGATTTCGAGATAGCGTATACCCCTGGTAAGGGTAACGTGGTGGCAGACGCCTTAAGTAGAAAAAGGCTATCTTTGAGTCCATTGTTCGTGGAACGACGAAGCTTGGAGTTTCTTTCTTTGTTTGACTTCAGACCTTCTGTTGATTTTGTACCTGGTTTGTTGGCATCCTTGGAGGTTAGACCTACTCTTTTGAGACGGATTGGCGAGGCTCAGCGAGACGACCCACAGTTGGTTGTGTTGGTAGAGAAGCTTATAAGAGGGGAGTCGTCCAGCCATTTGGGTAGATACACCATAGATGATAAGGGATGGTTGCATAGAGACGGTAGACTTTGTGTACCGCAAGATGAGGGTTTGAAGAAGGCTATTTTGGATGATGCACATCGTTCAAGAATGACTATTCATCCCGGTGGAGACAAAATGTACCAAGACATGAAGAGAGTTTTCTTCTGGGCCGGTATGAAGAAAGATGTGGCCGAGTATGTGGCTAGATGCTTAGTGTGCCAACAAGTTAAAGTGGAGCAAAGGAAACCCGGTGGGTTGCTACACCCATTGGAAGTTCCACAGTGGAAGTGGGATAGTGTCTCGATGGATTTCATCGACGGGTTACCGAGATCGAGGAAGGGCAATACGGGAATTTGGGTTGTGGTAGACAGACTTACCAAGAGTGCCCATTTTATACCCGTAAAGAGTAAGAGGACCGCTCCATGGCTTGCTTCAGTCTATGTTAGAGAGATTGTTAGATTGCATGGCGTACCATCCAGCATTGTGAGTGATCGAGATCCTATTTTCACTAGTGAGTTTTGGAGAAGTTTGCAAGAGGCGGTAGGGACTCAGTTGTGTTTGAGCACCGCATATCATCCTCAGACGGACGGTCAGACCGAGAGGGTGAACCGTATCTTAGAAGATCTTTTGAGGCTTTGTATCTTGGATTTTGGAGGTACATGGGAAGAACATCTTCCTTTGGTGGAGTTCGCATATAATAACAGCTTTCAGTCCAGTATTGGTATGGCTCCTTTCGAAGCTCTTTATGGAAGGCCTTGTCGATCTCCTACATGTTGGTGGGAATCTACGGATAAGATCTTGCTTGGGCCGGATATGGTTAGAGAGACTTCAGAGAAGATTGATTTAATTCGAAAAAGGATGAAAGCAGCGCAAGATAGACAGAAATCTTATGCGGATCGGAGAAGGACGGATCTTGAGTTTGAGGTTGGGGACATGGTTTTTGTCAAAGTATCTCCATTGAGAAATGTTGTTCGCTTTGGGTCCGTAGGGAAGTTAGCACCGAGATTTGTTGGGCCGTTTCCTATTAAGGAAAGGATTGGACGGATGGCATATAGGGTGGAGTTGCCCGACAGACTTAGTGGTGTTCATGATGTATTCCATGTATCACATTTGAGGAAGTGCTTACATGAGACCGCGGAGGTGGTAGAGCCGAGCTTGCTTAGAGATGTAGAGGTAGAGCGTGATGCGACGATTCGACGAGCTCCTACTCGCATCCTTGGGTCAGAAACTAGGAAGTTGAGGAACAGAGAAGTTCAGCTAGTTAAAGTGCAATGGGGAGATGACGAAAGCAATGCTACTTGGGAGACGGAAGCAAAGATGCGTTCTTTGTATCCATTTCTTTTTGAGAGTATGTCTTTTAACTTCTCCTTTATTGCTTGTCTAGTACTTATCTTATCTTTAGTATATCCTCTCGCTAATACCTATGACCTTTAGATAGGGTAAAACCTATGGTTGAAACATGTGTTTGAAACATGTTATGGTTGATGGATGCATATGGATGCAATTGTTTGCTAGTGGTTGCTCGTGGATGCATATACACACACATTAGGCACTAGATCGGCTCAGTCACTTCATGTTGCATATTGCATAAATGGATGTGGTAGTTAGATTGATGGATGTATCATGGCTGTGTTATCATATGGATGATGCATTTTTGTGTATGGTTGTGCACGCATGTAGAAATTTGTATGTGTCAATAGGGTTTCGCATACATATTGGATGCATGGCACTATCATGGTTTGCATTAAGGAGGTTTACTGTATCAGTAACCGCCTGATTTTCGCATTAGGTAAGTACATATACACACACTTTTGCATATATCCATCCAGCATTTAGAATCTTGTAAGGACAATGATTGCTCGTGGATGATGCTTTGAGTAGATGGATGATTGGATGGTAGGATACGTTCTTCCTAACTTGAAGATTTCGGGGACGAAATCCTTTAAGGAGGGGAGAATGTAACAACCCGTATTTTCAATAACCTGTAATAACATAAATCGAGGCAGAATTTAATTCTAAAATGGGAATCAAGGGAAACGGGCTATGCCATTGCGTTCGTCTCGGAAAAATACGCGAAATAGAGTCCGAGTTTTCGAAAATCGGAGTCCGTATGACCAAGATATGGCCTCGCGAAGTTTCACGAAAATTCCCAAATTAAAGTATACTTAATTAAGTGAAATGGGTTGTGTAGATATATATATATATATATATTGATATATATATATATATATATATATATATAATTGAAAATTTAATAAATAAATATGCAAAAAAGGCTCAAAACAGCGAATTGGGAGAGGGGAATAACCGAACCGACCGATTTTTGAAGTCGACCCGAGCCCGCTGGGTCGACTAGGGGTTAATCCAGGGTGTTTGGCTGTCAACCCGTGGGCCGATTCGCTCAAGTGCAGATTTTGCATTTGAATGGTTCTCATGGTCCATCTTTAATCTAAAGGCCCTAGATGGTTCCTACACTTGACTTCTTCCCCAAGACATGCTTTGATGGCTTGGATTGAATCTAGGGTTAATCCTATGGCCTAAAACACTTGCCTAATCTATAAATAAGACCCTAACCTACCCTAATTCATTCATAATTAAACCTAGTGACTAAACTATGGCAAAATGCTAGCTCTCATGGCCTCCACTAATTTTATGAAGAGGGTTGCATACTAATCACTCTCTAATCAACTTCTAATCCCTTCTTAGCATCTTAATCTTCTTCATTTGGTGTTCAAAGTTGCTAGTTGTGAGTTTCTATCACTTTGATGATCTTTTGGTAAACTAATTAGATGAGATGTGATGAGATTTATGGTTTTGTATGTGGGTTAATGAGCTTTGAATCATATGATATGATGTTAGCATTAATCTTATGTTTATGCATGTTGAGTATGTAAGCTTATGCAAGTTACATGTTTGTTAATATGCAAGTTACATGTATGTAAATATGCAAGTTACATGTTTGTTAATATGCAAGTTACATGTTTGTTAATATGCAAGTTACATGTATGTAAATATGCAAGTTACATGTTTGTTAATATGCAAGTTACATGTTTGTTAATATGCAAGTTACATGTATGTAAATATGCAAGTTACATGTTTGTTAATATGCAAGTTACATGTTTGTTAATATGCAAGTTACATGTTTGTTAATATGCAAGTTACATGTATGTAAATATGCAAGTTACATGTTTGTTAATATGCAAGTTACATGTTTGTTAATATGCAAGTTACATGTATGTAAATATGCAAGTTACATGTTTCTTTATATGCAAGTTACATGTTTGTTAATATGCGAGTTACATGTATGTAAATATGCAAGTTACATGTTTATTAATATGCAAGTTCATGATGACACATTATGCAAGTCTATAAGCTAATATGCAAGTTTGTTATGCAAAATGAATATGTAAGTTATGTGACATATTATATGCAAGTTATGTGACATGTTATGCAAGTTCATATGCAAGTTATGTGTTTGTTAATATGCAAGATGGCACCTTTGAAACATGTTCATTCATATGCAAGTTGACACCTTTTATATGTGTTATATCATGAACGAAATTACGTGGGAACGATGGGGTAATTAAATGCATAAGTTAATAAGATTGTGTGAAATTAATATAATTATGCATAACACAAAATAAATAAACATAGTATGGGAATTTGCCTATTTGGTTAGGTGTACCCATACTATGTGTTGGGAATTTACCTATTGAGTTAGGTCTACCCCATGGGAATTTACCTATTAAGTTAGGTCTACCCATGTTAAGAAAACTTGATTAATTAGGGATAATTAATATAAAATTATGAGGGTGATTAATTAGGTGTAATTAATTGACTAAGACACGAGGTTGGACTCAGTTGTAGCGTAAAACTGCCCGGACCCAACCGGCTTAACCAGTTGCTACAAATGTTAGCCCAATGTGAGAGGTCTTAGGCACAAACTAAATACGTAATTAATGTAAAGACACGAGGTTAGACTCTGTTATGACATAAGGCTGCCCGGACCCAACCGGCTTAACCAGCGGTCATAAAAGACAGTCTAATGTGAGAGGTCTTTACAAAGGTTACGTTCTTAATTAATTAATTAAGAAACACTTAACCATATTAGCATGTAGAGGGACATGAGGGGTTAAGTGGGTGCCTCGGGTGGCATGAGAAAATCTAGTGGTTGCCTTGGGTGGCAATAGAAAATACGATTAGAATACTTAACCAAAATGGAACATGTAATTAAAACATGATTAAAGGGTTAAGTGGGATATACTAGAAAAAGGGACAAGCTTAGGTGGGTAGCTTGTGGAGGCCCATTTCAACCAGTAACCCATACGTATCTTTGTGGGCTCGACCCATGTCGAGGACGGGACACGCATACTGGGCTTGACTGTAAGAGGCAAACGGGTTAGCGGTGGCAACGCAAGTCCAACGGGCTTCATATGCGTGAGTGGGCCCGGGCTGGTAGGTAAGCCGTTGTTGCATCGAGTAGATATAAGCCGTGCACCTTTAGTTCCATCAGGTTGCCACATTGGGGAATGATACATCCCACGGTGGGGCCAGCACGGGTATCTACGTTAGGGAGCCGATCGAATGGGAAGTAGTGTGTACACCTAGTGGATTGTAGGGCCCCGTGGCGCCTACTTGGTCACCTAGGGGTACGCAGGTACTAATTAGTAAATTTTATAAGTCCTTGGGTGGGATCAACCTTTAAGTTAGGAACGACTGGTGTGGTGCAGTTTAGTAATTTACCTTAGGGAGGGTAGATGCGTCTTTATCCTTTATCTTCGTTTAGTTGACTGCTTAGGGTAGCCATTCATCCCTATATGTTACCGTATATCAAGTTATGTCTTCTCTGGTTACTTTAACGATTGTATTGTTAAAGTTATAGGACTCACTCAGACTTATGTCTGACCCCGTTGTTTTTACCTTTTTCCCAACCCTCAGGTCCTACGGTGGATCCTAGCAGTAGTGGAGCTTGATCGGATTGCTGTCCCAGTCTTTAGGAGCTTGGATAGATGTAAAGCTCCAGTTATCCAGTTATCTTTTCTTTTGTTTTGGCTATTGTGTGAGAGTGGGATTATGTACTTCTTTATTTTGATGGATATTGTACTTGACTTTTATTTTGGTTTTATGATGTAACCAGACATGTTTTACTTCCGCTGTTATGAGAAGATGTTTTAAAATTTCAAGTACTGTTTATATCTGTCTTGTTGTAATTTTTCTGTTCTATATTCACTAAAATACTCCACCGATGCTATGGCATTCCCTTAGTGAGTGACCCTAGCGGGAGTGGGGTGTTACAACATTGGTTATTGCAGTGCTAAAAATCGTAGGAAGGTCAGAAAAATCCGCGGCTTCTTCTAGAATGTAGAGAGCCTCCTTGCGGTCACGGTGTCTCCTGTTTCATCAAATTTCATTAAAGAACGAAAAAGATATTATTTTTCAAAGTTTTGCAACACTTAAAAGTGTTATTTTCATTTCAAAATTTTCATCAGAAAAGTTTTTAAAACCTTCGAAACTAGGTCACAAATTTTCAGCCAATCCGTACCTCGATGCTTCGATAAGACCTTGCTGCGTCAAAGAGCTACGAACCACCTCCAGATCGGCGGTGGTGGCGAAGGGTTCGGTGGCCTGTGCTCGTCGCGGCGGTGCCCTGAAGGTCGTGACTTCCTCGACGATTTCCGACGCCGATGGTCGATGGCTGGGGTCGTGGGTTGGTCGGATGTGGAGAGGAGGCGAAGGCGGTTGGAAGTCTCAACTGGCGGCGGCGGTGAAATCGCCTGAGGCGGCGGCTAAATGGACGAGAAGATTGGAGCACTGTGCGTCGTCCAATCGTCTCTGGCGTCTAGGGTTTCGGTTTTTTTTTAATGAAAAATTCCTATTGGTCCATGCTTTATAGGAAATTTTAAATAGTGTTTTTGCAAACGGACTCCTTTTTAAACCCAACGACTGTCGCCCCTAGCTAAATACCCCCATTCCGGACACAATGGGATATGTTTCGTTGGCCATTTCGACCATTACAGTCAGTTATTTTTCAAATTAAAATATAAAACATTCGATATTTAATTTAAACGTACATTTCAATTTGCCAGGGCCACAAACTGAATCGAAAAATTCCAGAAAAATAAATCTAGCTTTGTTTTGACGATACGGTCCTAACAAAACCAGTTTCGTCAAATTCTGAGCTCGTTTGAAAAACGGCCATTTTTAGGTCGACCCCTTTTAACAGAATTTGACCAAACACATTATCTTTTGCCCCGCTCACATACTAGCTTCAAAAATTATGAAATTTGAAACTTAGCAATAATTTGACATCCCGGACCCAACAAAATTGGTTTCGTCGAATTCCGAGGTCGTATGCAAAATCTAAACTTTCAAGGGCTATATATACTATATAGCGACCTTTCGGAAAATTCATTTGGCCATAACTTTTGATTTCCGTTATGAAATTTCGATTTTTCAGGTTCGTTAGAAAGGTATTGATAAACAGATTTAAATATTTTCAGTTTCGTTAAAATCCGTTATATTTTCCACCCGGTATAGTCAGACAAAGTTTGTATTCAAAATTTCAAACTGCAATATTATACCCAATTCTATATTTTATGGAAATAGGCTATTTAAATTATTCAAATTCTTTGGTAATAACCTAATTTAAAAATTTTAAATTGGTTCACATTTTCCGGGTTATTACAATCTCCCCCACTTAAAACTTTTCGTCCTCGAAAAGGAAATAACAGTTAAGCAGGAAATAAAATGTAAATGCAAAGTATTGTAAAGGTACCTTGCACCGGAGTTAGTCAGAGATGTCCACTCTGCATTTGGGATAGGCTTGTTTAATGCTTTCCTCAGTCTCCCAAGTACAGTCTCTAGGATCACTACTCCACTGCACTTTGACTAGATGAATCTTTTTCCTCCTTAGCTCTCTAGTTTCTTTGCCAACTATCTTTAATGGCTCCCTACTGAGTGCTAATTCTGGAGTTATGTCAATATCATGTTGTGCTGCTTCTTCCACAATAATGTCGGGATCATGAACATGTTTTCTGAGTTGAGACACGTGGAACACATCATGTATACCAGGCAACCAATTAGGTAATGAAACCCTATATGCAAGAGTTCCAATCCGTTCAAGTATAGGAAAGGGACCAATAAACCTCGGTGCCAACTTCCCAGTCTTGCCAAATCTGATTACTCCTCGCATTGGAGAAACTCTTAAATAAACATAATCGCCAACGGCAAACGATATATCCCTTCTTCTCGCATCAGCATAACTTTTCTGTCGGCTCTGCGCTGTTTTCAATCTCTTCTTAATGAAATCGACTTTATCCGATGCTTCTTGAATCATATCGGGCCCTAACACAAGTCTGTTGCCAGGTTCTACCCAACATGCGGGAGATCTGCACGGTCTACCGTATAATGCTTCAAATGGAGACATTCCCAAACTAGCTTGATAGCTATTGTTGTAAGAGAATTCGGATAAATGTAAGTGATCTTCCCATGAGCCTCCAAAATCGATAACGCAAGCCCGTAGTAAATCTTCTAAAATTCTATTCACCCGCTCAATTTGGCCATCTGTCTGAGGGTGATAAGCGGTGCTCAGATTCAATTTGGTTCCCAACTCTTCCTGGAATGCTTCCCAGAATTTGCTAGTAAATAGGGGATCTCTATCACTGACTATACTGAGTGGCACTCCATGAAGTTTAACTATTTCTCTGAAGTAAATTTGTGCTAGACCTTGAGCCGTTCTGTTGGATCGGACAGGTATAAAATGGGCAGTCTTCGTGAAGCGATCTACGATTACCCATATACTGTCGTTTCCTTTCTTAGTTCGAGGCAAACCATCGATGAAATCCATCGAGATTTGTTCCCACTTCCATCCTGGAATTTCTAATGGTTGTAATAATCCGGCCAATTTCTGCTGATCACTCTTAACTAGCTGACAAGTGGGGCATCTGCTAACATATAATGAGATATCTCTTTTCATTGACCTCCACCAGAATGTGCGTTTGATATCGTTATACATTTTGCTCACACCGGGATGGATACTTAATTTGGATTTGTGGCACTCATCAAGTATTTCTCTTCTGAGCTCGGGAAGGTTTGGGAGGCAAATTCTGCCCTTTAATCTTAGAACTCCTTTGTCATCGAGTCGAAAACTTGTGGATTCACCTCCTTTGACTCTCTGACTGATTCTTTGAATAAATTCATCGTCTTTCTGAAGGGTCGAGATCCTGTCTATTAATGAAGACGTGATGACAAAACTGGCGATGATTTCATTCTTTCTGCTGAGTGCGTCTGCTACAACATTGGCTTTCCCTGGAGTGTATAGAATTTCAAAATCGTATGCTGCAAGGAACTCTAACCAACGCTGTTTCCTCAGGTTTAAATCTTTCTGGGTGAACAGGTATTTCAAGGATTGATGATCGGTAAATAGTTCGAACTTCTCGCCCAATAAATAATGCCTCCAGATTCTTAAAGCGAACACGATAGCTAATAACTCAAGATCATGAGTTGCATAGTTTCTTTCATGCGGCTTTAGTTGACGGCTGGCATAAGCGATCACTTGGCCTTTTTGCATTAACACTGCGCCTAGCCCTCTAATAGAAGCATCTGTCCATACAGTCAAGTCTTGGTTGCCTTCTATTATTGTCAATACAGGAGCGGTTGTCAACTTCAGTTTCAGCTCCTGGAAAGCTTCTTCACATTCGGGAGTCCATTTGAATTTCTCATGCTTCTTTGTAAGCTTTGTCAATACTCCTGATATCTTTGAAAAATCCTGAACGAACTTCCGATAGTAACTAGCCAATCCAAGGAAACTTCGAACTTCGGTGGGCGTAGTAGGTTGTTTCCAGTTCTGAATCGCTGTAATTTTGCTTGGATCTACAGCAATTCCTTCTTTTGATACGACATGGCCTAGGAATTTAACTTCATTCTGCCAGAAGACACACTTAGAAAATTTAGCTTTCAAGACATTTCTCCTTAGAATTTTCAACACTTGTTCTAAATGTTTTGCATGTTCGTCATCCGATTTGGAGTAGATTAAAATGTCATCGATGAAGACTAGAACAAATTTATTCAACACACCACGGAACACTCTGTTCATAAGATCTACGAAGTATGCCGGAGCGTTACACAAGCCGAACGGCATTACTAACCATTCGTAGAATAAATCGGGACCCTTGAAGGCTGTCAAAGGAACACAGTCTTCGGCTATACGTAATTGGTGGAAACCTGTAGCTAGGTCCATTCTGGAGAATATTGTTGCTCCATTTAATTGATCTAACAGATCATCTATACGGGGCAAGGGGTATTTGTTCTTCAGTGTCTGCTTATTGAGATCGGTAATCAACGCAAAGTCTTAGAGTACCGTCTGATTTCGGGACAAATACTACTGCTGCTCCCCATGCTGAAAAGCTCGGTCTGATTAGACCTTTCCAAAGCAATTCTCGGGTTTGACTACTTAACTCTTCTTTTTCTTTCGGGGCCATTCTTCTAATTGGATGTACTAATGGTCGGGCATTAGGAATTAGATCTATCCTAAATTCAATTTCTCTTTGCGGCGGTAAGTTTTCTACCTATTCAAACACATCCGCATAATTTTTAACGACCGGTATCTTTTCTATTGAAGGGGGAATAACTTCTAAAGAAGACCAAAATTCTGTTCTATTGATTTCTGAGCCATGACATGGTATATATATAGGTCCAAGCTTCGTTTCGACTTTAACGATTCTTTCGGCACATCTAAATTCGGCCTTATATTTTGTCAACCAGTCAAGTCCCAGTATAATATCAAAGTCGGAAAGGTCCATGACAATTACTTTAAAAGAGAATTTGTAGCAAGAATAAGAGACAGGCACTCTACAGTACGAACTGAGACTGACAGAACCTCCTATCGGATTTTGAACTTTAATTGGTTCCTTAAGTTTTCCTCTTTTTAATTTTAACTTGTGAACAAGGTTACCAGAAATGAAGCTACGTGATGCACCAGTATCAAAAAGTACAGAAACAGGAATATTTTTAATGGTAAGGGTACCTCCCAAGACATCGGGTTTACCTGATCCATCGGTGGTAGCTGGCGGGGTCTTCCCGTCATAGACATGAGCCACTTGTGCATTCTGCTTCAGAGGACAGCTCCTGCTATAGTGCCCCTTCTTATGGCAGTTGTAGCATTCGGCTGAGTCATTTGCCTTTGGCTTCCTCGGGGCTTTGCATACATTAGAAAAATGACCTGGCTTCCCGCAGTTGTAGCAATTTCCTTTTGGGATCTTTGCAGGTTTCTGAGTAGCGGCCGCGGTAATGCTAGATTCGGGTTGATCTGCTGAAGCCTTGCGCTTATTCCCAGCTTGGCTTTTGGCGCGGTCTTGGCTAGCATGCCTCTCATCCATGTCTTCGTAATTGCAAGCCATCTCTACTAGTTCTGTAAAGGAGAGTTTGATGTTGCTCATAGCTCTATCATGGTACTTGCGCTTCAGCCCAAATATGAATCTCTAGTTCTTTGCTTTGTTGGTCGTAATCAGCTCTGGAGCATAGCGCGACAATTGGGTGAACTTATTTAGATAATCCTGAATAGAGAGATCTCCTTGCTGGAGATTGGCAAACTGCTCTAACATCCTCTCTAGAGCCTGTTCAGGTACAAACTTCTCATTGAACATAGTTCTGAATTGTTCCCAAGTTCTGACAGTACCAGCTGCATCTTCTGAGGTAATGGCATCCCACCACAGCTCTGCTTCCTCTTGAAGGAGCCAAATGCCAAGTCGGGCTTTGTTGTTGGTTCCCATACCCATGCCTTCAAAGATTTTCTCACAAGTTTTTAACCAAGCTATTGCCTCGGTCACTGTACCAGTGCCAGTAAAAGGTTTTCCCCCAAGGTTTCTGTACCTCTTTGCTACTTTATCTAGCTCAAAGTCTTCGGGTGCTGGTGGCTGAACAATAGGGCCTTCCACTACTACGGGGATATTCCCCCGTCCTCCTGCTGCATCTCCTCGGCCTCCACGGCCTCCTCTAGCTGCTGCTCCTCGTGTAGCCATCTAAGAGTACTGTATAAGCAAGAAAAGAGTCAAGCTCACAGATTTGATAATTTTCATAAATGATAAAGCAAGGGAATACAAAGAAAGATAATGATGATGTACTGATCAAATTGTTTTGCTAATCTGCTTAGCTCATTCTAGGACATTGCTAATCCTATC
Organism: Allium sativum; assembly: GCA_030737875.1. Lineage (NCBI taxonomy): Eukaryota > Viridiplantae > Streptophyta > Magnoliopsida > Asparagales > Amaryllidaceae > Allium > Allium sativum. The sequence goes on along the minus strand of CM060909.1, from coordinate 622,057,868 downwards.
TCTAATGAGCTACTCGCATTAGAACACTACTGATTCTATTCTGACGAGGTGTTTAATGTGTTAGATCCCGGAACTAAGGTTAACCAAAGCTCTGATACCAACTATGACGATCCCAAAATCTGAGGGGCGGTATTAAGGATAATCATTAGGAAATAACACATTAATCATCATAGCAGAGTACAGATAGTAGCAGAAACAATAAATAAAATAATTTTACATGGATATGACAGCGGAATCACAACATGTAATGATATCAGAATAACATAGCGTGGGATATAACTTAGTAAATAAAAGGAAAGTGATCAGTCATCATCGCCAGAGGCGGAATACATACATGCAGTGAGACATAATAAGGGTATCAGTCTACATCGCCGAAGGCGGAATACATATACATATAGTGAGAAATATGGAAAAAAAATCAGTCTGCATCGCCAGTGGCGGAATCATAATATAAGTACAGTAATGGCGGAAAATGTCAAAGGCATCTCTGTGAAGTCAGCCTCGCCATGAGCCAAAAATGCACTCTATGCAGTAGTGCAGAGCCAAAAACAACCTGTCACCTGTGTACTAGGCTGCCCGTGTGAAAATAAGGGCACCCGCGTTTGCAAAGTGAAACAAACAACGAGTCAGTCATGGGGACTGGTATGAGGAATCTATTTAACAGTTAAACAACAGTAAATAGCAAATCATAGGACCACGCCACTTTCGCGGAACGGGTTTACTCCAGTGATTGCTAGTGCATTTAAAACAAAGTAAATTCTTTTAAAAACAACGCAATGCTTTTTGAAAGAATGAAGCCATTATAAGACTCAGGTCCCATCACACAATGCAACGCAAGCCGGAGGATAGAGTTTTACCTTATAAGGGCCAAATATGCTTGATACGTATAAAGCAAAATCAATTGATATTATTACTAGTGCATATATGTTTCAAAAGCGAATAGCATCATAAATATCAATCATAGGCGGCATAGCTACCATCTACTATGTCGCCATACTAGTTCTACAATCAAGACCGTTATTTCGTATTGGAAATTGGATTTCCGTCATGAGTCGAGGCAAGGGGCAAGCTCCTCTCCGCTTCGAGACACTCTGGCAAATGCCTCGGGACTACACACTCTGGGTAACCCCTGGATGCTTCAGGGCCGGTCCTCACTTACGTTAGAGGATTATTTATTCCTGAACACACGTTTCCCGGTCCTTACAGACCTATAATCGAGGCGCCTCGCATTCCAACAACCACAAAGGTGAAAAGTAGATATATATGTCAGGGCTGGTAAGTCACTGACACCACCATAGCTAGAAAGAAACGTCGTGCTCTCCCTGCAGTCCGTGTCTCGTTTTTAACTCATACCGGGGTGTGAGGTTCGCGAATCTACGAAATACACAAAGCTAGGCCACGTAGACCTTGCTTTGATCATCATCCACAAGACTTTGCTTTGCAACAGAAGCCTTGATCACAGCATCTTGGCATGCCACATAGGCAGTCCACTCCATACGATTGATTTCTATCGATATATAACCCTTGAGCTCGTGCGTCTCAGAGAAGGGCGTTAAGCAAAAGAATAAATTCTCCGCCGCCAAACAGATATATATTTAACAGAGATCAATCAGTACAGAACAAAATCCAATGTCAGACACACATTCCATTTACAAGTCCGTCCTGGGTCTGAACGAAACCGGAGGCGTCAAATTCCTCGCAAATCCGTACAATCAACACATACGTTCAGACGGCTACTACTTCCGTCCCCTTCCGGTAGCTACTCCGGTTAGGAACCTCAGTAGCGCCCATCCAACCGATGCGAAGATCGTCGGTCTTGAATCGTCTTTGCATTTTCCAATTCGAATCGCTCGATAAATTATTTGAAATGAGGGTTAGCTCGGCCTTTTCAAATAATCCACGTCATTAGAATTTAAATCGATTCATTTTATGGTTATATTATTCGACATCCATCTTTCGGTTCTTTAGTGTTATTTTCATGTCATACACATACAACCATCAAATATCAAGCAATTCAAGCCCAATTGGTTTATTCTCAATCAATATTGCTTATGATATTTTATAACGATTTTTCGCCATTTTTATTTATTTAAAAATGGCCATATTTAATTAAACGACGTTTCAGGTCGTGCCGTGGCACTGGCGCTGTTTTTCTCCTAATTTGTTTTACACATATCGGAAAATCTAACCATTGGATTTCTACAAAGTCTATATCAGTGGGAAGATATTCCCAAAGCGAACCCAACGGTTCTAGTTTCGTGAGAATCCGACGGTCGGATCTTCCACACTAGTCGTTTGAAGTTATGGTTTCAAAATTCGAACGGCAGCGTCGTTATTCGATTTAATTTAATTATATTTATATTTATATATAAATATAAACGATTCTGGCGCTGTTTTTCTTTAGATTTGAATTAAACATTCCGGACAATCCAACCGTTGGATTTTTACAAGGTTGGTGCCGTTGGAAAGATATTTCCAAGGCGAACCCAGCGGTTGCGGTTTCGGGAAAATCCGATGGTCGGATTTCTCGTACTAATCGTTTCAAATTACGATTCTGAAACGCGAACTGCACGGCCTCTATTCCTTTTAATTATATTTATATTTATATATATAAATATAGTTCGTTCTATAATTTCAACTATAGTTCATTTTATATTTTCAACTTCGTTTTCACCTCAAATATTTCACTAACGCCTTAATATTTCGAAATTTTTTGCCGTAACCTCCTTTGTACGGGGAGGGGTTTGGAAATTTATTGGGCCGTATTAGGTACCCAATAAATCCTAAAAAGCATTCACATATTTATAGTGATATATTCTGCTGTTTACGGGGGAGCATGTACTGATAATCACTCCAGAGAATAAATTCCCGTCACCCCGTTTCCGTGTGGAAATAAATAGTCCATGTGTCGTATCTAATAACTAGAGCGACGTGATTATTGTCAACTCCAGACCCGTGTGGGGTTTTTATTAATCTGGCAATTTATCGTTATAATTTATATAGTCCATATCAGTCATCAGTTCAACCTGTAGTACATAGTCATCGCCATACAAGCCTCTTGCTTATATGGTAAATCTTCCACCTCATCACACAAGCTCCAATTGCTTATGTGGAATATGATGAAGTATGCCTATCATCAAGAAGTATGCCATGTAGTGTAGTTCAAAATTAATTGTTACTATCCTATGGCGTTGTTTATTATTTCACACAGAAAAACCAGCACTCCGCATCCAATGGCATTCACAGGAGTTGATATATAAATAAAATTGCGCAGCCAACTCATCAAGGTTTACCTATTTGTCGGGCACGCAAATAATTTCTTTACTCTACAGCTAATCCATTTTTCCTGTTCAACACATGTATATATATGCAGAACAAAGCTAATAATAATATTTTTAGCAAACTATTATTTATTCCAACACGTGTGTATTTTTAACTAAGCCTATACATGATAAAAGGAATATTTTTATCATCAAAAATATTTATTCGACACGTGTGTATTTTTAACTAAGCGTATACATGATAAAAGGAATATTTTTATCATCAAAAATATTTATTCGACACGTGTGTATTTTTAACTAAGCGTATACATGATAAAAGGAATATTTTTATCATCAAAAATATTTATTCGACACGTGTGTATTTTTAACTCTTCATATTCACTATATAAAAATATAGTTTTCATTGTCGATTCATTTTATTTTTAAAAGATGATAACATTCAACACATGAACTTCAACTCAACGAATGAATTGCAATTCAACACATGAATATTCTATATACTTTGTATATATATAAAAATGTGATTTTTATCGCTAAAGCCATTTGTTTAAATTCAAATAATATTCAACACATGAATTTCAACTCAACGAATGAATTGCAACTCAACACATGAATATTCGATATAGTTTATGAAATTTATTTCAACGAATGAAAATTATTCTAACACATAAATATTTCAGAAAATTTCGGCAGCACAACGGCAGGGTAGTTAAAACCGGGACCGTCCCTAGTACGGCTCCTCGCTCTACCTTAAAACCTCGCGGTTTTTGACAATGGGGATCATGCATCTAGTTCGCACGCAAGCGGCATGTTTTATTTTCAATTCCACAATCCTATTCTAATTTGTTTCAACCACAAGAGGGTATTTTTCAACCACAAAGGTATTTTTCAACCATAAAGGTATTTTTCAACCATAATATCAACCACAAACAATTATTTCCAACCATTCGTCATACCATATAATATCACGTCAATCACAAGCAATAAATATCGTCCATGGTTTGTGGACGAGGGGAGTATATATATATATATATAATATAATAATTCACTTGCATTTCATCACAATTCAAAGCATATATGTTTCAAACAACGCTTGTATAATTTATACATCGCTAATATAACTTATACAACACATATACATGAGGTATACAATGCGTATATAATTTACACTTCGCTTATATAATTTATACAACGCGATTTCATTCACACAAATAGTTTAGATTCCTCACATTGGTTATTGCAGTGCTAAAAATCGTAGGAAGGTCAGAAAAATCCGCGGCTTCTTCTAGAATGTAGAGAGCCTCCTTGCGGTCACGGTGTCTCCTGTTTCATCAAATTTCGTTAAAGAACGAAAAAGATATTATTTTTCAAAGTTTTGCAACACTTAAAAGTGTTATTTTCATTTCAAAATTTTCATCAGAAAAGTTTTTAAAACCTTCGAAACTAGGTCACAAATTTTCAGCCAATCCGTACCTCGATGCTTCGATCAGACCTTGCTGCGTCAAAGAGCTACGAACCACCTCCAGATCGGCGGTGGTGGCGAAGGGTTCGGTGGCCTGTGCTCGTCGCGGCGGCGCCCTGAAGGTCGTGACTTCCTCGACGATTTCCGACGCCGATGGTCGATGGCTGGGGTCGTGGGTTGGTCGGATGTGGAGAGGAGGCGAAGGCGGTCGGAAGTCTCAACTGGCGGCGGCGGTGAAATCGCCTGAGGCGGCGGCTAAATGGACGAGAAGATTGGAGCACTGTGTGTCGTCCAATCGTCTCTGGTGGCTAGGGTTTCGGATTTTTTTTTTAATGAAAAATTCCTATTGGTCCATGCTTTATAGGAAATTTTAAATAGTGTTTTTGCAAACGGGCTCCTTTTTAAACCCAACGACTGTCGCCCCTAGCTAAATACCCCCATTCCGGACACAATAGGATATGTTTCGTTGGCCATTTCGACCGTTACAGTCAGTTATATTTCGAATTAAAATATAAAACATTCGATATTTAATTTAAACGTACACTTCAATTTGCTAGGGCCACAAACTGAATCGAAAAATTCCAGAAAAATAAATCTAGCTTTGTTTTGACGATACGGTCCTAACAAAACCAGTTTCGTCAAATTCTGAGCTCGTTTGAAAAACGGCCATTTTTAGGTCGACCCATTTTAACAGAATTTGACCAAACACATTATCTTTTGCCCCGCTCACATACTAGCTTCAAAAATTATGAAATTTGAAACTTAGCAATAATTTGACATCCCGGACCCAACAAAAGTGGTTTCGTCAAATTCCGAGGTCGTATGCAAAATCTAAATTTTCAAGGGCTATATATATTATATAGCGACCTTTCGGAAAATTCATTTGGCCATAACTTTTGATTTCCGTTATGAAATTTCGATTTTTCAGGTTCGTTAGAAAGGTATTGATAAACAGATTTAAATATTTTCAGTTTTGTTAAAATCCGTTATATTTTCCACCCGGTATAGTCAGACAAAGTTTGTATTCAAAATTTCAAACTGCAATATTATACCCAATTCTATATTTTATGGAAATAGGCTATTTAAATTATTCAAATTCTTTGGTAATAACCTAATTTAAAAATTTTAAATTGGTTCATATTTTCCGGGTTATTACACTAACTAACCCAAAGTATTTTTTTTCCTCTTAAAGTCTCGATTATACATTTGAGTAGGTTGAGAGTTAAGGTCTTTTCAAGTTATCTTCTTCGAATAAGTTTCCGATGATGTATAGGAGGTAGCTAGCTATTTAGGATTTTTATTTCTGCTATGTGGTTTTATTTAATTGTATGTAAAGACAAGTATGTTTATTGTTTGTATTAGACTCTGATCAACCAATGAGACATCTTCATTTATCACTCTTGGATTTGTATTTAGTAATAATTTGTGTTTGATCTAAACATAATTTTCTACAAATGGAAAATGTAATGAATGTTACCAATGAATGTGGTTTTAAATTTTTAATATTCTTGTGTTCTTTGAAGTTATGATATATCAGATTTTCATCGTCAGAAGTTGATACTATAGACGACTGCAACATTTGTAGCACTTTGCTTTGTACTTTAGAAAACGATGTGTTACACAAATATATAGGAGTTGTCGGTTATGAATGGAATTTGTATACAAATAGGATTTGTATGATTGATAAAATTATTTCAAAGACAATCAAAAGAATAACATAAACAATCATATGTATTTTTAGTGTTTTGCTTCAAAGAGAATCTATACATACATAGGTTGTCAGGTATGAGTGCTTTCACTAAATAAATATGAAAATGTTTCTAATTCATTACATTTGAAATCGTAGAAAGAGAGTATAAATTATAAAATAGAGGTTGACCCATATATAGTTGTTTATGGCAACCAAGAAATTCAAATGTGGATTAGCATAAGAATAAAAATAAGACAAAAAATAAATTTTCAAATGTGAATTTAAATGTGCGTTAAACAAAGAGATACTAGTTTTATATATGTATCTTTTGAAACTAGGTGATCGACTATAAAGATTAGCAATCTAACATAGATATCCTTTTGTGACAGATTGATTTGCAATTTTATTCCCGTTTTCATGCAATCTATATATTTTTTCTCATGCTAACATGTATGGATAAATATAGCTCTGAGCATTGTTCTCCACATGTAGCTGTCTAAATTTTAATTTTTAGTGGCATGGTTTGTGCATTACCATTACCAAATCAAACAAAATGTTAAGAACTTTGCGTCATGGTAATAGTGGCATGAATTCGAAACCGGAATGACATGCTAAGAGATTACCATGTGCATATGCTAAAATCAACTACTTTTGTGGTGCTCGTGGACTAGGCTAAGTGCATTAAGGAGGGTTTTATGACTTTGGTTGGTTTCCCTCTGGAACAAATTCAATATGTATATATGTGTGTGTGTGTCTATATATACACACACACATATATATATACATATATATATACACATGCATATACATAAATACATATATATATATATACACACAATGTTTTCGTCAGTAGGATCATCAAGCACAGCTATTCTTTTTCCTTAAAGAACCTTTTGTACATTACTTTTATTCCACTTTTTTGAAGATCTTTTGACATTTTTAAGTTTACATAGGATCATACAGAGGGGCTTTCAAGCTAGAGATATGCTCCATGCATGTTAAACTACTTCACTGTACCTATTTAAGTATCCAAATATATTGTTATGTCTAAAAGGGAAATCTTTGACTTGCACTATTTGATTCTATAAACAAATATGTAACGGTGAGTGATCACTTGGTGAATTGTTTAAAATTTGAGAAAATGACAAAGGAAAATTATAAATAAAACTATCATTCGCCAAACACCTATCGATTTTTATACAAGTATTAAAATTCCTTCCATCCTTCCTAGTGAATTGGTTACCTATGTGATGTGTCATAACTTCCTATAAACCATAGTTAATACCGGCATTAACAGAGTTACTGTTGAGGCCGACCCTATGAGAATTATATAGAACACGATCAGGTCTCCGATAATCAACCAAAGGATAGAATTTTTGTCTTTAATTTCATGTGTACATATAATTTTTGTCTTTCTGCATGTGTGTTAAAAAGACTTACAATAGAGAAAATCATGACAATATATACTACCCTTATTTGAGCTGGCCATTTAGGATTGCCTATGATCCCCTATTATGCTAAAGCTTTGAACTCTTAAGGGCTGTTCATCTTTTCTTATCCTTCTATTCTGTTAACATAATTGCTTTGCAAGGCAAGATTCACATTGGTTTGAACACGATTATTATTTTCATTAGATTGTGTTTAAAGGGACTGTTTGTCCGTGGGATATTGACTTAATTATGTTATTATTCTTTAGTACAGCCAGGCCGCAAGTTAGTATTGTAGCTTAGTTGAACATTGCGAGTAATTTCTTATTTTCATTGTATTTGTTGTTAAAATTATTAAGATGATACCTATCATCTGCTTGTATCTCGTTATTGTCAGTACCCTCCCGTGCTTTTTGTTTTAGGACCCCCAATAAAGTTCATAATTTCCAAAACATCAACAGTTGCCAGTTACTTATAGGTTTGCATTTGTACTTGGCTACTTGCCATACTAGGTTATCATTTTCATCTAAGGTTTAAACAGAACTAAGAATTAGAAGCCCAAGTTTATAGGAAATTATCACCTGGTCCGGATTTGTCTAAACCTGGTGGTCCAAACAAATCCAGACCCCTGATTTTCAGTGGATCCCTTCGAAATCAAGGGCCCAGATTTGCTTGGTCCACCGGGTCCAGGCAAATCCGGACCAGAGGATTTGCAACCCAAGTTTATGTATACTAGAGCTATGGTTGTTAATGAATACCCGAAAAATCCGATATCCGCCTGAATCCGTATCCGAAATATCCGTTATCCGGCATTATCCGAAAAGCGGATACGGAATATCCAAAAAGCTTTTCGGATACGGATATGGTTATAGTGGTATCCGTATCCGAAAAATATCCATCCGACTAATTGATGTAATATATATAAATCAAAGTAGAAAAATAGAGTTAATAATTATTTTGTAACTGTTGGATGTTACTATAATATAAATTTTTGTCCATTTCTGGTGAAAATGTTAGTCTTAATGTTTAATTTTGGAATACTTTTGAATATGCTTATGGGTATTAGTATAAAACAATGTTTTATCATCACATTCCTTTATTTTCTGTTTTTTTATAAAAATTAGTATAAAAATTATTTTATGTTGATCTAAACATTTCTATTTATACTCTTAAAAATTCATTAGTTACTTGCGGAGCGGACAAACATCCGATATCCGTCCGTATCCGAAAATTAAGCGGATACGGATATCCGATATCCAAAAATTAAGTGGATACGGATATCCGATATCCAAAAATTAAGCGGATACGGATATCCGAAAGTAATTTCGGATACGGATACGGATATGGCACTATCCGTATCCGAAAGAATCCATTGACAGTCCTCTAGAGCAATTAGTGAAAGAAATACAAATCTTTGCAAGTTCATAGTAGAACGATACCTGAAATTGTAAGCTTCAGTTGAAATTCATATTAAAAAAGAACCTAAAAAAAATAAGAAAACTCATGCATACCAACAGTTTTGGCCATTTAATAAAATTTGATCGCAACTTTGTAACAAAACGCTTCAATGCCCCAGTTCTATTTTTTCCCTTTAAAGCAAAAAGTGGAAATTACACCAATGGTCAAATTCCTAAACGTGAAATCGCGCCTCTGAACATTAGATATCTTCATTTATTGTGAAAAAGTGCAGACATGTTTGCAACTATTCTCAGAGTTATAGCAGATATTGAAAATGAAAAAATGTAGAATTGTCATGCATTTATTGTAAAAAAGTGCAAATATATGGGCAAATACTCTATATTGCATTTCAGATATGTCTCAGTGTACTGAAAACTGCAGACATGTCTATAATTTTTCTATATAATTGCTTCTTTTTTTTAACATTTTTACTGAAAGTGAGATATTTCCATTTGTATGCCATGTATATCATTTTCTGATGATTTTCTGTAATAATGTTATGTAGAATAAATGTAGGCATTGGATTTGAAAGTGAAACACCCATCTCCGTTAAGGTCACTCTCAAAGGGAATGCATTAACTTTGGTTAAGCATTTTAGGTAAAAGGCACAAATAATTTACAAGGCAGACATATAAACAGCGGAAAACTGAAAATATTTCATAAATAGCGTGGTTCAGTCAAAACATTACAAGCATTGTGACGGCCCGCCCCGCACCAACCGACATTTCCTCCAAAAGTGCACTGTACACATGTCCAGTTAGCACGGGACGGTCGTCAGAAGAAAAAGGAAGAAGAGAATGAACTAACAAGGAACCTGTAGAATGTCTCACAGCGCATGGAACAAAATATAATAACAACATAATCATGACATAAAATAGGCGAGACAGTGCATAAGCTGAAAACAAACTATCATAGCAGTGGAAAATCCAAATACAGCTTATGTTCCACAACATCATTATAACAACTTTTAAAACTGTCTCTAAAAGCAAGATAAGGAAGGTACACTACTAATGCCCAAGTAGTGACCACCAACGACACAGGGAGAATATCTATATATATATATCATACGTGGAAGCCTCCCGCCCGTCTTCGAATCAGCTACTCGTGCATCACTAGCTAACCTGTCTCTAGTCTACTCGTTTAGGAGCACCCAGAGTAATAAGAAGAGATATAAAACTCTGGGTTAGACAAAAGTCTGGTGTGAGCGATAAGCAGCTAAACAGAACAATAACAGGTATACTAAACCATACCTGAACTTGGACCTGCAACCAAAGAGTTATCACTACGTACTGTACAATACTCTAAGGTGCCATAACATATGGTGTAAAGAATACGGGGGTGGGGGTGTGCATGTCATAATGTTGGCAGACAATCAAGCATAGCAACCATCCTCACATCTCTCACTCAGTGCGTAAAGCATACGATATCCACCACTTCGATCACCCAATACTTTGCTATGATCACTCTGCCCCATGAAGTCACAACGGCTTCACTGCACCGATCCATAGTCACCAATCCTTCGTTATGTCCACTTTGCCCCATGGAGTCGTACACACCCCACTGCAGTGGCTCATAGCCTTACTAATCCTTTACTATGTCCACTCTGCCCCATGGAGTCACAATGGCTCATAGTCTTACTACGATCACTTTTCCCCTCGAGTCATGGTGACTCTACTGCACTGATACGTAGTCCTGCTACGATCACTTTGCCCCTCGAGTCATAATGACTTTACTGCACAGATACGTAGCCCCTCATTCCTTTTCAGTGGTGAATCGAAGTTACGAACGTCGACAACTCCTTAGCACACGTCCCGCAGCAAAGCCCAACCATGAAGTGAACTCATTGGTTCCCAACTGGATCCTGAGCTCTAACTTCCAATTTGGACTACCCTTATATCTCGGGTTTTTGGTAATCACTGGATCGGTTCGGGTCTCAGCCCTTCTCCTCTGTTGGTTCGGATCGGCCTCCTTCCAAGTGCTCCGGGTCGGGTCGTGGCCTCCAAGTCCCTTCGTAGTACATCGGTTCGGTTCGGGTGCCCTCTTGCGGGTCGGGTCGGGTAGATGCATCTTTGTTCGGTTTGGATCCATGCCCTGATTCGGTTCGGCTCGGTAGCTCTCCTCCTTTAGATGTTTGTCCCTTCGGTTGTGATGCTCCGATCCGATCCCAGTTTAACCATAATGGCCTTCCTTTTTGCCAAACTTTCTCTTATGCCAAGCCTTGGTTCGGTTCGGTGATCCCTTGCCCAGCCCATTATCCGGTCTGATCCGAAAACCTGCACCATTTTCCTGCAACTTTTCCAATGAGTGTTTTACACCATTCGACGATGTTTTCGACCACTCTAACTATTCTAAATAATCACAAAACATACCATACAGTCATAGCAACAAGTAGAAGTGACCTCAAACACCAAAACATCAATATGATAGGTTAAAATGGATCAAACAAAGCCAAAACCCCATATTTTCCCTTAAGCATGTTTAAGCATAACTAATGATAGAATTAACAAAACTTAACCGAATTAACCCAAGTTCATATCAGAGGTCTAAAACATCATTTAAGAATTTATAAATATTTTTCCACATTTTTATCATGTTTAAATTCGCTAATTAACACTAATTACCCTTAATTAACCATAATTAGTGAGAAACCTTGCAAATCACTCACCTTAGCCACAAATAAACCTTAGATCTGAAATGAATCTCTGATATGGCGCCACTACCAATGCTAAACAGCAGCTCTAATCTTGATTTGGTGAAGATCTCCCTTGATTTGATGTTGCTAAGCTTAATCTTTGATTAAAAAGTGATTTGGAGGTGATTTAGAGGTTGGAGGCCACTTTTAGGGTTTCTAAGAGGTAAGTGGAGGCTAGAAAACTGAAATGGAATGAAACCCTAACTCTTTTCAGCCTCCCCATAACCCTAATCCCGAAATGGGTTATGGGCCCATTCACTTATCACCCTATTTTGCCCGGTTAAGTAGTTTTTCACCTTCCAAACCTTATTTCAGCCATTTCTCCCAAACGATAAGTCCGTTTTCCACATGTGACCACTCTACGGAAAGGTAAACCATCATCCGAAGCCAATGGAAGTGGTTTCAGGTCAAAACTCCTTTCAAATCAAAAGTTATGGCAGAAACAAGATCAGCTAGGGGCAAAACGGTCATTTAAAAATCGGCAAAAATCATGAACATGGGAAATGACCCCAATGGCCGTTTCCCAAAGCCACATGACCATACGATTTCATAAAAGAAAGAAAGAAATATTCTACGATCCTCCGATGCGTAGAATGCGGGTTGTTACAAGCATTGTCTCAAAACCTAACTTCTAAATTATTACAATAAAACATCTGTCTTGATTTAAAACTCCAAGTACATAAAGAAGCATAAAACAGTAGTAAAGCCGCATAAATCCCCAATAAAAGTGTAACCACAGCCATAGCCCAAGAAAAGAGAATCCAAGCAATACATCTACTCTCTTCAAGCTGGAAAAGGTCTGCATCAAGCTGAAGTATTCTCTCCCTGCGGACCGGGGGGGGGGGGGGAGGGGGGACGGAAGAAAAGAATACAAAAGAAAACGGGTCAGGCATAAGCCTGGTAAGTCCAGTGACTGTTCAACATGTAAACAGGTAAAAGCATCATGACATAAATAAACTGAACATAGGACAATACAATAGCAATAAGATAACATAAGATAAATTGAATATACCATCGCACTCATTTCCATTTCTCTGCACCTACTAACGAATGTTTCAACTACCAACATGTGTTCATAACAAAGTTATCCCTTCTCCGATCGGCTTATACTCGCATGCATTTAATACTTGTGTCATTCGATCCCGCTTTATTGTAGATACCTGTGTTGGTCCCGCCATAGGGTGTATCAATTCCTATGGTAGCAACCCGACACGAATTCTAGATGCACAGTGTATAGTATTGATGCCCAGTGCCAGCTTTATCCACTCCGGAGTACGTTCACGCCCATACTCCGCCGGAACCTACACTGCTGCACCACCGTCGCTATTTTGACCGCTTATAATTAGCCTAGTAATCGTGCCCCACCCTGCCTAGTTCAGGGTACCGTGATACATCTATGTGGTTTACTGCTGAAATGGGTCCCCATTACTAGGGTTTCCTAATCAACATGTTATAATGGTTAAGTGTTCTCAAATTAACCTAACCCCACCCATCTGTTTAATTAACATGTTGTATTGGTTAAGTGTTGCCTTAATTAACTTAACCCTACCATTCTTAGCCTGTCCGTTTCTTAATTTTAATTCATTCATTAAAGCACCAACCTCTCATATTAGATATTTTTTTTGCGGTCGCTGGATGTGCCGGGCGGTTCCGGGCAGTCTTACACCGCAACTCAATCTAACCTCGGGTTTTTAGGCTTAATGCGCTGACCTCTCACATTAGATCTATATTGTTGCGGTCGCTGGATTTGTCGGGCGGTTCCGGGCAGTCTTACACCGCAACTCAGTCTAACCTCGGGTTAGGCATGTTCATATTTAGCCAATTTACATATTTTTCATATGTTTCCAAGTGTATGTCTTTTTATGACAATATTCCCCCAAGTGTAGTCAGTACAAGTTTTATGCCACATTCACTTGCTATGCCCAAAGTTTACTAAATTAAATTATACCCAATTTTCCTGCGTTATAATTCATACGTACAACGAGATTCAATCTAAGTTCCGAATGAACTTAGTATTCACAAAAGAAAATAAAAAGGGGAAAGATGGAGAAGGAGCATAAGAATTGACATAAGGAAAAATAGGCATGTAAAAGTGTACCCAATTCAAGGATCATGTTTCAATGTTGTACATTAACAATAGGTGTGGACAAGCTAAGCAATTTACACCGTAGGTATAAATATTAGATAGAATTGGACTTAAGAGAATCACTAATTTTGATGTACAACATGATAAGTCCTATTATATCAATCACAATAGTCTCATAGGCATAGGATGTACAACATGATAAGTTCCATCATATCAATTACAACAATCTCATGGCATGATAGGTTCCATTATGTCAATCCAACGGTCTCATAGGCATGATAGGTTTCATTATGTCAGTCACAACAGTCTCATAGGCATGATAGGTGTCATTACATCAATCACAATAGTCTCATAGACATAGGCAATTCAGATTTGAAAAAGGATTGGCATGAATCAGAATTAGGCATTGTTCTAGATCCGATTATTACAGTCATGATTTCTATTAGGTGTTTAAATCTAAATAATAACTGAACTTACAGAAAAAGGACGGATCTTGTATTCTGAGATTTGATTTCTGAATTTGTTAAGCTATCCTTTGATGTAGACGTTTGATTCTCTAGTTTGGATTTTGTTTTGGAGCTTTCTAACTTGATTTCTAATTTGGAGAAGATGGAGGCTAGGCTAGCTTAGGGATGGACAACATGACGGCTTCATAGAATGAGATTGTGAGGTTTAGGGTTAAGGGTTGGGGTGTTTATATAGAAGTCTAGTATTAATTCTAGCCTTTAGATTAGTCTAGGAGAAATCAGAGCCATCAAACCAAAGAGATGTGTCATAAAGCCAACCATAGCATGACACATAAGCCCTAATACCTCAGAAATTAGTCATTGGCCAATCAGAGAAGGCCACATCAACTCAGGGCTATAAAAATTCGTCACAGGAATTGGATCTCAAAGGGGTTGACTCCCTATAGGGGGGTCGACACCTATGTCGACACCCCTATAGGGGGTCGACACCTATGTCGACTCCCCTTGGGGGGGGTCGACACCCTTGAGCGGGAAAATTCCCGCCTAGCTGTTCTGACCGAATTTCGAATTTCAAACTATTTTCTGACTTTTAATTTAATTTCTGTTTTTATACTTCAAATCTTCTGAACTCCATAACTTCTTCATACAAAGTCCGATTCACACAAACTCGGACTCTATCTCAAGCAAAATTCCGAGACGAATGCAATGGCGTAACCTGTTTCCCTTAATTCCTCTTCTAAAAAAATTAAGTATTCTTTAATTCGTTACTTTTAATATTCACAAAAAATACAGGGTGTTGAAAGTGTGAAGCAATCAGCAAAAATGAATAAATATATGCATTTTTAAAATAATTGCAGGGATTCTGTATTTTCTTTTTTGAAAAACTACAGCTATTAATGCATGTTTTGCTGAAGCATTATTTTTTTTGTTATTTTTGTTTATGAAGCATTTTGTTTATTTTCTTTATACGAATACAAAGATTATTATAATTTGAATTCAGTTTGAAGTTTGATAGTTATTTACATTGATTTTTGACGATTTTCGAAAAACAGAGTCTTGGTTTATAATGTTTTTAGAGAGGGATTCCGTATTTTGAAACCTAATATGGACCTTAGCCAAATTGTTTCTTTAATTTCTGCTCCAAAATAATTTCATTGAAATATCCATCTACGCTAATTTGTTGGGAGCATAAAAAATGTAGCGTGGACCTAGGGAAGTAGCAAACATTTAGAGGCACTTTGGAATGTCCCTGGACCATAATAATATTGTAATTATCCATCGCTGTTTCTAAGTGAATGTAATGACATCGTTACATTTTGAAACGGCTAAGATCGATGGCAAAATTAAAACGATCATGAACCATTCCAAACTTTCTACGTAGCCATATTATGTTTGTTGTGTTGTAGTGTAACAGATATGCAATTCAAAATAATAGAGAAGTGCAAAGCTTTTGTTAACGCATTGTAACAGATATAAATAGAAGAATACGAAAGTGCGCTTGATAGAAATACAACCTAACCTACATAAAAAATCATTTAACAAAAAAGGAAATGAAAGTTCATGAACAATAAGGAAGACATGGTATAATATCAATATGAAAAGGAGAAGTTTTCAAAATTGGATAAAAAATAGACATAATGAAGGTTTGGGAATCTAGGATGAAAAAGAGACATATGCTAACATTAATATAAATGAAAGATAAAATATCACAATATATTTGGTTCCACCTGCATATTTTATGTTTATTCAAATGAACACTGCACAAATAATAGTCTCTATTTGATACCAAATTATTGCTGGACCACATTAATATAAAGGTTGAACATAACTTCATTAATCTTTTCAAAAAATTATGAAATAAATTAAGGAATCTTATACATGATAATAAGTTTTTCATCAAAAAAATTGTACAATTCATGAGTTTAAAGAAAATATGATAATCAAAATCATTAAAAAAGAATAGGCAAAACAACAAAAGCAAAGAATAATGGTTTAGCAAACACTAAAGGGTAGGTTTTATTTCTTAGAACTTTATCTCTATGTTTAATAAGATGAACCAGTTAAAAATAAAATATAATCATTGACATGTAACACAAAACTTATTATGAAAAAAGAAATCCAATTAAAGCAAATATGGAAGATAACTAAGTGATGGTAAATCTTAGATAACAATGATAGGAAAGGAAAAAATTAAATAATCACACAAGTAAGCACAATATAGACTTTTGGTATTCCTTGTAGTAATTCTATTTTCATGAAGGGGATCTAAGATAGGAAAATATAACTTTTTCCTGCACTAACCTACAATTCCCTACGTCTACTAGTTTTCCTCCTCCATATACGACTTCATCCACTTCCTCTCTAACCTCTTTGCTTCAGTATGCCACATAGCCTCCACTTCTAATCTCTCCGGACGACGATGGTTTCCATCAAGTCTTTTCCTATCTGAATAACTAAAATACTCCTCCGTCAAAATGAACAGCTTCAGGCCTTTGCGAATCCTCTTCAAATTCTGCCTCCGACGTCATATCAGGACACCTTTGGTTTGCCCTCCTATAACCTCCATTACCCTCTTGATTTTCTAGGTTTTACAACCAACTGAAGGGTAGAATCAATCCCTTCATCCAAGCTGTCTCTTTCCCTTCCACCATCGACAATGCTTGTTATAGATACTAATCAAGATACCAATAGTAAGGAATCTCATACGAGTGCCCGTCGTACTTGGAAAGATGTCATCTCTGGTAATCAAATTATTATTATTCCATTCAAATTTGATTTGCCTAAGAAATTTAATAATATGAATTATGAGAAAATATTCTATGATTTTGTTTTGAAATCTAGACAACAATGAGAAAATGCTATTGTAATTTATATTGTTGGTTCAAAGCCTTATTATCCCCTTTTCGAAGCTTATATACATAGGATATAGAATACAACAAAACGACCATATTACAATGGTGGAAAAAAGTTGTAATATACACTTTACAACGGTGGGTCAACCATTGTGTATTAAGAAGTTGTAATAGACTAAAATCTTTTACAACTTTTTTGCACCGTTGCAACACCGTTGTAATATGTATATTTTACAACTTTTTTCCACTGTTGTAATAAACTTTATTACAACAGTTATGCACTGTTGTTGTTGTGATTTTTTACAACTATTTATAACTGTTGCAATATATTTTATTATAATTTTTATTTTATAGTTGTAATATATCCACAAATTATATACAAAAGATTCTATATATATTTTACATGTGCAACAATAAATAGATAAATAACATAAGAAATAGATGTAAGTTTAAAGGCATCGTAATCCACTCATTGATAAAAATCACAATTTTAAATCTAGAATACAAATTATAAATCATATACCACATAAAAATGTAAAAAATTACAACTGACATTATTTGCCTCTGAAAGCCTTTAATCCAATTACAAAGCATATTTGCCTATGAAATCTACAAAGCTCATTTGCATAAAGCTTCTCTTTTTTCCGTCTGTTTGAAAAGGAATAAGTAACCTTTTAAAGTCGTCCGTTCGAATAGAACAGACATATCATCCATAAGAGTTGTTGGAATTTGAATGAAATTAACACCACGAAGAAAAACTACAGCAATATTGCCTATCAATCCGCCACCTAGATCCATGAATGTTGAACGCCGATCAAACCTACTTTCTATGGGTTTGTCAAATACCTTCACCAATGTATCCTATCGAAACATAAAGTAATAATTTAGGTAAGGTTTTTCATCATAGTACATGGCTTTCCAGTATCATGAGCTGCATATCAAAATGCCAAATTTGAAGATTATAAATGAGACTACATTGCATCACGTCGAATTCCAAGCCTACACATATTGAATAAAACAAGAATTGATCAAAAAGTAGAACTCACAAACCGTGTGATTAGCGTTCTTCACTGCCATGGCCGCATTGGGTTGAGAAAGAAATACTCCATGATCTACAGTTACAGCAACCAATTACACAAATTAGATAAAATGATCATATAAGAAAATCATCATAATAATCACAAGATTCTGAATCAAACCTTAGTACTATACAATTATCTAGCACCTGTTATGCACTTGGTAAATATGATATATACTCAGTTATACTTTTATTTTGACATGTAAAAATGCATTCAAAAGTGTTGCCATTCTCTGTTAATGAGTGTCATCACGTGTACTTAGTATATTCTTCAGTAAAGAGCATCCCTCAAACTATGAGTCCCATGTTCATCAACCAAGGTATAAGTCCCTAGTTATATTATTTGTATTTATTACATGTGTATACTATAGATACCAAAGCTATCTGATTTGAGTCTGCAAACTTGACAAAAAATGAAATCATCTTTGATCTTACTGTTCAAAATTCTGAACGAACCACTACTTTAATTTTCACTCACATGAAATTCGGGTACCACATGCTTGATGCATCACAAAAACGCGCACATACAAACAAAATTATGCTAATGCTTATGTAAAGAACATACTTGGGGAAGTCTGTTGAAGAACTTAGTAGCATTAACAAGCTCTACAACAGCATATATTTCTTCACTAGTTACACCATCTTTTCCATAAGTTATATTATCTCGTATGCTTGAAACCACACTGTACCTATGCAGGACACAAAGTTGGCCCGAATTAAATCTTATTTGCGTTGCTTTCTAGCTATGCACAGTAATGATGTCCCTATATTTCCTTATTGTCCCTTGCCAAAAATTTAGTGAAGTACTCTACATACTTCAGCATGCATCATGATCACTATGTCTTTTATCATCTATAAATAAGACTAAAGCATCTAAGTTCAAATAATTTGAGAACTCATTTTTTGGGCTCGTGCATAAATCAAATATTCACCCTTTTTTTAATATAAAATGAAATATCATGCACCCAGCAATGACCCACAAACTTATCAACATAGCTTATATTATTTATTCATATCAAAAGCACGTCTAACATGCACCCAAAGCATTCAACGAGAAACGTGAACACAAACAACCCAACATGATTTATCATGACTAATATACCTGTCTTAAAATTGCTCACACAATCTTCAAATTTACTTATGCTTTCCTCTGAGTTTAACCCGAAGAACAAGAACCTTCTCCATCTTAGCCAAAACTCCCTAGTTTCAAACAAGCTTACCGTTCTCGTACTCCTGCACAACCTGCACTCACTCATTGATCTGCTTGGCCAGCTCCGCCTGCCTCATTTTTTTCGCCAACCTTACCTTTTGGATCTCATCGCTCATCTCCGTTGGCACACAATTCAGTGTCCTAGGTTCTGTCTGCTCATCGAGCTCAGCCTTCTTCTTGTTCTGACCAGCGTCGAATTTGATCGTCTTGACTTGCGCACCGAGACAGATCGCGCTGACTTTCAGATCTGCAGTTTTTGGTTTGCAGCAGGAGTTAACAACCAGATCCCATTACTGGACGATTACTCTTGTTGATCGGGACGACATTTTAACCTGTGGGATTCGATTATGAAGCTAGAACTTGCTGTTGTTGAGCTTGATTTGACAAGGAAACTGGTGACGAAAAGGGTTACAAGGCTGTAATGTTCGGAAAATTTCTGGATTTGAGGGCGGAAAATTTGTGGATCGGTCTTTGATTTAGGGAAAAGGATGGGAGAAGCCGACCCATGCGAGAGTGAAATAGAAGGCGACATTTACTTTGGAGGCAATTTTTCACATTTCCCGCCTATATTTTATCTGTTGCGTTAATTTGTTGTGACCACCATTTTTTCATTGACCTTAGTCAAAGTTTCACCAAATTATGTAAAATTAAATGTTATAGTTAATAAAAAAATTATATTAAATATAATATGGATTCTTAAGATTTAACTTTTCCTAAAATATTAAATTTTATTTATTAATAATAGTTATTATTAACTATTACTTATTTCCTTTTAGTTATAATAATTAAATATTAATTATTAAAAGTTTATTATGTATATGTTACTAGTTATTAGTCATTAAACACTTAACATAAATTATGTATAAATTATTGTCTTTTATTTCAAAAAAAGTTTATTAATTAATTTTTACTTATTAATTAACCTTTACCTATCAATAATAGCTATTAATTAACTATTAATTAATATTACTTATTAATAAATATTACTTATTAAAAAAAGTTATTAATTAACTTTTACTTATTTCTACTTAGTTATAATCGAGAGTAATACTTATTAAAAGCTTATGTTACTATTAATTAATAAGTAGTTAACATACATTAACTATTAAAAATAAATTACTACTTATTAACTATTAATTATTTAATAATAATTGATAAATATTATTGATTCCCAAGTTTATTATTAATTATTATTATTAAATATTAATATAATTAGTTATTAAATATATATATTATAAACAACAAGTTTGTATTTAATAGTCATCTATTACAACTAATAAAATGAAAAGTTGTGATATATGTGTTTATTACAACTTTAGAGACCTGACAATTGTAAAAAACATTTATTACAACTGTGCTTTCCGCACAGTTGTAAAAAAGCATTTATTACAACTATGATTTTCGCGCAGTTGTAAAATTAAAGTTGTAATATGGTGTTTTTGTTGTAGTGAAACTATTTTGAGATTTTAATATTTATTCTAAGGAGTTATTTTATTAAGTTTGATAAGAAAGAAGATTGTGATAGGATTTTGGAAGGGAACCTTCTTTTACAATATGAAATTAATGATGATAAGGCATTGGGAATTGGGTATGAAACTTAATAAGGATTTTTGACACACAATTATGATATGGATCTGGTCATTGAGTTTAACGCTTGATTATCTGATGGAGGAGGAAATAAGCTATGTGGTCCTGTTCTTGGTACTCCTCTTTAATTGGACAAGTTCACAGAAGGAATTAGGAAGGCAGAATATGTATTGGTTGAAGCATCCAGTTCATTTTCTTATCCGAAGCACATTCCTATCTTATTTGAAGATGATTGGTTAGTAATGTAGGAGGTAGAGTATGAGCAGTTTCCTCCCGTATGTTCGAACTGTCATTGTTTTGGTCACTTGGTTAACACTTGTTAGTTCGCAAAAGTGTGGCATCCTAAGTAGATATCTCCTCGTAGTTGCCCTTTTGATTCTATAGAGATTGACCCTCCTTCACATTCATTTGGAATTCAGTCTCATGTTGTCCCTTCTTCCAAAAACCAGATATGTATTTGTTGACCAACTTTTTGGCAAAATCTATCGCGGTTCAACGGATTGAAGCCTAATGTCTAGAAGCTCACTCTTCAGCATCGATTGATCGACCGATAGAATGGCATATACTTCAAAAAGTCTAGAAAAGATTTGGCCCAAGCCAGTTTCCTTCAACCAGTGGCATCTCATGTCCCGAAGTAATCACTCTCCCAATCCGGCCAAGTCAAAAACTTCCTTAAAGATTGGGTCGACCAGATATCGCCGGATTTGTGTGGAAATATCCCGTTGAGTTATTCAATATTCAGCACGATCCTCAAGATGTTAAAAGTGGTCAACCACTTCCGGAAAAAGCTCTAATTTTGATACACCTCATCTTGAGTGCCACGTACGCCACAATTTTCGAAGATACTATTAATCAACAGTAGACCGGGTCCCACCGCCGCATTTGCTTCCAATGATCGAGCTCCACATGTCCGAGCTCCGCAAAAGAGGTAAGCCACGTGGCAGCCCACTTCTTCACCTATAAATACTTCCAAGTTCAAAATGGAAGAGGACTTTCAGACACTTTTTTCTTCACTTGAGGCTTTCGATTCCATTTCCTCCTAAAAGCTTTCGTCATGGCTAACTCCAAAAATAGCCAATTCTCCTTTTTTCTTCAAACAGAAAAAGCGTTGTACTTGTAATCAAAATCAAATCAATACATATAAAGTGGACGTAGGCACCATCTCTTGTCGAACCACTATAAAAAGTCTTGCGTGTCACTTGTTTTCTTTACTTTATTGAATTTTGTGATTGTTATTCGGGTGCTCTCCACACGATTGGGGTTTGATTGTCACTAGTGACCAACTTTTGATGTCAACGCTTTGGCACGCCAGGAAGGGGAATTCTTCGACATACCCCATGACCTTCAGCAAGTTCTGATCCATGGAAAGAAATTGGAAGAAAGATGCAACATCTTCTCGTCCCAAAAATGTTGATGTAGCCGAAATAAACGCTGTAGAGGCAAGTCAGGAAGCCTCTTCTCATGAAGACGTGTCTCTGTATCTTACTAGGTATGACATGGATAAGATTATGGCCGAGTTCAGAGGCCATATGACATCTCAGGGTAAACTCCTCAAACAACAACAGTTGATGGATAATCTTCTCGCTTGAATGGAAAAGGGATTTAACGCTTCAACATCAGTTCCTCCATCAGGCGAAGCTAGGGCAATAACCAATCTTCGGTCTGCACTAATACAAGCCGCAGATCAGTCCACACCTTTGCTTCCCCCTGGTTCGGCTCCTCCTCCCGACCAATCATAGCTAGGAGTATCGCTTCTATTGACCAGCGCAACCGCGGTTACGGATTCTCAGGAGGCCCGTGATCAAGATATAGGTCGTTCGATCATATCGCCTCCACTCTAAGGAATAGCTCGACCCCTCAGACCAATCGAGCAACCGCTGGGTCAATCAGGATCAATGTCATTCCCATTACAACCCAGTATCTTACAGCAGACTCATCTTATGCTGCCTCTCCTTCAACCAAGAGATGGTGGAGCCCTCCCGTCGAACCAGGGAGACCACTCTACCATAACGTTTCCCAGACCGACGGAGGAAACGCTACCTTAGACCCTTCTAACATCGCTCAGGGCAAGGACATCGAAGAACCTAGAACATCACATGCTATGCTAGATCGGTCGGGACCTTCCACAATGGGAACTGCTCGGACCGCGTCTCATCTGGCTCAAGAGGCGCCAGTCTGCCCAGAACCAACAACTACGATGGACCCTCGCATTCACCCTCACTTTACTCTCGGAGGTCGAACCCGACCAACGACCACTATTTCGACCAAGCTTTCATTGGACCCTAATGCTGGATCCCTCCCGAATGCAGAGATGGATTCATTGCAGCGACTCCTCGGAGATGGAAGCCAGCTTGCAAGCATCATCTAATGCTTCATCTAGGGCACCTCTTCTCATCAGGATACATACAATATCCACCGCAGCCCCTTCACCAGGGAAATCAGAAACTCCTGCAATCCTCTGAACTTCAAGTTTCCAGCCATTGAACCTTACAATGGTCGGACCGACCCATCCGTCCATCTCATGCGATATATTCATCATATGGAAGTACTATCTGCATCGACCAATGTTATGGCCAAGTGCTTCTCACTCTTTCCCAAAAATATATCCGGCATGTGGTTTCGACAACTAACAACAGAGTCGATCGACAGTTGGAACACGCTGGTCACTCGCTTCATCGAGCAGTTCACAGTTCACATCTCCTGACCAAAGAGTGTCACATTCCTGACCTCCATCAGGCAACGTCCAGGAGAGACACTTCGATCTTTCCTCGAAAGATTTAACGCGGACGTAGCATCAGTCGATCGATCCGAGCCATTGATGGTGCTTGTGGCTGTCATTGCAGGTGTTTAGAACCGATCAGAATTCTCGATCTCTTTGACCAGAAATCCTCCAAAGGACATTAAAGATTTCTATGCAAAGGCCAAGTGGTTCCTCCGACAAGAAGACACCAGCATTGAGATGGAGAGCCTCAAGGTCCTTGCCACCAAATAAGGAGGTCCATCCAACACCAATGGCTAGAATAAAGGAAGAGGAAAGGCCTCGAAAAAGAATGAACGCAAGGTACGACCTCGGAGAGAGAACAAGCACGTTAATATACCGAGCTCAATTCTTCTTTGCTCGACATCTACCTTGACATGCGAGGGTCTCTATCTTTCCCAAAACCTTCTCGAAGAGAACCGACCCAGAAGGAACTCAACTCTGGAAAGTACTGCATGTTTCACAACATTGCCGGTCATAGCACCAGTGAATGCAGGCATCTGCGCAATCTCATCGAGGATAGAGTCAGGCGAGGAGAACTTCCCGAGTATGTCAAGAAAACACACCGGCTATGCCACCACAATCTTCTGCCCAAGCTCCTCAGGCCAGTCCTCAAGCTACTAGAAATGGAAAGGACCCTAAGCCCAGAACTCGCGGCATCATCATTAGTTAATAATATTTGGATTCTTTATTTCCAATGTACTTTTATTCCTTTCAATAAAATGGGTATGTTGATGTACACATGTACGGGGTTAGGATTTAGCTCCTAGGCATGCTCTGGAATCAATAGTCACCCTCTTAGAATTTATTTCCATTTTCTTGTAATATTTCTTTAGCAACAATGAACTTTCTTTTGCAAATATGGATTATGTTTGAATAATTTAAGCCGAACATGACTGACGCTCGACAACCCGAACATGGTCAGTGCAAAGCCATTGTTCGTAACATACGATCAGTGCCCGTCACCATGACTGAACCTACTCCCCGAGCCGAGTATGGTAAGACTTTTCTAAGCCGAGTGTGGATTATACTTGCCCCTTTTTAAGCCAAGTGCATTCCCCACTCGCCATGACTTCATAAAATCACTTATACGTCACCTCGTATGTCCGGCACCATCAGCTAAGTACGAACAAAGTTATATATGTCGAGCACGATTAACACTTTCCACAAGCCGAGTATGGATAATACTCGCCATATTTGTAAGTCGAGTATGGATAATACTCACCATCTCCATAAGCCGAATATGGATAATACTCGCCACCTCTCTAAGTCAAGTTCAAAGCCATCTCTATACCAAGAACGGTTTACATTATCTTTACATGTATTGGAAGCTGCTACTATTAATATAACCTTCTCGGCTTAATACAGTCTTAAGTGGTTGTTGGTTTCCGGGCCTTAATAGGATCTACACCAATGATGTGTTTTCTAACCATAATACAATCATCAGGACTATCGGACTTCTGGCCTTAATATTGTTCGATGCAAACATCTTTACCCGCACATTGAGCTTCGATACAAGGTTTAGAACACATCTCCTTTACCAAGAAAGATGTATTATGAGGGGCAAAGTGTTTACCAACTTTTAGGCAAAAGCTGTCACGGTTCAACGGATCGAAACCCACTGTCCGGAAGCTCGCTCTTCTGCATTGATCAATCGATCGATAGAACGACCTGTACTTTAGAAAGTCCAGAAAAGATTCGGTTCGAGCCAATTTCCTTCGAGCAGCGGCATCTCATGCCCCGAAGTAGTCACTTTCCCAGTCCGACCGAGTCAAGCACTTCCTTAAATCTCGGGTCGACCGGATATCCCCGGATCTATATGGAAATATCCCGTTGAGTTGTTCAATATTCAGCCTGATTCTCAAACCGTTAAAACCGATCAGCCACTTCTGGTCAGAGCTCTACTTTTGATACACCTCATCCCGAGTGCCACGTAAGCCAAAATTTTCAAGGATACTATAAATCAACAGTAGACTGGGTCCCACCTTCGCATCTACTTCCAATGATCGAGCTCCACGTGTCCGAGCTTCGCAAAAGAGGCAAGCCACGCGGCGGCCCACTCAGCCCACTTCTTCACCTATAAATACTTCTAAGCTCAAAATGGAAGAGGACTTTCGTATGCTTTTTTCTCTGCTTAAGGCTTTTGATTCCATTTCCTCCTGAAAGCTTTCCTCTTGGCTAACTTCAAAAATAGCCAATCCTCAATTTTTCTTCAAACAGAAAAAGCGTTGTACTTGTAATCAAAAGCAAATCAATACATATAAAGTAGACGTAGGCACCATCTCTTGTCGAACCCTTATCAAAAGTCTTGCATGTCCCTTGTTTTCTTTGCTTTATTGCATTATGTGATTGTTATTCGTGTGCTCTCCACACGATTGGGACTGACTGTTACTAGTGACTAACTTTTGATGTCGACAGTATTAAATATAATTTGTCTTGCTACAGAGAAGATCAAGTGTTAAATGAATCTACTTCAGAAATTGGTTTTAAGGTCCCTGTAGATATCGATGGAGAGATGATGAATTATGATGGTAGTAATGAGTTGCACGAGCAGCTTCTTTTACAAAACGAATGACATATGCATACATTTGCTTCTGAAGATATTCTTTTTGCATCCACATAAGAGGAATGGAGATCCCAACTAGAAATAATTTGGATAATAAGGCTTTCGGTCCACCTATTTTAGGACCTAAGGTAGTTCGTAAGATCAAAACTGATGAAGCTCTTATTGAGTTTCAGGCTATCACGAGCTCTGCAGTAATTAAAATTCTTACATAAAATTCAATGGTTACTTCTATGAAAGAGAGAAAGAAAAATGTTTAGAAGTTTAAGAAAGTGATGTCCCTTTCTTTCTCGGGTCCAGGTGCCACTTTTGGCTAATAATGTGGACTTCGTTGTGGAACTGAGAAAAGGGCTAACTATTTCATGAGCCTTATAGAGTTAGTCTTATATTTGGCATGGTGTATGTTTAAGATAATAAATGGCCTTAAATTTTATATTTTTGATTGTACATTTCTTTCAATACGAATGAGTTTTTAAAGTTGAGTGTTGTTTTGAAGTTGTACATCTAAAGGTGTAAAATTTTATATATTATTAATGAAATACCAATTTTCTAAAAAAACTTGATTTAATTAACTTATGAAAATATCATTTTTGCAAACTGTCTCGGATCTCGGAAAAACCAGTGTCAATGGATCCAAAATAGTGAATTTTTGTATAACGTCAAGTTTTATGATGTCCAAACTTAATACGTGATTGTGCGAGTTAGAAACGCATGTTAACTATCGAAAATTATAATATTATAATGTGATTTTAAAGCTAACTTCTATATTTGACCAAATTTAATCTTAAAACTAGCTTTATTAAGACTGAAATAGGTGTAACTAGTATAGAATGCATGTGAGCACGCATCCATTGAAGTTCTTCAAATTTCAGGTGAATAGTTTCATTTATTTGTCCATAAAAGGATTTAAATACATTCGTTATTTCACAATCCTAAAATCGAAACACAATAGCCATTGCCTTAAACCCAAGATTTAATGGTCTATATTATCCATGGTAATCCGAGCAAAGTTAATTTTGACAACAACAGATGAAATAAGCATGCCAACAAGAGGAGTAGATCGCCTACCATCAATCAGAGCAAAAACATGGCGTGGATCTCATCTCAAATACGTGGTTGTTTTTCGTTGTTTTCTAGACGTTAGTCTAGAGGCGATACTTGTATGATTAGGCATGGCTTGGAAGACTTCCATCCGTGAGCATTTGTCGGCCGATAGAGTGGTGATTGACGCATCAATTTGTATTCAAAGGCGAGCGATAAGTTTAAACAGTTGCCATCTTGAAAGGAAATGAGTTAGGGTTTCATTAACAAAAGGTTATTAAAGTTAATTATAGTCGTTAGTGAATTTATATTTCAAAAAATTCATGCATAAACTTATAAACTCGGTATTGATTTCCTACGAGGTCAGTTCTGCACGTGGCACTGCCTTGCACCCGCGTCAACTATATCCTCATGGTAAAGTTGGATTCATTTAGATTAAATCTTATTGGAATTTTAGTTAAGACCGAATGCGCTCGATTTTTAACTATTCGAAATTGCAAAATTATGGTGAGTTAAAACTCTCATATTTTGGAACACTATTATAATCATATGAGTATATTCGTAAATATATCAGAAAATAAATATATCAGAGCTCTGTAAAACATCTCATGGTGGAATGGATAAATATAATAATCAAATATAGCCTTACCAAAATAATAACATTGTCTAGCAAGTATCCAAAGGCTATCAAATCTCTGCCATAAACCTAACCACTGAGAATGTTATAAGGAGGGTTCAGAACAGAAAGTTCTGGTGATTGGACAAATTATACATTCTGAAATAACTCTACATATACTGCTCAGTCATGTT
Source organism: Allium sativum (assembly GCA_030737875.1). Lineage (NCBI taxonomy): Eukaryota > Viridiplantae > Streptophyta > Magnoliopsida > Asparagales > Amaryllidaceae > Allium > Allium sativum. Next base: position 622,029,406 of record CM060909.1, on the reverse strand, counting down.
TTCTTAATTATCAGGTCATTTGGGTTAACAACACTCAAGACTCTATACTCACGTCGTATCCATCTACTTCCTAGCAGATTAACCTAATATAGTACATATGTAGCTAACCCCAACATATCAAGGTACTCCCCATAATACCCTCCTCGCATAGCCTCCGCCGTCACGACATGGAAGCATATGCAACTCTCATCCAACGTCGAACAACGCACGGAAATTCATATTACTATGCCACGTTACCGCAGGGAACCACCGTCGCTATATCACACAAGCGTACGGATTGTCCTCTGAACTTGTAATGACCCGCATTGGCAGAGGTATTATAATTAATTTATTTAATTATATAAATAGTGATATAGTGAATTAAATGGTGGTTTAATTAAATAATGGTGAATATTTAATTAAAATAATAAATTAAATAATATATTTAATTCTGAAATAATCAGAATTGGCTGAAATGGCGATATGGTGTGAACTGGATCATCTGTGATATTTAATTCAGTTTAGAATTGAATTAGAATAACGAATATATTATTTGAATGACAGTTTGAATGTATAATTATATTATAATTAAAATCGAGCTTGAAATGGCGCTGCAGTTCGTAAATTGGCGATTCGAACTTCAACTGAATATATAGAAGCCGTTTTAAATCGGATTTCTGTGAAACAAGAAACGTGTGGAGCTGGTAAAGTATATCTTTCTAGTGGAAGAGAAAAATCGAGATTTCGTCGTGTACATTTTGATTTATGTCCAAATCAAATTTTAGAAAAGTCGCTGTGGAATTCCTTTATAATTTATAAAGGAATTATTTATATTTTAAAAAGGAGTTTCAATATAAATCAAATATCGGGTTGACCCAGAAGTGAATACCAAGTTAGAAATTAATATAGGAATATTCTAGAGCTGTATGGTAATCCACTGTGAATATAAACGATAATATTTATTTTTAAATATTAAATTTAATTATATTTAAATATATTTATATATTTAAATGGGCTATTTAGGGCTTTAAAAATAGTCACCTTTGCAAACGAAGTCGGAATTCGACGAAACTAATTTTGTTGGATCCCCAGTGTTAAATTATTGTTAGATTACAAGTTTCGTGATTTTTAGAGTCAGTGTGTGGCCGTACGGATTTTTAGAGTGAAAAATAGTCAGTATTCTAACAGTTAAAAATACGCTGTGTGAGCATACGCAGTCGGAATTCGACGAAACCAGTTTCGTTGGGACCGTATTGTCGAACTGTAGCTACATGTCCAATTCCGTGATTTTTGGGTATCGTATGTGATCACAGGAATTTTAGAGGACACAGAAAAATAACGTTTGCTTAAAATTTAATATAATAATCGAATATTAAATTATTATAAATATCCTATATAATAACCCAAACATCCTAAACCTAATTTCTATTTTTCCACAAGTCAACAAATGCACCGAAGTATTTTTCTTTCTTACAGGAAGGTTTCGATCCTCATGAAATCAAATAGAAATAGAATCAAATTCTATAAATCGTTTCATACATATATTGAGAATCCTTGAAGGACCCTCTTCATTTCAGATGTGTTTTCATTAAGCTCGATTCATTTTTGTGCCCCAATGTTCTTCCAGCGACAGCCTAGGGCTTCAACTTCTACTCCCTAGGATTGACGTTAGGCTTCGGGGATACTGCAACTGGTTTTCTCGGTTGTAAAGCACCTGGATTTGGTTTTCTGAGAGGTGCGATGTGGGTATCGCGGTGAACAAGTTTCTGTATACCGTGGAGGACGCCAGGAAATGCCGTCGATGGCTTTTGAAGGAGAAATTCGGGATGTGTGAAATTAGGGTGGAAATGTGGAGAAATCGAAGAGGAAACCAACGGTGCCATTAGATTGGAGTATCGTGTTGTGTTTGGGTGGGTTGGGAGGATGGAAGTCGGCGTAATGGTGAGAGGAGCAAAGTTTGAAGGTCATGGCATTTTCCTGGGAGAGAAAGGATGTGTGGTGTGGGCTTAAATGGTTTTGGGCCAAGGGAATAGTGGGTGAGGCCCAGTAAAATTATTTAAGTTTATTTTAATTCAAAACAATGTTTATAACTTATAAATTATATATCTTATTCATACGACATCAGAATTGGATGAAACAAGATCCGACATTATCGTATGGACGGACACTACCCAATGGGACTGACTGGGAGTGGATTAGAGCTCGTATGAATTTTTGGCGAAATAAGTTGTTTGATTCAAAATCAAAACAAACAGTTTATCGTTCTTTAACGATGAACTGCAAATGTGAGTAAATCTCACTAACTTTGAATAGTTTATAATTTCATGTTGTATTTTTAGAACTGTTAAATATTGGCTGATTGACTGTGTGTTGACTGTTTGATTTAACTGCTAGTCAGTTAGTTGAATTTCTATATTTGGTTCTGTTTAACAGAATATTTCATATTGAACTGAAAGTGATGTTGATTTTATTGTGTAACATCTGTGGATGCAGGGAAACAGGTTGGAGGAATCCGACTAGATTCCTCAACAGTTAGTTTATTGTTTTTCATATAGTTTGATATATGATGTGATATATAATCTATTGTGGATTATGTGTGTTTGGACGATATTTATCGTTGTTATATGCTATGTTAAATACCATAAGAAATACTGGATGTGGGAAGGGGGATTTTCAAAGTGTATTTTGAAAATGAATTATTTATATAAAATCGATGGATTTTATATAGAAAAGGAAAAGGATTTTTATAAAAGAAAATAATTTTAAAAATCAATGGATAAGTTATAAAAAGGGAAATATTTATGGGGAATAAATATGTTAAAGATAGAATTGAAAAGGAAATATTTATTTATTAGAATAAATATAATAGAATATAAAAGGAGATATTTATGTGTTAGAATAAATAGAATCGAAAAGGAAATATTTATGGGGAATAAATATGTTAAAGATAGAATTGAAAGGAAATATTTATTGGAAATAAATATGTTAAAAATAGAATAAAGGAATATTAATTTGTTAAATAAATAGAATAAAGGAATATTTATTGGGAAAATAAATAGGATTATAAAAGGAAATTAACGAGATAGACAAGAGTTAGTCGATTAGAGTTATCAAATAGGAGTCAATTGAATATAGTTACTCGAAAGGAGTCAATTGAACATAGTTATTCAAAAGAAGTTAATTGAACATAGTTAAAAGAAATAGAGTTAAACAAGATTAGAAACTGACTAGAGATGAGTTAAGTTGAATAGTTTTCTGAGTATCGATCTAATGTTGGTTTCGGCCTTCGGGGTTTATACTTGGGATGTTGTTCTCTTATTAGTTTACAGTTAGAGTCTGATAGTTGTGAAATGGTAGTGATTGCTGATTGATTGATAGTATTTCCATTTGGAAATAATATCGTTGTTTGCACACGTGTTTTCTTTGTTGGTTAAATCACAGACTATCGAAGTTTTGACCATTTTAACGTTGTTAATATGGAGAGACCGGTTGGATTATTATCCAAAGAACCACTCTATATTGGCATAAGCGTTGCGAATCATATATTCCAAAGAAAATTGAAGACGGAGTAAAGTGCAAGGGCTATTGTATAAATCTTAGATAACAGTGCCTAAGATGGATATACTGAATAGTGCCTTCGGTTCATCCTGTTCCAGGATGACTTGTATGGATGAATGTCTGACAGAGTATGTTCAGACGATCACGTATATTGATTTCTCCAACCGTACCAAGAGTGGAAGCGGAGAAGGAAACTTATTTTAGCTAAAACACAATGTATGGTTGAGGACGTCAATCGGTGATTTTATGGATTTGACGATGTGGCATTCAAAGTGAATCTGGTGTGATGATAAAGCGTAGCTTCTAGCCTCATCAACCGGTAAATGACAGAAATCGGGCAGGCAGCATGGTCGCACCGAAGTAGGGTGTATAATCACCTGATCTAGAGTTTCATTTATTTCTAAAAATCTATTTTTGATGCTGTCCCATTCGGGAAACGGTTGCTGATCCCAACCGTTGGTGATATACATTCGATAGACTCAAGCGAAATGAGTGGTCGGTCATGTGTGGCTGGGTTGCAAGATGTTCTTGTTGAACCCAGTGTATTCCTTTCTAGAGGTACACTAGCGAAAGGTGGTTCCATACCTTGTCATAGTTGGAAATCCATTACCCAATACGTGCTTGCGGTTTTGATTTGTATACTATATATGTAGAACGTGAAATTAAAGCGTTTCTGCTAGATGATTATTATATTGTGGTTGATAGACATTATTATAATATCAAAAGGTATTTTTGATATAAAGATAATTTGGATTCTAATAAGGGAAAAACCCGTTCCGTTATGCGGCGTGGTCTTATGAGATATCGATTACTTGTTCAACTGTTTTAAACTGTTTTACTCATACCAGTCCCATGACTGACCCGGAGTTTATTTGTTTGTTTTCCCTAAACTCTTGGGTGCCTAAATTTGTACGGGCAGTCAAGTAGTCGGGGTTTTACAGATACACTTGAAGAGCTGGAGCAGGAGGCTTCAGGATCATATAGCTATAGTTTATTTCCGCTGTGTTGTAAGTGATGTACTTTGATAAAGATGTATATTCAAGTACAGATGTATATTTCAAGTTATGATATATATATATTATATGTTATTCGTTCCGATGTGAGGTTCGTGTTACTCTGATGCTGTGTTCTTCTTCTTCTTCTATTCTAAGTTTCTATCTTATCTATTCTCACCCTCTAATTTCTTTCATTAATTATCGGGATTTTTCGATGTTTGGTTAGTCATCATTGAGTTTATGGCGATAACCAAAGTCGAAAAAAATCCAGGTCATTACAGTTGGTATCAGAGCATAAGTTAAGTGAATTACCTTGGCTCGTGGTGTGACTCAGTAGAGATGGGGTTAGTAATACCCTAGATTGAGTTGAGTGTATATATACGAGTGAACGTATTTGTTATTGATATAAAAATTTGTTTTATATTGTGGAGATTTATTGGTTGAGTTGTTTATGTGTTCTGGTCGATTAGTTGATCCACTGTATCGATAGAAGTTTATAAACATTTGTATACGATGAACCGTCATGGTATGCTTTGAAAAGAGGGTAAAATAAAATAAGTTACCCAAAGTATATCTTGATATAAAGAAGATATAAATATCAAAATTATAATATAGTGGATATATTGGTTGCTATTATAATCGAGTAAGATTATAAATTAAATGGTTATGTAAATAATCAATCAGAATTCATATAAGTGAAATACGTGAAATCAGATGAGTTAAATTTGAAATTTAAACCAGAAATTGAATTAGAATTCTGGAAAATTGGATAAGGGTTTGTAAATGGATTTGGATTAAAAATAAGGAAAATTTAAGATCCTGTGAGATTTTAAATTGTTTTACAAGCAGTGTGAATCATATTTTAAAATGAATTTCAAAGTGGAAATGTTTAGAAATGGTTTTATAGTATTGAACTCACTTCGATTACTGGGAAATAACTCTGATGATGCTGGCCCCATCATCAGTGTTCATTTTCGAGTTGTAAGTGACGGATTACTACCAAAGAGGTTGTTTTTAAAATTGTTTAGAAAAGCAAGTGTTTTGAATCCTGAAAAGGAAAGTTTGATTTTTGATATGGTAAACTGTTTAAAAATTCCCAGGAAAAATATTGTTGAATTAAAACCAAATTGAATTAAAATTTGGTAAAGCAATTGGAATTGAGTTGAAATCAGTTAAGTGGTGACTGAAATTGAATTAGAATATATCGAAACAAATTGGATTTATAAGATAGGAATTTGAAACGATATTTGGTTGATGAGTTAAGAATTTGAAATTTGATTTGGCTTGGATAAACGAATGGTTGTGTTGGGGATAAATTGATCAGAGTTTGATTGGATTGATATTGGTATATGTTGGGTTGATAACAGGTGGAAAGCATATAATGATATGCCGACAAAAGGTACAAGTTTATATTTCTATTGGATATAAGATTTATGAGCCGAATTGGCAAGCCGCTTGGCTGTTTGATTTTCTTTTGGGTTGGAGAAGGCCTAGAGAGGCAAGTTGGAGTTTGAGATATCGACCAGTACAAAGGAGGTGCTGGCGAAATTTTTCGAAGAGTTAACGCGTTAGGAAATTTTCAGGATTTTTTTGAAAATTTTCGTTGATAAGAATTATTTAATATTTAATTAAAATTAAATTGGTTCATTTGAAACTGAAGTTAAGAAGTGAACAAATATGTTCTAACCAGTAGATAGGGTCATCCTCTACCTTTTAGCAATTTCGAGGACGAAATTATTTTAAGTAGGGAAGAATGTAATGACCCGCATTGGCAGAGGTATCATAATTAATTTATTTAATTATATAAATAGTGATATAGTGAATTAAATGGTGGTTTAATTAAATAATGGTGAATATTTAATTAAAATAATATATTAAATAATATATTTAATTCTGAAATAATCAGAATTGGCTGAAATGGTGATATGGTGTGAACTGGATCATCTATGATATTTAATTCAGTTTTGAATTGAATTAGAATAATGAATATATTATTTGAACGACAGTTTGAACGTATAATTATATTATAATTAAAATCGAGCTTGAAATGGCGCTGCAGTTCGTAAATTGGCGATTCGAACTTCAACTGAATATACAGAAGCCGTTTTAAATCGGATTTCTGTGAAACAAGAAACGTGTGGAGCTGGTAAAGTATATCTTTCTAGTGGAAGAGAAAAATCGAGATTTCATCGTGTAGATTTTGATTTATGTCCAAATCAAATTTTAGAAAAGTCGCTGTGGAATTCCTTTATAATTTATAATGGAATTATTTATATTTTAAAAAGGAGTTTCAATATAAATCGAATATCCGGTTGACCCAGAAGTGAAAACCAAGTTATAAATTCATATAGGAATATTCTAGAGCTGTATGGTATTCCACTGTGAATATAGACGATAATATTTATTTTTAAATATTAAATTTAATTATATTTAAATATATTTATATATTTAAATGGGCTATTTAAGGCTTTAAAAATAGCCACTTTTGCAAATGAAGTCGGAATTCGACGAAACTAATTTTGTTGGATCCGCAGTGTTAAATTATTGTTAGATTTCAAGTTTCATGATTTTTAGAGTCAGTGCGTGGTCGTTCGGATTTTTAGAGTGAAAAACAGTCAGTATTCTAACAGTTAAAAATACGCTGTGTGAGCATACGGAGTCGGAATTCGACGAAACCAGTTTCATTGGGACCGTATTGTCGAACTGTAGCTACATGTCCAGTTTCATGATTTTTGGGTATCGTATGTGATCACAGGAATTTTAGAGGACATAGAAAAATAATGTTTGCTTAAAATTTAATATAATAATCGAATATTAAATTATTATAAATATAATAACTCAAACATCCTAAACCTAATTTCTATTTTTCCACAAGTCAACAAATGCGCCGCAGTATTTTTCTTTCTTACAGGAAGGTTTCGATCCTCATGAAATCAAATAGAAATAGAATCAAATTCTATAAATCGTTTCATACATATATTGAGAATCCTTGAAGGACCCTCTTCATTTCAGATGTGTTTTCATTGAGCTCGATTCATTTTTGTGCCCCAATGTTCTTCCAGCGACAGCCTAGGGCTTCGACTTCTGCTCCCTAGGATCGACGTTAGGCTTCGGGGATACTGCAACTGGTTTGCTCGGTTGTAAAGCACCTGGATTTGGATTTCTGAGAGATGCGATGGGAGTATCGCAGTGACGAGTTTCTGTATACCGTGGAGGACGCCAGGAAATGCCGTCGATGGCTTTTGAAGGAGAAATTCGGGATGTGTGAAATTAGGGTGGAAATGTGGAGAAATCGAAGAGGAAACCAATGGTGCCATTGGATTGGAGTATCGTGTTGTGTTTGGGTGGGATGAGAGGATGGAAGTCGGCGTAATGGTGAGAGGAGCAAAGTCTGAAGGTCACGGCATTTTCCTGGGAGAGAAAGGAGGTGTGGTGTGGGCTTAAATGGTTTTGGGCCAAGGGAATAGTGGGTGAGGCCCAGTAAAATTATTTAAGTTTATTTTAATTCAAAACAATGTTTATAACTTGTAAATTATATATCTTATTCATACGATATCAGAATTGGATGAAACAAGATCCGACAGGATCGTATGGACGGACACTACCCAATGGGACTGACTGGGAGTGGATTGGAGCTCATATGAATTTATGGCGAAATAAGTTGTTTGATTCAAAATCAAAACAAACAGTTTATCGTTCTTTAACTATGAACTGCAAATGTGAGTAAATCTCACTAACTTTGAACAGTTTATAATTTCATGTTGTATTTTTAGAACTGTTAAATATTGGCTGATTGACTGTGTGTTGACTATTTGATTTAACTGCTAGTCAGTTAGTTGAATTTCTATATTTGATTCTGTTTAACAGAATATTTCATATTGAACTGAAAGTGATGTTGATTTTATTGTGTAACATCTGTGGATGCAGGGAAACAGGTTGGAGGAATCCGACTGGATTCCTCAACATTTATTTTATTGTTTTTCATATAGTTTGATATATGATGTGATATATAATCTGTTGTGGATTATGTGTGTTCGGACGATATTTATCGTTGTTATATGGTATGTTAAATACCATAAGAAATACTGGATGTGGGAAGGGGCATTTTCAAAGTGTATTTTGAAAATGAATTATTTATATAAAATCGATGGATTTTATATAGAAAAGGAAAAGGATTTTTATAAAAGAAAATAATTTTAAAAATCAAAGGATAAGTTATAAAAAGGGAAATATTTATGGGGAATAAATATGTTAAAGATAGAATTGAAAAGGAAATATTTATTTGTTAGAATAAATATAATAGAATATAAAAGGAGATATTTATTTGTTAGAATAAATAGAATCGAAAAGGAAATATTTATGGGGAATAAATATGTTAAAGATAGAATTGAAAGAAAATATTTATTGGAAATAAATATGTTAAAAATAGAACAAAGAAATATTTATTTGATAAATAAATAGAATAAAGGAATATTTATTGGGAAAATAAATAGGATTATAAAAGGAAATTAACGAGATAGAAAAGAGTTAGTCGATTAGAGTTATCAAATAGGAGTCAATTGAATATAGTTACTCGAAAGGAGTCAATTGAACATAGTTATTCAAAAGAAGTTAATCGAACATAGTTAAAAGAAATAGAGTTAAACAAGATTAGAAACTGACTAGAGATGAGTTAAGTTGAATAGTTTTCTGAGTATCGATCTGATGTTGGTTTCGGCCTTCGGGGTTTATACTTGGGAAGTTGTTCTCTTATTAGTTTACAGTTAGAGTCTGATAGTTGTGGAATGGTAGTGATTGATGATTGATTGATAGTATTTCCATTTGGAAATAATATCGTTGTTTGCACACGTGTTTTATTTGATGGTTATATCACAGACTATCGAAATTTTGACCATTTTAACGTTGTTAATATGGAGCGCCCGGTTGGATTATTATCCAAAGAACCACTCTGTATTGGCATAAGCGTTGCGAATCATATATGCCAAAGAAAATTGAAGACGGAGTAAAGTGCAAGGGCTATTGTATAAATCTTAGATAACAGTGCCTAAGATGGATATACTGAATAGTGCCTTCGGTTCATCCTGTTCCAGGATGACTTGTATGGATGAATGTCTGACAGAGTATTTCCAGACGATCACGTATATTGATTTCTCCAACCATACCAAGAGTGGAAGCGGAGAAGGAAACTTCTTTTAGCTAAAACATAATGTATGGTTGAGGACGTCAATCGGTGATTTTATGGATTTGACGATGTGGCATTCAAAGTGAATCTGGTGTGATGATAAAGCATAGCTTCTAGCCTCATCAACCAGTAAATGACAGAAATCGGGCAGGCAACATGGCTAAGTCGGTCGAACCGAAGTAGGGTGTATAATCACCTGATCTAGAGTTTCATTTATTTCTAAAAATCTATTGTTGATGCTGTCCCATTCGGGAAACGGTTGCTGATCCCAACCGTTGGTGATATACATTCGATACACTCAAGCGAAATGAGTGGTTGGTCATGTGTGGCCGAGTTGGAAGATGTTTTTTTGTTGAACCCAGTGTATTCCTTTCTAGAAGTACACTAGCGAAAGGTGGTTCTATACCTTGTCATAGTTGGAAATCCATTACCCAATACGTGCTTGCGGTTTTGATTTGTATACTATATATGTAGAACGTGAGATGAAAGCGTTTCTGCTAGATGAATATTATATTGTGGTTGATAGACATTATTATAATATCAAAAGGTATTTTTGATATAAAGATAATTTGGATTCTCATAAGGGAAAAACCCGTTCCGTTATGCGGCGTGGTCTTATGAGATATCGATTACTTGTTCAATTATTTTAAACTGTTTTACTCATACCAGTCCCATGACTGACCCGGAGTTTATTTGTTTGTTTTCCCTAAACTCTTGGGTGCCTAAATTTGTACGGGCAGTCAAGTAGTCGGGGTTTTATAGATACACTTGAAGAGCTGCGGCAGGAGGCTTCAGGATCATATAACTATAGTTTATTTCCGCTGTGTTGTAAGTGATGTACTTTGATAAAGATGTATATTCAAGTACAGATGTATATTTCAAGTTATGATATATATATATATATATTATGTTATTCGTTCCGATCTGAGGTTCGTGTTACTCTGATGTTGTGTTCTTCTTCTTCTTCTTCTATTCTAAGTTTCTATCTTATCTATTCTCACCCTCTAATTTCTTTCATTAATTACCGGGATTTTTCGATGTTTGGTTAGTCATCATTGAGTTTATGGTGTTAACCAAAGTCGACAAAAATCCGGGTCATTACAGAACTCCTCGGTTGAATCAAGCCTCAACATGAAGTAATTACCGCTTGTCTACGATACACCACCCAGTTGGTGTATCTATACCCTCACACGAACGTACTGCCTGTTGTACACCGAGTCCTGCAATAAAGCTGCATCTGAATGCTCGGAAATCGGTCGGGAGCTTTCCATATCTGTAAAGGTCCGCCCAAAAAGGACTACAATACAAATATCCAGAATATGGTCTGCATTTTCCTGGTCCCACCTGACCTCTCCCTCAACTAGTGAAAGACTACATCAAAAACTAAGTGATGTGCCCCTTGCAAACAAACTAACATCCACATTGGCATGTCCCTTCACCAGCATCTCGATAGTGAAAAAATGATGGTCTCTCGTTTTAGCTTTAGTCTTTTGGCATCCCACTTACTGCCGATGACAGATACCCGACGATTACTATCATGTATTGGTTATGATGGAGCTTCTTCCCAAGGCAATCGCCGAATCACCCAACGCCATCTACCACCGCCTTCTAACTGGCAAGCTACAGTTGCAGTCAAGGTATACTCACTGGGTGGTATCATGCAGACCAAACTCTACGACTATAGCCTGAGTGTTACACGGAGTACTCTACCACGTCTCTCGGAAGCCTCGTGCTTCCCTCCAGTCCCGTAGAGCAAGCAAACAAAATAACCAAGTAGAATAATCAGATGGACGTTCTCCACCCGTGCTTTAAGACACCTCGATGATCTACCCCGTTGGGTTCTTCGCCTTCGTACAAGAGGACTAGTCCAAGCGCATCACAAAAACGTGTTATTACACTCTATGTCTAAACTTTTAATCCCGCGCTTTCATTATCTTATTGGATTGCTAATTAACTTTATTATCCATTTGTTTACTTTTATTCAAGTTACTAGATTTTCATCGAGCTCCTTATATCTCACTTGAACGGACCCCTTTCAAGATTAGCTTATTAATTAGACAAGTTTAACTTAATCATGCTTTAAGTTCATTAATAAGCCTAGTGACATAACAAGTTATTTCTTAGTTTGTAATTAACGAAAGAAATCTACAACCTTTTACCCCCGAATTGTAATCAACGAAAGTAATCTACAACCCCTTTTTATTACCATGTCATTTACTGTCCATTTACATGTTTACAAGTACAATTTACTTAATGTATAATTAAGTATATTCTTTCCCAATCCTCGTGTCTCCTTATGACACGTCTACTTAATATATAATTAAGTACAACTTATTTCATTGTATAAGTCCTCTTTATTCTTTCTTATTTAATCATAACCTCGTCTTACATTATCATCACAATCTGTTGTTGTCGTTTACTTATTAATTTAGTTCTCTTAACTGAGGTTTACTAATGAGTTCTCTTTTTCATTTATTATTACCCATGTTATGATTTCGCTTGTCCCTAGGACAAGCCTACCTATTATATTACCTTCTCATTCATATAATTAACTATAATAGGTTATGTTATCCGTTCATCATATTTTCCTTTGGTTCCTTAACATTAATCAAAGTTTTACTGTGTAACAGCCCTTTTATTTACCGTCTTGTATATTCTTATTATTTCAGGAAAATATTTCACACACCTCATTAGATTGATTAGTTGGAAGATATAAAGATCCATTTTCATAATGCACATCAATTTAGATCCGTTGTTGCAAGCTATCTCTTTTATTTCCATCATGGACATACATATATCTTTTTATTTGATTAGCATGCAATATAGTAAAAGAATCCCTATTTCACACTAATTCCTTTTTCCTTCCTTTTCTTGCAACTATGTTCATAGTAATTTTACCATAATGGAAATGTGTCAATTTTTCGTAATCCATCTAACCCAGTCCACTACTAATTTTCCTTTTCTTATTTTCTGGGTTAGATGTTATTTACCATTTCCAAATCACTGTAATATTCCATACAAATTAGGCACATCTGTTCTTTTTTCATTATTCCTAATTTCACTGTAATTTGATTTATAGTATGTCCAATTTTCATTAAACAACATTTTCAGTAACATATTCATGTTTATTGTAAATTCCACAATTTCATTATAACAGTATTTTTTTATCCAAACAGAAGATGAATAGAATAGATTTTTACAACAACATATTCTTACGATAATTAAAAATTAATCATGTCACAATTACTGCCAGTTACAGTTATTTAACATGTTAAGAATAAAGAGGAATGTAAATGGTAAATATACCGTTACCCAAAAGGTATAATTCTAAATCCGCTCACTTGACAGCTTATAATACTTGAATCTGATTCGAATATATGATTTTATGGTCTTCCTAATTGAATCTAGTATTAAAACAACCATGGATTTACAAATCTGATACTAAAAGAAGAGGGAAAGATGGGAAGAAACCTAAGTAAATCAGATTCACATGACTTACCTCACGTTGATCAGATATCTAAAAACCTATGTTGTAGATTTACATTCTTTATCTTCAAATTTTGAATCAGAATTTCCTAAAGATAATTTTATAATTTCTAAAAGATTTGGAGAGGAAAAAAATGGTAGAGCCTTGGCGTCGTATCAGAAAATATGAGTTGAAGGCTAGGCCCTACTAGTCTATTTATAAGTATGTAATAATTTCTAGTCCATCGGATTCGATAAAATAAAATCTGAACAGTTTAAAATCAAAAAACACATCACAAAAAATAGATTGGCTCAGGTGTGTCAACCCTTGTGTCGACCCACCTTAGATGTGGATCGACCCTAAGGTTGACACATGGGTCGACCCATGTGAATCCTGGGTCGACCCTGCTCCAACTTCTTGAACATGATTTCTGTGCTTTTATTTTCTGATTAACGTTAATTTAACGTTTAGTTTATTACTTAATATAACCCAACTGAATTATTATTTTCCACTTATAACTCATATTAAATTTCAAATTTGTGCGCGTATGTATGCGTACGATCTTTCAAATCTTTGCCTGTTAATAGCTGCTCAATTAATGTAATTAATAACACTAGCGATCCATTGTTTTCTTTCTTTTAATATATTTTAATTTCAAATGTTTTTATCTTCTTGTCCATTTTCCATTCATGATGCATTTATTACTTTCTGCTCTTAACTTACACTTTAAATTTCAACCTTTCAATTTATCTGTATATATATACGTGCAATCTTTATTTCTATTCAAAATTCAAATGATGTTATTCCATCATTTATTTCTTACCCACTTTTATCGATTGCAACTTTATTTTGAATTTCATATTTATATTTATATATTTTACACACACATACACATTTATACACTTATGAATGTATACATATATTTATACTTACATGTGTGTATAATTTCCCTTATATGTACATTTATACATAGTTTTCTCTCAGAATATGCATTTCTTTAGCCGTCCCTCTAAAATTAAAAATATGGCGCCAGTAGGACTACGTAAGCTTCTGTTCACAAGGCTAAATCAATGGTGTTCACTGTTCTTTTGTGTTCTTGTTATATCGCTTTTTTCACGTTTGTTGTAGTACTTCAGTTAAAGTAACTTTTTCATTCTAAATCTGTTTTCAACAAATCATAGGTCTAAATTGATTAGAAAATCACCACGGACGCAACGATGCTAATTTCGTTGCCAAACTCTAAAAACTCTTCGAATTCTCTTTTTATTATTCAATTAAAAATGTAGGATGTTATAGAGTGCCTAAAGTCTGACCAGGTCACGATCTCAGTGACTCAGCTGACTCCTCATCCCATCATAATGACAACATTGGTGCCATTCAACCTACTCAACTCACTTAGGATGAAGAAACTTCATCTGAACATCAAGTAAAGGCATCACATAATGGCACAGAAGCTACAACAAGTGAAAGACCTGATGACACAGAAGCCACAACAAGTGGGATGTTACAGAGTGCCTAAAGTCAAACCAGGTCATGAACTCAGTGACTCAGCTAACTCCTCAACCCATCACAATGACAACATTGGTGCCACTCAACCTACTCAACTCATTTAGGATGAAGAAACTTCATCTAATGGTCAAGCAAGGGAAACACATAATGTCACAAAAACTACAACAAGTGAAAGTCCTGATGAGACAGAAGCCACAAGTGAAAGACCAAGGCATCATATGATAACAAGATCAAAAGGAGGCATATTTAAGCCAAAAGCATACACAGTTGATTTAGAAAGAGAAGAACAAGAAAACTTGCACCAAGCAATGAGCAATATTAAGTGGAAAACTATAATGGAAGATGAACTTAAAGCACTGAAAAGGAATAATATATAGGAATTGGCTGAAGCACCAAAGAATAAAAACATAATAGGGTGCAAATGGACCTACATGATCAAGAAAAATCCTGATGGATCAATACAAAAGTATAAAGCCAGATTGGGGGAAAAAGGTTACACACAACAACATGGTCTAGATTTTACAGAAACATTCTCACCTGTGGTTAAGCCCACTAACAATAAATTGGTCTTAACCATAGCATTACATAACAATTGGAAAATCAAGCAACTTGATGCGAATAATGCTTTCCTGAATGAAGAATTAGAAGAAGAAGCCTATATGGAACAACCTAATGGTTTTAGCAACAAGAACTTAGTGTGCAGACTCAACAAAGCTAATTATGGGTTAAAGCAGGCTCCTAGAGTATGGTTTAATAAATTCAAATCAATCCAGATTGAATTGAATTATAAGTCGACAAGATCTGATAATTCTCTCTTTGTTAAGTTCTGTAACAATACTACTGTGTACATATTAATTTATGTTGATGATTTTATTATTACATGTAATAATGAAGATGAAATCAATTCATTTTGAAATAAAGATAATCACTCATATCACAATTCGTTTAGGAGTGTTGAAGATTGGAGTTCGAGTTGAAGAGCATGGTTGAATGTGAACGCAATGGTAATGAATGGAGGTGGTGGTGAACTGAAATTGAAATGTACTTAACGATACGCAGGGAATAAAAGCAAATGTATTCATGGAATCTGCATAGCAGAACAAAGGAAATGCAATGTGACAGAGTGGTTGAAAACAGAAGTGAACTTATTGTAATGCAAACTTCTTATGTATATTTATATATGTATATATATACTTTGATTGTTTGAAAAAACTATACCGTGAATAAAGGAGAAATGCAAATGTAAAGAAGGACATACAACTAAAAATCAGCAATGTTAAACATTTTTTTAGTTTGTAAAAGAGAATATGTAACAACTAGGAGTAACAACTGGAATGAAAATAAAAATTCAAAACGCAGAGCAATACATTGGAAAGTAAATAGAAAACATTTAGAATCTAGTGTTAGTAAAATATGCATGCACAAGAATAAAACATAATTGAAACGTGTTGACCAACTTTTTAGCAAAAGCTATCGCGGTTTAACGGATCGAAGCCCAATGTCTAGAAGCTCACACTTAAGCATCGGTCGATCGGTCGATAGAATGACCTGTACATCAGAAAGTTCAAAAAAGATTTATCCCGAGCCAGTTTCCTTCGTGCAGCGGCATCTCATGCCCCGAAGTAATCACTCTCCCAGTTCGACCGAGTCAAGCACTTCCTTAAAGATCGGGTCGACCAGATATCCACGGATCTGTGTGGAAATATACCGTTGATTTATTCAATATTCAGCCCGATTCTCAAGGCGTTAAAAGCGGTCAACCACTTCCGGACAAAGCTCTACTTTTGATACACCCATCCCGAGTGCCGCGTAAGCCACAATTTTTGAAGATACTATTAATCAACAGTAGACCGGGTCGCACCACCGCATCTACTTCCAATGATCGAGCTCTACATGCGCAAAAGAGGAAAGCCACGTAGCGGCCCACTCAGCCCACTTCTTCACCTATAAATACTTCAAAACTCAAAATGGAAGAGGACTTTCGGATGCTATTTTATCCACTTAATGCTTTCGATTCCATTTTCTCCTGAAAGCTTTCTTCACGGCTAACTTCAAAAATAGCCAATTCTCCTTTTTTCCTTCAGACAGAAAAAGCGTTGTACTTGTAATCAAAAGCAAATTAATACATATAAAGTGGACGTAGGCACCATCTTTTGTTGAACCACTATAAAAAGTCTTGTGTGTACCTTGTTTTCTTTACTTTATTGCATTTTGTGATTGTTATTCGTGCGCTCTCCGCACGATTGGGGGTTGACTGTCACTAGTGACCAACTTTTGATGTCAACACTTTGGCGTGCCAAGAAGGGGCACGCTCCGACATACCCCACGACCTTCAGCAAGTTCCTATCCATGGCAAAGAAGCGAAAGAAAGATGCAACATCTTCTCACCCCGCAAACGCTAATGCAGCCGAAACAAACGCTGCAGAGGAAAGTCAGGAAGCCTCCTCTCATGAAGATGTGTCTCGGTATTGTACTAGGGACGACATGGATAAATTTATGGCCAAGTTTAGAGGCCATACGACGTGGATCACCTTCTTGAAAAGGGATTTAACACTTCAACATCAATTCCTCCACTGGGCGAAGCTAGGGTAATAACCGATCTTCGATTTGCACAAATACAAGCCGCAGACTAGTCCACACCTTTGCTTCCTCTTGGTTCGGCTCCACTTCCCGACCAATTGCGACCGGGAGTATCGCTTCCAAAGACCAGCGCAACCACGGCTACGGATTCTCAAGAGGCCCACGATCAAGATCTTGGTCATTCGACCATATTGCTTCCACTCCGGGGAATAACTCGACCCCCAGGACCAATCGAGCAAACACTGGGCCAATCAGGATCAATGCCATTCTCATTACAACCCAGCATCTTACAACAGACTCGTATTATGCCGTCGCTCCTTCAACTAAGAGCTGTTGGAGCATTCCCTTCGAACTAGTGAGACCACTTTACCGTACCGGTTCTCAGACAGGCGAAGGAAAACACTACCATAAACCCTTCTAAAATCGCTTCGGGCAGGGGCATCAAAGAGCCCCGAACATCACATTTTATGTTGTGTCATCCCGGACCTTCCGTCGTGGGCACGGCTCGGATCGCTTCTCATCGGGTTTAAGAGGCGCCAGTCTTTCCAGAACCAACAACTGTGATACACCCTCGCCCTCGCCTTCTCTCAACTCTCAGAGGTCCAACCCGACCAACGGCCACCCTTCTGAGCATGCTTTCGTCGGATCCTACTACTGGAGTTCTTCCAAACGCAGAGCTGGATTCATGACAGCGACTCCTCGGAGATGGAAGCCAGCCTGCAAGCATTATCCGACGCTTCACCCGGGGCACCTCTTCTCAGCATGATATAGACAATATCCACCTCAACCCCTTCACCAGGGAAATCAGAAACTCCTGCAATCCTCCGGACTTCAAGTTTCTAGCCATTGAACCTTACAAATGTCGAACCGACCCGACTATCTATCTCATGCGATACATGCGTCATATGAAAGTACTATCCGCATCGACCAATGTTATGCCCAAGTGCTTCCCACACTTTCTCATAGATATAGCCGACATGTGGTTTCGACAGCTAACAACAGAGTTGATCGGCAGCTGGAACACGTTGGTCACCTGCTTCATCGAGCAGCTCAGAGTTTACATCTCCCGACCAATGAGTGTCATGTTCCTGACCTCCATCAAGCAACGCCCGGGAGAGACACTTCGATCTTTCCTCGAAAGATTCAATGCGGCCATAGCATCCATCGATCTACCCATGCCATCGATGGTGCTTATGACCGCCATCACAGGTGTTCAGAACCATTGTTCCTCCGACAAGAAGACGCCAGCATTAAGATGAAGAGCCTGAGGTCCTTGCCACCAAATAAGGAGGTCCATCCAATACTAATAGACAGAATAAAGGAAGATGAAAGGCCTCAGAAAAGAATGAATGCAGCGTACAACCTCGAAGAGAGAACAAGGATGATCAATATAACGAGCTCAGTTCTTCTCTGCTCGACATCTACCGTGATGTGCGAGGTCTCTGCCTTTCCCAAAACCTCCTCGAAGAGAACAGATCCAGAAGGAACTCAACTTTGGAAAGCACTGCATGTTTCACAACATTTCCAGTCACAGCACCAGTGAATGCAGACACCTGCGCGATCTCATTGAGGATTGGGTCAGGCGAGGATAACTTCCTGAGTATGTCAAGAAAAACACACCGGCCATGCCGCCACAATCTTCTGCCCAAGCTCCTCAGGCCGGTCCTCGAGCTCCTAGAAAAGGAAAGGACCCTAATCCCAGCACTTGCGGCATCATCATGGATTAATAAGATTTGGATTCATTATTTTCAATGTACTTTTATTTCTTTTAATAAAATGGGTATGTTGATATACACATGTATGGGGTTAGGATTTAGCTCCTAGGCATGCTCTGGAATTAACAGTAACCCTCTTAGAATTTATTTCCATTTTTTTGTAATAGTTCTTTAGTGACAATGAACTTTCTTTTGCAAACATGGATTATGTTTGAATAATTTAAGCCGAGTGTGACTAACGCTCGCCAACCCGAACATGGTCAGTGCAAAGCCACCGTTCGTAACACACAGTCAAAGCTTTCTACCATGATTGAACCTACTCCCCGAGTCGAATATGGTAAGACTTTTCTAAGCCGAGTAGGGATTATACTTGCCCCTTCTCTAAGCCGAGTGCATTCCCCACTCGTCACGACTTCATAAAATCACTTATACATCACTTCGTATGTCCGGCTCCATCAGCCAAGTACGAACAAAGTTATATATGCCAAGCACGATTAACACTTGCCATAAGCCGAGTATGGATAATACTCGCCATCTTTGTAAGCCGGTTATGGATAATACTCGCCATCTCTGTAAGCCGAGTATGGATAATACTCGCCATCTCCATAAGCCGAGTATGGATAATACTCGCCACCTCTTTGAGCCAAGTGTGACTACTGCTCGCCCTTATCTTCAAGTCAAGTATGGTTTATACTCGTCCAATCAAGTTTAAAGCCATCTCTATACCGAGAAAAAATTACATTATCTTTACAGGTATTGGAAGCTGCTACTATTTCTATAACCTTCTCGGCTTTAATATGGTCTTCAGTGGTTGTCGGTTTTATGGCCTTAATACGATCTATACTGATCATCGGTTTTCTGGCCTTAATACAACCATCAGGATCGTCGAACTTCTGGCCTCAATATGGTTCGGTGCAACCATTGCTACCCGCACATTGAACTTCGATACAAGGTTCAGTACACATCTCCTTTAGCAAGAAAGATGTATTCTGAGGGGCAAAGTGTTGACCAACTTTTTGGCAAAAGTTGTTGCGGTTCAACGGATCAAAGCCCAATGTCCAGAAGCTCACTCTTTTGCATCGGTCGATCGATTGATAGAATGACCTCTACTTTAAAAAGTCTAGAAAAGATTTTCCCTGAGCCAGTTTCCTTCGAGTAGCGGCATATCATACCCCGTAGTAATCGCTCTCCCAGTTCGACCGAGTCAAGCACTTCCTTAAAGATCGGGTCGACCAGATATCCCGAATCTATGTGGAAATATCCCGCTGAGTTATTCAATATTTAACCCGATTCTCAAGGCAGTAAAAGCGGTCAACCACTTCCGGACAAAGCTCTACTTTTGATGCACCTCATCCCGAGTGCCACATAAACCACAATTTTCGTAGGTACTATTAATCAACAGTAGGTCGGGTCCCACCGCCACATCTACTTCCAATGATCGAGCTCCACGTGTCCGAGCTTCGCAAAAGAGGCAAGCCACGTAGCAGCCCACATAGCCCATTTCTTCACCTATAAATACTTCCAAGCTCAAAATGGAAGAGGACTTTCGGACGCTATTTTCTCCACTTAAGGATTTCGATTCCATTTCCTCCTAAAAGCTTTCCTCACGGCTAACTCCTAAAATAACCAATTCTCCTTTTTCTTCAAATAGAAAAAGCATTGTACTTGTAATCAAAAGAAAATCAATACATATAAAGTGGACATAAGCACCATCTCTTGCCGAACCACTATAAAAAGTCTTCTGTGTCCCTTGTTTTATTTACTTTATTGCGTTTTGTGATTGTTATTCGTGTACTCTCCACACGATTAGGGGTTGACTGTCACTAGTGACCAACTTTTGATGTCAACAGTATTAAATATAATTTGTCTTGCTACCAAGAAGATCAAGTGTTAAATGAATCTCCTTTAGAAATTGGTTCTAAGGTCCCAGAAGATATCGATGGAGAGATGATGAATTATAATGGTAGTAATGAGTTGCATGAGTAGCTTCTTTTACAAAATGAATGCCAAATGTATTCATTTGCTTCTGAAGATATTCATTGCTTCTGAAGATATTCATTCTGAGCCGAGAAGAGGAATGGAGATCCCTACTAGCAAGAATTTGGATAATAAGGCTTTTGGTCCGCCTATTTCAAGACATAAGGTAGTTCGTAAGATCAAAACAGATGAAGCTCTTATTGAGTTTCAGGCTATCACAATCTCTGTAGTAATTAAAATTCCTACATAAAATTCAATGTTTACTTGTATGAAGGAGAGAAAGAAAAATGTTAAGAAGTTTAAAAAAGTGATGTCTCTTTCTTTCTCGGGTCCAGGTGCCACTTTTGGCTAATAATGTAGACTTCATTGTGGAACTAAGAAAAACGCCAACTATTTCATGAGTCTAATAGGGTTAGTCTTATATTTGACATGGTGTATGTTTAAGATAATAGATGGCCTTACATTTTACATTTTTGATTGTACATTTCTTTCAATATGAATGAGTTTTTCAAGTTGAGTGTTGTTTTGAAGTTGTAAAATTAAAGGTGTAAAAGTTTATATTTTATTAATGAAATACCAATTTTCCAAAAAAAAAAACTTGATTTAATTAACTTATGAAAATATCATTTTTGCAAACTATCTCGGATCTTGGAAAAACTAGTGTCAATGGATCCAAAATAGTGAATTTTTGTATGACATCAAGTTTTATGATGTCCAGACTTACTCCGTGATTGTGCGAGTTAGAAATGCATAACGTTAACTATCGAAAATTATTATATTATAATGTGATTTTAATGCTAAATTCTATATTTGACCAAATTTAATCTTAAAACTAGTTTTATTAAGATTGAAATAGGTGTAACTAGTATAGAATGCTTGTGAGCACGCATCAATTGAAGTTCTTCAAAATTCAGGTGAAAAGTTTCAATTATTTGTCCATAAAAGGATTTAAATATATTCATTATTTCACAATCCTAAAATTGAAACACAATAGCCATCACCTTAAAACCAAGATTTAATGGTCTATATTATCTAAGATAATCCGAGCAAAGTTAAGCTTTGACTACAATAGATGAAATAAGCGTGCCACTAAGAGGAATAGATCGCCTACCGTCGATCAATGCAAAAACATGGCGTGGATCTCATCTCAAATACGTTGGTGTTTTTCATCATTTTCTAGACGTTAAGCTAGAAGGAGATATTTGTATGGTTAGGCATGGCTTGGACGAGACTTCCATCTATGAGCATTTGTCGGCCGATAGAGCAGTGATTGACGCGTCAATTTGTATTCAAAGGCGGACGACAAGGTTAAAGAGTTGCCAACTTGAAATGAAATGAGTAAGGGTTTCGTTAATAAAAGGTTATTAAAGTTAATTATAGTCGTTAATTAATTTATATTTCAAAAAATTCAAGCATAAACTTATAAACTTGGTATCTATTTCCTACGAGGTCAGTTCTGCACGTGGCCACTGCATTGCACCCGCATCAACTATATCCTCATGGTAAAGTAGGATTCATTTAGATTAAAGTTTGTTAGAATTTTAGTTAAGACTGAAAGCGCTCAATTTTTAACTATTCGAAATTGCAAAACTATGGTGAGTTAAAACTCTCATCTTTTGGAATACTATTGTAATCATATGAGTATGTTAATAAATATATCAGATAAAAAATATATCAGAGCTAAGTAAAACATCTCACGGTGGAATGGATAAAATATAATAATCAAATATAACCTTACCAAAATAATAACATTGTCTAACAAGTATCCAAAGGCTACCAATTCTCTGCCATAAACCTAACCTAAGAGTATGTTATGAGGAGGGGGTCAGAACACAAAGTTTTGGTGATTGGACAAATTATACATTCTGAAATAACCCTACATATACCGTTCGGTTATGTTTTCTTAATTATCAGGTTATTTGGGTTAACAACACCCAAGACTATGTACTAATGTCGTACTCATCTACTTCCCAGTAGATTAACCTAATATTGTATATATGTAGCTAACCCCAACATATCAAGGTACTCCCCATAGTACCCTCCTCGCACAACCTCTGCCGTCAATCAATGGAAGCATATGCAACTCTCATACTACTTTGAACGACGTACATAAATTCATATTACTACGCCACGTTACCGCACAGAACCACCATCGCTATGCCACACAAGCGTAAGGATTATTGTATATGAACTCCTCGGTTGAATCAAGACTCAACATGAAGTAATTACAGCTCGTCTACGATACACCACCCAGTGCGTATATCTATACCCTCACATAAATGTACTGCCTACTATACACTGAGTCCAGTAATAAGGCTGCATCTGAATGCACGAAAATCGGTTGGGAGCTTTCCATATCTGTAAAGGTCCGCCCAAAAAGGCCTACAATACAAATATCCAGAATATGGTCTGCATTTTCCCGGTGGCTCTGGTCCTACCCGACCTCTCCCTCAACTAGTGATAGACTACACCAAAAACTAAGTGATGCGCCCCTACCAAATAATCTAACATCCAATTTGGCATATCCCTTAACCAACATCTCGATAGTGAAAGAATGAGGGTCTCTTGTTTTAACTTTAGTCTTTCTGCATCCCACTGACCGCCGATGACAGATACCCGACAATTATTATGTAACACCCCGTAATTTTCAATATTAATGTTCACAAATTAAAGAATAACTAATCTCAGATGTGAGAATTAAGGGAAATGGGTTCTGCCATTGTGTTCGTCTCGGAATTCTGGTTGAGATAAAGTTCGAGTTTGCGTGAATTGGACTTTGTATGAAGAAGTTATGGCCATCGGAAGTTTCAGAAAAATTTAAACAGATTTCAAAAATTCGAATTTCAGAGTCAGATTGGGCTAGGCGGGAAATTTCCCGCCAGGGCCAGGTCGACCTGCCCCCTCCCCCCCCCCCCCCCCCCCGGGCAGATTTGTTTGATGACCTTTTAATGACTGTATGCTGAGTCATTAGGGTTTCTGATCTGGTCTGAATGGCTGGGGTTAATTCTGGGTTGATCAGATGGCCTAAATTAATCCTAAACTCTATAAAAACACATGTAGACTCAAACCCTAAAATCAAATAAAAATTAGAATCATGACCTCCATGCCGTCACCTCGCAACCTAGAATAGCCACCACCAATTAGAGAGGAAGAAAAGCTAATCAAATTCAATTCTAATATAAAACCGCAACGAATTGTCTTCTTCAAAGGAAAGCTAAATCAATTTCAGAACTCAGATTTCAGAACTCAAGACCTTCTTTGAGTTGTGAGTTCGATTTCTTTAATAAGATAATTAACAATTTAATTGGATTGAGCTATGATTTGGATTATATGGTTATGTTGTGAATCATTGACCATATGTTATTATCTATGTTATAAGTTCTATGATATTATCATCTATGTTGTAAAGTTGTGATGTTATCATCTATGTTGTAATTATATGATTGGCTTATGTATAATCAATTCATAATGTTGTTTCATATGCTAGTTTGGTTATGTTGTTGGAACTAATTCATATGACAAATCATATGTATGGATGCAAGTTTAGATGTTAATTTAGATATGAATCATATGCAAGTTAGTGAAAATTATATATAACCTTACATGTTTCATGACATCTATTTTATGTGTAAAATGGATCTAAAGTTAGGCTATGACATGTGTGAGTTATATGCTAGTATACAAAATTCTACATGCTAGTTTACATGTTTAGATGTAAGTTTACACCATCGTTATGTTGCATAAATCACATATGCAAGTGTGTGTGTGTGTGTGTGTGTGTGTGTATGTTTGGAGTATGAATCATGTAATGTAAGTTTGTGGTTATTGCCTATGCAAGTTTACACCTTATGATTAGATCTATGACATACATGGTTTATGCAAGTTTGTGACTATTACCTAAACAAGTTTACACCTTTAGATTTAGATCTATGACATATGTAGTTTTATGCAAGTTTGTGACTTTGGCCTATGCAAGTTTTAGATGAAGAACCTCATTCACACATGCAAGTTCACCCCTTATGTTTAGATCTAGTTTTATCTATATGTATGTTGTGATGTTTTCTCTTTATTCCATAAGTTAGACTATTCGAGTCTAACGAATATTTTACGTTAATCGAACGAACGTACAATGTGGGGCAATGGGATAATATTAAAAGATTTAATATTGAGAATTGGCATAGATGCCTTAAATGGCATAAAATAAATTTGTGATGATAATTGGTATAATTTTGCATACCATAAATAGATGGACATAATTGAGTCAATTATGGACATAGTTAAATTTGGAATTGATTGATAATCTGAATAGGGAAATTAATTCAAATTGGGGGATAATTAATTATGTGTAATTAATTGCCTAAGACACGAGGTTAGGCTCTTTTGTGGTGTAAGACTGCCCGGACCCGCCCGGCAAATCCAGCTGCCACAAATGCCAGTCTAATATGGGAGGTCTTAGGCATAAATTAAATGCGTAACAGTTGTAAAGACACGAGGTTAGGCTCGTTTGTGGTGTAAGACTGCCCGGACCCACCCGGCAAATCCAGCTGCCACAAATGTCAGTCTTATGTGGGAGGTCTTTACAAGGTTACGGTGTTAATGAATTAAGAAACACTTAACCAGATAAACATGTGGTGGGACATGGGGGTTAAATGGTTGCCTTGGGTGGCTTGTGAAATACGATTAGAAACACTTAACCAAAATTGAAACATGTAAGTGAACATGAATAAGAAGAGTGTTAAGTGGGATGTACTAGAGGGGACCAAGCTTAGGTGGATAGCTTGTGTCAAGTAATGGGGGGCCGTTTCAACCAGTAACCCATAAGTATCTTTGTGGGATCGACCCAAGTCGACGACGGGACACGCATACTGGGTTTGACTGTAAGAGGCCAAAACGGGTTAGCGGTGGCAACGCAAGTCCAACGGGTTCATGTGCGTGTGTGGGCCCGGGCTGGTAGGTAAGACGTTGTTGCATCGTGTAGGTATAATCCATGCATTGTTGGTGGTATCGGGTTGCCAGTTTGGGGAGTGATACACCCCACTGTGGGGCCAGCACGGGTATCTACGAGTTAGGGAGCCGATCGCATGGGGGTAGTGGGTACAACTAATGGAGATAGGGGCAGGCGGCACTTATGAAGGCAACTAGGGGTGCACGAAACTACCTTTATCATTATTAAGTTCTGTAGGCGGGATCAACCTTAGGGTAAATAGTGGTGGTGCAGTATAGTAATTATCTTATAGTGGTTTAGGTGCGCCTTTAACGTTATCTTGGTTCATTTTATTTCCTTGTTTACTCTATCATACCCAATTGTTCACAGTCATTTCCTTATTTTCCAACTTATGCCTTAACCTAGTTATTTTGGTCATTATATTGTTAAAGTTATCGCACTCACCAGACTTTATGTCTGACCCCCTTTGTTTCCACCTCTTTTCTTCCTTTTTCCCCCAGGTGCTCAGGGTGGAACTAGAACCAGTAGAGCTTGATTTTGGACAGCTGTATCTCTTGCTTTTAGAAGTTGCTTGGATCGTTGAAGTAAAAGTTCAGCCTATCTTATTTATGACTATTTTGTGTTGGGGTTATGTCTTTCAATTTATGTACTCTGATTTAGTCGAGATGGATATTATGTACTTTGACTCTGGTTTTTTATGATGTAATCAAACCTATGTGTTTACCGCTGCAATGAATAAAATTTTAAATTTTTAAGTACTGTTTATATCTGTCTTGTTGTTAAGTTTCTGTTCTATACACACTTAAAACGCTCCATAGAAGTTAGTGCATTCCCTTTGTGAGTGACATTAATGGATGTGGGGTGTTACATAGTATCATGTATTGGTTCTGATCATGCCTCTTCCCGAGGAAATCACAGAATCACCCAACGCCATCCACCACAACCTTCTGACTGTCAAGCTACAATTGCAGCCAAGGTATACTCACTAGGTGGTATCGCGTTGAGCAAACCTCTACGAGTATAGCCTGAGTGTGTACCGCAACAGAGGATAACCACGGAGTACCCTACCACGTCACTCGGAAGACTCGTGCTTCCCTCCATTCCCGCAGAGCAAGAAAACAAAATAACCAAGTAGAATAATGAGATGGACGTGCTTCTCCCATGCTTTAAGACACCTCGATGATCTACCCCGTTGGGATCTTCGCCTTCGTACATGCGGACTAGTTCCAGCATGTCACGGAAACATGTTATTAGACCCTATATCTAATCTTTTTATCCCGCACTTTCTTTATCTTATTAGATTGTAATTAACTTGATTGTCCATTTATTTACTATCAAGTTACTAGATTTACCTCGAGCCCCTTATATCTCACTTGAACGGACCCCTTTCAAGGTTAAATAATTAATTAGACAAGTTCAACTTAATCATGCTTTAAGTTCATTAATAACCCTAGTGACATAACAAGTTATTTCTTAGGTTGTAATTAAAGAAAGTAATCTACAACCTTTTACCTCTGGATTGTAATCAACGAAAGTAATCTACGACCCCTTTTTATTACCATGTCATTTACTTTTCAGTTACACATTTACAAGTTCAATAAAATGTTTTACTTAATGTAAACATTAAGTATATTCTTTCCCAATTCTCATGTTTCCTTATGACATGTCTACTTAATATATAATTAAGTACAACTTATTTCATTGTATAACTCCTCTTTATTCTTTCTTATTTAATCATAACCTCGTCTTACACTATCATTACAACCTTGTTGTTGTCGTTTAGTTATTAACCTAGTTCTCTTAACTTAAGTTTACTAATAAGTTCTATTTTTCATTTATTATTACCCATGTTATGATTCCGCTTGTCCCTAGGATAAGCCTACCTATTATATTACCTTCTCATTTATATAATTAATTATAATAGGTTATACTACCCGTTAGTCATATTTTCCTTTGGTTCCTTAACATTAATCAAAGTTTTAATATGTAACAGCCCATTTATTTACCGTCTTGTATACTCTTATTATTTCAGGAAAATATTTCACACTCCTTATTAGATTGATTAGTTGGAAGATATAAAGATCCATTTTCATAACGCACATCAATAAAGACCCGTAGTTGCAAGCTATCTCTTTTATTTCCATCGTGGACATGCATATATCTTTTTATTTGATTAGTGTGCAATTCGATAAAAGAATCGCTATTTCACATTAATTCCTTTTTCCTTCCTTTTCTTGCAACTAAGTTCACAGCAATTTTACCATAATGGAAATGTATCAATTTCCATAATCCATCTAACCCAGTCCACTACTTATTTCCCTTTTCTTATTTTCTAAGTTATATGTTATTTACCATTTCCAAATCACTGTAATTTTCCATACAAATTAGGCACATCTATTGCTTTTTCATTATTCCTAATTTCACTATAATTTGATTTACAATATATCCAATTTTTCATTAAACAACATTTTCAGTAACATATTCATGTTTATTGTAAATTCCACAATTTCGGTATTATGGTAATTTCTTATACAAATAAAAGATGAATAGAAAAGATTTGTACAACAATATATTCTTAAGATACTTAAAAATAAATCATGTCCCAATTACCGCAAATTACAGTTATTTAACATGTTAAGAATAACGAGGAATGTAAACGGTAAATATACCGTTACCCAAAAGGTATAATTCTAAATCCACTCACCTGACAGCTTACAATACTTGAATCTGATTCAAATCTATGATTCTGTGGTCTTCCTAACTAAATCTAGTATTAAAACAACCACGGATTTACAAATCTAGCACTAAAAGAAAAGGGAAAGAAGGGAAGAAACCTAAATAAATCAGATTCACAGGACTTACCTCACGTTGATCAGATATCTAAAAACCTAAGTTGTAGATTTACATTCTTTATCTTCAAACATTGAATCAGAATTTCCTAAAGATAATTTTCTATCTTCTAAAAGATTTGGAGAGGAAAGAAAATGGTAGAGCCTTGGCGTTGTATCTGAAAATATGCGTTGAAGGCCAGGCCCTACTAGTCTATTTATAAGTGTGTAAGAATTTCTAGTCCATCGGATCCGATAAAATAAAATCTGAACCATTTAGAATCAAAAAACACGTAACAACAAAATAGATCTGGCCCGGATGTGTCGACTCCTATGTCGATCCAACTTAGAGGTGGGTCGACTCTAAGGTTGACACATGGGTCGACTCATGTGAAGCCTGGGTACACCCGGTTCGTGGTTCTTAAATGTGATTTCTGCGCTTTTATTTTCTGATTAATGTTAATTTTATCATTTAGTTTATTACTTAATATAACCCATCTGAATTATCATTTTCAATTTATAACCCATATTAGATTTCAAATTTGTGAACGTATATACTCGTACGATCTTTCAAATCTTTGTCTTTTAATAACTTCTCGAATAATGTAATTAATAACGTTATCAATCCATTGTTTTCTTCCTTTTAATATATTTTAATTTCAAATGTTGTTCTCTTCTTGTCTATTTTCCATTTATTATGCATTTATTACTTTTCGTTCTTACCTTACACTTTTAATTTCAACCTTTGAATTTATGTGTATATATATACGCGCAATCTTTCTTTCTATTAAAAATTTAAATGACGTTATGCCGTCATTTGTTTCTTACCCATTTTTATTGATAACAACTTTATTTTGAATTTCTTATTTATATTTATATATTTTACAAACACATACACATTTATATACATATGAATGTATACATATATATTCATACTTACCTATGTGTATAATTTTCCTTATATGTACATTTATACATAGTTTCCTCTCAAAATATGCATTTCTTTAGCCGTCCCTCTAAAATTAAAAATATGGCGCCAGTAGGACTACATAAGAATTTGTTCACAATACTATATCAATGGTGCTCATTGTTCTTTTTAGTGTTCTTCTTATCTCCTTTTTCACGTTTGTTGTAATACTTCAGTTAAAGACAACTTTTTCATTTTAAATCCGTTTTTAGCAAATCATAGGTCTACATTGATCAGAAAATCACCACGGATGCAATGATGCTAATTTCGTGGCCAAACTTTGAAAACCCTTCAAATTCTCTTTTTATTATAAAATTAAAAATGTGGGATGTTACAGAGTGCCTAAAGTCAAACCAGGTCATGAACTCAGTGACTCAGCTAACTACTCAACCCATCACAATGACAACATTGGTGCCACTCAACCTACTCAACTCATTTAGGATGAAGAAACTTCATCTAATGGTCAAGCAAGGGAAACACATAATGTCACAAAAACTACAACAAGTGAAAGTCCTGATGAGACAGAAGCCACAAGTGAAAGACCAAGGCATCATATGATAACAAGATCAAAAGGAGGCATATTTAAGCCAAAAGCATACACAGTTGATTTAGAAAGAGAAGAACAAGAAAACTTGCACCAAGCAATGAGCAATATTAAGTGGAAAACTATAATGGAAGATGAACTTAAAGCACTGAAAAGGAATAATATATAGGAATTGGATGAAGCACCAAAGAATAAAAACATAATAGGGTGCAAATGGACCTACATGATCAAGAAAAATCCTGATGGATCAATACAAAAGTATAAAGCCAGATTGGGGGCAAAAGGTTACAAACAACAACATGGTCTAGATTTTACAAAAACATTCTCACCTGTTGTTAAGCCCACTACCAACAAATTGGTCTTAACCATAGCATTACATAACAATTGGAAAATCAAGCAACTTGATGCGAATAATGCTTTCCTGAATGAAGAATTAGAAGAAGAAGCCTATATGGAACAACCTCATGGTTTTAGCAACAACAACAATAACTTAGTGTGCAGGCTCAAAAAAGCTATTTATGGGTTAAAGAAAGCTCCTAGAGTCTGGTTTAGTAAACTTAAATCAATCTTGATTGAAATGAATTATCAATCGACAAGGTCTGGTAATTCTCTCTTTGTTAAGTTCTGTAACAATACTACTGTGTACATATTAATTTATGTTGATGATTTTACTAATACAGGTAATAATGAAGATGAAATCAATTCATTCTGAAATAAAGATAATCACTCATATTACAATTCGTTTAGGATTGTTGAGGATTGGAGTTCATGTTGAAGAGCATGGTTGAATGTGAACACAATGGTAACGAATGGATGAGGTGGTGAACTAAAATTGAAATGTACTAAATGATAAGCGGGGAATAAAAGCAAATGTATTCATGGAATCTACATAGAAAAACAAAGGAAATATAATGTGATAGAGTGATTGAAAATAGAAGTGAACTTATTGTAATGCAAACTTCTTATGTATATATATAATTTGCCTGTTTGAAAGAACTATACCATGAATAAAGGAGAAATTCAAATGTAAAAAGGATGTACAACTAAAAAACAGCAATATGAAACAATTTTTTAGTTTGTAAGAGAGAATATGTGAAACGACCCAAACTTCTCGGTAAAGGAAAGGCTGGATTGCTTTGAGAACAATACACATCAGAACACAAACTGAAGAACGTTTTATTGCTGATTACAACAATTACATCAGAGTACAAGAATATAACAGAGTATGAATATATATTACACAAATAGGAATACAATAATATCAGAGTTTTAAATTACATTTAAATAGCAGCGGAAAAATAATACAAATATACAACTGAAAGGAATACACGGATACAGAGCTTTCCGAATACCGCTTCAGCTGTAAACCAGGATCCTGTCAATATATCTGCAAAAAGCTACTCGACTGCCCGTGTGGAAAATATGGGCACCCGAGTTTGCCAGTGAAACAAACTACAGGTTAGTCATGGGACTGGTATGAGAAATCTTAACTTAATTATTCTAGTAATAAGGCGAATCACAGGACCACGCCGCTAACGCGGAACGGGTTTTCTCTATTGGATTGCCAGTGCCTAAATTAAAGTAAATCGTTTAACAACGCAATGCCTTTTTAGAAAAATAAACCATTATAAGACCCAAGTCCCATCACACAATGCAACGCAAACCAGAGGATAGGGTTTTACCTTATAATGGTCAAAAGATGCTTGATACGATAAAACGGATTTAATATTAGTGTGTATATCTATGGGCATATATATTCCAAAAACAATTTCAGTCATAATGTATTAATCATAGACGACATAATACCCCATCCTACTATGTCGCCATACTAGTTCTACAATCAAAACCGCAAGGTCGTATTGGAAATTGGATTTCCATCATGAGTCGAGGCTAGGGGCAAGCTCCTCTCCGATTCGATACACTCTAGCAAATGCCTCAGGATCCCCTGCAGTGAACCCTTGGATGCGGTAGGGTCGGTCCCCGCCTATCGGCAGTGGATTGGTTATGCCTGAACACACGTTTTCCGGTTCCTTTGAACCTATAATATGACCACTATCAGCCTATAAAAATCCGAGGCGCCTCAAAATCCATCATCCACAGAAGTAAAATGTCAGGCCGTGTTAAAGCACTAACACTACCACTAGCTAGAAATAAACGTGTGCACTCCCTACGGTCCATATCCCGTTTTGACTCATACCGGGGTGTGAAGCTCGCGAAGTCACGATATACACAAAGCTATGCCGTAATATGATATGCTTTGATCATCCCACAAGGCCCTGCTTTTCAACAAAAGCCTTGATCATTTGCACCTTGGCGTGCCACATTGACAATTCACGCCATGCGATCAATCACTATTAATATATACGAGGGTGTTAAGTAGAGAATAAATTCTCCACCACCAAACAGACATACATTAACAGAAATCGATTTAATTCACACGGAACGAAATCCAATGTCGGACACGCATCCATTGATTAGCTTATGCTCTGGGTCTGAGCGAAAACCAAATCCGAACAATCAACAATAGTCCGGACGGTCACCACTGAAGCCCCTTCAAGGTAGTTACTCCTATCAAGGGTCTCTGTAGCAACACATCCATTCGATGTGAAGATCGTCGGTCTTCAACCACCGTCTTCATCTTCGACTCTTCATCGTCGTAGAAATTATTCGAAATGGGTTAAACCCAGTCTTTCCGAATAACTCACGTATTTTTATAATCAAAAATCAAGTATTATAAAAACACATCCAACGCCTCATTCCAATTCAGACTATTCTTTTAAATAAAATATTCAAATTATTCTACCAAAGATAAACTCTTTAAATTATTCTTAAATCTTACTTTTAAAGATTTATTAAAACCCCAATTTGGTTTTAAATATCAAAAATCATTATTAAATTATTATTTTTTGATTTAAGAGATAAATCTTATCTTTAACTAGGTTAAAGAACTAATGTCCTTTAAAACATAGTTCACGGTAAACCCAACCTCATCTTCCATAAAATATGGAATCTTCACAGAAATCAAATCAATATATAATCGCTATACATTTCTGTATCTGACCAATAATATAAATGAAATAATGGCAAAGCCTCTTAAATTCCATATGTAGTATCGGTCTTCTTTTACAGAAGCTTATCTCGGTTATTATTAATTCGAATTCCATTCAACTCCAATTTAATATATTAAATTTGAAAACTTTACTTTTGGAAAATTCCTATTTAAATCTTAATAAAAGATTTATAAATTCCAAATCATAATTTCACTGTCAGTTGGGTTAAAGAACATATGTCGCTTAGAAACACAGTTCACAATAAACCCAACTCACATTTCATCTTATTCCAATTACTAAATATAATTGAAAACTTTAATAACCTAAATTAAAAGATTATTCTTTTCATACGGGGTTTAAGAACAATGTTATTTAAGACACTATTCACGACAAACCCAAAATCCACTTTATTTAATTAATTCTAAACAAATATCAATAAATGGGAAAACTTCATTTAATCTTAATTTAACGATTTATTCTAGTTCAAGACTAGTTCATTTTGATAAAAATATATTTTTACCTGTTCAGGTATGGAATTTTTCATCCAAGAACTTCCTAAATCATTTATTATGATTTTACTTTATTTTTCCATATTTTTAATAATTTTATTATCGCTTGTACAGTCGATTTCGAATAACGGTCATCGAACTGCACTTACAACGACCTTTTCTAAAATTGATTGGGACATAATTCCAAATCCAACCGTTAGATTTCAAAACTCCTATATTCCTTGGAAAGCTCTTTTCGATACGAACCCAACGGTTCAGGTTTTAGAAGAATCCGACGGTCGGATCTTCCTTTACGCCAATTTGAAGTTAATGGTCGAAATTTGTGAACGGTCGCTGCGCGGCGCGTTTTATTCAGGCCATTAAATAAATATATAATATATATTATATATTTCATCGATTTCTATTTAAATCGTATTTATAAATTCATTTAAAAATGATTTTAACTTCATTTTCAATTTTACAGCAAAATTGAATATTCTATACTTTATTATATAAAAATATTAATATTTTCAAAATATAAGATTTTGAAATCACTTTTTTTTATATTCATTGTAAAATGAATAAAAATCGATCGATAACCCATTCGGGTTAAAAATGGCATTTCTACATAACGCGTCTTCATAATTTTTATTCTTTATTCTTCACTGAATATTATTTTAATATATTTATTATTTTAAAATATTCTTTATTTTAAAGATTCTTTAATTTTGAATATTCTTTATTTTAAAATATTCTGAATCAGAATGTGACTCAGTCAATCACCATACAATTTCAGTTGTATGGATTTCACACATCGCATGTATATATATAACAATAATGATGAATAGTCATTACACAATCCATTCACAAACAGAGTGAGATTTATAATTGTGTGAGCGTTAAAATAAATAAATAAATAACGCTCAACACAGACCGTCAATCCATCGATAGACATGGGGGGGGGGGAAACGAAAGAAAAGAAGACGAAAGAAAACTGGGTCAGACATAAAGTCTGGTAAGTTCAGTTACTTCTAGCATGTGAACAAGGAAAAACAAAACGACATGAATTAACTGAATACAAGACAATACCATGATGATAGGGCCAACAAGATAGGATAAGATTAACACAAGATATGCTAAGACAAGATAAACTGGATATGCTTTAATACTTTCTCCGCTTCGCTATTAACCTGTTATTATGGTTTCTATGTCTCTGCACCACCTATCTAGTGTCCCAACTAGTAATGATAACGCGATCCCAATGCCAGTAATTGTGGTTGCCTTTAGGCGTACATTTATTATTTATTACCTATATCTAATCTAGGGTTTTCTTATCGAGCGCTTCCTAAATTCAACTAGGGTTTATGCGACTTATCTAATACTTCTCGGATTCAGGATTTATGCCACCTAGGTCCAACTAGGGATTATGCTACCTGTCGAATGATGCCCCTAGTCTAGGACGCACTACCTAGAGTGGTATATGTTCCTAGACTTTCCCCACGTATGTGTCGCGAATCGTTTATCGCTGTCTAGATGCACATGTCATGAAATGTGCGACCCAAGTCCCGTGGCAGGGCTATTCTAGAAACACGGAACTCGGTCGGGAGCTTTCAGATATCTGCCAATGCAGATGCTAAGGTCTGTTTTTTCCAGTGGCTATGGTCCCACCTGACCTCTCCCTCAACTAATGAAAGGCCACCCTTGAAAAATTGAGAACTATATGCAGGCCCCCTATGCCCCACTGTCTTATGGCCATCCTCACCCATAACTAGATAGCAAGTATATGGTCTTTTGGAGTTCTCCGCCTTTCCGCTTTACGTATCTCGACTGACTCAAGATGGTAGGTAGACGACGAGTTGCTATCACAGGGCTACTGGTCTCGCCGAATCACGCTGGTCCATCCTAGTCTTTAGGTTGCCTTATATTGCAACCAAGGCATACCCTTGGTTCTTCTAACGCAGACCTTAACCTCTGTGAGCCCAGGAGGATCATCTGCAGCCTCACAAAGGGATACCAAGAATACCCTCACGTCCTCTCGAAGCCTCGGGCTTCGTAACCCAATTCGTTGGAGCCTTTTTTAAGATTAGATGGACGTTCGCTCCTCCTCGTGTTATACTAAGAATTACTACTTAGTTTTCGTAACTAAGGTTTACCACTTAGTTTCCTGAATTGTCGTTTTCTTTTGAAAATGCTTCTTTTAAAACTATTTGAAAATAATAATTTTTTTCAAATCTTTTATCTGATCCGGTAACCTTCAGCTCTGATACATCGATCAAACGATCAATCGATCAATCAATCGATCAATCTAAACCCACTGTCTAGAAGCTCACTCTTCAACATCGATCAATCGATCGATAGAATGACCTATACTTTAGAAAGTCCAGAAAATATTTGGCCCGAGCCAGTTTCCTTCGAGCAGCGACATCTCATGCCTCGAAGTAATCACTCTCCCAGTCCGACCGAGTCAAGCACTTCCTTAAAGATCGGGTCGATCGGAGAGGAGCTTGCCCCTAGCCTCGACTCATGATGGAAATCCAACTTCCAATACGACCTTGCGGTTTTGATTGTAAAACTAGTATGGCGACATAGTAGGATGGGGTACTATGTCGTCTATGATTGATATTTATGATTGAAATTGTATTTAAATTATATACACACTAATAATAATATCGTTTTTACGTATCAAGCATCTTTTGACCATTATAAGGTAAAACCCTATCCTCTGGTGTGCGTTGCATTGTGTGATGGGACCTGGGTCTTATAATGGTTTCATTTTTCTAAAAAGCATTATGTTATTTGACGATTTACTTTAATTATGCACTAGCAATCCAATGGAGTCAATCCGTTCCGCGTTAGCGGCGTGGTCCTGTGATTAGCCTACTTATTAGATAAGTTAAGTTAAGAATTCTCACACCAGTCCTTGTTTGGCATGCCTGGTAATAGGATGCAACATGATGGGGGGTTCTCGCTTCGCGGTTTGGTGGCGAACGGGAGACTCTTACCCCCACATGTCCTTGATTAGGGTTGGTAGGCTGCGGCCGGGGGATCTCGAAAGGGTCGCCGTAAAACAAGGTGTCTGGGGTACAACTGTAAGCCACAGTGGGTTTTACCTGCTGTACTGGAGGATGAAGGGATGGTTGCAAAGCCTACCGGATTCCGCGGTATCTTTACAGTTGGTATCGTTGGCCCCACTGTAACAGCCCGCACCTCCGTTCACGCAAGATATTGTCCCCAACTTAGCCACCGTATAGGTGTGGGGTTTTGTTCCTCAAAAGGCCTCGGCATTAGTAAGAGATGGACGCTTACTATATAAGTACCCACTGCACACAGGCTTCCACGATGTGGGATTTAGGGGTGTTACATTCTCCCCTCCTACAGAGCCCAACGTCCCCGTTGGCTCACAAACACCTCACCCAGGCGCTGTGGTCCACATAGGAGCCACAATTCCGGCTGGGTATTGGCTCTGATACCACTGTAACAGCCCGCACCTCCGTTCACGCAAGATATTGTCCCCAACTTAGCCACCGTATAGGTGTGGGGTTTTGTTCCTCAAAAGGCCTCGGCGTTAGCAAGAGATGGACGCTTACTATATAAGTACCCACTGCACACAGGCTTCCACGATGTGGTATCAGAGCCAATACCCAGCCGGAATTGTGGCTCCTGCGTGGACCACAGCGCCTGGGTGAGGTGTTTGTGAGCCAACGGGGACGTTGGGCTCTGTAGGAGGGGAGAATGTAACACCCCTAAATCCCACATCGTGGAAGCCTGTGTGCAGTGGGTACTTATATAGTAAGCGTCCATCTCTTACTAATGCCGAGGCCTTTTGAGGAACAAATGCCCACACCTATACGGTGGCTAAGTTGGGGACAATATCTTGCGTGAACGGAGGTGCGGGCTGTTACAATATGTAACATCTAGGAGTAACAATAGGAATGAAAACAAAAATTCAAAATGCAGTGCAATACATTGGAATGTAAATAGAAAATGTTTAGAATCTATAGTTAGTAAAATATGCATGCACAAGAATAAAACATAGCTGAACGGTGTTGACCAACTTTTTGGAAAAAGCTGTCATAGTTCAGTGGATCTAAACCCACTGTCTAGAAGCTCACTCTTCTACATCGATCAATCGATCGATAAAATGACCTGTACTTTAGAAAGTCCAGAAAAGATTTGGCCCGAGCCAGTTTCCTTCGAGCAACGACATCTCATGCCTCGAAGTAATCACTCTCCCAGTCCGACCGAGTCAAGCACTTCCTTAAAGATTGGGTCGATCGGATATCCCCGGATCCATGTGGAAATATCCCGCTGAGTTGTTCAATATTCAGCTCGATTCTCAAGCCGTTAAAAGTGATCAACCACTTCTGGACAAAGCTCTACTTTTGATACACCTCATCCAAAGTTCCATGTAAGCCACAATTTTTGATGACACTATTAATCAACAGTAGACCGGGTCCCACAGCCGCATCTACTTCCAATGATTGAGCTCCGCGTGTCCGAGCTCTGCAAAAGAGGCAAGCCACATGACGGCCCACTTAGTCCACTTCTTCACCTATAAATACTTCCAAGCTCAAAATGGAAGAGGACTTTCGGACGCTCTTTTCACCACTTAAGGCTTTCGATTCCATTTCCTCCTGAAAGCTTTCCTCACTGCTAACTCCAAATATAGTCAATTCTCCTTTTCAGAAAAACGTTATACTTGTAATCAAAAGCAAATCAATACATATAAAGTGGATGTAGGCATCATCTCTTGCCGAACCACTATAAAAAGTCTTGTGTATCCCTTATTTTCTTAAATTACTGCATTATGTGATTGTTATTCATGTCCTCTCCATACGATTAGGGGTTGATTGTCACTAGTGACCAACTTTTGGCGTCAACACTTTGGCGTGCCAGGAAGTGGCACGCTCTGACATACCCTACGACCTTCAGCAAGTTCAGATCCATGGAGAACAAGCGGAAAAAAAATGCAACATCTTCGCGCCCCACAAACGCTGATGCAACTGAAACAAACGCTGCAGAGGCAAGTCAGGAAGCCTCCTCTCATGAAGATGTGTATCGGAATCTTACCAAAGACGACATGGATAAGATTATGGTGGATTTCAGAGGCCATATGACATCTCAGGGTAAACTCCTCGAACAACAACAACAGTTGATTGATCACCTTCTCGCTCGGATGGAAAAGGGATTTAACGCTTCAGCATCAATTCCTCCATTGGGCGAAGCTAGAGCAATAAACAATCTTCGGTCTGCATAAATACAAGCCGAGACTAGTCCACACCTTTGCTTCCTCCTGGTTCGGCTCTACCTCCCGACCAATTGCA
The DNA here is from genome assembly GCA_030737875.1 of Allium sativum. NCBI lineage: Eukaryota > Viridiplantae > Streptophyta > Magnoliopsida > Asparagales > Amaryllidaceae > Allium > Allium sativum. The sequence continues at coordinate 621,990,299 of CM060909.1, read as the reverse complement.
TCCAGGAGTATCGCTTCCAGCGACCAGCATTGCCGCGACTACGGATTTTGAGGAGGCCAGCGATTATGATCTAGGTCGTTTAACCATATTTCCTCCTCTCCAGGGAATAACTTGATCCCCGGACCAATCGTGCAACTGCTAGGCCAATCAGGATCAATGCCACCCCCATTACAACCAAACATCTTACAGCAGACTCATCTTATGCTGCCTCTCCTTCAACCAAGAGCTGGTGGAGCCTTCCCTTCGAACCAGGGAGACCACTCTACCGTACCAGTTCTCAGACAAGCAGAGGAAAACGCTACCATAAACCCTTCTAACATCGCTTTGGTCAGAGGAATCGAAGAGCCCTGGACATCGCATGCTATGATGTGTCAGCCCGGACCTTCAATCATGGGCACGGCTCGGACCTCTTCTGATCAGGTTCAAGACGCGCCAGTCTGCCGGAACCAACAACTGTGATTGACCCTCGCCCTCACCTTCTCTCAACTCTCGGAGGTCGAACCCAACCAACGGCCACCCTTCCGAGCATGCTTTCGTCGGATCCTAGTACTGGAGTTCTTCCTAATGCAGAGCGGGATTCATGGCAGTGACTTCTCGGAGATGGAAACCAGCTTGTAAGCATCATCTGACGCTTCATTCGGGGCACCTCTTCTCAGCAGGATATAGACAATATCCACCGCAACCCCTTCACTAGGGAAATTAGAAACTCCTGCAATCCTCCGGACTTCAAGTTTTCAGCCATTGAACCTTACAATGGTTGGACCGACCCGACCATCCATCTCATGCGATACATGCGTCATATGGAAGTACTATCTGCATTGACCAATGTTGTGGCCAATTTCTTCCCACACTTTCTCACAAATATAGCTTGCATGTGGTTTCGGAAGCTAACATTAGAGCCGATCAGCAGTTGGAACACGTTGGTCACCTGCTTCATCGAGCAGTTCAGAGTTCACATCTCCGGACCAATGAATGTCATGTTCCTGACCTCCATCAAGCAATGTCCGGGTGAGACACTTAGATCTTTCCTCGAAAGATTCAACATGGCCATAACATTCGTCGATCTACCAGAGCCATCGATGGTGCTTATGGATGCCATCACAGGTGTTCAAGATCGATCAGAATTCTCGATCTCTTTGACCAGAGATCCTCCCAAGGACATTGAAGATATCTATGCAGAGGCTGAGTTGTTCCTCCGGCAAGAAGATGCTAGCATTGAGATGGAGAGTCTCGAGGTCCTTGCCACCAAATAAGGGGGTCCATCCAACGCTAATGGCCAGAATAAATGAAGAGGAAAGACCTCGGAAAAGAATGAATGCAACATACGATCTCAGAGGGAGAACAAGTACGATCAATATACCGAGCGCAGTTCTTCTCTGCTTAACATCTATCTTGACGTGCAAGGGTCGCTGCCTTTCCCAAAACCTCCTCAAAGAGAACCGACCCAGAAGGAACTCAACTCTGGAAAGCATTGCATATTTCACAACATTGTCGGTCACAACACCAGTGAATGCAGACACCTACGCGATCTCATCGAGGATAGGGTCAGGCGAGGAAAACTTCCCGAGTATGTCAAAAAAAGAACACCGGCTATGCCGCCACAATCTTTTGCCCAAGCTCCTCAAGTAGGTCCTCTAGCTCCTAGAAATGGAAAGCACCCTGAGCCCAGCACTCACGGCATCATCATCAATTAATAAGATTTGGACTCTTTATTTCCAATGTATTTTTATTTCTTTCAATAAAATGGATATTACGGGGTTAGGATTTAGCTCCTAGGCGTGCTCTGGAATTAATGGTCACCCACTTAGAATTTATTTCCATTTTCTTGTAATCGTTCTTTATAAACAATGAACTTTCTTTTGAAAACATGGATTATATTTGAATAATTTAAGCCGAGAGTGACTGACGCTCGCCAACCCGAACATGGTCAGTGCAAAGCCATTATTCGTAACACATGGTCAAAGCCTGCCACCATGACTGAACCTACTCTCTGTGCTGAGTATGATAAGACTTTTCTAAGCTGAGTATGGATTATACTTGCCCCTTCTCTAAGCCGGGTGCATTCCCCACTCGCCATGACTTCATAAAATTACTTATACATCACCTCGCACATCCGGCCCCATCAGCCAAGTATGAACAAAGTTATATATGCCGAGCACGATTAACACTTACCATAAGCAAACTATGGATAATACTCACCATCTCTGTAAGCCGAGTATGGATAATACTTTCCATTTCTGTAAGGCGAGTATGGATAATACTCGCCATCTCCATAAGCCGAGTATGGAAAATACTCACCACCTCTCTAAGCCAAGTGTGATTATTGCTCGTCCTTATCTACAAGTCAAGTATAGTTTATACTCATCCAATCAAGTTTAAAGCCATCTCTATACTAAGAATGGTTTACATTATCTTTACAGGTTTTGGAAGATGCTACTATTTCTATAACCTTCTCGGCCTTAATATGGTCCTTAGTGGTTGTCGGTTTTCTGGCCTTAATACGATCTATACCGATCATGGGTTTTCTGACCTTAATACAACCATCGGGCCTGTTAGACTTTTGGCCTTAATATGGTTCGGTACAACCATCGCTACCCATACATTGAGCTTCGATACAAGGTTCAGAACACAACTCCTTTAGCAAGAAAGATGTATTCTGAGGGGCAAAGTGTTGACTAAGTTTTTGGAAAAAGCTGTCGCGGTTCAACGAATCGAAGCCCAATGTCCAGAATCTCACTCTTCTGCATCGGTCGATCGATCGATAGAATGACCTGTACTTCAGAAACACCAGAAAAGATTTGGACCGAGCCAGTTTCCTTCGAGCAGTGGCATCTCATTCCCCGAAGTAATCACTCTCCCAGTCCGACTGAGTCAAGCACTTCCTTAAGGATCGGGTCGACCAGATATCCAAGGATCTGTGTGGAAATATCCCACTGAGTTATTCAATATTTGGCTCGATCTCAAGGCGCTAAAAGAGATCAACCACTTCCGGACAAAGCTCTACTTTCGATGCACCTCATCTAGAATGCCACGTAAGCCACAATTTTTGAAGATACTATTTGTCAATAGTAGACCTGGTCCCACCGCCACATCTACTTCCAATGATCGAGCTCCACGTGTCCGAGCCCCACAAAAGAGGCAAGCCACATAGCGGCCCACTCATCCCACTTCTTCACCCAAAAATAGCCAATTCTCCATTTTCTTCAAACAGAAAAAGCGTTATGCTTGTAATCAAAAGCAAATCAATACATATAAAGTGGAGGTAGGCACCATCTCTTGCCAGACCACTATAAAAAGTCTTTCGTGTCCATTGTTTTCTTTACTTTATTGCATTATGTGATTGTTATTCATGTGTTCTCCACATAATTGGGGTTTGACTATCACTAGTGACCAACTTTTGATGTCAACAAACGGTAAGCGCTTTTGCACAATAAACTAAAAACAAAATGAAATTTTTATAAATGAAAATTTGAACAATTCAGAATGAAATGTACAAAAGGAAATGAATAAAGTGCACAAAACAAAACAAAGACTATGCGATTTTTTTGGTTTTATTTTGATTTATTTCTTAGTATAATAACTAACACGAAACTAAGAAAAGTAAACTAAACGAAAACACAAAATATAACAAACACACACAACTCTCTCTTTTTTGGAAATTAACACAAAACACAAATGATAAGAAATGTAAAAACCTAAAATTTGTGACAGTTTAAATTGTTAAATCATAGATAAATTTTCAAGTTTCACTGCTTTAGAATTTTATTTAGACCAATTTCACTGTAATTACATAAAATGATTAATTTTGGAATTTAAGGACTTGAATTAAATTTAAAATGAGAATCCAACTATTAAATTAATTTGAAATTTGAATCTTTTGTTTAAAATGAAATCAAATTTGATTTGGAATTATGTAAAATCATAGTTGGATATAAATGATAATAATAAATTATTATCAATGAATTTGAATTGTTTCGAAATCGATTAACTTTAATTCGATTCTTGCATAACACGTGAATTTGTCATTTTGCAGACAATTTCAAAATTCAACAAAATCTGTTTCAATGAATCCAGAATTATAAATTATTCCAAGCTCTCAAGTTTCACGGTAATCAGACGATCCGTGTAGTTGTGCAAGTTTGAAACGCTTGACGAATTAAATGAGAATAAAACATTGGAAATCTAGCATATAAAAACAATCTCTTCCTAAACCTTATTCTCTCCATCTCTCCCGCAAAATTCAAGCCGCCACCCTTTGTTTCCTTTTGGACAAACAAAAAAAAATTCAAATCAATTCAGGAAATATTAAATATATTCAAAAATAAATATCGTTAAATCTAGAAGTAGAGATCTTCATTCCGGCATTTGAATAGGAGGATGCGACTGCTATTCAGGTAGAGGTCGTGAGCTCCTTTAGGCCAGGGCTAAGTTTTTCAATTGATCAGTGAGGAGTTGATCAGAATGGAGTTCATTTATGACTTTATGGTGGAAGAGAGTATCACATGGCGAAGTTTGGTGGGATTTGATGATTATAAATGTTGCTTGACATTTGAGGGACACAACGTACAGGTGGGTGTCATGATTCTGATGAGTGGTCGCAGGGGACATGGTGATGATGAGGAAGGTGAGTGAAGACCCCTGGAATTGTTTGATTTGGATTTAATGGACAGATGAAAGGGCAGTGGAGGAGAGAAAGTGCAGCAAGGGGTTCATATGGGTTATGGGTTTCATTAGATGGAAGATGATTGTGAATATGATGATGTGGCGATCAAGGGTTGGGTGAAATAGTTTTTGGGTTATTTTTGTATTTGTTTAAATTCAAATGTTCGAATATTAATAACTTTCACATATGAACAAAGTTTGACGTGCATTTTTCTCCATTAAATTCGTAACTGGTTCGGTTAGATTTGGAGACATAAAAATTTGATGTTCGCTTGGATTTCAAATTTGACAAAGAATCAAAGGTGAGTATTTTAACTCACTCACGACATACTAAAATATTTATGCTAGTTAAATTAAATTTATGATACGTTATAATTCATTTAACTAACATTTTGGAATTAAATTTGACATCAAAATCAAGTATAACTGTTAATTGATACAGACACATGTTAAATTGATATGTATGAAAAATATTATTTAATTGATTACTCACAAATTTGAACATGCTTAAATTGAACTTAAATAGATTTAAATTTGAATTGCTAGTAAATAATCATTTATTTGAATCGATGCATAATTCGTACTGAAACCAAATAACTAGTTAAGCATCGGAAAAGCATAGATTGCAGCTTTGAACTTTTTGGAATCTTGGATATTGAACGCTTGGAATCCGGCTCGGCCAACATCACTACATCACAATTCCAGATCGATATTAAATCCGGGTCGACTATCTTCGGTTTGGTGTAGGCCCCTTACCAATTACAAAGCAATGGAAGAAGCAGAACACGACTAGGGGAAGGAACTCTCCCGAGTCAAACAAACCGGCTGGACTATGACGAGCCGGACTGGTTCGACTATGTCGAGCCGGATGATGTGTCCCACTACTCCATTACCTAAATGTGGTCAACCCACTTATTCAGTTACCTCCACGATGCTGCTATGTGGCATGGCCAAAACGGATTGCTTCCTCGTCTGTAAATACACCTCCAAGGAATCATTTCAAAGGATGGAAATTTTCCTCTCTGACATAATGACGCAAGGACTTTGCTACCATTAACATATCTTTTTTTCCTCTATTTTCTTACATATAAAATCAACTGTGTTGTAATCATACAGTACAATAAAAGATAGATTACACTAAATAGACGTAGGCCTGATTGCCTAATCACTATAAAAATCTGGGTATATCTTTCCTTTACCTTTTCGCTGTGATTTGGATATTGTACCTGAAAGAACCAATTTCCACGTCAACATTTTGGCACTCCAAGTTGGGGCATGCCATTTGAAATCCTACTGAATTCGGATTGCTATTACTCTCAACTTTCAACTATGGTTAAGAGAAAGAAAGACGGTACTTTCACTTGTACCGAAGGTGCCAAAAATGAAGGAAGTCGGGGGGCTTCCTCCGCAGGGATCCCTCCAACTACTTGACCCGTGATGAGATGGAGGATCTCATTAAGGGATTGCAAACCTGCATGGAGCGACAATATGAACTCCTCCGCAGCCAGAAGGAGATGATAAACAACTTCCTCACTAGAATCAATGAATCTGGAAGGCCAAGAGGCCAAGGCTTACCCGCTGGGGAAGGACCCAACAACACAGCAGTGACAGGCTCAAAGACTATGTTGTAACCCCACTCGATAACAATTCCAGCTCGGCCAAGCCTGGATGCCGGACTGGATGTTGCAGTGGGCAACCGCCCCAGAAGTGGAGAAGTAAATTGCGATGCTCCAAATCAAAATATCTTGAACAATGGTACTTAATCGACCTACCCATGTATGGGATTAGGACTTAATCCCTACACATTCTTTGTACCCAACAATAAAATTTCATCCTTTCAAAATAATCCGTTTGTGATAGAAAATAAAACGGCTAAGTTGACTTACATACTTACGGGGTTAGGATCATACCCCTAGGTGTGCTTCGCGTCCAACTGTAAGTCGTTTTATTTTGTTGTAGCGGTTATGAAATTTAATAAAATGGATTTCAAAAATTGACCGTATTTGAGGGTTTGGGTTATCTTGTCAGGATTTGGCAAGATCGTTTGATCATGGATTTCCAGGCACAGACTACGCCTGAGGGACTCAGTTATTTTGTTAGGACTCGGCAAGATCACTTGGTCATGGCCTGAATATGGACCATACTCGATTTAGATTTCCTAGTATGGATTATACCTAAAGGGTTAGACTATCATATCAGGACTTGGCAAGATAATTCAATCGTAATTTAGTATGGGCTATACTTGGCATGGACTTCCAAGCATGGATTATGCTTAAAGAGGCTGAATGGTTTTGTCAGGACTTGGCAGAACGGTTCACTTTGTTTGTTTGCAAGTATGGGTTATACAGGCATTGAATAGGTCCGTCGAGGCCATGGATTTCTTGGATTTGGATTTCTCTCATAACTACGATCCGAAGAGATCATCAGATTTTGTTGGTTTTCTATTATATTACGATCCGGAGAGATTGTGGGTTTCATTGGGATTTTTGGATTTCTTATTATCTATTAATACGATCCAAAGTGATAGCGGATTTTTATTAATACGATCCAGAGCAAACGTGATTTTCTGTTGATATGATCCGGTGCAACATGGATTTATGGTTTTTTATTATTACGATCCGGCTCGATCGCGGATTTCTGGTTTTCAGATTTTGGATTTATATTTGTATTTTTTGACTTTCTATGGATTTATGGATTATCCAAAGCACATTTTCCATAAAAAGACATGTTTTGGAGGGCAAGTGTTGACCCTCCCTTTTTGGAAGGCAGTTACATTTTAGATTTTCGGTTATCGGAATGCTCCGGACTTGGGCATATGCTTCGACAAACTCGGAAATGCTTCTTGGATTAAAGATTTGGACTTTTTGGAAACTTGGATATTTAACACTTAGAACCCGGCTTGGCAAAGCTGATTCGAACATCATCACCTCATTATAATTTTGTATCGGCTATCTACGGTTCGGTGCTCCTCTGGGTCGAACAACCCGCTCGACTATATTGAACCGGACCAGCTCGACTATGTCGAGCCGGATTCTGCACATGTCTTAGTGACACGTCCCACTACTCCACTACCCAGACTTGGTCAACCTACTAATTATGATACTTCCACGATGCTTCCACATGTCATGGACGAATTGGATTGCTTCCTCATCTATAAATACACATCCAATGGATCATTTCAAAAGATGGAACTCTTCCTCTCTAGCTTGGTGACGCAATGACTTTGCAACCATTAACACATCTTCTTTTATCTATTTTCTTACAGAAAAAATCAACTGTGTTGTAGTCATGCAATGCAACAAAAGATAGATAACACTAAGTGGATGTAAGCCTGATTGTCCAACCACTATAAAAATCTACACGTCTCTTTACTTTAATGTTTCCTTGTGATTTGTGATTATTTATGTGATTTGGGTGTTGCACATAGAAGAACTATTTTCCACGTCAACACTATGTTATATTATTTAACTTTTCTATATTATAACTATTTCAATCAAACTATTTTTTTTGGCAAAGCCAGCCGGTTTTAAAGCGACCGCAAACACTTGTTATTATAACAAATAATAATTACAATAATACAAGAGTTTGACAGATTGTCAAACTACTACAATCGGGTTTTAAGGTGGTTCGTCCACCACTATCGGTTTTTAACGTGGTCCGTTCATGACAACTATACTAGTTTACAGAACAAGGCCTAGACCAAAGTATCTAGACTACATATATCCTAGTCCAAGCACATCACGCAGTGGGTTGAACAAATTATGACATAGGCAACCAATTACATACAAGGACATAGTAAATACAAGTCAAAGAAGAAAAGTAGTACTATTTCTAGAGCCACACACAGCTAGTTGCAACAATAGAAAAAGGACAAAGTCCCTTGCCAGTTTCCATCATCACTACACACCACCATGCGCAATATCCAATGTAGTGCTACAGAAGCACCAACAACGTCTTATCTCCAGGAAACACACCCAAGAAGATGCACATATAGCATAGCAAGACAACAATATTACCTAGGAACTCAGACAAATGCCTATAGCAAATAATAAGCAATGAATAGCAGAGGATAAAAACAACCAACCACTAATCTCAGCAAGTTGAGAGATAAATCTTCACCTGCATGCTGAGAAAAAGGTAACGAAGGGACATTAAACCAGCCCAAACTAACACACAACCACCCTAACTAACACCACATAACATTATGCTATCACCAAAAACCAAAGAAAAAACCAGCATCCTTCCAGACTCCATACACCCTAGAAAACAGAACACAAACACTACGCCATACCTTGTATCAACATCCAAAAACTTCCTCCAATTGAAAACAACTCCAAGATGATACATCATCGAGACCGGTCGATATAAATACCACTCAAGAACCTTCAATACCAATCACCATAAGACAGGAATGTTGAAGAAAAACGCGATATAGGAGACAACATCAAACGAAGAAACTCCCAATGAGAACTCCATAGAAATAGCTACCACTCAACAAACCGAACGAGTCCAAAAGATCCCCAAGCACCTCGATCACAATCAAAACAAAAGGCCCCAACAAGCACCAACAACTAAACCCACCTGACGAAGGTCAGACAACAGAAGGACAAAAAACACACCAAGCAATGGTAAGCAAAAAATTGTGAGGATACCTTGCATTGCACATTACGGGTTAGGTTGACTGGGAAGTCACGAAAGAAGATATGTGTAGGTCAAATCGAAGTCAAAAGAAAAAAATAAATGAACGCCGCATTGAGATGAAGGGGGAAGTATGGAGAAAGATTGAAACACAAGGGGCATGGGTGAACGTGAATGAGGAAGAACATGAAGATTTAAAGAAAAGGAGGAAGACCCATGGTTCCATTAATGATCGAACTTTGAACTCACATGTGAATTGTGTGATTTCAATCAAACTATTTAACATTAAATTTGACTAGTTTATATATATCACTTAACCATATTTGAATAAAGTTTATTTTCAATTCGAACTATTTAAGTCCAAATATTTAAATATAGCAGTTTCTTTTAATAATGATACTTGTAATATTAAAATATGGAACTGAAATTTGAATTTGATAATGGATCTTTTTGTAAGCATGAAATTTGAAACGAAATCAAATTTTGAATTGACTTGAGTTAATGATAATGAAAATCAATACTTGAAGTAAATTGATTTATGATGTTTAAATATGATTTATTTAAATATCAATAACCACGATATGAAATAAGCGTTTGGTTGTTAAAGAGACGGGTTGGATATTGGCACACTCTCTGTCAATACCGAGAATCACTTTAACAACTGTGTATATAGTGAATAAGTTCAAAATGAGATTGAATGGCTTGGTGAACACTACTGGAATGAGTAAGAGAACAATGATGGATAGTCTTGACCTTTAGATCATAATTAAAATGACCAAAACATGAGCTATGCCAAAGCAAAGTAGGATAGCTCCCTTATCGGACACACTTCATTTATTATCTCAGCCCCTTAGTTTGATTTGATTTGTTGCACATCATCGATTTATGGGAGTTTTGTTCAAGGTAGGCAGTAGCTACAATTATGCGTTACCATCATCGTAGCTCTGCAAACGGTATAATCCTACATTGGGTATTCCCTTGCATGTCTTATCATATTTATCATGATCGAACCCACTACAACTTTGGTTTGTATTGTACCTATAGGGTGCTCGATAATGCTACCATATTACAGTGGGATTACGATATTGTATATAGTACAATGTTTACAAAAATGTGTTAAAAGTAAATATGTAACTTCTACACATAAAGAGTAGAAGGAATTAGGTTGAAGGAAAAAGCTAAAAACAATTTTAGTCTGAAGGACACAAGGTTTAAAATTTAGTCTGAAAGACAATAAGATTAAATGATATATTCATATAGCATTACAAAAATAAAACGATATATGAATATATCATCACAAAAATATAATTATAATTCAACTATTTTTGTCCAATTCACTTCCCTTTGTCTTCAGTTCATTTCCCCTTTTCTTTGTGAGTAACAGAAATTAGGGGTGTCAATCGGGCGGACCGGACAGAGGTGTGTTCGTGTCCTATCCTATAAGACTTTCAGACGTACACGGACCAGACAAGGAGTTGGCTCCGACATTGTTCGTATGAGCCGGACAACGGACGGACAAAGTTCAGACAATAGATAAATATCAAACATTTCCAGATGGACATATTTTCGTGCACATTTTCTTGTCCTAAATGAGAATTGTGCGGACATGGACCAGACACCTTTCCCATTCGGATCGAGCCATATAATAGACTGTGCTATCCGATTAACACCCCTAACATAAATAATTTGATTCATAGGTGTGGGAGCCAGACCTATAAATTGAAAAGTTTAAACGAAAACATACGGGGCGCATCTTCTTACATGCATGCCGGACTTAAAGGGGAGTCGGGAGAGTCCGTTGACTAGGGCACCGTCGTTAGAGAGGCAATAGTTAAGGTTTAGGGGTAACAGGTAGAAATTAATTGTATATAACAGTTAAGGTTTTGGGGTAACAATTAAGGTTTAGGTGACCCCTTATCCCCCTTCTTATTTGCTATTACCATGGAACATTTCTCCTTACAGATAGAGTTAGCCAATTACAACAATTTAATACAACCTGTACGTAATGTTCAATCAAACATCACTCATTTGTTGCACGCTGATGATCTTATTATCTGTATCAAGTCGACAGGTTCTTCTGCCCACATAATTGAAGATATTTTTTCTAAACTTGACAAGTTTGTTGGTCTTAAAATGAATGAACATAAATCAAAATGCTACTTTAGTAGATGTTGCAGGTTCAAAGAGGACATCCTAAATATTTTGAATGTCAATGAAGGTACTTTGCAGGTGTTAAATGTTTGGGTGTTCCGCTTTCATCAAACAAGATAACTGATAGAGAATGTGCTGCCCTTATTTCAAACATTAGAGACAAATTATACAGTTGGAGTTCGAAGTTATTATCTTTTGCTGGTAGACTAGAATTGGTCCATACTATTATTCAGTCAAAAATGTACTTTTGGTTGCAAACTTTTCAATTACCTGAAGCTTCTATTGATAAAATTGAACGTGTTTGCGCTGATTTTATTTGGAGAGGTGGGGTGCATAATATTAGCTATCATGTTCTTTGTAAGCCTAAGAAAGAAGGTGGTGTTGGCTTGAGAAATATAAAAAATATGAAGGAGGCATATACTCTTTAATTGGCTTGGAAAATCATGACCTCTAATGGATTATGGGCTAGATGGATGCATAAACATTATATCATAAAGAACTTTTGGACCATGGCTGTTGGTAGCAATGCTTCGTCAACCTGGAAAGCAATTCTCAGGGTTTGTACTCTTTCTTATAATTGCAATAGAGAAATTGCTGATGGTAGAGACATGAACTTATGGCGTGACCCTTGGATTGATGGTCGATCCATCATTGATTATGTTGGTTGGGAAATATTTTCAGATTATAGCTTCCCAGATGCTCATGTTTCCTAAATTATTGTTAATGATACTTGGCATTTAAATGATCTCCCCCTTAACGATAGTCAAAAAAGTCATATTGAATTTTCACCAATTTATCATCGCAGCAATGGGGACATATGGACGTGGAAGCATGATAGTGATTTCACTCTTATATCAGCATACAATTGTGTTAGGCAACATGGGTCTATTTGAGACTGGTACAATGTGATATGGAGCAAGTGTAATGTTCCCAAAATGGCGTTTACTATTTACAAAGCTATTAAAGGCATACTTCCTACTAAGGATCGCCTAAATAATTGGGGCATTACCAATTTAACTGCGTGTTTTTGTGTGATAACTGTGTGGAGTTTCATAAACACCTTTTCTTTGAATTCAATTTCTCACAATATGTTGCTCATCATTGTTTCCTGAAATTAAAAGGACATCTCACAAGTAACGATGTACATGAATTCATGAATTACCTGGCTAGTAAATGGAACTCCAAAGATATAAAAGCCTTGATAGATTGTGTCACTCTTGTTGAGTATAACAGAATGATTTTTGTTTGATGATAACAAACGTATATATTATTTTATAAATGTGTATGTAAACAGTATTATTTTACATCACATACAAAAATAAATATTTATTGAATAAAATACTATTACATAAAATTGAATATTCAAGCGGTATTTTTATTTAAATAAATATTTTATTTCTACATTTGAAATAGTACATATTCTATGACTCCACTATTTACAACATACTTGAATATGTTAGGATATTTCTGTTTAATCTAGACATGACACACTTGAATATATATCACATGAAATTATATTATTAAAAGAATTCAAGTAAGATAGAGAAACTGAATTGAACAACAAAAATGTATTTTTATTTCAATTCAGTTTGTTTCAAATATTAGTACAATTTTATTCATGTCTACTATCGATTTCATGTACAGTTTTTTTTCTCACTACATATCATTCAATTTATATACAGACTCACAATTACATATACATTCACTGACACTGAGTCTTCACGTGCTTCAATCCAGTTCAGTCACCTCTATACTTGTCACAGAAACACACAAAGTAAAATGGAACGAAAATAAAAATTAAATACATGCAAACATAAACTTTTTTATATTTTATTTACCTCAGAATTTTGGTGTGTTTCTCATCAATTTTCTAGACTTGGTCTGATATATATATATATATATATATATATATATATATATATATATCCATCAGTGTCTAGACAGCTTGTGATTCACTGTAAATACCACAAGGTAGACTTCGTCTGTAGTGTTCACACACACACACACACACACACACACACACACACACACACACATATATATATATATATTATGCACATGCACTATACATGTATACATATACATGTGTATGTGTATATACATATTTTTGTGCAGGGACAGTACGGTCAAACAGCGTGAATGGACATGAACTAAGAAATACAGTTCAAATGCAAACACAAACACACACATATATATACACGTCTGTGAATACATACATACATATATATGTATGTATGTATGTATGTATGTTTGTATGTATATACATTGAAGCAACAGTGGTCCAGCATGATCAAAATGGAACAGTCAGCATATGCAAACAGCTCGAGTATCAAAGCTATGACAAAGCCAATGGAAACACAATGGAGCAACCAAGTTCATATAGCAGCATAGTCAAGCCCAACAAATGCAATACAATTGGCCAGCATAAATGTTCACAAAACAGAATAGAAAATACAAGTATAGGCTAAGCAAGCAACAATAAAAATATAGTATATAAACACAAGAGCACAACAGTATAATTGTCAATGCCATTGAATTTAAATGGAAATGTGATCAAGTACTACAAATCATCAGAACAGTTACAAGTTGCAACATAATGCAAGCCAGGCCATAAAACTGCTAAGGTTCATGCAAATGCCAAATGTACACAAGACCAAGGTTGTTCAAAGATAGGCAATGATGCAACAACAAGTTTCAAGTTCATGGTTCAGGATCAGCCCAAAAGAGTGACAACAACAAAGTTCTAGAATTTCAATATCCTATTACTTCAGCAAGAACAAATCAATAACGTTATATATTCTTATGCACAAAGGCCAATGTAACACCCTGTAATTTTAACAATATTAAAAGGGAATAAATTAAATAATAATTAATTTAATATTTAGAATTAAAGGAAACGGACTGCACCATAGCGTTCGTCTCAAAATTCTGGTCAAGATAGACATTTGGTTTGCGTAAAACGAACACCGTATGAAGAAGTTATGAGGATTTTAAGTTTGTATACGCGTAGAAAAATTATATATATACATATGAGTCAAAACTTATCCAGAAAAGGGTTCAAAAATCAAAAATTCGTAAGGCGGCAAATTTCCCGCTCTAGGGGTTCGACCCACTAGGGGGTATCGACATCGGGGTCAACCCCCCTTATAGGGGTGTTGACACCCCTAGGGTTGATGTGGCAGTCGGTTTCTGGAGGCTAGCAGCTATATATACAAGTCCATTTCTCTTGTTTTCTTTACTGACATTCAATGGAGGCCAAACGCTGCCGGTGTCTGAACTGAACTGGATCTGTTATCTTCTACAACTATCAACCTAAGAAAATCAGTTAGAGATTCAAGATCCATTCTTTTTCTATTTTCTAATCCAAACACTATGAGTTCTTAGTTGCTTTTAGATTTAAATATTTAAAAGGATTTGTTCATGTGCCTATATTATACTGGATCCATTGTAAATTGTGAACATATAACATTCTAAATTGGTTATAACTTGGATCTAAATCTCTATCTTGTCAGATCTATTATAACTTCTGTGACATTCTACGATTTGGATCTTGACCTTATTTGTGTTAGATCTATTTTTAACTATTGGATCTGAATTATGTGGACATCTAAATTATTAATCAAATCTAGTTTATCACCTTGCACCTATCATATTAGATCTGAACCAGTTGGATGTCTAAATTGTTAATTTAGATCTTATTATGCTTATTATGACATTATAATTATGTTAGAATTAGTTGACCGCCACAGGTTCAATAGATTTATGCTTATATGTCCACCTTATCACCATGCTAGTTTATGTTTATGCCAGAAAAATCACCTTTGTCATATTCCCATCACTTTTCCCTTTTTATTGTTTATGACTAGGCTATTATCTAGCCTAGGCATGCCGCGAATTATGTGAATGCGCTAGTTAGGGAACGGGGGAAAAAGGTTAGAATTGGCATAATTTAAATAATGTTTATATGAATTGGACATATAATTCAAAATGGGGAAAAAGGGGGCATAATCACCCATAAAGACATAGGTGAGAATTTGGATGATAATGAAATGTCTAAGATTATAATTAGAAATTATAATTTCACTTATGACACGAGGTTAGGTTGCATTAGTGGTGGAAGTCTGCCCGAACCTGACCGGCATATCCAGCAACCACTAATGTTGAACCTAATATGAGAGGTCTAAGTGAACAAATACGAATCGGGCTAAGACACGAGGTTAGGCCCAATTTGTGGAAGAAGTCTGCCCGGACCCGACCGACATGTCCAGCATCCACAAGTTGTAGGCCAAATGTGGGAGGTCTAGCCCATTATAAACCATAAATGGACATGGTAATAAATTGGACTAATTAACCTAATCTAATCCATAGGAATTGAATGATTATAAACTAATGTTGGGGTTAAGTAAAATTGGTTGGATAGTGGGTGCGTTAAGCAAATCTAAGGGGGTGGGTAATATTTACATATAGGCCCACAAACTTAACCCGATAAGGTTATGTAATTAAAGACACCTAGTGGTATACATAACCAATGGAAATAATAAAGATATGTAATTAAAGGCACCTAGTGGTATACATAATCAAATGGAAAACCTAGTGGTGGATACAAGACAAAGGGGAGAGCTTGTGTCATATTGTGTGGGACCCGTTTCATCCAGTAACCTGAAGTAGGTATCAAAACATGTACTCCGAACTAGGTCGGAGAAGGGGCATGCTTACTGGACTGATTGTAAGAGATCCGAACGTGGAGGACAGTGTGGGCGGCGCAAACCGGTCGAGACATGTGCATGCATAAGCCGGGCAGAAGGGGATAAGACGACCGTGACACCTGCAGATATGGGGTTGTGCATATTAGCGAGGGGTTGCCACTTTAGGACGTGATACATCCTATGGTGAGGTCAACGCAGAGTATCTACGCGGATTAGTGAGCCGATCGATTAGGGTGGTAGTTAGGGTACACTTGGACGTATGCCTAAGTCTACCACCTTATAGTGGAAGGGATCATCTCATTCTAGATATACTAGTAATAGCGCAGAGTAATCATTAGAAGCGTATACACCCTATCCTGCTCACCTTGTCATACTTGCCTTTTATGTACTTACCTCTCTCTTATCCACTTTATATATCTGTCATGCTACTTTTATTTATTTACTTGATAAAAGTAATTGGACTCGCCAGACTTTATGTATGACCCTTTTTGTTTCCTCTTCTTTCTTTCGTTCACCCCAGGTTCTCAGGGCGGAAACACTCAGGCTTGATCGTGATTCTGCTTACTTTTTCTAAAGCTGCTGAGATGTATGGCTCAAGCTCCTATCTTTGTTGCTATGGCTATATTTTGTTTTTAGGGAATTTTCTTTCTTTTATGTACTCTAATATTTTTGAAGTACAAGACAGTAGCTTTTATGTTGTAATGGGCTTTTGTATTTCAAACATGTGATGTTTTTGGACCACGGTATCTTATGATAAATAAAGTTTTTATTCCGCTGTTATTTTATATGTTTGTCTTGTAATATTTCCGTTCTGTTTACTACAACGCTTCACGGAACTTAATGCATTCCCTTTGTGAGTGACATTAACGGACGTGGGGTGTCACAGTCAAACTATTTTTAAAGTTCCAGGATTTCAAATTTAAACCAATAATGACATTTTCAAGAGAATTGAAACAGAATATTAGTAAAAAGTATGCATAACAGTTCAAGCATAATCATAATCAAAAGCATGGTCGAGCCAGTCACAAGACTAACCCAATCAACCTATATATCACTGTACGGGTAGATGAACACAACATGGTACAGGAAGATACAAATAATTCAAGTTTTTAAGCATCTGTTCTAAATTGAAATATTTCAAATGTAGTAGTTGTTCTTATCTAAGCAATCAAGGCAGAATTACCATAAAATAAGGTGGAGCAGGTGTATTACAAGTACATGGCAAAATTGATCAAGTATAAAATCAGTAGATAAAGCAAGTACCAGGTTTAAAAGAAGATCAAATATACTATTTGTTCTTATCAAACATAGCATCAGTTCTTATCTTTTGACAAGATCAAAATCAAGGAAGTATCTGAAGCCGAAAAAGTCAGTGTATTCTATTCAAAGTTTTAGCAATGGTTAATTTACAGAAATGATCAAGAATTCAACATGCAAGTTTTGGCAAATCAAGTATAACATTTGTTCAATTCGTTATCTCCAAAAAGCCAGAAAAAGATAACTAGTCCATTTTGAATTTTACTGGCAATGTTTAACTAGTAAAAAATGGTCAAAGAATTCAGATAACCCAGTTATTGAAAAATTTAAATCCCAGAGAAGTTGAAATGTTCAATTTTTATTAAGTAATACAAAGTCAATGCAAGGTCGAAGATTTCAAAAGTAACAATCTCCCTGAAAGGGATTTTCCAGAGATACAAGATCAATTCAAAGCCGAAAAGATCAAGCCTAATTATTTGCGCAAATATCAAACCAGATCTAATATATGAAATCAGAGCAAAAATCGGATTTGAAACCCTATTTAACACCACATCATCATCGGCATTCAAGCATCGAAAATCCATGCAGAAAAATCAAAGTTATAGACTCAGAAGAACTAACAAAGATTCAGAAATTTTCGATCGTGAGCCTGACTCAAGTCAAATGATAGAGAGCAGCAACAAATCGGAGCTTCAGAGAATTAACTTCCAGATAATCATTGAAGTCGCAAATTGATTTGTGAAATTAAAAACCCTAATTTGAACATACTTAGGTCACCATTAAAGACAAGAGGAACCGACTTTATTTTAACATAGCATAAGACAAGAGGGTCGGCTGTTTTATTCTAAGTGACTTAAAGGGACCTTGTTCAAAAACTAGGATTTGGTTTGTTTATTTTTCTAAGTGTTTTATTTGTTTTTAGTTTTTTAAATTTGCAATCTGTTTAATGTTTTCTAGTTTTTCTGTAAAACTAGGGAGACGAGTTACGGGTCCGTAATTCGGGGAAATATGATCTCAGTGATAGAGATCAGTATAGGATTTTGAGCGTAGGGTTAAAACAGTTGGGAGCGAGTGTCGCGAGTTTACAGGGGATTATAAGCGTAGAGATTGTTTTAATTCCTAATAGAAACCTCGGGGAATGCAACAGTAGGCATGGTTTTGCCGAAGCTGGGTATATCTGTGTGTTATTTATTTTCCGTATTTACTCTGATTATTATCTACGTTGATATTATTTAATTATTCAGCAAAAACTGCAATAAACCCTATTCAACCCCCCATCTCCATGGTTGATTTAGATCCTACAACTCTCACATCTGTTGCATGATGGATTTGGAAGGAGCGGAATCGTCGAACGTTCCAGGCAAAATCAAGAACAATAGAGGAAGTTTGTTATTTGATTCTAAATGAAGTGGGTATAAAGTTGAAATCAATTCATAACCGAAGAGTTACCTCCATCTAGGAAGATAGTGGAGTTCGTATTGCAAGCGTGGATTCTGCAGCGATGTCTTCTCGAAGTCGAAATACTGTATCTAATGATCCTACGTTGCCGCCATGATTAGGGCAGAAAGCTATTTTGGGAATTTTTTAGTTCTAATGAATTGGTATATTACATGTTGTGTTTTGAACTGGCTATCGAACTAGTTAATTGTATTAAACTGCATTTTGGGCTGATTGCCTAATAAAGTCTTATACCCACTTTCCAAAAAAAAAATTATACTGAAGTAGGGCTCTAAACTTGAAGGATACAATTTTATTTATTTATTTCCTCTATCACCAGTTTGCCATTACAACAGCTGGCTAGGGCCATGTAAATGTATATAGTTTCAAATGATTTGATGGTTTTAAACATCTAACTGCATAGAAAATTGTGCTTTTTATAAAAAATTATGCATTTAGTTCAACGACACAATAAACTGCAAACAAAACATTCAACTTGACATTGAATACATAACAGAGCAAATTGTCTACTGAACAGACTACATCCTCTTTTTTCTCTAGGATTTTGCTATGCTCACTCGCGCAGAGCGCGTGAAGGGATACTCGCCAAAGTGATTGGCTGGAGATGTACCTTTTAAATTATTTTTTTGTGATTTTCAGCTGTGGGTGGGTCCTATTACATTTTTTATCCAATAATACTGCGAGTTGCATGCACAGTCGCGCATAAGCGAGTGAGCATAGCAAATATTTTTTTTCCTATATACATCTTGAATATTAACATTGATGTTGCTTATAATACATAAGAACTTATTTATATTTTAACAGTGTAACATATCATCTAAATGTTGTGAAGCAAACCACTTACTAGTACATGCTACAACGACCGAAGGAAAAGCGGTGAAAATGTGCGGATCTGAAAATAACGAAGAGCAATTCACGGAGGGAAGTACTGCGATGGTTAGATTGTTTTCGGTGAAGCCGGTTATTCATTTCCGGTTGTTCAAGCATTTCGCCATCATAAAAACGAATATTACCAAATTTCAGTCTCCAAGACAAACAACATGCTAATTCCTGTGTACAAATAATAAAACACTCACTTCCTAAAAAAAGCACGATATTCATTTAAAAATAACACACAACCTACACACTTAATCCGTAATGTAAACAAATCTCCAGCAATCCTAATTTTTTTTTTGGGATCATCCAAGCAAAAGAATATAGGTATCCTTTGTGATTCATCAAACAAAACAGCAGTATCTTTTGCCAAGCTTTGCCATTCGCCTGGCAGATCTTGATTTTACACGTTTATAAGAAGTGCCAGTTCCCGAATGCCCTGCTGATGTACCGCCCCCATCGCTTTCAGAAGAACTGGAGGTTGAAACTTCACTCTTACTCTTCCCCTTCACACCTGCAACGACTGGAGCTGGATCAGAGCTAACTGATGCACTCACATTGTTTACATCATTAGCTATATCACTTAGCATGCCTTCTGCATCAAATCCCATGATTTTTGATTCAAAGTTCTCATCTGAAGTCATTGACTTCACGCTAGTATTACCCGAAAAGGACGAGTTTCCATCTTCTGCATCAAATAAATCTTTCAATTCAATGAAGTCTTCAAATCCAGCTTCCTCGTTCATTATATCGTTTGGTAGTTCCAATTGCCCCTCAATTCCATTACTCTCCTAAATAAATAAAATTAGCAAAATAAAGTCCAACAAAAATAGAGTGATATTTTCCTTTTGATTACAATGAACCCTACCTGATGTTCATTTTCAGGTTGCTTCAAAGAAGAATTTCTTTCTTGCTGGTTTACCAAAAATGGCAACTCTGACTCTGAATTTACACCAACTGTGCCACTTTCCTCTTCATTTTTCACGTCATCGATTTGTGAAAAAATTCTAGACAGTCTTGTTTCCTATTTATTAGACAAAGCTAATCAATTAAAGAACTAATAAATAAGTTAGCATCAAAATTCTGGTAAAAGTACCTTGAATTTGTTTTTCTCTTGTTCTAAATATTCATGCATCCCAAATGTGGTTTTATCCTCACAAGTTCCATTGTCCAAGAGAAATTTTCTAGTAATTTTTCTACCAATTGTAGTATGAGTACTGGTAGGTGTTGGAAATGTTTTACAAACATTAAGTGAATTATTAAAAATGTTGAATAAGTGTATGAATGGCTCCTATGTGTGAATAGTCTCACACCATGGGATTATATGGAAGAGACAAGGATTTATACTTGTTTCTAAGAAATCATGTTGGGACCTTGGGCTCCCAATACATGCTTTGTTGTGACGAGGGAGACCATGCATCATGAACACCACACACGCGCGCAACCGACCGACTCGACTCGACCCGACCCGGTTCGGGTTCGGGCTTGGGCTTTGTGGTGTAGACACTTATATTTTTGGACCATAAAACTTTGCAGTTTTCGAACCATTTTTTTTTATGGAAAATTATTTTCTGCACCAATAATTTTTTCTGCAACGGTAAAAACTTTGTCCCCCGAAATTTTAGCAGATCCGATTTTTTCTCCCAAACCCTAATTCTCGTTCTATATATTCTTTTTATCTCAGACACAAAAGAATATCGAATTCAACTTTCTTCTAGCCTCCGCCATTAAATCTTTCTTTCAAAAAAATCGAGCAATATTATTTTCGAAAGTGCAAATGTGCACTGATTTGTTGTGCAAGAAAATCGGTTATCCTTTTTAGAGGGTGTTTTATCCTAGAGGCGGCGGCGAAGGAACGAACTGGTTTGCACCTCTGACTAGATCACCGAATTGTCTTCAAGAAAGCGACCTAGTCCGCGACTCAGCCATTGTTTTCCAACAAATTGAAGACGATTTTGAAACAATGGCTTCGAACTCAACCGTAGACGATGCTGCTCCACCTTCTGCTTTCCAGAACCCTCTCATAACTGCTGCTCCATTCAAATTTGAAGGCTTGCATTTCAAGCGATGGCGTCAGAAGATGGAGTTCTTCCTCACGATCAGAAAGGTTGTGGCTGCGCTGACTGATGAAAAACCGCAGCTACCAGATAAACCTGACGAGGCTAACGCAACGAAGATGGCATCATGGACTGAACAGTCAAATCAAATGCAGACCTGGACTGAACAAGATTATCTATGCAAGAACTTTATTCTGAATGGACTGAGCGATGATCTGTATGATTACTATAACTCAGATGAGAAGACAGCAAAGGAGATCTGGGAAGCACTGAAAATGAAGTATGATACAGAGGAGGCAGAGGCAAAGAAATATGTTGTAAGTCGCTACCTAAAGTATCAGATGACTGACGACCGATCAGTTGAGATGCAGTCTCATGAGCTGCAGAAAATAGCTCATGAGATCATCTCCGAAGTTATGGCACTGGACGAACAATTTCAAATTGTTGTTATCATTGACAAATTACCCCCTGGCTGGAAAGATTTTAAAAATGTTTTACGTCATAAGACTAAGGAATTTTCCTTAGAAAGCTTGATAATGCGCCTCCGTATTGAGGAGGATGCACGCAAACAGGACCAGAAAGAAGAGGTGTTGATTGTCAATAACAACAACACTAAAAAGACCACATCTGCTGTTCTGAAACCGAATCAGAAATCTTTTAAGAATCAGAACAGGCGCAATAAACAGAATGGGAATCCGCAAGGAAACCCAAAAGGACAGCAGAAACCAGCCTAAAAGAATGATTCTGGACAGTTGTTTCTGTGCTACAACTGTGGAAAACCAGGTCATATGGCACGAAAGGGTCGGAACAGGCCAAGCTCTGCACCGCAGGCTAACCTGACTGAAGAGCCTCTTACGGCTATGATTACTGAGATTCACCTTGTTGGTGGATCAAAGGGTTGGTGGGTAGACACTGGTGCCTCTCGCCATGTCTGCTATGATTGTGGCTTGTTCTCTACATACACGGCTGCTGAAAATCAGAAAGTGTTGTTGGGAGATTCTCACACCACTAAAGTTGCAGGGATTGGCAATGTGGAAGTTAAGTTTACCTTTGGAAAGACTGTAATTCTGAAAGATGTTATGCATACTCCAGAGATTAGAAAGAATCTGGTGTCTGGCTTTCTCCTTAATAAGGCTGGGTTTACTCAAGTTATTGGGGCTGATTTGTATACCCTAACTTATAAGGGAACTTTTGTGGGAAAGGGTTATGCTTGTGAGGGTATGTTTAAACTGAATGTTGAAACTAATAAAGTGACTATTTCTGCTTATATGTTGTGTGATTTTAATATTTGGCACTCTAGATTATGTCATGTTAATAAACGAATAATTCACAAGATGAGCACCCTAGATATGATTCCTAAATTGACAGAATCTGAACTTGAGAAATGTGAATTCTGTACACAAGCAAAAATCACAAAGAAACCTCATATATCTGTTGATAGAGTTTCTGAATCCTTAGACTTGATTCATTCTGACATATGTGAACTTGATGGTACTTTGACTAGACAAGGACATCGTTATTTTATCACTTTTATTGATGACTGTTCTGATTTCACATATGTATACCTTATGAAAAATAAAAGTGATGCTTTTGACATGTTTAAAACATTCAAAACTGAGATTGAGAATCAAGCAAATAGGAAAATCAAGAGACTTCGTAGTGATAGAGGTACAGAATATGAATCCACTTCAATTCTGGAATTCTATAAACAACATGGCATAGTACATGAAAGAACTGCACCCTATTCTCCTGAGATGAACGGTAAAGATGAAAGGAAAAATAGGACCTTTACCGAACTTGTAGTTGCCATATTACTAAATTCTGGTGCAGAAAAACATTGGTGGGGGGATATTTTATTGACCGTATGCTATGTTCTGAATAGAATCCCCAAATATAAGAATAAAATTTCGCCTTATGAAATTTTAAAGAATCATAAACCCAATGTCTCATATTTTAGAACTTGGGGTTGCTTAGCATATGTTCGCATTCCAGACCCTAAGAGAATAAAATTGGCTAGTAGAGCATATGAATGTGTATTTATAGGATATGCTATTAATATCAAAGCATACAGATTTTATGACCTTAGTGCACATAATATAATTGAATCAAATGATGCCGATTTTTATGAAACTAAATTTCCTTTTAAATTAAGGAATAGTGGGGGCACTTCAAGTATGCCTATTAGAACAGAACTTAATGAAAATTCTGAAGCTGAACCTAGAAGAAGTAAAAGAGCAAGAACCATAAAAGATTCGTGCTTTTACTATTGAGGAGGATCCCATAAACCTCCAAGAGGCTTATCTTCCTTAGATGCTGATTTCTGGCAAGAGGCTATAAATGATGAGATGGATTCTTTAGAATCCAATAAGACTTGGCATTTGGTAGATTTACCTCCTGGTTGTAAGTCTATAGGCTGTAAATGGGTACTTAAAAAGAAATTAAAACCTGATGGCACTATTGATAAATATAAAGCACGACAAGTAGCCAAAGGTTTTAAACAAAAAGAAAACATAGATTTCTTCGACACTTTTTCACCTGTTACTAGAATCACATCCATTCGGGTATTAGTCTCACTTGCCTCTATTCATAATTTGTTAATACACCAAATGGATGTGAAAACCGCATTTTTGAATGGTGAATTAGACGAAGAAATATATATGGACTTGCTTGAAGGATTTGTGGTACATGGTCAAGAACACAAAGTATGCAAATTAGATAAATCATTATATGGTTTAAAACAAGCACCTAAACAATGGCATAAAAAATTTGATAACTTAATAATTTCACATGGTTTTAAAGTTAATGAAAGTGACAAATGCATTTATCACAAATCTGAGAATGACATTTGCACTATTATATGCCTTTATGTAGATGACCTACCCATTTTTGGGTCAAACATTCATGCCATAAACTCCATCAAATCCTTATTTAGTGCCATTTTGATATGAAAGATCTAGGTGAGGCGAGTGTAATCCTTGGTATTAAAATTACTAGGTCAGAAAAGGGAATTTCTTTGGATCAATCTCATTACATTGAGAAGATCCTAAAGAATTATAATTACTTTAACTGTAAACCTGCAAGTACACCATATGATCACAGTGTAAAGTTATTTGAGAACACTGGTGAAGGTGTAAGACAGTTGATTATGCGAGCATCATTGGCAGCCTTCGGTATGCCACTGATTGTACTAGACCCGACATTGCCTATGTCGTGGGATTATTGTGCAGGTTTACCAGTAGACCTACTATAGAGCACTGGCATGCTATTGAAAGGGTGATGACATACCTTAAACGAACCATGAACCTTGGATTACATTATGAAAGGTTTCCAGTTGTACTTGAAGGACAATCTGATGCAGACTGGAATACCTTATCTGATGATTCTAAAGCGACTAGTGGCTATATATTTAGCATCGCTGGAGGAGCTGTTTCTTGGAAATCCAAGAAACAGACTATTTTGGCTCAATCTACTATGGAGTCTGAGATGATAGCACTAGCCACAGCTAGTGAAGAGGCAGAGTATTTGAGAAACCTGCTAGCTGAGATTCCCTTATGGGAAAAACCGATACAGGCTGTGTTGATACATTGCGATAGTACTGCGGCTATTGCAAAAGTTCAGAACCGTTATTATAACGGTAAGAGACGACAAATACGTCGTAAGCACATCACGGTTAGAGAACTGCTTTCAACAGGTACCGTTAGAGTGGATTACGTACGTAGTGAAGAAAATTTGGCAGATCCTTTGACGAAAGGAATGTCAAGAGAGAAAGTCCACAATTCTTCTAAAAGAATGGGACTATTGCCCTTAGATTGTTGAGTCACGCACAATGGTAACCCGACCTAAATGACTGGAGATCCCAAGAACTAGGTTCAATGGGTAAAAACAAGTTGTGTAGTGATAGGAGTTGAGCATGCTATTTAATAAACCAAGAAGCATGTATTCCTGAAGTGATTAGAGGATGAGTTAATAGAAACTCTTAATGAGATCTATACTCCATTTGGAGTGGAGTACCTACCTTCAGGAGTACTCTTGATAGACTCACCTTTGTGAATGTGGAAATGTGGTCGTTTCCTATGGAGTTTTGGGCAAAACTTCTAGAGCATTCACTAAACTAGGATAGACGTGCATGGCCATAAATGTACGGGCTTAATTGATTGCACTATAGAAAAGGTTGTGTGTGGTTTGATGTCAGGAATAGAGTTCAAAACTACGTGTCACTCTAGTAAAAACTGAATCTTACTCACTATGCAAAGGTTCAAGTCGAATGACACCTTTGTTTATGCGCAATCTTATGGTTTTAGAAATTGCTCGAAAATATTTTTAAAAATTTAAGTGGGGGATTGTTGGAAATGTTTTACAAACATTAAGTGAATTATTAAAAATGTTGAATAAGTGTATGAATGGCTCATATATGTGAATAGTCCCACACCATGGGATTATATGGAAGAGACAAGGATTTATATTTGTTTCTAAGAAATCATGTTGGGGCCTTGGGCTTCCAATACATGCTTTATTGTGAGGAGGGAGACCATGCATCATGAACACCACACACGCGCGCGACCGACCGACCGACTCGATTCGACCCGACCCGGTCCGGTTCGGGCTTGGGCTTGGGCTTTGTGGTGTTGACACTTATATTTTTGGACCATAAAACTTTGCATTTTCGAACCGTTTTTTTTATGGAAAATTATTTACTGCACCGATAATTTTTTCTGCAACAGTAAAAACTTTGTCCCCCGAAATTTTAGCAGATCCGATTTTTTCTCCCAAACCCTAATTCTCGTTCTATATATTCTTTTTATCTCAGAAACAAAAGAATATCGAATTCTACTTTCTTCTAGCCTCCGCCATTAAATCTTTCTTTCAGAAAAATCGAGCAATATTATTTTCGAAAATGCAAATCTGCACTGATTTGTTGTGTAAGCAAATCGGTTATTGTAACACCCTGTATGTTGAATACCATGTTATAATAGAAATGAGGGCAGAATTAAATTTAATAATTTGAATCAGGGGAAACGGGCTACGCCATTGCGTTCGTCTTGGAAAAATACGCAGAATAGAGTCCGAAATTTTGTAAATCGGAGTCCGTATGACCCATTTAAGGCCCAAAGAAGTTTCAGGAAAATTTGAAATTCGAAACAGATTTCCAAACAGTGGAAATGGGGCTGGGTGGGAAATTTCCCGCCCTGGCCATGTCGACAGGGCTGTCGACATGCCTGTCGACTTGCCTGTCGACATGGGCGCGGCGTCCAGAGAACCTGGGTGCACCAGGTTGGGTTTTAGGCTGGCTTGGAGGGCTGGTTTCTGGAAGCTTCTTGGATCTGACGGATCTAAACTAATTTAGGGTTAATCTAAGGGTCTAAAATGCAACCTAATCCTATAAAAACACCCTAAGACTACCCTAATCCATACTAAAAATAGATCCTATGCCATCATGCCGCCAAAATCAAACTTAGAAGGAGCCTCCACTAATTTATGAAGAGAGTTGCAAGCTAATCAACCCCTAATCATCATCTTCTTCATATATAGCAACTAGTTCTACTTCATAAGTTTGTTAATATTGGTTTTGGTGAGTTTCTATCACTTTGATGATCAATTGCTAAACTAAGTAGATGAGATGTGATGGGATCTATGGTCTTGTATGCGGATTAATGAGTCTTGAATCATATGATATGATGTTAACATTAATCCTATGTTTATGCATGTTGAGTATGTAAGTTTATGCAAGTTTAGTATGATGTATGTTATGTTTGCAAGATGCTAAATATGCAAGTTGTGGGCTATGTGATCATATGCATGTTATGCAAGTTCATGATGATATGCTATGCAAGTTACATGTATGTTAATATGCAAGTTCATGATGATATGCTATGCAAGTTACATGTATGTTAATATGCAAGTTCATGATGATATACTATGCAAGTTACATGTTTGTTAATATGCAAGTTACATGTTTGTTAATATGCAAGTTACATGTATGTTAATATGCAAGTTCATGATGATATACTATGCAAGTTACATGTTTGTTAATATGCAAGTTACATGTATGTTAATATGCAAGTTCATGATGATATGCTATGCAAGTTACATGTATGTTAATATGCAAGTTCATGATGACACATTATGCAAGTTGGCACCTTCATGTGATGTTCATAAATATGCAAGTTGACACTTTTATTATAGTGGATCTTTCCTTATGTATATGTCATGAGAACGAACTTCGTGGGAACGTTGGGGTTAATCATATGAATGTGGCTAATAAAATGGTGTGAAATAAGTATGATTATGCATAACATAAATATGATTATGACATAGTTGGGAATTTGCCTATTGAGTTAGGTGTACCCACATTATGTTTGGGAATTTGCCTATTAGGTTAGGTGTACCCAACTATGGAATTGGGAATTTGCCTATTGAGTTAGGTGTACCCACATTCTTGAAAATTGGTAATTAATTAGGGATAATTAATACAAATTATGGGGTGATTAATTAAGAGTAATTAATCGGTTAAGACACGAGGTTAGACGTAGTTGTGGTGTAAATCTTCCCAGGTAACCACAACAAAAGTCTAATGTGAGAGGTCTTAATCATAAACTAAATACGTAACAAGGGTAATAGACACGAGATTAGACCTAATTGTGGTGTAAATCTTCCCAGGTAACCACAACAAGGGTCTAATGTGGGAGGTCTTTACACGGTTACGGTGTTAATGAATTAAGAAACACTTAACCAAATAACCATGTAGTGGGACATGAGGGGTTAAGTGGGTGCCTTAGGTGGCATGTGGAAAATATCTAGTGATCGCCTTGTGTGGCAATAGAAAATACGATTAGAGGACTTAACCAAGAACAAACATGTAATTAAAACATGATTAAAGGGTTAAGTGGGATACACTAGATAAAGGGACAAGCTTAGGTGGGTAGCTTGTGGGAGGCCCATTTCAACCAGTAACCCATACGTATCTTTGTGGGCTCGACCCATGTCGAGGACGGGACACGCATACTGGGCTTGACTGTAAGAGGCAAACGGGTTAGCGGTGGCAACGCAAGTCCAACGGGCTTCATATGCGTGTGTGGGCCCGGGCTGGTAGTTAAGACGTTGTTGCATCGTGTAGGTATAAGCCGTGCACCGTTGATAGTAACGGGTTGCCACTTTGGGGAATGATACACCCCACTGTGGGGCCCAGCACGAGTATCTACGTTAGGGAGCCGATCGCTTGGGAGTAGTGGGGTACACCTAGTGGAGATAGGGGCAGACGGCACCTATGTAGTCAGCTGGGGGTACACGAAACTACTGGTTATATTTACTAAGTACACTTAATGGGATCAACCTTTAATTAGGAATGACTGGTGTGGTGCAGTTTAGTAATTATCCTTGGGTGGGTAGATGCGTCTTCACGGTTATCTTAGTTTATCCTAAGTCTACCAAGCTGCTTAGAGTAGCCATTCATCCCCAGTCGTTACCGTATATCAACTTATGTCTTCTCTGGTTACTTTAATGATTGTATTGTTAAAGTTATAGGACTCGCTCAGACTTATGTCTGACCCCGTTGTTTTTATCTTTTTCCCAACCCCAGGTTCTCAGGCGGGTCCTAGCAGTAGCGGTGTTTGATCGAATTGCTGTTCCAGTCATTAGGAGCTTGGACCTTGGATGTAAAGCTCCAGTTATCTTTTCTTTTGTTGATGGCTATTATCATGAGTGGGATTATGTATTTCTTTATCATGACGGATATTGTACTTGACTTTTATTTGTGGTTTTATGATGTAACCAGACATGTTTACTTTCCGCTGTTATGAAATGATGTTTCTAAATTTCAAGTACTATTTATATCTGTCTTGTTGTAATTTTACTGTTCTATATTCACTTAAAAATACTCCACCGAAACTAAGGCATTCCCTTAGTGAGTGACCTTAGCGGACGTGGGGTGTTACACGTGGTATCAGAGCTTAAGGTTACCAGAACAGATAAAATTTTTGAGAAAAACTATTTTCTAAGAATATTTTTGAAGAAAGTATTTTCAAAAACATGTCTTTTAAGAGAAAAGTTTTTGAAAGAAAAGCATAATCCCCGATAGCCATATCTTTATCTTTCGAATTCTCCGTTTGAATCTTTCCTCTTTCGTTTCAGCATGGCTGAAGATCTTAACTTTCCGGAGGGTGTGAACATACCAGCATGGTATAGGAGATTGATGGAGGCTAGGGCCACCGCTCCAGGGCCAGCAAATGTTACTCCACCACCAGTTGTACCCGATCATCCTCCTCCTCCTCCTCGTGTGGATACTTTTGCTAAGACTTGCAAGGAAATTAAGGCTATGGGAGGGAAACCTTTTAAAGGATCAGAAACTTTTGTGGAAGCTAGGGATTGGCTTAAGGAAACAGAAGAGTTGATAGACATCTTTGAGGTGGAAGAAGGAAAGAAAGTCAAGTTAGCTGCTTAGTTAATGAAGGGAGAGGCCTCGTTCTGGTGGGAGGTCACTAATGGAGAACGCCCCGTTGACTCTTGGGCGGATTTTAGGCAAAGGTTTGTGGCAAAATTCCTTTCTCGTGCGGAAGAAAATCTTTATATGGAAAGGTTCGTGAACTTGAAGCAAGGGAACCTGTCAGTGAAGGAATATGTCAACAAGTTTAATCAGTTGGCAAGGTTCGGTATGGACTTGGTGAATACACCGGAGAAGAAGGCTTTGAGGTTTGTGAAAGGCTTGAACGAACCGATGCATGGGTTGGCTATGACCCACATCCCTATGGGTGCTACCTTCGAGAAGCTTGTAGACATGGCATTTATGCATGAGGAAGAGAAGGGTCCCAATGCTAGTAAGGCACCCGAGAAGAAAGGAGATCAGAAGAAACCTCAGCAACAGAACAAGGGTGGAAAAGGTAACGATGGCAAGGGAAAGAAGAAGTGCTTCAATTGTGGGACACCTGGCCACCTAAGCAAGGATTGTCGCAAGAAGAAGAAGACTGGCTGCTTCCACTGTGGTGAAGCAGGGCATCTAGTGAAGGATTGTCACAAGAAGGGGCAAAGGACGGGGTCTACCTCAGGGGGACAGGTGCAAGCTCTAGTGGCACCAGCTCAGGAAAGGGGGCAAGTTCAGGCTCTCGCAGTTCCACCGATTCGGGAAAGAGGTAGAACTATTTCCGTTGAAAGTCTGGTTTTTCTGTTTGATCATCCAGTTCGTACTTTGTTTGACTCTGGCGCATCGCATTCGTTTATCTCATCATCATTAGTTGAGTCACTGCACTTAGACACCAGTCTAGTAGATGATCCCTTGGTTGTTTCAAACCCAATTGGGGGCTCCACTTATTTGTCCATGATATGTTTGGGTTTGAAGATTTCTATACTTAGCGTTGAGTTTAGATGTGATGCTTTTGTTTTGGGCTTCACGGGCTATGGGTTGATTTTGGGCATGGACTGGTTATCCAGTAATGGTGCCGTTCTTGATTGTGAAAGGAGAGTTGTTAGGCTTCTGACCCGTTTGGGTAACACTCTCGAGATCTCTTGTAATCCCATGGAATCTGTTTTGCTAAGTTATCTTGAATCGCTCGATGCTTCGGTCGAGAGTTTGCATTCTGTTAGAGTGGTCCGGGAATATCCGGATGTGTTTGAGGAGGTGAAGGGCTTACCTCCGAAGCGGGAGATTGACTTCCGAATATATTTGGTGGATAATGCTAAACCAGTATCTTTGCCAGTGCGCCACATGGCTCCTCGTGAGAGGAGGGAACTCAATAAGCAAGTAAGAGAACTGCTTGAGAAGGGGTTCATAAGACGAAGTATAGCGGACGTGGGGTGTTACACGTGGTATCAGAGCCAGGTTTCGATCCTGGGACCTGTGGGTTATGGGCCCACAGTCGGTCGAGTTAGTAGAGAAGCTCATAAGGGGGGAGTCGTCCAGCCATTTGAGTAGGTACACCCTAGATGATAAGGGGTGGTTGCGTAGAGACGGTAGACTTTGTGTACCGCAAGATGAGGGTTTGAAGAAGGCTATTTTGGATGAGGCACATCGTTCGAGGATGACCATTCATCCCGGTGGAGACAAAATGTACCAAGACATGAAGAGAGTTTTCTTCTGGGCCGGTATGAAGAAGGATGTGGCCAAGTATGTGGCTAGATGCTTAGTGTGCCAACAAGTTAAAGCGGAGCAAAAGAAACCCGGTGGGTTGCTTCACCCATTGGAAGTACCGCAATGGAAGTGGGATAGTGTCTCGATGGATTTCATCGATGGATTACCGAGATCGAGGAAGGGTAATACGGGAATTTGGGTTGTGGTAGATAGACTTACTAAAAGTGCCCATTTTATACCCGTAAAGAGTAAGAGGACCGCTCCATGGCTCGCTTCAGTCTATGTTAGAGAGATTGTTAGATTGCATGGCGTACCATCCAGCATCGTGAGTGATCGAGATCCTATCTTCACTAGTGAGTTTTGGAGAAGCTTGCAAGAGGCGGTAGGGACTCAGTTGTGTTTGAGCACCGCATATCATCCTCAGACGGATGGCCAGACCGAGAGGGTGAACCGTATCTTAGAAGATCTCTTGAGGCTTTGTATCTTAGATTTTGGAGGTACATGGGAAGAGCATCTTCCTTTGGTGGAATTCGCGTACAACAACAGCTTTCAGTCTAGTGTTGGCATGGCACCCTTCGAAGCTCTTTATGGAAGGCCTTGTCGATCACCTACATGTTGGTGGGAATCAACGGATAAGATCTTGCTTGGGCCAGATATGGTTAGAGAGACTTCAGAGAAGATTGATTTAATTCGAAGAAGGATGAAGGCAGCGCAAGATAGACAGAAATCTTACGCGGATCAGAGGAGGACGGATCTTGAGTTTGAGGTTGGGGACATGGTTTTTGTCAAAGTATCTCCGTTACGGAATGTTGTTCGCTTTGGATCCGTTGGGAAATTAGCACCAAGGTTTGTAGGACCGTTTCCTATTAAGGAAAGGATTGGACAGATGGCATACAGAGTAGAGTTGCCTGAGAGACTTAGTGGTGTACATAATGTATTCCATGTGTCACATTTGAGGAAGTGCCTACATGAGACCGCAGAGGTGGTAGAGCCGAGCTTACTTAGAGAAGTGGAGGTAGAGCGTGATGCAACGATTCGACGAGCTCCTACTCGCATCCTTGGGTCAGAAATTCGGAAGTTGAGAAATAGAGAGGTTCAACTAGTCAAAGTACAATGGGGAGAAGATGAGAGCAACGCAACTTGGGAGACGGAAGCGAAGATGCGTTCATTGTACCCATTTCTTTTTGAGGGTATATCTTTTAACTTCTCCTTTATCTTTTGTCTAGTGCTTATCTTATCTTTAGTATGTCCTCTCGTTAGTACCTTTGACCTTTAGATAGGGTAAACCTATGGTTGAAACATGTGTTTGAGACATGTTATGTATGATGGATACATGTGGATGCAAGTGTTTGCTAGTGGTTGCTCGTGAATGCATATACACACACTTTAGACACTAGATCGGCTCAGTCACTTCATATTGCATATTGCATATAAATGGATGAAGTAGTTAGATTTAATGGATGTATCATGGTTGTGTTATCATATGGATGATGCATTTTATGATGAATGATTGTGCACTCATGTAGATATCGTATGTGTCGATAGGGTTCTTTCGCATACATATTGGATGCATGGCACTATCATGGTTTGCATTAAGGAGGTCAACTGAATCAGTGGACCGCCTGATTTTGCATTAGTATACGGACATATACACACACTTTTTGCATATGATCATACAATCAGTAGAAATTGTTCTAAAGACAATGGATGCCCGTGGTTGATGGATTGAGTAGATGGTTGTTTGGATGGTAGGATATGCATTCTCCTTAACTTGGAGATTTCGGGGACGAAATCCTTTAAGTAGGGGGGAATGTAACACCCCGTATGTTGAATACCATGTTATAATAGAAATCAGGGCAGAATTAAATTTAATAATTTGAATCAGGGGAAACGGGCTACGCCATTGCGTTCGTCTCGGAAAAATACGCAGAATAGAGTCCGAAATTTTGTAAATCGGAGTCTGTATGACCCATTTAAGGCCCAAAGAAGTTTCAGGAAAATTTGAAATTCGAAACAGATTTCAAAACAGTGGAAATGGGGCTGGGTGGGAAATTTCCCGCCCTGGCCATGTCGACAGGGCTGTCGACATGCCTGTCGACTTGCCTGTCGACATGGGCGCGGCGTCCAGAGAACCTGGGTGCACCAGGTTGGGTTTTAGGCTGGCTTGGAGGGCTGGTTTCTGGAAGCTTCTTGGATCTGACGGATCTAAACTAATTTAGGGTTAATCTAAGGATCTAAAATGCAACCTAATCCTATAAAAACACCCTAAGACTACCCTAATCCATACTAAAAATAGATCCTATGCCATCATGCCGCCAAAATCAAACTTAGAAGGAGCCTCCACTAATTTATGAAGAGAGTTGCAAGCTAATCAACCCCTAATCATCATCTTCTTCATATATAGCAACTAGTTCTACTTCATAAGTTTGTTAATATTGGTTTTGGTGAGTTTCTATCACTTTGATGATCAATTGCTAAACTAAGTAGATGAGATGTGATGGGATCTATGGTCTTGTATGCGGATTAATGAGTCTTGAATCATATGATATGATGTTAACATTAATCCTATGTTTATGCATGTTGAGTATGTAAGTTTATGCAAGTTTAGTATGATGTATGTTATGTTTGCAAGATGCTAAATATGCAAGTTGTGGGCTATGTGATCATATGCATGTTATGCAAGTTCATGATGATATGCTATGCAAGTTACATGTATGTTAATATGCAAGTTCATGATGATATGCTATGCAAGTTACATGTATGTTAATATGCAAGTTCATGATGATATACTATGCAAGTTACATGTTTGTTAATATGCAAGTTACATGTTTGTTAATATGCAAGTTACATGTATGTTAATATGCAAGTTCATGATGATATACTATGCAAGTTACATGTTTGTCAATATGCAAGTTACATGTTTGTTAATATGCAAGTTACATGTATGTTAATATGCAAGTTCATGATGATATGCTATGCAAGTTACATGTATGTTAATATGCAAGTTCATGATGACACATTATGCAAGTTGGCACCTTCATGTGATGTTCATAAATATGCAAGTTGACACTTTTATTATAGTGGATCTTTCCTTATGTATATGTCATGAGAACGAACTTCGTGGGAACGTTGGGGTTAATCATATGAATGTGGCTAATAAAATGGTGTGAAATAAGTATGATTATGCATAACATAAATATGATTATGACATAGTTGGGAATTTGCCTATTGAGTTAGGTGTACCCACATTATGTTTGGGAATTTGCCTATTAGGTTAGGTGTACCCAACTATGGAATTGGGAATTTGCCTATTGAGTTAGGTGTACCCACATTCTTGAAAATTGGTAATTAATTAGGGATAATTAATACAAATTATGGGGTGATTAATTAAGAGTAATTAATCGGTTAAGACACGAGGTTAGACGTAGTTGTGGTGTAAATCTTCCCAGGTAACCACAACAAAAGTCTAATGTGAGAGGTCTTAATCATAAACTAAATACGTAACAAGGGTAATAGACAC
Organism: Allium sativum; assembly: GCA_030737875.1. Lineage (NCBI taxonomy): Eukaryota > Viridiplantae > Streptophyta > Magnoliopsida > Asparagales > Amaryllidaceae > Allium > Allium sativum. The sequence continues at coordinate 621,954,920 of CM060909.1, read as the reverse complement.
GAGGTTAGACCTAGTTGTGGTGTAAATCTTCCCAGGTAACCACAACAAGGGTCTAATGTGGGAGGTCTTTACACGGTTACGGTGTTAATGAATTAAGAAACACTTAACCAAATAACCATGTAGTGGGACATGAGGGGTTAAGTGGGTGCCTTGGGTGGCATGTGGAAAATATCTAGTGATCGCCTTGTGTGGCAATAGAAAATACGATTAGAGGACTTAACCAAGAACAAACATGTAATTAAAACATGATTAAAGGGTTAAGTGGGATACACTAGATAAAGGGACAAGCTTAGGTGGGTAGCTTGTGGGAGGCCCATTTCAACCAGTAACCCATACGTATCTTTGTGGGCTCGACCCATGTCGAGGACGGGACACGCATACTGGGCTTGACTGTAAGAGGCAAACGGGTTAGCGGTGGCAACGCAAGTCCAACGGGCTTCATATGCGTGTGTGGGCCCGGGCTGGTAGTTAAGACGTTGTTGCATCGTGTAGGTATAAGCCGTGCACCGTTGATAGTAACGGGTTGCCACTTTGGGGAATGATACACCCCACTGTGGGGCCCAGCACGGGTATCTACGTTAGGGAGCCGATCGCTTGGGAGTAGTGGGGTACACCTAGTGGAGATAGGGGCAGACGGCACCTATGTAGTCAGCTGGGGGTACACGAAACTACTGGTTATATTTACTAAGTACACTTAGTGGGATCAACCTTTAATTAGGAATGACTGGTGTGGTGCAGTTTAGTAATTATCCTTGGGTGGGTAGATGCGTCTTCACGGTTATCTTAGTTTATCCTAAGTCTACCAAGCTGCTTAGAGTAGCCATTCATCCCCAGTCGTTACCGTATATCAACTTATGTCTTCTCTGGTTACTTTAATGATTGTATTGTTAAAGTTATAGGACTCGCTCAGACTTATGTCTGACCCCGTTGTTTTTATCTTTTTCCCAACCCCAGGTTCTCAGGCGGGTCCTAGCAGTAGCGGTGTTTGATCGAATTGCTGTTCCAGTCATTAGGAGCTTGGACCTTGGATGTAAAGCTCCAGTTATCTTTTCTTTTGTTGATGGCTATTATCATGAGTGGGATTATGTATTTCTTTATCATGACGGATATTGTACTTGACTTTTATTTGTGGTTTTATGATGTAACCAGACATGTTTACTTTCCGCTGTTATGAAATGATGTTTCTAAATTTCAAGTACTATTTATATCTGTCTTGTTGTAATTTTACTGTTCTATATTCACTTAAAAATACTCCACCGAAACTAAGGCATTCCCTTAGTGAGTGACCTTAGCGGACGTGGGGTGTTACAGTTATCCTTTTTAGAGGCTGTTTTATCCAAGAGGCGGCGGCGAAGGAACGAACTGGTTTACACCTCTGACCCGATCGCTGAATCGTCTTCAAGAAAGCGACCTAGTCCGCGACTCAGCCATTGTTTTCCAACAGTAGGCATGGATACACTGATGTTACTGATAAACTCCCAATATCCACTATTCCCTTTAATCACACTTCTCTCATCAACAATGTCCAAAATGAATGACTTGTGCATATACCAATTATCACCTGTATTGCAGAAAAACATTTTCGAAGACCACAAACTGAGGTAACAGTGCATCATTGACTTCAAATCATGTGAAGACTAAGAACAGATCAATCAAAGTTTGACCAACCAATGTATATTGACTATCAAGTGATGGTTCCAGTTTATAAACCTATACTCATAAATGCATCTAAGAACAAGGAAAAAAAATTTGTGTAGTAAAATGTAAAGGGCAAGGAAAAGTTCTAAATAAAATGGACACCGCTATTTATATTCATGTCACGGTGCTAACCATGTAATATCAGGATACGTTAGTTATTAGATTGCTTGTCAGGGACATCCAATTGCACGACTATCTGGCAAAACATGTATGCATCACACAAAAAATCTTTCCATTATTAATACCTTTTATTGAAAGTATGTACTCGGAGAAGAATATACTGACCAGAAGGTAAAGGAAAAAAGATTGTATATCCAAACACAAAGTATGCGTCGCTATCACTCATCAATGAAGGCTTAAAATATAACGACAAGAACTCTAGCTGAAGTTTTAATCAACATGAATGATTCTCAACTTTTAGTTAGCATAGAGCTCTGCAATAGATACAGAATCACAAATATAAAAACCCAAAATAATACTTAGTTACTGGATTATGTTTCTAACAGTACTACAATATCCACAAACGCGATCTTAACGCAAAACCAATGAGCTCAGAATCTTCAATTACTGTTGAAAAGTTCACAGTTGAAAAGTAGATAATAATAATCATTGATTAATAGCGTTGCACTTCAAACCAAAATTGCACAAGTTCCCAAATTGGGGTTGCATGATTCAAATTGAAGTAGATAAAATTGGTTCGAACTCCAATGATGATTGATAGTTAATAATAGAATCCATGGCAACTAGATAAGTTATAAATTTTTAAATGGAAAACCTGAAGAGATTCGAGGATCGATGGTGAATGGATCGACATCGACAATCACATTAGATGGCACCGGATCATCAACGCTCCTGGAATACAGAAACGTCACAACAAATTCACCCGACGAATCGGCCGCTAGTAGAGGCGAAATAAGACACATCGCGTTTAAAAATCTAATTAGATTTAAAACTAGTTTCCGACTACTGAATCAGTAACAAAATTAAGATTTTATTCAAGAAAGAAAAGGATGTCTGGACCAAACCAATGAAGTTAGCTGAGAATGCTAAAATAAAAGAAGAAAAATTGAGATCATAATTTAGGAATTGAAAGGAGGAAGAAAACATAACAATGTCGGGGGAGAGATGAAATGATAATTGGAGAAGCAAGTGTGGGTATTTATAGCCATATCCCATATTAATGCTAATTGATGGATTTTACGGACTGCGACCGCCTATTTTATTGTCATTTTCGGTAGCCGTCCTTTTCTCCTACGGGGTCATCGCATTTTCCTTCATTAAATTAATGCACTTCCGTCTTTTCACATTCCACCAGCCAAATTGACCCAACCAAAATTATAACAAATTTAAAAATAATAAATACAGAGCTAAATTATTCAAATTTAAGAACAATTCAGAACAGAATTAAGCTCTCCGATATTTAATCATCTAGTTCAATTCGATCAAAGATAAACCACGTTCTAGGTGTTAAATTGATAATACAAGATTTTCTTTTTTATAATGGAGGAAACGTTTAAATGTCCAAATGATCCAACCGTTTTTCGATAAACCTTCATTTAACCAAATATAGTTCATTTGACATTCCTTGTGGCAACCCACCATTTTATACTACGTAGCTTGCTTACAATGATAGATAATCAATTAGGTAAATAGGAATAAATCACAAAATCATATATATAGAAATAAATATCGTTCTATATCTTGCAGTAGAAGTAAACAAATACATGAGTAGTTCATGAAGCTTCCACATAAGTTTACATTTTATTTTCGAAAATAAAAGAACTAAAAATAACAAAAAATCATAACAAAACTGAAATGATTAAATAAAGTGGTAAAGAAGGAGTCTCCAACAATGCATTCGTCTATATTCTCAACTGTCAATTAGCAAAGAAAGTGCACAGTAACTCAAAAAATGTTATTTATTTCTCCATATCCTAAGGATCCATTAAACAATCAATAAGGTACGTTATATATAACATATATCCGTGAAATAAATATTAAAATAACATTAAGACGATATCCATATTCCCCTTTTACACATTTTATATACATATAGTCTATATAGATAGTGCAACACTACCGTAAACTGGTAGGTACCATTTGTTTTTCGAAAGGGGCACTTTACATCCGCGTCTACGTCGGACGCGTCCGACGTGTCAACGTGGGACTCATCAATTTGCCACTTTCAAACGAAAGCTGCAAAAGGAACCGTTCACTTTGCCCCTTCCGCGTGTTACCCCTTACGCTTATTTTACACAAATTTAACACTTTCGTCTGCCCTTCCAAATAAAACAAAAATGCATTCCCCTTTCACCAATTTTCTCTTCTCCAACCCCTTTCAAATAACTTTTCCTGTTAAAAATTAAACGCACCCTAGTACTTGTTAGAGGGCCTTATATACGTACAATATAAATCAAAATCGTAGTGGACACGTATAAAGTTAAAATATGACAAGGCAAGACAATATCCAAAATGACAAGGTAGTTGTTAGAGATTTTCTAGAATGTCGTTCATGCATCATTTCAATTATTTCCTCAAATTTCTCATCGATTTTTCTAGGATTTCGTCTACATGCAAGTTTTTGTATTTTATTAGTACTGGAAGATGTACCAATATGGATCGGTAGATGAAATGGTGGTGTTTGTTAGTTTGGAGAATTATAATCAAAAATTAAATTTGGAATTATTTCAAATGAATCATCCTCTTGCCCAAGAGAAAAGGATTCAAAATGAAATGCATATAAAGTTGGTGGACATATTCGTTGTGTGAAGTTTTCTTGAGTCTATGTGTCACTGGCATATACATACTACTTCCTATTGCATTTATACCTTGGCATAATTATTGTGTTATCTATCAATTCTCTATTGCATTTAGCTTGTATTTCAGAATATCCGAATCAAATTATTGTAAAATGTAGCAACTTATATTAAAACTTAAATTTAACGTTAAGTTGGCGAGCAAAGATTTGACAACTAAAGCTAGAGAAAGATGGGTAAATTCGATAGTCTTCTATGTCTTCGGAGGTAAACCTTATTATAAATTATTAAAAGACTATATTGATCGTAATTGGAACTTAGAAGGAAAATATCAGTTGTTTTCAAGGGAAAATGGGTTTTTCATTATCAAATGTGAGGATGCTGCTAACTGTGATAGAGTGTTAGAATCGGGGCCGTATTATTATAACAAACGATTATTCTATATAGAAATGGCAACCTGGTTTAAAATTTACTTGAGAATTCTTGCATACATTACCAATTTGTTTCGTTTGCCAAATCTGGATTTAGATTTTTGGTCGGTTGAGGCAATTCGTAGAATTACATTTACATTGGGTAACCCTTTAAATTTGGACAACGTTACAGAAAATATTGTTCAAATTTCTATGCTAGGATTTGTTGTGGAAATTGCGCCTTTGCGGAAGCGATCAAGATCTTATTCATCCAATTACTTAAAGATGATTTCTATGAAAACAAACACAGACATGAAATCACACGCGCAAACACAAAATATTCCACCCAACCACCTTCTTTATTGATTCTCAAAACGAATTTTGTTTACACTCACTGGTTCAACAACCAACAATAAACAAACTACAAGAATCAATAATCTTATTGAGAAAGGGAAAGAATATATAGATGACTGACACTCTTGTTGGAGAAGGAGAACAATGAAGAACGACAGCAAACCCTTGAATTAATTGGAGGCCCAAGCCTATCTGTAATGACCCGGGTTTTTGGCGATCTTAGTTATCCGATATACAACACATACCGAACATCCAAGAATCGAAAATACCGGTCATTAATGAAAGAGATTAGAGGGTGAGAATAGATAAGATAGAAACTTAGAATAGAAGAAGAAGAAGAAGAAGAAGAAGAAGAACACAACATCAGAGTAACACGAACCTCACAGCGGAACGAATAACATATAATATATATAACATAACTTGAAATATACATCTGTACTTGAATATACATCATTATCAAAGTACAACACTTACAACACAGCGGTAAACTATAGCTATATGATCTTGAAGCCTCCAGCTCTTCGAGTGTACCTGTAAAATCCCGACTACATGACTGCCCGTACAAATTTGGACACCCAAGAGTTTAGGGAAGACAAAACAAAATAAACTCCGGGTCAGTCATGGGACTGGTATGAGTAAATCAGTTTAAAACAGTTCAAACAAGTAAACGATATCTCATAAGACCACGCCGTATAACAGAACGGGTTTTTCCCTTATGAGAATTGTAACAACCCGGAAAATCTGGGCCAGTTTAAAATTTTTATTTTGGCAATTTTAGCGAATTTTGATTATTTAAAATGAATTATTTTAAATAATATCGACGTGAAATTTATTTTGAATAGAATTCGTCGTATATATTATACGCGTCGTCGTTAGAGTATAAATATTTATATATAATTATAAATAGAATTGAAAATGGCGCGGTAGTTCGATAATTCGATTTCAAACTTCAATTGAATGTACCGGGTGCAAAACAATCCGGATTTTAGTGAAACCAAAAATAATGGAATCTAATAGTGAATATCTTTCTAACGAATCCGAAAATTCAAGATTTCATATCAGGAATCAAAAGATATGTCCAGTTGAAAATTCTGAATAGTCGCTATGGAATTCAGGCCCTTAAAAATGGACATTTTGCAAATGACCTCGGATTTCGACGAAACCAGTTTTGTTGGGTCCGTGATGTAAAGTTATTGCTAGGTTTCAAATTTCATAATTTTTCGAATCAATATGTGAGCGTGGCAAAGGAAAACGCGTTTGACCAGTTTCAGTTGAATTTAATCGACTGGAAATTGGTCCTTTTTCAAACGGTCTCAGAATTCGACGAAACTAGTTTTATTAGGACCGTATCGTCAATACGAAGCTAGAAAGTATTTTTCTGGGATTTATAGAGTTCGTATGTGATCCCGGTAATTTGAAATGTACGTTTAAAATTCAATATAAGGATTTAAATTGTAAATTCAACGGAAACTGATTGTAACGATCAAACCAGCTTACGATACATATCCCATTGTGTTCGGAATGGGGGTGAAACGCTATGGGCGACAGGCGGTGGGCCTCGTTTAGAGGTCATATGTGAAAGTCAACTTTTTAATAATTAAATAATTAAATTAAAAAAAAAAATCCTTTCTCCTTAACTACCTAGGCCCCCCCCCCCGTATCATTACAGAAAGGAAAATAAAAAGAAAAAGAAAAAGAAAAAAAAACAGATCTCGACGCGCCCTCGCGCCGCCCACCGCCACTGCCGATCGACGGCGCTTCCCCCCCTCCTCCTCTCGCCGACCCTCTCTCTTCCCCCCCCCCCCCCCCCTTCCTCCTCGCCCGCCTCGAGAACCCGCACCCCCTTCTGAAACCTCCAAGCCCTAAACCCCCAGAATCGAGGCGCCTCCGCCCAATCCTCCACCGTCCAGCCAGAGCGCGAGCCCCCCCCCCTAAGCCTGCTGCCGCCAGTAAAACCCCCCCTGTAAGTCTTTCCTTTTAATTTATTTATTTTATATTTGATTATATTTAAAAACTGAATTTATTTTAAAAGTTTAAAACTGTAAATTTTAAAAAAAGTTTAAAACTGAATTTATAAGAAAAGTAAAACTGAATTTTTAAAGAAGTAGAAAAACTGAATTTTTAGCATTTAAAAACTGATTTTATTTTTAAATTTTAAAATAGAAAATATCGTATTTTTAGAATAGAAGAGATCATAGTTTTAAATAGAAAAAAAACGGAATTTTTATTGTGTATGAAGTTATGATTTTTAACTTAAAGGAAGAATTTATTTTTCTAAACAAGAAAAGAAATGTTTTTTTTTTATTTGTAAAGATTATATTTTTATAACGAAAAAGATTATATTTTTAGAAGAAAAAGATATATGCTTTTTGTATGTAAAACATAGATTTTTATAAATATAAAATCCGATTTTCTTATATGAACGTTAGCAAAAAGATGTGATCTTTATAGAAGATATAGAAGTAAAAATAGAATTTTTATATATTGAACTTCGATAGAAAAATAGAATTTTTATATATTGAACTTCGATAGAAAAATAAAATTTTTATATATTGAACTTTGAAATAAAAATTCGATTTTTATATATTGAATAGCGAAGTAAAAATTCGGTTTTTACATATGTAGTGGCTACGGGCAATAAAGATGCCGAAGATGCGATAGCGATGAAGACTTCTGCAAATGAAGAGCCGTGGAGCTTGGATAGCTATTGGTGAGATTTCTGATTTAAAATTTATATATATATATGTGTGAAATGAAAGTGAATAGCTATATATAAATATCTATCTATATATATATATATATATACGCCCCTCGTCCACAAACCATGGACGATATTTATTGGTTGAAATTGTTGTGAAAATTGATTGATAGCGAAGTGAAATAACATATATATGAAGAGTGAAATTTATATATATAGCAAAGTGAAAATATCGAATATATGAAAAGTGAAATTTATATATATAGCGAAGTGAAAATATCGAATATATTGAAAGTGAAAATATCGGATATATTGAAAGTGAAAATATTCGAATTGAAAACAATGTATATGAAATATTCGAATTGAAAATGATATATATATATATATATATATATATATATATATGAAATGAAAACAATGTATATGAAATATTCGAATTGAACTGAATAGAAAACGAATTCGAAATGAATTGAATAGAAAACGAATTCGAAATGAATTGAATAGAAAACGAATTCGAAATGAATTGAATAGAAAACGAATTCGAAATGAATTGAATAGAAAACGAATTCGAAATGAATTGAATAGAAAACGAATTCGAAATGAATTGAATAGAAAACGAATTCGAAATGAATTGAATAGAAAACGAATTCGAAATGAATTGAATAGAAAACGAATTCGAAATGAATTGAATAGAAAACGAATTCGAAATGAATTGAATAGAAAACGAATTCGAATTGAATTGAATAGGAAACGAATTCGAAATGAATTGAATAGGAAACGAATTCGAAATGAATTGAATAGAAAACGAATTCGAAATGAACTGAATAGAAAACGAATTCGAATTGAAATAAAATTGAAATCGATTTGAATTGAAATCAAATCGAAGTGAATGTTAAAAGAATTTATAAAGGAAGATTCAATTTTGATTTGAAATTGAAATAAAGGTTGAAATTGTTTTTGAAACAAATTTGAAATGATTAATAAAATTCGTTTTAAAAGGAAATCGACGAAATATATATTATATATATTATATATATAATATAATGGCCTGAATAGAACGCGCCGCGCCGCGGCAGTTCGCGAATTTCGACCATTGACTTCGAACGGACATTACGGGAGATCCGACCGTCGGATTCTCCTGAAATCAGAACCGTTGGGTTCGTATCGAAAAGAGCTTTCTAAGGAATATTAGAAATTTGAAATCTAACGGTTGGATTTGGAATTACGTCCAAATCAAATTCGAAAAAGGTCGCTGTAAGTGCAGTTCGATGGCCGTTGATGGAAATCGACTGTACGGGCCTTGATAAAATTATTAAAAATAGTAATAATTTGTGTAAAATCATAAGAAATGATTTGTGAAGAATTGGGATGAAAAACTCCATATTTGAAAAGATAAAAATAGATTTTTATCGAAATGAACTAGTTATTAACTAGAAAAATAATCCAATGGTTATAAATAAATAAATTGGATTAGCTTTGAATTGAAATTATCTATGGATATTTTCGATATTGGATTCCGTGATTACAGATATTGTGATGGGAATTTGGAAGATATCGATATCGTTATTCCCGATATGATATCTGTTGGTTTCAGGATTTGATGTTAAATATAAGTCAATACTCTCTCTATTTAAAACCTTATATTTAATGTCAAATTTGATTGATTGATGGTTTGGATTGTGCTCGACCAGTTTATGAGCAAAATATGCTTTTACATTTAGCATTGGGTTGGGTTGAAAATATCTGTGTGCTAACGCCTTGTGAAACACTTCACGATTTGACGATAAGGTGTTTAGCGATATTGTGTTCATTTCAAATTTAATGAATGATTGTGAAATGATATTTTTCTTAAAGCGAAAAGAAACGTGTTCCCGATTTTGGACAGGGAATGTTTTATAAAAATGTTTTATAAAACAGAAAGGATTTCGAGGCCCAAAACCCGATGATTTCTAAAGTGATTTAGAAAATGTATTATATGTTACATTGTGGTTCATCGCATATTCGATTAGTTGCTATTGATGATGTATCTGTTTGGTGGCGGAGAATTTATTCTCTTGCTTAACACCCTTCTTTGAGACGTACGAGCTCAAAGGTTATGTGATTAATAGTGACTGATCATATGCGTGAATTACTGATGTGAAGTACTATATTTTGAAAGTACTTGTGATTATTACGTTGTGAAATGATTTTCCCTACTTCGGGATATGAAATGATTTAGTATGTGACTAAAGATTCGGGTAACCCTGAGACTAAAAGTATGGGTGAGAGGGCGGTGTATGCTCTCCTGAGTGGGAGGTGCATCGTCGGTGTAGCCTACTCCTATGTGGGGTAGGTGCACATATATATATCGAGTTGCGAGGTGCGTACCCTTTGCCTTGTCGATGGGGAGCACGATATTTGGTTGCATACTTGTTTGTATGCATTGTTATGTTTTGGAATTCACATTTCCAAATGATTTGATTTGAGATCCCGAAGTGAAATCTACTTTGATATAGAAAGTTAGATATGTATTTCAAATGATTTGAAATAAGAAATCGGGAATAAAATCCAAAGGAATAATTTCTGTAAATTGAATTGGATTTGGAAAATCTAAGTGTTGTGATTAATCTAAGTGGGTAGATTGGGATATTGCATGTTGTGTGATGCATAGTAGATCCATATATCTATATTGATTGTTGCTTATACACTGGCTTTCATGGGGGTAAACCCGTTCCGCGAAAGTGGCGTGGTCCCGTGATTTGCCTTATTTTTAAACAAGTTTAACAACTGTTTTTGAGTTCTCACACCAGTCCCATGACTGACCTGTAGTTTGCTTTTCCCTTGCGAACTCGGGTGCCCCTATTTTCCACACGGGCAGTCGAGTAGTTTTATTTTGCAGATGTTTTGAGCAGGATTCTGGATTGAAGCTTTAAGCTGTGTCCAGGCATTTACAGTCTTCCGCTGTGTAGTTTATATTTCCGCTGTGCATTGTATTACATTTATGTAAATTTATCTTCCGCTGTGTATTATTATCGATATACTCTGATATTCTGTACTCTGATGTAACATTATTATGATGTTTATTGAAGTCTTCTGTTATTTGTTCTGATGTGTTGTATACCCAAAGTTAGCGTATGCGGGATTCGAACGGTCTTGGTCGGTTTAGCGATCGATTAGGTCCGGGCGAAATCCGTGTCGTTACAACGTGGTATCAGAGCTTTGGTTAAACTCAAATCTTTGGGGTACAACTCGTTAGAACAGAATAAAAGACTCATCAGAGGTAGGATTAGTAATGTCCTATAAAAGAATCCTCATTAGAGATAGAATCAGTAGCATTCTAGGATGAGTGACTCGTTAGAGATGGGGTTAGAAATGCCCCAGAATGAGTCGAGAGTTATTTGTTTATAAATAACGTATTTGTGATTATATATATAATCTGATTTTAGAAAATATGATTTTAAATATATAAAATTATATATTTGAAAATATAATCAATTAATTGATTGATGTTTGTGTTGTTTGTTTACTTGTTTGATAATTTTTAACCATTTAGCCAATTGAACCAAATAGTAAACTGTATTGAAATTTGGTTGCAAATGCATGCATATACTTGCACTTACATTGAACAGGTCATAGCAAGGAGGCTAGAGCAGAGAATAAAATTTGTTTGCCCGACAAATAGGTACATGTTTACTACATAATTTCCTGTTTTGTTTGGGTGATGATGATTTTGTGAGCCTATTGGCTAGCCGCTTGGCTTTTTCTTTTTCTTTTTGAGATCTGAAGGACCGGGGAAGCTATTTGAAATTCCCCGATGCTCCCGGTGCAGGGGAGGTTATGGCGAAATTTTTCAAAAATTTAGGGTGTTAGCCAAATTTTTGAAATTTTAGAAATTCTCAGAAACTGAAAAGTCAGAGAATGGAAGCCTGATCGAACGTAGAGTTGAATGATCAAACCACTTTCGACTTTGTTCCTTTTCGGGGACGAAAAGTTTTAAGTGGGGGAGATTGTAACAACCCGGAAAATCTGGGCCAGTTTAAAATTTTTATTTTGGCAATTTTAGCGAATTTTGATTATTTAAAATGAATTATTTTAAATAATATCGACGTGAAATTTATTTTGAATAGAATTCGTCGTATATATTATACGCGTCGTCGTTAGAGTATAAATATTTATATATAATTATAAATAGAATTGAAAATGGCGCGGTAGTTCGATAATTCGATTTCAAACTTCAATTGAATGTACCGGGTGCAAAACAATCCGGATTTTAGTGAAACCAAAAATAATGGAATCTAATAGTGAATATCTTTCTAACGAATCCGAAAATTCAAGATTTCATATCAGGAATCAAAAGATATGTCCAGTTGAAAATTCTGAATAGTCGCTATGGAATTCAGGCCCTTAAAAATGGACATTTTGCAAATGACCTCGGATTTCGACGAAACCAGTTTTGTTGGGTCCGTGATGTAAAGTTATTGCTAGGTTTCAAATTTCATAATTTTTCGAATCAATATGTGAGCGTGGCAAAGGAAAACGCGTTTGACCAGTTTCAGTTGAATTTAATCGACTGGAAATTGGTCCTTTTTCAAACGGTCTCAGAATTCGACGAAACTAGTTTTATTAGGACCGTATCGTCAATACGAAGCTAGAAAGTATTTTTCTGGGATTTATAGAGTTCGTATGTGATCCCGGTAATTTGAAATGTACGTTTAAAATTCAATATAAGGATTTAAATTGTAAATTCAACGGAAACTGATTGTAACGATCAAACCAGCTTACGATACATATCCCATTGTGTTCGGAATGGGGGTGAAACGCTATGGGCGACAGGCGGTGGGCCTCGTTTAGAGGTCGTATGTGAAAGTCAACTTTTTAATAATTAAATAATTAAATTAAAAAAAAAATCCTTTCTCCTTAACTACCTAGGCCCCCCCCCCCCCGTATCATTACAGAAAGGAAAATAAAAAAAAAAGAAAAAGAAAAAAAAACAGATCTCGACGCGCCCTCGCGCCGCCCACCGCCACTGCCGATCGACGGCGCTTCCCCCCCTCCTCCTCTCGCCGACCCTCTCTCTTTCCCCCCCCCCCCCTTTCCTCCTCGCCCGCCTCGAGAACCCGCACCCCCTTCTGAAACCTCCAAGCCCTAAACCCCCAGAATCGAGGCGCCTCCGCCCAATCCTCCACCGTCCAGCCAGAGCGCGAGCCCCCCCCCTAAGCCTGCTGCCGCCAGTAAAACCCCCCCTGTAAGTCTTTCCTTTTAATTTATTTATTTTATATTTGATTATATTTAAAAACTGAATTTATTTTAAAAGTTTAAAACTGTAAATTTTAAAAAAAGTTTAAAACTGAATTTATAAGAAAAGTAAAACTGAATTTTTAAAGAAGTAGAAAAACTGAATTTTTAGCATTTAAAAACTGATTTTATTTTTAAATTTTAAAATAGAAAATATCGTATTTTTAGAATAGAAGAGATCATAGTTTTAAATAGAAAAAAAACGGAATTTTTATTGTGTATGAAGTTATGATTTTTAACTTAAAGGAAGAATTTATTTTTCTAAACAAGAAAAGAAATGTTTTTTTTTTATTTGTAAAGATTATATTTTTATAACGAAAAAGATTATATTTTTAGAAGAAAAAGATATATGCTTTTTGTATGTAAAACATAGATTTTTATAAATATAAAATCCGATTTTCTTATATGAACGTTAGCAAAAAGATGTGATCTTTATAGAAGATATAGAAGTAAAAATAGAATTTTTATATATTGAACTTCGATAGAAAAATAGAATTTTTATATATTGAACTTCGATAGAAAAATAAAATTTTTATATATTGAACTTTGAAATAAAAATTCGATTTTTATATATTGAATAGCGAAGTAAAAATTCGGTTTTTACATATGTAGTGGCTACGGGCAATAAAGATGCCGAAGATGCGATAGCGATGAAGACTTCTGCAAATGAAGAGCCGTGGAGCTTGGATAGCTATTGGTGAGATTTCTGATTTAAAATTTATATATATATATGTGTGAAATGAAAGTGAATAGCTATATATAAATATCTATATATATATATATATATATATATACGCCCCTCGTCCACAAACCATGGACGATATTTATTGGTTGAAATTGTTGTGAAAATTGATTGATAGCGAAGTGAAATAACATATATATGAAGAGTGAAATTTATATATATAGCAAAGTGAAAATATCGAATATATGAAAAGTGAAATTTATATATATAACGAAGTGAAAATATCGAATATATTGAAAGTGAAAATATCGGATATATTGAAAGTGAAAATATTCGAATTGAAAACAATGTATATGAAATATTCGAATTGAAAATGATATATATATATATATATATATATATATATATATATATGAAATGAAAACAATGTATATGAAATATTCGAATTGAACTGAATAGAAAACGAATTCGAAATGAATTGAATAGAAAACGAATTCGAAATGAATTGAATAGAAAACGAATTCGAAATGAATTGAATAGAAAACGAATTCGAAATGAATTGAATAGAAAACGAATTCGAAATGAATTGAATAGAAAACGAATTCGAAATGAATTGAATAGAAAACGAATTCGAAATGAATTGAATAGAAAACGAATTCGAAATGAATTGAATAGAAAACGAATTCGAAATGAATTGAATAGAAAACGAATTCGAATTGAATTGAATAGGAAACGAATTCGAAATGAATTGAATAGGAAACGAATTCGAAATGAATTGAATAGAAAACGAATTCGAAATGAACTGAATAGAAAACGAATTCGAATTGAAATAAAATTGAAATCGATTTGAATTGAAATCAAATCGAAGTGAATGTTAAAAGAATTTATAAAGGAAGATTCAATTTTGATTTGAAATTGAAATAAAGGTTGAAATTGTTTTTGAAACAAATTTGAAATGATTAATAAAATTCGTTTTAAAAGGAAATCGACGAAATATATATTATATATATAATATAATGGCCTGAATAGAACGCGCCGCGCCGCGGCAGTTCGCGAATTTCGACCATTGACTTCGAACGGACATTACGGGAGATCCGACCGTCGGATTCTCCTGAAATCAGAACCGTTGGGTTCGTATCGAAAAGAGCTTTCTAAGGAATATTAGAAATTTGAAATCTAACGGTTGGATTTGGAATTACGTCCAAATCAAATTCGAAAAAGGTCGCTGTAAGTGCAGTTCGATGGCCGTTGATGGAAATCGACTGTACGGGCCTTGATAAAATTATTAAAAATAGTAATAATTTGTGTAAAATCATAAGAAATGATTTGTGAAGAATTGGGATGAAAAACTCCATATTTGAAAAGATAAAAATAGATTTTTATCGAAATGAACTAGTTATTAACTAGAAAAATAATCCAATGGTTATAAATAAATAAATTGGATTAGCTTTGAATTGAAATTATCTATGGATATTTTCGATATTGGATTCCGTGATTACAGATATTGTGATGGGAATTTGGAAGATATCGATATCGTTATTCCCGATATGATATCTGTTGGTTTCAGGATTTGATGTTAAATATAAGTCAATACTCTCTCTATTTAAAACCTTATATTTAATGTCAAATTTGATTGATTGATGGTTTGGATTGTGCTCGACCAGTTTATGAGCAAAATATGCTTTTACATTTAGCATTGGGTTGGGTTGAAAATATCTGTGTGCTAACGCCTTGTGAAACACTTCACGATTTGACGATAAGGTGTTTAGCGATATTGTGTTCATTTCAAATTTAATGAATGATTGTGAAATGATATTTTTCTTAAAGCGAAAAGAAACGTGTTCCCGATTTTGGACAGGGAATGTTTTATAAAAATGTTTTATAAAACAGAAAGGATTTCGAGGCCCAAAACCCGATGATTTATAAAGTGATTTAGAAAATGTATTATATGTTACATTGTGGTTCATCGCATATTCGATTAGTTGCTATTGATGATGTATCTGTTTGGTGGCGGAGAATTTATTCTCTTGCTTAACACCCTTCTTTGAGACGTACGAGCTCAAAGGTTATGTGATTAATAGTGACTGATCATATGCATGAATTACTGATGTGAAGTACTATATTTTGAAAGTACTTGTGATTATTACGTTGTGAAATGATTTTCCCTACTTCGGGATATGAAATGATTTAGTATGTGACTAAAGATTCGGGTAACCCTGAGACTAAAAGTATGGGTGAGAGGGCGGTGTATGCTCTCCTGAGTGGGAGGTGCATCGTCGGTGTAGCCTACTCCTATGTGGGGTAGGTGCACATATATATATCGAGTTGCGAGGTGCGTACCCTTTGCCTTGTCGATGGGGAGCACGATATTTGGTTGCATACTTGTTTGTATGCATTGTTATGTTTTGGAATTCACATTTCCAAATGATTTGATTTGAGATCCCGAAGTGAAATCTACTTTGATATAGAAAGTTAGATATGTATTTCAAATGATTTGAAATAAGAAATCGGGAATAAAATCCAAAGGAATAATTTCTGTAAATTGAATTGGATTTGGAAAATCTAAGTGTTGTGATTAATCTAAGTGGGTAGATTGGGATATTGCATGTTGTGTGATGCATAGTAGATCCATATATCTATATTGATTGTTGCTTATACACTGGCTTTCATGGGGGTAAACCCGTTCCGCGAAAGTGGCGTGGTCCCGTGATTTGCCTTATTTTTAAACAAGTTTAACAACTGTTTTTGAGTTCTCACACCAGTCCCATGACTGACCTGTAGTTTGCTTTTCCCTTGCGAACTCGGGTGCCCCTATTTTCCACACGGGCAGTCGAGTAGTTTTATTTTGCAGATGTTTTGAGCAGGATTCTGGATTGAAGCTTTAAGCTGTGTCCAGGCATTTACAGTCTTCCGCTGTGTAGTTTATATTTCCGCTGTGCATTGTATTACATTTATGTAAATTTATCTTCCGCTGTGTATTATTATCGATATACTCTGATATTCTGTACTCTGATGTAACATTATTATGATGTTTATTGAAGTCTTCTGTTATTTGTTCTGATGTGTTGTATACCCAAAGTTAGCGTATGCGGGATTCGAACGGTCTTGGTCGGTTTAGCGATCGATTAGGTCCGGGCGAAATCCGTGTCGTTACAAGAATCCAAATTATCTTTATATCAAAAACCCTTTTGATATTATAATAATGTCTATCAACCACAGTATAATAATCATTTAGCAGAAACGCTTTCATCTCACGTTCTACATATATAGTATATAATCAAAACCGCAAGCACGTATTGGGTAATGGATTTCCAACTATGACAAGGTATGGAACCACCTTTCGCTAATGTACCTCTAGAGAGGAATACACTGGGTTCAACAAGAACATCTTGCAACCGGGCCACACATGACCGACCACTCATTTCGCTTGAGTGTATCGAATGTATATCACCAACGGTTGGGATCAGCAACCGTTTCCCGAATGGGACAACATCAACAATAAATTTTTAGAAGTAAATGAAATTCTAGATCAGGTGATTATACACCCTACTTCGGTGCGACCGACTTAGCCATGCTGCCTGCCCGATTTCTGTCATTTACCGGATGTGAGGCTATAAGCTACGCTTTATCATCACACCAGATTCACTTTGAATGCCACATCGTCAAATCCATCTAATCACCGATTGACGTTCTTAACCATACATTATGTGTTAGCTAAAAGAAGTTTCCTTCTCCTCTTCCACTCTTGGTACGGTTGGAGAAATCAATATACGTGATCGTCTGGAAATACTCTGTCAGACATCCGTCCATACAAGTCACCCAGGAACAGGATGAACCGAAGGTACTATTCAGTATATCCATCTTAGGCACTGTTATCTAAGACTTATACAATAGCCCTTGCACCTTACTCCGTCTTCAATTTTCTTTGGCATATATGATTCGCAACGCTTATGCCAATACAGAGTGGTTCTTTGGATAATAATCCAACTGGTTTCTCCATATTAACAACGTTAAAATGGTCAAAACTTCGATAGTCTATGATTTAACTATCAAAGAAAAACAGGTGTGCAAACAACGATATTATTTATAAATATATTTCTTTTGATTTTCAAATTAATTCCTTTTATGAAATCCTCTTTCTTTTACATATAAAATCCAGTGATTTTAAATAAATAATCTATTTTCAAAATTCACTTTGAAAATCCCCTTCCCACATCCAGTATTTCTTATGGTATTTAACATACCATATGACAACGATAAATATCGTCCAAACACACATAATCAACAACAGATTATATATCACATCATATATCACAATATATGAATCACAGTAAAATAAATGTCGAGGAATCCAGTTGGATTCCTCCAACCTGTTTCCCTGCATCACAGATGTTAAACAATATAGATAACATCACTTTCAGTTCCATATGATATATTCTGTTAAACAGAATCAAATATAGAAATTCAACTAACTGACTAGTAGTTCAATCAAACAGTCAACACACAGTCAATCAGCCAATATTTAACAGTTCTAAAAATACAACATGAAATTATAAACTGTTCAGAGTTAGTGAGATTTACTCACATTTGCAGTTCATCGTTAAAGAACGATAAACTGTAGTTTGATTTGAATCAAACAAATTATTTCACCATAAATTCGAACGGGCTCCAATCCACTCCCAGTCAGTTTCATTGTGGAGTGCTCGTCCATACGATCCTATCGGATCTTGTTTTGTCCAATTCTGATATCGTATGACGAAGTTACGCAGTATAGAAGTTAATACACATTTAAATAAAACTAACTAAATTATATTTCTTCTAACTGGACTCACCATTTAGGCCCAAACCCACCTTTAAAACTAAGGCCCGAAATTCCTTCTTTGAAACTCAGATCCACTGACCCATTTCACTACTCCTTCTTCCCTGTATCAACTCACGAATTCCACTCCTGGCTTCAGCAAACCATTTATGAACATCCTTCTCCTTCAATCGATCAACCAACTTAGACATCATGGTGCTTTCCTCCACCGCTATACCTTCCTAGCACCGTAACCTCAAACTCGAAACATCAGTAAATCGCGAGTCCAGCTTCGGAGTTCGCTACCGCTCCAAAGAAAAGATCGACACTTCATGATTTCGAATCCTCCCATTTTCCGTCAGCAGATGTGGTTTTACCTCACGAATCCATATCCGAACCCATTTCGATTTACAGCGTCTTCAATCTCCTAATGTTTCTAACCCTAGGTTCGCTGTACTCCATCCACGAACCGGAAATTTTCATCGAGCTCATAAATACCCATATGAGATGGAACGACTGCTTCAGTTGAATCCAAATATACCTACTTTGCAATTTCTGGAATTTTATAGGTATTTAGATGAATTTTTTTGAAAGTAGGAAATTTGGTTTTGGAGAATAAAAGTAGCGGCGCCATTTTTTTCCTCTGTTGACTTCGGGGAAAAATAGTTTTAGGGTTTAATGAAAAGGGTGGGATATTTATTGGAAATTTTAATATTTTTCTATTAAATATTTTATTTTATTTTAAGCGATCGCTGTTTGTATATGTCTTCTAAAAATCCATAAGGTCACATACGATACCCAAAAATCACGAAACTGGACATGCAGCTACAGCTCGACATCACGGTCCCAACGAAACTGG
Source organism: Allium sativum (assembly GCA_030737875.1). NCBI lineage: Eukaryota > Viridiplantae > Streptophyta > Magnoliopsida > Asparagales > Amaryllidaceae > Allium > Allium sativum. The sequence goes on along the minus strand of CM060909.1, from coordinate 621,935,391 downwards.
TTTCGTCGAATTCCGACCCCGTATGCTCACACAGCGTATTTTTAACCATCGAAATACTGACTGTTTTTCACTCTAAAAATCCGTACGACCACACAGTGACTCTAAAAATCACGAAACTGGAAATCTAACAACTATTTGACATTGCGGATCCAACAAAATTAGTTTCGTCGAATTCCGACTTCGTTTGCAAAAGTGGCTTATTTTTAATGCTCTGAATGACCTATTTAAATATATAAATATATTTAAATATAATTAAATTAAATATAAATAAATTTATATTATCGTATATATTCACAACAGAATATCATACAGCTCTAGAATATTCCTCTATGAATTTCTAACTTGATATTTTCAAATCTGGGTCAACCCGATATTCGATTTATATTGAAATTCCTTTTTAAAATATAAACAATTCATTTATAAATTATAAAGGAATTCCACAGCGACTTTTCTAAAATTTGATTTGGACATATCTCAAAATCTACACGACGAAATCCCGATTTTTCTCTTCCACTAGAAAGATATACTCCACCAGCTCCACACGTTTCTTGTTTCACAGAAATCCGATTTAAAATGGACCCCGTACATTCAGTTGAAGTTCAAATCGCCAAATCGCGAACTGCAGCACCATTTAAAGCTCGATTTTAATTATAATATACTTATGCGTTCAAACTGTCGTTTATATAATATATTCGTTATTCAAATTAAATTCCGAGTTGAATTAAATATCACAGATGATCCAGTTCACACCATATCGCCATTTTAGCCAATTCTGATTATTTCATAATTAAATATATTATTTAATTTATCATTTTATTTAAATATTCACCATTATTTAATTCTACGACTATTTAATTCATTATATCACCGTTTATATAATTAAATAAATTAATTATAATACCTCTGCCAATGCGGGTCATTACAATCTTCCCCACTTAAAATAATTTCGTCCTCGAAATTGCTAAGGTAGAGGACGACCCTATCAACTGGTTAAAACACATTTGTTCACTTCTTAACTTCAGTTTCAATTGAACCAATTTAATTTCAATTAAATTATTAATTAATTCTTATCAACGAAAATTTTCAAAAATCCTGATAATTTTCTAACGCCTTAACTTTTCGAAAAATTTTCGCCATAACCTCCTTTGTACAGGTCAATTGGTCAAACTCCAACTCGCCTCTCTGGGCCATCTCCAACCCAAAAGAAAATCAAACAGCCAAGCAGCTTGCCAATTCGGCTCATAAATCTTATATCCAATTGAAATATAAACTTGTACCTTTTGCCGGGCATATCAACTCTATTACTTCCATATGCTATCAACTCAGCATATACCAATGTTATCCCAATCAAATTATGAAATCATTTTATCTCCACTACAAACATTCGCTTATCCAAGCCACATTTCATTTCAAACTCAAGTTTTATTCTTGATTCCACTCTCTTATAAATCCCACTTACTTGATTATCACATTAGACTTCAAATTTGAATCTCACAATCCAATTTGTCTTGATATCATTCTAATTCAACCTCAGTTACCACTTTACTGGCTTTACTTTAATTCAATTTTGATTTCACAAATTTCTGTTAAATTTGTTTTTTAACTCAAACAATCTTTCTCTGGGAGTTTTTAAACAGTTTACTCTTTTCAAAAAAATCAATTTTTCCTTTTGAACATGTCACTGAGCCCTTATTAATATTTCCATTAGTTAAATCACTTCTCTATTTCTTTATCAATATTTGTTAACCAAATATTTTCAATAACCATATTGGCCTTTTATGTTATTTGGAAAACATTTCCGAATATCGCCTTCCTTTATTTTCTTAACTTTAGAAAATATATGCTATTTATAATTGGAAAATATTCCAATTACTTATCTCTTTTCCGATCTCGTTTATTTCTATACTTAGGAAATATTCTTTATTATATTTCCAAGCTTACACTTATTTGGGTTAAAACGGATGTTGTGTAAAACATCGTTACGACAACCCAAATACTATATTCAACTAACTCTTATTCAACATTGATTTTCGAGCCTGGAATCTTACTATTTATTTGTTAATAATGAAATCAATCAAGTTGGGGTATAACTACCTCACAGACCTTGACTGAATAACATTTATAACGTCAAAACAGATATGACTACTTACTCGAATAATCAATACCATACAACTACTTATTTACTTTTAAACACGTATACGCTTCCTCTTTCTATTCTTACTAGATTTTATTCTTAATCTTCCTTTTTGATTTTACTATTCTATTTCTAAGTTCGTTTCCTTATCGACTTCTATATATATATATATATATATATATATCGATACGTTGATTTCTAACTATCAAATTTTCTTAAAAACATTCTATATCCTTAAATTCCCAGAAAAATTTGCCATAACCTCCTTTGTACCGGGAGCATCGGGATATTTCAAATAGCCTCCCATGGCCCTCACCAATCCAAAAGAAAAAGAAAAAGCTGAGTGGCTAGCCGATCCGGCGCATAAAATCTCATATACGAATTAAATACGTACCTTTTCGTCGAGCATTCTATTTATAGGAATTCACTTTTGCAGTGTACAAACAAGGCATGCATGTTGATAGTGCAGGCAAAAGAAAGCGCATGAATGACCAAAAAATGAAGCAATTCAGACAAGGTGTGCTTGCTAGTAAAAAGAGCTATAATAATACGAATTCATATCAATATAGGTTATTATAGGAATTCATGCAGATATAATATATCAGGAGAGGAGATTAAGCAAAATAACCAGTTAGGTGGTATAAACCAATTTTGGACAAAGAGGTGGTAGTAAGCGATAAGGAATGAAGGATTAATTATGGAACGGAAGGGACAAATTAAGTTGGGTTAATTGGTGAGAGAAATCGTACATAAATAAAAGCAAGAGCTTGGCAATAAAAAACAAATGCATAAGCTGCCTTCACCATTCAGGATGAACATTGGGGCAAAGGTATCTGTAGTAACTCAAAAAATGTTATTTATTTCTCCATATCCTAAGGATCCATTAAACAATCAATAAGGTACGTTATATATAACATATATCCATGAAATAAATATTAAAATAACGTTAAGACGATATCCATTTTCCCCTTTTACACATTTTATATACATATAGTCTATATAGATAGTGCAACACTACCGTAAACTGGTAGGTACCATTTGTTTTTCGAAAGGGGCACTTTACATCCGCGTCTGCGTCGAACGCGTCCAACGTGGGACCCATCAATTTGCCACTTTCAAACGAAAGCTGCAAAAGGAACCGTTCACTTTGCCCCTTCCACGTGTTACCCCTTACGCTTATTTTACACCCATTTAACTCTTTCGTCTGCCCTTCCAAATAAAACAAAAATGCATTCCCCTTTCACCAATTTTCTCCTTCTCCAACCCCTTTCAAATAACTTTTCCTTTTAAAAATTAAACGCACCCTAGTACTTGTTAGAGGGCCTTATATTGGTACAATATAAATCAAAATCGTAGTGGACACGTATAAAGTTAAAATATGACAAGGCAAGACAATATCCAAAATGACAAGGTAGTTGTTAGAGATTTTCTCGAATGTCGTTTATGCATCATTTCAATTATTTCCTCAAATTTCTCGTCGATTTTTCTAGGATTTCGTCTACATGCAAGTTTTTGTATTTTATTAGTACTGGAAGATGTACCAATATAGATCGGTAGATGAAATGGTGGTGTTTGTTAGTTCGGAGAATTATAATCAAAAATTAAATTTGGAATTATTTCAAATGAATCATCCTCTTGCCCAAGAGAAAAGGATTCAAAATGAAATGCATATAAAGTTGGTGGACATATTCATTGTGTGAAGTTTTCTTGAGTCTATGTGCCACTGGCATATACATACTACTTCCTATTGCATTTGTACCTTGGCATAATTATTGTGTTATCTATAAATTCTCTATTGCATTTAGCTTGTATTTCAGAATATCCGAATCAAATTATTGTAAAATGTAGCAACTTATATTAAAACTTAAATTTAACGTTAAGTTGGCGAGTAAAGATTTGACAACTAAAGCTAGAGAAAGATGGGTAAATTCGATAGTCTTCTATGTCTTAGGAGGTAAACCTTATTATAAATTATTAAAAGACTATATTGATCGTAATTGGAACTTAGAAGGAAAATATCAGTTGTTTTCAAGGGAAAATGGGTTTTTCATTATCAAATGTGAGGATGCTGCTAACTGTGATAGAGTGTTAGAATCGGGGCCGTATTATTATAACAAACGATTATTCTATATTAAAAAATGGCAACCTGGTTTAAAATTTACTTGAGAATTCTTGCATACATTACCAATTTGTTTCGTTTGCCAAATCTGGATTTAGATTTTTGGTCGGTTAAGGCAATTCGCAGAATTACATTTACATTGGGTAACCCTTTAAAATTGGACAACGTTACAGAAAATATTGTTCAAATTTCTATGCTAGGATTTGTTGTGGAAATTGCGCCTTTGCGGAAGCGGCCAGGATCTTATTCATCCAATTACTTAAAGATGATTTCTATGGAAACAAACACAGACATGAAATCACACGTGCAAACACAAAATATTCCACCCAACCACCCTCTTTATTGATTCTCAAAACGAATTTTGTTTACACTCACTGGTTCAACATCCAACAATAAACAAACTACAAGAATCAATAATCTTATTGAGAAAGGGAAAGAATATATAGATGATTGACACTCTTGTTGGAGAAGGAGAACAATGAAGAACGACAGCTAACCCTTGAATTAATTGAGGCACCAAGCCTCTTTGTAATGACCCGGGTTTTTGGCGATCTTGGTTATCCGATATACAACACATATCGAACATCCAAGGATCGAAAATACCGGTCATTAATGAAAGAAATTAGAGGGTGAGAATAGATAAGATAGAAACTTAGAATAGAAGAAGAAGAAGAAGAACACAACATCAGAGTAACACGAACCTCACAGTGGAACGAATAACATATAATATATATATATACCATAACTTGAAATATACATCTGTACTTGAATATACATCATTATCAAAGTACAACACTTACAACACAGCGGAAGTAAACTATAGCTATATGATCCTGAAGCCTCCTGCTCCAGCTCTTCGAGTGTACCTGTAAAATCCCGACTACTTGACTGCCCGTACAAATTTAGGCACCCAAGAGTTTAGGGAAGACAAAACAAAATAAACTCCGGGTCAGTCATGGGACTGGTATGAGTAAATCAGTTTAAAACAGTTCGAACAAGTAAACGATATCTCATAAGACCACGCCGTATAACGGAACGGGTTTTTCCCTTATGAGAATCCAAATTATCTTTATATTAAAAACCCTTTTGATATTATAATAATGTCTATCAACCACAGTATAATAATCATTTAGCAGAAACACTTTCATCTCACGTTCTACATATATAGCATACAATCAAAACCGCAAGCACGTATTGGGTAATGGATTTCCAACTATGACAAGGTATGGAACCACCTTTCGCTAATGTATCTCTAGAGTGGAATACACTGGGTTCAACAAGAACATCTTGCAACCCGGCCACACATGACCGACCACTCATTTCGCTTGAGTGTACCGAATGTATATCACCAACGGTTGGGATCAGCAACCGTTTCCCGAATGGGACAGCATCAACAATAGATTTTTAGAAGTAAATGAAACTCTAGATCAGGTGATTATACACCCTACTTTGGTGCGACCGACTTAGCCATGCAGCCTGCCCGATTTTTGTCATTTACCAGATGTGAGGCTAGAAGCTACGCTTTATCATCACACCAGATTCACTTTGAATGCCACATCGTCAAATCCATCAAATCATCAATTGACATTCTCAACCATACATTATGTGTTAGCTAAAAGAAGTTTCCTTCTCCGCTTCCACTCTTGGTACGGTTGGAGAAATCAATATACGTGATCGTCTGGAAATACTCTATCAGACATCCGTCCATACAAGTCACCCAGGAACAGGATGAACCGAAGGTACTATTCAGTATATCCATCTTAGGCACTATTATCTAAGACTTATACAATAGCCCTTGCACTTTACTCCGTTTTCAATTTTCTTTGGCATATATGATTCACAACGCTTATGCCAATACAGAGTGGTTCTTTGGATAATAATCCAACCGGTCTCTCCATATTAACAACGTTAAAATGGTCAAAACTTCGATAGTCTGTGATTTAACCATCAAAGAAAAACAGGTGTGCAAACAACGATATTATTTCCAAATGGAAATTCTATCAATCAATCATCAATCATATATATATATATTTCTAAATATATATATTCATATTTCCTATTTCAATATTTGATTACGTTTCTGATTCTATTTGGAAAACATTTCCAAATCTTCTTTACTTGGATTTAAACAGATGTTTAAATCAACATCGCGATGACAACTCAAACCACTATACTTATTTACTAAATTCACTTAACCACTTTCACTCTCGAACCTTAACCATTTCTAAATTAAAACGAAGTCAGTCAAGTCGGGATATAACTACTTCTCAGACCTTAACTGAACAACATTTCAAATCTCGAAATAGGTTAAGTTCATCTTTTAACTCTTTAACACTTCCTTACGTAACTCTCGTTCGAATAAACCTCTATTTGATAACTTGTCCCTTCGAATAACTATATTTGATAATCCCTCTTACGAATAATTAGATTCGATTAACCTTTCTTCGGATAAAACAAATTCAATTAACTCTATTTATTTAACCCTAATCGATTAACTCTATTTGATAACTCTAGTTCAATTAACTCCTTTGGATTAACTCTATTTGCCTAACTCTTTTTGATTTACTCTATTCACTTAACTCCTGTGGAATAAACTATATTCGATAACTCCTCTAACTCTATTCGAATAAACTATATTCGATTAACTCCTTTCAAATAACTAGATTCGATTAACTCCTTTCGAATAAACTATATTCGATTAACTCTAACTTTTGATACCATATTCGATTAAATCTATTCGAATAACTAAATTCGATTAACTCCTTTCGAACAGACTATATTCGATTAACTCTTTTAACTCTATTTATTTTCTAAATATTTCCTTTTAAATTCTATTTGTAAATGCTTTTACAAATACCTCCTTTTCGATTTCATTTGTAAAGGTTTTACAAATATTCCTCTTTCGATTCCATTTGTAAATGGTTTGCAAACATTTCTCTTTCTATTTGTTTGACAAATATTTCCTTTATATTTGATTTCACAAATATATCTCCCCTATGTTTGTTTTACAAATATAATTACTCTATAAATGTTTTACACATATATTTCCTCTATATTTGTTTTACAAACATATTTCTTCCATAAATATTTTACAAATATATTTCTTTAATTTTCAAATTAATTCCTTTTATGAAATCCTCTTTCTTTTACATATAAAATCTAGTGATTTTATATAAATAATCTATTTTCAAAATCCACTTTGAAAATCCCCTTCCCACATCCAGTATTTCTTATGGTATTTAACATACCATATAACAACGATAAATATCATCCAAACACACATAATCAACAACAGATTATATATCACATCATATATCACAATATATGAATCACAGTAAAATAAATGTCGAGGAATCTAGTTGGATTCCTCCAATATGTTTCCCTGCATCACAGATGTTAAACAATATAGATAACATCACTTTCAGTTCCATATGATATATTCTGTTAAATAGAATCAAATATAGAAATTCAACTAACTGACTAGCAGTTCAATCAAACAGTCAACACACAGTCAATCAGCCAATATTTAACAGTTCTAAAAATACAACATGAAATTATAAACTGTTCAGAGTTAGTGAGATTTACTCACATTTGCAGTTCATCATTAAAGAACGATAAACTGTAGTTTGATTTGAATCAAATAATTTATTTCGCCATAAATTCAAACGGGCTCCAATCCACTCCCAGTCAGTTTCATTGTGGAGTGCTCATCCATACGATCCTATCGGATCTTGTTTTGTCCAATTCTGATATCGTATGATGAAGTTACACATTATAAAAGTTAATACACATTTAAATAAAACTAACTAAATTATATTTCTTCTAACTGGGCTCACTATTTAGGCCCAAACCCACCTTTAAAACTAAGGCCTGAAATTCCTTCTTTGAAACTCAGATCCACTGACCCGTTTCACTACTCCTTCTTCCCTGTATCAACTCACGAATTCCACTCCAGGCTTCAGCAAACCATTTCTGAACATTCTTCTCCTTCAATCGATCAACCAACTTAGACATCACGGTGCTTTCCTCCACCGCTCTACCTTCCTAGCACCATAACCTCAAACTCGAAACATCAGTAAATCGCGAGTCCAGCTTTGGAGTTCGCTACCGCTCCAAAGAACAGATCGACACTTCATGATTTCGAATCCTCCCATTTTCCATCAGCAGATGTGGTCTTACCTCACGAATCCATATCCGAACCCATTTCGATTTACAGCGTCTTCAATCTCCTAATGTTTCTAACCCTAGGTTCGCTGTACTCCATCCACGAACCAGAAATTTTCATCGAGCTCATAAATACCCATATGAGATGGAACGACAGCTTCAGTTGAATCCAAATATACTTACTTTGTAATTTCTGGAATTTTATAGGAATTTAGATGAATTTTTTTGAAAGCTGGAAATTTGGTTTTGGAGAATAAAAGTAGCAGCGCCATTTTTTTCCTCTGTTGACTTCGGGGAAAAATAGTTTTAGGGTTTAATGAAAAGGGTGGGATATTTATAGGAAATTTTAATATTTTTCTATTAAATATTTTATTTTATTTTAAGCGATCGCTGTTTGTATATGTCTTCTAAAAATCCATACGGTCACATACGATACCCAAAAATCACGAAACTGGACATGCAGCTACAGCTCGACATCACAGTCCCAACGAAAATGGTTTCGTCGATTTCCGACTCCGTATGCTCACACAGCGTATTTTTAACCATCGAAATACTGACTGTTTTTCACTCTAAAAATCCGTATGACCACACAGTGACTGTAAAAATCACGAAACTGGAAATCTAACAACTATTTGACATTGCGGATCCAACAAAATTAGTTTCGTCGAATTCCGACTTCTTTTGCAAAAGTGGCTTATTTTTAAAGCTCTGAATGACCCATTTAAATACATAAATATTTTTAAATATAATTAAATTAAATTAAATATAAATAAATTTATATTATCGTATATATTCACAACAGAATATCATACAACTCTAGAATATTCCTCTATGAATTTCTAACTTGATATTTTCAAATCTGGGTCAACCCGATATTCGATTTATATTGAAATTCCTTTTTAAAATATAAACAATTCCTTTATAAATTATAAAGTAATTCCACAGCGACTTTTCTAAAATTTGATTTGGACATATCTCAAAATCTACATGACGAAATCCCGATTTTTCTCTTCCACTAGAAAGATATACTCCACCAGCTCCACACGTTTCTTGTTTCACATAAATCTGATTTAAAACGGACCCTGTACATTTAGTTGAAGTTCAAATCGCCAAATCGCGAACTACAACGCCATTTAAAGCTCGATTTTAATTATAATATACTTATACGTTCAAACTGTCGTTTATATAATATATTCGTTATTCAAATTAAATTCCGAGTTGAATTAAATATCACAGATGATCCAGTTCAAACCATATCGCCATTTCAGCCAATTCTGATTATTTCTGAATTAAATATATTATTTAATTTATTATTTTAATTAAATATTCACCATTATTTAATTCCGCGACTATTTAATTCATTATATCACCGTTTATATAATTAAATAAAATAATTATAATACCTTTGCCAATGCGGGTCATTACAATCTTCCCCATTTAAAATAATTTCGTCCTCGAAATTGCTAAGGTAGAGAACGACTCTATCGACTGGTTAAAACATATTTGTTCACTTCTTAACTTCAGTTTCAACTGAACCAAATTAATTTCAATTAAATTATTAATTAATTCTTATCAATGAAAATTTTCAAAAATCCTTTAAATTTTCTAACGCCTTAACTTTTCGAAAAAAAATCGCCATAACCTCCTTTGTACAGGTCAATTGGTCAAACTCCAACTCGCCTCTCTGGGCCATCTCCAACCCAAAAGAAAATCAAACAGCCAAGCGGCTTGCCAATTCGGCTCATAAATCTTATATCCAATTGAAATATAAACCTGTACCTTTTGTCGGGCATATCAACTCTATTACTTCCATATGCTATCAACTCAGCATATACCAATGTTATCCCAATCAAATTATGAAATCACTTTTATCTCCACTACAACCATTCGCTTATCCAAGCCACATTTCATTTCAAACTCAAGTTTTATTCTTGATTCCACTCTCTTATAAATCCCACTTACTTGATTATCACATTACACTTCAAATTTGAATCTCACAATCCAATTTGTCTTGATATCATTCTAATTCAACCTCAGTTACCACTTTACTGGCTTTACTTTAATTCAATTTTGATTTCACAAATTTCTGTTAAATTTGTTTTTAATTCAAACAGTCTTTCCCTGGGAGTTTTTAAATAGTTTACTCTTTTCAAAAATCAAATTTTCCTTTTGAACTTGTCACTGAGCCCTTAATTAATATTCCATTAGTTAAATCACTTCTCTATTTCTTTATCAATATTTGTTAACCAAATATTTTCAATAACCATATTGGCCTTTTATGTTATTTGGAAAACATTTCTGAATATCGCCTTCCTTTATTTTCTAAACTTTAGAAAATATATGCTATTTATAATTGGAAAATATTCCAATTACTTATCTCTTTTCCAATCTCGTTTATTTCTATACTTAGGAAATATTATTTATTATATTTCCAAGCTTACACTTATTTGGGTTAAAACAGATGTTGCGTAAAACATCGTTACGACAACCTAAATACTATATTCAACTAACTCTTATTTAACATTGATTTTCGAGCCTGGAATCTTACTATTTATTTGTTAATAATGAAATCAATCAAGTTGGGGTATAACTACCTCTCGGACCTTGACTGAATAACATTTATAACGTCAAAACAGTTATGACTACTTACTCGAATAATCAATACCATACAACTACTTATTTACTTTTAAACACGTATACGCTTCCTTTTTCTATTCTTACTAGAATTTATTCTTAGTCTTCCTATTTGATTTTACTTTTCTATTTCTAAGTTCGTTTCCTTATCGACTTCTATATATATATATATATATATATATATATATATATATCGATACGTTGATTTCTAACTATCAAATTTTCTTAAAAATATTCTAACTCCTTAAATTCCCGGAAAATTTTTCCATAACCTCCTTTGTACCGGGAGCATCGGGATATTTCAAATAGCCTCCCATGGCCCTCACTAATCCAAAAGAAAAAGAAAAAGCCGAGCAGCTAGCCGATTAGGCGCATAAAATCTCATATACGAATTAAATACGTACCTTTTTGTCGAGCATTCTATTTATATACCTTCATACCATATCCATACCTATCTCATGTATATTTATACCTGCCCAATCTATTTTAACAATACCTGATCATTTTAACTCAATTCGTTAATTAATTTGTTAATTAACTCTTTTTAGTCTATTTCACTTTTATATTTGAACATGACATGTTCAATATATTTTAACTTGCTTATTAACTAAATTGAATCCAAATTTCAAATTTAAGTTCTATATTCGATTTCGAATATCCATTAACAAATCCAATTCAGCTTTCAAAGTTCAACTTTAAATTCAAAACTCGACTAACTAATTCCTCTTCGACTTAGTTAATTCTATTCAATTTCTATTCAAATTTTATATCACTTCTATTATTCAAATCTATATATCAAATTCTATATAATAAATCCCATTTGAATTTCTATATTCAAATTTTATATATTCAAATTTTATATTATAAATCCCATTTTGAAATTCAACACAACTTGTCTTTCCCAAAAAAAATTCAAAACAGTATCTCTGGTTGTAATTCGTCACTTACAACTCAAAAATGAATACTGATGATGCAGCTGTCATCATCAGAATCTATTTTCCAGCGATCGAAGTGATTTCAATACTATAAAATCATTTCTAAACATTTCCACTTTGAAATTCATTTCAAAATATAATTCACACTGTTTGTAAAATAATTTAAAATCTCCCAGGATCTTAAATTTTCCTTATCTTTAATCCAAATCCATTTACAAACACTTATCCAATTTTCCAGAGTTTTAATTCAATTTCTGATTTAAATTCAGATTTAACTCATCTGATTCCACGTATTTCACTTATATGAATTCTGATTGGTTATTTACATAACCATTCAATTCATAATCTTACTCGATTATAATAACAACCAATATATCCACTATATTATAATTTTGATATATATATCTTCTCTATATAAAGATATACCTTGGGTAAATTTATTTTAATTTACCCTCTTTTCAAAACATATCGTGTCGACCCATCGTATTCGAGTGTTTATAAACTCCTACCGATACAGTGGATCAAACTGATCGACCAGAACTCATAAACTACTCAACCAATAAATCACCATAATATAAAACAATTTTTATATCAATAACAAATACGTTCACTCGTATATATACACTCAACTCAATCTAGGGTATTGCTAACCCTATCTCTACTGAGTCACGCCACAGAGCCAAGGTAATTCTTAACTTAAGCTCTGATACCAACTGTAGTGACCCGGGTTTTTGGCGATCTTGGTTATCCGATATACAACACATATCGAACATCCAAGGATCGAAAATACCGGTCATTAATGAAGGAAATTAGAGGGTGAGAATAGATAAGATAGAAACTTAGAATAGAAAAAGAAGAAGAACACAACATCAGAGTAACACGAACCTCACAGCGGAATGAATAACATATAATATATATAACATAACTTGAAATATACATCTGTACTTGAATATACATCATTATCAAAGTACAACACTTACAACACAGCGGAAGTAAAATATAGCTATATGATCCTGAAGCCTCCTGCTCCAGCTCTTCGAGTGTATATGTAAAATCCTGACTACTTGACTGCCCGTACAAATTTAGGCACCCAAGAGTTTAGGGAAGACAAAAAAAATAAACTCCGGGTCAGTCATGGGACTGGTATGAGTAAATCAGTTTAAAACAGTTCGAACAAGTAAAGATATCTCATAAGACCACGCCGTATAACGGAACGGGTTTTTCCCTTATGAGAATCCAAATTATCTTTATATCAAAAACCCTTTTGATATTATAATAATGTCTATCAACCACAGTATAATAATCATTTAGCTGAAACGCTTTCATCTCACGTTCTACATATATAGTATACAATCAAAACCGCAAGCACGTATTGGGTAATGGATTTCCAACTATGACAAGGTATGGAACCACCATTCGCTAATGTACCTCTAGAGAGGAATACACTGGGTTCAACAAGAACATCTTGCAACCGGGCCACACATGACCGACCACTCATTTCGCTTGAGTGTATCGAATGTATATCACCAACGGTTGGGATCAACAACCGTTTCCCGAACGGGACAGCATCAACAATAGATTTTTAGAAGTAAATGAAACTCTAGATCAGGTGATTATACACCCTACTTCGATGCGACCGACTTATCCATACTGCCTGCCCGATTTCTGTCATTTACCAGATGTGAGGCTAGAAGCTACGCTTTATCATCACAACAGATTCACTTTGAATGCCACATCGTCAAATCCATCAAATCACCGATTGACGTTCTCAACCATACATTATGTGTTAGCTAAAAGAAGTTTCCTTCTCCGCTTCCACTCTTGGTACAGTTGGAGAAATAAATGTACGTGATCGTCTGGAAATACTCTGTCAGACATCCGTCCATACAAGTCACCCAGGAACAGGACGAACCGAAGGTACTATTCAGTATATCCATCTTAGGCACTGTTATATAAGACTTATACAATAGCCCTTGCACTTTACTCCGTCTTCAATTTTCTTTGGCATATATGATTCGCAACGCTTATGCCAATACACAGTGGTTCTTTGGATAATAATCCAACCGGTCTCTCCATATTAACAACGTTAAAATGGTCAAAACTTCGATAGTCTGTGATTTGACCATCAAAGAAAAACAGGTGTGCAAACAACGATATTATTTCCAAATGGAAATTCTATCAATCAATCATCAATCATATATATATCTAAATATATATATTCATATTTCCTATTTCAATATTTGATTACGTTTCTGATTCTATTTGGAAAACATTTCCAAATCTTCTTTACTTGGATTTAAACAGATGTTTAAATCAACATCGCGATAACAACTCAAACCACTATACTTATTTACTAAATTCACTTAACCACTTTCACTCTCGAACCTTAACCATTTCTAAATTAAAACGAAGTCAATCAAGTTGGGGTATAACTACCTCTCAGACCTTAACTGAACAACATTTCAAATCTCAAAATAGGGTAAGTTCATCTTTTAACTCTTTAACACTTCCTTACGTAACTCTCGTTCGAATAAACCTCTATTTGATAACTCCTCCCTTCGAATAACTATATTTGATAATCCCTCTTACGAATAACTAGATTCGATTAACCTTTCTTCGGATAAACCAAATTCAATTAACTCTATTTATTTAACCCTAATCGATTAACTCTATTCAATAACTCTATTTCGATTAACTCCTTTGGATTAACTCTATTTGCCTAACTCTTTTTGATTTACTCTATTCACTTAACTCCTGTCGAATAAACTATATTCGATAACTCCTCTAACTCTATTCGAATAAACTATATTCGATTAACTCCTTTCAAATAACTACATTCGATTAACTCCTTTCAAATAAACTATATTCGATTAACTCTAACTTTTGAATACCATATTCGATTAACTCTATTCGAATAACTAAATTCGATTAACTCCTTTCGAACAAACTATATTCGATTAACTCTTTTAACTCTATTTATTTTCTAAACATTTCCTTTTAAATTCTATTTGTAAATGGTTTTACAAATACCTCCTTTTCGATTTCATTTGTAAAGGTTTTACAAATATTCCTCTTCGGATTCCATTTGTAAATGGTTTGCAAACATTTCTCTCTATTTGTTTGACAAATATTTCATTTATATTTGATTTCACAAATATATCTCCCCTATGTTTTTTTTACAAATATAATTCCTCTATAAATGTTTTACACATATATTTCCTCTATATTTGTTTTACAAACATATTTCTTCCATAAATGTTTTACAAATATATTTCTTTTGATTTTCAAATTAATTCCTTTTATGAAATCCTCTTTCTTTTACATAAAAAATCCAGTGATTTTATATAAATAATCCACTTTGAAAATCCCCTTCCCACATCCAGTATTTCTTATGATATTTAACATACCATATAACAACGATAAATATCGTCCAAACACACATAATCAACAACAGATTATATATCACATCATATATCACAGTATATGAATCGCAGTAAAATAAATGTCGAGGAATCCAGTTGGATTCCTGCAACCTGTTTCCCTGCATCACAGATGTTAAACAATATAGATAACATCACTTTCAGTTCCATATGATATGTTCTGTTAAACAGAATCAAATATAGAAATTCAACTAACTGACTAGCAGTTCAATCAAACAGTCAACTCACAGTCAATCAGCCAATATTTAACAGTTCTAAAAATACAACATGAAATTATAAACTGTTCAGAGTTAGTGAGATTTACTCACATTTGCAGTTCATCGTTAAAGAACGATAAACTGTAGTTTGATTTGAATCAAACAATTTATTTCTCCATAAATTCAAACGGGCTCCAATCCACTCCCAGTCAGTTTCATTGTGGAGTGCTCGTCCATACGATCCTATCGGATCTTGTTTTGTCCAATTCTGATATCGTATGACGAAGTTACGCATTATAGAAGTTAATACACATTTAAATAAAAATAACTAAATTATATTTCTTCTAACTGGGCTCACCATTTAGGCCCAAACCCACCTTTAAAACTAAGGCCCGAACTTCCTTCTTTGAAACTCAGATCCACTGACCCGTTTCACTACTCCTTCTTCCCTGTATCAACTCACGAATTCCACTCCTGGCTTCAGCAAACCATTTCTGAACATCCTTCTCCTTCAATCGATTAACCAACTTGGACATCACGGTGCTTTCCTCCACCGCTCTACCTTCCTAGCACTGTAACCTCAAACTCGAAACATCAGTAAATCGCGAGTCCAGCTTCGGAGTTCGCTACCGCTCCAAAGAACAGATCGACACTTCATGATTTCGAATCCTCCCATTTTCCGTCAGCAGATGTGGTCTTACCTCACGAATCCATATCCGAACCCATTTCGATTTACAGCGTCTTCAATCTCTTAATGTTTCGAACCCTAGGTTCGTTGTACTCCATCCACGAACTAGAAATTTTCATCGAGCTCATAAATACCCATATGAGATGGAACGACAGCTTCAGTTGAATCCAAATATACCTACTTTGCAATTTCTGGAATTTTATAGGAATTTAGATGAATTTTTTTGAAAGCTGGAAATTTGGTTTTGGAGAATAAAAGTAGCGGCGCCATTTTTTTCCTCTGTTGACTTCGGGGAAAAATAGTTTTAGGGTTTAATGAAAAGGGTGGGATATTTATAGGAAATTTTAGTATTTTTCTATTAAGTATTTTATTTTATTTTAAGCGATCGTTGTTTGCATATGTCTTCTAAAAATCCATACGGTCACATACGATACCCAAAAATCACGAAACTGGACATGCAGCTATAGCTCGACATCATGGTCCCAACGAAACTGGTTTCGTCGAATTCCGACTCCGTATACTTACACAGCGTATTTTTAACCGTCGAAATACTGACTGTTTTTCACTCTAAAAATCCGTACGAGCACACAGTGACTCTAAAAATCACGAAACTTGAAATCTAACAACTATTTGACATTGCGGATCCAACAAAATTAGTTTCGTCGAATTCCGACTTCGTTTGCAAAAGTGGCTTATTTTTAAAGCTCTGAATGACCCATTTAAATATATAAATATATTTAAATATAATTAAATTAAATATAAATAAATTTATATTATCGTATATATTCACAACAGAATATCATACAGCTCTAGAATATTCCTCTATGAATTTCTAACTTGATATTTTCAAATCTGGGTCAACCCGATATTCGATTTATATTGAAATTCCTTTTTAAAATATAAACAATTCCTTTATAAATTATAAAGGAATTCCACAGCGACTTTTCTAAAATTTGATTTGGACATATCTCAAAATCTACACGACGAAATCCCGATTTTTCTCTTCCACTAGATAGATATACTCCACCAGCTCCACACGTTTCTTGTTTCACAGAAATCCGATTTAAAACGGACCCTGTACATTTAGTTGAAGTTCAAATCGCCAAATCGCGAACTGCAGCGCCATTTAAAGCTCGATTTTAATTATAATATACTTATACGTTCAAACTGTCGTTTATATAATATATTCGTTATTCAAATTAAATTCCGAGTTGAATTAAATATCACAGATGATCCAGTTCACACCATATCGCCATTTCAGCCAATTCTGATTATTTCAGAATTAAATATTCACCATTATTTAATTCCATGACCATTTAATTCATTATATCACCGTTTATATAATTAAATAAATAAATTATAATACCTCTGCCAATGCGGGTCATTACACTTTCTAGGACACCAAGCCCTAGAGACACACAGTCGCCACTCTATTCGGTCATACATTAATCCAACCCTATGTGCTGCTTTTATAGGAGAATAGAAGGCCTAGGCATATTCCCAATTTGCCCCTTCAATACTTACAGAACAAGTCACAGAAAGACCAAGTCAAAACCGCAGAAAACCCGCTCAGACGTCTGACCAATATATGTCAGACGTCTGTCCATGCTCTCAGGTTACCAAAACCCTGACAACAGACGTCTGACCGAATGCTATCAAACGTCCGTGCTAAAGCTCGACACAGAACTGCTCCTCCTTGCCTTCTTTCTGCTTCTACAACATCTCCACTATTGCCAAGCACATCCACGCCTCGTCTCCTTCAACATATGTGATTTCATGTCACAAATCACAACAATCCACCTTGATATGAAATCGCATCACATCAAACGAACTTCCAACACATAAGTCATCTAGCTCTTTCAACGACACTTTCTCTCAATTAAAACCAACCTCGATTTACAGGCAACGAGATACACCCCACCTGTTCCGAGTACAAGGACTCAATTGATTTCAGGGCAACAATCACACCCAGTCGATTTGAAAGGACTACGACCACACCTCAATTACAAACACAACCCACCACCTGCAAAAGATGCATCTACCACCTGAGCTGCACCGTGCATAAACCAACAGTCTAAAAATGCTTGCAATTCCACAATGACACCCGTCTACCACTTGACCTGAGCTCCTATTTCGATCATCCCAGATCCCTCCAGCATCATCAACGTGAAGACCCCTGTCGAACACATCAGCAGTGACCAAATTAACCTCTCCACCTTGCTGTGGATTAGGTTCTTCAACCATCACTCACCTTCCACATCGACACCCGTCTATCACTTGACCTGAGCTCCTTCCTCGATCACTCCTGATCCCTCGAGCATCATCTACGTGAAGATCCCTGTCGAAAACATGAACCGAATCACCAAGTTATAGGAAAATCAAACCAATTGCCAACATCTTCGTCTTCTTCCATCTTCCCTCATCCACATCGGAGGGCTTCTCTTCATCTCCATCAACCAAACCATTGAGGCCTTCAAATCCCCAATCAAAATTAGTCATCATCAACAGCGCCATCATATCCGACATAAAAAAATCAATTTTTTTCAAAAAAAATCAATTTTTTTCCAAACAAAAGTCATTTTTTTCCAATCCAAAATCACTCTAAGCTTTGCGATGATCTAGCTCTGATACCAACTGTTGTGAAAATTGCGCCTTTGCGGAAGCGACCAGGATCTTATTCATCCAATTACTTAAAGATTATTTCTATGGAAACAAACACAAATATGAAATCACATGCGCAAACACAAAATATTCCACCCAACCACCCTCTTTTTTGATTCTCAAAACGAATTTTGTTTACACTCACTGGTTCAACAACCAACAATAAACAAACTACAAGAATCAATAACCTTATTGAGAAAGGGAAAGAATATATAGATGACTAACACTCTTATTGGAGAAGGAGAACAATGAAGAATGACGGCTAACCCTTGGATTAATTGGAGGCACCAATCCTCTCTAGGGCACTAAGCCCTAGAGGCACGCAGCCGCCACTCTATTCGGTCATACATTAATCCAACCCTATGTGCTGCTTTTATAGGAGAATAGAAGGCCTAAGCAAATTCCCAATTTGCCCCTTCAATACTTGTAGAAAAAGTCACAGAAAGACCAAGTCAAAACCACATAAAACCCGCTCAGACATCTGACCAACATATGTCAGACGTCTGTCCATGCTCTCGGGTTACCAAAACCCTGACAACAGACGTTTGACCGAATGCTATCAGACGTCTGAGCTGAAGCTCAACACAGAACTGCTCCTCCTTGTCTTCTTTCTGCTTCTACAACATCTCCACTATTGCCAAGCACATCCACGCCTCGTCTCCATCAACATATGTGATTTCATGTCACAAATCACAACACTCCACCTTGATATGAAATCGCATCACATCAAATGAACTTCCAACACATAAGTCATCTAGCTCTTTCAACGACACTTTCTCTCAATTAAAACCAACCTCGATTTACAGGCAACGAGATACACCCCACCTGTTCCGAGTACAAGGACTCAATTGATTTCAGGGAAACAATCACACCCAGTCGATTTGAAAGGACTACGACCACACCTCAATTACAAACACAACCCACCACCTGCAAAAGATGCATCTACCACCTGAGCTGCACCGTGCATAAACCAACAGTCTAAAAATGCTTGCAATTCCACAATGACACCCGTCTACCACTTGACCTGAGCTCCTATTTCGATCATCCCAGATCCCTCCAGCATCATCAACGTGAAGACCCCTGTCGAACACATCAGCAGTGACCAAATTAACCTCTCCACCTTGCTGTGGATTAGGTTCTTCAACCATCACTCACCTTCCACATCGACACCCGTCTATCACTTGACCTGAGCTCCTTCCTCGATCACTCCTGATCCCTCGAGCATCATCTACGTGAAGATCCCTGTCGAAAACATGAACCGAATCACCAAGGTATAGGAAAATCAAACCAATTGCCAACATCTTCGTCTTCTTCCATCTTCCCTCATCCACATCGGAGGGCTTCTCTTCATCTCCATCAACCAAACCATTGAGGCCTTCAAATCCCCAATCAAAATTAGTCATCATCAACAGCGCCATCATATCCGACATAAAAAAATCAATTTTTTTCAACAAAAAATCAATTTTTTTCCAAACAAAAGTCAATTTTTTCCAATCCAAAATCACTCTAAGCTTTGCGATGATCTAGCTCTGATACCAACTGTTGTGAAAATTGCGCCTTTGCGGAAGCGACCAGGATCTTATTCGTCCAATTACTTAAAGATTATTTCTATGGAAACAAACACAAATATGAAATCACACGCGCAAACACAAAATATTCCACCCAACCACCCTCTTTATTGATTCTCAAAACGAATTTTGTTTACACTCACTGGTTCAACAACCAACAATAAACAAACTACAAGAATCAATAACCTTATTGAGAAAGGGAAAGAATATATAGATGACTAACACTCTTATTGGAGAAGGAGAACAATGAAGAACGACGGCTAACCCTTGGATTAATTGGAGGCACCAATCCTCTCTAGGGCACTAAGCCCTAGAGGCACGCAGCCGCCACTCTATTCGGTCATACATTAATCCAACCCTATGTGCTGCTTTTATAGGAGAATAGAAGGCCTAGGAAAATTCCCAATTTTCCCCTTTAATACTTGTAGAAAAAGTCACAGAAAGACCAAGTCAAAACCACATAAAACCCGCTCAGACATCTGACCAATATATGTCAGACGTCTGTCCATGATCTCGGGTTACCAAAACCCTGACAATAGACGTTTGACCGAATGCTATCAGACGTCTGTGCTGAAGCTCGACACAGAAATGCTCCTCCTTGCCTTCTTTCTTCTTCTACAACATCTCCACTATTGCCAAGCACATCCACGCCTCGTCTCCATCAACATATGTGATTTCATGTCACAAATCACAACATGATTCTAGTGGAAATTAACTTTGATTTTAAATTTCCTAGTGTTATTCCTATTCAATGTTGTAATGGTGAGATAATCTGGCAGAAAGTTGTTTATGAGTGGTTTCCTTTAATTTGTTCTAACTGTAATGTGTTTGGTCATTCAAATGCAATTTGTAAAGCCAGTAAAGTTTGGGTTTCTATAGTGGATGGTAATTGTGTGAGAGAGATGGAAATTTAGAAAATCCGGTTAACATGAGTAAATATGGTTTTGAATTGGTTGAAAAAGCTATGATTTTAGAAAATAACGATAATTCAGTGAAAGCTCGTAATAAAAATAGTGGTGAATGTGGAGTAAATTACATGCAACTGGATAGCATGAATGTTTCAGCTAAGGGCTACAAGGAAAAGGAGTTCATATTAGGTTCTACAGCTGGTAATGCCAAAGTAAGTACATATGTTAATGTTAATCCTTTTAGTATTCTCGATGCTTATGATGTGAGTAATCAGGATAAAGGGAATGGAAATGAAAAGGAGGTAGTTCAGTGTAATGTAGTTATTAAGGATACAGAAAATGATAGCATGCAAGATAAGGCTGTTTGTATGGGAATGAGAGAGGATTATAATGGAATACAAATTAGTGAATATGTTGCAAACAAGGAAAGATTGATTAGCATTTGGGATTGCGGTGATATTCTAAACTGTTAAGATGCTGCAAGTAAAGAAATTTTAATGAATGAATCTGACAGTTCTTACAGCTCTTCATGTAGTTTTAAAAAGAGAAGAACTAAACTTCAATCTAGTAAGTTCAAAAAGGGTAATAAGATGGTAATTGATGAACCCTTGGTGGAGACTAACCTAGATTGGGTTAAACTTATATCTCAAATTCAAACTCGATCCAAAACCAAAAAAGTTAAGGAAGAAGGAGGTAATTCTGGAGGTGTTATTAAAGGAGGTGTATTCAAAAAAGTGAGTTAATATTCTATTTCCTTTTGTCCGCCTATAGGATAGTTGTGGTTTGTTTATGTTTTGGTTCATTTCTTCTGATTTCCCAAGCTGTTCGGGTTGAGACTATGAATTCTGGTTGTCTTCATGTTGGATTCTTCTCAGGATCTGTGTTGCTTTGTTGTGGTTAAGTACTCTGGTTATTTTTCTTGTCACTATTGTGCCATAATGTGCTGATGTTTGATTCTATGGATGGCTATTGTTTTTGCAGCTGCTCCCCTTTGAGCTGGGTATAAATTATTATGCTTACGAGTTCGAGTCCTTCCTAGCAAGGCAATTCTGTTTTATTGTATCTCTTGGAGTTTAATGCAAGTTGTACTTTATCATTATCTTATTTTGTTTTGTTGCAGTGTCTAATTAGATTGAGCTGGGTTTGTTATTTAATTTTATATAGTATTCGTTTTGTGTATGTCAGTTATTTGTAACCAGCTCGATCAACTACTTGTACTCTGTTTTATTGTAATATAAGTACCCTTTTATTTCAAAAAAAAAAACAATAACTAATTTTATTTTATACTTACCACAATATGATCTCTCCACCTTTCGACAATTCCTGAAATTGTCTCTCTAGTAACATCCCAACCAGCTCCAGTTTTATTGCACATAAACTCCCATTTTACCCAATCTCTTTTTATACTATCGTGCTTGTGTCTAATTTTTTCCCTTTATGAACCGGAGCTGCATTTGGCATTGTTTCTTCAACACCATTGGATTTGAGCATGATTGACTTATGAATTTGTTTTCTGTGTTTACCGCAAGCCCCATACAATTCGATGGAACATTTGAGAAACAACGTTGTGGATTCAGAATTCCACTGACATGCTTGTTTCCGACTGCTTAAAGTCATCTGTATATCCTGAAAATAATGTAAAAATGAAAGTTGGTAAAAATAAATATATTATATAAAATGTAGTAATAAAAACGAATGTAACGATCAATACCTAAATTGGATAATGGATTGGAGTAGAAAATTAGGAAGAATTTTAGATTTGGTGTTATTTGTAAGGTAAAGCCAAGTTTGTGAGTGTGGAAGAGAGAATAGGAGAGGTGAGGGGGTGTAAAGAGGCTGCCAACAGAAGTAGACATTGGCATCGGACGGGTCGGACGCTAATGTTATTTTTTGAGCCATTGGGCTCAGTGGTTAGAATTTGGATTTTAACCAATGGGGCGTCCGAGGCATCAAACGCCCATGCAACTATAAAATGAAATTTCTACCTACGAATGTTACCAACATGTTCGTTCAAGTTCAAACAAATTTATATAGATCAAAATGAGGCATAATTAAATTTAACTTGCATGATGATGTTAGTATAACATGAGTGAGTTTTAAACACTCGTCTCGGCGTGGATCTAAAATTGACGACTATAATGACCCATATTTAAATAATTAGATATTTAAATATTGATTGGTAATTGATTGAGTAACAGTGCCAATAGGTGATTTTCCATAAACGATCGAATTAGGACTTGGGACTAGTTCCATTGAGTCCAGATTGTTCATTACGAGAAGAAAAAGGGTCACTATATTTCGAGATAGGGCGATTCAAGAGTCAAAACCATCTCGAAACACGCATAAAATTGTTGTCTCAGAGCGCGGTCTTGGATTGCGACGAAACTCGTACCATCTTAACAGTGTTGTTGAGATAATCCTACAGTCAAGATTCATGATGATTGGATGTGTAGTTTGACCGTACAATCTCGAAACATGCGTCGATTTCTTTTTGATGATTTAAACAAAAATGGTGAAAAGACATTAACTAGATAGACTAAATTCTAAATGCGATAGGGAAAAGCAAACCCGACCAGTATATTCTTTCATCCCAAAACGTGAATCGATGTTTCCTCAAATCAAGTCCTCCGCTTTATATTTTCTTTTAATTATCTAAACAGCCAAATCCGGTTACTATAAAATGGAGATCCACCCTCCATTGAAATCTCCTTGTCGATCTCAACATCCGCATATTGATTTGGTAGTGAACGCTGGTAGTTGACATCGGGTGCTTAGATTTAGGGCTTGAGATTTCATTCCGTGTGATTGGATTTAGAGGATGTCAAGGGAGGCAATGAGTTAGGGTACAAGAATGTGAAGACCCAAATTATTAATGACGATAATAATTAGATTATAGGTTAGTTTAAGCATAAAATTAATAAATTATAAAAAAAGGAAAAATGTAAACAAGAGGCCAGTGGAAAGGAGGCAAATTAATTCTTAAATGGATGGACATAAGAAAGCATGTAGAAACTAGTGGGTAAAAATATATGTTTAAGGATACATATCCTTATTGATATAACTGGATTTCTTCTAAAAAGATCACGTAGGTAGTTAAGGTATGCATATTGTATGAGACATGGAAATGGTGATAAGAGTACTGAATAAAAATAAAAAGCTAAAAGAAAACATTTTTGAAGACAAAAATAAACATATAGGACCACAACATTGTAAGGTGATTTACAAATACATGAAGGATAAATTAGACTTTCCCTAAATAGCTAAAACCCTAGTAAGTTGTTATATAAACAACTAGATTGGAAGGCTAGGGATTAGCTCATTTTATTCAGTACAGAGATATTCAGAATATAAGAAAGGTTTAGTCAAGATCAAGGGTTTTCTCTGGGCAAGTGTAAATAAAATCTAAGGTGAGCATTATCATTTTATATAGAGGCAATAAGACCTATTTTTAGGCAGCCTGATTGATATGTATAGTTTTTTTGATATGTATGGGTTGTTTGCTGGATTTATGGATGCATTATTATTTAGAAAGCTATTTGAAGAGTTATATAAAATAGATGTGCATGATCATATCACCTAACCACCTGATCTAAATAACAACGTTTTTTGTGAGTAGGGTTATATTTGATTAGAAATAGGCAGTGTAAACAGGACAGTTTACGCTTACGTCTATTTTCTATGAAGAAGATAAGTGGTGCAATATAATTTATGTGCTGATCCATTTACTATGATTAACATTCTTTGACAAAAAGAATGAGGGTTCATGAGATACCCTAATATCTCTAACCATATGTTCATAGTAAAATATATGAGTAGTATGTAGTGCATTATGATATTATTGTTTATTACACACACCCAATATATGAATCAGTTGAATATTATTGAAGTGAATATTCAAATATATTATTTATATAGCTGAATGATTCGTTGTTATGTTTGTGATGGATGACCTGGATGAATTATTGGTCACTGGTTGTTATATGTAAATAAATGGTGAAAGTATTAAAGTCTTGTTTGGTTATTCACCTCAGTATTGTGGTGTGAATACAAGGTAATAAGCGGAAAATGCACTTTTAGTAATGCATAAATGTTTAATAATATTTACACATAAAAGGAGAGGGTGATTTCCTGGAATAACATTGATATGCCTAACCTCAGGATATAAAGATCGGGTATATGCATGACGTAATTATGCCCTATATGCCTTTGTCTTCAGGTTTAACAGTTGAGGGGTCCCAGAACAATGCATACGTTTTGTTCAATGGCAAGGGGAATTAACCAAATTAAATGAAGAAACTAGGTTTAAAGAATGAGTAGGCAAACATGATAAAGTTAAACCTATATGAAGTGTTTGCTGGAACAATGTATTTTCATTTGCATGACATTTTATTCCCAATAGAACTGGAAGTTGGAAGAACTTATGCACTATATTTATCTATTGTAAATATTTACACATATGTCTTGAATGATAAAAGTCCATACCGTACTAGCCCGACCTGGTTTGATTTCCATTGCAATCTATGTGTGTCTCATTATAAATGAGGCAGCTTATGGATTACTTTCAGGTTGAAATGAGGCATCATAGCTGGATGTTATGATGAAGATATAGAGCAGTTTCATGATTTATGTGTGCTAGTGTAAGAATATATTTAAATATTATGAAGAACTGAATGTTGAAGTATTAATGAAATAATGTAATCTAAGTAGAATTGAAGTGTGCTTTAAGTATGTAATTCTAATGACATATATGATTGTGAGAATAAATGGTTGATGTTTTAAGGAGCATATGAACTTATGTAATATGTCAAAAAGAGTGTTTAAATATATGAGAAAGCTATGCACATCATATAAGCAATATATGACTGTGTATATAACATCTGGGCTGAATTATTTTAACAAAGTTGTTTATATATATATATATATATATATATCAACTTTAAATAATATATATAAGCATGTTTTAGTTTGTAACATAAGGAACTACCCATTTCTAAGTTAAAAACTGGGTTGCCAAGGATATGGAAATATAAAGTTTCTTGTATCATGTTCTATAATAGGCAGATATATATTGTGCAAAATATTTGCAAGTACTCAAGTGTATGTCTCAAGATAATATTTCTACCCTTTTTAATACCTTTCTATATACACCCTTGTGGCATAATAAAATGTTTTATTCCCTTTTTATGCTTTAAAACCTTGCCAGTATGAAATTGCATTCATTCAAACTTATAATTTGTTGTTCTAAGGACTCTGATTTATTATGGTCATGTTTGATAATAAGCTAATATTAAATTAACATGTATGTTAGCTAATTCCTTGAAAAACTTTTTACGGGTTAGATATAAACATTTATATATCTTCATATATATAAATGGTGATATATCAGTATACTAATATATTTATATTAGTGACCAGGATCTTGGGAATAAGTAATAAATTAGTTTAAAAGAGAAAGTGACCTTATAGAAAAAAATTATATCTGCATCAAATCTATTAAAGTGAATAAGAAAAGTGCGTCACTTCAGTTGGTAACAGAGCTATGTTAAAACAAAAACATGCCTAATCAAAAATATATGTTTAACTAGTCCTAGTGATAAAAAAAAAAGGGGTCTGGAATATATATAATTAAAAAAAATGGAAAACAACTATATAAAATAAGTGAAGTATTAGAACTAACAAAGTATAAATTGTATATTAGAAAATCATGGTAGGAAGGGGATCAACTAATGCACCACCCATGACGAATATGCAAGAATTTGTGCATGCTTTAAGCGATGGGGTAGGACCAAGGCTAGAAAATTCCCATAAAGAGTTGTCAAAACCACTAAAAACATACTCAAACCTAGGAGGCAAGGATTTTGAGGGCACTGAAAGGGTAATGGGAGTAAAACTTGGCTTAGAACTTTGTTAAGAATTTTTGCTGACATGCAGGTGGATGATCAAAAGAAGAGGCAAATAGATTCTATAAGGCTAAAAGGAGTAACATTAGACTGGTGGGAAGTTATTGTAGCAGGAAGACTAGAGCAAGAAATAACTTGGGAACAATTCAAAGACATGTTGAAGGCAATATTTGCACCCCTATCAGCAAAGGCTTCATTTTTAGAGGAATTCACAAAGCTAATGCAAGGTGATATGGTGTGACTGAATACACTCAAAAATTTGAGAGCCGTTCTAAATATCATACGATCTTGATAGGAGATGAAGTATCCAATAATTCAAGATACATAAGGAGACTTAATGCTGGACTAAGTGGGGAAATTCTACCTTATAAAGGTAAGACATTTGATCAAGTTATAGACTTGACTCTTTCCTTTGAACAACGATAATGAAAGGGAAAAATTCAGGAATCTTAGAAATAATAATAGCAAGAAAGGCAAGGATAGGGTTCATCCCTGTGACAAGAAAAGTAATGAAAAGGAAGTTAAAAAAAATGAAGGGGAAGCAACCATTGAAGCCAAGAAGAAAATCACTTGCAATAAATGTGGAAAAGAGGGACACATGGAAAATAAGTGCCAGGCTACTACATTCATTTGTTACAACTGCGGGAAATAGGGGCACATCAGGAAAAAATTCCTAGAGCCAAGGAAACTAGAAAAAGTAGGGGCATGGGAGGGGAAGGAAAAGACTATTGAAGTAAGCAATACAAAGGGTACTGGACAATTAGAAGGTATACTCTTTATTGAAACTCAACTTATAGCAGTACGTTTATGATACATGAGCCACACACTCTTTTATATCCCATGATATAGCTAAAAGATTGGAACTCATAATTGTAATTGTGGATAGGCCTTTGTTTATATAGAGCCCTATAGGAAGTTCATGCATGCTAGGGATGAAATGTGTGTGTGTGTGTGTGTGTGTGTGGAATTAAATATAAATGGAAATACATTTGTGTTAGACTTGTATGTACTAAAATATTCTGGTATAGGTATCATCTAGTAGTTGACTAGTTGAACAAATTTAAAGCTATTTTAAATTTGGAAAATTTCCCCATTACTTTGCAAACAACAAAAGGTAATAGAATAACAGTGATGTGTGAAATAGAGAAAAATAATTGTTCAGGGAATATTTGGAGTTTGAATGAAAAGGAAAAGGATTTGGAATTGGAGAAAATTCCTATAGTCAATGAATATCCTGATGTATTTGGAGAAGTCAGTGGTATATCTTATAACATGCCAGTTGAGTTTCAAATCAGATTAATACCTGGTGCAAATCCTATTATCAAAAAGCCTACTAGAATGGGTCAAAGGAGTTGATAGAGTTGAAACCCAGCTAGAAGATTTGGAACAAAAGGGATTTATCAGGCCTAGTAGTAGTTGCTGGGGGTTCTCCAATGGTATTTGTTAAAAAAACAAGATGAAACCCTAAGAATGTGTATTGATTATAGCGAATTAAATAAAGTCACAATTAAAAACAAATATCCACTACCAGGGATAGATGATCTCTTTGATCAACTCAATGGGGAAAAGTTATTTTCTAGGCTGGATTTAGCACATGAATTTCACCAAATGAAAGCTAAAGAAGAAAGCATCAAACATACTGCAATTAATACCAGATATAGGTTATACGAATTTTTGGTTATACTATTTGGCCTCACAAATGCACCATCCTTTTTTGTAGATTTAATAAATAGGACATTTAGTGATTAATTGGATAAATTTGTTTTAGTATTTGTTGATGATATATTAATTTATTCCAATTCAGAAAGTGAACATGAAAGGAATCTGCATTTGGTACTCTTAAGACTGAGGTAACATAGCTTGAAGGCAAAATTTACAAAGTGTACATTTTGGAAAAATGAAGTTAAAATTTTAAGCCATATGGTTTCATCCCAAGGCAAAGCTTTGGACCCTAATAAAGTGATGGTTGTTCAAACATGGAGGCGGCCTAGGAATGTGACAGAAGTAAGGTCCTTTTTGGGGATGGCAGAGTACTATCGAAGATTCATAAAGGATTTTGTAAGGATAGGCATACCCTTAACAAAACTGACTTGGAAGGAGTAGCCCTATGTTTGGACAGAGAAGTGTGAATTGGCTTTTGAGCAATTGAAGAAAGCACTGGTTGAAGCACCTATTCTACAGGTTCCTGAAGGGAATGGAGGCTTAGTTGTGTATAATGATGCAAGTGGATTAGGCTTGGGGGTTGTGCTCACGCAAAATAGGCAAGTAATAGCATATGCATCCAGGCAACTCAAGAAAAATGAAATAAGGTATGCGACACATAATTGGAACTTGCTTCCATAGTGTATGCTTTACAATTATGGAGGAAGTATTTACTTGAAGCTAAATTTGAACTATATACAAAACACAAATCACTCAAATACTTATTTTCCCAAAAAGATCTCAATTTGATACAACATAGGTGGGTAGAATTTTTGGTTGCTTATGATCGGGACATATTATATACTCCTAAAAAAAGAAAACAAGGTGGAAGATGATTTAAGTAGGCACCATGTTAATTTGGAAAGTTTAATGATGGAAGAATTTGAGGATTTATCAATTTTGGGAAAAATGGAAATGAAGAATGTGGCGGAGGAAATTTCTGATAGTCACTATGATATGCTTGAATATGGTAGGTCAAGCCTTGTTTCTATTAAATCTGCTCTTGTAGATAAAATTGGGTTTTTGCAAGACCAAGATAAACAATAAAGGAGAAAAAAGAAAATGTTGCTAAATGGAACAACAATAGAGAATTTTGAATTGGAAAATAAGGGGTATTTACGGGAAATTAAGAGACTTTGTGTTCCAGACAATGAAGATATAAAGAAAGAAATCTTGGATGGACATCATAAAACCAAATATACAATTCACCTAGAGGGGACAAAGATGTATCATGATTTAAAGAGAATTTATTGGTGGCCAGGAATGGAAGCAGGAATGGCAAGATATGTAGCAAAGTGTTTAACATGGCAACAAGTGAAAGCAGATTACCAAAGACCTTCAGGCATGTTGCAACCATTAGAAGTGCCCAAATGGAAGTGGGAAAGTGTTTCAATGGACTTTATAGATGGACTGCCAAGAACGAAGAGATTAAATGATAATATATGGGCGGTGGTGGATAGGTTTACAAAAACATCACACTTTATTCCCATAAAGTGATATAGAAATGCAAACAAGCTAGTTCAATTGTTTGTAAAAGAAGTGGTAAGGCTACATGGTGTACCCAAAACAATCATCTGTGACTGGGATTCACTGCTTACCTCTAGGTTTTGGGGAAATTTTCAGGAAGCAATGGGTGTGGAACTATGCCTAAGCACAACATAACCACCCCAAATTGATGGTGTGACACCCCATGTCCGTTAATTTCACTCATTAAGAGAATGCATTAAGTTTCGTGAAGCGTTATAGGTAAACAGAAACATAAACATAAACATTACAAGACAGATATAAAAGCAATAGCGGAATTCAAATTTTTATTTCAAACATAAATCATAACATCATGGTCCAAAATTTCACAAGTCTAAAACTACATAAAAGCCATTACAAAAATATAAAAACTTTCTGTCTTGTTCCATCAGAGTACATAAAAAGCATAATTTCCCCAAAAGAAGACAAAGCCGTAGTTGATATAAGAACTTGAGCAATACTTCAAGAGAAGCTCCTAGCAAGATAAAGCAGGATTACGGTCAAGACTGAGTGTTCCCGCCCTGAGAACCTGGGGAAGGAACGGAAGAAAGAAGAGGAAACAAAAAGGGTCAGACATAAAGTCTGGCGAGTCCAATTACTTTTAGCAAGTAAATAAATAAAAGTAGCATAACAGGCATATAAAGTGGATAAGAAAGGTGACATCACAAAAGGTAAGTATGACAATGTAAACATGATAGAGTGTATAAGTTTCCCTGATGATTACTCTGAACTTATAGTATAATCAGAATGTGATGATCCCTTCCACTATAAGGTGGTAGACTTAGGCATACATCCAAATGTACCTTAACCACTACCCTAATCGATCAGCTCCCTAATCCGCGTAGATACTCTGTGCCGGCCCTACCGTAGGATGTATCACGTCGTAAAGTGGCAACCCTCCGCTGATATGCACAACCTTATATCTACGGGTGTCACGGTCGTCTTATTCCCCATTTGGATCTCTTACAATCAGTTCAGTAAGCGTGCCCCTTCTCCGACCTAGTTCGGAGTACTTTGTTTGATGCCTACTCCTGTTTACTGACTAAAACGGGTCCCACACAATATGATACAAGCTCTCCCCTTTGTCTTGTGTCCCCCACTAGGTTTTCCGCAGGTTATATTTACCCTAAAAGGTGTCTTTAATTATATAACTCCATTCTTTCTACCGGTTATGCTTACCTATAGGTGTTTTTAATACATAACCCCCAATTGGTTAAGTTTTGTGGGCCTATATTTAAATATTACCCACCCATCTCAGATATATTTAACTTAACCCTCCCGTTGTTAATCAAGTTTACTTAACCCCTATTCATGTTTATGTTAACCCAATCCTTATGGACTCAACTAGGTTAAGTATTTCAATTCCTTACATGTCCATTTATGGTTTATAATGGGCTAGACCTCCCACATTAGACCTATGCTTGTGGATGCTGGATATGCCGGTCGGGTCTGGGCAGATTTCTTCCACAAGTTGGGCCTAACCTCGTGTCTTAGCTCGTCTCGTATTTGTGCACTCAGACACCTCACATTAGATTCAACATTTGCAGTTGCTGGATATGTCGGTCGGTTCCGGGTAGACTTCCACCACAAATGCAATCTAACCTCGTGTCATAAGTGCAGTTACATTTTCTAGTTACTATAATCCTTTACATTTTAATTATTAACCAATTAATTATACCAATGTCTTTGTAGGTGTTTGTGCCCATTTACCCAATTATATTCATAATGGATTACATGTCCAAATTCATGTTCATAAACATTATTCAAGTTATGCCAATTTCAATGTTTTCCCCCATTCCCCAACTAACGCATTCGCATATATTTAGCGGCATGCATAGGCTAGAAAGTAGCCTGGCCATAAACAATGACAAGGGAAAGGTGATGGAAGATGACAATAGTGATTATTCTAACAAAAGTGACATAAACATGTAATTGGCATAGTGATAAGGTG
Source organism: Allium sativum (assembly GCA_030737875.1). Lineage (NCBI taxonomy): Eukaryota > Viridiplantae > Streptophyta > Magnoliopsida > Asparagales > Amaryllidaceae > Allium > Allium sativum. Next base: position 621,902,867 of record CM060909.1, on the reverse strand, counting down.
GACATATAAAAATAGATCTAGTGAACATGTGATAATAAAACTAGATCTAACATACTAAGGATGTCATAGTAGGCATGAATAGATTTAAATTAGGATTCATATGTCCAATTAATGACAGATCTAAGTTAACCATAACATGATAGGTACAAGATGGTCTAGATAGAGAATTAGATCTAAACAAGGATTTAACTATCCAAATAATGATAGATCCAAATTAGCCACAAATATAGGTAAAGGTTAAGATCCACAAATGTGACATGATAAATTAACCACAAGTGAATTAGATCTATAAAAGTAGGTCTAGCATGATAAAGATTAAGATCCAAGAATATCAGAGATTCGCAATTTATAACAGATCCAAATCACAGTCGTATCACGTTTTACTTTTAATCATTTAAATCTAAAAGTGACTAACTTGCAGTGTTTGGATTTTAGAAGATAGAAGAGAAATTGTTGGTGTTGAATCTCAGATCTATACTTGAATCTATAACTGATTAGCTCTAGTTGATTGTTATTGAAGAGAAGGATTCAGTTCAGGCATCGGCAGCATTTGGCTTCCATTGATTTTCAATGAAGAAAACAAGAGATATGGACCTTTATTTATAGCTTCCAGCCCCCCATAAATCGACTGCCACCTCAGCCCTAGGGGGGTCGACCCCCCTTAGGGGGTCGACACCTCAAGCGGGGTCGACACCCCCCTTGAGGGGTCGACACCCCTTCTATGGGGTCGACTCCCCTTGGGCGGGAAAATTGCCGCCTCTTTTTTTTCTTTTGATTTTGAATGGTTTTTTATTTCTGGATATATATATATATATAATTCTTTTGCATGTATACAAACTTCAAACCCTTATAACTTTTTCGTACGGTGTCCGTTTTATGCAAACCAAATGTCTATCCTGACCAAAATTTCGAGATGGACGTAATGGCGCAATCCGTTCCCCTTAATTCTTAATATTAATTTAACTATTATTTAATTTATCCTCTTTTAGTGTTGTTAAAATATGGGGTGTTATATTCTCCCCTACTCAAAGGATTTCGACCCCGAAATCTCCAAGTCAAGAAGAATGTATATCCTACCATCCATCGCCCATCTACTCATCCAACAATCACAGGCATCCATGGTCCTTAAAGACTTCTATTGCTTCATATGAACATATGCAAAGGTGTGTGTATATGTCCCAATGACAACGCAAAGATTAGGCGGTATACTGATTCAGTCGACCTCCTCAATGCAATGTATGTTACTGCTATGAATTCAATATGTATGCTAATAATCCTATTACAACATGTAAGTTTTATATGTGTGCACACTCATTCGTCCAAATGCAACATCCATATGTTAATACATCCATTTTCATCCACTAGAAGAAAAAATGTGCACATACATCCATATGTAGTATGAGAGTAATTGAACCGATCTAGTGCCTAATGTTTGTGTATATGCATCCACAGGAAACCACTAGCAAACACTTGCATTCACTTGCATCCATCAAACTTAACATGTATCAAACACATGTTTACATCCATAGGATTCCTATCTAAAGGTTGAAAATACTATTGATAGGATATACTCAAATGATAGAAACAAACATAATAAAACTTTGGAAAAGGAGTTGAGGACATACCCTCGAAAAAGAAAGGGTACGATGCACGAATCTGTCTTCGGTCTCCCAAGTCGCATCCTCTAGGTTATCTCCCCATTGAACCTTTATCAGCTTGATTTCTTTATTGCGTAGCTTCTTAACTTCTGATCCAAGAATACGGGTAAGGACTCGTTTGACTATCGCCTCCCGCTCCACTTCTACTTCCTCTAATATACTTAGTTCAACAACTTCTGCGGTGTCATGCAAGCACTTCCGCAAATGAGAAACGTGGAAAACATCATGAACACCAGATAGGTTTTCTGGTAGCTTTAGTCTATAGGCCATTTGGCCGATCCTTTCAGTTATGGGAAATGGTCCGACAAATCTGGGTGCTAACTTCCCTACAAATCTGAAGCGAACCACATTCCTTAGAGGTGATACTTTAATAAAAACTAAGTCTCCCACTTCAAATTCGATGTCAGTCCTTCTCTTGTCCACATTGGATTTCTGTCTATCTTGAGCTGTCTTCATTCGTCGTCGAATAAGGTCAATCTTCTCGGACGTTTCTGTAACCATATCTGGTCCAATTAATAATATTTCTGTAGATTCCCACTAACAAGTTGGTGATCTACAGGGTCGTCCGTACAATGCTTCGAAAGGTGCCATGCCGATGCAAGCGTGATAACTGTTATTGTAGGCAAACTCTACTAAAGAAAGATGCTCTTCCCAAGTCCCTCCGAAATCTAGGGTACACAGCCTTAAAAGATCCTCAAGAATCCTGTTCACCCTCTCCGTCTGCCCATCAATCTGAGGATGATAAGCAGTGCTCAAACACAATTGTGTACCTAATGCTTCTTGCAAGCTCCTCCCAAATTCACTAGTGAAGATGGGGTCACGATCGCTCACGATGTTGGAAGGTACTCCATGAAGACGGACTATCTCACGAACATAAATTGTTACCAACCATGATGCTGTCCTCTTACTCTTAACCGGAATGAAATGAGCGCTCTTAATAAGTCTATCCACCACAACCCATATACTGGTGTTGCCTTTCTTTGATCTAGGCAAACCATCTATGAAATCCATGGAGACGGTCTCCCACTTCCACTGTGGAACCTCCAAAGGATGAAGTAGACCACCGGGCTTCTTTTGCTCAGCTTTGACTTGCTGACAAACTAAACATTGAGAAACAAACTCTGCCATATCTTTCTTCATCCCAGCCGAAACGAAAACCCTCTTCATGTATTTGTACATCTTATCATGCCTAGATAAATAGTCATCTTAGAATGGTGGGATTCTTCTAGGACCGCCTTTATCAAGCTTCCAGTTTGAGGAACACAAAGCCTTCCATCTCACCGCAACCACCCCTTTTCATCTATGGAATATCTACTAAGGTGACTATAAGTCTCCCCTTTTCTTAGCTTATCCATGATGTCTAAAATTTGTGGGTCACCTTGTTGCGAAGCTCCTATCTGATCCATAAGAGTTGGTCGTATTTGTAGCGATGCAAATAAATCAGGAAAAATCTCGATGGAGGGTCTAAAGTGAAAAGTTGATATGAACTCCAAGCTCTTCCTTTACACAAACAGAGGACTTAAAGCCATCCTCTGCCTACTTAGTGTGTCGGCTACCACATTACCCTTGCCAGGGCTATAAGCGATTTAAAAACATAAGAAGCTAGGAACTCCATCCACCTTTGTTGCCTTAAATTAAGATCCTTTTGCGAGAACAAGTACTTGAGAGATTTATGATCAGTGTATAATTCGAATTTCTCTCCAAGTAAATAATGATGCCACGTTTTAAGCGCGAATACTATGTCAGCTAGCTCTAAATCATTGGTAGGATAGTTCTTCTCATGAACTCTCAACTGTCTACCCCCGTAACACACAAACTTTCCTTCTTGCATCAGAACCGCACCAATCCCTGTACCGCATGCATTAGTGTAAACCGTAAAAACTTTGCTCCCATCAGGCAAGGTCAAGACTGGGGCTGTTGTCAGAGCCCTCTTCAAACGTTGGAAAGCAACATCACAATCTATATCCCATGATAATGCCAAGTTCTTCTTTGTCAGCCTGGTGAGAGAGGCTGATATCTTTGCGAAGTCCTTAATGAACTTCCTATAATAACCTGTCAATCCAAGAAAGCTTCACACCTCTGTTGCATTTTTCAGAATTTTCCAATCTTGCACTGCAACTACCTTTGCGGGATCTACAACTATCCCTTCTTTGGAGACTACATGCCCTAAGAATCTCACCTCTTTTCTCCAAAATTGGCATTTGGAGAACTCTGCCTTAAGCTGATGCGCACGGAGAGTTTTCAAAACTTCCCTCAAATGTTGGGCATGCACTTCTTTGTTTTTGGGGAAGATCAAGATATCTTCAACAAAGACTACGACAAATTTATTTAGAAACTCCTGAAACACCCTACTCATTAGATCAACAAAATAGGCGGGTGTATTTGTCAACCCAAAAGGCATAACTAGCCATTCAAAGAAACCATCAGGATTTCTAAAAGCAGTCTTGTCTATACTGTCCTCAGCCACTCTCAACTGATGAAACCACATGGCCAAGTCTAACTGAGAGAATACCGAGGCATTAACAAGCTGGTAAAACAAGTCGTCTATCCTCAGAAGTGGGTTTCTATTTTTCTTTGTGAGTTTGTTCAACTCTATATAGTCCACACACAAACAAAGCGAACCATCTGCCTTAGTTGCGAGTACAACTGGAGCACCCCATTCAGATATGCTTCGTCTGATAAATCCTTTCTCAAGTAGCTCCCCTACTTGCTTACTCAGCTACCTCCTTTCCCTCAGAGCCATATGGTGCACTGGTAATGCAACTGGCTTTGCATTGTCCACCAAATATATATATGAAAATCGATCTCGCGCCTCGGAGGTAAACCCCACACCTCTTCAAAAACGTCAGAATAATCTCAGACTACTGGAACAGATTGCAGATCATCGATAGATGCATCAAGGGACTCTAGAAAACTAAGCATAACCGACCCCTGGGGGTCACAAGAAATCTAGAGGGTCCTCCCATGGTAAGTCAACTGTAATGACCCGGGATTTTGGCGATCTTGGTTATCGGATATACAACACATATCGAACATCTAAGGATCGAAAATAACCGAATAGTTAATGAAAGAAATTAGAGGGTGAGGAAAGATAAGATAGAAACGTAGAATAGAAGAAGAAGAAGAACACAACATCAGAGTTACACGAACCTCACAGCGGAACGAATAACATATAATAGATAACATATCTTTGAAATATAAATCTGTACTTGAATATACATCATTATCAAAGTACAACACTTACAACACAGCGGAAATAACTATAGCTATATAATCCTGAAGCCTCCTGCTCCAAGCTCTTCCAGTATATCTGTAAATCCAGACTACTTGACTGCCCATACAAAATTGGGCACCCAAGAGTTTAGGGAAAACAAAACAAACTCCGGGTCAGTCATGGGACTGGTATAAGTAAAACAGTTTAAAACAGTTTGAACAAGTAAACGATATCTCATAAGACCACGCTGTATAACGGAACGGGTTTTTCCCTTATGAGAATCCAAATTTTATCTTTATATCAAAAACCTTTTGATATTATAATAATGTCTATCAACCACAATATAATAATCATCTAGCAGAAACGCTTTCATCTCATGTTCTACATATATAGTATACAATCAAAACCGCAAGCACGTATTGGGTAATGGATTTCCAACTATGACAAGGTATGGAACCACCTTTCGCTAGTGTATCTCTAGAAAGGAATACACTGGGTTCAACAAGAACATCTTGCAACCCGGTCACACATGACCGACCACTCATTTCGCTTCAGTGTATCGAATGTATATCACCAATGGTTGGGATCAGCAACCGTTTCCCGAATGGGACAACATCAACAATAGATTTTCAGAAATAAATGAAACTCTAGATCAGGTGATTATACACCCTACTTCGGTACGATCGACTTAGCCATGCGGCCTGCCCGATTTATGTCATTTACCGGTTGAAGAGGCTTGAGGTTACGCTTCATCATCACATCAGATTCACTTCGAATGCCACATCGTCAAATCCATCAGATCACTGATTGACATCCTCAACAATACATTATGTGTTAGCTAAAAGAAGTTTACTTCTCCGCTTCCACTCTTGGTACGGTTGAAGAAATCAATGTACGTGACCTTTCTGGAAATACTCTATCAGACATTCATCCATACTAGTCATCCAGGAACAGGATGAACCGAAGGCACTATTCAATACATCCATCTTAGGCACTGTTATCTAAGACTTATACAATTGCCCTTGCACTTTACTCCGTCTTCAATTATCTTTGGCATATATGATTCGCAACGCTTATGCCAATACAGAGTGGTTCTTTGGATAATAATCCAACTGGTCTCTCCATATTAACAACGTTAAAATGGTCAAAACTTCGATAGTCGGTGAGTTAACTATCAAAGAAAAATACGTGTGCAAACAACGATATTATTTCCAGATGGAAATTCTATCAAATCAATCATCAATCATATATATATATATATCCTCATTTTCTATGTTTAGAAAATATACGTTATTAACACTGGAAAACATTTCCATGGCTTAATTACGTATCACTATCCTTCCACAACTATCAGTCCCTAACTGTAACTAGCAAGAGAACAACTTCCTAAGTATAAACCCCGAAGGCCGAAACCAACATCAGATAGATACTCAGAAGATCATTCAACTTACTAATGCTAGTCAGTTTCTAATTTTGTTTAACTCTATGTGATTTACTCTTATTCGAATAACCATATTCGATTTAACTCCATTCAATTAACTCTTTTTGCTAATTCAATCCAATTAACTCTTTTTGCTAATTCGATTCAATTAACTCCTAACTTCACCCACTTGACTAACTTAACCCATTTGGTTAACTTGACTAACCTAACCCATTTGATTAATCTGGTTTAACTAACTCGATCAACTTGGTTTGATCAACTCATTTAACTTGGTTTGACTAACTCATTTGACTAATTTATTCCCTGAATAAATACTCCCTTTTAATAATTCGATTTATTTAACCAATAAATATCTCATTTAATATCTCCTATTTATTTAACCAATAAATATCTCATTTATAAAATCTTATGATTTTATAAATATTTCTTTTTTATAAATATTCCATTAATGACCCTATTTATTTTCTAATTAAACACTCCTTTGCTTTAATCCGGTTTATCTTCCAAAGTAAATAATCCCTTAATAATATCTAATTTATTTACCAAATAAATAAGCCATTTAATGTCTTATTTATTTATCTTAAATAAATAATTCACTTTATAAGTATTCCACTTAAACGTATTTCCTATTTATAAATATTCCATTTATAAATATTCCATTTATAAATATTTCTATTTATAAATATTCTATTTATAAATATTCTCTTTTATAAAATCCTCTGATTTTATAAATATTCTCTTTTCAGTATTCACTTTGACAAATTCCCCTTTTCTCCAAATCCCGGTATGTTATGGTGTTTAACATATCAAATTACGATGTCCAATATCGTCCATACACACACAATCAACAACAGGTTATAATTCACATCATATATCAAAATATATGAAAAACAATAAAATAACTGTTGAGGAATCCAGTCGGATTCCTCCAACCTGTTTCCCTGCATCCACAGATGTTATACAATAAAGATAACATCACTTTCAGTTCCATATGATATATTCTGTTAAACAGAATCAATATAGAAATTCAACTAACTGTCTAGCAGTTCAATCAAACAGTTAATACACAATCAATCAATCAATATTTAACAGTTCTAAAAATACAACACGAAATTATAAACTGTTCAGAGTTAGTGAGATTTACTCACATTGGACTATCATCGTTAATTAATGATAATTGTCGTTCGATTTGATTCAGACGGACAATTTATTTTGCTATAAATTGTAACGAGCTCCTATGGACTTCCAGTCAGTTCCATTGGGTAGTGTCCGTCCATACGATCCCAACGCAACTTACGGTTCGAAATTCTGATAATGTATGTAAGAGTTATTACATTACGAAGTTGACACACATTTAAATTGAATATAAACATTCAAATTAAATCCCTTTTTAAAAGTTGGGCCTTACCCAAAACGAAAAGCCCATCCACTGTTTTAATAACCGACCCGTTCACAGCCCTTTCTTCCCCAAATAAGAAATCTGAACCCAGGCATCCAAACACAACCATTTTCGATTTGCTTCCATGTACTGTTATTGATGAGAAACTCCCAGTATTTTATCCCATTTATTTGTATGTGCCACCCCCTTCATCTAAACACCGTGCTCCAGCGTCCCCTATTCACATGAAACACAACACGTTCCATCCCAGAACACATACAACGTGGCCCTCCTGTATCACTACCGCATTATTCAACTTTCCACCCATCCACGTTAAAAACATCATCCCATTCCATCCACATAGTAAGTCACTTCAGTCCAAGTGTATGGTATAAAACATAATGTAGATATTCCTTGCGTTTTCATACATCACACCACTATTTACTTCCAGGAAACACCCTCAGTATATGTCATCTCCCTGATTTTAGACCTCCTCCTCGCTCATATTTTCACCGCCAGCTCCACACCCAAACCGGATAACCTCGTACTCCTTTTGAACTTAACTCGATGCCACTACCTCCGAACCGTCCATCCCACTTACGGCTTCAGCCCTGCTCACGCGTTCACAGTAGAGTTCCAACCGTTCTGCCCCACATGCTACAGTGCTTTGTCTTCAACAATTTTATCTGAGCTCACCATGCTAAAATGTTTCCAGTTCTAACTTCCCTACCCCCTTCCATTATACCCACTGCTAGCCACGTCCACATCACGAATGCAAAAGCAACGTCAGTTTCTCCCATTGAAGACCACAACTCTTGAAATCTCTAATCTTATCAATGGTGGAAGTTGAGCGAACTGAGGGAAGGTTTGAACACTATGATTTATACATGGAAGTGAAGAGAATTGTGGCGGCGCAAAGTTTTATATTTTGCAGATGGAAATTTAGGTTATAAGGTCTTAAGGGGGGTATTTATAATGAGGAAAAATATCTAGATTTTTTTTTCACTTGATCCGATCTGTGTGGCTGAGAGCACGAGTGTGTGGCTTGTTTTATGTTATAGAGTTTTTAGCGTACCTCGGTGCACCGACTTCATTACACAAAATTTATATGCCTGTAAGGACTGCCATAGACAGAGTTGAGCGTACCGTTGTGACGACCAACGTACCACGATCCCAAAGATATAATAATACCGGTAGATTAATTCATATTGTGAAAGCCCAAAATCGCTGATTAAGGGTGCAAAATACTCCAAATAAAAAGTTGCATATTTAATTAATTAAAAATTACAGTAAAATCCTAAAAATTAAATTATCGTTATGTCTCAAAAGAACCTTGTCTAAATTCATACCCGATATTCAAATATTTTCAAATAACCGTTATGACCACGAACGAATATACCGCTGTTTTTCTGAATATTTAATTTGGACGTAACTTACAATCTACACACCGAAATCTCGATTTTTCTCTTCCACTAGAAAAATATACTTCACCAGCTCCATATGTTTCTTGTTTCACAGAAATCCGATTTAAAACGAACCCTGTATATCCAGTTGAAGTTCAAATCGCCAAATTACGAACTGCAGCGCCATTTCTAGCTCGATTTTAATTATAATAAAATTATACGTTCAAACTGTCGTTAATTAAATATATTCGTTATTCTAGTTCAATTCTAAACTGAATTAAATATCACAGATGATCCAGTTCACACCATATCGCCATTTCAGCCAATTCTGATTATTTCAGAATTAAATATATTATTTAATTTATTATTTTAATTAACTATTCACCATTATTAAATTCCACGACCATTAAATCCTTTAATCACCTTTTAAATAATTAAATAAATTAATTATTATAACGCTGAAAAATGCGGGTCATTACATCAAAAGTCTAACGACCCTCCTCTCGCAATCTAGAATGGCACCATACATGGTTAGCCAATCCATCCTTAGAATCAACCCATAGCCCATAAACCTGAGCACATACATGTCGCACTCAAACTCGACGCCTAAGAGAGATATCCTCAAACCCCAACAAATCATAGAAAATGAGTCAAACCACCAATGGGGTTTGAGACAACAACAGGATCCACTACCATACTAGTATTTAAGTGCAGAGATTCAACCACAGAACTAGATATAAATGAATGTGAAGCGCTAGAATCAAAAAGTGTTCTAATAGGATGATTTGAAAGAGAAATTAAACCTTCCACAGAAAATTTTCTACCTCTATCAGGAGCACTAATCGCGAAAGCATGCATCTGCTCTCCAAAAGTTCCTGCCCTTTGACCTTGTCCCTGTTTCTTCGGGCACCCCCTAGCAAAGTGTCTGACCTCTACGCAATTGAAGTAAGAATTCTTCCTTCTTTTGCAGTCCTTCACCAAGTGACCCTCACGTCCACAAATGTGACACTTTGTATTATCCTTTGCCTTGTCATTCTTTCCACCCTTCTTCTGTTTCTGTTGTTGTTGCCCTTTCTTGGGCCATATCTTCTTGTTTTGCGTTGTTTCCTCAACTCTAACCTCCATCTTTTCTCCCATGTCCTCCTCATGCATCAAGGCCATATCAACAAGCCTTTCAAAAGTTGCCCCATTGTAATATGGGACATAGTTAACCCATGAAGAGGTTCATTCAGCCCTTTGGCAACCCGCAAAGCTTTCTTATGCGGAGTATCCACCAGTTCCAGTCCAAATCTTGCTAGCTGGTTGAATTTGTTCACATGCTCTTTAACAGTCAAGTTTCCTTGTTTGAGCGCCAAGAACCTCTCCATTTGCATGCTTTTCTCAGCTTGGGGAAGAAATTTCATTTCAAATCTTTGCCTAAAACCATCCCATGTCTCTACCAGACGTCCAGCCTGGGTTACTTCCCACCAGAACGAAGCTTCATCTTTCAGTAGCCAGGCAGCTAGCTGAATCCTCCTTCGATCTTCCACTTCAAAGATTACAAACAAGTCCTCAGTCTCCTTGAGCCAATTCCTTGCCTCTACGAATGTCTCGGTTCCATGGAATGGCTTTCCTCTTATAGCATGGAAATCTTTGCAGATCTTGGAAAAGTTGTCTGCATGCGGAGGAGGAGGAGAAACAACGGGTGCAGCTGGGGGAGGAACGTTTCCTTGGCCTTCAGCAGGCGCCGCGACCTCCACATAACTATGGAACCAGCCTGGTATCGTAACGCCCTCTGGAATATTAGGTTCCCCATACATGCTGAAAAATAAAAGGAAAGCGATTCGGACAAGGGATCAAAAGATATTACTTATGGCTTTCTGGGGAATGTTTTTCAAAACAGATTTTTCTTTTTGAAAATGCTTTCTTTTAAAACCTTTTTGAAAATAATTTTCAAAAACTTTTACCTAATCCGGTAACCTTCAACTCTGATACCAAGTGTGACACCCCACGTCCGTTAATGTCACGCATTATGAGAATGCATTAAGTTTCGTGAAGCGTTATAGGTAAACAGAAACAGAAACATTACAAGAAAGATATAAAAGCAACAGCGGAATTTAAATTTTTATTTCAAACATAAATCGTAACATCGTGGTCCAAAATATCACAGTTTGAAACTACATAAAAGTCACTACAAAAATATAAAAAAATTCTGTCTTGTTCCATCAGAGTACATAAAAAGCATAATTTCCCCAAAAGAAGACAAAGCCATAGTAGAGATAAGAACTTGATCAATACTTCAAGAACAGCTCCTAGCAATATAAAGCAGAATTATGGTCAAGCCTGAGTGTTCCCGCCCTAAGAACCGCCATGGAGGGGGGAACATAAGAAAGAAGAGGAAACAAAAAGGGTCAGACATAAAGTCTGGCGAGTCCAGTTACTTTTAGCAAGTAAATAAATAAAAGTAGCATGACAGGCATATAAAGTGGATAAGAAAGGTGACATCACAAAATGTAAGTATGACAAGGTAAACATGATAGAGTGTATACGCTTCCTAGATGATTACTCTGCACTATTACTAGTATAATCAGAATGAGATGATCCCTTCCACTATAAGGTGGTAGATTTAGGCATACGTCCAAATGTACCTTAACCATTACCCTAATCGATTGGATCCCTAATCCGTGTAGATACTCTGTGTCGGCCCTACCGTAGGATGTATCACGTCCTAAAGTGGCAACCCTCCACTGATATGCACCGTCCCATATCTATAGGTGTCACGGTCGTCTTATCCCCCTCTGCCCGACCCATGCGCGCACATGGCCCGGTCGATCTGCGCCACCCACACCGTCCTCCACGTTTGGATCTCTTACAATCAGTTCAGTAAACGTGGCCCTTCTCTGACCTTGTTCAGAGTACTTTGTTTCATACCTACTCCGGGTTACTGACTGAAACGGGTCCCACACAATATGAAACAAGCTCTCCCCTTTGTCTTGTATCCCCCACTAGGTTTTCCACATGTTATATTTACCCTAAAAGGTGTCTTTAATTATATAACCCCAATCTTTCTACCGGTTATGCTTACCTATAGGTGTCTTTAATACATAACCCCCAATTGGTTAAGTTTTGTGGGTCTATATTTAAATATTACCCACCCATTTCAGATATACTTAACTTAACCCTCCCATTGTTCAACCAAGTTTGCTTAACCCTTATTCATGTTTGTGTTCACCCAATCCTTATGGACTCAACTAGGTTAAGTATTTCAATTCCTTACCATGTCCATTTATGGTTTATAATGGGCTAAACCTCCCACATTAGGCCTATAGCTTGTGGATGCTGGATATGCCAGTTGGGTCTGGGCAGACTTCTTCCACAAGTTGGGCCTAACCTCGTGTCTTAGACCGTCTTGTATTTGTGCACTTAGACCTCTCACATTAGATTCAATATTTGCGGTTGCTGGATATGTCGGTCAGTTCCAGGCAGACTTCCACCACAAATGCAATCTAACCTCGTGTCATAAGTGAAGTTACAGTTTCTAATTACTGTAATCCTATGCATTTTAATTATTAACCAATTAATTATACCAATGTCTTTATAGGTGTTTATGCCCATTTGCCCAATTATATTCATAAAGGATTATATGCCCAAATTCATGTTCATAAACATTATTCAAGTTATGCCAATTTCATTGTTTTTTCCCGTTCCCTAACTAACGCATTCACATATATTTAGCAGCATGTCTTGGCTAGAAAGTAGCCTGGCCATAAGTAATGACAAGGGAAAGGTGATGGGAAGATGACAATAGTGATTATTCTAACAAAAGTGACATAAACATGTAATTGGCATAGTGATAATGTGGACATATAAAAATAGATCTAGTGAATATGTGATAATAAAACTAGATCTAACATACTAAGGATGTCATAGTAGGCATGAATATATTTAAATAAGGATTCATATTCCCAATTAATGACAGATCTAAGTTAACCACAACATAATAGGTACAAGATGGTCCAGATAGAGAATTATATCTAAACAAGGATTTAACTGTCCAAATAATGATAGATCCAAACTAGCTACAAACACAGGTAAAGGTTAAGGTCCACAAATGTGACAAGATAAACCACAAGTGAATTAGATCTATAAAACTAGATGTAGCATGATAAAGGTTAAGATCCAAGAATATCATAGATTCACAATTTATAACAGATCCATATCACAGACATATCACGTTTTACTTCTAATCATTTAAATCTAAAAGTGACTAACTCACAGTGTTCGGATTTTAGAAGATAGAAGAGAAATTGTTGGTGTTGAATCTCAGATCTATACTTGAATCTCCAACTGATTAGCTCTACTTGATTGTTGTTGAAGAGAAGGATTTAGTTCAGGCACCAGCAGCATTTGGCTTCCATTGATTTTCAGTAAAGAAAACAAGAGAAATGGACCTTTATTTATAGCTGTCAGCCCCCAAAAATCGACTTCCACATCAGCCTAGGGGGGTCGACACCCCCCTTGAGGGGTCGACCCCGGGGTCGACACCTCCTCTATGGGGTCGACTCCCCTAGGGCTGGGAAATTTCCACCTCTTTTTTTTTATTTTGAACGGTTTTTGATTTCTGGATATATATATATATAATTCTTCTACGTGTATAAAAACTTCAAACCCTCATAACTTCTTCGTACGGTGTCCGTTTTATGCAAACCAAATATCTATCCTGACCAGAATTTCGAGACAGACTCAATGGTGCAGTCTATTTCCCTTAATTCTGAATATCAATTTAATTATTATTTAGTTTATCCTCTTTCTGGTATACCTTGTTTGTCACATGCTTGTTGGTTGGATGTGGGAAATAAAATATTGCTTGGACCAGAACATATGAAAGAGACAGTAGTCAGGATTGAATTGATTAGGCAGAGAATAAAGAGTGCATAGAAGAGGCAGAAGGCTTGCACTGATAAGGGAAGAAGACTAGTAGAATATAATGTTGGGTATTATGTGTTTCTTAAAGTTTCTCCAGTGAAAAAGGTATTAAGGCTTCGAAAAGAAGGAAATTTGTCACCCGGATATATAGGGCCATATGAGGTTATTTAGAGAATAGGTGCACTAGCTTGTAAATTAAGGCTACCAGAAGAATTGGGAAATATACATGATGTATTTAATGTATTTCAACTATGAAGGTGGGTTCATGATTAGGAGACCATCTTGAAATCACCAACAAAGATTAAAATGAAAGAGAATTGGGTTTATGAGAAGGAGCCAGTGGGTGTAGTTGCTAAAGAAGAAAAGAAATTAAGAATTAAAATAATAAGGTTAGTTAAAATATAGTGGAGTTTAGATACAAATGATTGTACCTAGGAGGTTGAGGATAAGATGAAAGCAGAGTATCCTAACTTATTCACATTTTGATTGGTGTTTAATGAAGAATGCACTGGGGTTTTACTGAAAAAGGTGTTTTTTTGTTGAACTGGTATTGATTTTCTTATTGAAAATGTATGAAGAACCTAATTGTGGGACACGGTTCCTTTTAGGAGGAGAGTGTGCGAAAACCCAAATTATTAATGACAATAATAATTAAATCATATGTTATTTTAAGCATAAAATTAATAAATTATAAAGAAAGGAAAAATATAAATAAGAGGCCAGTGGAAAGGAGGCTAACTAATTCTTATTTGGATGGATATAAGAAAGCATGTAGAAACTGGTGGCTAAAAATATAAGTTTAAGGATACATATCCTTATTAACATAACCAGGTTTCTTCTAAAAAAATCACGTGGGTAATTAATGCATGCATATTGTATGAGAGATGGAAATTTTGATAGTAATACTAAATAAAAATAAAAAAAACAAAAGTAAACATTTCAGAAGACAAGAATAAACATATAGGACCACAACATTGTTAGGTAATTTACAAATACATGACGGATAAATTAGACTTTCCCTAAATAGCTAAAACCCTAGTAAGTTGTTATATAAACCATATGCTAGAAGGATAGGGATTGGCTCATTTTATTCAGTACAAAGAAAATCAGAAAATAAGAAATGTTTAGTCAAGATCAAGGGTTTTCTCGGGGCAAGTGAGAATAAAATATAAGTGGAGTATTTATCATTTTATATAGAGACAATAAGACCTATTTTCAGGCAGCCTGATTGATATGTATAGTTTGTTTGGTATGTATAGGTTGTTTGCTGGATTTATGGATGCATTATTATTTAGAAAGCTATTTGAAGAGTTATATAAAATAGATGTGCATGATCATATTACCTAATCACCTGATGTAAATAACACTGTTTGCTGTGAAGTAGGGTTATATTTGATCAGAAATAGGCAGTGTAAACATGATGGTTTATGCTTATGTCTATTTTCTATGAAGAAGTTAAGTGGTGCAATAAAATCTATATGCTGATCCATTTACGCTGATTAACATTCTTTGATAAAAAGAATGAGGGTTTATGAGATACCCTAATATCTCTAACCATATGTTCACAGCAAAATATATGAGTAATATGACATGCATTATGATATTATTGTCTATTACACACATCCAATATATGAATTAGTTGAATATTATTGAAGTAAATGTTCAAATATATATTTATTGAGATGAATGAATTGTTGCTATGTTTATAGTGGATGACCTGGATGAATTATTGGTTACTGGTTGTCATCAAACTAAAATAAGATCTACATCAAGCGAAGCTAGATCTACATCGAGTAAAGGAAGATCGCAACAAATTGAGAGGTTTTGACGCTCAATCTTCACTATCTGGATTGCGATTATAGTGATTTCGAGTTATTTCCAAGAATTGGTGAGTGATAAGCATCTCCCATGTTGATTCAATCGAGTATATAGGTTGTTTGATCTTATTTTCATCATTATAAGTCATTTTCACCAAGATATACATCACGGTAAGTATATTTTCATTTTAATCACTATAGGATCTGAACTAGCAACTTAAATCGGTAATTCTTATGTTAGTTCATATGTTTATGCATGTTTAGATCCATCGTTTTGTTTATTTATTGATTTACCATGAATAATTTTTGTTAGTGTTGATGATGATTTCATAAAGTGTTTATGGTTGAATTGGATGATTTTGATGAGTTGTTTGCATCGATATTGTCGTTTGGTGATGATTTGATCAAGATTGGAGTTAGATTGGTCAGATTTAGAGTCGGGTCATGGGCTGTTGATGATGTGGCAGGCTCATGTCGTGTGGCTTGTTGCTCAAGGAAAGGACGGGTTGAAAGCTTCGGGTCGTTGGAGCCCAGGTCGTTCGGGCATGGCTCGGGTCGTAGGAAGCATGCAAGTTTATTACAAAGATGGATCATTTGGTTGGTCGGTCTGAATCGTTGGACTTGGGTCATGAATGAATCAGATCATTGGGCTTTTGAAGGAGGCGGTTGCTTTGCTGGGAAGAAGTCAGGTCGTTCAGCTTTAAGAAAGACGAGTCGTTGGAGCTTTGAAGCAGTTGGGTCATTGGAACTTTGAAGCATTAGATCGTTCTGAGACTTAAGGAGCTGGGTCGTTGCACGACCTAAGGAGTCAGGTCGTGTGAGGTGGTGCATACCAGTGGTGGGTTGGGTCGAAGGAGTTGGGTTGGTTAATGACCTAAGTGGTAAATGGTGAACAGTCCGACTAATGTCTACCAAATATAAGTGATATTCTGGATCGATGATGAATGTGACTTTGAAGTGAATTCAAGTAAGAATGTTCGAAGTGTTGTGGTGTGTTCGTTGATCGTCGTAATGCAACAAATGTGAAGACGACTCAATGTGGTGAGTTTGTGAATAATGGTTGCTCGAGAAGTGGCTTAAGCTTATGAATAGTCATAAAGTAGGATGGCTAGAGATACTGAAGGCTGAGAGATTATCGTTGTTGTAGGTTCTAACGGACTCAAAGCAGGGGTTTAATGGCGACGCCCAAAAGACTAGAAGTGACTGCTCGTCTACCCTGGGCATCACGACGGGCCTAGATACGTTTCGTTGTATGGTGTATGGAGTTTTGCTAGAACCGGGGTTTACCATTAGCCCTTGACGGACGACAAGGTGTTGAGCCGGTCATACGATTTATGATGGTTTCAAAGCAGGATTGGCAGTGATAGCCAGAGTCATGGATGATGATTGCTTTGCTTATAACGTCTTGTGTAGGTTGTCCTATGTCGAAGGAGATATCTTTTGGGTGCTTGTCTGATGTTGGTTTAGGCCTTTGGGGCTTGTGCTTGGGAGATGTCGATATCGATTAGGATGGTCTACGCTTGATAACTGATAGCCATGAATGTACTATTTGTTTCTACTTGATTGTTGTAAAGGCTATCACTGTCGGAGTGGGGAAGACAGGTTGGGTTCTTCTCTAGTGTGTAGGTAGATTGGTCGATTAATCTGCCTATTCTCGTATACTTTATCGATGATGTTCGTTAGCTGTTTATCGCTCATTAAGACTGTTCTCTGACTCAAGGTTTTATTTCTCCCTCTTATTACCTTGGGCTATTCATCCGCTTGTGGATGGGCATACTGAATAACAGGTGACATGTGATATCTTGTTGAGGACGATTCTGCTGATCGATGACGGCTGGAGGCTTACGTACCAGTTTTGTACTATACATATTATGATGTTTTCTGCTATCTAATGTATTCTCTGAGTGTTGTAGTAAAGCCTTTTGTACAGAGTTTGATGATGTAATCCAACGATGTTATGGATATTCTTTGAGGATATGGAAGTTTAAAATTATGTGCAATTATGCTTTGTTAGTACTGCCTGTTGTATATGTTCTATTATACTCTATCCTTGCGCTGACACGACTTTCAGCGCATTATTTTCCTTGTTAAGTGCAGGAATTATGGGCAATCTTCAAAACTTATATTTATCTGTTGTAAATATTTACACACATGTCTTGAATGATCAATGTTCGTACCAGACTAGTCTGAACTGGTTTGATCGCCTTTGAAATATGCTGGGTGACTCATTATAAATGAGGCAGCTCAGGGATTACTTTCAGGTTGAAATGAGGCAACATAGCTGGGTGTTATGATGAAGATATAGAGCAGTTTGATGATTTATGTGTGTTAGGCTAAGAATATATTTAGATATTATGAAGTACTGAATGCTGAAGTATTAATGAAACGATGTAATCTAAGTAGAATTGATATACACTTTGTGTATGTAATTCTTATGACATATATGATTATGAGAATAAATAGTTGATGTTTTAAAGTGCATATAAACTTATGTAATATGTAAAAATGAGTGTTTAAATATATGAGAAATCTATGCACATAATATAAGCAATATATGATTATGTATATAACATGTGGGCTGAATTATTTTGACAAAGCTATATATATCAGCTTTAACTAATATATATATATATATATATATATATATATAAGAAGGTTTTTATTAGTTTGTAACATAAGGAACTACCCACTTCTAAGTTAAAAACCGGGTTTATCCATGGATATGGAAATATAAAGTTTTGTGTATCATGTTCTATAATAGGCAGACATATAATTGTGCAAAATATTTGCAAGTACTCAGGTGTATGTCTCAAGACAATATTTCTACCCTTTTTAATACCTTTCTATATACACCCTTGTGGCATAATAAAATGTTTTATTCCATTTTTATACTTTAAAACCTTGCCAGTATGAAATTGCATTCATTCAAACTTATAGTTTATGTAGTTCTAAGGACTCTGATTTATTATGGCCATGTTTGATAATAAGATAATATTATATTAACATGTACGTTAGCTAATTCCTTGAAAAACCTTTTACTGGTTAGATGTAAACATTTATATATCTTCATATATATATAAATGGTGATAAATTCAATATATTGATATATTTAAATTAGTGACCAGGATATTGGGAGTAAGGAATAAATTATTTTAAAAGAGAAAGTAACCTTGTTAAAAAAAATATTGCTTCATCAAATCTACTAAAGTGAATAAGATAAGAGGGTCACTTCAGAGAAGCTCACATGCCTCGACATTTGAGGGACTCGGATCACTCATAGGAGGTTACGACACAAGAGAGTTTTCCCAATTTCCTGATGTCGCGATTTTATGTTATTGTCCTAGTGAGGGTTTTTGTGTTTAGGTGAACTGAATTTTGGACGAGGAAGACAATGGTGCTGATGGTTTCCAATTTCGAGTGTTGGATCTCCCTATCACTTGATTTCCATGCACAGGTTGTCTAGCAACTCGAATTTCAATAGACCAATTTTTTCTCAAAAATCCCAATCTGTCAAAGCTAGAACTGGCTTGTCAGATATCCTACAGAAAAGACACAGATAATAAATATATTAGTGATGGATAAAACATCTCACGCCAGAATGGATAAACTATAATAATCAAATATAGCCTTACCAAAATATTGACACTGCCTAACAAGTGTTCTAAGGCTTCCAAATCTCTATTATAAAGGTAACTTGCGAGTATGTTATGAGGAGGGGGTAATAACACAAGTTCTGGTGAGAGGACAAATTATACATTCTGAAATAACCCTATATATACCTTTTATTTACATTTTTTTATTTATTAGGTTATTTGGGTTAATAACATTCTAAGCTCTACACACACGTCCATGTCACACACATCTACTACCAAGTAGATTAAATCTAATATAATATATATATGTAGGTATACCCAACATCTCAAGCTACTCCTCGTAGAACCCTCCTCGTACGGTCTCCTTCGTCACACCACGGGAGTATGCACAACCTCCATTATACGCCAAACCGCATATGAAAATCTATATCGTTACGCTACGTAATCGCACAAATCAACCATCACTATGCCACTTAAGCGTACAGATCCTCGTATCCGAACTCCTCGGTCGAATCACATCTTAACAAGGAGTAATGCCCCAATGTCTACAATACACCACCCAATGCATGTAGCTAGACCCTCACACGAACGTTTTGCCTAATATATCCCGATTTCCATAATAGGGTTACATCCAATGCACAAAACTCGGTTGGGAGCTTTCGGTATCTGTAAAGGACAGCTTCGTTAGGCCTACAATACAAATATTCACATATAGTATTTCTAATTTTACAGTGGCCATGGCTCCACCCATGCCCCCTCCCTCAACTAATGAAAGAATACATCAAGAACTAGTGACGTGCCCCTAACAACCAATCTAGCATCTAATTTGGCGGTTCCCTCAACCAAAGTCTCAGTAGTAAAAGATCGTTGGTCTGTTGGTTTAGCTCTTAGTCTTTCCGCATCCCACAGACTGCCGATGACAGACATCCGACGATCCTTAATTTGGTCCTGACCCTCTCCTCTTGATGCGAGGAAACCCGCCGAATCACCCAACATCATCTGCCATGGCCTTTTGACTGCCACACCATAGTTGCAGTCAAGGTATACTCTAGATAGTGCAAAAGGCCCACCTCCGAGCAATGGCTTCATCCAGTTATTACTTAGTGGGACATCTCAAAGTACCCTACAACGTCCCGTAGAAGCCTCGTGCTCCCCTCTAGTCCCGTAGAATAATCAGTTGGGTGTGCCCCTCTCATGTCTCCAGACGCTGCGATGATATACCCTGTTGGGTTCTTCATCTCCATACTTATATACGGGTCCCCACGCATCACACGCTCATGTTATTAGATCCTATGTATAATCTTTTAATCATGTGTTGCTTTATCTCATCACATTTCAAATTAACATAATTATTAACATATTCACTATTTTTATTCAAGTTGCTTGGTTCATTAGCTCACAATTGGCTGCTTATTTTCTTTGATCAACCTTATGCCACCAGAGCGGACTTCCGCTTATTATTATTACATTTATTAGACTTGATATTTCCAATTATAAGTCTACTAATAATAAGCCTACTTTATTCTTTCTTATTTAACTATACCCTCATCTTACACTGTTACCACAACCATTGTTGTGGGTTTGCTTATTAACTTAGTTCCTTAGGTTATTAATAAGTTCTATGTTCATTATTAATTATAACTTACGTTTTAATTCCACTTGTGCCTAGGAAAATACCTATTATATTTCATTCCCATTCATGTAATTAATTACTATAGGTTATATTCCACATTATCCATAAGTTCCTGAGCATCAACCAAACTTTTACTGTTGTAACCTTTCTTTATTTACCATCTTGTACATTCTTATTATTACAGGAAAATATTTCGCATAATTCATTAAATTGTTTAGTGGAAAGATATAAAGATATATTTCCATAATGTACATCAATTAAGATCCGTAGTTGCAAGTTATTTCTTTTATTTACGTCATGGATATGTATGTATGTATATGTGTGTGTGTGTATGGTTAGTGCGCAATACAGTAAAAGAACCCCTATTTCACACTAATCCCTACTACCTTCCTTTTTCTTGCAACTACGTTCTCAGTAATTTTATTGTAACTGTAACTATGGAAATATATCTCTTTCTCCACTCCCCACTAATTCAGTCCACTACTATCCCCTTTTTCTGAATTAGATATTAATTCTTGTCTTTCATATACCATTACTGTAAATTTCTATACAAAATTAGGCATACCAATTCTTTTTTCATTATTACCACAATTCACTGTAATTCTTTTTACAATGTATCTAATTTACCATTGAATAACAATATTAAGAATATATGCATAATTATTGTCAAATTCACAGTTTCAGTATTACAGTAATTCTCAACCCAAACTGATAGTTAATGAAATAGATGCGTACAACATCAACTTTATTAACGTACTTAAGGAATGAATCATATCACAATTACCAGAATTTTAATTACTAATTACGTTAATAATTATGGGGAATGTAAACAATAAATATATTGTTACCAAAATGTAAAATTTAAATCCACTCACCTGACTGCATCTGATTCAGATCTGCTATCCCATGGTTTTCCTAGTTGAATCTAGTATTGAAATAACCATGGATTTACAAATCTGATGCTAAAAGAATAAAACAATTCGTAGAAATTTAGATTCACGGAATTTACCTTATGTAGACAAGAAATCTGAACACCTATGTTGTAGATCTATAATCTTTATCTTCAACTCTTGAGTCAGCATTCCTAAAATTAATATTATTATTTCTGAAAGACTTGGATAAGAAAGAAAATGTCAGAGCCTTGGCGTCGTCTTGGAAAATAAGAGTTGGATGTTAGGCCCTGCTAGTCTATTTATAGGTGCATAGAAGATCCTGTGTGATGGCCCGCTCCGCACCAGCCGAAATTTCCAATGAAAGTGCGTTGTGCTAATGTCCAACCAGCACGGGACGGTCGTCAAAAGAAAAGAAAGAAGATGATGAATCAACAAGGAACCTGTAGTATATCTCACAGCCCATGGAACAAAATATAATAATAACATAACTTGATATAAAACTGGCGAGAGAGTACATAAGCTGAAAACTAAACCATCATAGCAGCGGAAAATTCAAATACAGCTTATGATCCAAACCGTCATTATTACAATTTTTAAAACTGTCTCCAAAGCAAAATATAAAGTTACACTACTAATGCCCAAAGTAGTGACCAGCAACAACACAGGGAGAATATATGGGGATAATATGTGTAAGCCTCCTGCTCGTCTCCGGACAGTTACTCGTGCATAACCAGCTAATTTGTCTCTAGTCTGCTCGTTTAAGAGAACCCAGAGTAATAAGAGGAGACACAAAACTCTAGGTCAGAAAAAAGTCTGGTATGAGCGATAAGCAGCAAAGCAGAACAATAACAGGTATACATAACCATACCTAAACCTGGACCTTCAACCAAAGAGTTAGCGCAACAGGATGTACAATACTCTAAGGTGACACTAACATAGGGTGTGAAAAATAATGGAGAGGGGGTGTGCATGTCATGGTGATAGCAAACATCAAGCATAACAATCATCCTCACATTTCTCACTCAGTGCGTAAAGTATATGATATCCACCACTTTGATCACCCAATTCTTTGTTACGATCACTCTGCCCCATGGAGTCATGACGGCTTCACTGCACTGATCCGTAACCACTAATACTTTGCTATATCCACTCTGCCCCATGGAGTCATGACAAATTCATTGCACTGGCTCATAGCCCTGTTACGATCACTTTGCCCCATGGAGTGATGACAACTCCACCGCACTAATCCATAGCCAATATCCGTCTCTCAGTGGTGAGTCAAAGCTATAGACACCGATAACCCCTTTGCACACGTCCCGCAGCAAATTCCAATCATGAAGTTAACTCGTTGGTTCCCATCTAGATCATGAGTTCAACTTCCTCTTTGGACTACCTTTGCATCTCGGGTTTTGGTCATCATCGCTGTTCGTTTCATAGCTCCAAGCTCCCATTCATGTTCATACTTCAGTTCAGATAGGTGCGGTTCGTGATTCTCCAGTCCGGGTCATGATCCCCCTTTCCTCCATTGCTCGTGATCCACTCGTGGACCCCTACTTGGATCGTGATACATGCTCGGTTCGGAGGAGTGGCTCGTGGATGAGGCACCGGCTCATGGGTCCCTCCAGGTGATCGACTCGTGGCATCTTTGGCTCGCTCGTGGTTTGCGGCTCGCCAAAGCTCCGGTTCGTAATGCGGTTCGCGCTAATGATCCAGTTTTTGGTCTTTGCACCAGTTCGTGGAGGTGGCTTCAGTTCGTGAGGGGTGGAGTCCGGGTCGGGTCGTGATATGCTAGTCACGAACGGTTTGGTCTGACCAATTTCTGCAACTTTTCCAACAAGCTATTTATGCCATACGATGGCGTTTTCGAACATTCTAACTTTACTAAACAATCAAAAAGCATACCAACAGTAATAGCAATATACATAATCAACCATAAACACCAAAACAACAGTATGACATGTTTATATGGATCAAACATACCTAAAACCCATGTTTTCCCCTTAATCATGTTTAACCATTACTAATGATAGGATTAGCAAAACATATCCAAATTAACCCAACTTTTTATCAGAGCCCTAAAATAATATTTAAGTATATTTACATATTTTTCCAGAATTTTAACATGCATAATTTCTCTAATTAACACTAATCACCCCTAATTAGCCGTAATTAGCGAAAAACAATGCAAAGCACTCACCTGTGCCACAAATGAATTATAGATCTAAACTTTACTACTATTTTGGGTCGAATTCCAAAGCAACACAGCAGCTCCCACTCTGATTTGGTGTTGATTTGCTTTGATTTGATGTAGATTAAGCTAATACGCGAATAGAAAGCGATTTGGGATGATTTTAGAAGGTGGAGGCCATGGCTAGGTTAGAGAAATATTTTAGGCAGCTGAGAAAATGAAATAAAATCGTTTCCTAACTGATTTCAGCCTCCCTATAACCCTAATCCCGAAATGGGATATGGGCCTAGCTGCTAATCACCCTAATTAGGCCTGGTTAAGCTGTTTTTCACCTTCTAAACCTTATTTCAGTCATATCTCCCAAATGCTAAGTCCGTTTAACAAATGTGACCACTCTACGGAGAGGTAAACCATCATCTGAATCCAATGGAAGTGGTTTCAGATCAAAACTCCTTACCAATCAAAAGTTGTAGGCGAAACAAGATTCCCTATGGGGAAAACGGTCATTTAAAAATCGGCAAAAATCGTGGACATGGTAAATGACCATAATAGTCGTTCCCCAAAGTTACACGACCATACGACCTCATACGAAAATGAAATAAATATTCTACGATCCTTCGATGAGTAGAATGCGGGTCGTTACACTCTTCCCCCCTTAAGAAATTTTGCCACCGAAATTCCTTAACCAAAGCATATAAAGGAGTCCCGCATGTCTGTCAACCATTTACAAACAATCAAACATATATAATAACACAACAAGCTTATCCTAGCATGCGGAATAACTATATTGCAATTAAAATCTAGGCAAAGAGTTCTGGATGCGACTTCCTTATGCTCTCCTTTGTTTACAAAGTACGGTCATTTTCATTCTCGCCCCACTGAACCTTGACCAGTTTCACCGTCTTCCTTCAAAGTTGCTTCGTATCGTACTCGACATTACGGATCGGCCTGCGGTTCCCAACCGCCTCGGGTTCTACTTCGATGTCATCCAACTAATCCGGTGAAAAAGTCATATCGGGGTCGTGCACGAACTTCCTTAACTGGGAAACATGAAACACGTTGTGAAGTCTTGTCATCTTGTCAGGTAATCCAACTTTATATGCTAAATTCCCAACTTGCTCGAGGACTGGGAATGGACCAACAAATCTTGGTGCTAACTTGCCCCTTCTACCAATTCGAATCACGCTCTTCAACGGAGAAATCTTGACAAACACCAAGTCGACAACGGAGAATTTCAATTCTCTTCATCTCTTATCAGCATAACTCTTCTGCCTATCTTAGGCAGCCTTCGTTCGTTGTTGAATAACCTTGATCTTATCTGAAGTTCCTCTTATTACATCCGGCCCAAGCACGAATTTCTCACCAGTTTCTAGCCAACATGATGGTGAGTTGCACGGTCTTCCGTACAAAGCTTTAAATGGAGCCATACCAATACTGGACTGATAACTATTGTTATATGCTAATTCAACCAGATGCAAATGGTCATCCCATGACCCTCCAAAATATAATGTGCAAGCTCTCAGGAGATCTTCTAATACTCGATTCACCCTCTCTGTTTGACTGTCGGTTTGAGGATGTTACGCGGTACTGAGATGTAATTCTGACCCTAAAGCCTCTTGTAAGCTCTTCCAAAACCCACTAGTAAACCACGGATCTCGGTCACTCACAATGCTTTTGGGTACTCCATGAAATTTCACTACCCACTTCATATACAGTTATGCTAATTTAGCTGTCGTTTTGTTCGACTTGATTGGTATAAACCTTGCACTCTTGGTCAATCGATCTACAATCACCCAAATACTATCGTGGCCCGATCTAGTCCTGGGTAAACCATCAATGAAATCCATTGAGACTTGTTCCCATTTCCATTTGGAAATTTCTAATGGTTGCAACAAACCACTAGGCTTCTTTTGCTCGGCTTTAACTAGTTGGCAATTCATGCATTTGGATATAAACTTCCCAACGTCTCTTTTCATCCCTTCCCAGTTGTAGGTCTGCTTCATGTCTCGATACATTTTGTTACCACCGGGATGTATAGTCAGTTTTGAGTGATGACATTCTCTAAGCACTTCATCTCTCAATCCATTGACATTGGGCACAACTAGTCTCCCATTCTTTCTAAGCCATCCATCTCGATCAAGCCCATACTTTTTCATCTCCTCGTCGATTCCCATTTCTAACTTGGAGATGATTTCTAATAGATTAGGATTGTCCCTCTAATTGGAACCAATCCACTCAATCAAAGTGGGTCTGATTGTCAAACTTGCTAACATTACTAGATCCAATTCGCACTTTGGTCTGAAATCATACCCTGCGATATACTCCATTTGCTTCCATTCAAGAAACATATCCTCTAAACTGGCATATCTTCTACTCAATGCATCATCTACTGCATTGCCCTTTCCTGGTGTGTATGCGATATCCAAATCATAGGAAGCCAAGAATTCTAACCATCTCTGCTGACGGAGGTTTAGATCCTTTTGAGAGAAAAGATACTTTAACAATTTATGATTGGTAAACAACTCGAATATTTCTCCCAAGAGATAATGTCTCCACATCTTCAACGCGAACACGGTCGCTGCCAATTCCAAATCATGGGTAGGATATATTTTCTCATGCGGTTTCAGTTGCCGACTAGCATAAGCTACAACCCTACCTCCTTGCATCAATACAACACCTAGTCCGGTACCACATGCATCTGTGTATACCGTCATCTCTTCGTTCCCCTTAGGGATGACTAACACTGGTGCATACGTCAACTTTTCCTTTAGATTTTTGAATGCATTTTCACATCTTTCGTCCCAGATGAAAGCTTGATTCTTCTTGGTCAACTGAGTTAACAGTGCCGCTATCTTGGAGAAGTCCTGGATAAAATTACGATAATATCCAGCCAATCCCAAGAAACTTCTCACGTCTGTTGCATTCTTGGGCGTAGACCAATCCTGTACTGTAGCCACCTTAGCAGGGTCCATGGCAATACCATTCTCTGAAACAACATGGCCCAAGAATCTCACTTCCATTCTCCAGAAGTAACACTTAGAAAATTTCGCTTTCAATTGGTGTTTTCTCCACACCTCCATCACTATCCTCAAATGTTTCTTGTGTTCTTCCTATGTCCTCGAGTAAATAAGGATATCGTCCATGAACACAAGAACAAATTTATTCAATTGATCCCGGAATACCCTATTCATAAGATCCACAAAATATGCTGGTGCATTGGTCAACCCGAATGGCATGACCAACCACTCATAGAATCCAGACGGCGTCCGAAAGGTCGTTTTAGGTATACTCTCAGCTGCTACTCGGAGATGATGAAATCTTGTCGCGAGGTCCAACTGGGAGAACACTCTTGCTTCTTCCAGTTGATCAAACAAAGCATCTATCCATGGAAGAGGATACTTATTCTTCCTAGTCACTTTATTCAACTCGCGATTGTCCACACATAAACGAAGGGAACCATCTTCCTTAGTGGCAAATACAACTGGTGATCCCCACTCGGAGACACTTCTTCGGATAAATCCCTTTTTCAAAAGATCGCTTACTTGCACCTCAAGCTCTCGCTGCTCCCTTGGTGCCATACGACGAAGTGGCATCACTATAGGTCTGGCATCTTTCACTAATCAATACGGAACTCAATCTCTCGATGTGGTGGAAGTCCGATCACTTCCTCGAAGATATCCGGATACTGGCCAGCAATGGGAACCCCTGATAACTCATCCTGTGGAATTTTGAGGGAATTTAGAAAACTAGCCATCACCTCATCACTAGGTAGGTCACCAAACACTATCCGCCGTCCATCATCCGCCCTCATAGTCACCGAAAATCCCTCTCAGTCTACCACCACCCCGTACCTTTGGAGCCAATCGACTACCAAAATAATGGCAAACCCAGTAAAGCCCAAAACAAAGCAATCACAAGCAAACATACATCCATGACTCGATAAGACCAAATTTCGACAAATCATACTAAGGCTATCGAACCACCAATCGGGTTCGTGACAACTAAAGGTCTATTGACTATCTCGGGTTCCAATCCCAACCTATCCACCAGGTCACTAGATATGAAGAAACAGGAATCCCAGTATCAAACAATACTCGAACAGGAACATCATAAATAGAAAGAATACCTTGAATGATGACATTCTTTCCTTTCTCCGCCGCAGTTGGGGCATTCAATGAAGAAGGAACAACATTAATAGCATATGCTTTCACAATCTGCTTCTCTTCGGGAGGTTGTGGACACTTATCCTTGTGATGTCCCACTTGGCCGCAGTTGAAGCACTTCCTATCCGGTGGCTTTGCTCGACATTCTTTAGCATAATGGCCCTTCTTGCCACAACTAAAGCACTCTATATCTTTCCTGCCTTTCTTTTTCTGACCAACCTTGGTCTGACTCTGCTTCCTTTTATTCTGAGAATTATTCTTGCCTCCACCGCTTGCCTGCGGCTTTGGCCCCTCTGCAGATGCAGCAACGACTTCAGTCTTGAGCTTAGGATAAAGGCTCTCTGATCTCAATGCTTTTCCAACAATCGATTTAAAAGTATCATCAATATGATTTATAAGCCTTTCTCCAAAGTACTGATCTAAACCAGTTATGAATTTCTCGTTCTTCTTCTCGGCAGTATCAACAAGAGATAATCCATACTTCGATAAAGTATCGAACTCAGCAATATATTCCGAGACTGCCCTACCATTCTTCTTAAGCTCAAGAAATTTCCTAAACAATTCTGATTTCTGAGCAGTTGGGATAAACTTATCACTGAATCGGGTCTTAAACTGATCCCAAGTAACTTGATCCTCTGGAGTAGCTGCTTTAATAGTATTCCACCAATTCATAGCCCGTCCTTGCAGTTGACGCGATGCTAGCTTTCTCTTCATTGCATCATCAATCCCTAAATCTTTGAAGATGCACTCACAACTATCGAGCCAATCTTGAACATCCATACCCAATTCCGTTCCGTTGAACGGCTTTCCACCAAGACTAGTGTAGTCCTTATAGAGCTTGGTGAAATCGGCCCTAGGCGCCTGCACCGCTGCACCACTACCATTTGCAGCATTAGGACCTGCTCCCTGAACATCTCTAAGCATCTCTCTCATGAAGGTAGTGAACATCATCCTCATATCAGGAGCATTCCTATTATTGGCTCTTGAACCAGTATTCCTCGTATATCGGTTCATCGTTCAATCCGTAAAGAGAAAACGATTAACCGTCTCCATAGTGGTGCCAGTGCAGTGCGACTTCATCCTTAAATATACTAATAGTATATATATATAGCTTTTGAAAACCAAAATATGACAAATACGCTCTCTAATATATGTATACTATCTCTCCCTGGTGTCTTTCCCTAGGTTAACTACGCAACCTAGAGCTCTGATACCAAATGTGATGGCTCGCTCCGCACCAGCCGACATTTCAAATGAAAGTGTGTTATGCTAACGTTCAACCATAACAGGACGGTCGTAAAAAGAAAATAAAGAAGACGATGAATCAATAAGGAACCTGTAGTATATCTCACAATGCATGGAACAAAATATAATAATAACATAACTTGATATAAAATAGGCGAGACAGTGCATAAGCTGAAAACTAAACCATCATAGCAGCGGAAAATTCAAAAACAGCTTATGATCCAAACCATCATTATTACAACTTTTAAAACTATCTCTAAAGCAAAATAGAAAGATACACTACTAATTCCCAAAGTAGTGACCAGAAACAACACAGGGAGAATATATGGGGATAATACGTGTAAGCCTCCTGCTTGTCTCCGGACAGCTACTCGTGCATAACTAGCTAACCTATCTCTAGTCTGCTCGTTTAAGGGCACTAAGAGTAATAAGAAGAGACATAAAATTCTGGGTCAGACAAAAGTCTGGTATGAGCGATAAGCAGCAAAACAGAACAATAACAGGTATACATAACCATACCTAAACTTGCAACCAAAGAGTTAGCACAAAAGGATGTACAATACTCTAAGGTGACACTAACACATGGTGTGAAAAATAATGGGGAGGGGGTGTGCATGTCATGGTGATAGCAAACATCAAACATAGCAATCATCCTCACATCTCTCACTCAGTGCGTAAAGTATATGATATCCACCACTTCGATCACCCAATTCTTTGTTACGATCACTCTGCCCCATGGAGTCATGACGGCTCCACTACACTGATCTGTAACCACTTATACTTTGCTATGTCCACTCTGCCCCATGGAATCATGAAAACTCCACTGCACTGGCTCATAGCCCTGCTACGATCACTTTGCCCCATGGAGTCATGACAACTCCACTACACTGATCCATAGCCAATATCCGTCTCTCACTAGTGAGTCAAAGCTATAGACATCGATAACCCCTTTGCACATGTCCCGCAGTAAAGTCCAATCATGTAGTTAACTCGTTGGTTCCCATCTGGATCCTGAGTTCTACTTCCTATTTGGACTACCTTTGCATCTCGGGTATTGGTCATCATCCTTGTTCGTTTCATAGCTCCAAGCTTCTATTCATGTTCATACTTCAGTTCATATATGTGCGGTTCGTGATTCTTCAGTCCGGGCCATGATCCCCCTTTCCTCCATTGCTCGTGATCCACTCGTGGTCCCCTGTTTGGATCGTGATACATGCTCGGTTCGGAGGAGTGGCTCGTGGACGAGGCACCGGCTCATGGGTCCCTCCAGGTGATCGCCTCATGGCATCTTTGGCTCGCTCATGGTTTGCGGCTCGCCAAAGCTCCAATTCGTGAAGGTGGTTTGCACTAATGATCTGGTCCGTAGTCTTTGCACTAGTTCGTGGAGATGGCTTCGATTCGTGAGGGGTGGTCAGGTCGTGATAAGCTAGTCACGAACGGGTCTGGTCTAACCGATTTCTGCAATTTTTCCAGCAAGCTATTTACACCATACGATGGCGTTTTCGACAATTCTAACTTTACTAAACAAATAAAGCATACCATACAGTAATAGCAACATGCATAATCAACCATAAACACCGAAACAACAATATGACATGTTTATATGGAAAAAACATACCCAAAACCCATGTTTTCCCCTTAATCATGTTTAACCATTACTAATGATAGGATTAGCAAAACATATCCAAATTAACCCAACTTTTTATCAGAGCCCTAAAATAATATTTAAGAATATTTACATATTTTTCTAGAATTTTAACATGCATAATTTCTCTAATTAACAATAATCACCCCTAATTAGCCGTAATTAGCGAAAAACAATGCAAAGCACTCACCTGTGCCACAAATGAATTATAGATCTGAACTTTACTTCTGTTTTGGGTCGAATTCCAGTGCAACACAGCAGCTCCCACTCTGATTTGGTGTTGATTTGCTTTGATTTGATGTAGATTAAGCTAATACGCGAATAGAAAGCGATTTGGGATGATTTTAGAAGGTGGAGGCCATGGCTAGGTTAGAGAAATATTTTAGGCAGCTGAGAAAATGAAATAAAATCGTTTCCTAACTGATTTCAGCCTCCCTATAACCCTTATCCCGAAATGGGTTATGGGCCTAGCTGCTAATCACCCTAATTAGGCCTGGTTAAGCTGTTTTTCACCTTCTAAACATTATTTCAGTCATATCTCCCAAATGCTAAGTCCGTTTAACAAATGTGACCACTCTACGGAAAGGTAAACCATCATCTGAATCCAATGGAAGTGGTTTTAGATCAAAACTCCTTACCAATCAAAAGTTGTAGGCGAAACAAGATTCGCTAGGGGAAAAACGGTCATTTAAAAATCGGCAAAAATCGTGGACATGGTAAATGACCATAATAGTCGTTCCCGAAAGTTACACAACCATACGACCTCATACGAAAATGAAATAAATATTCTACAATCCTCCGATGCGTAGAATGCGGGTCGTTACATCCTGGTTCGTCGGATTAGATATAATATAATCCGAGCCATACAAGTCGAGAATATAACGTCAACTGGCTCGGAGATGGGTCAACCTGGACCCCTGGTAGGTCGATCTGACTCTAGGGTGTGCCGACCCCTGGGTCGACCCATGACCTAGGCCATTAACGTTAATTTTGCCGACATTTAACATTTATTTAACGTTGCTTATAACATTCCTTTTGTTGCCAAATATTTCTATGTGAATTATTTTCTTTCATTTATAATGTTTATCCAACATTTAAATTTCAAACTTATGTGCATATATATATATATATATATATATATATATATATGCGCATGTGTGTGTAATTCTTTATAACTTTGTTCGTTGAATAACTTCCCTATAAGGGCTCCGTTTGGGACAAGTCATATATGAAAACGAATCAAAAAATTGTCACGAACACAATGGTATATGTTTCGGGGACAAATTCTAAAATTGTAAAATATTGATATTTTTCGACAACTGATTAAAATATATAAAAATGTGGGGTGGTAAATTCTCCCCCTTAGGAAATTTCGTCCCCGAAATTCGATAAGGGTAGAATTATGTTATTCCTTGTATAAATTGCAACCATCATGTGTACATTAATACTTTCAACCAATTGTGCACTTGTGCAAAGTTTAACACAACATAAAATATATGAATGCAATGAATGCCTAAACGGTACCTCCTACATGAATGCAAACTTTTCTTGAAAACATTTTTGAAAATATAATGCACACATCCTAAATATACTAGCAATTTCTATATGGATGCAAAACTTTGGAAATCAAAAATATTTTTTCATTCAAATTTTCCGACACTCTTACAAGGTAAGAGTGTAGTTTATCCAATTTTTGCATCTAAATCCTACCAACCAACTTTAAATTTGTGAATTTTGGAAAAGTCAATTTTTCTAAATTTCCACTTCTTATAAATTTTCCAAGGATAAATTTTAGTTTTTGTTACTTTCATGTAAAAATTTTTTCGCTTTCTTTCATTTTTTAATTGTATCTATTGTGGTTTATCACGAACTTAATCAAATAGAGAAAAGTCCCATACAATTACCAAAATAAAATAAAATACTGCCCCAACTAAAAGAAACTTCCAAGTACAAGTTCCTACTACAATTGCCAAATTAATAAAAGATAGTCGAGTTCTAAAATATAAGAAGCGGACTTCACCGTCACTGCGAGTCTATCAATCTGATGACAGATCGGCATTGGTGAAGTTCCTACAGCGATTGGTGTTGTCTCCTTTGAGCAACTCCACATTTCCTTTCTTGTCGTTTGAGTCTTCTTCTGAGATTGCGTTGGCCTCTCCTGGTCATTCTTGTTCGTCGTCTTGTGTCTCTGCATCCTCTCCCCTTCTTAGTAAGGTTGAGATAGCGATCATTAATGATCGCCTATCTCGGCTTTCTAAGATTTCCTGCCCTGTTAGATCTGGTGTAGCAGCTTCGGTCTTCGACAGCGCTGCTCGCCACTCTCTTGAGTTCGCTGCGTCTATCGACTGTCCTGATTGGCTGCCTACTCGTGCTTCTTGGCGTAGCCGTCGATCGAGCACCCGCACCATTCGCACACGCTCTATAACGGCGTTCGAGCAGATCGTCAGATCTACTCGTCACACTCTATATCTTATCCGATCTGTTCGGCTGGTTTTTCTTCAGACGCTTTCCTCCCGCGTCTTCTCTTTTCTTTCTTTCTTCATCGTCTTTGCCTATATGGCGAACTTTCTCTTCTGGAACGTTCGTGGCATAGGTAACGATGCGTCGTTAGCTAGACTAAAGCGCATTGTCAAGAAGCACTCTGTCTGTCTAGTGGCGCTCCTGGAACCATTACTGGGACCAGAGGCGGTCACCAGCGCTGTCCTATCCCTTGGATTTGGTGGTGCCTTAGCAAATGTCTCTAGCAAAATTTGGATCCTATAGTCCAAGGATGTTGTTGTCCACCGGATCTTCGATTCGGATCAGCTCTTGTCGGTGGCATGTTCGTGTTTTTCCCTCTGCTCTTCTTTCCTTTTCTCTGCGGTCTACGCTAAATGTGACAGAATAGAAAGATTGACCCTCTGGGATGATATTTTATCTCTGTCCATGCTGGGCTTCTCTGTATCAGACTTGGGTGGTGACTTTAATGTTGCCGCCAGCCAAGCTGAAAAGCGTGGAGGCAATGCCGTTAATCGATTGGCGGTGGCGGATTTCAATGATTTAATTATCAGCTCGGGCCTGTCTGAAGTGTCTTTTGTCGGTTCGGCGTTCACCTGGTGTAACAACCAAGGCAGTCCAAGCCGGATTCTCTCAAGGCTAGACAGAATCTTTGCCTCAGACGTTGGTTCGGTCTACCCTTCACGTTCTCTATTTCCCATCTTCACCGCACCTTTTCTGACCATGCTCCTATGCTCCTTTCTTGTTCCCATTTGTCCCTATCGGGGCCGACTTCCTTTAGGTTCCAGAGTATGTGGAGATCTCACCACTCATTCCATAATGTAGTGGAAGATTCCTGGATCTCCCCAGTTAGCGGCCCCCCTTGTGTGGTTTTCTCTATAAAGCTGAAGCGTCTTAAGATTTGTCTTAAGACTTGGAATCGGCTAGTATTCAAGAATATCTTTCACCGCGTCCGACCGGCTGAAGAAACTCTAGTGCTAGCAGAAGCGTCTTTTGATGAGGATCCCTCTCCTGCCAACAAGGAGGCCTGGGCGTTAGCCCAACTTGCCTTCTCCTCTGAACATCGTATTGAACAAGACCATCTCCGCCAAAAGGCGAGGATCAAATGGGTGGTTGATGGAGATACGAACTCAAGATTTTTTCACTCTTCGATCCGTAAGAAGAATAGGATTCTCTCCATTCGGCAGATCCACCGCCCTGACCAATCTTTAGCTTCTTCTCCGGAAGAGGTCAAGGATTCGATTCTGTCCCACTTCCAGACCTTCCAAGGATCTCCATCGGTTTCCCCTCCTGATCCGTCCCTTCTTGCTTTCATTCCTCGTTTGATCCTCCCGTCGGATGGCTCAGACCTTACTGCACCTCCAAGCTCGGAAGAAATACGTGCTTGCGTATTTACTCTCAGCAAGGACAGTGAAAGCGGGCCTGACAACTTCAATGGGGTTTTCTACAGGAGTGTGTGGCCAGTCATTCAGGCGGATTTTTGTCTCGCGGTTTAGTCTTTTTTCTCTGGTGGTAAGCTCCCTACGGGGTGGACTTCCACCAACCTGGTTCTTATCCCCAAGTGTGACCAACCCAGCGTTTGCTCGGATTTTCGGCCAATCACTTTGTGTAATTTCTCCAACAAGGTCATCTCTAAGGTTATAACCACTAGGCTAGCTCCGTTTCTTGAGCGTGTTATTTCTTCCTCTCAGGCTGGGTTTGTAAAAGGACGTTTGATCACAGATAACGTCCTACTAGCTCAGGAGCTGATTTCGTAGATCGATAAGAAGGTTAGAGGCTCTAATGTAGTTGTTAAGCTGGATATAGCCAAGGCTTACGACCGCATGTCATGGTTCTTCATTATCAGGGTCCTTAGGGCGTTCGGTTTCCTGGAACCTCTTATCGACATTGTTTGGAGGCTGATATCCAACTGCTGGTTTTCCGTTCTCATCAACGGAACGACCACCGGTTTTTTCAGGTCTGGTAGGGGTCTTCGTCAGGGAGACCCTCTCTCCCCTACTTTGTTCGTCCTTGCTGCCGAGGCTTTTGTTCGAGGCTTGCACTCACTAACGATAACTGGGCAGATCCATAGGTTCGGCATTACTAGGGGCAGTCCTCTTATCTCTTCCTTATCTTTCGCAGACAACATCATTATTTTCACTAATGGTGGTCGTTAGTCTATCCGTGGTCTTCTGGGGTTTATTCGCCAGTACGAGAGATGCTCTGGTCAACTCGTTAACTCTTCTAAAAGTTGCTTCGTGTCCGCTAAGGACCTGTTGTCGGTCAGATCTTCCTGGATCGAGACAACTACAGGTTTTAAGGCAACCTTGCTTCCGCTTCCTTACCTCGGTATTGTTCTATACCGAGGTAGAAAGCTTAACGCCATCTTTGATCCCCTAACCGACAAAATCAGGGGAAAGATTATACGGTGGAATGCTACCCTTCTCTCCCAGGCTGGTAGACTGGTTCTCATTAAGTCCGTCCTTGACTCTGTGGGTTCTCATATCTTTGCAGCTATGACTCCCACTGCTTCGTTCTTCCGCTCTTACAGGTCTTTGGCTTCTTCGTTTTTCTGGGGATCAAAGGATACCGCTTCTCGTCATCATTGGGTCTCTTGGAACGTCATTTGTCGTCCAAAATGTGAGGGAGGCCTTGACCTCCGTAATCCTCAAGATGTTTGCACAACCTTCGCCTGCAAGCTCTGGGCGAGATTAGAAGCGAACAACTCCCTTTGGGCGACGTTCCTCCATGCCAAGTACCGAATGCTTTCTAGTTCGGATTACACCGGTGTGCCATCCTACGCTAGTGAGACGTGGAAACGGATGCAATCCATGAAGGTCTTCAGGGATTCACATGGTGGTGGTACCGTTTGGGATGGTAGCCCTTTCTCGCTTAAGACAGCATGGAACGCTGTGCGTGTGCCTGGGCCGCGCCTCCTTCTTTTCTCTTTCATTTGGAATATCCGTATTCCCCCGAAAGTTTCTCTTTTTATGTGGAAAACCTTGCACAATGGTTTACCAGTAGATGAGAACCTTCAAAGAATCGGCATTCCTATCGTGTCCAAGTGCAGATGTTGCAGAGAGGGAAGTTTGGAATCCCCTTTCCATCTTTTGTTCTCTGGGTCCTGTGCTAGGGCTGTCTGGAATTACTTCGGGAATCTGATGGATTGCCGAGGTAATGCCACCTCGATTGAAGATTCGCTGAGAGTCTGGTGGTCGGGCGTCTCAAGTAAATCTCTTCGATCGACCCTTCATCGTCTTGTTCCTTGTCTGATATGTTGGCACATCTGGTGCTCGCGGAATAAGGCAATCTTTGACGAAGTGGCTATGGACCCTCCTGGCATCATCCGGAAAGTTAGAAACGATGTGTTTCTAGCATTTCGTGGTAGACCTTGCAGGGGCGTTTTTAGTTCCCGCTCTAGAAGGTTGGCTGTTTCCTTTGATATTTCATTGGTAGGGGCCAATCCGAGAGCAGGTATTGGTTGATTTTTATCTTAGGCTCTCTTCTGGCATACTACTTCTATCCGTTTATCTCATTATCCCCCTGGATCTAACGTTGTTTACTTGTTGTGCAGAACCTCTTTTACAGGTTGCTGGAGTTGGTACAATTGATGCAGGATAGTGTTCACCTCTTTTCATGCTTGGAGCGTTTGCAGGAGCAGGCACAGCAGGAGCGTAGATGTATTATAGTTGCGGG
Source organism: Allium sativum (assembly GCA_030737875.1). Classification (NCBI taxonomy): domain Eukaryota; kingdom Viridiplantae; phylum Streptophyta; class Magnoliopsida; order Asparagales; family Amaryllidaceae; genus Allium; species Allium sativum. The sequence continues at coordinate 621,865,520 of CM060909.1, read as the reverse complement.
AGCTGTTTGCGCGCTTCTTTAGCGGCTTTGGGACTTCTTCGGCCCTCGAAGCTGTGATACTAGTATGCGGTGGCAGCTTTCACCTCCACTAGGGCTTCGCTTGTGCTAGGCAGTAGTCCCTTTTTTTGGTTTTTGTTATGTCTTGTATCTTTTGTTTGTGCGTGTGCATGGTATCTGCATTCTGTGGAAACCATTTTTGTGAGCCGTTGGAGGATGGCTGTATCCTCCTTTTTTGTTATATCATATTATTCTTAAAAAAAAAGAGTCCTACATGAAACAACAGTGATACCAATCCACTCTCAGAAAGGAGTGTTAATGCTAAAATTGAACACTAACACCCCGTGGGATGTGAAAACACCTCAAAACTGTTTAGATTTATAATGTGGAAAACCACAAACACAAAAGCAATAAAAAGACAGAAATTTATAGTGGTTCGCCTAGATCAGACCTATGTCCACTTTGAAGAGAGTTTCAATATCATTTCCAATACTACAAGGTACATGATTTCTACAACTTTACTCATTTTCTCTCTTTACAATCCCTTCTCTCTACTTTTTTTCTTTGATGTTTTGATTCTCTTGATTTCACTATGGAAATGGCTAGATCTCTATGATTACAATGATTGTTAGAGTAAATCTTCAACAATTGATCATATAGACGATATTTGGCGATTCCATATTGGCTGAGATCATAAATCGAAGCTTGGAAAAGGTTTAATGGAGGTTTGAATACTTTGGAGTTGTTGATAAATGAGTTTGGCAGCACTTCTTGGTGGGAAAATATGGTCCCTTTCATGGTGAAAATGTGGGGGTATTTATAGGTGTAGATGTGAGGTGGAGAGGCTAAGAAATAGTATGTACAAGGTTTTAGGTTGTTCATACGACATGGCTTCTAGGTCGGTTATGACCTGCTTTTGGAGCCTTGCCACGACCTGGCTATAATCAAATGGTCTAAACATATGTACTCGATCTGACTCACATGTGAACGACCTAGTGGAATTAATACATGCAAACGATCTGCCTATTGTGTATGTCACGATCCATATTACAAGTTATATTGTTGACCCATGCTGACGTGGCATCACGTATACTGCTTTGTATTCTTCAACTGAGAAGCACGTATATGGATGATGGTATGTATACATGCGAGCGATCCAATCAGTGTATGTGTACATAACGGTCCATAATTTTCCATGTCTTCATTATATATGTTGAACGACCTAGAGGAGAACGATCTAGGGAGCTTCTGAAGAGCGGTCGAGGACTTGGATCTGCAACGACCTAGTGTTTGAGTGACCTAGTAAGACTTTTCTGGAACCAACGATCTAAAGTCTTAGCGACCTATCCTAAGTTATGCTTTGCATATATATGAATGACCCATCATTTTGCCTCCAGAAAGCTCCATGCCTGAACCATATTTGTATAGGTTAACATTTCTCCCTTGAAGCTTGCATTATTGAGAATGATGTGAGCTTCGAAACGAATAATATCATGTTAGACTTAACATACTCTTGCGAATTATTGATAATGATCCTTTAAAACGAATTGCGCTCCCGAGGTCGTTGCTTATTTTTTTTCGGTTAAAGACTTAGGTCAAGTCGCACGGGCCCTTAAATGAACAGAACGTAGCCCAATAAATGTATTGGCCTTTATATTCTTTCAAAGCTGCCACCCTACATTTTACTCCATCCTGCTATAAAACCCGTTAATGGTGGCCAACCTCTAAGAAAAATATTCCAATCTTCAATCATTGTCTGAGTTTGCCGCCACTGATTAGAATTCCATCGTCGCGCCCGTGAAAGCTTCGAGCATCCCAAATTCAATTGGTTCCAAGGATCCAAATTGTTTCAACATCGCTGAGCTTGCTAAAAGATACTACACCAGATTCTGATTGCTTCTTGATCATCAATAGCAGCTTATGTGATGTGATCTTCCCCTTTTTTGTCGAACTAGTTTTTTTTATTTTAGGTTTCGCGAGTCAATTTGGGAATTTTTGCTGTTGAATCGGAATTTGGCTGTGAATTTGGGGATTCGTGGCCTTGGTTCGATTTGGTAATTTTTGGCTTTTGCGATTTTGAGATCTGAATTGATTTGAGAAATTGTATGCATAAACTAATTGTAGTTCGCACTCGAAATTATGTGTGAATTTCTATCAAACTTTTCACTTTGATTGTCGATGATACATGCATCAAATCTACCTTTAGAAATGTTATCCACTATTTGTATATTATTCATTGATCTTTAGTGTTAACAAATTCAATGCTGAGTCCAGACTTGTCGGTTGTTGTATTGAAACCGAACCATGTTTTAAGATTACTTGTCAATGGTCTCATGTATTAATGTAATATTAATCAGCACTGCATGTTGTAAACCCTTATATCAATCCAAAAATTTTCAGGACTCAGTAATTAGATTCGAACATGATATCGATATTTTCTTGATTAATCACAGTGTATTTGAGTGCCTTTGAGCAGTTTCAAAACTAGGTCGGAAATCAAATTAAGTTATCAGGTCATTTGAATGACCTAAAGCCCTAGATCGTGGCTCGACCTGCTTGTATCCAAGGATCTGATGTCTTTTCATGTGCACAAACAATTTAAGCCGTCAAAAGGTATGGAAGACCTGTGCCTCTTAGGTCGCAAGACGGCCTGAACCCGGAAGCCAAAGAGCGACCCAAGCTTCTAAGTCGTTCGGATGACATGAGTCCCTTGGTTGAATAACGATCTAAGTTTCCGAGGCAATTGGGTGACCTAAACCCTTGAGTGACCCAAGCCTTCAGTGACCTGAGACTTTAAATGAACTAGGCCACTAACGGCCTGAGACCTTCAAGAACTTGAGCGATCTAAGCCTTTGAGATGCCTAGACGATCCATGAACCCCCAGGTCATTGAACGACCTGGTTTCCAGATCGTTTAGCGACCTGAGCCTTGACGCTCGACATTTATTTTTTAAAGTTTGTTGCATTTGAAGATTTTTAGAACTTAAATCATCCATATTTGTGTTTTGAGAATTGAAGATTTTAATGCCCAGTTTCCTGCCTTACGACAACAACAAGCATTTGCATATTTTAGACTTATATGTCGCCATCAATCATCCACTTCGATAACAAATTAGTTAATAAAGCATACCATAGTGAATCATCAAAACTTAAACCAGATGGCGCGTATATACAAGACTATCTCGCGCAACAATTTATAACTTGTTGAACCTTACCTATTTACACACGACACTTTAGTTTAAGTTAGTAGCGACACTTGAGATCAACTAATCGATGTAAGCCGGACTATGGATTTCAAGCCTCGCTTTTATATGACTTAAAATAATTCTGCATGATACTTCTCCTTTAGGAAATGCATACCTGTGATAGGTTTACAAACAAGATTGTTTGTGTAGAATGACTACTAGGCAGCAAGCTTGCCTTAAGACCGAAGGAACATCTTCTTCTGCACAAGTTGATATTTCTACGTCATGGGCTACAACAACTACGGCTCCTAGATCGGTACCTGATCATCCATTTCCTATTCCCCATCCCCTTAGTTCCTTGCCATCAGAGAGATATACTACCACTATCAATCAGAATCTTTTTAGATAGATGTGCGCTCAATATGGTATTCCTGAGACTGATGCAATATTGCCGGGGGAGAACGTATTTGTTGATCAAACACCAAGTGGATACGTAGTTGTTAATCAAAAAATGTTGATTAATGGTGGTGTTCCCCCTTTTAATCCTTTTCTAGAGAAGATGTTGAATCAAATGGCTATCGCTCCTTTCCAACTCCATCCAAATGGCTACGCCATTTTGTTAGAACTTTACGTGCTTTTTATGCAAGTAGAGGAACGCGAGCCTACGTTTTAGGATATCTGCCACCTATGCTTATTTAAAAGGAGGAAAGACACTCTGTCTATCATTCATGTTGAGGGCGCATGAAACTGGAAGCTCGTGCTTGACTTGCCGGAAATTTCTTCATGATTTCTGACTCAAATTTTCGCCGCTCTTTACACCGAGACCTTTCGCGAGAACTGGACGGAAGGAAGTGAGCATATTCGTATAGGGCTCTTCTTATCTGATTCCGTTTAAGTTTCAGTTACTGAACTTTACTTTCTTGTTTACAGTTGTTCTGGCTCCAGTCAAGGATAACAAAGATTCTACCCCTTACAAGGCCGTTTATGAAGCTTTAAAAACCGTCGGTATTGTAGATAGAGGCAGAAAATACTTAGAAAGAGAAGAGTTTCTTCGTAAGTATGGATTGCTCCACGCTTCAAGGAAATACCCTTCCAAAGGAGCATCATCCACGCCTCAGTCTACGCTTGTACCATCAGATGTTGGTACTTTTGGAGAGGGTAGTGCATCAAAGAGTGATGCCAATGAACCTCCTTTAAAGAACTGCTCAACATGCCTTCTCAACCTCAATTGCCTTCGATTGAAGAAGAATAGCCTATACATCATGAAGGCAAAAGTCTCATGAAGAAGACTGAGCAGTTAGAGGAGAGAGAGATCACAACTGGTGGTGACTTGGTTGTTGAGAAACTTGGTGAGAGTCCCTTAATCCCAGCCGCTCATGAGGAAGGTTCTGCAGAAATTTTTAAAGACTTGAGCGATCTTAACACTGCAAAAGATCTTACCCCAAGGGATATTGTGACTTCTGAACTTGCGACTACAGTTACAAAAGTGAGAACTGAGATGGCCTCGACTCGAACTCCTCCGTTACATAGAACATTTTCTGAAATAGGGTATGCGTTAGCTTCACCACCAAAGAGCGGTTCATTATTAGATGCGCACTTAGACCACGCAACACACACATTCTAAGTTTTTTTGTTGCTTTTGCATGCACCCTATACTGCCTCAGTACTTTTTATTCTAAGTACTGAAATCTTGTTTTCTTTTATTTCAGGTCTAATAATGAGTCTACAATATATGAAAAGCTTCAAGCACCATCTAGTGCTTATAATCAGAGACATCAGATGCAATCTCATCATTCTCAGCAGTCTTACTATTCTCAGTAATCTCAGCATCCTCATGGCTACATAGAGACTGAGGAACAAAAGGGGTGGAGGCACGGGGCCCAGGATCGGCTCGAGAAAGAGGACTAGGATTGAAGCTCTTATGGTGATCGTGATTGATATGATGACCGTTATGATGATCGCCATGAGTGGTGCAAACGGGAAGAGGAGGAAAACTGAAGAAGGAAGAGAGAGAGGGATGACCAAGGCAGGGATTATAACAAGGATGACTCTCACAAGCACCCTAGATCAGATAAAAACCCAATCCCTGATACTCAGATCACCTCCAGCTACCTACCCCTTCTTGCCCCATCTGTTACCCCTCCTCCAGATGATATCCAGAAAATTATCAATAGGCCACGCTATGCTCCTGAGCCTGCACCCACCAGGCTCGCTCAACAATTCAAACACTGGTGTTTGAAGGGAGTTTCTTCGATCTAGACATAAATACATCCGATAAAAAGGAAATGCTTAAGAAGCTTGATGTAGTTAAGAGAAACATTGAAAAGAAGCTGGGTGTGGTAAAGGAACAGACTGATAAGCAGTTACATGAAGTCAATGGCAGAGTTGAGAAGCTTCATCAATGGTATAAGCTAGCTGAGGATCTCCAACAAGTGAATAAGTGCAACTTTGAGAAAATTGCTACCTTGGAAAATGATAAGGCCGAGTGGGCCAAAGTTCTTGAATCTCGTGATACCAACGCTGCATCTCTTACACAGAGGAATACAGAGTTAAAAGTCGAGAATTAAAGGCTTAGAGAATAACTTGCTGTTGTTAAGTCGAGGTAGACTGCACTGAGTAATCAGGTGAAAGAGGCTCGCTCTGCCTAAAATACTGCTGAAGCCCAATTAGCCATGGAGAAGAAAGCTTCTACGACTTATTGACTAGACAATGCCAGACTTCATGAGAAGAACATTGCTCAAGCATTGGCTATTTTTGTGCTGCAAGCTAAAGTAGAAATCCTTGAGCAGGAGAGAGATCAAGCTTTGGCTGGTAAAGAAGAAGCTGGAAAATCATTCACTGATGCTGAGGCTAACGCCAATGCTACTTTATTCAAATTCTATGTTTTCAGTGTTATGAGCCGAGGTAGCTTATGCTACTTGGGACCTGATTTTCCAGTGACTCTGGCTGAAGTCTAGGAATCAGTACTTGTCCAAGTTGGAGACATTTACACTGAAGAGTCTCCCTAGCATAATCTTTTAGATGAAGAATCCTGCGAACCTTTGGCTAAGGGGAAGAAAGCACTTATCAAAAGAGCGGGGTTTACTAGATGAAGCTGGATCCTCTTGGCAGCAAGCCCCGGATGTAGCCGTAACCGTTGCCCACACTGATTCTGTTAATGTTGGTGTCTCCAATTCTCAGACTCCAATTGTGCCTCACATTGATCCTTCTATCGTTCATGAAGAAAAGGACAAAGCTGCTGGCGACCATACTTTTCATGAGCTTGTCACTAAGGAGCATGCAGGAGATGGCGAGGGTGACGATGACAACCTGGATAACCATGAAGTTGAGCACGGAAGTCTTCTTGCCGCAGGTAAAACTGAGATCGACCGAGTCATGTCAGACTTGGACTTTCCTTATACTTCACCCAGGTATATTGCGTTCCATGCACACTGTTCATTTGTATTAGGCCTGATCTCACCAAAACCTTTCCCTGCTGGAGCTGACACAATCGCAACTGAAGCCATTGTTACTGATTCAACTTTGGTGTCTACCACTGCTACCCCACTTAGAACTCCTCCTCAATGAGATGCATCTCTAATCTCTGCTTCCACTCCCGTTTTGCAACCTGGGTCACAAGATGTGAAAATTGAATCAATCGCTGATTTGGATTACGTTGACTATTCTCCTAGCGAAGCAGAATATCTTGACAGTGCAGATGAAAGCCCGGGGAAGGTAGTCAAAGGCAAGAAAAAGAAGAAGATCAAGCCATCGTCATCTTCGAAGCGCATGGGAAAGCGTATTGTTCCAAAGAAAGGAGGACTTGTTATTTTATCTTCTCCTGAGAGTCCCCTTGGTGGTACAGAAGCCAAGGATGAAAGTCAACTTACTGATACACCTCCTCCTTCTTCTATTCAAGTTAATAAACCATCTCTGAGTTCTAGTGATTCCAAGAACGGGAAAAAGAAGAACTAGTGCTTATGGTTGTCTTAATTTGCATCCTGTAGCTTTTATGCATTTCATTTAGACTGGTTGTATATGCGAGTGTCGGTCCTCGCTTAATACTATATGCACATTTGTATTTGAGACTTGTGTTTCTATTGTTGTGAAGCTGCCTTTACTTTTGTACTTTACCTATTATTTTAGCTTTATCATACTTTTCTGTGTATTTGCTTCTTTACAGATTACAAGTCTTTAGTTTGATGGGACATTGTGATGAGCTTATGGTATGTTCTACTAGCATTGGCCTATCTTAATGTGATGAAGTTCCCCCCATACCATGAGTCATCATAAGTCGGTAGAACTGGATACAATCATTTTTTCTAAGTTCCTTTGTACTAGATTAGTGTGCTAGAAGCTCGTTGTTTGCTGGTACCAGTGTACATTAAGCTTCTCAGCTTGCCAACTTCATGAGAAACTTAGCTTTGTTGATTGACCTCGAGCTTCTTCTTGAAGAAGTCATTTGATATTTGTGAGTGCACTTCTACTATAGAGAGGTGACCTTCACGGGCATCGTAAAGGATTTTGGTAACACCTAACGTCTGCTCCTGCTAATTAGTGCTGACATCGGAGACTCGTTGAGTGCCACTACTATGGAGAGGTCATTTATAAATCAATGGAGGTCTACTCCCATCGACTGAATCGAGCATTGAAGGCTCCATTGAGGCGACCTTCACGAGCGTCGTGAAGGATTTTGATAACTTAATGTTGGTTTGCTCCCGCTGATTGGTGTTTGACATCGGAGACTTCATTGAGTGCCTCTGCTATGGAGAGGTCATTTATAACTCAACTATTCTTCTCCCACCAACCAAATTGAGCATCAGAGACTCCATTGAACTCACCTCTACTGTGGAGAGGCGACCTTCACGATCGACGCAATGGTCATGCGAAGGATTTTAGTTGTTGCGCCATTTCGCAAGGCGAACATTGGTATTCGTGTCGGATGCGCTTAACTATGGTAAGCGATCGCAGCCGGACTAAGAGGTTCTCTTGGCAAAACTTTGCAGGGTTTGCGTCAATTCGTAAGGCGAACGAACATCAGTCTTCATGTCGGATGCTCAATGGTAGTGAGAGATCGCATCTGGACCAATTTCGTTGTGGCTCTTGGGAAGAGCTTGCAACTTCTGGTTTTGGCTTCGTTGCTGTACTTTTTCGTCGCTTGACTCCTAGCGATTATTTCCATTCACTCTTCAAGGCGGTGCTCTTCATTTTTGCATTTATGCGTATTGACATTTATAGCACTCGACGCTTGAGTTGGTGTTGTTAGGGTTTTCACTCTGTGTTGGACTTTGTTGAAGCAAGCGCTTGTCAGATAACCTGCAATATAAAATCATCATTAAGCAAATTCCAAATTAACAAAAAATTGACAAATAAGAGATTTACATAGGAAGCCATTCTTTCATTCATGAAGCTAGTGTTTAGTACAATGCTTGCAAAGATAATAACATAATTTTTACAAGAAATTTGAACATAGCATCAAGTAAAATAATGGCGAAGATGAATGTTATTCCAGGCTCTTGGAATTGGAGTGCCATCAACAGTTGTTAGTTTGAAAGTGCCATCAAGCGGCTTCTGACTTATGATATACGAACCTTCCCAAGTCGGCCCAAAAACTCCAGTTCATGACTCTTTTTAGAAAAAGATCCCTACTTCAAAGGTTCTTTATATAACTTTAGAGTTAAAGTGCTTGGCAATTCTTCGTTGATGGGCTGCAACTCTGAGTTCGGCCTCATCTATCCTTTCCTCATGTTGATCAAGAGCTTCTACCAATAGCTTTTCATTCTCTGATTGGTTGAAATGGATTCTACGGTGTGTAGGGACTTCTAGCTCCACCGGAATCATTGCCTCTGGGCCAAATGCTAAAGAGAAAGGAGTGCGCCTGGTAGCAGATTTATGAGTCGTCATGTACGCACATAGTGCAAGTGGTAGTTCGTCACCCAACCACCTTTAGCTTTCTCGAGTCGCTTCTTGATGGTTGATTTGATGATCTTGTTCACTGCCTCCACTTTTCCGTTTACCTGCGGATGAGCCACTGCAGCAAAGCTTTTTCTAATCTTGTATTTGGCACAGAATTCTTTGAATTCTTCACTTTCAAACTATGTTCCATTGTCTATAATTATCTTCTGTGGCAAACCAAACCTGCAAATGATGTTATTCAAGACAAAGTTGATAAATTTATTTGAGGTGATTTGTAATAACCCGGAAATCCGAGCTAATTTAAAAATTTTATTTTGGCAATTTTAGTGAATTTTGAATATTTAAAATGAATTATTTTAAATAATAATGACGAGAAATTTATTTTCAATAGAATTCGAACGTATATATTTATATAATTCGACGTCAGAATATAAATATTTATTTATAATTCTAAAAGGAATTGAAAACGGCACGGTAGTTTGAAAATTCGAATTCAAAGTTCAAATGAATGTACCGGGTGCAAAATAAACAGGATTTTGGCGAAACCAAAAATATTCGAATCTATTTGAGAATATCTTTCCAACGAATCCGAAAAATCAAAATTTCATAGCGGGAATCAAAAGATATGTCCAGTTGAAAATTCAGAACAGTCGTTGTGGAATTCTAGCCTTTAAAAAAAGGAAATTTTGCAAACGACCTTGATTTTCAACAAAACCACTTTTGTTAGATCCGTGATGTCAAGTTATTGCTAGGTTTCAAAATTCGTAATTTTTCGAATCAATATGTGAGCGTGGCAAAGGAAAACGCGTTTGACCAGTTTTAGTTGATTTTAATCGACTAGAAAATGGCCATTCTTCAAACGGTCTCAGAATTCAACGAAACTAGTTTTGTTAGGACCGTATCATCAATACGAAGCTAGAAAATATTTTTCGGGAATTTTTAGAGTCCCTATGTGGCTCCGGTAAATTGAAATGTGCATTCAAATTCAATATATAGATTTATATTTTGATTTTGACGAAAACTGATCTAAACAGTCGAATCAGCCTACGATATATATCCCAGTGTGTTCGGAATGGGGGTAATTAGCTATGGACGACAGGCGGTGGGTCTCCTTTCGGGGTCGAAATAAAAAGTTGCTTTTTTGAGAAATAATTAAATTAAATTAAATAAAAATCTCTCTCTCCCTTTCCCTTTTATCTCCGGTTAAACCCGCTTCCACGTTCGAAATCAAATCAAAACGAAAAAAGGGGGCCTCGACGGAACCCTAGCCCGCCGCCAGTCCCCCACCCCCTCAGCACCACCGAGACCTGCGCCACCCCCTTCCTCCCGCTCCCTCTTCCTTCCTCTTCTCTCCACCGCCACGAACCACGAGACCCATTACCCCCCTGAAATCCGACGTCGCTATCCCCCCTTTTACCATAGCGCCGCACCGCGCCCTCCAGCCCCCCCTCTTCGCTGAGAGAAATGTGAGTATTTCTCCTTATTTATTTTGTTTTGTTTTTATTTCAATTTATAAAGCGAAGAACTATGGTTTTAGTATAGGAAAAGGCGGTGAATTGAATAGAAAAGTTCATAGTTTAATATAGAAAAGTTCATAGTTTTAATATAGTAAAGATCGAATTTTTATATATGTGAAAAGTTAATAAAGATCGAATTTTTATATATGATATTAGTGAAGATAGGTTGGATTTTTAATAAAGGAAAGATATGAATTTTAATTATATAAATATATGATTTTACCGTAGGAAGGAAATATTTTTGACAAGTTAAAAATATGATTTTTATATTATAGAAGTAATAAAGATATGATTTTTATATTATATAGATAGTAAAAATTTTATCTTTATATATGTAGCGAAATAAAAATCTGATTTTTATTATTATATGTTGAAATAAAAATGGGATTTTTATAGCGATGATATAAAAATTCGATCTTTATATTAGAAGTAGATATAAAAATATAATTTTTATATAGGAAGGAGCATTATAAAAATATATTCTTTATTGGAAGAAGAGCGATATAAAAAAATAATTTTTATATAGAGAATAGCGTGATAAAAATATAATCTTTATTAAATGAACACCGTTATAAAAATAGAATTTTATCTATATAGTAGCGGTATAAAAATAGAATTTTTATCTATATAGTAGCGGTATAAAAATATGATTTTTACATATGTAGTGAATACGGGCAACAAAAGTGACGAAGAGGCGAGTGGCGAAGATATTCTACATATGAAGAGTCGTGGCGTTTGGTTTAGCTAGTCGGTGAGAACTCCACACTTTTATTTTGTTTTCTAGTTGAAATATATACTAGGATGCAGACGGTGCTTAGTAACACCCGACACCCGTCGTCCACAGACCATGGATGACTTGTTTGTTTGATTGCTGTGTTGTGAAATTTGATTGTGTGATTTGAAATAAAATAAAATATTTTATAGTGGAAAATATAATTTTTAACGTGTATATAAAATAAATATTTATAAACAAATCGGACGATTTGTTTATATACACTGATTTGACTGATATTGATTGGGACGATAAATTTTACACATCGCCCAACTGCACAAATAAAATGTGTGTTCGTTGATTTGAAACCCCACACGGATATTGGGATGATATTTGACGTACACTAATCCCGATTGTTTAATTGTATGTCAATCGATGGGTTGACAGACTGTGTAAGCGTTAATTATTTATATTTAATGCTTATGCAGTTGTGTGGTGCACTCTGGATGATGGTTGATTATTTATCGCTGCTATTATATACATGTGTTGTAGAAAATCCATATAATTAACATTATATGGTAATTGATTGGGCCTCATTCCAATATAGAATAAATTCATGTGTTGAATTGAAAATAAATTCATGTGTTGAATTGAAAAATATTCATGTGTTGAATAGAGTAAACATTCATGTGTTGAATAAAAGCCGTGTTGATTAGATTGGCGCCATTTTGACGTGAACGATATTTATATCGATTTTATTCATTTTTCAATGAATATTGAAAGTGATTTTGAAATTCGAACAAATTGAAATGAATTGAAATTCGAATTAAATTGAAATGAATTGAAATTCGAATTAAATTGAAATTGAAATGAAATCGATTTGAAATGAAAAATTCAATCTTGATTTGAATTTGAAAAGGAAGTTGAAATCGTTTTGAAAACGAATTTAAACGATTTATAAAACACGTTTTGAAAGGAAATCGACGAAATATATAATATATATATATATTATATATAATGGCCTGAATAGAACGCGCCGCGCCGCGGCAGTTCGCGAATTTCGACCATTGACTTCGAATGGATATTACGGGAGATCCGACCGTCGGATTCTCCTAAAACCGGAACCGTTGGGTTCGTATCGAAAAGAGCTTTCTAACGAATATTAGAAATTAGAAATCTAACGGTTGGGTTTGGAATTATGTCCAAATCAAATTTGGAAAAGGTCGTTGTAAGTGCAGTTCGATGGCCGTTGATGAAAATCGACTGTACGAGCCTTGATAAAATTATGAAAAATAGTAATAATTTGTGTAAAATCATAAGAAATGATTTGTGAAGAATTGAGATGAAAAACTCCATATTTGAAAAGATAAAAATTGATTTTTATCGAAATGTACTAGTTTTGAACTAGAATTATAATTCTATTTATTTTTAAAATAAATAAAGTGGATTTGAAATGGTTTTAAAAGCAAGCGGAATTTCCAATAAGTGAATTGGAATGGATTTGAATCGAAATTGTCTTTGGAATATTTCGATGTTGGGTTCGTGATTATACAGATATTGTTAAGGGGATTTGAAAGATATATTGATATCGTTATTTCCAATGCGATATTTGTTGGTCGTAGAATTTGATATTGAAAATAAGTCGATATATTTTCTATTCAGAGCCTTGTATTTAATATCAAATGTGATTTGGGTTTGTCGTGAATGGTGTCTTCATTAACACTGTTCTTAAACCCAATTGAGAGAAAAGATTAAATCTTTTTATTTAGATTTAATGAAGTGTACCAATTAAATGGTATTTAATTGGAAATTGAATTGGGATTGATTTTTGGATTTATCGCGAACGGTATTTTAAATAACATTGGTTCTTTAACCCGATAATTAATGAAATGTGATTTTGGGTTTATCGTGAACCGTGTTTTAAAAGACATTGGTTCTTTAACCCAGTTAAAGACAGGATGTGATTCCCAAGTTAAACAATCATTGATATTGATTTTTGGGAAGATTAAAACCAAGTGGAGTTTTAATGAATCTTTAATTAGATTGAAATGATCGAGAATGGAGTATCACCATTTTTGCTCCAGGCGATAGTTAAATCTTTAATTAGATTTGAACGTGAAATGGTAATTGAATTTACCGACAACACCGTGGTGTTAGATATGAAGTAGGACCAGTTTTACTTCATGGGATGAATAGGTTGGGATTGGGAAATAAAATAAATGATTACTTTGGTGTGGTTCGCTAATCCCGACTAATTTGAATTGATATTCAAAAGGAGATTAAAGAATAAATTTAAAGAATTTATCTTTGATAAAATTAATGGGAACCTTTCCCAAAGTATAAGAATATTTGAATAAAAGAATATTCTAAATTGGAATGAGGCGTATGTTGTGTTTGTGTAACACTTGTTTATTATATACCCGAGTTATTCAGAAAGACCGGGTTTATCCCATTTTGAATAACAGATTTGACGTGGTGTCGAGGATGAAGACGGCGGTCGAAGACCAGAGGTCTTCACGTTGTTTGGATAATTGCTAATGATCTTGATTGGGCCGTACACCCAAGAGGAGGGAATCAGTTGGTGATCGTCCAGACGTACTTGGAGATCGATGGATATGCGAGGTACCAGGTGCCTCCGGTTTCGTTCAGACCCAGAACGGACTTGTAAATGGACTGTGTGTCTGACATTGGATTTTATTCTGTGTGATTGATTTCTATTAAATATATATCTGTTTGGCGGCGGAGAATTTATTCTCTTGCTTAACGCCCTTCGCTGAGACGTACGAGCTCAGGGGTTATATATTGATGGATATCAAACACATGGAGTGAATTGCCTGTGTGGCATGCCTAAGTGGCAAATGATCAAGGCTTCTATTGAAAAGAAAAGTCTTGTGGTTGATGATCAAAGCACCACATGTGTGGCATAGCTTTGTGTAACGTTGATTCGCGAGCCTCACACCCCGGTTGTGGACTAGAAACGGGAGAGGACATCAGGGAGGGCATGCGTTTCCTTCTAGCTAGAAGTGGCGTCAGTGGTTTTACATGCCCTGACGAGTTTGACTTATGTGGTTGTTACTGTTGCGAGGCGCCTCGGATATATCGGTGACGGTGTGGAGCCGATGGAGTCTTTTGGCTCATTTACGCCCCAAAGGGTGGGGAAACGCAGTATTCAGGCATTTTAATCCACATCGGTGGACCGGCCCTGACGATCCAAGGGCTTGACTGAGTACTTGTCCTGAGGCTCGGGCTAGAGAGTCTCGAATCGGTAGAGGACTATCTTTTTCCTTGGTTCACAGATGGAAATCCAACTTCCGATACGTGATATTTGCGATTTTGATTGTAGAGCCTAGTATTAGCGACATGATATATGGTACCCATGCCGCCTATGATTAATACTTATGATTGAAACTGTTTTGACACTATACACTTATAATAATAATAAAAGATGAAATTTAGCGTATCAAGCATTCTTTGGCTATTATAAGGTAAAACCCTATCCTCCGGCTTATGTTGCATTGTGTGATGGGACCTGGGTCTTATAATAGCTTCATTGTTCTTTATTTAGCATTGCGCTGTTGTTTTATGCACTGTTATTCTTGGGAGGAAACCCGTTCCGTGTTATACGGCGTGGTCCCTTGATTTACCTAACTTCAAAATAAAGATAAATAACTGTTTTAGTTCTCACATCAGTCACATGACTGACCTTGAGTTTATTGTTTTAACCTAAACTCTGGGTGCCCTTATTTTGACATGGGCAGCTAGTAGTTTTGGTTTTGTAGATTTATATTCACAGGATCCTGATTTACAGCTAGAACGATACTCGGAAAGCTCTGTATCCGTGTATTACTTCTAGTTGTGTTTTTTATTATTTTCTGCTGCTATGTAATGTGTTTTAAATCTCTGATATTTTCTGTGTAATATTTATTCGTACTCTGTATATTCTTGTATTCTGATGGAATTGTTGTAATTAACAATGAAATGTTCTTCTGTCTGCGTTCCAATTTGTCGTGTTCTCAAAACAATCAGGCGTTTCGAACAGTCTTGGTCGGTTTAGCGACTGATTCGGATCGAGCGAAATTCCTTGATCGTCACATTTGGTATCAGAGCTTTGGTTTACAAAGCTCGAGAACAAAACACATTAGAACCATACGAAAGAATTCATCAGAGATTGGATTAGTAATATCCAATGAGAATGACTCGTTAGAGATGGGATCAGTAGTATCCTAAAACGAGTGTGAAGAGTATATTTTTAAAATGAAAACGAATTTTGTTTTGAAAATTTAAATCGAATTATTCGTATTTGAATATTTATTTGTATTGAATTTGGACAGTCCAATATATAAATATTTTGCATATACGTCTGATCCACGGATATTCGAAGTTTTAATATACTGGGTAGATATAGAGTCACACTCTAGTCGCCTGGACATGGTCTTGATGATGAAGTATACCATCACCAGTATTTATTTTCGAGTGACGAAAGTGAGATTTCTATATATTTCCAATTGACTGGTGTGAGAACCAAAACTAGATACGGCTTATTGTTGTGATTTGGCATCAAAAATATGATTTTTAGACTATGTATCAAAATTATGAATTTGAAACGATAATCAACTAATTGATTGCTGGTTGTGTTGTTTGATTAATTAAATTTGAACCATATAGCCAAATTGAACTCAATAGTGAATTGTATTGAAAATTTATCGCATTTGCATGCATATACATGTACTTACATTGAACAGGTCATAGCAAGGAGGCTAAAGAAGAGGAATAAAATTGTTTGCCCGACAAATAAGTACATGTTTATTGTATTTCTTGGGTTTTTGATGATTTTATGAGCCGCTTGGCTATTTCTTTTTTTTTTGGATTGATGAGGGCCATGGGAGGCTATTTGAAATATCCCGAAGTCCCCGGTGCAGGGGAGGTTATGGCGAAATTTTACAGTGTTAGCCAAATTTTTGAAAAATTTGAAAAGTTCTTAGAAACTGAAAAGTTGAAGAACTTAAGCCGTATTGAAAATAATGGAAGTTGAGTTGATTTGTTAAACAACTTTCGGCTTCGTTCCTTTTCAGGGACGAAAAGTTTTAAGTGGGGGAGATTGTAATAACCAGGAAATCCGAGCCAATTTAAAATTTTTATTTTGGCAATTTTAGTGAATTTTGAATATTTAAAATGAATTATTTTAAATAATAACGACGAGAAATTTATTTTGAATAGAATTCGAACGTATATATTTATACAGCTCGACGTTAGAATATAAATATTTATTTATAATTCTAAAAGGAATTGAAAATGGCACGGTAGTTTGAAAATTCGATTTCAAAGTTCAAATGAATGTACCGGGTGGAAAATAAACCGGATTTTGGCGAAACCAAAAATATTCGAATCTATTTGAGAATATCTTTCCAACGAATCCAAAAAATCGAAATTTCATAGCGGGAATCAAAAGATATGTCCAGTTAAAAATTCAGAATAGTCGTTGTGGAATTCTGGCCCTTAAAAAAAAGGAAATTTTGCAAACGACCTCGGTTTTCGACGAAACCACTTTTGTTGGATCCGTGATGTCAAGTTATTGCTAGGTTTCAAAATTCGTAATTTTTCGAATCAATATGTGAGCGTGGCAAAGGAAAACGCGTTTGACCAGTTTTAGTTGATTTTAATCGACTGGAAAATGGCCATTCTTCAAACGGTCTCAGAATTCGACGAAACTAGTTTATTTAGGACCGTATCGTCAATACAAAGCTAGAAAATATTTTTCGGGAATTTTTAGAGTTCGTATATGGCCCCGGTAAAATGAAATGTGCGTTCAAATTCAAAATATAGATTTATATTTTGATTTTGACGAAAACTGATCGAAACCGTCGAATCAGCCTACGATATATATCCCAGTGTGTTCGGAATGGAGGTAATTAGCTATGGACGACAGGCGGTGGGTCTAGTTTCGAGGTCGAAATAAAAAGTTGCTTTTTTGAGAAATAATTAAATTAAATTAAAATCTCTCTCTCCCTTTCCCCTTTATCTCCAGTCAAACCCCCTTCCACGTTCGAAATCAAATCAAAACGAAAAAAAAATGAAACGGGACCTCGACGAAACCCTAGCCCGCCGCCAGTCCCCCCCCCCCCCCCTTCAGCACCACCGAGACCTGCGCCACCCCCTTCCTCCCGCTCCCTCTTCCTTCCTCTTATCTCCACCACCACGAACCATGAGACCCATTACCCCCCTGAAACCTGACGTCGCTACCCACCCCCCTTTTACACAATGCCGCAATGTGCCCTCCAGCCCCCCCTCTTCGCTGAGAGAAAGGTGAGTATTTCTCCTTATTTATTTATTTATTTATTTGTTTTGTTTTGTTTTTATTTTAATTTATAAAGCGAAGAGCTATGGTTTTTGTATAGGAAAAGGCGATGATTTGAATAGAAAAGTTCATAGTTTTAATATAGTAAAGTTCAAATTTTTATATATGTGAAAAGTTAGTAAAGATCGAATTTTTATATATGATATTAGTGAAGAAAGGTTGGATTTTTAATAAAGAAAAGATATGAATTTTAATTATATAAAGATATGATTTTACCGTAGGAAGGAAATATTTTTGACAAGTTAAAAATATGATTTTTATATTATAGAAGTAATAAAGATATGATTTTTATATTATATAGATAGTAAAAATTTGATCTTTATATATGTAGTGAAATAAAAATCTGATTTTTATTATTATATGTTGAAATAAAAATGGGATTTTTATAGCGATGATATAAAAATTCGATCTTTATATTAGAAGTAGATATAAAAATATAATTTTTATATAAGAAGGAGCGTTATAAAAATATATTCTTTATTGGAAGAAGAGCAATATAAAAATATAATTTTTATATAGAGAATAGCGTGATAAAAATATAATCTTTATTATATGAACACCGTTATAAAAATAGAATTTTTATCTATATAGTAGCGGTATAAAAATAGAATTTTTATCTATATAGTAGCGGTATAAAAATATGATTTTTACATATGTAGTGAATACGGGCAACGAAAGTGACGAAGAGACGAGTGGCGAAGATATTCTACATATGAAGAGTCGTGGCGTTTGGTTTAGCTAGTCGGTGAGAACTCCTCACTTTTATTTTGTTTTCTAGTTGAAATATATACTAGGATGCAGACGGTGCTTAGTAGCACCCGACACCCGTCGTCCACAGACCATGGATGACTTGTTTGTTTGATTGCTGTGTTGTGAAATTTGATTGTGTGATGTGAAATGAAATAAAATATTTTATAGTGGAAAATATTTTATAGTTAAAAATATAATTTTTAACGTGTATATAAAATAAATATTTATAAACAAATCGGACGATTTGTTTATATACACTGATTTGACTGATATTGATTGGGACGATAAATTTTACACATTGCCCAACTGCACAAATAAAATGTGTGTTTGTTGATTTGAAACCCCACACGGGTATTGGGATGATATTTGACGTACACTAATCCCGATTGTTTAGTTTTATGTCAATCGATTTGTTGACAGACTGTGTAAGCGTTAATTATTTATATTTAATGCTTATGCAGTTGTGTGGTGCACTCTGGATGATGGTTGATTATTTATCGCTTCTATTATATACATGTGTTGTAGAAAATCCATATAATTAACATTATATGGTAATTGATTGGGCCTCATTCCAATATAGAATAAATTCATGTGTTGAATTGAAAATAAATTCATGTGTTGAACTGAAAAATATTCATGTGTTGAATAGAATAAACATTCATGTGTTGAATAAAAGCCGTGTTGATTAGATTGACGCCATTTTGACGTGAACGATATTTATATCGATTTTATTCATTTTTCAATGAATATTGAAAGTGATTTTGAAATTCGAATAAATTGAAATGAATTGAAATTCGAATTAAATTGAAATGAATTGAAATTCGAATTAAATTGAAATGAATTGAAATTTGAATTAAATTGAAATGAATTGAAATTCGAATTAAATTGAAATTGAATTGAAATCGATTTGAAATGAAAAATTCTATCTTGATTTGAATTTGAAAAGGAAGTTGAAATCGTTTTGAAAACGAATTTAAACGATTTATAAAATACGTTTTGAAAGGAAATCGATGAAATATATATAATATATATGTATTATATATATAATGGCCTGAATAGAACGCGCCGCGCCGTGGCAGTTCTCGAATTTCGACCATTGACATTGAATGGATATTACGGGAGATCCGACCGTCGGATTCTCCTAAAACCAGAACCGTTGGGTTTGTATCGAAAAGAGCTTTCTAACGAATATTAGAAATTAGAAATCTAACAGTTGGATTTGGAATTATGTCCAAATCAAATTTGGAAAAGGTCGATGTAAGTGCAGTTCGATGGCCACTGATGCAAATCGACTGTACGGGCCTTGATAAAATTATGAAAAATAGTAATAATTTGTTTAAAATCATAAAAAATGATTTGTGAAGAATTGGGATGAAAAACTCCATATTTGAAAAGATAAAAATTGAATTTTATCGAAATGAACTAGTTTTGAACTAGAATTATAATTCTATTTATTTTTAAAATAAATAAAGTGGATTTGAAATGGTTTTAAAAGTAACCAGAATTTCCAATAAGTGAATTGGAATGGATTTGAATCGAAATTGTCTTTGGAATACTTCGATGTTGGGTTCGTGATTATACAGATATTGTTAAGAGGATCTGAAATATATATTGATATCGTTATTTCCAATACGATATTTGTTGGTCATAGAATTTGATATTGAAAATAAGCCGATATATTTTCTATTCAGAGCCTTGTATTTAATATCAAATGTGATTTGGGTTTGTCGTGAATGGTGTCTTCATTAACACTGTTCTTAAACCCAGTTGAGAGAAAAGATTAAATCTTTTTATTTAGATTTAATGAAGTGTACCAATTAAATGGTATTTAATTGGAAATTGAATTGGGATTGGATTTTGGGTTTATCGTGAACGGTGTTTTAAATAACACTGGTTCTTTAACCCGATAATTAATGAAATGTGGTTTTGGGTTTATCGTGAACATTGTTTTAAAAGACATTGGTTCTTTAACCCAGTTAAAGACATGATGTGATTCCCAAGTTAAACAATCATTGATATTGATTTTTGGGATGATTAAAACCAAGTGGAGTTTTAATGAATCTTTAATTAGATTGAAATGATCGAGAATGGAGTATCACCGGTTTTGCTCCAGGCGATAGTTAAATCTTTAATTAGATTTGAACGTGAAATGGTAATTGAATTTACCGATAACACCATGGTGTTAGATATGAAGTAGGACCAGTTTTACTTCATGGGATGAATATGTTGGGATTGGGAAATAAAATAAATGATTACTTCGGTGTGGTTCGCTAATCCCGACTAATTTGAATTGATATTCAAAAGGAGATTAAAGAATAAATTTAAAGAATTTATCTTTGATAAAATTAATGGGAACCTTTCCTAAAGTATAAGAATATTTGAATAAAAGAATATTCTGAATTGGAATGAGGCGTATGTTGTGTTTGTGTAACACTTGTTTATTATATACCCGAGTTATTCAGAAAGACGGGGTTTATCCCATTCTGAATAACTTATTCGATGTGGTGTCGAGGATGAAGACGGTGGTCGAAGACCGGAGGTCTTCATGTCGTTTGGATAATTACTGATGATCTTGATTGGGCCGTATACCCAAGAGGAGGGAATCAGTTGTTGATCGTCCAGACGTACTTGGAGATCGATGGATATGCGAGGTACCAGGTGCCTCCGGTTTCGTTCAGACCCAGAACGGACTTGTAAATGGACTGTGTGTCTGACATTGGATTTTATTCTGTGTGATTGATTTCTATTAAATATATATCTGTTCGGCGGCGGAGAATTTATTCTCTTGCTTAACGCCCTTCTCTGAGACGTACGAGCTCAGGGGTTATATATTGATGGACATCAAACGCATGGAGTGAATTGCTTGTGTGGCATGCCTAAGTGGAAAATGATCCAGGCTTCTGTTGAAAAGCAAAGTCTTGTGGTTGATGATCAAAGCAACGGCTGTGTGGCATAGCTTTGTGTAACGTTGATTCGCGAGCCTCACACCCCGGTTGTGGACCAGAAACGAGAGAGGACATCAGGGAGGGCATGCGTTTCCTTCTAGCTAGAAGTGGCGTCAGTGGTTTTACATGCCCTGACGAGTTTGACTTATGTGGTTGTTGTTGTTGCGAGGCGCCTCAGATATATCGGTGACTGTGTGGAGCCGATGGAGTCATTTGGCTCATTTACGCCCCAAAGGGTGGGGAAACGCAGTGTTCAGGCATTTTAATCCACATCGGTGGACCGGCCCTGACGATCCAAGGGCTTGACTGAATACTTTTCCTGAGGCTCGGGCTAGAGAGTCTCGAATCGGTAGAGGACTATCTTTTGCCTTGGTTCACGGATGGAAATCCAACTTCCAATACGTGATATTTGCGGTTTTGATTGTAGAGCCTAGTATTGGCGACATGATATATGGTACCCACGCCGCCTATGATTAATACTTATGATTGAAACTGTTTTGACACTATACACTTATAGTAATAATAAAAGATGAAATTTAGCGTATCAAGCATTCTTTGGCTATTATAAGGTAAAACCCTATCCTCCGGCTTGTGTTGCATTGTGTGATGGGACATGGGTCTTATAATAGCTTCATTGTTCTTTATTTAGCATTGCGCTGTTGTTTTATGCACTGGTATTCTTGGGAGGAAACCCGTTCCGTGTTATACGGCGTGGTCCCTTGATTTACCTAACTTCAAAATAAAGATAAATAAATGTTTTAGTTCTCACACCAGTCACATGACTGACCTGGAGTTTATTGTTTTAACCTAAACTCTGGGTGCCCTTATTTTGACACGGGCAGCTAGTAGTATTGGTTTTGCATATTTATATTCACAGGATCCTGATTTACAGCTGGAACGATACTCGGAAAGCTCTGTATCTGTGTATTACTTCTAGTTGTGTTTTGTATTATTTTCCGCTGCTATGTAATGTGTTTTAAATCTCTGATATTTTCTGTGTATTATTTATTCGTACTCTGTATATTCTTGTATTCTGATGGAATTGTTGTAATTAACAATGAAATGTTCTTCTGTCTGCGTTCCAATTTGTCGTGTTCTCAAAACAATCAGGCATTTCGAACGGTCTTGGTCGGTTTTGCGACCGATTCGGATCGAGCAAAATTCCTTGATCGTCACATGATTGTTGCTAGTGGCTCTGCTTCAGCCCACTTGGTGAAGTAATCGACGGTTAGAATGACATATTTGAAACTGGACTTTGTGGTAGGTAATGCCCCGGTTAGATCAATGCCCCAGACATCGAATGGGCACAGACTGACCATTTGAGTTAGCTCGGTAGATGGTGCACTTGGGATCTTTGCAAATCTCTAGCATCTGTCACACTTCCTGGTATAAGTTGCAGAGTCTAGGTTTACATCAGGCCAGAGGTAACCGTATCGCAGTATTTTCTTGGCTAGTGTCTGACCACCAGTATGACCTCCACACTCTCTATCATGCAGTTTTCCCAAGATTGCTTTAGATTCCTCTTTGTAACATAATGGAGTAAGGGCATAGAGAAACCTCGCATATATAACTGACCATCCTGAATGAGATACATGGGAGGCTTTCAAAGCAATTGCTTTTGCTTCTTTGGATCATCTGGGAGCTCACCGTTGAGGAGATAATCTCATATTGGAGTCATCCATGAATCTTTCCCTACAACAATTTCCATGATCCAACCTACTTCATTGTCATCAGTGTTGGGATTTGAGAGAACTTCAACTGGCACTAATCCCAACAACTGTGCATCTCCTGTACTGGAAAGCTTTGCAAGTGAATCAGCCTTAAAATTTTCTTCTAAAGGAAAGTGCGAGATAATGTAGTAGTCCAAGTTATTGAGCAGTTCCCAAGCTTTTGATATGTAAGCTGGTAAATTTCCACCCTTCACTTGAAATTCTCTTTTGACTTGGCACACTACTAACTGTGAATTGCTGAAAATATCCAAGGCTTTCAGTTGTAATTCTTTCGTAATTCTCAATCCAGTAACCATAGCCTCATATTTTGCTTCGTTATTCGTTGATGGAAATTCTAGTCTCAAGGCATAGCATAGCGAACATCCTTTAGGAGTCTCAAGAACTACTCCTTCCCCCGAGCAATACTCGTTCATAGCTCCATCAACGAATAATTTCCATCGAGTGATCACTTCTGTAGTCTCTTCCATCTCATCTCCCCTATCCATGAACTCAGCAATGAAATCTGCTAAAGCTTGTCCATTGATTTCCCTTCACGGATGGTAAGTGATGTTGTATTGGCTAAGCTCAATGCTCCACTTTAATAACCTTCCTGAAGTCTCCGGACGAAATAGAACTTGCTTTAGAGGTAGTTCCATGAGAATCTTGATTGGATGGGCTTAGAAGTATGGCCTTAACTTCTTCGAGGTGATGATTAAACAATAAGCAAGCTTCTCTAACTTCGGATAGTTTAGCTCTGCCCAAGTAAGTGTCCTACTGATGTAGTATACCAGCCTCTGAATTTTCAAATCCTCTCTAATTAATGCGACATTCAAGGCATCGGATGAAACTGCAAGATATAGAAACAGGTCTTCTCCATATCTCAACTTTGACAACATGGGTGGTGCTTCCATATGCATGATTAACTCCTCAAAGATCGTCTGACACTCTGGGCTCCATTGGAAGTCCTTCCATCCATTCTTCAATGCATCGAAAAGCAGAATGCACCTATCCGTAGCCTTAGAAATGAAGCGACTTAAGGAAACAACTTTCCGTTCAAACTCTTCAGCTCTTTCTTTGTCCTGGGGACCCGCATCTCTCTTAAAGAAGAATCTGTGTAGGGTTAACTTCAATACCCCATACATTAACCATAAACTCGAGGAATTTCCCGATGAGACTCCGAATGAGCATTTGAGAGGATTGAGTTTCATGCCGTACTTTCTTAGAGTATTTAACATCTCAGCCAACTTCTCTAAGTGATCATTTGCTTTTTTGGACTTTACCAGCATGTCGTCTACGTAAACCTCCATAGTCTTGCCTATCTGAGATTTGAACATGGAATTGATGAGACGCTGGTAAGTCGCTCCAGCATTCTTCAATCCAAATGACATCAATTTATAGCAATACAAGCCAACATCCGTAATGAAGCTCATATTTTCTTGATCTGGCTCATGTATCAAATTCTGATTATAGCCCGAGTATGCATCCATAAAAGATAAGAATTCATGCCCCGCTGTCGTATCAACAAGCCGATCGATTCTTGGCAGTAGGAAACTGTCTTTAGGACACGCTTTATTAAGACCAGAATAGTCAATACATATTCGCTATTTGCCGTTAGGCTTGTTCACTAAAATAGGATTCGATACCTAGGAAGGATACATGGACTCTCAAATAAAGCGATTCTCCATGAGCCTATCCACTTCTTCCTTGAGTGCCATCGACCTTTCAAGTCCCTGAATCCTTCTTTTCTGCTTCATTGGTGTGATGCTAGGGTCGATGTTTAATGCATGAACCACCACTTCGGGGGATATGTAGTACATGTCAGAATGACTCCAAGCATACACGTCAAGATTAGCTCTATGAAACATAATCAACTCATTTTGTAACTTTTGGCACAACTAAGATCCTATCTTCAGCACTCGATCAGGATCTTTAGGATAAACTGATATAGGAATGGTGATCTCAGCTGGTGTCGCTCGTTCATCCCGTGCAATGGTTTTCCGGGGGTCCATTTCTTTGTATGCTCCATTATGCTCTCAAGTGCAGGAGCCATGCTTTAATTGTTATAAGGCGGGCTCTCGAATGCGGAGGGAAACCTCCACATTCTTTCCTATATCTTTCTTTTTGGCCTCGCGCAACTCTTTAAAATAACATCCCGAGCAATCTCTTGATATCCTTTGACTACTCCAAGGAGCAAGGGCAATTCTGAAATCAGCTAGAGCCAGTCTCCCCAAGAATGCATTATAGGCTGACAACTCTTCAACTGTCACAAAAGTCTGCTTCATAATGGCCACTCCGTCTCCCTCTCCCAACTCGACTAGTAGATCGATGGTTCCAATCGGTTGCTTGAGTTCCCTCGTGAACCCCTGAATTTTCGTCTGATATGCTTGGACGCCTGTTATCGAGAGCTTCATTTGGTTGAACGTACTGCGGAATAGAACATTGCACGAGGCACTGCAGTCTACAAGCACCCTCTTAACCATCGCTGGGACTATTCCAACTATTACAACCATGGGATCCAGAGTGGGTGTAATCACGTCATCAACATCCGTTTCCTTGAAGATAATATCCTCATAAGCGATCTTTTGCTATTTAATAGGAACTGTATTACTTAGAATCAAGCATTTCTCCTCCTTCAGAACATACTTGAGTGCACCTGCATATCGCTCGATGTCTCCCCAACTTCTAGTTGGGTGAGGACCTCCTGATATGGTTTTGATCATAGGTCGTGGATTGCTCTACACCGAAACTATATTGCTTTGACGTAACTGATCTGCGGATGCACCCTACCCCTGAGGAGTTGGAGTCGAGTTTGGAGCTTGATGCTTCTTCACTTATTGCTGGAGTCTGTTCTTTCTAATCAGCTCCTCGATCAACGAATGCAATTGTTTAGACTCGTTGGTATTATGACCAGGCTGATTGTGGAATCGACAGAACTTTCCCGACTTAGCTGCATGTTTGTTTATCCTCATATGCCCATACTTTTTAGAATCCTTTATTGCAAAGTAGATGTTCTCAAGAGTGTCATTCAAAGGCATTAGTTCTGATGGGTTGAAAAGATGAATTTTCTTATTATCCTTATTGCCTTTTCCATCTTTGGCGCACTTTTTCCCCTGATTACCCTTTTGGTCGACTTGAGTATCAACACTCTTTTGGGCTTTGACAATGTTGCTTCCGCCAACATTCTGACTAGGAGTGGGATCGTCGTCCACCTTCATGTACTCCTCTAACTTTTTATAGAATTTCTCAAGTATGTTTGGTTCTTTCATCTTTATTCATATCCCAAACTCACTCTTCTTGTCTATGGCACCTATCAGAGACATTAGGATAATGCATGGTTTTGGATTTCCCACCTCAGACAACGCAGCATTGAATAGATTGAGAAAAGCTTTAACGGACTCCCCTGGCTTCTGCTCCATGGATGTTAGTGAAATAACATCTTTGGATTTCGTAACTTGTAATTTGAACTGCACTTTAGACTTCTTAGTTAAGTCAGCAAATTGGTCTACAGATTTAGGCGGCAGTTTCGTGAACCATAGCGACGCTACACCCTCCAAGTAGAGAGGAAAGTATAAGCATTTGATCTCGTCTATTGCCTTGGCTGCATTCATATTCCATTCATACTTATACAAAAAGAAGTTCAGATCAGAAGTTCCATTGTAGGGAGGCAAAGTAGGATGGGTAAACTTCTTCGAGAACTCCACCTTACAGATCCTCTTTGTGAATGGATTTTTACTGGTAGAAACCATAACTGAGCCCACAACCGATCAGAAGTTCCGTTGTAGGGAGGACTTCGATCTCTTTACCGGATGCTCGTCTAGGCGAACGATCGCTGTTAGAGGATCAAGGTCTTTTACCTCCACTGTGGGGAGGTGCTCCCTTGGCGGGACTAGCAACCTTTCGGTATTTCTATCAGAATGATTTCCACCCTTCGGCTTCGAATCCTCAACATTAGCGTCAACCTATCACACTCCCAACCATCAAGAGTCTCTATGTTATCATTATGATTCTGGTTAGAGGCCAATGAATCCGCCTTCTCCTCAAGGTCGACGTGGACTCTTTGAGGAGGTGCGAGGTTAGTTTGAGCGGTGATAAGAGCATTTATCTTGTCCAGCAAAGCCTGATTAGAGTCCATCAACAATTTATTAGAGGCTTTCATCCGTTGATTCATTTTTGCAACGACTGCATTCAATTCATCTCTAGTTATGCCAGCTCTGCCTATTGAGCTTTAGCCAACTTCAAAGTGATGGGATTGTGGCGTAGCTTCGTTGATAAAATTATTGGAACCTCCTTGAATGGACCTACTTGCAATTTTCTTTGGTCGAGCCATTATCTCGAACAAACTTTTGAACTTTGAAGAAAAACCTTCAATGGGCCTGGATTTTAGGCATTGAGAATTTATCATAAAAAGCAGGCTACAAACTTCGACTTTCCCACAACGCACTTGACCATAGGATGTGGATGTGGCCCCACGGTGGGCGCCAAAAATATTAGTGCTAAAACTGAACACTAACATCTCATGAGATGTGCAAACAACTCAAATTTGTTTAGATTTATAACGCGGAAAACCATAAACACAAAAGCAGTAAAAAGACAGGAATTTATAGTGGTTCGGCCTAGATCTGGACTATGTCCACTTTGAAGAGAGTTTCCATTATCATTTCCAATGTTACAAGGTACATGATTTCTACAACTTCACTCATTTTCTCTCTTTACAATCACTTCTCTCAACCTTTTCTCTTTAATGTCTTGATTCTCTTGATTTCACAGTGGAAATGGCTAGATCTCTATGATTGCAATGACTATTGGAGTAAATCTTCCACGATTGAGCTTATAGATGATCTTTGGCGATTCCATGGGGCTGAGATCATGAATTGAAGCTTAAAAGAGGTTTAATGGAGGTTTGAATACTTTGGAGTTGTTGAGAAATGAGTTTGGTAGCACTTCGTAGTGGGAAAAAACTGACCCTTTCATGGTGGAAATGTGGGGGTGTTTATAGGTGTAGATGTGAGGTGGAGAGGATCAGAAATAGTATGTACAGGGTTTTAGGTCGTTCATACGGCCTGGCTTCTTGGTCGATTACAACTTGCTTTTGGAGCCTTGCCACGACCTAACTGTACTCAAACGGTCTAAACATATGTACACGATCTGATTCACATGTGAACGGCCTAGTGGATTCAATACATGCAAACGACCTACCTGTTGTATATGTCACTATCAATATTGCAAGTCATATTGTCGACCCATGCTGATGTGGCATCACGTATAATTCTTTGTATTTTACAACTAAGAAGCACATATATGGATGATGGTATGTATAGATGCGAGCAATCCAATCAGTGTATGTGTACATAACGGTCCATAACTTTCCATTTCATCATTATATATGTTGAACGACCTAGAGGAGAACGATCTAGGAAGCTTCTGATGAGCGATCTAGGACTTGGACCTGCAACGACCTAGTGTTTGAGTGACCTAGTAAGACTTTTCAGGAACCAGCGATCTAAAGTCTTAGCGACCTATCCCAAATTATGCTTTGCATATATATGAATGACCCATCATTTTGCCTCTAGAAAGCTTCATGTCTAAACCATATTTTTATATGTTAACATGGCGGTCTTCGTCTCTGCCCAAAGATATCCCCAAAAAAGGAATCCAATCCACCTAGAATTTTCTCTGGGCGCCTGGTGCTATCTCGTACATTCAACTGCATCTTCTCGAATCGCTACTGGGCTGCAAATATCTCTTGTAGAGACTGATGTTGTGTCTGGGAAAAGTCAAGCTGCGTACGAGCCATATCTTGCTGTCCAAGCAAGATCGCATGGTGCTCCCCTAGATAATTGGTCCTGCCCTATCTCCTCAAATCCTATGGCTCCTCTCCTCGCCATAGGCCCCACTACAAGGACTGGGTAGACCTGGTGTCTCCCCAGCATGGCTCTGCACCCTGATAACATGGGTCTTTTTGAAGGGTCAAAATATCAATAAGGCTCCTCCATTCCTTTCCCCTCATCCTGTACAAACTTGTCCCCAAATCCTACCTTTGGCTGATATCCAGCTGGATACATATGCAGATCCTCCTGGTCCTATTGACCCTCACCATCATCATCGTCATCATCGCCCTTATTCTTATGCTCATGCTGCATATGTTGGGACTCATATAACTAGAACAACTCAATGTGCATCCTAGTCAGAGTGGATTCATCTATCAGAGGGAGGCTCTCCTCGATAGAAATCACATTCCCTAATGGAACATGGATGTTCTAAATATAGCTGACCATAAATGTCCAAATTGTTAGGGATGATGATCAACGATCTTAAGGCAAAACTAACACTAGGGGGGTTGAATAGTGTTTTAAAGGATCTATAGAAATCTTAATCAATTATCAATAAGACAAACTACTATATGAATCACAAAATGAATATCACAACTGAAACAATCACAGATGCAGATATAATCAAAAGTAAAGTACAAAGTTTGAAATTAATTTGAAAATAGTTTTAAAATCAATTTGAAAAGAAATAATTTGAAAACAAAGTTGGAGTGCTATTCAGAGTTTTACATACTAACTAGACTCTATTACTTTGATAATATTGAACTCTTGATACTCATGAGTCTTGATTCTCCTTTGAAATCTTGAACCTCTAAAATGTACAGTCTTCAATATCTATTACCTGCTTATAAATCCTACATATATATATATATATATATATATTCTAGATAAAAATGCTAGTATATATCTTATAATTAATTAACAATGATAATGATTGAAACAATGTTGTTTTCATCAAAACATCATCAACATTCCATTCTCCAACAGTCTCCCCTTTTTTTATGATGACAACCTTGGTTTGTAAAATATATTCATACCTGATATTACCAGATAATCTGATTCTTCGATTACTCCTCCCTTCTATATGAATTCCTTCTAACTCCCCCTTAAACTATACTAATCCTTAATTAATAATTTCTCCGCCTTTGTCATCAACAATTTAATATCTATTTATACTCCCCCTAAATTTATATCATAAATGATCTTAGTGACTAATACTATGTATAACTCCCCCTTAATCTATAACATTTCCTAAATCTATAATCTTCTTATAACTTCCCCTTAATCTACGGCTATACTATTGTAACTCTATTAAGTAAATAAGAATATAATCAATACAAACTTTATATTAAACCAAGAAATCAAACAATATTTACAAACAATCCAAACAAGCAATCCAAATAATTGTAATTCGTCTTTACGTACACCACGAAAACACAAACATATGAAACCTTAAATGATTAGTGTTTCTTAACAATCGGGGATCTGTGAATTGGGCAATGAGGATAATGAAGACAGAATTCCCCATTTTTCTCAATCATATTCCCGTCTTTGTCAAAACACACTTCGCCTACGCAAATAACTCGATCGTCTTCTTCCATGTCTTCATTTAGTGCCTCTTCTTCCATTTCTTCTTCCTCTTCATCTTCCATTTCTTCTTCCTCTTCTTCTTCTTCTTCATCTTCCATATGTGTTTCTTGATTATCATCCTCGATGATAATAGGATTGGTTTGATTATCCATCACAAATCGTTGTATATTTCTATAATCTTTCCTTATTTCTCTTGTTCTCTATTCATCCTTATTTGAAGAAGTTGAATTTTAGTCAACATTTGCAGCGTATCCTTGATAGATTCTTCCAATTTCATTACGCTTGCTAGCGTAGTACGTTGGAAAGGACCTTCGGAGGGTCCGTAAAATGAAATGGGGTTGTTTTGGTTTGTATTATTAGAGGATGCCATTATTTATTTTATTTTAGAGTTTATTCAAAGATAAAATGAAGAGAAGAAGAAATTTCAAAATTAAGAGTTTAAATATAGGTTATAACTACTTTTTGGTGGGAATTAAATTTTAAAATATAGCAGTTATATGTCGACATGTAGAAATTTGTATGTTGACATGCATATCTTTTTATTTTTTTTATTTTTTCTGATTTTTATTATTTTTATACTATATTTATATTAACATATTTAATTACTCTATTTCACTTAAAGAGAAAATGCCTAATTCTCTTCCAGATTTAGTAAATTTTGCTTTGTTTAAAGGTTTGGTTAATATATCTGCTATTTGTTTTTCTATTTCTGTGAATTCTAATGATTTTTTTTCTGTACTTACGTTATCTCTTAGTAAATGATGTCTTATATCAATATGTTTAGCTCTTGAATGATGTGTTGGATTTTAGATATATTTATAGCGCCTATATTATCACAGTATATTGGTGATTTATTTATATTTAATCTGAAATCCCTTAGAGTTTGTTGCATATATATTACTTGAGAATAAGCTAAAGCAGCGGATATATATTCTGCTTTAGTTGTTGGCAAAGATATTGTATTTTGCTTTCTACTAAACCAGAAGACTAGAGAATGACATAAGAAGTGGCACATTCCACTAGTGCTTTTGCGATCCGATTTACATCTCGCATAGTCAGCGTCACAATAAGTGATTAAATCAAACAAATCATTTTTAGGGTAAAATAATCCAAAATCTAATGTATGTTTTACATATCTTAGAATATGTTTTATGGCTTTTAAGTGAGTTTCTTTAGGTTTTTATCGATATCTTGCACAGAGACATACACAATGCATTATATCTGGTCTACTAGCGGTTATATACAATAACGATCCTATCGTTCCTTTATATAATTTTTGATCGACGTCTTTTGACGTATCATCTTTACTTAGGGATATATTAGTTGTCATAGGTGTTGATCTTCCATTAGTTGTAGTTAAATTATATTTATTAATTAAATCTCTAGCATATTTTTCTTGATTAATAAATATTCCATTCTTTAGTTGTCTTATTTGTAAGCCTAATAAAAATGTAAGTTCACCCATATGACTCATCTCAAATTCTCGTGTCAAAATATCTGAGAATTCTTTATTCATTTTATTATTTGTTGACCTGAAAATTATATCGTCATCGTATATTTGTACTAATTGAATATCATTTTTATTTCTTTTAATGAAAAGTGTATTAACTACTTTACCAATTTCGAAGTTAGATTGTAATAAATACGTTCTTAACCTATCATACCAGGCTTTAGGAACTTGTTTTAATCCGTATAACGCTTTCTTTAATTTATATACGTGGTTTGGAAATTTTTCATCTTCAAAAAGAGAAGGTTGCTCTACATATACATCTTCTTTAACATTTCCATTTAAAAAAGCATTTTTAACATCCATTTGAAATAGTTTGAAATTATTATGATTAGTGAAGGCAAGTAAAATTCTAATTGCTTCTAATCTTGCTACGGAGCAAAGGTTTCATCATAATTTATTCCTTCTTTTTCACTATATCCTTGTGCAACTAATTGAGCTTTATTTCTTACGACCTCACCGATTTCATTCATTTTATTTTTATAAATCCATTTAGTTCCAATTACAGTTTTATCCTCTGGTCTAGGAATAAATACCCATGCATCATTCCTAGTAAATTGATTCAATTCCTCTTGCATAGCAAGGATCCATGAATCATCGGATGATGCTTCCTTTGGACTCTTAGGTCCAATATTTGAAATAAAAGCTGAATTACTCATATTATTTAATTGATTTCTAGTCCTAACGATAGATTTAATATCCCTAAGATATTTTCTATAGGATGGCCTTTTAGAAGCCTGATCCTTTTATTTAGTTAATTAATTTCATTATTTATATCATCGATATCATTTTCACATTCATCTTCGTTATATTGTGCAAGTTCCCTTCCAAGGTTGGGTTGCATTAGGTTTACTATGGAAGAGATGAATCACGTATGAAATTTTGGATGGGGAAGAGTCTCTGTTTTACCTAAGACCTTCCTACCTATGAAATATTTGTGATCAACCCTTTCATAAGAAAGGTTAGTGATAACTCCATGTCTTATAGGCACAATATGATTATCAAATCGAGAAACACTTAAGTCCCAAATTCCTCCTCTTTAATGATTATAGATATATTACAAGAATTAAAGAAATCCCCAATTTGATTTGGAAATTATGGTTTGCTCTTCATAGAAAAAGAGCAAGATAGAGAAATGAGAATTCGGTCCCTAAAATGAGACCCATGGGGTCTTATTTATTGACAAATAGGGGGCCCTTTTTCTATTGGGCCAACATAAGCCCCTATCGGCCGCTTTGTTCCGAGAGTTCTGGCTCTCATCCTCCTTTCTTTTTGGTTCTAAGGGCCTTGCTTATGGATTTTTGAGGTGCCGGCTGTAGCTCTCAGGGTGAAGGTCCCAGTCTTTGGAGTCTTTGGCTAATATCACATCTATCTTCTTTGTATTGCTTATGAGCCTGGCGGTGCGAATAGCTTTCAGTAGTTTTCTGCCTTCGAATGTGGGTTTCCCGTCATGGGTTCCTGGTCTTGTCGTTGACACTATATGGAACTTACTTTCATGATTCCAGTAAATGGCTGCTGGATCCGCCACCTCTGTCGGTATCGTCACTAAGAAAATTAGTGTGGATAGCTTATTTTCCCTTGAGGTTCTGGCTTGCCTTTTAGTAGGTTTCTGACATGTATCTTGACCTTCCAGGGAGTTGCTTCTGGTACTTCATCAGTTGTTTACTAGAGGAGCCTTTCGGTGGTCATCTAATAGGGGTCCCGGTGGCTAGCTCCCGGATAATTCTCCTTTGCTTTGAACCTTTTGCTTTTGATGCTTCCATCACTTGATGTACCAGCATTAAGCATGTTAATACTGATAGCCCTTTCGTACTTTTATGTTTCAGTTGGTAGGATTCTTAATCTTTCCCTTCATTGGCTTCCGGTCTTGGGTGACCTTCTACTGATCGTGCCGGAACTACCCTGCTGGTATTTTCTGTTGTATAGATTTTGAGCACTTCACTTTTACGATGGCGTCGGCTGCTCAATTCTTGGATTGTTCCTTTAAGTTTTCGGCTTTTTCTTGTGTTGAACCTTAGCTGTCGGAAGATCTCTTTATGCTTGTGTCGGTCTGCTACCCATTCACCGCCAGCCTATTCCGGTATATTACTTTGGTAGTAACATTTTCCCCCTAGTGAAGGGGTGTTTTTGTCTTTTCAAGTCAAATTTCTTCCCTGTATTTTCTCATTTTCACCTGCATGAACTTCAACAATTAATTTTACATGTTAGAATCACCTTTTACACGTTCGTTTTCATGGCTACTTGCATATATAACGGTAAGGAGTCGTTCGGGACTGAATATCGACATTATATTAGACTCATGTCTTTTACATGCTATCGGAAAATAGGAGAAAGAGTTGAGGGGACTCCTTGGTTGTCAATTGTGAATAGATATTATCGTTGATGTCAGATTCCATAATAAAACATCGAAGGCACCGCCTCATCAAGGGTCTTTCCCAATCCACCCTTTACTTGGGTATTAACGGACTGGAAGCCTATAATTAACTTCTGTCGATAATGGAAATCTCGAATTGACATTTATCCAGGCAATCAAGGATTGAAGACCCGAATTCATCTTCTGGTATTATCTGAAATCCCGAACCATCCTTCATTCAGGCAATTAAAAATTAGAGACGAGAATTCTGCTTCTGTTATTAATAGAAGTCTCGAACCAAT
This sequence comes from Allium sativum, assembly GCA_030737875.1. Classification (NCBI taxonomy): domain Eukaryota; kingdom Viridiplantae; phylum Streptophyta; class Magnoliopsida; order Asparagales; family Amaryllidaceae; genus Allium; species Allium sativum. Next base: position 621,830,876 of record CM060909.1, on the reverse strand, counting down.
TCTTATTTGGGTAACTTAAAGATTGAAGACCAGAATTCCACTTTTGGCATTAATAGAAGTCCCGAACCAACCTTTACTTGGGTAATTTAAAGATTGACGACCAAAATTCCACTTCCAGCATTAATAGAAGTCCTGAACCAACCCTTATTCAGGTAATTTTAAAGATTGAAGACCAGAATTCCACTTCTGGCATTAATAGAAGTCCCAAACCAACCCTTATTCGGGTAATTTCAAAGATTGAAGATCTGAATTCCACTTATGGCATTAATGTTTCCTTACCCCTTTAAGCTTAATTTATGAAGCAAAGGTTGTACGTGCTTTTTGAGCCACTCTTTGGGCTTTTATCGTCAAAGCAGATGATGTACGTGCTTTGTTGGCCACTCTCTAGGATTTTATAGCCAAAGTAGAGAATGTACATGCCTTGTTGGCCATTCTCTGGGCATATGTGTCTGGTGCGCTTGGCTAGCTTATCAACAAGTAGGCCTCAAGGACTTACCCGACCTCCCTCCAAAAGGCGCCTTATCCTGACCATCGTAGGCGATGATAAGCTCTTAGATGCTTAAACAGGGCCATCGCAAACGCAGAAGTAAGGCTTACTCTTTTGATTCTCACACTCCACCCCCCTCTAAGGGGTTCCCTATCCTGACCATCGTAGGTGATGATAGGGGTTTGTGTTCCCTTCTTCGGGTAACGCGGAACATAAGCAGTGGTAGGATGTACTCTTCTGCGAGCAGAGGTAGGACGTGCTTAGTTCATAGCAAAGGCATGGCACACTCTTCTACGAGCAGAGGCAGGGTGTGTTAATTAGATGCTCCGTCACGTCCATTTCTGGTGTGGTTGGAGGCTTACGCTTTTGATGCTTTAATCTGGCCCTTCCTGTTTTGGATGCAGAGAAAGACTTACACAACACCCTCCTCCGGGAGGTGCCTTGCCCTAACCAACCTTGGTGATGAAAAGGGTTTCTATCCATTTGTTGTTTGACCCATCTTGGGTTATTCAGGCCTTGAGAAGGTTTCCATACCCTTAGCTATGTGAATATTCTAGGAGAAGATCTTTCTTTACTTGTCTATCATTGAGAAGTATGGTCTTAAATGTTCCAAGTTCCATGTCCTTAGAACGAGATCGCCATTTGGTTTGCAAAGCATAAGTACCCGACATGACTTCTTGATGGATGATTAAGGGTCCCTCCCAATTTGGACCCAAGTGGACCGTCCGATGGGTTTTAATGTTGGGCATTACCCTTCGTAAGACCAAATCTCCTTTTGAGAAGGTTCTGGTATTGACATCTGAATTGTAGTATTTTTGATACTTCTTTGATATTCGGCTATTTTGATCATATCCTCATCTATTAATCCTTGTATTAGATCTAAGGACTCCTTGTTTAACTCTTGATTTGGGTCAAAAGCGTAAGCTATCCTTTAAAAGGGATTTCGACCTCAATCGGGAGCATGGCTTCGCATCCATGTGTCAAAGAAAATGGAGTATGTCCTGTTGCCGTTTTGGCGAAAGTTCTATATGCCCACAGTACCAAGGGTGATTCTTCAGCCCAATTTCCTTTGGCTTGATTTAGCCTTTCCTTGAGGATGGTTTTTATGGTTTTGTTTGCATCTTCAACGACTCCGTTTACCCTAGGATGGGCTACTAAGGAAAAGATTTTGATAATTCCATTCTTATCACAAAACCGAGTGAATTCTTCGCTCTTGAATTGTGTTCCATTGACTGATATGATCTTGTAAGGAATCCCAAAGCGAGTAAAAATGATCTTTATCACAAATCTCAACACCTTTTTAAATGCGATTGTCGAAAGGGATTCTGCTTCTACCCACTTGGTAAAGTAATCGATGGCCACTACGGCATAGTTAGCTCCACCTTTGGAGATTTGAAAGGGTCTGATCAAGTCTATCCCCTATATGTCGAATGGCCAACGACTTGAGATAGTGGTTAACTCACTAGGAGGAAGTCGGGGTATTTTGAAATACCTTTGACATTTCTTGACATACTCAATTGCTTGGTTAAGCATTTGTGGCCAATAATAACCTTGTCGCATGATTCTTTTGGCTATCTTGATTCCATTAGAATGATCCATGCACAAACCTTCATGTGCATCCGTCAATAGGTTGGATCCATCTTCGATGATTACACATCTTAGATAGGGGAGTGAGTGTCATTTCTTATAAAGAATCCCATTTGCAATCACAAATGTGGGACTTGGTGTTTTATCCTCCTTACATCTTGCTTGCTAAGGGGTAGGTCTCCGTTAAGAAGGTACTCTACTATAGGAGCAATCCAGGTATTTTCGTAGTGGAAATTTATCTCTATTGCAGAAGATTCTTTGCCAGAAGCATTCTCCCTATCCATTTTGTGGCCCCGTTTTGAAGCTTGGGATTTGGTTAGGACTAATGATTCTTTTCTTGTTTCGGGCTCTTCATGCTCAATACTGGGTCTTTCCTAGTATCCCACAAGAATAATTCGAGTTTCGGGTGTCCCTTCGGAACTGGCTAATTGGCTAGTGAATCAGCTTATGTATTATCTCCTCTGGGTACTTGATGTATTGAGAAATCCTCAAACTGGGAAAGCATCTTTAATATCCTTTTTACATATAAGGAAAACCATGCATCCTTGGTTTGATAGGTTTGCTTTATCTAATTTACCATTAGTTATGAATCACTAAAGATCTCTATTCGAGGTATCTTTAACTGTAGCGCCAGATTCAACCCTGCTATCATTGATTCGTATTCTGCCACATTGTTAGTATGTGAGAACCCTAACTTCATGGGATAGTGAAAATGATGTCTATCAGGTGTAATTAGGATGTAGCCTTCCCCTGCTCCTTGTTCATTTGAGGCTCCATCCACAAATAATTGCCACTTAGCCTTTAAAATGTTCTCTTTAGTTGACTGTTTTGTACCAAAGCATGTGCATTCATTCACGAAATCTGCAAGAGCTTGTCCTTTGATGCTGCTCGAGGTTGAAATTCAATCTCATATTGGATAAGTTCAATCCCCTACTTTACTAACCTTCTAGATGTTCCTGGTTTGCTGAAAACTTGTTTAAGCGGAAATCTAGTCAAGACCTTAATAGGATGTGCTTGGAAGTATGCTCTAAGCTTTCATGTTGTAAATATTAGGCAATATGCTAATTTTTCCATCATGAGGTATCATATTTCTGCATCCTTTAATCTCCTGCCGACGTAGTAAATTGGATGTCGAGTCCCGTCGCTCTCTCTTATAAGAACTGAGCTTACTGCATACTCCGAACAGCCATACAGAGATATAAGTCTTCTCCCTTCTCGAGACTGGATAGAATCGAGGGTCTTACTATGTAGTTTTTTAATTCTTGAAAGGCCTTTCTACATTCTTCATTCGATTCTAAATTCTTCTTTTTCTTTATAACATCAAATAAGTGGATACACTTGTCCGTGGCTTTGGAAATGAACCAACTAAGGGTTGCTACTTTTCCGTTTAAGCTCATGACTTCCTTGCTTGTTTTGGGTTTTTCCATATCCTTTATGGCTTGAATCTGGTCAGGACTAGCCTCAATTCCATGATCACTTACCACATATCCTAGGAATTTTCCAGAATGGACCCCAAAAGAACACTTCTATGGATTTAACTTCATTTGGTGACTTCTTAAAATATTGAACATCTCTTCTAGGTCCTTTAGGTGACTTTCCACTTTGACAGACTTTACTAGCATGTCATCTACATATACTTCCATATTGCGCCCTATCTGCTCTTGGAACATTCTATTGACCAGCCTTTGGTATGTAGCTCCCGCATTTTTAATCCGAAAGGCATCACTTTGTAACAAAATGTTCCCCAGTCGGTGATAAAACTTGTGTGCTCTTCGTCGGGTTTATGCATGGGAATTTGATTATACCTTGAGTAAGCATCCATTAGGGACAATATCATGTGGCCACTTGTTGCATCAACCAACTGGTCTATTCGTGGGAGGGGGTAGCAATCCTTTGGTTAGGCCTTGTTTAAGTCCGTATAATCAACGCATGTCCGCCATTTCCCGTTGGACTTCTTTACTAGCACTGTATTGGCTAGCCATTTGGGGTAAAAAACTTCTCGGATGAACCCATTTGTTTCTAACCTCTTGACTTATTCCTTTAAAGCTTCTGATCGGTCTCTATTGTATTGCCACTTCTTTAGTTGGACTGGGATTACAGAAGGGTTGATGTTTAGGGAAAGTATCATGATAGAAGGATTGATTCCGACCATGTCTGAATGGGTCCAAGTGAAAACATCCTTGTTGAGCTGCAAGAACCAAACTAGGTCACCGCTCAAGTGTTTTATTAGTCTTTTCCCTATGTTGATGACTTTGGACTTATCCTCTGAATCGATATTTACTTCTTCCAAATCCTCTATTGGATTTATCCTTTCAGTGTCTCCTCTAGAATCCAAGTCTGTGACAATTTCTTCTACTTCTGTCAAGTTTATGTTATTAACTCTCTTCCTTTTTCATCTCAAAGAGGTGTATCTACAATTTGTATGTTTGTTAGCTTTGTCAATTTTCATTGTAGCTTCGAATGTTGGATGTAAGAATCCATCATCCGAAGGTTTAATAATGGTAGAAGAATCGAAATATGAAGAATACTCCTTTGGTATTTGTCAACCGCTGCGAGGTACAAATCACGGGAAGTAAAATGCTTTCCCTGGATGGTTCCTCATCCTTGTTTAGTTAAGATTTTAACATAATACACTTTGAAGAGACAAAAGCATCCATTTCTTCCAGAGCAGGCCGACCGAAGAAGGCGTTGTGGTAGGATGGTTGATCGATCACAACAAAGAGAGTTTCAAAGGTTCGGTGGAGTTGAGATAAGCCAACTTAAACTAGGAAATTGATTTGTCCTACAGGAGTCGAGCCCTTGTTGTTGAAGCCAACGATTGGCTCATTGCTAGGTTCCAACTTCTTCTTAGATATCCCCATTTGATCAAAAGCATGCTTGAAGATGACATTGATGACACTTCCAGTGTCAACAAGGATCTTAAAAACAACAAAGATCCTAATTTGAATTGTTATCATAAGAGGGTCATTGTGTGGATGGCGAACCTCTTTCTTCATCTCCTCTGGCAAAACCACCAGGATATGCATCTTGAGAGTGTAACGAGCACTTTTAATGAGGGTTCCTCTTGAATAGAGAATATCCCTTCGTGAGCCTCCATTAGGTACCGACTATTGGCTACCGGGTAATTTCCAGCAAGATGCGGTCCGCCATGGATCACATTAATATGGTTTATTGGCGGTCTCAAATCTATATGACTTTCTTCCACAGGAACTTCTATTTCATTAACTGAAACCTTCTGTTGTCCATTCGTATGCTAGGTGGATGACGTTATGTTTAGAACAAACTCATTCATATGCCCCTCTCGAATGAGCTTTTGAATAATTCCGTCCAAAACATTGCACTCCTCAGCCTTATGTCCATTTTTATGTGATACTTACAATATTTCCCTCCAGCATGAGGTTCAGGGCAATTCTTTGCTTTGAACGAGATGTGGAAGTTGTTGACACTTCCTTTTGCCACAACATATATAAAAGAAACGGCCTACTTAAAGCGACTGCCTTGGAATTAAAATCTTCCTACCTTGGTCTTTTCTGATTTCCATCCAAGCCAAACCTTCCACTGTGAGGCTTTCTACCAAAGTTCAGCTTTCCTACTTCCCCTCGAGGTCCAAACTTCTTTTTCGTAAAGTACAGTTCATCCATACGGATGAATTTTTCAGATTGAAAGTGGAAGTCTTGTAAGTTCCTGCAACCATGAATATATAGTTCCATCCAGTAGGGGGTGTTCTCGATTAACCCCGAATGCAAGGTGATTAGCTTATCGTGGTCATTCATGTCCTTTTCCTTCAATGCTTCCACATAAAAACCTTTTCAAGTAATCCCCTAGGGACTCCCCTTGCCTCTGCTTGATGTTGGCAATGACTGTGTAGTCAACTGTCGGATCCTTGCAGATGCAAAACTGTGCGGAAAACTCGTAAGAAAACTACTTCCACGAGTAGATGGTATTTTCTCTGTACTGACGGTACCACTTAGCTACTTCTCCCTGGAAGGTTACTGGAAAAAGCCCGCACCTAACGGCTCCTTAAGCATTATAGAGATCCGTTTGGGTCAGTCGTTCCTTGGTACTTTACGGTTGGAACCTTCACCCGGGACGGTATTATAGTACTCATGATTTCTTCGGTGAAAGGAGCTACCTTTTCGTTGTTGTTAACCATGTCATCCTGGGTTCGTTTTCCCTTGCTTCCCAACAAATCTTTGACGGTCTTTCTAGCAATATCTTTGAGATAGGACACCGTATTATCATAATTCACCCTTTTAGGATCATAACCTTTGGATGTAGAGCTTCCAGATTGCTCCTGTTCGCATTGATTTCATTGATGATCTATCCATGTTAAGTAGGACCTTTTCTTCTTAGAGGAAGCAGCCTTAAGCCTCTCTTTTACTTTAGATTGTTGAACGTGTGCCTTTCTCTTCAGAGACTCATCCTCCTCCCTTTGGCTAGACTTAGCTAGCTTTGAAGACCTTTGCGCTTGATTAGCATCTATTTGAGCTTGCATCTCCTGGATCTGTTTCTCTAAAGCCATAATTTTAGCAGTATTCTCCTCTGTGGCTTTCGGATTTGATGCTTGCACTGGGTTGGAGGTTGCTCCTTCTGCATTATTGTTTGGGTTGAATGTTGGGCTCACGTTTCCTTCAAGGGTTGTGTTAGGAGTTGGTTCCTTGTTTCGGTCCTCCAATCTTTTTGATTTCATCTTTCCCTGCCACGGAGCAATAAGTTTACCAAATTATTTTTTGATAGGGTAAACATAAAGATGGACGTTCAAACCCTCCTACTAGCTAGCGCCAAAATGTTAACGATATTTTTCATCAACACCCGAACTAGAATAGACAATGCATATATTTAGAGGTTTGATGCATGGACGAACCAAAGGCTATTTGAAATGCAGTCTTGAATCAGTTCTCTTTAGCTTATTTCACTATTCCTTAGGTGTCAAGTCCTTTAGTTAGAAGATTAATTACCCTTCCCTCAGGGAGTGGTTATCACGCTTACAAAACTATGAGGTCGATGACAATCGTAAAGAAAGGGTTTATTAGTTAAATGAAACTGAAACCTTATGCAAGAAACGCCTTCGGATCTTGGATAAAATAATATACAATGTGTTGAGAAGAAATAGGCTAATGCCTCACAAAACTCGGCTTTGTCTTAAAGCTATTACACTTATCAGCTTATATGATACTTCCGCATCGAATAGGCCTATATAGGCCTTGGTTGCGTCAGTTATCAAGCCACAAGCTTATAACAAGATCCCTTCCGTGGTTGGGTTGCATTAGGCTTACTATGGAAGAGTTTAATCACATATGAAAGTTCGGAGGGGGAAGAGTCTTGGTATTGCCCAAGACCTTCCTTCCTAGGAAATAATCTTGATCAACCCTTTCATAAGAAAGGTTAGTGATAACTCCCTGTCTTATCATTATAGACAAAATATGGTTACCAAATTGAGAAATACTTAAGTCCCAAATTCCTCCTCTTTATTTATTATAGATATATTACAAGAATTGAAGAAATCCCCAATTTGATTTGGAAATTAGGGTTTGCTCTTCAGAGAAAAAGTGTGAGTTTGGAAAATGAGAATTCGGTCCCTAAAATGAGACCTCTTGGGGTCTTATTTATAGACAAATTGGGGCTCCTTTTGCTATTGGGCCAATAGAAGCCCCTGTCGGTCGCTTTTCCCTTAGGTTCCGGGAGTCCTGGCTCTCGACCGCCTTTCTTTTTTATTTTGAGGGCCTTGCTTTTGGCATTTTTAGATGCCGTGTGACGGCCCGTCTCGCACCAGCCTGCATTTCCTCCAAGAGTGCGCTGTACACGTGCCCGACTAGCACAAGACGGTCGTCAGAAGAAAGGGAAGAAGGGAATGAACTAATCAAAGAACCTGTAGAATGTCTCACAGCGCATGGGATAAAATATAATAATAACATACTTGACATAAAACAGGCGAGACAGTGCATAAGCTGATAACTAATAATCAATGTCAACATCAAAGCAGCGGAAATCCAAATACAGCTTATTACAACTTTCCAAATTTACTGTCTCTAAACAAAAGAAAGCTGAAATAGAAGATACACCAACAATGCCCAAGCAGTGATCTTCAACAACACAGGGAGAATATTATGTATATAGTACGTGGAAGCCTTCTGCTCGTCTCCGGATCATCTACCCGTGCATCACCAGCTAACCTGTCTCTAGTCTGCTCGTGTGAGCACCCAGAGTAATAAGAAGAGACATAAAACTCTGGGTCAGACATAAAGCCTGGTATGAGCGATAAACATCTAAACAGAATAATAACAGGTATACTAAGCCATACCTGAACCTGGACCTACAACCAAAGAGTTAGTACCACATACCGTACAATACTCCAAGGTGCCATAATAAATAGTGTAAGAATACGGGGGTGGGGTGTGCATGTCACAATGATAGCAAACAAATCATCCATAGCAACCATCCTCACATCTCTCACTCAGTGCATAAAGCGTACGACATCTACCACTTTGGAACACTAGACAAACTGAGGTAACGACGAATCCCGACTTGTAGGAACCCTGCTGTGACCAAGCCAAACACTTGGAGTCATGACCAAACATTTCAATGACCCACTTCATTGGTCGTAGCCCTTGGTTCTACCAATGCCATAATGGCCCTGAATCCGCCTTCGTACCTCCTACCATAGTGGTCCCAAAGCTATAGACGTCGATAACTCCTTGGCACGCGTCCCGCAGCAAAGCCCAACCATGAAGCGAACTCGTTGATTCCCATCTGAATCTTAAGCTCCAACTTCTCATTTGGACTTCCTTTGCATCTCGGGTTTGGTCGAATTGGAGTGGGTCTTCAGAAGAGTTGTCGCGCATTAACAGTCCTAGAATTCTGTTCGGTTCGGTAGTCATCACCATCATCGGGTCGGGTCGGTAGTCCACTTCGGGTCGGGTCGGTGTCTCCCTCCGGGTCGGGTCGGTTCAGTGATTCTCCCCCTTCAGATATCGGTTCGGTTCGGGTGCCTCTGCTTGAGTTCGGTTCGGAGGTAGTTCATCCGATCTGATTCTTCCTGTTTGACTTGTTTGCCTGCTCCGATCCGTCCTGTTCTCTTCCTCCGATCCGGTCTGCTCCATCGCTCCGATCCGATCTGTTCTCTTCCTCCGATCCGTCCTGCTCCATCGCTCCGATCCGATCTTCTGTCCAACTCCAACTCTAAGTAATGGCCTTCCTTCCTGCCAAACTTCTTCCAGTGGCAAGTCCTCATCCACTTCGGATTCCCTTGGTCAGTTCCCTAGTCCGATCCGACCCCTTTTATCCGATCCGAACCGGTTCGGAGCCTGCACACTTCTGCAACTTTCCAGCAAGCTTTCTACGCCATTCGACGACGTTTTCGAGCAATTTAACTATTCTAATCAATCATAAAACATACCATAGAGTCATAGTAACATGTAATAGCAACCACAAACAACAAACAACAATTTAAATGAATCAAAATGGATCAAAAGTGGCCAAAACCTCACATTTTCTTATAATCCCTCCTAATCATGTTTAAGCATACGATTAACAAAACACATCGAAATTAACCCAAATTTCTAACAGAGCCTTAAAACATTATTTTAGAATTTTAAGAATTTTTCCAGAATTTATTGGTGTATAAATTCGCTAATCTTCACTAATTACCCTTAATTAACCGTAATTAGTGTCAAAATGATGTTATCACTCACCTTGGCCACAAATGAAATTCTCAGAACTGAAACTCCTCTGATTTGGGGCGAATACCGATGTCTAACAGCAGCTCCAACCTTGCTTTGGTGCTTTTTCTCCTTAATTTGGTGTTGCTAAGCCTAATCTTCAATTAGTGAGTGATTTTGGGTGTTTTAGATGTAGGAAGCCATTACTAGGATCTCAAAGAGGTTTGTGGCTGCTCAAAACTGAAATGAAAGTGATAACCTAACCCTAATCAGACCTCCTATACCTCTAAACCCGAAATTCCCCTTGGGCCTAGCTGCTAATCACCCGGTTAAGCCCAACTAAGCTGTTTTTCACCATCTGAAACTTGTTTCAGCCATATCTCCCAAACGGTAAGTCCGTTTGGCTAATGTGACCACTCTACGGAAAGAGAAACCATCGTTCGGAGCCAATGGAAGTGGTTTTAGGTCAAAATTCCTTTCCAGTCAAAAGTTATGGCCAAAACAGTGCCAACTAGGGGTAAAATGGTCATTTAAAAATCGGGAAAAATCATGAACATGGGAAATGACCCCAATAGTCGTCTCCCAAAGTTACACGACCATACGACTTCATATGTGAAAGAAATAAATATTCTACGATCCTATGATGCGTAGAATGCGGGTCGTTACACTCTCCCCCCCTTAAGAAATTTCGCCCCCGAAATTCCTTAACCCAAAACATACAAAGGGTCCCGCATGCCTAACAACCACATAACAACAATCAAACATGCAAAACAAGCAAACAAGCCTATCCTAGCATGCGGAAAAACTAAATCGAAGTCAAAATCTTACCAGACAAAGAGTTCTGGATATTTCTTCCTTATGTCCTCCTCTGTTTCCCAAGTACAATCACTCTCGTCCTTGCTCCACTGTACCTTGACTAGCTTCACCGCCTTCCTTCGAAGTTGCTTCATGTCGTACTCAACAATACGGGCCGGCTTGCGGTTCCCAACCGCCTCGGGTTCTACTTCAAAGTCCTCTAACTGATCAGGTGAAATAGTCGTATCCGAGTCGTGAACGAACTTCCTTAGTTGGGAAACATGAAATACGTTATGAACTCCCGCCATCTTCTCTGGTAAGTCAATCCTATATGCCAAATTCCCGACTAGTTCAAGAACAGGGAACGGGCCAACAAATCTTGGTGCCAACTTGCCTCTCCTGCCAAATCGTATTACGCTCTTCAACGGGGAAATCTTGACAAACACCAAGTCACCAACGGAGAATTTTAAGTCCCTTCGCCTCGTATCAGCATAACTCTTCTTTCTATCTTGGGCAACCTTTATTCGTTGTTGAATGGTCTTGATTTTATCTGAAGTTTCCCTCACCACATCTGGTCCAAGCATAAACTTCTCGCCAGTCTCTATCCAACATGATGGTGAGTTGCACGGTCTTCCATACAAGGCTTCAAATGGAGCCATACCGATACTGGATTGGTAGCTATTATTATATGCAAACTCTACTAGATGCAAATGGTCATCCCATGATCCACCAAAATCCAATATACATGCTCTCAAGAGATCTTCCAAAATATGGTTCACCCTCTCCGTCTGACCGTCGGTCTGAGGATGATATGCGGTACTGAGATGTAACTCCGACCCTAGAGCCTCTTGTAAGCTCTTCCAAAACCCACTAGTAAACAACGGGTCTCGGTCGCTCACAATGCCTTTAGGTACTCCATGAAATCTCACTACCCACTTCATATACAATTCTGCTAACTTAGTTGCCGTTCTGGTCGATTTGACTGGTATAAACCTTGCACTTTTAGTTAGTCGATCCACAATTACCCAAATGCTATCATATCCCGATCTAGTCCTTGGTAATCCATCGATGAAATCCATCGAGACTTGCTCCCATTTCCATTCGGGAATTTCCAAGGGCTGTAACAACCCACTAGGCTTCTTTTGCTCGGCTTTAACTAGCTGGCAATTCATGCACTTGGATATAAACTTCCCAACGTCTCGTTTCATTCCTTCCCAGTAGTAAGTCTGCTTCATATCTCGATACATCTTATTACCACCGGGGTGTATAGTCAGCTTTGAGTGATGACATTCTCTAAGCACTTCATCTCTCAATCCATTGACATTGGGTACAACAAGCTTTCCATCCTTTCTAAGCCATCTATCTCGATCAAGCCCATACTTGTTCATCTCCTCATCGATACCCATCTCTAACTTGGAGATGATTTCCAATAGGTTAGGATCGTCCCTCTGACTAGAGCCGATTCGTTCAATCAAAGTGGGTCTGATCGTCAAACTTGCTAATATTTCTGGATCCAATTCACACTTTGGTCTGAAATCAAACCCCGCGATAAACTCCAGTTGCTTCCATTCAAGGAACATAGCCCCTAAGCTGGCATGTCTTCTACTCAATGCATCAGCCACCGCATTGCCCTTTCCTGGTGTGTATGCGATGTCAAAATCATAGGAAGCTAAGAACTCCAACCATCTCTGCTGACGGAGATTTAAATCCTTCTGGGAGAATAGATACTTTAACGACTTATGATCTGTAAACAGCTCAAACTTTTCTCCCAAGAGATAGTGTCTCCACATCTTTAACGCGAACACGATTGCTGCCAATTCTAAATCATGGGTAGGGTATCTTCTCTCGTGCGGTTTCAATTGCCGACTTGCATAAGCTACAACCCTACCGCCTTGCATCAATACAGCACCCAGTCCGGTACCACAGGCATCCGTGTATACCGTCATCTCTTCATCCCCCTTAGGAATGACTAACACTGGTGCACTTGTCAACTTGTCCTTTAGGCTTTTAAATGCATTCTCGCACCTTTCATCCCAAATAAAAGCTTGATTCTTCTTGGTCAACTGGGTCAATGGTGCTGCTATCTTGGAGAAACTTTGGATAAACTTACGATAATATCCTGCTAACCCCAAGAAACTTCTTACATCTGTTGCATTCTTGGGCGTGGGCCAATCTTGTACCGTAGCCACCTTTGCTGGGTCCACGGCAATACCATTCCCTGATACAACATGGCCCAAGAACCTCACTTCCCTCTTCCAGAAGTGACACTTAGAAAACTTTGCTTTCAATTGGTGTTTTCTCAACACCTCCATCGCTACCCTTAAATGTTCCTTGTGTTCTTCCTCTGTCCTCGAATAGACCAAAATATCATCAACGAACACAAGGACAGACTTATTCAGCTGATCTCTGAATACCCTATTCATAAGGTCCACAAAATATGCCGGGGCATTAGTCAGCCCAAATGGCATAACCAACCATTCACAAAACCCAGACGGCGTCCGAAATGCCGTTTTAGCTATACTCTCAGCTTCCACTCTAAGCTGATGAAAACCTGTCGCGAGGTCCAACTAAGAAAATACTCTCGCGCCACTCAACTGATCAAACAAATCATCTATCCGCGGTAGAGGATACTTGTTCTTCCTCGTCACTTTATTCAACTCGCGGTAGTCTACACACAACCGAAGGGAACCATCCGCCTTGGTAGCAAACACAACTGGTGCTCCCCATTCAGAAACACTCCTTCTGATAAATCCCTTCTTCAAAAGATCGCTGACTTGCACCTCGAGCTCTCGCTGCTCCCTTGGTGCCATACGACGAAGTGGCATCACTATAGGCCTGGCATCTTTTACCAAATCAATACGAAATTCAATCTCTCGGTGTGGTGGAAGTCCCGTCGCTTCTTCGAAAACATCCGGATACTGGCCAACCACGGGCAAACCTGACAACTCACTATGCGGAATGTCGAGGGAGTTTAGAAAACTAACCAATACCCCCTTACTGGGTAGACCACCAAACACTATCCTCCGCCCATCATCCGCTCTAGCTGTCACCAAAAAGCCCTCACAGTCTACCACCACCCCGTATCTTTGGAGCCAATCTACTCCCAAAATAATGCCAAACCCAGTAAAGCCCAAAACAAAGCAATCACAAACAAACATGCATCCATGACTCGATAGAACCACATTACGACAAATCATGCTAAGACTAGTCGAACCACCAATCGGGTTCGTCACTACCAAAGGTCTATCGACAATCTCGGGCTCCAATCCCAACCTATCTACCAGGTCACTAGATATGAAAGAACTGGAAGCTCCGGTATCAAACAAAACTCTAACAGGAACATCATAAACAGAAAGCATACCTTGAATGACGACATTCTTTCCCTTCTCCGCCGCAGTTGGGGCATTCGACGAAGAAGGAATAGCATTAAGAGCATATGCTTTCACCATTTGCTTTTCCTTAGGGGGCTGCGGACACTTGTCCTTGTGATGTCCCAATTGGCCACAATTGAAGCACTTCCTATCCGCTGGCTTGGCCCGACAATTACTAGCATAATGGCCCTTCTTACCACAGCTGAAGCACTCCACATCTTGCTTATTCTTTTTCTTCTGGCCATCCTTAGCCTGATTCGGCTTTCTCTTATTCTGAGAACCACCTTTGCCTCCACCACTAGCTTGTGGCTTTGGCTCCTCTGCGGATGCAACCTCAGTCTTTGGCTTAGGGTAGAGACTTTCTGATCTTAACGCTTTCCCCACAATCGATTCAAACGTCTCATCGATGTGGTTAATAAGTTTTTCCCCCAAGTATTGATCCAAACCAGTTATGAATTTCTCATTCTTTTTCTCGGTAGTATCAATAAGAGATAACCCATATTTTGACAAAGTGTCGAATTCAGCAATATACTCCGAGACAGCTCTGCCATTCTGCTTGAGCTGCAAGAATTTCTTAAACAACATTGACTTCTGAGCAGCTGGAATGAACTTCTCGCTAAAGCGAGCCTTGAACTGCTCCCAAGTAATCTGATCTTCGGGAGTAGCTGCCTTTATAGCATTCCACCAGTTCATTGCCCGCCCTTGCAGCTGACGGGACGCTAGCTTCCTCTTCATCGCATCCTCGATACCCAAATCCTCGAAGATACGTTCGCAACTATCCACCCAATCTTGAACATCTGTAGCCGACTCCGTTCCGTGGAACGGCTTCCCACCAAGGCTAGTATAATCCTTATTCAGCTTGGCGAAGTCGACTCTTGGCGCCTGCACTATTGGACCACCACCATTTCCACCATTGGGAGCTGCCCTCTGAACATCTCTAAGCATCTCTCTCATGAGGTCAGTAAACATCGTCCTCATGTCAGCAGCATTCCCATTATTGGCTCCCCTACCAGCACCTCTAGTATCTCGGCTCATCGTCAATCTGAAAAAGGAAACGATTAACGACTCCATAGTGGTGCTAGTGCAGTACGACTTCATCCTTATACTACTAATAGTATATATATATAGCTTTTAAAAACCAAAGTAATCACAAATACGCTCTCTCGTATACGTATACTATCTCTCCCTGATAATTTCTCTAGGTTAACTACGCAACCTAGAGCTCTGATACCAAGTGTGACGGCCCGTCTCGCACCAGCCTGCATTTCCTCCAAGAGTGCGCTGTACACGTGCCCGACTAGCATAAGACGGTCGTCAGAAGAAAGGGAAGAAGGGAATGAACTAATCAAAGAACCTGTAGAATGTCTCACAGCGCATGGGATAAAATATAATAATAACATACTTGACATAAAACAGGCGAGACAGTGCATAAGCTGATAACTAATAATCAATGTCAACATCAAAGCAGCGGAAATCCAAATACAGCTTATTACAACTTTCCAAATTTACTGTCTCTAAACAAAAGAAAGCTGAAATAGAAGATACACCAACAATGCCCAAGCAGTGATCTTCAACAACACAGGGAGAATATTATGTATATAGTACGTGGAAGCCTCCTGCTCGTCTCCGGATCATCTACCCGTGCATCACCAGCTAACCTGTCTCTAGTCTGCTCGTGTGAGCACCCAGAGTAATAAGAAGAGACATAAAACTCTGGGTCAGACATAAAGCCTGGTATGAGCGATAAACATCTAAACAGAATAATAACAGGTATACTAAGCCATTCCTGAACCTGGACCTGCAACCAAAGAGTTAGTACCACATACCGTACAATACTCCAAGGTGCCATAATAAATAGTGTAAGAATACGGGGGTGGGGTGTGCATGTCACAATGATAGCAAACAAATCATCCATAGCAACCATCCTCACATCTCTCACTCAGTGCATAAAGCGTACGACATCTACCACTTTGGAACACTAGACAAACTGAGGTAACGACGAATCCCGACTTGTAGGAACCCTGCTGTGACCAAGCCAAACACTTGGAGTCATGACCAAACA
Organism: Allium sativum; assembly: GCA_030737875.1. Classification (NCBI taxonomy): domain Eukaryota; kingdom Viridiplantae; phylum Streptophyta; class Magnoliopsida; order Asparagales; family Amaryllidaceae; genus Allium; species Allium sativum. The sequence goes on along the minus strand of CM060909.1, from coordinate 621,814,916 downwards.
TTTCAATGATCCACTTCATTGGTCGTAGCCCTTGGTTCTACCAATGCCATAATGGCCCTGAATCCGCCTTCGTACCTCCTACCATAGTGGTCCCAAAGCTATAGACGTCGATAACTCCTTGGCACGCGTCCCGCAGCAAAGCCCAACCATGAAGCGAACTCGTTGATTCCCATCTGAATCTTAAGCTCCAACTTCTCATTTGGACTTCCTTTGCATCTCGGGTTTGGTCGAATTGGAGTGGGTCTTCAGAAGAGTTGTCGCGCATTAACAGTCCTAGAATTCTGTTCGGTTCGGTAGTCATCACCATCATCGGGTCGGGTCGGTAGTCCACTTCGGGTCGGGTCGGTGTCTCCCTCCGGGTCGGGTCGGTTCAGTGATTCTCCCCCTTCAGATATCGGTTCGGTTCGGGTGCCTCTGCTTGAGTTCGGTTCGGAGGTAGTTCATCCGATCTGATTCTTCCTGTTTGACTTGTTTGCCTGCTCCGATCCGTCCTGTTCTCTTCCTCCGATCCGGTCTGCTCCATCGCTCCGATCCGATCTGTTCTCTTCCTCCGATCCGTCCTGCTCCATCGCTCCGATCCGATCTTCTGTCCAACTCCAACTCTAAGTAATGGCCTTCCTTCCTGCCAAACTTCTTCCAGTGGCAAGTCCTCATCCACTTCGGATTCCCTTGGTCAGTTCCCTAGTCCGATCCGACCCCTTTTATCCGATCCGAACCGGTTCGGAGCCTGCACACTTCTGCAACTTTCCAGCAAGCTTTCTACGCCATTCGACGACGTTTTCGAGCAATTTAACTATTCTAATCAATCATAAAACATACCATAGAGTCATAGTAACATGTAATAGCAACCACAAACAACAAACAACAATTTAAATGAATCAAAATGGATCAAAAGTGGCCAAAACCTCACATTTTCTTATAATCCCTCCTAATCATGTTTAAGCATACGATTAGCAAAACACATCGAAATTAACCCAAATTTCTAACAGAGCCTTAAAACATTATTTTAGAATTTTAAGAATTTTTCCAGAATTTATTGGTGTATAAATTCGCTAATCTTCACTAATTACCCTTAATTAACCGTAATTAGTGTCAAAATGATGTTATCACTCACCTTGGCCACAAATGAAATTCTCAGAACTGAAACTCCTCTGATTTGGGGCGAATACCGATGTCTAACAGCAGCTCCAACCTTGCTTTGGTGCTTTTTCTCCTTAATTTGGTGTTGCTAAGCCTAATCTTCAATTAGTGAGTGATTTTGGGTGTTTTAGATGTAGGAAGCCATTACTACGATCTCAAAGAGGTTTGTGGCTGCTCAAAACTGAAATGAAAGTGATAACCTAACCCTAATCAGACCTCCTATACCTCTAAACCCGAAATTCCCCTTGGGCCTAGCTGCTAATCACCCGGTTAAGCCCAACTAAGCTGTTTTTCACCATCTGAAACTTGTTTCAGCCATATCTCCCAAACGGTAAGTCCGTTTGGCTAATGTGACCACTCTACGGAAAGAGAAACCATCGTTCGGAGCCAATGGAAGTGGTTTCAGGTCAAAATTCCTTTCCAGTCAAAAGTTATGGCCAAAACAGTGCCAACTAGGGGTAAAATGGTCATTTAAAAATCGGGAAAAATCATGAACATGGGAAATGACCCCAATAGTCGTCTCCCAAAGTTACACGACCATACGACTTCATATGTGAAAGAAATAAATATTCTACGATCCTATGATGCGTAGAATGCGGGTCGTTACATGCCGGCTGTAGCTCTCGGGGGAAAGGTCTCGGTCTTTGGAGTCTTTGGCTAATTTCATGTCTATATTTTTTGTATTGCTGATGAGCTTGGCGGTGCGAATAGCTTTCAGAAGTTTTCTGCCTCCGGATGTGGGTTTCCGGTCATGAGTTCCCGGTCTTGTCATTGACACTGTATGGAGCTTACTTTCATGATTCCAGTAAATGGCTATTGGATCCGCCACCCCTGTCAGTATCGACACTAAGAAAATTATTGTGGATAGCTTATTTTCCCTTGAGTTTCCGGCTTGCCTTTCGGTAGGTTTCTGACATGTATCTTGACCTTCCAAGGAGTTGCTTCTGGTACTTCATCAGTTGTTTACTAGAGGAGCCTTTCGGTGGTCAACTAATAGGGGTCCCATTGGCTAGGTCCTGGATAATTCTCTTATGCTTTGAACCTTATGCTTTTGTTGCTTCCGTCCCTTGATGTATCGGCATTAAGCAAGTTAATACCGACAGCCCTTTCGTCCTTTTAGGTTCCGGTTGGTAGGATTCTCAAGCTTTCCCTTCATTGGCTTCTGGTCTTGGGTGACCTTCTACTGATCATGCCGGAACTACCTTGCTGGTATTTACTTTTGTATAGATTTTGAGATCTTCACTTCGATGATGGTGTCGATTTCACAATTCTTGGACTGTTCCTTTATGTTGTCAGCTTTTTCTTGTGTTGAACCTTAGCTATCGGAAGATCTCTTTATGCTTGTGTTAGTCTGCTACCCCTTCACCGCCAGCCTATTTCGTTGTATTACTTTAGTAGTAACACCCTTGGTTTCATGACTACAAGGTTAATACTGCTCTTTTTCCTTAATTTATGGGCTACAAGGAACACACCCTTTCCTTTTCTATTACAATTGCCCTAGAACTCTTAAGTGGCACTTCCAAATAGAGAGTATTTGATAGAGATTGAAAATAGAAGAAAATTGATATAATTTGTATTGAAATCGGCAGAGTGTAAGTGTAGAATCTTAGAATTTTAAGAAGAATAATGGTGGTATGTTAAGTCGGGAAGAAGGAGAAGATTAGTTATGAAAAAAATTCGAAATCAAGCCCTTTATATAGTGTTCTAAGAGACACAACCATTTCTGAAATGTTTTATAATGAAAAGACACATCTTTTTAAATTTAAAAATTTGTGACAGTTATATGTCGACATGTGATAATGTGTATGTCGACATATACTTGAAATTTGAATTTTAAATTAATTTTTAAAGTATTTAAACTAATATATGTACTCGGGAAATTCCTGAAACAAAACTAGTTGTTATAATATAATTTTTTCAAGTATAAAATCATGATAAAGCATATGATTTAAAAACTGTATATATATAAGTGATATAAAACTATATATGATATAATTATAAACATATATAATTATAAAACTTTGTAATACAGATATAAACATAAGTAACTTAGGAAGTATGTATATTTGAAATAATAAAAATCCTTGGATGATTAAAATTTATTTTGAGAGAAATTTGTAATCAAATTGAAAATAGTTTTAAAATCAATTTGAAAAGAAATCATTTAAAAACAGAGTTGGAGTGCTATTCAGAGTTTTACATACTAACTAGACTCTATTACTCTAATAATCTTGAACTCTTGATATATTGATACTCATGAGTCTTGATTCTCCTTTAAAATCTTAAATCTCTAAACTGTACAGTCTTCAGCATCTATTACATGCATATAAATCCTATATATATATATATATATATATTCTGGATAAAAATGTTAGTATACATTTTATAATTAATCAATAATGATAATGATTGAAACAAGGTTGTTGTCATCAAAACATCATCAGCATTCCATTCTCCAACACAAAAGGGATCATAGACTGTCTAGTGTGTGTGGCGATCGCAGAATGTGCCATAATCTCCCTCGCCTAATTAAACCGAATCCCCACAAAAATAGCATAAGTGGCACGCCAACAGTGCTAATAACCCTGTTAAAACTACCAGTCTAGGCGACCAAGTTATACTGCAATATGCGTATAACTATCATAGCTAATGGGCGCCGATGCCACATATCCCAAGTTCTATATTGAATGTCAATAAAAATCCAGCTCAACGCGACATCACCCGTCGTCTCCACATGTTCTTGTCCTAATCCCTCACCACTAATACCAAGCATGGCCCCAAATTGTCTCTCAGTAAAACCAATCGCTACCCCTTTCACCTTTGAATCAAACACCGCCTCATTATTATCCTCTTTATAACTTAGATTAGCATAAAAACGCAAACTAACCTGGGGTAAGTAGTCCACCCTACCATAGCATGGTCAAGAATCTGATGCAATCCCGTATCTAGGAAAAGCTTCTCTAAAGGGGTGCCCATAAAGTATAGAAGTATAACCGGTCTTGCAAGCAAAATCCTGTATCCTACGTAATCTACATGGGTCTGCCTTACGCGCCTAATGTCCCGGCACCAAGCGATCTCCTAGGGTGTCAATTAGGGAAAGAGGTGGCTAAACAGGGTCGCGGAGGCATGGTGAAAATTCTTCAAATCCATGAAAAAGGGGTTTAGATCTAGATAGAGAAGGTGACTAGCTTCAATTAGACACTAATTTTGTGAAAGGAGATGGAGTTTTGGAGCGGCGGTGGGTGTTGGAAGTGGGGGAGGTTGGGTTCGGCAGTAGAGCTCTCGGTGGGGAAATGAAAGTGACAAAAGCCACAGGCTTCGTCGATTTCATATAACTGAAAAAAACGAAGGGTGGGTCAACCCACCTCTTCGGGTGTGTCGACCCACTCTAGGGTAGGTTGACACGGTGGCCGACCCAGCCGAAGATTTGAGTCAACCAACCCAGATTTTTTTTTGCTATCCCTTCCGAGTTTCTAACTGACTACTCACTACACTGATCTGAAAATATTTCCTGGGTCGGTCTACAAGCTGTTCTAATCCAGATATATTCTTATACGCCTTTTTCACCATTTTAATTACGTTTCCAATATCTTTTTGAACCTAATTAAAATCCCAAAAATTGATTTATCTTCTCCTAATTTGTCCAAAATCGACCTTTCCAAACTCTCGCTCACAAAATACTTAAGACATCTCTTTTTAATTAACCTTAAATTTTGTCACCATAATCGTTGATGCTCCCTTATACCATTTTGTCCTTTTTCGCATCCAAGCAATCTCTTAACTATGTTTTGAATCATGTAGTGCCAAATTTCCACGCTATAAAAGTCTTATATATATATATATATATATATATATATATATATATAAATTCCTATTCCATCTCTTTATTTACGAACCGTTTTGCACACTTTTTAACCCAACCACTCAAAGGCTTACCATTCTTGTAACAACCCGGAAAATCGGAACCAATTTAAAAATTTTATTTTAGCAATTTTAATGGATTTTAATAATTAACTTAATTTATTTTAAATAATAACGACAAAAAGTTTATTTAAATAAAGTTAAAACAAATAAATTTATTTTAATTATATAACGAGCTTAAAATGGCGCGGCAGTTTGAAAATTCGATTTCTAATTTCAATTTAATATACAGAATTCATTTTAGATCAAAATTGAATGAAACAAAAAATATTTGAATTTGTTTAATAACATATTTCTAACAAATGGAAGAAACTGATATTTCACTTTATAAATTGTAAGTTATGTCCAATTTAAAATTCAGAATAGTTGCTATGGAATTTGTATATATTTTAATATAATATATAACCCTTAAAAATAGCCATTTTGCAAACGATTTCCATTTTCGACGAAACCACTTTGGTTGGATCCGAAATGTCAAATTATTGCTAGATTCCAATTTTCATAATTTTTGGAATTAATATGTGAGCGTGGCAAAAGAAAACGTGTTTTGTCAATTTCAGTCAAATTGGATCAACCAGAAAATGGCCATTTTTCAAATGGTCTCCAAATTCGATGAAATTAGTTTTGTTAGAGCCGTATCATCAAACCATAGCTAGATTTAATTTTTTAGAATTTTCGGAGTTAGTATGTGGCCCCGGTAATTTAAAATGTACGTTTAAATTCAATATATATTGATTTATATTTTAATTTTGATAAAAACGGATCGAAATGATTGAATTGGCTTACAGGACATATCCCATTGTGTCTGGAATAAGGGTAATTAGCTAGTAACGACAGTCGTTGGGTTTGATTTGGAATTCATAAATTAAACGAGCTATTTTCTAATTAATTAATATTAAAAATAATAATTATTATAATATATAAATACCCCCCCTATAATCAACAGCCGCCACTACATAGAAATAAATGGCTGAAGCCCGTTTTGATCTCTAAAATTCTCCTAACCGGATTGGAATTAGAATCTCAACCCAAAGACAAAATCGAAGAGCTTAGGGAGCACTATGGATTCGACGGCTACGATCCTCTCTAGTTGCGTAAATCATGGGAATGGCTGCCTCAAAGTCGTGCGGCTTGAAGGTATTTTCAGGCGTGTGTGATGGTTCAAGATGGCCGACGTTCGGCACGTGAGGAGGGTGGTCAAAGCCGGTCGTAGTGAGGTATGTGGATCATGGTCAGACGACTGGAGGGGTGGCGCGCAGGGGTTTGTCGAGTTGGAGGAAAGGGTTTCGGTACCCAGGCTAGTTCACGAAGAAGACAGTAAGGGTATATACCCTTAATTGGTCAATTAATTGTTTTTGTAAATAAAATTTGTTTTAAAATTTCCGATTTATAATAAAATAAAATTGTTTTTGAATAAAATAACATTGTATTTGAAAATAAAATTAACATTGTATTTGAAAATAAAGTTGGTATTGATTTTAAAATAAAGTTAGCATTGAGTTTAAAATAAAGTTAGCACTGATTTTAAAATAAGATTAACATTGTTTGTAAAATAAATTTGCATTGTTTTTAAAATATAAAATGTCATTGTTTTGAAAATATAAAATTAACATTGTTTTAAAATAGAAAATTAACATTGTTTTTAATAACAAAGATTACATTGTTTTTAATACAAAATTTACATTGTTTTTAATACAAAGATTGCATTGTTTTGAATACAAAGATCGCATTTGTTTTTAATATAAAAATTTCATTGTTTTAAATATGAAAATAGCAATATAAAAATATGATTTTTATATAATCATAACGTAAATAAAAAATATGATTTTTACCATATATATAAAACAACATAAAAAATATGATTTTTAATACAAATTGCGTGAAACAGATTACGTTGGGATCAGGTGAAGAATACTGTGTACTGAAGCAAATCCAAAAACCATTGTCCGCTAAAGAATGACGGAGTGTAAACCGATCAAGGTGAGAACTCCTCACTAAAACTTCTGCACAGTTATTTATTTATTTTCACAACTGAAATTTATATATAGAATTGCCAGTTTAGATTTTTATCAGTCAAATCATCATTAATTGTATATGGTGCCTGTTAGAACACCTACCTCGTCCACAGACCATGGACGATTTATATTTACTGTATTGTGTGATTATTTGTGATGTTGTGATGACCACCATATTAAAAATAATGTTAATATTGATGTGGTGATTGAAACTGAATTATAAATATTCATTTATAATTTTAAACAGTGAAAATTGGTTAATTAGAAAAATAATTCAAATTGAATTAGAATTGGTTAAATTTATTAACCAGTGATTATTTTAAATAGCCTGATGTTGTTTGAAAACCCCACACGGGTATTAGGATGATACTTGACATACACTATTCCCAATATTTAGTTATATGTCAATCGATGGACTGACAGCCTGTGATGAGCGTTATTTATTTATTTATTTATTTTAATGCTCACACAGTTATAAATTTCACTCTGGATGTGAATGGACTGCTTGTTGATTATTTATCATTATTGTTGAATACATGCTATGTATGAAATCCATATAACTGAAATTATATGGTAATTGATTGAGTCGCATTCCGATTCAGAATAAATAGAAATTCATGTTAAACATGTTTTGACCATTTTAAACGGACATTTTATATGTTAAATAAAATAAATGGAAATTCATGTTAAACATGTTTTGGCCATTTTAAAAGGGAATTGTTAAAGGGACTCCACATTTGGTTAAGGGGAGGACCAATTTTTATTTATTATATAATTGTTACGGGGAGGACAAAATAAATTCAAAAATGCTACTATGACAAAAAAAGTTTTTATCAAAAAGTACATCAGAGACAAAAAAACAGGAGGCCCACCCCTTGAATTACACAAATACCCCCCCCCCCCTGAATTCAATGCTTACCCCCCTAAATTTTGGAATTACCCCCGTTTCTTACTTTTTGACAAAAAAAATTCGGACTTTCTAGCACTACCCAAATAAATTAGTCTCCCCTTAAACATATAAATTAAATTTACAATATTAACCCTCTATAATCCTCATTAATATAAACTATAAAGCCTAAAACTTAATTATTGGTTATAATTTAATGTTGCACATAAAAGTAAATAATGGATATAGTTAATGTAATAGAGAGGCAAGAAAATTTCATGGGTAATCAGAAGGCATCGATTTAGGTAATTAATTATAATTTCATATTGGAATTGGTATGATTAATTTTAAATGCAAAAACGAAAATTCTGTTCTAATATGTTGTACCGAATTTTTGTAAGGCAAATTATATTCATACACCGAAAATTACTTTATGTATACCACTATTTTGCTAAAAATATATATTACTAAATTACCCTTCTTTTTTATTTCATTTTTTTTACTTTTTTAATGATAACCCATCAAAATAAAACATTGTAACTAACGATATTTGATTAAATCTATGTAATACAATTTGAAGAACATAATGTTTTTTTAAACGTGAAATCTAAAATTTGAATTATGATAACTTTTATAAGTAAGTGATAATTTAGAGTTATTTAATTTAAAAGCAGGGTCTCTTTTGCTGAAATTAAGAAAAAAAAATTGTACCATAATAAATTGTGTACTGTACATTAAAAAAAACCATTTTACTAAATTTAAACTTTATTTAGTGCTATAGGTTTCCTATTTTATGTAAATAACTTTAAAGTTTTAGAGAGGGGAGGGGAAGAAAAAAATAAGACTAGTATTGTAAAAAAAAAAAAAAAGTGTATGAAAAGTAATTTTTAGTGCATAGTAGTTTATGGTGTATGTAAAGATGTTATTGATGTATGAATATAATTAGCCTTTTTGTAATTGAGATGTTTTGTAATTTGCACGTTTGTTAGTTGCGCTGAATTTAGTAAGTTAGTGTTTAACATAAGTGATGAATCAGGGGTAGTTAGGTCTTTTTTTTTTAAATAAATCAAACCACCCCTTAACAAAAAAATATTAAGCTGGAGTTCTCTTAAAATTATCCCCCCCCCCCCCCCCCCCTTAACCAAATTTGGAGTCCCTTTAACAATCCCCTTTTAAAAGGACATTTTATATGTTAAATAAAATAAATAGAAATTCATGTTAAACATGTTTTGGCCATTTCAAAAGGACATTTTATATGTTAAATAAAATAAATAGAAATTCATGTTAAACATGTTTTGCTATTTTAAAAGGACATTTTATATGTTAAATAAAATAAATAGAAATTCATGTTAAACATGTTTTGCCATTTTAAAAGGACATTTTATATGTTAAATAGAATAAATAGAAATGCATCATTCTTAACATGTTTTATTTAAATAAAAAGAATTACTTGTCAAAGTAGTATTTGTCATTAGAAATGTTACATTTAACATGTTTATTTAAATAAAAAGAATTACTTGTCAAAGTAGGATTTGTCATTGGACATGTTACACTTAACATATTTATTTAAATAATAAAGAATGGTATGTAAGGTAAAGAATATGTTTTAAAATAAAGAATACATTTCAATGCGAAGAATACATTTCAATGCAAAGAATACATTTTAATGCAAAGAATACATTTTAATGTAAAGAATACATTTTAATGTAAAAGAACATTTATATGTAAAAGAAACATTTATATATAAAAGAACATTTTTATGTAAAGAACATTTATATGTAAAAGATCATTTTAATATAAAGAATATTTTCGAATAAAGAATATTTTCAAATAAAGAATCTTTAAAAACTAAGAATATTTAAAATAACGAATATTTTAAAATAATATTCAGTAAAGAATAAAATCATGATTCGATGTCCGTTTTTAGTGATTCGATGTCCGTTTTTAGATGGACACAAAAATATAAAAATATGAAGTCGGGTTAAGTATAGAAACACCATTTTAACCCGAACGGGTTTATCGATTGATTTTATTCATTTTATAATGAATATCGAAAATAAGTGATTTCAAAATTTAATATTTTGAAAATATTATCATTTTAATATATTAAAGATATAGAATATTCAATTTTGATTTAAAATTGAAAATAAAGTTAGAATCGTTTTAAAACGAATATATAAACGATTTATAAAATACGTTTTAAATGGTAATCGACGGAAATATATGTAATATATATATATATATATATATATATATATATATAATGGCCTAAATAGAACGCGCCTCGCAGCGACCGTTCGCGAATTTCGACCATTAACTTCAAATTGGCGTAGCGGGAAATCCGACCGTCAGATTCTCCTAAAACAGGAACCGTTGGGTTCGTATCGAAAAGAGCTTTCCAATGAATATAAGAGATTTGAAATCTAACGGTTGGATTTGGAATTATGTTCAAATCAATTTTAGAAAAGGTCGTTATGAATGCAGTTCGGTGACCGTTATTGGAAATCGACTGTAAAGGCCTTAATAAAATTATTAAAAATATGTAAAAAAATATGTAAAATCATAATAAATGATTGGGAAAGATTTTGAATGAAAAATTCCAAGCTTGAAAAGATAAAAATATATTTTCAACGAAATGTACTAGTTATTAACTAGAATAATAATCCAATTATTTTATAAATAATAAATTGGATTTGTAATGGTTTTAATATAATCAAATTTTCCAACATATTAAATAAATGGATTGGATTTTGGGTTTGTCGTGAATGGTATCTTAAATAACATTGTTCTTAAACCCCGTATGAAGAGAATAAATTTTTAATTAAGATTATTGGAGTTTCCAATTATACTAAGTTATTGGAATAAAATGAAATGTGAATTGGGTTTATTGTGAACTGTGTTTTTAATGACATTCGTTCTTTAACCCAATTTATAGTGAAAATATATTTTTGGAGTATAGATCTTTTAATTAAGATTATTGGGGTTTCCAATTATCTTTGGTAATTGGAATAAAATGAAATGTGAATTGGGTTTATCGTGAACTGTGTTCTTAACGACATTTGTTCTTTAACCCAATTGACAGTGAAAATATAGTTTGGAATTTATAAATATTTTATTAAGATTTAAATGGAAATGTTCCAAAGTGAAGTTTTCAAATTTAATATATTAAATTGGAATTGAATGGAATTCTATTTGGTAATAATCGAGATGAGCTTCTGTGAATGAAGACTGTTACTATATATGGAATTTAAAAGGCCTTGCCATTATTCCATTTATATTATTAGTCTGACACGGAAATTTATATCGATTATATACTGTTACGATTTCCGTGTAGATTCCATTTTTGAAAAGAAGATGAATTTGGGTTTATCGTGAACAATGTTTGAAAATAACATTTTTTCTTTAACCCGGTTATAGATAAGATTAATTTCTTAAATTTGAATAATCATTAAGTAATGATTTTTGAGATTAAAACTAAATTAAAGTTTTAATGAATCTTAAATTAGATTAATAATGTGAATATTTTATTAAAAGAATATTCTGAATTGGAACGAAGCATATGATCTGTTTTACAACACTTGTTTATAAAATATGTATGTTATTCGGAAAGACCGGGTTTAACCCATTCTCAATAATTACTACGACGATCAAGAGTCGAAGATGAAGACGGTGGTTGAAGACCGGAGGTCTTCACATCGTTTGGGTGATTACTGATGTCTTGATTGGGCCGTGCACCCAAGACAAGGTAATAAGTGGTGATCGTCCAAACGTACTTGGAGATCGACGGATATGTGAGGACCTCTCTCCTGTATTGGACATATGGGACGAGGAATAAGGTGCCTCCGGTTTCGTTCAGACCCAGAACGGATTTGTAAATGGATGGTATGTCTGACGTTGTATTCCTTTATGCTGTATTCGTTGATCTCTGCTAAATATATATCTGTTTGGTGGCGGAGAATTTATCCTCTTGCATAACACCCTTCTCTGAGACGTACGAGCTCAGGGGTTATATATCGGCAGAAATCAATGGTATGGTATGGACTGACAATGTGGCATGCTAAGATGCAAATGATGAAGGCTTTTGTTGAAAAGCAGAGTCTTGCGGTTGATGATCAAAGCATAGCTTATTTAGGCATAGCTTTGTGTATAGCATTACTTTGCGAGCCTCACACCCCGGTATGAACCAGAATCGAGAGAAGGACCCCAGGGAAATGGACATATGTTAGTTTCTAGATAGGAGTGGTGTCAGCGTTTACAAGCCCTGACATTTTACTCATGTGGATATTGCTTATTACTTGATGGATAGAGAGGCGCCTTGGATATATATATATATATATATATATATATATATATATATATATATATATATATATATATATATATATATATATATATCGACAGATGTTCTGGTCGACATTACTGATCAGATTATTTTATGCCTCATAGGGCAGGCTAACATATAGTTTATGGTATTGCCAGTCATTACGGATGACCGGCCCTGGCGCTTCCTAGGTGCAGTTGCGGTTGTATCCGGAGAAATGGGCTAGATTGTCTCGAATTCGGTAAGGACGATCCCCTGCCTTGGTTCATGATGGAAATCCAACTTCCAATACGACATCATGCGGTTTTGATTGTAGAACTAGTATGGCGACATGATATATGGTACCCATGTCGTTTATGGTTGACACATTTATTTTTGAAATTGTTTTTGACACTATACACTTATAGTAATATCAAAATAATTGGTTTTATACTTATCAAGCATATTTTGGCTATTATAAGAGAAAACTCTATCCTCCGGCTTGCGTTGCATTGTGTGATGGGACCTGAGTCTTATAATAGCTTCATTTTTTCAAAAAGCATTGCGTTGTTTTTAATTTAAACTAAGATTCATTTACAGTAAAACCGTTCTGTGTTATACGGCGTGGTCCCATGATTTCCTACTTTTAAAAATAAAGTTAATAATTGTTTTTGAGTTCTCATACCAGTCTCATGACTGACCTGGAGTTTATTGTTTTAACCTAAACTCTGGATGCCCATATTTTTCACATGGACAGCTAGTAGTTTTGGTTTTGCAGATATTATATTCACAGGATCCAGATTTACTGCTGAAGCAATATTCGAAAAATTCTGTATCCATGTATTTCTTTCAGTTGTATTTTGTATTATTTTTCCGCTGCTATTTAAGTGTAATTTAAAAACTCTGATATTATTGTATTTCCAATGTGTAATATTTATTCATACTCTGGAATGTTCTTGTACTCTGATGTAATTGTTGTAATAAGCAATGAAATGTTCTTCTGTTTGTGTTCTGATGAGTGTTGTTCTCAAAGCAATCTGTACTTTTCTTTACGGGGATGTTTGGGTTGTTTCAATTCTCATATCTCCATGATAATTACTTTCGTGCACAAGTTTTGGCATTTTAATTCCTTCTATGGATATTGGTATATTTGTAGATAATATACTTTTATTTAAGAATATACAAATACGCTCGGTCACTATATCTATATAGGAACCCTAAACCTGAGCTCTGATGCCAGATGTAACAACCCGAATTTCGGAACATTGAATTTTTCTCAAAACTCTGAATCTATCAAAGCTCGGGTTGGCTTGTCTAATATCCTGCAGAAAAGACAAAGATAATAAATATATCAGAGCTTGATAAAACATCTTACAACGGAATAGATAAAATATAATAATCAAATATAGCTTTACCAAAATCCAAACGCTACCAAATCTCTGCCAAAAATCTGACCAACGAGTATGTTATGAGGAGGGGGTCAGAACACAAGTTCTGGTGAAAGGACAAATTATACATTCTGAAATAACCCTACATATACCGTTCAGTTATATTTTATTATTTATTAGGTTATTCAGTTTAATAGTACTCTAAGTTCTGCACACACGTCCACGTTGTACTCATCTACTACCAAGCAAACTAGCATGAACCCGTGCTACGTACACGGCTGAAGATGAACTTTTATTATAACACATTTCAAATTTATGAACGTAATTTATTTTAATTCGTGAATCGTGTTTATATCTGTGTGCTATACAAATTATATATAGATGTAATGGTTTTATGATTATTAGTTGTGTATATACGGTTTTTCAAACATGGTGAAATTTCTACTTACAATTGCAGTGGATCCTCCGAATTGATTGTCAAAATTTTGCAGTATATAATGTTAATTTCTATTAATCATGATTTCATGACCTATAATTCACTTTCCAAGGCTTCATAAAGATCGACCATAATTGAAGCATGGCATAACAAATAAAAACTCAAAGAAACAAAAATACTATTTTAACATTTTGAAAGTGAGTTCTAACCATATCAGACATTTGTGTATCGAATACATTATGTAACCACCAGGTCCTATGCACCGCTGCTTCATTTTCTCTTTCTTTTTTGTTCCCTTTTTTCTTGAACAATTTGGAACCTTTACTGCCAAACAATAGTAAACTTGCATAAAAAAATAGGTAAGCATGTGCACAAATGAAATGTGCTCAACCTTTATTAGCTCTGATGCTCCGTTGAAAAAGAAAAATACGACTATCCAGGCCCAAAGATAGCCCTAAAAAAACCTAGGTCTTCTAAACAACTACTGACAAGCACATCGATCCAAAATACCGGCCGTTAGATTATTTACCATCCTTGAAGAAAATAAAGTCAAACTATGTCATACCAAAATAAAAGGAAAAAACTGCTTTATGCACTGCAAAATAAAAGGAAAAAACTGCAGAAAATAAAAGGAAAAAACTGCAGAAAATAAAGTCAAACTATGTCATACCAAAATAAAAGGAAAAAACTGCTTTATGCACTGCAAAATAAAAGGAAAAAAACTGCAGAAAATAAAAGGAAAAAACTGCAGAAAATAAAGTCAAACTATGTCATACCAAAAAAAAAGGAAAAAACTGCTTTACTCGAAGGCACACCTAAAAAAGAAATGGCAGAATCATACCGGCCGTTAGATTATTTACCATCCTTGAAATTCCCCCTATCTTCCATCTTTTGTTGTTTCATATGCTGCTATTTTCATTTATAGTGGCAGCTTTCCACTGAAAGTAAATCTAAAATTTCAACAGTAGCTCCACAAAGTCCAAAAATTGGATAATGGAAATATTGCCTGATAGTACACTAAAACATCACCACCAACAAATATCCACCGATGGAATCAAGCTTAAAGAGGAATGAAGTAACAACATGGCAGACTGAGAAGCGAGCACATCCCTCTTAACAACACCTGAAAATTTCTTTAAATACCATCATGAACAATAGAAGATTTCCAGTGCTTTATGCAACCTTCATCCCATGAGGTGAAAATACATCACTAAAAACTCCTTGCTTATTTGTTAGTTTTTAGGATTTACATGCGTTTTCAGTATAAGTGATATACACTACTTTAGCTGCTGAGAACGTGTAGAAAAGATTGATCTTACCATCCCATATCAAAATAGCAACGGAATTAAATAGAAATCAAAGTAGACAGTCCAAAATAAGCACGAACTATTATCCTCTTAATTATGTACAAAGGAACGCAGTAAAATGATATTATATAGTTAACTATATTCACACTAACTCATCCCATGCCAACTGTTATTGAAATAAGCTTAAATTTTCCATTCTATGTCATACAATAGAGGAAAAGTTGATTTAGAAGATTGAGTGGATATTCTATAGATGTTTATAATAGGATAAAAATAATTTGAACTATCAAAGAAAAACTAATAACAAGCAATGTCAAGTTACCTTACTATTTCCCTAAGCCGAAGCTTTGCCAAGAACACTATTTGTAACATGTTAAATGGTCCAAATGCAAAAACATATTTCACGACTTAATCCAAAGTCCACGTGGGAGTTGAACAAATTCGACTAGGAAAAAAAATGACTACATGCTATGTAAAAAGAAATTTATAATAATGGACAAAAATAATGTATATGAAACAAAACTATAGCCATGTGTGCATGTAACTCATAAAACAAATAATGATGGTTCTCGCAAAAAGCGTACAACACACTAATAAATCACACAAATTGAAAACTGAGACAAAATGAATGGGGTAGTTTACTACTCAATTATAGAGCATGGTAATCCATTCATTTTTTCCCTTTGCCTTTCAGCTGTCTTGTTGTGTGTTGAGACCAAACGAGTTATGCACTTAAATTCACCATCAGAAATAAGTAGTGCATTTATGTAAGCTATTGCAATCAGCATATACTTTATTATAGCATAACAGTCATAGTAACTAAACTATAGTACTGATAATAACTTAGTTGGACAGTTAGATAAAAGTTGATTTATATAGACATGCATAGATTTAAGCATAATAACGATTAAAGTAACGGAAAAACTATTATGAAGCTTGTTCAGTAAATAATATTTCGCCCAGTTGATAATGCGAGGCAACTATTGACTTCTTTTCTATTATTTTGTTCTAAAACAAATTCAAACAAAAAAAAATACTACACAATTATTCAAAGTAAGCGCATGCACACAAAAAAAATCAACTTACCACATGCTTTCCTTTAAAGTCATAATTTACAGAGATGTTTCCACTGTTTGTGTTAAAACATCACCAGTACGTGTACTTTGCTCACTTAGAGCATTTCTAGCAATGGGAATACTCGAGAAGGTGGGGGCAATCACCACATAATTCGTGCTCCTCGCGCTGCAGCAGTGTCCGATAGCAGCGTGAGGAGCGAGTTCAAGTGAAGATTCTCCCCTTTTATTAAGCGTCGATCGCTAAATGGCAATATGATTGTTGTTTAAGGGTTAGACAACATTCTGATAGTCGTTTAATGCAAAATAAAAAAATAAGGCGTTAAACGGCAAACATAAAACCATTAAACCCTTAAACGGCAATTTGTTTGCCGTTTAGCGCATTTTGTTTAAATTAAAAGAAAATATGGCAAAGCCCAACTCGCTGTTGAAGGAGATGGGCTCCTCCACACTTTTTCTCCTTCCTCCTTGCGAAAATGGACGCTCTACTTGGAATCCTCTTAGTGGAGTTGCTCACTTTAAAACAATGAGTTTGAATAAAAGACACGATGTTCCAAAAATCAGAAAATAGCGATAAGAAAATGTTATGCACTTCAAATCATTTGACCTTTTGATTTGTTTAGATTGTTTAAAATTGAAACAATAGAAGTTAGTTATCTTTATTAATAACTGGCTTTGAAACGTAGATTTTTTTATCCGACCGCAGAATTCCAAAATTTCTCATTATATACTTTTTCTGAAAATTTAACTCAGTAATTTATGCAAGAAAGTTGCATCTGCATACAGATATGCCAAAGCGCCAGCATACTCTTTTTTGTTGTAATCATAAATTACCAAAAAGGCCTATATATATATTGTAACGATTAAATTTCCTTTCAAATTTAAAAAAATAAATAGTAATAATAATTCAAATAAATGATCTAACAATTGAAATTCCTCTGTAAATTCGAAACGCTCATCTAAAAATATTACAGTATTTTATCACTTAAAAATAGAGTCAATGAAAAAAAACATTCTTTATAAATTCTTTTCTACAGAATAATATAAATAAAAAATATTAAACTATGAAGTCAGATGTCCTAACGTAGAAATAAAAAATAAAACCGACTACCTATGATTTGATTTTCAACCTAGAAATGTGGCTAAATTTTTATTGAAATCGTTATCTTCCGAGTGTGTTAAACAAATCTAATTTGTAACAAAAACGTTCATGCACAAAGAGAATTCCATCATCATATGCGAAACACGTGCCGTAACGCTCGTAATAATAATTTAGCTTTTAAAAGTATCCGGGGGATAATGTAGTTTGTTGAAACGTAGGTTTCCCTTGATTAAAGTCTATTTAATGTAAAAAAAAAAAAAAAAAAAAAAATAGCTAGTGATTATTTGTTACCTAACCCAAAAATCAAGAATTACATTGATTGAATATTGGTTCATCTTCACTAAAACAAAACAATTTGGTGTAATTGTATACTAACTATAGGAAAGCCTAAGAAACAAACGCCAACTGCACAACATGAACATAAGGTAATCTTACTCATATATTAAGCAAAAAAATAGTTAAACAAATTTACTGTCTACATTTTGTGCAAATCAAACCTAAGGCAAGGAAAACACACATACCTCTAGTTATGATTATTGGTCAATGTCATTATACCTTAACTTCTAATTCACCACCACACAAATTTGTTTTTTTCCCAAGTGATCGAGCTGGCTGTATAAATAAAGAAAAATACTAAACGAATTTATTGGCTCGAATGGGTACAAAATAGATTTGAATTTGAGATGCCATACCAATATCAAGATAAGCAAAAGAAATAATGAGCAACCTTGTATATGTTGATCAGATTTTTAGGCTATACAAATGGATATTATAGTCATTTTTAATATATATATATATATATATATATATATATATATCAAATGAACTCAGTATTTGAAAGTTAATGGGTGGTTCTGTAAATTATTTACATAGTGCACATGCAATGCACTCTAGTTTCAAATATGTATAAAGAACGCTATTGAACTTACTATGATAATTTACAGGGAAAACAATACATTGAAGATCCATCCCAATTGAATAATATTTAACTTGGGGGGAAATGACATATATTTGAATGGAAGTGATAACAAAATTGGATATAACAAAGAATAATAATATACAACTTTATTTTATTTGAATAAAAATAACAGCTTTGATAAGTAATCTTGATTTACCAATTTAAAATTGTTAAGAGTTATATGTGATCAACACTCAATAATGTTAAAAGTGTAAATGAAATTAATTCTTAGATTAATTACTAACCGAGAATATGTGAGAAGGATAATAAAATTTGAATTAGATTTCCCTCCATATCACTGTTATAAGACATGCAGCTGACCAGAACAACATATAACTTTCAAGTACAATAATTTTTGCATAGTCCTTAACAAATAAATTTCTAATATACCTAAGTAAGCTTAGCTCATGTCATATAGATCACAACCTATACTACCTACACAAACATCGTTATACAGATTCGCCCATGATTTCATCAAAACATGACATATATGAAATATAGTTTCATGTATATTATAAGCCTTCATATTTTGAGTTTGCTGGTTTGACACCCGTATTCTCATTTTATGAGTATTTCTGGATGCTCTCTAGTTGGTTGTGAGTTTGGTGTCATTGTTCTAATATTTTAAAAAAGGTCAGTTCATAGACTATGTCTCTGCAATTTTATTCTTCAATGCAATAGGAAAACCACTTCTCGTCAATACAAAATTACTTGCATTTTTTTCTTTAGCGTCATTTAGTTAACATGCATTTTCTTCTCTATATCATTACTTTTTTAAAATCTACAATTAATAAAAAAAGAAGTATGCGGTCTTCTTATAACAGGTGACTCCATATCTTATGCATTTTCATATACTACAAATAATTTCAGTGACAATTAGGATGCTGCTTTTACAATTACACTTCAGTTTTTTTGATAGTAACAACATTTAAATTTGTCCACCTTTTGTGCAAGTCTATACTTCATGTGGATAATTCTTGTCTATAATCTCAGAAGTATAAATATGAAATTTCTTTGATTTTGTTTCTAGGTAATTTATGCTATAATTAGATGAATGACAAATATTTTGAAGCTACATATGCAGTGCAGATAAGTCGAACCATTTTTCAAATCCAACCATTGTTTATTCATTTGACAATAACAACCCGACTAGTGTTATAATAATGTTAATAATATTTGAATCACAATATGAATCTTTTTAATCATCTTCTTTCCTTGTAGGAAAATTCTAAAAGCTATTGAAATACATAAGAAGTAGGATACAATGGTTCAAAAAGCAAAAAACTTGACATTTTGGTAAGGATGGCTTAATATTTCATTCACTAAGTTTTTGACGCTTTTCTATAGACATATTCACTGAAATATCATAAACATAAAATACAAAGTAAGTTGTTTATGCAAATCATGCATTTCTAAGAATCACAAATGAAAAACCAATGTTATTTAAAACGTCACCGCGATACAGCAATGTACACAAATTTTTAATGGAAGCATATATACTCCTATAGGGGTCTAAACATAGTTAATCATCTTTTCCTTGAAGGAAAATTCTAAAAGCTATTGAAATGCAAATGAAGTGGGATAAAACGGAACAAAAGACAAAAACTTGACATATCGGCAAGGATGGCTTAATATTTCATTAGCATTTTTTTATAATATTTTTTTGATCTCTCTTCTGTAAGCATATCGTCGAAACATCATAAACAAAGAGTACACAATAAGTTGCCATGAAAATCATACATCTCTAAGAGATACAAATGAAAATACAATGTCCTTAAAATGTCATTACTGTATTCTAATGCACACAAATTTCTAAGGCAAGCATATATAATCCTACAGGAATTAAACAGTGAATCAAATTAAAGGCAATTATAATGTGGCATCCCATACCTTGACAACAGCCGTGCAAGTTAGCGAAGAACATAGTGGAGGTAGGTGTACTGCAGCATCTACCTGTCTCCAACTTCTAAACGTAGAAGGAAAGAACATAAGCAATTGCTAGAGGAAGCGCTAAATCCATGTCAAATCAAGCCAAACACGAAACAGAAAAGAGTAAATCTCGTAGGAGAACAACCTCGCCATACCACGAACAAAAGGACCAAGAAAACCCAAAGAAAAAGTTGAATCACCATCAATAGGAAACAGTAGGCAAAAGAGGAGGACGCGGAGTACAAAAAGTGAGCAAGGAAGAAAACGATGCTCATAGGGATAGGAAACTGGAAGGCGGAGTATGGCTTGTAGGTGGTGCGACCTAAGGGAAAAATCAACGAAAAGGGATGAAATGATGGCGGTGAGTATATCTAGGGTTTACACAGGGGAAGGAGAGAAAGGCTCCGTCTATTTTCACCCTGGTAGTTGATCTTCACACCCGATAAATTTTTAAAAAATTCAGTACCAATTATATTCTTCATCTTCCATTAAAAATTAAATTCTTTCACCAATTGTAACTTCTCTGAGTTTCATACATACAAAAGATACATCGATTCAGATTTTTAGATACCAATTATACACTTTTAGCAATTACTGGGAGAGTAATACAAAAGATACATTCATTCCGCAATTACTCGGGAAATTTTGATGGTTTAGCTACATACAAAAGATACAATCTCAGGGCAGATGTGATAAGTAAATTTTTATTTAATGAAGAAAACATGGGTAATTTGGGTATAAACGGGGTGGGAAGAGTAAAAAATGGGGGGTGATTTTTCTTTTTAAATTATTGGGGTGGGAAGAGCAAATATAGGGGTGTGAATAGACGGACCCGGAGAGAAATGTAAAGAGAGATAAATCTACTACTGATATTGTGGCTAGCCAAGGATTAGTTAGGCATGGGTGGAGGCATGATGCGCCAAGGGAAATTGAAGATGAAGGGAACGGAGGATGAGAAAAGACAAAGATGAGTGCGGAAAGGAAAGCGGCAATGAAATGTAATTTGGGATCGTAGGATGGTTGAGCTGACAGTACACGTGTCATCCCAAGAAGCGCTCCTTTTAGAGATTACGGAGGCTTGCGAGCTATCGAAACATAACTCATCTTTAATAGTATAGTATAGATTAAACCGAATATAATATATGCGTAGCTATACACAACATCTCAAGGTACTCCCCGTAGTACCCTCCTCGTACGGTCTCCACCATCACACCATAGAAGTATGCATAACCACCATCCTACGCCAAACAGCGTATGGAAATCTATATCGTTATGCCATGTAATCGCACATATCAACCATCGATATGTCACTTAATCATACGGATCCTCGAATCTAAACTCCTTGGTCGAATCACGTCTCAACATGGAGTAATACCCTAATGTCTAATATACACCCACTAGTGCATGTATCTAGACCCTCACACGAACGTGCTGCCTACTATAACTCGAGTCCAATAATAGGGTTGCATCCAATGCAAGGAACTTGGTCGGGAGCTTTCGATATCTATAAAGGACAGCTTCGTTAGGCCTACAATATAGATATTCACATATGGTTTGTCTCTTTTCACAGTGGTTATGGCCCTACCCTGACCCCTTCCTCAACTAATGAAAGACTACATCAAGAGCAAATGACGTGCCCTTAACAACCAATCTAGCATCCAATTTGGCGTATCCCTCAACTAACATCCCGATAGTGAAAGATCATTATTCTATTTATTTAGCTCTTAGTCTTTCCTTATCCTACTAATTGCCGATGACATGTATCTGAAGATTACTATCCTTAATTTGGTCCTGACCACCTCCTCTTAGAGCGAGGCAAACCGCAAATCACCCAACATCATCTCCATAACCTTCTGACTGCCACACCATAGTTTCAGTCAAGGTATAATCTAGATGGTGCAATAGACATGCCTCAGAGCGACACCTTCATCCAGTTATTCCTTAAAAGGTCATCTTAGAGTACGTTACTAGTTCTTGCAGAAGCCCCGTGCTTCCCTCCATTTCCGTAAAAAAATCAGTTAGACGTGCTCCTCTCGTGTCTCCAAACACCGCGATGATCTACACCATTGGGTTCTTCGTCTCCATACGTATAGAGTGGTCCCTGCGTATCAGCCATCGCGCTATTAGATCATATATCTAATATTTTAACCATGCGCTTGCTATATCTCATCACATTGCTAATTAATTTGATTATTCACATATTCGCTATTTTTATTCAAGTTGCTTGGTTCATAAGTTCACAATTTCCTACTTATTTTCTTTAATCAATCCTTTGCCGCTGGAGCGGACTTCCGCTTATTATTATTACATTTATAAACTTAATATTTCCAATTATAAGTCTACTAATAATAAGCCTAATTTATTCTTTCTTATTTAACTATAAACTTATCTTACACTATTACCACAACTGTTGCTGTGGGTTTGCTTATTAAGTTAGTTTCCTTAACTAAGGTTTATTAATAAGTTCTTTGTTCATCATTAATTATAACTTACGTTATAATTTCACTTGTCCCTAGGACAATTATACCTATTATATTTCGTTCTTATTCATATAATTAATTATAATAGGTTATATTCCTTGTTTATCACATTATCCTCAAGTTCCTTATTTTCAACCAAACTTTTCTTTATTTACCATCTTGTACATTCTTATTATTATAGGAAACTATTTCGTACACTTCATCAGATTGGTTAGTGGAAAGATATAAAGATCTATTTGCATAATGTACAACAAATAAGATCCGTAGTTCCAAGCTATTTCTTTTATTTACATCATGGATATGTATTTGGGTGTATATATATATATATATATATGTATATATATATGTGTGTGTGTGTGTATATATATATATATATATTTGATTAGTGCGTAATACGGTAAAAGAACCCCTATTTCACACTAATCCCTACTACCTTCCTTTTTCTTGCAACTACGTTGTTAGTAATTTTACTGTAACAGTAACTATGGAAATGTATCCCTTTTTCCACTCCCCACTAATCCAGTTGTAACGACCCGGGTTTTTGGTTGATTTATTTTAAATATTTATTACTGTTTTAAATATCTAGTTGATAATATAAATCGATTTTTAAATTGAGGTATCGATTTAATAATTGATAATGCGATTTATTTCGAATATATATAATTATCGTAATATGAGAATCTGGAATAATTTAATTCAAAATTTAAAACCGAGTTAAAACGGTTCGAATAATCAATATAAATTGTATTGACTATTAACGATGATAATAATAATTTATTATCGGAGAGTTGAATTGTTTTGAATTTAAATTATATTATACCAATTTAATATGATTATTTTATATATACGTTCGAACTAAATTTCAGAATATATCCTGTTGAGTTCAGAATAATGTTATAACAATGGAACGTTGGTCGGTACGTTAAAATAGGGGTTTGTGATTTTAAGTTGTGAACCCCGGGATATTTTTAGTAGTCGAAATCAAATCAGAATCCGTTTAGATGAAATAAAAATTCCTTTAAATAAAATCATGTTTAAATCAGATCAAATCAAAATTTAAGTTGTTTGTACTTAAGGTGACCAAGATTTTATTTCTTGAGTACCATATGTTCTCTTTACATCTATAAATCGTGCCCCTACCACTTCTTCCTTTCCATTTCGTTCTTCAGGGAACCAAACTCTTCAAACAAATAAAATGGTCAGGCTCTTTACACTTTCCCACATCAGGAATTCAAACTCAGTCTCATATAAAATAAATGAAATCGATCAAAGCCTCAGCAAATGACTGCAACTCCTTTCCCACAAAGCCAACCGATAGCCTAAACCAAAATTTGATCCTTTTACAAATCCAAAACAAATCTATGGAAAAACTCTAAAAACCTAAATGACGATTCGTTTGATTCCCGTAATCGATAGCCTCAAATCAATGTATTCAATCTAGGGTGCGATCTAAATGTTGAGGGTTAGATTTCTATATTGTTTGACCTAGTGTTTTGGTTTGAGGAATACATGGAAGGTGTTAGGCAATGAAGGAGGGAGTCGATTTCGTGAATCTAGAAATGGTATTGCAATTAAGGAAGACGGAGTTAGGATGCGACTTTGTGGCAGTCACAACAAAATTCGAGATCATGAATTTATAATTGAGTTCGAGATCTATAAAGGGGTTGGCTTCAGGTAGTGGTGGACTAAAATTTTTAATTTGGGGAAAATAATGGTCGCAACTACTGTAGGTAAAAGGCTGCAGATCACGGGAACCTGAAGTTGTCGGGTTTGTTTTCAAGGGGTCCGGGTGATGTAGAAAACAAAGGACAGGTCAATGAAGGGGTTAGTTCAGCAAAACATCTGCATATGGAGGTAGGTGCTGGCCATGTCGTGAGTTTCTATGGTGGTACATGAGGCATACTGTGTATACAATTTAGGGAAGAAGCAGAAGAAAAAGAGATTAAGGTAATAAGAGAAAGTTAGTTAATTACATTAATTTATAGTGTTTGATTATAGATTTTTTTTTTATTTCAAACTGGTATGAGAAAAAAATAAGAAATCATATTCATCCAAGGTCAAAAATCAAACACAGATGGTTGTATTTATTCACATTATCATTATCTACGTGTAGGAGCTGTACCGAATGGATATGACACTTACTGGAATTTCTGCTAATTGCAAATGTAGTTCGGAATCTAATGGAATAAAATAGTGCGAGATGTGGAATTTAAATCAGATATTCAGCAAATATTAAAATAAAATCACGGTGAGTAGACTCGCTCTCTGGTTCGATTATAATTTATTATAATCGAATTTTTATTTAATATAAATATTTGTATGTTATTTTTTGGTTGATTGCATTGCTATTTATTGATAAATTGTGGTTTTTATATATATATATATATTAGTTATTTAGGCTTGGTGTTTAATTGTGGCTATTATATATGTTGGGGGTTGGATATTTCTGGTAGTACCATTAGCGGATGACCCTATGCGCCCCATAATATGATAGTGGATGACCTTCTATACTGCGATATCCTGCATCGAAGCAGGATGGGTATTATTTATGTTGGCTAAGGTCTGTGGATGTAGGAAAACAGGTTGGAGGGATCCAAGTGGATTCCTCAAAAATATTATTATTTATTTGTTTTCATATATATTAACAAATATGATGTGTTGGAAAACCTGTGATTGATAATTAGGTGTTTTGGATGTTTTAAATATCACTGGGCTTAAATGTTGATTTATAAATATCATGTAAAAGGATTTTGAGATTTAAATGGGAAATATTTTTTCTAAAATAGAATTTGAATTTTGAATGGGGTAAGAAATATTAACTTGCTTTAAATAATAAAAAAAGTAAAGAAATTTATAAATGATGTTTATAAATTAAATAACGCGGGAATTGAAGTGAACTTATAAACGACGTTTATAAATTAAATAATGCGGGGAATTTAAGTAAATTTATAAATGGTGTTTATAACTGAAATGGAAAAATTATCATTGGATAATTTGGGAAGTCTAAATTCAGATATGAATTTAAAAAAGGGAAATTGAAATTAGTTTCAAAGAGAAACAATAAATTTATTCTGACATTCAAAATGTAAATTGAATTAAAAATAAATCCGTGTTGATTTATGATTTGAATTTGATTAGATAGAATTTTTTAAAATAAATATTAGGATTATATTAAATAGAAGTTTAAATTTTAAATATGAAAATAGATTCACTGTATATATATATATATATATATATATATATATAAGTGATAATCAATAAATTATTCCAGAATAGGAATTGAGTTTCAAATGGATTTAAAATGGAAACTTGTTTTAAATTATAAAACAAGGAAGTTAAATTTATAAACGATGTTTATAAATTAAGTGAGATAAATTATCATTAGATAATTTAGAAGTTTAAATTCAAGTATGAATTCAAAAATGAATTGGAAATCGTTTCAAAAAGGGGATGACGGATGTTATTCTGAAATTCAGAATATAAACGGAATTGAGATAAATCTAAGAATTTATAATTAGAATTTGATTATTTCGAAATTTATAAATAATTTATTTATAAAGGGAATCGGAGTTTAATATAGTAAACTGAGTTACAAATAAATTTATAACAGAGTAATGAAAAATCGTCAATTAGAGATAATCGAAAATATTAAGTTGGATTTGAAAACTGGATTTAATATATATTAAAATATATATTAAAACGAGATTGGAATTTAAATTAAATGAAGTTTAATGTTTATATTTAAATATAATTAAAACGAGCTTGCTGTAGCGCGGTAGTTCGTAATTTGGCGTTTCGAACTTTAATTGAGTATATAGAACTCAATTTAAGTCAGAATTCTTTGGAACAAGAATTGTTAGGACTGGCTGAATAATAGTTTTCTAATGGAAGGGAAAATTTTGGATTTTGTTTTATAGATTTTGAGTTATGTCAAAAACAAATTTTCAGAAAAACAGAACCATAACCATTATAAAACCATAACGGTTTATTTAAATAAATAAAAGGATTTTAAGTAAATAAAATATGAATTTCCATTAGAAAAATCCATACTTGAGGTATAAAATAAATATGAACTCAAGTGGGAAACAAAAATCAGATTTTTTTTTTAATTATTGAATATAATTAACAAATTTGGAGAATAATTAGTTAATGAGATTTTGAATCGAAATTGGGCTTTGGATAAGTGAATTGGATTTGTGAATTCATATTCGAAATTGAATATGAAACCTGAATTGAAAATGGAATTTGATTGGTTTATAAATCAATTAAAATTTTATTTGAACGTGATATGTTCAAATAAAAAGTGAAATTGGCAAAATAACTAAGTAATGAATAAATTAGCAGATTGAGTTTAAAATGATTGGATTGAGTTAGAATAAATTGGGAATGGACGTATATATGTGGAATAGGTATGGAATGAAGAGAATAAAGGTTATAATTTGAGTGACCGACAAAAAGGTACATGTTTAAATTCCATATGAGTTTTTATGCGCCAAATTGGCAAGTTTCTTGGCATTTTGATTTTCTTTTTGAATGGAAAGGGCCTAGAGAGGCGAGTTGGGGTTTGAGCTATTGACCGGTACAAAGGAGGTGCTGGTGAAATTTTCTGTAAGTTTAAGGAGTTAGAATATTTAAAAAAAATGATAGTTAAAAATCAATATATCGATATACATAGAATTCGATAGCGAAATGAACTTAAAATAGAATATTATAAACAAAAGGAAATCTATAATTAGATCTGGTAAAAATAGAAAGAGAAACGTATATACATTTTTAAAATGAATAATTGGTTTTTTATGGTGTTGATTATTCGAGGTAAGCGGTCTTGTCTGTTTTGAAGATAAGGATGCTTTCAGTCAAGGTATGAGAGGTAATTATACCCCAATTTGATTGATTTCATTATTAACCGATAAATAGGAAGATTCAGTCTCGAAGACCAATGTTTAAAGAAATTTATTTGAATGTAACATTTTGGGTTGTTGTAACGACGTTTTACACGATAGTCATTTTAACCCAAGAAAGTGGGATTTTGGAAATATAATAATAAATATTTCCCTAAGTATAGAAATGAATAGTCGTGAAAGGGAGAAGTAACTGGAATGTTGTCCAATCATAAATAGAAGATATTTTCTACGTATAGAAAATATAGAAAATAAAGAAGGCGATATATGAAAATGTTTTCCAAATAGTGTAAGAGGCCAAGATGATTATTGAAATATCGGGTTAACAAATATTGATAAGGAAATGGAAAAGTTATTTAATTAATGAAATATTAATTAAGGGGCCCAGTGATTGTTTGATGCTTTGGATGGATGTTTGTTTTTCTTCGATAGATAAATAACCGACTATCGAAGTTTCTGACCATCGTTGTCAATAAGGAGAGACCAGTTGGATTATTATCCAAGAACCACTCCGTATTGGCACTAGCGTTGCGAATCAGATTATATGAAGACAATTGAAGACGGAGTAAAGTTCAAGGGTTATTTCTATTAATCCTAGGTAGAAATTGCCTAAGATGGATTAATAGAAATGTGCCTTCAGTTTCATTCAGTCCCAAAACGAACGTGTATAGACGAATGTCTGGCAGAGTATTTCCAATGATCACATATGTTGGTATATATAGTTATATATGGTGACAGAGAATTTATTCTCTTAGTGTAACATCCAGAATATATTTGTGCAAATCAATTAATGATTAATGGATCTGACAATGTGGCATTCAAAGTGATTGTGCTATCAATGAATGGTAAGTAATCATAGCCTCAAGCCTCAACAACTGGGAAATTAAAAAAATCGGGTGGGCAGCATGACTAAGTGGGTAGCTCACGATTAGGGTATATTTTCACCTATCTAGAGAAAATTTATTTATTTCTTTATTCTATTTGATGTCGTCCTATTAAGGAAAACGGTTACTTATCCCAACCGTTATTGATGTATGTTTGATACACTCAAGTGAAATGAGTGGTCGGTCATGTGTGGATGGGTTGCAAGATGATCTTATTGAACCCTGCGTATTCCTCTCTAGAGATACACTATCGGAAGGTAGTTCCATACCTTGTCATAGTTGGAATTCCATTACCCAATAAGTGCCCGCGGTTTTTGATTGTATATTATGTATGTAGAGCGTGAGATGCAAGTGTTTCCGCTAGATTGTTATTTATTTGATTTAGAAACTATTATAATATCAGAAAAGTATTGATTTTAAAGAAATATTTTGGGTTATCGTGAGGTAAAACCATCCGTGTTTATGTGTGGATTGGTCTTACGATTATCTTTTCTTTCGGAAATGATTTTTGAAAGTTAAACCAAGTGGTTGGAGTTTACTCACACCTGTCCCATGACTGACCCATAGTTTATTTTGTTTTGTTTTACCCTAAATTCTTGGGTGCTTAAATTTGTATGGACAGTCAAGTAGTTCAGGTATTCACAAATATACTTGGAGGAGCTCGGAGCAGGAGGCTTCTACGTTAAATATTTACTGTTTATTTTCCGTTGGGTTGTAAGTGTTGTACTTTGAAAATGATATGTTTACGCAGTTAAAATTTTGTGTCCCAAAATTTGTTATATATATATATATTATATTTTATTCAGCTGTAATGTGAGATTATGTGTTGTGTTTCTGTTCTTCTATCTTTTTCTTCTTGTTTCATAATGATTCATATTTCTGTGCGATTTGGGTTGGACGTGTGGTGTATTTAGTCAACTCAGATAGTACGAAAATTCGGGCCATTACAATTGGTATCAGTGTTGGTTGCTTGCTTAGTGCTTGATACGCATTATAAGGGGGTTCTCGCTTCGTGTTAGGTGGCGAACATGAGACTCTTACCCGTACATGTCCCGAAAATGTGGGTTGGTCAAGTCGCGAGGCTAGCCGTAAAAGCAGTTCTGAGGTATCAGTGTAAGCCACGGTGGGATATTATCCTGCTGCTTTAGGGTTGGAGGGATGGATGAAAAGCTTACCGAAATCGCCGGGCCATTACAGTTGGTATCAGAGCTTAGGTTGAACGAATACCTAAGCTTTGGTGGGGGATTACTCATTAGAGATAGGGTCAGTAGTACCCTAGAATGAGTTACGAGAGCGCGTATTTGTAAATTGATATAAAAAATGTTTTATAATATGTTGAGTGGTCTATTAATTCTGATCGAATCGTGGGACGCCACGAAATCGATAGGAATTTCTAAACACTTGAACAGAGAAAATCTGACACAATATAGTTTTAAGTGGGTAAATGAAATAATTTTACCCAAAAATTCTATTTTGATAGAAAAGGAATTATTTTCTGAAATTATTATTATATTATATGGATGTGTTGGTTGTTATTATACTCAAATGAGATTATAAGAAATGAAATGGTTATATATAACCAAATAAAATTTGTATAAGAATGAAATATGCAAATGAGATGAACTATAATTATATTCAAACCATAAATTGGAATGTAAATCTTGGGAAATTGGAAACTATTTTCTGAAGTATATTAGAACAATATTGCTTTTTGTTTGAAGGATTTTTGAATCAAAATCTTTTTTGAATGGATTTGGAAAGTGATAAAGCTCTGCACTCACTTCAGTCGTAGGAAAATAATTCTGACGATGACTACAGCATCATCAGTGTTCATTTTCGAGTTCTAAGTGATGGATTGCTACCTTAGAAAGTTCATAAGGAAATTTGTTTGATAGAAAACAAGTTGATTTTGAAAAATCAAATGTTTTGAATTTGTAATGGATTATAAATATATGTATATATTTATGTGATTTCAAAAGGATTCGAAATAGAAACCCGATGATTTGGATTCTGGAATTTAAATTTAACTTAAGCAAGTTAAATAGATTGAAGTAAGTTGATTAAAATAAATTTGAATGCATGTGAATGAAATATGAATTAGGTATGAATCTACTGGTTATAAATCATTTAGATTAAGTGAATGTGAAGTATATGATGTGTGATGTAAATGAAAACCAAAAGTTTTGGTAAAACCAAAGTTATAAATGGGTTTGTAGCATTTTTCCTACCTTAGTAATTTCAAGGACGAAATTCTTTTAAGGGGGAAGAATGTAACGACCCGGATTTTTGGTTGATTTATTTTAAATATTTAATATTGTTTTAAATACTGAGTTGATAATATAAATCGATTTTTATATTGCGTTATCGATTTAATAATCGATAATACGATTTATTTTGAATATATATAATTATCATAATACGAGAATCTAGAATAATTCAATTCGAAATTTAAAACCGAGTCAAAATGATTCAGATAATTAATATAAAATGTATTGACTATAAACGATGATAATAATAATTTATTATCGAAGAGTTGAATTGTTTTGAATTTAAATTATATTGTACCAATTTAATATGATTATTTTATATATACTTTCGAATTAAATTTCAAAATATATTATGTTGAGTTCAGAATAATGTTATAACATTGGAATGTTGGTCGGTACGTTAAAATAGGGGTTCGTGATTTTGTGTTGTGAACCCCGGGATATTTTTAGTAGATAAGCTCGAAATCAAATCCGAATCCGTTCAGATGAAATAAAAATCCCTTTAAATAAAATCGCGTTTAAATCAAATCAAACCATCCGTGTTTATGTGTGGATCGGTCTTAAGATTATCTTTTCTTTCGAAAAGGATTTTATGAATGTTAAACCAAGCGGTTGGAGTTTACTCACACCAGTACCTTGACAGACCCAGAGTTTATTTTGTTTTGTTTTTCCCTTAACTCTTGGGTGCCCAAATTTTTATGGGCAGTCAAGTAGTTTAGGTATTTACAGGTATACTTGGAGGAGCTTGGAGCAGGAGGCTTCAGCGTTAGATATTTGCCGTGTATTTTCCGTTGTGTTGTAAGTTTTGTACTCTGATAGTGATACTCTGAAAATGATATGTTTATACATTTAAAATTTTGTGTTCCAAAAGTTGTTATATATACAATATTTTATTCTGCTATGACTTGAGATTATGTGTTGTGTTTCTATTCTTCTATCTTTTTCTTCTTATTTCATAATGATTCGTATTTCTGTGCGATTTGGGTTGGACGTGTGGTGTATTTAGTCAACTCAGACAGTATGGGAATTCAGGCCATTACACCAGTCCACTACTAATCCTTTTTTCTGAATTAGATATTAATTCTTGTCTTTCATATACCATTACTGTAAATTTCCGTATAAAATTAGGCATATTAATTCTTTTTCCATTATTCCCACAATTCGCTGTAATTCTTTTTACAACATATTTAATTTACCATTGAATAACAATCTTAAGAATATATGCATAATTACTGTCAAATTCACAATTTCAATATTATAGTAATTCTCAACCCAAACAGAAAGTTAATGAAATAGATCCGTACAATAACAACATTCTTAATGTACTTAGGGAATGGATTATATCACAATTACCACTATTTTAATTATTAATTATGTTAAGAATTACGAGGAATGTAAATGATAAATATACCATTATCAAAAGGTATAATTTAAATCCATTCACGTTACTGCTTTCCAACCGTGGTTTTCCTAGTTGAATCTAATATTGAAATATCCACGTATTACGGCTAAGTGATCGAGTCATTTTGACCAATTTTGACATAGGTGATGACGGGATTACAAGGAGCCGGAATGGATGGCCCATTCGATGGTCGATTCGATGGGGTGGATCTTCGATTTAATTTTTTGATAAAAAGCAAGATGGATTCTTCACTAGTAAGTACAGATGGATGTCGTAATCCATTGATTGAGGCAGTGAGACCTTTATAGTGAGCTGGAGAATGCGAACCTTTGATTTCGAGGCTCGGATATATTCGCGACGGATCAATAATAGGTTGTTCGTTGATTAGCGAGACTATGGGGATAGATCGGTATTATTTAGTTTTTGGTGTTGCCATGCTGTAGGGTGGATTCTGTGTTATGCATTAAATGGCATTGCGAAGGTGCAGGAGGGATCAGTGCTATGCAGTTCATAGTGGGATGAGGTTGTGGGATCATGGATCGATTTGATATGTACTTCACGGTGGGAGCGGTGTTAGTGGATAGAGGATTCAGAGTAAGGGCATCGTGGGGGAGACCCATTATGATTGTTTGGATCATGTACCCAGGACGAAAAGCCTAGGCTGGGAGGCCACGTGTCGGGGAGACACAGAGTTCGACCATCACTGGATTATTTAGAGGGTGTACTCCACCAGAGATAGAGCAGGAAGCTCAAATGATTTAGGAGGTTCGATGATTCACTAATAGCTCAGAGTGTTCTAGTGGACTCAAAGAAGGGGTATCGTGGAAGTACTCATTAGGATTGGTAGGATCTTGTACCCTAGGCGGCGAGCTTAGATTAGAGAGTCACATGTGACAGACATAGAGTTCCACTAGAATCAACGTCTTATCAGCCCTTGATGGATGGTATAGCCAGTTATAACAGATTATCAACATAGGAACATGTTTAGGGGGTGAAGGATAAGACTTATTTGATGGATGTTATGATTTTTATGGTTGCTCCTATCTTATTTCTTTTAGTAGACCATAACCTCTAAGATTCTGGGGACATGATAGGGAGTAAAGACAGAGCGAGCTATGAAGATTCTTCTATCCTAGTACACTTTCCTCTTTTATTATTTTGAGTAGCATATACTATCTTGATTATTTTTGCTGACCTAGTGTATGCAGGGATAAGACATGTATGACTTTCCATACTTATGTTTCTTGTATTACGACTTACATAGTATTTTGAGAGTTAGTTACCACTCACACCAGACTGTTTTCTAACTCAAAGGTTTATGTTTCCTCTTATTACTTTGGGTTCTCATCGACGATGCTGATGAGTAGGCGAGGTGATAGGTATTATTATTGCTTGAAACAACAAAGGTGGATTTGTAGGGGGCGACACCTTTTAATATTATATTGTATAATTGTTGTTTATTCTGTTGTATTACACCATGAAAAATGGATAGTGTTATTTATTATTTGAGGCATTTTATCAATGAGTTTATTTATCTCTTATATAAACTCTACTGTTATGTATTAATGTTTGAGCATGTACTTTGATTATGTGGTTTATATAGTTATCACTGTCTAGTTTGTTATATCTGTTATTACTATATGTTGTATAATGCAATGTGAGATATACAACATGATATGTGATTGTGTTTTCTGTTTTCTTCTCCTTCTTCTCTTCGTATTCTTTCTTTTCCCTTTCATTTCTCTTCCTTTTTCTTATTTCTTTTTCTTGACAGTCGTTTTGATTGATCACTTACTTGTACAATGTTTATTTAGGTCATATATGTACCAGTGGGTTATGGAGGTCATCAAGGTACTTAGGTAACCTAAGCTATGTTGAAATCGTGAGTTAGTATATATGGGAGAGTACACATTTGTGGTATATTTTGGTTTCAAACCATATATTAGTAGTATATATAGTGTGTGTTCTTTTATGCAAGGGTACCATGGTGTGATTTTCATTATTAGCGATGGATCGTTCTTTTATTTGTGACAATCTAGCAAACAAGGAATGTTACCATTTATTCATTTTTGGAGTTGGAAGTGGTGAGGGACCAAGACTATTAGCTTCGATCTACGGTATGTATTCTCAAGGGTGGTGAGAGTCACTGTTGTGGTGTCCCAAATTGTGTGATTAGTTTTAGTACTCAAGAGTAGAGGTAGACTATATTGTGCTGTATGGATATTTAAGTATCCTTAAGGCAAACCATTCTTTAGAGTGGGGTCGTCTGTTGTATTATAAGAGCGATATGGTTTAGTCTCTTGTTTAGCATATGTCGATGACTTGGAGTTAGGTGGTGTTGTAATGTTAAGGGTTACCTTTAGGAAACTCCAAGTATGAGTCTGAATGGCTGGAGAGTACTTTTTCCAATTTCCTATAAATCTATTCGATCAGGACCAGATTGTGGTTCACTTCGAAGGGTTTGTTTTGACTTCTTCGAAGTTAGTGTCTTATGGAGGATCATCGGTTTTAGCGACATGTCTATATTGGAGTATATGACCGAATTCGATCTTATCAAGGAATGGGTCATCCTTTCACTTGTACTGCACATAGATGGTTGGAGGTTTCATAAGGGTGAGCGATTAACTAGGAGAGAAGATTTCATCGGGAGAGGATGATGGCTTAAAGTGGTTAATCAATGGGCTCTTGGTACTTGAGCTCATGCGCGGTGATGGTGGTTGCCCTATGTGTAGAGATGAATCATGGAGGCAATTACGTTGATTTTCATTTTCATTTCGTAGAGTGCTTCCTCGAGAGGAGAAACGAGAAACGATGCCACTACTTGAGATATGCTCTTCACCATTGTTGTTTCCATGCGTATTTTATTTTGACATAGGAATTTCACCATTCTGTCCTATCTAGTAGGTGATGAATGGAGCGATTGAGACTCAAGAATATCAATTTATCTTCTTTACTTATGACTTATTGTGATGAGGGTATAGTTAGACAATATGTTTATTACATTTCGTGTTTGGCCACCGGGGGGTTAATACTATGAGTGACTACGACATTCATAGGATTAATTTCGAGCCTCGAGGTGGGGGATTGATACAACATACTATTTATATTTTGCAATAGACATGGTTTGTCAAAACTTATCTCATCGAGTCAAGTTTGATTGGATGTTAGCTTGGTTGCTATTGATTGCTTAGATTTGATTAGGTATAGTATCCAAGTCTAGGATTTTCCTATTGAGTCGATGCGAAAGGTCATTGATAATTAGAGGTTATTTATGACAATAGTAGGCTAGGACATTTTGCAATTCAGTAGTGATTTGTCCTTGATCGAGCAATAGCTGAGAATGATTCACTTATGGTTGGACAATAGTGGGTTGAGATATCGAGTCTCTATTAGCGAGTCATCATCTGAGCTTGCAACTTGAGAGTATCTGGACACATTCAATGAGATGACCAGATTGCCATTATATTTGAGTTGATTTTCGTATCGATCCAGCCATTAATAGTGGATCGGTGGCTATGCCTTTAGGGCATGTGTATACCTTGAGAGTGGGAGACAAGTTAGTATCCATTCCTGATTTGTGACGGTTGGTTAGGTTAGTTATGAGATGTGAGAAAGGGATTTCTTAGTTGGATTTCACGATGAGATTGAGCCAACAGAGGGTTGGTTGGAGTATGTTGATTTCAACATTTTATGCTGCTTCGAGTAGGATTTGTTGGTTATGTCATTGGGGACGGCCAGTGAGTGAGCATATTTTGTGTGTTTTTCGAATCATATTCCGAAATTGCCTAGTTGGCTTGTGCTTGTATTTCTTGATTTCATTTTGGCCTCCGCGTGGACGAAACCAAAGCACAAGGCATGATTGTGTTGTCGGTGCGAAGAGTACAATGATTGTTGGTTAGTTTGTCGGAATTTTGCTTCAGGTTGGATGAAGCAAGGTACTTAGGTCGCTTTTCCTTAAATAGGAAGTCGACATCGATCCTATGAAGGCTATGGTGCTATTACTAGGAGAGTAGGTCATCATGTACTGGTCGACGACTGATGTTACTCGTGATGGAGTATTTGACTCTTGGTTCAAAGTCAATGGAAATAGAGTCGTTATGGCGATAGAGTTTGTAGTGGCAAAGGAGTTCACTTTGGAGTTTCTGATGGACTATTTATTAGGATGGACTTGTCGTTTTCGGTGGTGTTACCTCACCGGAGTTTCTCGTCTTCAAGTGGGATCTTAATCTCCATTGGTATTGACGGTTTAGATGCCTAGCCTCCTAATGTTATTTTTGTTTACCGGAGATGTACCAGATTAGGAGTGGTATTCCACTAGTGGTTGTTTCTCACTTTTACTACTAGTTATGGATTCATGATTTGAAGGGTTGTTGTATGTGTTTTACTATGGTGATTGATTCCTTATTGAAGATGTGTTGTTGTTCCCAACATTGTTGGAGGGTGTTTAACACTCATTTCTTGGTGAGTGGATGGTTAGCTTGTTAATACTGGATGGGATGAGCCATGTATAGCTATTGATATTTCCATGTAGATGCGGGACCAAATTTTTGATGGTTTTCATCGGTTGCTTGCAAAGGATTTTAGGGTAGCATGAAAGCGCTTAATTTATGCTTGTTTCGATGACGAGAGATGCTAAACTTACTTCTTTCACTTTAGCGGAATAGTAACCATTGTTGTCGAGTTATATATGGATTTTATATCTTTTGTCGATTAGACTAGTATCCTGAATGCTAGAGTAGACATGGATGTTATTTATCATGATTGTTATTATTTTATCGTGCATGTTTGATCGTTGATACTTGACATGACCACTTATGCTTACATGATTGTTATTTATGCAGGACAGTTTTTTGTTTCTGTTATGGCCCATTTATTTCCATACATGACTCGACGTCTATGTTTCTCTTTGTTGGTTTCTACTACTCTATTTAACCCTTTATGCTGAGTACATGGAGCATGAGCTGATTGTTTGGATGCATACTTGATTTTATTTGCATCTAAATGCTAAGCTTGCTTTTAAAATAGATATGTAGTAGATGTAGTGTTGTGGTTTTTCCATTTGGTGCATTTTGGTAATTTTATGTCTTTTGCACGGGTAGCCACTTTTAGGCCTTATATGGCATGGCGTATTTGGGTTTTTACGAATCAAGCTGTACATGGGAGGTGCTACCAAAATTTTCCATGAATTTAGCCAAAGTTGGAAGAAAGAACAAGATTTGATTTTTGGATTGAGATTGACTTCCAAATAGTGGGTTATCATTTTTATTCCCATCACCTGTTCGGTTTGGAATAAGTCCACAATTTAGTTGTTGGGCTTGATCACGATGATTCCTGTAACACCATAATTTAATGCACCATAATTAAAGACAATAAAATGAATATTAATTAATTAGATATTCAAAAATGATAAAAAAAACG
Organism: Allium sativum; assembly: GCA_030737875.1. Taxonomy (NCBI): domain Eukaryota; kingdom Viridiplantae; phylum Streptophyta; class Magnoliopsida; order Asparagales; family Amaryllidaceae; genus Allium; species Allium sativum. The sequence continues at coordinate 621,777,109 of CM060909.1, read as the reverse complement.
ACTTTACCGTTGCGTTTGTCTCGGAATTCTGGTTCAGATAGACCCTTGGTTTGCGCAAATCGGAAAATATATGAAGAAGTTATAAGCTTATGAAGTTTAAACCATATTTGAAATTCAAACAACTAATTAAAGGCATGAACCAATGGACGACCCATCCCAAGACCGGGTCGACATATGGGTCGACCCGGGTTTAAGGTCGGTCGACCCGGGTTTAAGGTCGGTCGACCCATGGGTCGACACGGTAGGTGGTGGGTCGACCACGTACATGCAGGACATATTCATGGCTCTATATTTGGAATATTTTTATATACTTGATCCATCCGCTGAGGTGTGTGGTTGGATTTAAAAACCTAATATCTAATGGTTTAAGATTGTCCAAGTTAATCTATAAATAGGGTGGAAATCTCTCATTTTTCCTATGCACAAACATTCTTCATTTCTCTCTTCCTCCAAAACAATGTTCTAAAATTAAATTAGAAAAATGAGGAGATGATGCTAGAAGATATATTAAAAAGGATAACTGTTTTGCACCAAATTTGCTTGACCTCCGAAGAGATGGGAAAACAAGAATTGTAATGAGAACAAGACTCATAGAGTACAAACACTAGAACATTTCATTGCTATTACAACAATTACATCAGAGTACAAAATATCAGTGTACAAATGAATAATTTACAGTGGAAAATTAATATCAGAGATTTAATAAATTACAAAGCAGTGGAAAATATATACATAAATATAATACAGTGGAAAAATCATCAACTAGCACAACTGCAGGATATACACGGATACAAAGCTTTCTGAATATAGCTCCAGCTGTAATCCAGGATCCTGGGCAAAGAAATATCTGCGAAAACCAAAACTAATAGTTGCCCGTGTGGAAAATATGAGCACCCAGAGTTTAGGTAGAAACAATAAACTCCGAGTTAGTCATGGGACTGGTGTGAGAACTAAAACAGTTATTAACTTTTTACTTTAAAATATGGTAGATCACCGGACCACGCCATATGTCATGGAACGGTTTTACTCCATGTGAATACCAAAGCTTGAAATAAAAACAATTTATAAACAACTCAATGCTTTTGGAAAAATGAAACTATTATAAGACTCAGGTCCCATCACACAATGCAACGCAAGCCGGAGGATAGAGTTTTACCTTATAATAGCCAAACATGCTTGGTACATTTTAAAACAAATCATTTTGATATTGCTATAAGTGCATAGTGTATCAAACAACTTCAAATATAATAAGTATCAACCATAGAAGGCATAGGTACCATATATTATGCCGCCATATAGGTTTACCATTAAAACCGCACGATGTCGTATTGGAAATTGAATTTCCATCATAAACCAAGGAAAGGGATCTTCCTTCCGATTCGAGACACTCTAGCATGTGCCTCAGGATTCAGCCGCAACTGCACCTAGGATCTGGTAGAGTCGGTCCACACTTACTTTAGTGGATTGGCAATTCCTGAACAATACATTTCCCTTCCTTATGGGGCATAAAATCTGGTCAGTATGCCGACCATCAAGATCCACTAGGGACTCAAATCTAATTAAAGATGTGATATATAAAAACTTACTATCAGTTCTTCAGAATGGGATGAGCCCGGTCTTTCCGAATAACTCGCGTATCTTATAATCAAGTGATATATAAACACATCATATGCCTCATTCCAATTTAGAATATTCTTTTATTCAAATATTCACATCTTTATGGAAAGGTTCCTATTAATTTTATCAAAGATAAATTCTTTTAAACTTATTCTTTAATCTTCCTTGGATATCATTTTCAAAAGATTGTATTTTATCCTTTCGCATTTTTAAACCAATTTAAGGTTTATAAAACTAGTCGGGATCATCGAGCCTTACCGAAGTAATCATTTATTATATTATCCCAATCCCAACCTATTCATCCCATGGAGGAAAACAAGTAGTACTCCATATCTAACACCCACAGTGTTATCGGTAAATTCAATTACCATTTCACATTCAAATCTAAAGATTTAACTATCGCCTGGAGTAAAACCGGTGGTACTCCCTTCTCGATCAATTCATGAATTCGGCAAATTTAATTACCTTTTTTACTTTCACTCTATTTAAAGATTTATTTACTCCATTTAGTTTTAATATCGAAAAATCATTACTTAATGATTATTCAACTTTAAGAAATTAATCCTGTTTTTAACTATGGAATCTTAATGATTTATTAAATCACAGTTCACGATAAACCCAAATCATCTTCCATTAACTATGGAATCTTCACGGAAAATAGTTCAATATGTAATCGATACAAATTTCCGTATCAAATCAATACTATAAATGGAATAAAAGCAAAGCTTTTTAAATTCCATAAATAGTAACAGTTTTCCTTTACAGAAGCCCATCTTGATTATTACCAAATCGAATTCCATTCAATTCCAGTTTAATATATTAAATTGGAAAATTTTACTTTGGAAAATTTCCATTAATCTTAATTAATTGATTATAAATTCCAAATCATATCTTTACTATTTATTGGGTTAAAGAGCAATGGTTATTTAAAATATTGTTCACGACAAACCAAAAATCCAATTTGATATCAAATACAAGGCTCTAAATAGAAATTATATTGGCTTATACTCAATATCAAATTTTGAAACCAACAAATATCGTATTGGGAATAACGATATTTATATCTTCCAAATTCCTCAACAATATCTGTATAATCACGGAACCCAATATTGAAATATTCCGAAGATTATTTCCATTCAAATCCATTCCAATTTATACATTGGAAAAATCCTGGTTATTCCAAAAACCATTTACAAATCCAATTTATTTATATAAAAACATTGGATTACTATTCTAGTTAATAACTTGTTCATTCAGAAAAAAATATCTTTTATCTTTTCAAATATGGAATTTTTCATCCAAAATCTCTCCAAATCATTAATTATGAATTTACACAATTTTTCCATATTTTTAATTATTTTAATAAGGCCCTTACAGTCGGTTTCAAATAACGGCCACCGAACTGCATTCATAGCGACCCTTTCCAAAATTGATTTGGACATATTTTAAAATCCAACCATTCAAATTTAAATCTCTTATATTCATTGGAAAGATCTTTTCGATACGAACCCAATGGTTCGGTTTTAGGAGAATCCGACAGTCGGGTCTCTCGTTACATCCATTTGAAGTCAATGGTTGAAATTCGCGAACGGTCGCTGCGCGGCGTATTCTATTCAAGCCATATAAATATAAATAATATATTTCGTCGATTTCCATTTAAAACGTATTTTATAAATTCGTTTTAAAAACGATTCCAACTTCATTTTCAATTTTAAGTCAAAATTGAATGTTCCATATCCTTATAATTTTAAAATGATAATATTTTCAAAATATCTGATTTTGAAATCCATTTCCTTTTCATATTCATTATAAAATGAATAAAATCGATAAACAAATATGTTCGAGTTAAAATGGCGTATATACTTAACTTGGCTTCCATATTTCAGTATTTTTCGTGTCCATCCAAAATTGGACATAAAAATCATATTTTGATTATTCGCTGAGTATTATTTTAAAACATTTGTTATTTATGAATTGGAATCAGACTTAATCAGTTACCTTATAATTTCAGTTATATGAATTTCATGCATCGCATTGTGCATCAATAATGATAAATAATCATTAAACAATCAAACATCATCCAGAGTGCATTATATAACTGTATAAACATTAAAATAAATAAATAACGCTTACTATAGTCTTTCAATCTATCGATTGACATATTACTAAATATAGGGATTAGTGTATGTCAAATATCATCCCAATACCCGTGTGGGGTTTTCAAACAACCACAGTCAAATTAAATAAATCATTGATTAATAAATTTAACCAATTCAAATTAGGTTTGAATTATTTTTCTACTTAGCAAATTTTCAATGTACAAATAATAAATGGATATTTATATCACATTTCAACAACCACAAAGTGTATCCACATTGTTTGAAATACGAGTGTCGTATATTCAAACAACGCTTCTTGTGCATATGAGTCATGAATAGTTCATGTGTTGAACTCAAGCAATGTCACATACAACAGATAAAAATCAACACTGGCAATTTCTATATAGTTACAGTTATAAAATAAATTAAATAACTATATAAATATTTTAGTGAGAGAATTCTCACATTCGTTTCCACTCCGCCATTCTTTATTTGATGATTGTTTTAACAAAATTAAACAGGCGTTTAATTTTGTCAAAAATTCCAACTGCCTCTGTTTCCATTCTGGTCATTTCCATGTTGTAGTGCTCGTTGCCACGATCGCAACACAACTGAAATCATTCAGTTCCGACCTTTTATGAAAGAGTTATGATAATTTTTAGATTTCATTACAGAATTGAAATAATAATTAAATATTAATTAATTTCCTATCTTTCCTTAATCACCTTCTCCCTGTATTTCATTCCAGAAAAAATGAACCGCCAAACCCATTCAACGATTTCTAGGGTTGACCACCGCACCACCTACGCCGCCCCGTTCATCGATCCATCGGCGCCACGCCGTCGGCCTCCGAGAACTCCACCACCACCAGCAAACAAGTCGAACTCGAACCCCTCTCTACGCTAGAAATCACAATCGACGGTGGCCTGTTTGAGGGCAAATTTCACGCGATTTACTTCACCATTGACGATCTTGACCGTTGATCGAGAAGATCTCCCCAAGCTCTACCGTTTTCCAGTTATAAATTCTTGAAGATAGTGAGTAGATTGTTCGATTTTGGAAGAGGATGTTTCAAAAATTCTGGCCACTGATTCGTTTAGAGCGGCGGATTTTTTTGGATTGTGATTAGGGTTTTCCCATTTGAGAATATATATATATATTATATTATAATTAAGTTCAATAATATCCGTTATTTGATCCCAACTTCAAATCAAACCCAACGATTGTCGATCCTAACCAAATACCCTCATTCCGGACACAATGGAATATGTTTCATAAGCCAATTCTTCTATTTCGATCAGTTTTTATTAAAATTAAAATATAAATTAATATAACGTTCAATATTGAATTTGAACGTACATTTTAATTTACCGAGGCCACATACTGACTCCAAAAATAATGAAATTTAAAACCTAACAATAATTTGACATTCCAGATCCAACAAAAGTGTTTTCGTCGAAAACAGAGATCGTTTGCAAAATAGCTATTTTTAAGGGCTATATATATATTTAAAATTTAAATAAATTCCATAGCGACTATTTTAAATTTTAAACTGAACATAACTTTCAACTTATATTATGAAATTTGAATTTTTCACATTCATTATAAAGATATAATTAAATAGATTTCTGGTTTTACTGAAATCCGATTTATTTTGAATTCTATACATGCAATTGAAATTAAAAATCGAATTTTCAGACTACCGCGCCATTACAAGTTTGTTTTATATTTAGAATAAATTTATACGTTCTAACTTCAATTTAAATAAATTTTAAATTGTTATTTCTCAAAATAAATCATGTTAAATTCTTAAAATCCAATAAAATTGCTAAAATTAAAATTTTAAATTGGTTCAAAAGTTCCGACTTGTTACAATAACTCAATTTTCTCTATAACAATTAATTTCTCAAAGACTATTTTTGAATACAGCCTACACATCTGTGAGTTCAAGTTATTTCCAGATCAGACATCTAAAATGTATTATGATAGTAAATAGTTTTAGATCTAGAATAAAAAGTACTTATAAGTTATTTCTTATATATGTTCTTTTACTATCAATTCAATTTTACAGTTAATATATGTTCTTTTACTGTCAATTCAGTTTTACAGTTAATATATGTTCATGTATAAATTTATCTCCCTATCCCCTTTCTATCTTTCATTTATTTACAGTCTTTTATATGCCTATTTTATACAGTTTTAGTTTGATTTTGTTCTTCTCCTTCTTTATCCTTTTATTTACGCTGAGTCTAGGCCATCGAGAGCCTATGCCATTTCCTCTTAAAATTGCGTATAATTGGAATAAACCTGTAATGACGGTGAAAAATGAGAAATTGGGGCATATTATTACTTGCGGACCTTTGACTATAAAATTCGGGGATTACAGTAAAAAGGAAAAATATGCAAACATGTTAAATGGATTAGACTTAATTTAATATTAATTAAAGAGCATGTTATGGGAAATGTAAGTTCCAGATGTAAATTAAGTAGAATGAGTTATTGTAATCTATATATATCTGGGCAGGTGCTTGTTTTGGGGAAGGGGTTGTACACAAAATAACATTTTTAGAAGAAATGTCATTTGCAACCATGCTTATTAATGAACTTAAACCTGCTAAGTTAAACTTGTTAATTAATAAGCTCTGAGGTCCCACGCCTTGTTGTTGTATCAAGTTTAAGGATTTTTAAAATCCTAGTTACTTAGGGGCACAAGCATAGGGGGTTAGCTTGTGTCGAGTTGTGTGGAACCCGTATCAGTCGGTATCCCTGTTGGTATCTCGGTAGGGGCCTCGCACTAGGTAAGGGCCAGGGCATGCTTTACTGATCTGGATAGTAAGAGGTTAAAAGACCAAGGTAGGTACGGGGGAGTTCCGGCTGGGTCATGAGCGTGCATGGGTACGATTGTACGATTAGGGAAACTAAGATACTGTTACACCAGTAAATAGGTCTGTGTCCTATAAGTTGCCGGGTTGGGGACTGATACACCCTATTGTTGGGGCTGGCACATGATATTTTCGCAGTAGGGAGCCGATCGCATGGGTAGTAATTAGGGTAAAACCTAATCTTGATATACTAGTATTGGTGCAGAAACTTGTTCTTGGAATATAAATGAGAAGCTTACTTGATCTATACTTCACCTTGTTATCTCATACTTGTATATTTTATTGTACTTTCTCATCCAGTATTATTTATCTGTCTTGATACCGCTTATCTTGTGCTTATGCTAAAAATCACTAGAACTCGCCAGACTTTATGCTTGACTTATTTTATTTTCCTTTCTCTCTCTTCCTTTTCCCTCCCCCCTCAGATTCTCAAGATGGTGTTTAACAACGATCGTGATTTTCAGCTTGGATTCTTGTATTTTCGACTTTATATATTGCTTTGACTTTTTCTCTACTTTGTTATGGCTATGGAAGAGGGATATGCTTTTAAGATTTTGTACCCTGATGATTTGTTTCATGAGATAGTTGGTTTTATCTATTGTTTTTGGTGTTTGAGAAATATGATAAAGTGATGTTGTAATTGGGATTTGGAAATAGTGGTTTTCATTCAATAACAAAAATTTCTTTCCGTTGCATTTATTATTCTATCTTGTGAAATTTGATTAATGTATACCTTTTGCGCTTCACAGAACTTAATGCATCCTAATATGGGTGACATTAAGGGACATGGGGTGCCACAATTCCTGATTTTTTTATTACAATTATACTTAGTGATGAGAATGTTGGCTTCATGCCAAATTCCGAGTCCATTCCTTTTGTTTTTACCGCTTTCTTGGATGGTAGTTGAGAGCGATAAGTGACGATTTGGTTTGTATTATCGCTTCCTCAAGGGTGCTGGTATGCCATGTTCAGTCCTTGAGGATTTTGGGGATGAAATCCTATAAGTAAGGGAGAGTGTAACAACATGTATTTTAACGACTGGATATTTAAATATTTTATTTAAATATTGATCGTTAATTGATTGAGTGACGGTTACAAAAGGTGATTTTTCACAAATGATCGAATTAGAACTTAAGACTAATTCCATTGAGTTCAGATTGTTCGTTACGCGAAGAAAAAGAATCTCTATATTTCAAGATTGGGCGATTCGAGAGTCAAAACAGCTTTGAAATACGTGTAAAATTATCGTTTCAAAGCGTAATATCAGATTACGTCAAAACTTCTACCGTCAAAAGCATATTGTTGAGGTGATTTATATAGTTAAGTTTCATGGTGTTAGGGTGTGTCATTTTGTCGTATGAGCTTGAAACATACGTCAATTCTTTTTGATGATTTAAAAAAATGGTTGAAAGGTAATAACTAGATAGACTAAATCCTAAATGCTACATGGAAAAGAAAACCCAACCCGCATTGTCTTTCCTCCCCAAAAAACGTGAATCACTATTTCATCAAATCATGGTCTCGTCTTTATATTTTCTTTTAAAAACCAAAACAGCCACATCCAATCATTATAAAATCAAGATCCGCCCTCCATTGAACTCGTCTTGTCGATCCCCACCTCTCCATATTGATTTGATAGTGAACGCTGGTAGTTGACATCGTGTGCTTAGATTTATGGCTTGAGATTTCATTTGTGTGATTGGATTTAGGGGACATCGCGGGCTACGTCGAGTTGAGGGGTGTGAAGCTCATGCGCGCCTTTGATTTGAGGGACTCTGATCACTCATAGGAGGTCGCGACACAGGGGAGGTTTCCTAGCTTCCCGATGTCACATTTTTGTACTATGGTCCAAATGAGAATTTTTGGGTATAGGCAAACTATGTTTTGGACGAGGAAGACAATGATGCTGACGGTGTCGATTTTTGAATGTTGGAACTCCATATCACTGGATTTCCATGCACGGGTTGTTTGGGTTGTGATACAGGCATTTGCACGGGTTATTTCCAGGAATGTATCTTGGAGCAGAAAGATTAAGGGAAGGAAGGTAAGTAATTTAGGCTAATTAATTTTAGTTTAAGTCAATTTAATTATCGATTTAATTCGTGAAAATTATACCTTTTATAACATTTTTGTTACGAGGCTGAAATTGGACGTCGTTTCTTTCAATAGACCTGTATTGACAAGCTCTACGTTTTAGGGCTTTTTTGGACTTACTTGGTTGAGGTGAGTGATTTTATTTCTCACTTTACCATAGCTGCTTGTATGGTATAAAAAAATGTGTTTTTGAATTTAAATGAATTTTAAACGGGATTTCTAAAATAATAAAATCCCACTAATAATTTTATAAATGGATTAAAAATTGTTTTAAGATTAAATATCGCGTTTTCCACCATTTGTATACTATTTGCTAATATTGCTAGATTTAGAACATTTGTCACATATCCCACTTTGATTGTTATAAATAGGTTTTATTTCTCTTGTTTATGGTACTATGAATGTCTGTATGTTTTTTTAGACATTTATATGACTATTGATTGCATGGTTGCTTGTTTGCGTAGTTTAGTTGTATATGCCGACAATTGGTGACCTAAGATTAGGATTGATTCACGAAGAAGCTTCTAGACTTGCATATCTACATGGAGGTAGTAGATGGACTCAACGATGAGTAGTATTTCAAGACGAATGTTGGACGCTTTCACTGGACAATTATTTAACCAATTTCAGTTATATATTTTGTATGAGTAGTCGTTAGCGATTACGGTTGAGTGATCGATATCGACTACTATTGGTATTAGTCATTCTGACCAAATTTGACATAAATGATGACGAGATTTGAAGGAGCTAGAATGGATCGCCCATTCGATGGTGGATTCTACATGATGGCTCTTCGATTTGGTATTTTGGTATTAAGCAGGATGGATGCTTCACCAATGAGTACAGATGGATGGTATAGTCCATGGATTGAGGCAATGAGACCTTTAGAGTGAGCTGGGATGTAATGACCTGGAAAAAGGTTGATCTTGGTTATCCGATATACAACACATATCGAGCATCTAAGGATCGAAAATACCGGTAGTTAATGAAAGAAGTTAGAGGGTGAGGATAGATAAGATAGAAACTTAGAATAGAAGAAGAAGAAGAAGAAGAATATACGACATCAGAGTAACACGAATCTCACAGCGGAATAAACAACATATAATAGATAACATATCCTTGAAATAAAATCAGTATATGTATACAGTAACATTATCAGAGTACAACACTTACAACACAGCGGAAATAACTACAGCTATATAATCCTGAAGCCTCCTGCTCCAAGCTCTCCAAGTATATCTGTAAAATCCTAACTACTTGACTGCCCATATAAAATTAGGCACCTAAGAGTTTAGGGAAAACAAAACAAAATAAACTCCGGGTCAGTCATGGGACTGGTATGAGTAAAACAGTTTAAAACAATTCGAGCCATTAAACGATATCTCATAAGACCACGCCGTATAACGGAACGGGTTTTTCCCTTATGAGAATCCAAGATATCTTTACATCAAAACCCTTTTTATATTATAATAATGTCTATCAACCACAATATAATAATCATCTAGCAGAAACACTTTCATCTCACGTTCTACATATATAGTATATAATCAAAACCGCAAGCACGTATTGGGTAATGGATTTCCAACTATGACAAGGTATCGAACCACCTATCGCTAGTGTACCTCTAGAGAGGAATACACTGGGTTCAGCAAGAACATCTTGCAACCCGGCCACACATGACCGACCACTCATATCGCTTGAGTGTATCGAATGTATATCACCAACGGTTGGGATCAGCAAACGTTTCCCGAATGGGACAACATCGACAATAGATTTTTAGAAGTAAATGAAACTCTTGATCAGGTGATTATACACCCTAATAGGTGCGACCTACATAGCCATGTTGCCTGCCCAATTTTTGTCATTTCCCGGTTGTGAGGCTAGAGGCCACGTTTATCTCTGACAGATCACACATTTATTCACTTTGAATGTCACATCGTCATACCCGCCAAATCACAAATTGATTTCCCCAAAAATACCACGGGTATACAGCTAAGAGAAATGAATTCCTCCGCCACCAAACGTAAAGATGTTTGAAGAGATCAACTTACGCGATCTATTAAATATACTCTGTCAGACATTCTTCCATACAGGTCGTCCTAGGACTGGACAAAACGGAGGCACTATACTGTACAACAATCGTAGGCAATCTTTACCTAGGATTTATACAAAAGCCCTTGCACTTTATTCCGTCATCAATTATCTTTGGCATATATGATTCGCAACGCTTATGCCAATACGGAGTGGTTCTTCGGATAATAATCCAACCGGTCTCTCCATATTAACAACGTTAAAATGGTCAAAACTTTGATATTCTGTGATTTAACTATCAAAGAAAACATGTGTGCAAACAACGATATTGTTTCCAAATGGAAATTATATCGATCAATCATCATTTAACATTTATCTCTTTAGTTCATTAATTTGCTTATCTCCTATTTCCATATATTCATTATTTCTTATTTTCTAATTTTAGAAAATATACGTTTTTAACAATGGAAAATATTTCCATTTTCTGTTTTCTATGTTAGAAACTGATTTCTTATTTGGAAAACATTTCCAAAGTTCCTTCATTGGATTTAAACAGATGTTTAAATAAAACATCGCTATACCAACTCAAACCATTTACTAAATTCACTTAACCATCATTCACTATCAAACCTTACCATTCCTTAGTTAAGAAGGAAGTCAATCAAGTTGGGGTATAATTATCTCTCAGACCTTAACTGAACAACGTTTTAACTTCGAAATAGTCAAAGTTTATCTTTTAAACCTTTAACAAACTTCCTTACGTAATTCTCTTTCGAATAATCTCTATTCGACAACTCCTCCCTTCGAATAACTATATTCGACAATCTCTCTTACGAATAACTAGATTCGAAAACTTTTCTTCGAATAAACTATATTCGATTTACTCTATTCAATTAACTCTTATCAATAAACTCTATTGGATTAACTCTTATCGATTAACTCTTATCGATTAACTCTATTGGATTAACTCTTTTTGATTAACTCTTATCGATTAACTCTATTGAATTAACTCTAATCGATTAACTCTATCCACTTAACTCCTTTCGAATAAACTATATTCGATAACTCCTTTAATTCTATTCGAATAAACTATATTCGATTAACTCCTTTAATTCTATTCGAATAAACTATATTCCATTAACTCTTTTAATTCTATTCGAATAAACTATATTCGATTACTCTTCTCTCGAATACACTATATTCGATTACTCTTCTCGAATAAACTATATTCGATAACTCTACTTCGAATAAGTGATTTTCGATAACTCTACTTCGAATAAGTGATATTCGATAACTCTACTCAATTTACTCCATTTGAATAACTCTAACTGGTTAACTCTAACTCTAACTGGTTAACTCTAATTCTAACTGGTTAACTCTAACTGATTAATTCTACCTGATTAACTCTGACTGGTTAACTCTAACTGATTAATTCTAACTGATTAACTCTAACTGATTAATTCTAACTGATTAACTCTAACCGAATAACTAATATTCGATTAACTCTATTCAATTAACTCTTTTGAATTAACTCCTTTGAATCGTTTCCTTTTGAATTATGTCCTTTGGATTATCTTCTTTGGATTATCTCCTTTTCTATTTGTTTACTTAACAAATAACTATTCCCTTTTCAATTCTATTTATTTAACAAATAAATATTTATTTTATCTTTTCTATTTATTTAACAAATAAATATTTCTTTTATCTTTTCTATTTATTTAATAAATAAATATTTCTTTTATAACATTCTATTTATTTCCTATAAATAAATATTTCCACTTAATCTATTTGTAAATGTTTTACAAATATTTCCTTTTAAAATCTATTTGTAAATGTTTTACAAATATTTCTCTTTCTATTTGTTTTGCAAATATCTTCCTTTGTATTTGTTTTAGAAATATATTCCTTTTTAACTCTTTTGATTTTATAATTATTTCCTTATAAAAAATCCTTTTTCCTTTTATATATAAAATCCATTGATTTTATATCAATAATTTATTTTCAAAATATACTTTGAAAATCCCCTTTCTATATTCCAGTATTTTCTTACGGTATTTAAAATATCGTATACCCATGATCAACATCATCCAAACACACATAATCAACACAGATTATATATCACATCATATATCACAATATATGAAAGATAGTAAATAAATGTTGAGGAATCCAGTAGGATTCCTCCAACCTGTTCTCCTGCATCCACAGATGTCAGACAACATAAATAACATCAATTTCATTTCAACATGAAATAAACTGATAAACAGAATCAAATATTGATTGTCGATTTTTATATATATCTATATCTACGTTTTCAATCAAATCTATTTAACAGTCCAAACAATCAATACACAACAGTCAATCATTAAAATAAAGTACAATTTATAAAAATATAAACTGAGCAGAGTTAGTGAGTTTTACTCACATTGGACGATCATCATTTATAATGATAACCATCGCTTGATTCAGATGGACAATTTATTTCGCCATAAATTGTAACGAGCTCGGATTTGCTCCCAGTCAGTTCCATGGTGTAGCCACCGTCCATACGATCTTGTCGGATCTAGTTCTGTTGAATTCCTCAAAACTTGGCCCGTTCAAATACCCGCTACTCCTATCATCTTCTTCTCGCTAAAGCAATCGCTTTCCATCTACAACAAGAAACCGGAAAATCCACTACTTCTAATACTTTGAACTCCATGAAACTTCAAATAGAAATGACCAACATGTTTTCTCTTCCCCCAACAAACTTCCTTCAAACCCATCAAAGAACCCGTACGTCCCCTCTTCTTTTCCCGTTTTCCCTTATCCCCACTTCTTATTCCAAATTTTCTTCGATCAACAAAATCATAAGCATGAAGGCCTTCTTCCTCAATATACACAAATTCGTCTCCAGTAATACACAACCAACCCGTTGACCCCCATTTTCTAACTTCAAACACTACTAAACCCAACGATAACTTCACCAAACTTTAAATCAAAAATTTACTACTGCCAAGCCTCCTAATTTGCACGCGAGTAATTCCGTCCCCCTTCTTCATGCTCAACTACAAAGCAAGTCGTCTCCTTTAAGAATCAACCAGGAAATACAAACAAAATCACCTCAACAATCCATCATTACTTCGCCATAGAAGGTCCGCAACCCCTAACTCCATCCTCTTCTGCTCGCAGCCCTCCCTTCTGTCCCTTTTTCCCAGCTCAGACCGACTCCAGTATTTCAACATCTCTCCCTTCTTTCATAACGCCTTCGAGCTCCCCATCGTACACCATCTCCTAGAACTCGACGTCGACTCCGTTGCGTACTCCAGTAAAAGCTTCGAACAGAAATGCCTCACCCGGCTTCAGATCTTACGTACAAAAATCAGCAGGGTACCGAACCCTAGTTCACGCAACACTACAGAGAGCGAACCGCCCTTGTTTCGAATCTAAGAAGAATTACATCAGGTTGAAGGGGACTGCCTTAGGAGTTCGGAAATATCACTCTCTCGATTTCTAGATTTTCTTTGATTTTTTTGTAGGATTTTTGAAGGGTCGGTTTTCTTGTTTTGGGCAAGAAGAGATGGCGGCTGAGAAATGGTGTACGAGATGGAAGGGATTTTAGGTCTTAACGTTTTTAAGGGGTTTATTTATATTGAAAAGGAATTAGATATTTTGCTATGGTATTTATAACATGTACTAGCTTAACTCTTAATTATGTGTACAACATATAGGCCGCGAATTCCCCTTCTTAGCTATGTGGCGATGGACTATATCACGCTGCATTGATGGGAACCATTCATTCTTTAAGCGTTGAAAATTCCTGCTATAATAGATGGCACTTGATGAAACGCAAGTAAATATACTTACAACTTTATTAACGTATGTACAGCTATCGACAAATATCAATATATCATTGTATCGGGCAATGTGTCATGGTTCCAACAATATACTAATATCGGTAGGTTAACTCATATTGTGGAACCCCAAAAATATTGATATCTGATGCAAAATACTCCAAATAAAAAGTCGCGTATTTAATTTATTAAAAATTACAGTAAAATTCTAAAAATTAAATTATCACTACGCCTAAGAGGATTTGTCCAGATTCGAATCAAGTATTTAATTATATTGGAAACCCTTTTATAACGTAAATAAAGCGTTACGAATTATATATGAATTCCATAGCGCAGTTCTGGAATTTTGATTTGGACATAACTTACAATTTAACAAACGAAATCTCAATTTTCCCCTTCCATCAGAAAAATATACTTCACCAGCTCCGTACATTTCTTGTTTCACAGAAATCCGATTTAAAACGAACCCTGTACATTCAGTTGAAGTTCAAATCGCCAAATTACGAACTGCTGCGCCATTTCGAGCTCGATTTTAATTATAATATAATTATACGTTCAAACTTCGTTTATATAATATATTCGTGAATATAATTCAACTCTAAACTGAATTATATATTTTAAATAATCCAATTCACACAATATTGTGAATTCCACTATTTTTGATTATTTCTGAATTTAATATATTATTCTTTTATTTTAATTTAATTAAATATTCACTTTATTTAATTAAACAACGATTTAATTCCCTAAATCACTATTTTAAATAATTAAATAAATAAATTATTACCCGTAAAAATACGGGTCGTTACATTCTTCCCCACTTAAAATAATTTCGTCCTCGAAATTGCTAAGGTAGAAAACAAACCCTATCGACTGGCTAGACTATATTGTTCACTTCTCAACTTCAGTTTCCCCTGACTAATTTAATTTCAATTAAATTATTAATTTAATTCTATTAACGAATATTTTCAAAAATCCTGAAAATTTTCTAACTTCTTAACTTTTCGAAAAATTTCGCCAGCACCTCCTTTATACTGGTCAATAGCTCAAACTCCAACTCGCCTATCTGGGCCTTCTTCAACCAAAAGAAAATCAAACAGCCAAGCGGCTTGCCAATTCGGCTCATCAAAATCTCAAACTCATATATAATATAAACTGGTACCTTTTTGCCGGGCATATCTATATATCCTTTCCATCTGCTGCTAATTCAGCATATACCAATGTCATCTCAATCAAACTTCAATCACTTTTATCTCCAACACCACCATTCGCTTATATCCAAGCCAAATATCATTTCAAACTCGAGTTTCATTCTTGATTCCAAATTCTTAACTTGATTATCAAATTACACTTCAAATTCGAATCTCCCAAATACAATTTGTCTCGATATCATTCAAATTCAATTTTAGTTACCACTTAACTGACTTTATTTTAATTCCAATTGGCTTTCCCAAATTTCTACTCAATTCATTTTTAATTCAAACTGTTCTTTCCTGGGAGTTCTAAACAGTTTACCATATCAAAAATCAAACTTTCCCTTTCAGGATTTCAAACAACTTGTCTTTTCACATAACAATTCAAAATCAAAATCTTTGGTAGTAATCCATCACTTAGAAACTCGAAAATGAACACTAATGATGTCGCGATTCATCATCAGAGTTATTTCCCAGCTATCGAAGTGAGTTCAATACTATAACACTTTTCAAAACTCATTCTTCAAACACTTTCATTTGAAATATATTTCAAAATATCCTTCTCAATGTTTGTAAACAATTTAAAATCTCCCAGGATTTTAAAATTCTCATATATTCAATCCAGATCCATTACAACACTTATTCAAATTTCCTGGGTTTTAACTTCAATTATGATTTTAAATTCAGATTTAATTCAATTCGATTTCATATATTTCACTTATATGAATTCTGATTGGTTATTTACATAACCATTTCAGTTTTTATAATCTTACTCGATTATAATAACAACTAATATATCCAATGTATATTATAATAATTTCGATATAAATCTTTTATATCAAAATATAATCTTGGGTAAAATTATTTTGTTTACCCTCTTTCCAAAACATAATGTGTCGGTACATCGTATTCGAGTGTTTAGAAATTCCTACCGATACAGTGGATCAAACTGACCGACCAGAACTTATAAACAACTCAACCAATAAATCTCCACAATATAAAACAATTTTTATATAAAATACAAATACGTTCACTCGTATATATACACTCAACTCAATCTAGGGTATTACTAACCCCATCTCTACTGAGTCACGCCACAGAGCCAAGGTAATTCACTTAACCTTAAGCTCTGATACCAACTGTAATGGCCCAGAAAAAGTTTGAGTAGGCTTTGCAACCATCCTCTCCAATCCCCAAAGCAGCAAGGTAATACCCACTGTGGCTTACATTGGTACCCCAGTCCATATTTTACGGCCAGCCTTTCGACTTCACAACCAACCCTCATTTTCGGGACATGTAGGGGTAAGAGTCTTCCATTCGCCACATAACGAAAAGCGAGAACCCCCTATCATGCGCACATGCACTAAGCACGCAACATGGACTGGTATGAGTAAAACAATTTAAAACAGTTCGAGCCATTAAACGATCTCATAAGACCACGCTGTATAACGGAACTGGTTTTTCCCTTATCAGAATCCAAGATATCTTTATATCAAAACCCTTTTGATATTATAATAATGTCTATCAACCACAATATAATAATCATCTAGCAGAAACGCTTTCATCTCACGTTCTACATATATAGTATACAATCAAAACCGCAAGCACGTATTGGGTAATGGATTTCCAACTATGACAAGGTATGGAACCACCTTTCGCTAGTGTACCTCTAGAGAGGAATACACTGGGTTCAACAAGAACATTTGCAACCCGGCCACACATGACCGACCACTCATTTCGCTTGAGTGTATCGAATGTATATCACCAACGGTTGGGATCAGCAACCGTTTCCCGAATGGGACAGCATCGACAATAGATTTTTAGAAGTAAATGAAACTCTAGATCAGGTGATTATACACCCTAATAGGTGCGACCTACATAGTCATGCTGCCTGCCCAATTTTTGTCATTTCCCGGTTGTGAGGCTAGAGGCCACGCTTATCTCTGACAGATCACACATTTATTCACTTTGAATGTCACATCGTCATACCCGCCAAATCACAAATTGATTTCCCCAAAAATACCACGGGTATACAGCTAAGAGAAATGAATTCCTCCGCCACCAAACGTAAATACATTTGAAGAGATCAATTTACGCGATCTATTAAATATACTTTGTCATACATTCTTCCATACAGGTTGTCCTGGGACTGGACAAACCGAAGGCACTATTCTGTACAACCATCTTAGGCAATCTTTACCTAGGATTTATACAATAGCCCTTGCACTTTACTCCGTCTTCAATTATCTTTGGCATATATGATTCGCAACGCTTATGCCAACATGGAGTGGTTCTTCGGATAATAATCCAACCGGTCTCTCCATATTAACAACGTTAAAATGGTCAAAACTTTGATAGTCTATGATTTAACTATCAAAGAAAAAACGTGTGCAAACAACGATATTATTTCCAAATGGAAATTATATCGATCAATCATCATTTAACATTTACCTCTTTAGTTCATTAATTTACTTATCTCCTGTTTCCATATATTCAACATTTCTTATTTTCTAATTTTAGAAAATATACGTTATTAACAATGGAAAATATTTCCATTTCCTGTTTTCTATGTTAGAAAACATTTCTCATTTCTTATTTGGAAAACATTTCCAAAGTTCCTTCATTGGATTTAAATAGATGTTTAAATAAAACATCGCTATACCAACTCAACCCATTTACTAAATTCACTTAACCATCATTCACTATCAAACCTTACCATTCCTTAGTTAAGAAGGAAGTCAATCAAGTTGGGGTATAATTATCTCTCAGACCTTTACTGAACAACGTTTTAACTTCGAAATAGTCAAAGTTTATCTTTTAAACCATTAACAAACTTCCTTTCGTAATTCTCTTTCGAATAATCTCTATTCGATAACTCCTCCCATCGAATAACTATATTCGACAATCTCTCTTACGAATAACTAGATTCGAAAACTTTTCTTCGAATAAACTATATTCGATTTACTCTATTCAATTAACTCTTATCAATTAACCCTATTGGATTAACTCTTATTGATTAACTCTTATCGATTAACTCTATTGGATTAACTCTTTTTGATTAACTCTTATCAATTAACCCTATTGGATTAACTCTATCCCCTTAACTCCTTTCGAATAAACTATATTCGATAACTCCTTTAATTCTATTCGAATAAACTATATTCGATTAACTCCTTTAATTCTATTCGAATAAACTATATTCCATTAACTCTTTTAATTCAATTCGAATAAACTATATTCGATTACTCTTCTCTCGAATACACTATATTCGATTACTCTTCTCGAATAAACTATATGATCGATAACTCTACTTCGAATAAGTGATATTCGATAACTCTACTTCGAATAAGTGATATTCGATAACTCTACTCGATTTACTCCATTTGAATAACTCTAACTGGTTAACTCTAACTCTAACTGGATAACTCTAATTCTAACTTGTTAACTCTAACTGATTAATTCTAACTGATTAACTCTGACTGGTTAACTCTAACTAATTAGTTCTAACTGATTAATTCTAACTGATTAACTCTAACTGATTAATTATAACTGATTAACTCTAACCGAATAACTAATATTCGATTAACTCTGTTCAATTAACTCTTTTGAATTAACTCCTTTGAATCATTTCCTTTTGAATTATCTCCTTCAGATTATTATTTTTGGATTATCTCCCTTGGATTATCTCCTTTTCTATTTGTTTACTTAACAAATAACTATTCCCTTTTCAATTCTATTTATTTAACAAATAAATATTTCTTTTATCTTTTCTATTTATTTAACAAATAAATATTTCTTTTATCTTTTCTATTTATTTAACAAATAAATATTTATTTTATAACATTCTATTTATTTCCTGTAAATAAATATTTCCATTTAATCTATTTGTAAATGTTTTACAAATATTTCCTTTTAAATTCTATTTGTAAATGTTTTACAAATATTTCTCTTTCTATTTGTTTTGCAAATATCTTCCTTTGTATTTGTTTTACAAATATATTCCTTTTTAACTCTTTTGATTTTATAATTATTTTCTTATAAAAAATCCTTTTTCCTTTTATATATAAAATCCATTGATTTTATATAAATAATTTATTTTCAAAATATACTTTGAAAATCCCCTTTCTATATTCCAGTATTTTCTTACGGTATTTAAAATATCGTATACCCATGATCAACATCATCCAAACACACATAATCAACACAGATTATATATCACATCATATATCACAATATATGAAAGATAGTAAATAAATGTTGAGGAATCCAGCCGGATTCCTCCAACCTGTTCTCCTGCATCCACAGATGTCAGACAACATAAATAACATCAATTTCATTTCAACATGAAATAAACTGATAAAAAGAATAAAATATTGATTGTCGATTTTTATATATATCTATACCTACGTTTTCAATCAAATCTATTTAACAGTCCAAACAATCAATACACAGCAGTCAATCATTAAAAATAAAGTACAGTTTATAAAAATATAAACTGAGTAGAGTTAGTGAGTTTTACTCACATTGGACGATCATCATTTATAACGATAACCATCACTTGATTCAGACGGACAATTTATTTCGCCATAAATTGTAACGAGCTCGGATTCGCTCCCAGTCAGTTCCATGGTGTAGCCACCGTCCATACGATCCTGTCAGATCAAGTTCCGTTGAATTCCTCAGAACTTGGCCCGTTCAAATACCCGCTACTCCTATCATCTTCTTCTTGCTAAAACAATTGCTTTCTAGCTACAACAAGAAACCGGAAACTCCACTACTTCTAATACTTTGAACTCCATGAAACTTCAAATAGAAATGACCAACATGTTTTCTCTTCCCCCGACACACTTCCTTCAAACCCATCAGAGAACCCGTACGCCCCCCTTCTTTTCCCGTTTTCCCTTGTCCCCACTTCCTATTCCAGATTTTCTTCGATCAACAAAATCATAGCCATGCAGACCTTCCTCAATATACACAAATTCGTCTCAAGTAATACACAACCAACCCGTTGACCTCCATTTTCTAACTTCAAACACTACTAAACCCAACGACAACTTCACCAAACTTTAAATCAAAAATTTACTGCTGCAAAGCCTCCTACTTTGCACTCGAGTAACCCCCGTCCACCTTCTTCACGCTCAACTACAAAGCAAGCCGTCTCCTTTAAGAAACAACTAGGAAATACAAACAAAATCACCTCAACAATCCATCATTACTTCACCATAGAAGATCTGCAACCCCTAACTCCATCCTCTTCTGCTCGCAGCCCTCCCTTCTGTCCCTTCTTCCCAGCTCAGACCGACTCCAGTATTTCAACATCTCTCCCTTCTATCATAACGCCTTCGAGCTCCCCATCGTACACCATCTCCTAGAACTCGACGTCGACTCCGTTGCGTACTCCAGTAAAAGCTTCGAACAGAACTGCCTCACCCGGCTTCAGATCTTGCATACGAAAATCAGCAGGGTACCAAACCCTAGTTCACGCAACGCTACAGAAAGCGAACCGCCCTTGTTTCGAATCCAAGAAGAATTACATCAGGTTGAAGGGGACTGCCTTAGGAGTTTAGAAATATCATTCTCTCGATTTCTAGATTTTTCTTTGATTTTTTTTTTGTAGGATTTTTGAAGGGTCGGTTTTCTCGTTTTGGGCAAGAAGAGATGGCGGTTGAGAAATGGTGTACGAGATGGAAGGGATTTTAGGTCTTAACATTTTTAAGGGGTTTATTTATATTGAAATGGAATTAGATATTTTGTTATGGTATTTATAACATGAACTAGCTTAACTCTTAATTATGTGTACAACATATAGGTCGCAAATTCCCCTTCTTAGATGTGTGGCGATTGACTATATCACGTTGCATTGATGGGAACCATTCATTCTTTAGGCGTTGAAAATTAATGCTATGATAGATGGCACTTGATGAAATGTAAGTAAATATACTTACAACTTTATTAACGTATGGACAGGTATCGACAGATATCAATATATTATTGTACCGGGCAATGTGTCATGGTTCCAACAATATAATAACATCGATAGGTTAACTTATATTGTGGAACCCCAAAAATATTGATATAGGATGCAAAATACTCTAAATAAGAAGTCGCGTATTTAATTTATTAAAATTTACAGTAAAATTCTAAAAATTAAATTATCACTATGCCTAAGAGGATTTGTCCAGATTCGAATCAAATATTTAATTATATTGGAAACCCTTTTATAACGTAAATAAAGCGTTACGAATTATATACGAATTCCATAGCGCAGTTCTGGAAATTTGATTCTGACATAACTTACAATTTAACAAACGAAATCTCAATTTTCCTCTTCCATTAGAAAAATATACTTCACCAGCTCCGTACGTTTCTTGTTTCATAGAAATCCGATTTAAAACGAACCTTGTACATTCAATTGAAGTTCAAATCACCATATTACGAACTGACGCGCCATTTCGAGCTCGATTTTAATTATAATATAATTATGTGTTCAAACTTTGTTTATATAATATATTCGTGAATATAATTCAACTCTAAACTGAATTATATATTTTAAATAATCCAATTCACACAATATTGTGAATTCCACTATTTTTGATTATTTCTAAATTTAATATATTATTCTATTATTTTAATTTAATTAAATATTAATTTTATTTAATTAAACAACGATTTAATTCCCTTAATCACTATTTTATAAATAATTAAATAAATAAATTATTACTCGTAAAAATACGGGTTGTTACATGGGAGCTGCGACTCTTTGATTTCGAGGCTTGGGTGTATTCGAGATAGATCGACAGGATGGGACGATAGTAGGCAATTCATGGACTAGTGAAATTATAGGATAGATCGATGGATAGATTAGTATTACGAAGTATGTGGTGAGGCGATGTTGTGGGATAGATTCAGTGTTGTGCAGTTCATGGCAATGCGAGGCGGAGATGGATCGGTATTATGCAGATCGCTATGATATGTACTTCGTGGTGGGAGCTAAGTTATTGGATAACGAACTCAAAGTAGGGGTATCGTGGTGGAGCCCCATTAGGATCGATAGGATCGTGTACCCTGGTACATGATCCTAGGTCGGGAGGGCATGTGTCGGTGAGACACGGAGTTCAGCTATCACTGGATAGGTTTGAGGGTGTACTCCACCAGAGATGGAGCAGGGAGCTCAGATGATATAGGAGTTCTGATGATTCGTTGATAGCATGGAGTGTTCTAGTAGATTCAAAGTAGGGGTACCGTGGGTGTACCCAATAGGATCGGTAGGGTCATGTACCCTAGGTGGCGAGCTTAGACCAGGGAGGCATGTGTAATAAATACTGAGTTCCACTAAAATCGGATATTATCAGCCCTTGATGGATCGTACAGCCAGTCATAATGGGTTATCAACGCAAGCATATATTTAGAAGGTGATGGATATAACTTGTTTGATTTATGTTATGATAGTTATGGTTGCTCTCATCTTATTTCTCTTCGCAAACTATCACCTCTAGGATTCTAGAGAGAGGATGACAAGTAGGATCGGAGCGGGTTACGGAGATTTTTTTATCCAAGTATAGTTTCTGTAACGACACAAATTCGAGTGGGTCCGGATTTTTCAGAAATTCTAAATTCAAAACCACCGAAACTCGAGTTAGCTTATCTAGTATCTTGCAGAAAAGACAGAGAGAATAAATATATCAGAGCTCGATAAAACATCTCATAGTGGAATAGATAGAATATAATAATTAAATATAGCCTTACCGAAATAATGATACCGCCTAACAAGCATCCAAAGGCTACCAAATCTCTACCATAAATCTAACCTGCGAGTATATTATGAGGAGGGGGTCAGAACGCAAGTTTTGGTGAAAGGAAAAATTATACATTCTAGAAATAACACTACGTATACTATTTAGTTGCATTTTCTTAATTATTAGGTTATTCGGATTATCAACATTCTAGGCTCTGCACATACATCGCACACATCTACTACCAAGTAGATCAAACCTAATGTAATATAAATGTAGCTATGCCCAACATCTCAAGGTTCTCCCTATAGTACCCTCCTTGTACGGTCTCCACCGTCGCACTACGAAAGCATGCAAAACCTCCATCCTACGCTGAATCGCGTACCGAAATTTCCATCATTATGCCACATAATCGCACAGAACCACCATCGATATGCCACGTAACTGTACGAATCCTTGTATCCGAACTCCTCCGCCGAACCACGTCCTGACATGGATTAATACCCTAATGTCTATAATACACTACCCAATGTGTGTATTTAGACCCTCGCACGAACGTATTGCCTACGATAACCAGAATTTTGTAATATGGCTGCATCCAATGAACATAACTCGGTGAGAGCTTTCAATATTCGTAAAGGACAACTTCGTTAGGCTTACATTAGAGATATCCACCTATGGTATATCTCTTTTCACAGTGCCTATGGCTCTAACTTGGGCCCTCCCTCAACTAATGAAAGACTGCATTAAGAGCTAATGACCTACTCCAATCAACCAATCTAACATCCAATTTGGCGTATCGCTCAACCAACGTCCCGATAATGAAAGATCTTTAGTTTGTTGGTTTAGCACTATTAGTTCAACATCCCACTAACCGCCAATAACAGGTATCCGACGATTATTATCTTTAATTTGGTCCTGACCACCTCCTTCCAGAGCGAGGCGAACCGACGAATCACCTAATGCCATCTACCACACCCTTCTGGCTGCCACACCATAGTTGCAGTCAAGGTATAGTCTAGATGGTGCAACAGACCTGCCTCTGAGCGACGGCTTCATCCGGTTATTCCTCGGAGGGCCATCCCAGAGTACCCTACCACATCCTATAGAAGCATCGTGCTTCCTTCCAGTCCTGTAGAATAATCAGTCAGACGTGCACCTCTCTTGTCTCCAGACATCGCGATGATCTACCCGTTGGGGTTCTTCATCTTAATACGTTACGGACTGGTCCAAGCGCATCACGCCATCGCGTTATTAGATTCTTTGTCTAATCTTTTTATCACGCGCTTGCTTTAACTTATCACATTGCTAATTAACTTGATTATTTAAACATTCATTTTCTATTCAAGTTACTGGTTTATTAGCTTATATTTGGTTGCTTAATTTCCCTAATTACGACCAAGCTGCCAGAATGGACCATACCTATGAGCCACTTATTTTACCAAATCAGCCCTACACTGCGGGAACAAACTTTTGCTTACAATTATTACATTCATTAAGCTTAATATTTCTTCATTCATAAGTTTACTAAAAATAAGCCTCTATTTTTTATGTAATTTTAACCTCATGTTATACCGTTACCACAACCGTCGTTGTGGTTTACTTACTAACTTAGTTCCCCTAACTAAGGTTTATCAATAAGTTCTTATTTTATCTTTTATTATAACCCACGTTATAATTCCACTTGTCCCTAAAACAAGTTTCCCGTTAATTATAATAGGTTATATTACCCGTTCATCACATTTTCCCATGTTTCCTTATTATTTAAGAGAACCCTTACTATTGTTACTTCCTTTTTTTAACCGTCTTTGGAATTTCTATTATTACAGGAAATATTTCACACACTTTTTCAAATTGGTTGGTGGAAATGTAAAAAAATCTATATCCATAATATAAATCAATTAAGATCCGTAACTGCAAGTTATTTCTCTTTATTACATCATGTATATATATTTCATTAGTGTGCAATATGACAAAAACCCCTATTTCACACTAGCTCATGTTACCTTTCTTTTTCTTGCAACTATGTTCTTTGTAATTTACCGTAATGGTAATTATGGAAATGTATCCCTTTTTCCTCCCCAACTAACTCAGTCCGCTATTAATTCCCTTTTTCTCTAAGTTATATATTATTCATTGTTTTCTTACCCAATTCCAATTTAATTACGGTAAACTTCTATACACAATTAGGCTTACTATTTTTTATTCCATTTTTTTCTTCATATTTTACTGTAATTCTTCCCAACCAAATCTTTTGATTACATTCTAAACACTATACTTTGGGAGTGTACACATAATCATTGTCAAATTTACAATCTTATTATTGTAGTAATTTCTTAAGCCCAAATTAAAAAATATAGGAATGAATTTACACAACAGTAATATTTTTAAGGCTTTTACTAAATGAATTACATCACAATTACCATAATTTCAATTATTCATTACATTCAGAATTACGGGGATTAAACAATAAATATACCGTTACCAAAAAGCATAATTTAAATCCACTCACTTTTTAGCTTTCCAATTCCAAAATCTAATTCAGAATCATTAACTGTGGTTTCTCCCTAATTTGATTCAGTACTGTAATAATAACAGATTTACAATTCGGAACCCAAAAGAAAACAAAAGAATTGAATTGGAATCGGATCCATAGAACTTACCTTATACGAAAAGGAATTTTGAGCGCCTACAATCCCAAGCTATGAATTTCATCCTCCAATTCTTGTTTCTGAAGGCATAAACTAATTTAATTTGATTCAGAAAAGGGTTGGCGAAAAAATAAAATGGCAGGGCTTCATTTTCTACTCAGAAAATAAGTTTGATGGCTAGCTTTGACGTTTATTTACAGTCGTTCAAAAGAATCAGGTCCACTAGATTCGTGGAAAGCAAATCAAAACCGTTGCTCGAAAGAAAAACCATGTCACTTAATCTTAAAACATTCACGTCATCATACCGACTTTGGGTCGACCAACTATTACCTGGGTCGACGCTGGGTTGACGCAGACACCCCTTAGGTTGACACTAGGTGGACCCAAGCACACGTATTGGTCGACCTATACACGTTTCAAAGAAAACGTGTATAGGCCTTCTAATACGTGATTATTTCTTGGCTATTTTTTTCCTTAACGTTATAATTTTAACCTTCTGATTTAATTCTTTAGCCTATCCATTTCAAATGCGAATTAATACATGCATATAATTTATTCCGCCTTAACTTTCAGCGTGTTTAATCCCTTTTTTAATTCAGTGAAGGTTAGTTTTAATGTGCATTGATTCCACTTCAAATGCGCACCATTAATATATCAATATGATTATCCACTCTAGACTGAAATGCTACAAATTAACATTATTTTAAACTTCCTTTTATTGCATAGTTTTGTACTATTTATGATACGCTTTTGTTTTGCGAGTTTCTTCTGCAATTTATATCTAAATATTTTTATATTAAACATATTTATACATGTATTCACACGTATGTCAACCTTCTCATAAATTAATTATTTACTTTTTTTGAATTTGACATCAGTTATATTATTTCTTTATTAATGTCAATAATGACATGCATTGTCAATTAATAAGAATGTTTCAATTTTAATATTAATTGCTTTCCTCTTTCTGACTTTCCGTTTATTTCAATTTCAAACGACCGTTTTTCTGGGAATTTATGTATGTACTTAATTTTAAAAATAAATTATATTTGCATACATTCACGTACAAATATTTTACGACGTACACTTCCTACGTTCGTAAATTTGTCGTACAACCGTTTGGAACATATTATATATGTAAATTTGTTAGAAAAATACAACGAACGCAATGGCACACGTTCCGAAACCCTGTTCTAACAATTCCAAAAATGTCCGTTTTTCAATCATTGTTTTCTATAATTATTAATTTGATTTTATATTATAAAAATTCAGGCTTTTACATTCTCCCACCCTTTAGGAAATTTGGTCCTTGAAATTAAATAAAGGGTAAGCTTATATAATTTCTTGCATAATTTGTAACCATCATGTGTACATCCAGTTTTGCAACCATCTGTGCGTTAGTGCAAATGCAATATATTATAAAAATTCATGTATGCAATGAATTGCTAAGCGGTACCTTTTATATGAATGTTGTCTTTTGCAAAAGTATTTTGAAAACATGATGCACACATCCTAAATACACTTGCAATTTCTATATGAATGCAATATTTTAAAAACCAAAAATATTCATTCGTTCAATTTTTTCCAGTCTTACAGCATAAGAACGTATTTATCCAATTTTTGCGTCCAAACTCTATCATCCAAATTTTCCACTCTTATAAATTTGTGAACTTCAGAAAAATCTAATTTTCCAAATTCGGTTTCTTATGTTTGAAAATGGAAGGAAGCGGGAGAGTCCGTATTTTTTGCTTCACTTTTACTCACCATTTTCATGTACTTGGAACTCTTGGCAACCATTCTACAAAAGTTTCTACTTTCTTCTCCAAATACAATTTACATAAGAAGAATTTCTTTCCCAAACTTATTTTAGGAGAATTTATTTTCTCTTATTGTTCTCATTTATTGCATTTATCGGCTTTATTACTTCTCATTTTATTTGTTTTTCTTTTAGTCATTCATTTCTTGCTTACATTGTTAATTTATTTCACTACAACAAAATGACCCTTTTACAACGGTGGAACACCGTTGTAATATACATTTTACAATGGTGGACAAACCGTCGTGTATTAAGAAGTTGTAATAGACTAATATCTTTTACAACTTTTTTGCACTGTTACACCACCGTTGTAATATGTATATTTTACAACTTTTTTCCACCGTTGTAGTAATACATATTACAAATTTTTTTAACTGTTGTAGTAATTCCTACTAAAATTAATTATAACAATATGATTTTTGTTCATATAAAAATAAATATTTATATTGAATAAAATGATACTACACTGAACTGAAATAATCAATTAAATATTTTATTTCAATATCTGAATTAGTACAACTTTCTGATCCACTATCGTACAACTCACTTTTACATAATAAGTCATAACAATACATACATTCCTCACTACAAACTGATCACTCAATACACTCGGCTACATACACACTTTCGTATAAATATACATACAATCAAAGGATAAAACTCCAACCAAACCCAAAACATGGCACGACACAGCGAAGACCAAACATCCACCTCTGATCTCCTATTTCACCACACCAATAACCAAAACTGGCTTGCTTCCTCGCCTCCTCTGCAAAATTCAAGTACCATCAACAAAAAACTGCTTCTGCAAAGCACATATAAGCAACTACAATCTAAACATATGAACCATTCACCTGCGTGCACTTCACAACAGAACTACATCTTCACCAATGCCCCTTCCCCCGCCGGAACTTCCATTCAATCACCTCTGCCTGCAGCCAAAAGACACTTTAAGTGACCACAACATAACCGAATCCCTTCACCCAAAACTGCAAACATTAGCCAAGTAGTAAACTACCTAGAATTTTATAATTTTTGCAAGTCTGTGTGTAATCTGTTTCTTATCACTGTATTCCAGCACAACACAGCTTCAACTACAAGGCAACTAAGCTTGTCTCATACATAACCACCACCCCACTGTCTATATACCTACAAAGAAACAACATAATCTCCATGATAAAACAAACAAGTGCGCACACATCAACTCTAGCTACCCAGCAGTCACCACCATCTACGATTTAGCAAAACATGTTCCCAAATCAAACTAAACACTCCTTGCTCTATTAAAAACAATTCACCAACTGACTAACTTCATCTCACCTTTCTGAAATTGTTCGCCCTTGACAAATCCGACTGCAGCAACACCTAAGGGGATGAAACACATCCAGTCGCCCTTGACACGTTGAATCCAACAAACGGTAGCACCACGCCAGCTGTCTAGTGGATAAATCAAAGATCGTCTCTCGATCTGAATAGCACTGTAGCTCGACTCTGTCCCCCTTCTTCACAAGGAATACTTCAACAACATAAAAGTAGAACGGAGGTGAAACGGCTGCTGTATGGAGGCGAAGCAAGGCGGAAAAAGGATGAAGATGAGGGGGCGGTGAAAGGATGAAGGCAAGGTGGCAAAATAGAGAGAAATTCAAGATCGCGAGAGGTAGCTTTTTGTGTGGCGGCGATTGAAGACTCAGAGTTAGGGTTTCTCTTTTGAGTTGGGTCTCGTGAGTTTAAGTGGGGTTCGCTGGATTACCCAGTGAAAAGCGTGCCTGCTTGTGGAGGGAAATGAAATTTTCACAGCATTTTAAAATCGGGCGTGTGTGTGGTAGGGGGAAACGAAAATTCCAATGTACTGGAAGGACACATCCTCTTTTTACCCTTTTGAATTGCTTATCTAATAACTAAAAAATAATTTATTACACTAAACAACCAATATAAACGCTTAAATCTAGATTTATTATTGATTATTAATTATTAGTTATTAACTAGTTATTAATTAGTTGTTAATTATTAATTAGGATTATCTCATATTTTAAATTAATTATTAATTAGGATTATTTCATATTAATAATAATTATTATTTAACTTTTACTTATTTCTACTTAGTTATAATCGAGTAATAATTATTAAAAGCTTATAATATATATGTTACTAAATATTGATTAATAAGCAATTAACATTTACTATTAAAAATTAATTACTACTTATAAACTATTAATTATTTAATAATAATTAATAAATATTATCGATTTCTAAGTTTATATTAATCATTAATTATTATTAAATATTAATATAATTAGTTATTAAAAATAAATATTATAAACATGAAGTTTGTAATAGGCATCTATTACAACTAGCATGTTGTAGTGCTTAATAGTAATTAATATTAATTGGTATTAATTTGTAAATTTATTATTGAATATGAATTATTCTTAATTGTTAATATTACTAATTATTAAATATAAGTTGTTATTAATATTGAATAGGTCTTTAATACAAGAAATAGAAAAAATAGTTCCAAAATATAAGTTTAAACAACTTTCTTATTTAACTATTAATTATGAGAAATTAATTAGTATATATTAGTTATTACAACAGACAAAAAAGAAAAGTTGTGATATATATGTTTATTACAACAATGATTTGTCCACAGTTGTAAAAAACATTTATTACAACAGTGCGTTTTGCACAGTTGTAAAAATGCATTTATTACAACTGTGCTTTTCGCACAGTTGTAAAATTAAAGTTGTAATATGGTGTTTTTGTTGTAGTGTTTGTGACACCCTATCTCTTTATTCTTTTCTAGTAATCATCCAAAATACCTTGAAAAAGAATGCCATACTAAACCATTCTATTTTCAACAATAAAATAGAGTACTACATAGGAGTGAAACTCCGTACTAAAAGAAAACAGGTTGTACCGTAATTAGTACTAGGCAAAAGGTAAGATGGTTAAATTTGGTTATCTTCTTAGACTAAGAGGCGCAGGACCATGATCTCGTGACATTAAAAAATAGTCTTCATCACTATATCCATCCTTTCCATAACATTCCTCCTTTCCATCTAGCCCTCTCTAAAAACTCATCCTGCGTACCTGCTAGTTTCCATGAGCTATTCCCAACTATCCACCAATGATATACTGATATCCATAGGCTAACCATACCGGATACCTAAACGGATACAAACTTGACAACTCTTATTTCACCATGAAGTAACCTCATATCCTTAGGCCTAGTTATTATCATTTCTTAAAGCAAAACAACATGTCATTGAAGAAAAATGGTCATAAACCTGCCTCGCCTGCCCCAAACCCTCCACCTCCTCTTCCTTCTTCCCTTACTTCCTCATCCATCTTAGTTCCTAAACCTAAATTCAACTCTATCTTCCTTAATAAACCTCGCAATGCTGGAACTTTCCTCCCTCCTGAAATCCCTCTAGTTTTCCGTGGTGATGCAATGGTTCCATCCGAAGAGATTGTCAGAGCTGGAGACCTTGATTGGCCGCATACAGTGGTTGGGATTTTCCTTGATCAACCCCTTTCTTACTCCGTTGTTATAACACATTTGAAAAATCTCTATAAGCTAAAGGGTCAGGTGAATGTTAAGTTTAATGGGTTTTTGTTCCTTTTCAATCTGTCATCTGCTGAAGACAGAAGGAGAATTCTCGAAGCTGACTCGTCTCTAGGAAATACTAATAGTTGGGACAAACTTTTCATTATTAAAAGTTGACCCGATGGTAAAGAGGAACAAACTTTTCATTATTAAAAGTTGGGACTCGTCTCTAGGAAATACTAATAGTGTAATTAAAGCTATTCCTGTTTGGATTAGATTGTTTAATATCCCTATGTATTTATGGTCGTTGATCGGTATAAGTTGGCTCACTACACGGATAGGTAAATTTTTGTGCATGGATGAATCAAATGAGAAGATTAACAAGCTCCATTTTTCCAAGTGTTTAGTTGAAATCACGCCAACGTCCAAATTGCCTGACAAATTTCCAGTTGAGTTGCCGGATGGCAAAATCCAGTTTTTCAGAATTGAGTATGTTTGGAGACCTTAAATATGCTCCTCGTGTAACACTTTTGGACACTCTTTGAATAACTACTGCATGACTTTTAGTGAATTGAATAAAAATGGTGTTTCTCAGGAATCAGAGGCAGATAAGGTTGGAGTTTTTAATATTAAGATTACTTCTAACCATGCCGAGGAAGTGCGTCAGAATTATAGTAATCAATTGCCTCCTATTTAATCCAATATGCCAGTTTGGACTAAAGTAATAAGAAATGGTGGTAGACAAAATGGGTCAAGGAGACATGATGCAAGTAGGGAAGTGCACGTGAATGCTAGGAAGCAATTGTCAACTGTTAACAGTCAAAAATTGAATGTAGTCTCTGGAAATAATGATACAGCCATGAAAAGTGTTGAGCAAGCTATGTGGTCTGGATCTAATGAAGGTGGGATGAGTGAGTCAGCTCTAAAAAATATGCAAGGCAACAATAACGAGAAAACTGACATCACAGTTGAGCAAATTCCTATTAACAATAGCTTTGATATTCTAGCAAACGAAGGCGATGAACTTGCTAATGTAGATGACATGGAGGATAGAGAGATACGTGAGGCCATTGTTGATGCTTTGGATGGAGTTGGTTTTGACATAGACTATGTTAAACCACTTGATATCAGCATTCAACCAGTTGTGCATGTGCACGTTGTTTCTACGTCCTCTATCTTTGTTTCACCTGTCAATGTCTTTCTTTCTTTAACCACAGCTGAATTAATATCCTCTGTTTCTCCTCACATTCTGTTACCCTTACCTAATTCTGTCACGACTATTGATGAATCATTGTTTGAAGCCTCTTTTCATAATGAAATTCTTCAGCTTTTCCTCATTAATGTTGATCCGTCCTTACCATTACTACCAACTCCTCGTTTTCTCCTCCCATTAATGCTCTTGTAAACAATTCCTTAGTCCCCATGCAAACTTCTTCTTCTTTAAACCTACTTGCGAGCTCTTCAACTCCTTCAATCATTGTGCCCCCCAAACGACCATATAATTACCCTGTCAAAGTTCCGGGTTGGCCACCAACTCCATTTCTCTTTTCCTCATGTCCTTCCTCTTCTTTATCATATGTCTTCTCTTCTCCTTCTAAGAAAGTACCCCTTACCTCTAAACTAGACGATTATCAATCTCCTCGTATGAGGAGCATGGCACGTGTTGAAGCCCACTCCCTACAATTTAACTAATGTGTCACAATCTAGCGGGTTGGAATATCAGAGGGGCTCATAACCCTACAAAACTCGATCAACTTAAATATCTTATCAATCGGCATAATCTTCATCTCTTCGCTATCTTAAAAACCAAGCTTAATCTTCCTCTATCCTTATCTACTGCCACTTACATCAATCACGCTTGGATCCCACATCATAATCTGGAGCATGCGGCCTATGGCCGTATTCTTGTTCTACATAACCCTTCACATCTCTCTCTCTCTCTCAATCTCATTTTGGCTTCTAGTCAGTTTATGCACTTTTTTGTCACTAACTATGATGATCTTTCCATGTATTACCTCACTTTATTTATGTTGAGAATTCATGCGCTGTTAGGCAAATTTTCTTCGATACATTGCCAGCCTTTAGGCAAGATTCCCATCCTGGATAGTTCTTAGGGATTTCAATTGCTGCCTTAACATTGATGAGAAACACGGAGAGGTCCCATTGCTTCCTAAAGATATTTTCCACTTAATAATGCCTTACTAGACTCAGATCTTTTCCAAATGAGCAAGTCTGGAGTTCATTTTTTCTGGAACAATCGTAGTAGAAGTGGAGTGAGAACTTTCACTAATATTGATCTTGCATTTACCAACTACAAAGCCCTTTTAACTTGGCCTGCTATCCATGAAAAGCTTCCAAATCCAATCCTTTCTGACCACTCGTCAATCCTTATATCCCCTGGATTGCCGTTGAGAGGAGTAAAAAGAAGTCTCAAATTTTTTAACTCATGGATCCTTGATCCTGAGTACTCTGGTAAAATAACCTTTTCTTGGTCTCTTCATTTATTTGGTAACATTATGTTCATTCTTTGCAGGAAATTGAAAGAAACAAACCATGTATTAAGGTGCTAGTCTAATGTAAAGTTCGGAAATGGTTCCAAAATCTTTGATCATTTAAGAATTTCTTTGCAGCAAGCCCAGGACAATATGAATAATAATCTTGATGATCTTGCTTACACTTTGGAGGAACTAAAAATTTTCACTGAACTAAATAAAGCTCTTGAGACTGAAGCTTGCAAGAGAAAGCAGCGACTCAATCTTAAGTAGAAGCAGGAAGGTGATAGGAATACGCATTTTTATCATGCGGTGGTAAAGATAAAACGGTCCAAGGAATATATCCACAATATAACAGATGAAGCGGGTATTATTCATTATACTACTAATGGGGTAGACGCTGCTTTGCTTCACTATTTTTCAGATTTACTTAGTAATGGGGATGCTTTTGAACCTGATATTGATTTAATTGCCAATGTTAGCTTGCCATATCTTTCTGCAACTCAAGCTCAGTCCCGTACTGCTAAATTTTCCGATGCCGAAATCAAAATTGCTCTTTTTTCTATAAACACAAAATCAAGTGGCGATCCCGATGGTTTCAACGTCAGTTTCTTTCTTTCTTCTTGGGATGTTGTTGCTTCTGACTTTTATAAAGCGATCCATAACTTGTTCGATAAATGCAAAATGCTTTCGGAGGTAAATGCAACCAATCTTGTTCTAATTCCGATAAACTATCATCCTAGAACTATCTCCTCTTTTATACCAATTTTATGTTGTAATGTGACTTATAAGTGTATGTCTAAAATTATATCGAATCGTCTTCTTGCCGTACTACCTTTTTTGATATCCAATAATCAAGCAGCCTTTTTACCATATCGTAGCACGCTTGATAATGTCATTCTCACTCACGAGCTTATCAAAAGTTACACTAGATCATCTGCTCCACTAGCTGCTATGTTGAAGCTTGACATTCGTAAGGCCTATGATACAATACAGTGGATGTCCATCGTGAGAATTACGGTGAAAATGAACTTCCCTAAGATTTTTGTGGCGTGGATATACTATTGCATCTCCACCCCTCATTTCTCTCTGGTATACAATGGGAAAGCTACTGGGTATTTTAAGAGTAAATAAGGAATCCATCAGGGAGACCCGATTTCTTCCTACTTTTTTATAATGGTGATGGAACTTCGTACTGTGTTGTTTAGGAGTAAATATGATAACGACTTAATACAGTACCACCCAAGTGCAAAGATCTTGCAATCTCTACTCTACTCTTTGCTGATGACATAATATGTAACACCCCGTAATTTTATAACATTCAAATTCACAAATTAAAGTACACTTAATTTTTAGAAGAAGAATTAAGTGAAATGGGTTGCGCTATTATGTTTGTCTCAAAATTTTAGGTCAAGATAGACATTTGGTTTGCATAAAACGGATAACTTATGAAGAAGTTATTAAGCCTTGAAGTTTGTATGCATATGCGAGAAACATATATACATACATATATATATATATATATATATTCAAAAAAAAGTTCAAAACAGCTAATCGGGAGGGGG
Source organism: Allium sativum (assembly GCA_030737875.1). Lineage (NCBI taxonomy): Eukaryota > Viridiplantae > Streptophyta > Magnoliopsida > Asparagales > Amaryllidaceae > Allium > Allium sativum. The sequence goes on along the minus strand of CM060909.1, from coordinate 621,741,556 downwards.
AATAGCCGAACCGCATCATTTTTGGACTCGACCCGAGCCCCGCTGGGTCGACTAGGGGTCGATCCAGGGTGTTTGGCTGTCAACCCGTGGCCCGATTCGCCCTAAGGGCTGATGTGGCATCTGAGTGGTCCTGATGGTTATGGTTATCCCTTGGTTAATCCGACGACTCTTATTAAATTAAACTTCTACACAAACACTCCTAAACCCCTAACCCTAATCACATTAATTCATAACAAGAGCCGCCATGCCGTCAATGGAGAACCTAGAGTAGCCGCCATACACTTTCAACCCTAAAGCAAGATAGAAGCTTGAATCAAAATCAAATCAAATCTAAATAACAATTAGTCTACATCAAAGGCGAGCAAATCAATTTCAAAATACAGATCCCAGAAAGGCAAGACTATTCTTTTTAATTGTGAGTATGATAGCTTTCACAAATTAATTAATTAATTTAATTATGATAATATATAATTGGGATTATGAGAATATGTTTTTGAATCATGTGATGCAAATTATATGCATGTTTGTGGTGTTGAATCACATGTTAGTCTTATGCAAGTTGGATCATATGTTAGTTCTTATGTGAATCTTATGCAAGTTGAATCATATATCTTATGCAAGTTTGTGATGATTGGATCATATATTAATGTATGAATCTCATGCAAGTTTGGGTTGTTAAAATATATGTGAGACATGTATATGCATATGCTAGTTTATGTGACATTAACCTTTATGTCTAGATCCATATGCAAGTTTACATCTTTATGTTTAGACCCATATGCAAGTTTACATCTTTATGTTTAGATCTATATGCAAGTTTACATCTTTATGTTTAGATCCATATGCAAGTTCACACCTTTATGTTTGAATCTATAGCAGTACATAAGTTATGCAAGTTTATGCCCATTACCCATGCTAATTTTGTATCATATGCTAGTTAGAATGAAATTCATATGCAAGTTATTGGCTATGTAATCTTATGTCATGATCCTTAGATCTATTTTATGTGTTATGTGATGTTGTTTTTCTTTTTATAAGTTAGACTATTTGCGAGTCTAACATATGTCATATGAAAATTTATGAATAGCGTGGGGATGATGGTATAATATTGAATATACATAAATTGTGAATTGGCATAAAATGGCCATAAAAGGCATATAATTAATTTGAGACATTAATTGGCATAATTGGTATTTATGGACATAATTTTAAGAGACAATTATGGACATAAATAAATTTGGAATTTATTGACAAATTTGAATAGGGATATTAATCCAATTTGGGGTTAAATAAAGATGTGTGATAATTAACCGCCTAAGACACGAGGTTAGACTCTTTTGCGGTGTAAGACTGCCCGGACCCGCCCGGAAAATCCAGCAGCTACTAATGTCAGTCTAATGTGAGAGGTCAAAGGCACGAATTAAATGCGTAACAATTGTAAAGCCACGAGGTTAGGCTCGTTTGCGGTATAAGACTGCCCGGACCCGCCCGGCAAATCCAGCAACTGCAAATGTCATCCTAATGCGGAGGTCTTTACAAGGTTATGGTTCTAATGAATTAAGTAACACTTAACCAGATAAACATGTGGTGGGACATGGGGGGTTAAGTGGGTGCTTTGGGTGGCATGTGAAATTAAGTGGGTGCATTAGGTGGCATGTGAAATACGACTAGATGCACTTAACCAAGATTGAAACATGTAAGAAGACATGAATAAGAATGGGGTTAAGTGGGGAAACCTTAGTGGGGACCAAGCATAGGTGGAAGGCTTGTGTCAAGCATGGGGGACCTTTTCAAACCAGTAACCCGTTAAGTATCTTTGTGAGCTCGACCCAAGTCGAGGACGGGACACGCTTGCTGGATTTGATTGTAAGAGGTCAAAACGGGTAAGCGGTGGCAACGCAAGTCCAACGGGGTCATGTGCGTGCGTGGGCCCGGACTGGTAGGTAAGACGTTGTTGCATCGTGTAGATATAAGCCATGCATCTTTGGTGGTATCGGGTTGCCACTTTGGGGAGTGATACACCCCACTGTGGGATCAGCACGGGTATCTACGAGTTAGGGAGCCGATCGAATGGGGGTAGTGGATACAACTAGTGGAGATAGGGGCAGACGACACCTATGAAGGCAGCTAGGGGTACACCAAACTACCATTATCATTATTAAGTTATGTAGGTGGGATCAACTTTTATGGTGACTAGTGGTGGTGCAGTATAGTAATTATCCTATAGTGATTAGGAACGAGATTAACGCCAGAATATTCCTCTTATTTGCTTTGTCATGCCCACTTGTTTCATGGTCATATCTTATCTTACCAGTTTATGCCTTATCCTAGGTACTTTAATAATTATATTGTTAAAGTTATTATACTCGCCATACTTTATGTTTGACCCCCTTGTTTTCGCCTCTTTTCTTCCTTCCCCCCCAAGGTTCTCAGGGTGGGACTAGTACTAGTGGAGCTTGATCTCAGATCTCTTTCTCTCTCTTTTGGAAGCGCTTGGATTGCTGAAAATAAAGTTCAGCCTATCTCTTTTATGGCTATTTGTGTTGGGGTTTATGCTTTTTATTTTATGTACTCTGAAACAATTTATCAAGATGGATGTTAAGTGTACCTGGTTTATGAAGTTGTTGTAATCAAACTATTTCTCCGCTGCAATAAAAGTTGTTTTAAAATTTTCAAGTACCATTATTTATATCTGTCTTGTTATATTCTGTTTTATACACTAAATACGCTCCATGGAAGTTAATGCATTCCCAGTGACATCAATGGACGTGGGGGTGTTACACGTGGTATCAGAGCTGAAGGTTACTAGACCAGATATGAATTTTGAAAAACTATTTTTCAAAAAGCATTTTATAAAGAAATACTTTCAAAAGTATGTTTTAAGGAAAGTATTTTCAAGAGAAAAGTTTGTTTTAAAAACATAACCCCCAAGAGCCATATATCTTTCTTTCGAATTCTTCGTTTCGAATCTCTTCATATTCTTTTCAGCATGTCTAGAATTCCCGAGATACCCGAGGGGATACCGATACCAGGATGGTTTAGAAGGTATCTGGAAGCTAGGGCCAATGTCGCAGGCCCAGCAAATGCTCCTCCTCCTCCTCCCCGTGTTGATACTTTTGCAAAGATATGCAAAGATTTTAGAGCAATGGGCGGGAAATATTTTCACAGATCAGAGACGTTTGCTGAAGCTCGAAATTGGCTTAAGGAGGTGGAAGATCTATTTGGTATTTTCGAAGTAGAAGATGGAAGGAAGGTCCAATTGGCTGCTTGGTTAATGAAAGACGAAGCCTCTTTTTGGTGGGAGGTCACGAACGGAGAGCGTCCGGTCGGGACATGGATGGATTTCAAGCGTAGGTTCGAAATGAAGTTTCCTTCACGAGCAGAAGAGAATTAATATATGGAAAGATTCTTGGCGTTGAAGCAAGGGGATTTATCAGTAAAGGAGTACGTCAACAAGTTCAATCAGTTGGCGAGATTTTCCTTGGAATTGGTAAACACACCTGAGAAGAAGGCCCTAAGGTTCGTTAAGGGTTTGAATGAGCCACTACATGGGTTAGCTATGACCCACATTCCTATGGGGGTTACCTTTGAGAAATTGGTTGACATGGCGCGTATGCATGAGGAAGAGAAAGGTGCTAATGCTAATAAGGCACCGGAGAAGATAGGGGACCAAAAGAAACCACAACAACAAAACAAGAAAGGCGGGAAGAACAATAATGGCAAAGGAAAGAAGAAGTGCTTTAATTGTGGGACATCAGGCCATCTGAGTAAAGACTGTAGGAAAAAGAAGAAGACTGGCTGTTTCCACTGTGGAGAGGCATGTCATCTAGTTAAGGACTGCCCAAGGAAACAGGGGCAAGGGCAAAGAACTTCTGGAGGGCAGCATCAGGCTCTCACGACACCAGAGCAGGCGAGAGGGCAGATTCAGGCTCTCATGGCACCAGGACAGGAGAGAGGTAGAAACATTTCCATTGAAAGTTTAGTTTTTCTATTTGATCATCCTGTTCGTACTTTGTTTGACTCTGGCGCTTCACACTCATTTGTATCTGCTTCGTTAGTTGAAACACTGCACCTAAATACTACTCTAGTTACGGATCCCATAGTAGTCTCAAATCCTATTGGTGGTTCGGCTCATCTTTCTATGATTTGTCGGGATTTGAGAGTGCCTATCTTGGCGTTGGGTTTGAATGCAACGCCTTTGTTCTTGGCTTCATGGGCTATGGCTTGATTCTAGGTATGGATTGGCTAACTAGATATGGTGCCATCCTAGATTGTGAAAAAAGGGTAGTTAGATTGTTGACTCGTTGTGGAAAGACCCTTGATATTTCTTATGACCCTAGAGGTCCGGTAATGCTTAGCTACCTAGAATCCCTAGACGCATCCAATGATGATTTGAAATCTGTTCGTGTGGTCCGTGAATATAGTGACGTCTTCGATGAAGTTTGAGGTTTACCCCCGAGGCGCGAGATAGACTTTCAAATATATCTAGTAGATAATGCAAAGCCAGATGCATTACCAGTGAGCCACATGGCTCCGAGAGAGAGAAGAGAACTCAGTAAGCGAGTGAAAGAATTGCTTGAGAAGGGGTTCATAAGAAGAAATATTTCGGAGTGAGGTGCTCCAGTCGTTTTTGCTACAAAAGATGATGGTTCACTTAGATTGTGTGTGGACTATAGAGAGCTGAATAAGCTAACAAAGAAGAATAGGCACCCATTGCCGAGGATAGACAATTTATTCTATCAGTTGGTGGGTGCTTCAGTTTTCTCGCAACTGGATTTAGCTATAGGGTTTCATCAGCTAAGGGTGGCTAAAGATAGCATCGATAAGACTGCCTTTAGAACTCCTAACGGTTTCTTTGAGTGGCTCGTCATGCCTTTTAGTTTGGTGAATGCACCCGCATACTTTGTTGACTTAATGAGTAGGGTGTTTAGGGAGTTTCTAAACAAGTTTGTGGTAGTCTTTATAGACGATATTCTGGTTTTCTCTAAAAATGAAGAAGAGCATGCCCTACATCTTAGGGAAGTCTTAGAGACCCTACGAGCGCATCATCTAAAAGCTAAGTTCTCCAAGTGTCATTTTTGGAGAAAAGAAGTGAGTTTCTTAGGACACGTGGTCTCTAAGGAAGGGATAGCTGTGGATCCCGCCAAGGTGGTGGCAATTCAAGATTCGAAAACTCCTAAGAATGCAACAGAAGTAAGAAGCTTTTTAGGGCTGGCTGGCTATTATAGAAAGTTCATTAAGGACTTCGCGAAGATATCAGCCCCTCTCACTCGATTAACGAAGAAGAATTTGACTTTTACTTGGGACGTTGACTTTGACGATGCTTTCCAACGTCTAAAGAGGGCTTTGACGACATCTCCAGTTTTAGTTTTTCCAGACGGGAGTAAGACATTCACAGTATATACTAATGCTTGCGGGACAGGGCTTGGCGCAGTTTTAATGCAAGAGGGAAGGGTGATATGCTATGGTGGAAGACAGTTGAAAGCCCACGAGAAAAAATACCCTACCCACGACTTAGAGTTGGCGGTCATAGTTTTTGCGCTTAAGTCATAGCGTCATTATTTGCTTGGCGAGAGGTTTGAGTTGTATACAGACCATAAGTCGCTAAAGTACTTATTCTCTCAGAAGGACCTAAACTTGAGGCAACAGAGATGGATGGAGTTTTTGGCATCCTACGATTTTGAGATCGCATATACCCCTGACAAGGGTAACGTTGTAGCTGACGCCTTAAGTAGAAAGAAGTTAACTTTAAGTCCTTTGTTCATAGAGCGGCAGAGTTTGGAGTATATATCTTCCTTTGACTTCAGACCCTCTGTCAATTAAGTACCCGGATTATTGGCATCGTTAGATGTGCAACCTACACTTTTGGGTCGAGTTGGAGAGGCACAGCGAAACGACCCACAATTGGTTGAGATAGTAGGCAAGCTTATAGGAGGGGAGTCCTCGAGTCATCTGAATAGATATGCTATAGATGAGAGAGGTTGGCTACGTAGAGATGGATGACTTTGCGTACCACAAGACAAGAGTTTGAAGAAGGCAATTCTTGAAGACTCACATCGCTCTAAGATGACCATACATCCCGGTGGTGATAAGATGTATAGGGATATGTAGCGAGTTTCCTTTTGGGCCGGAATGAAGAAGGACGTGGCCGAGTTCGTTGTTAGATGCTTAGTGTGCCAGCAAGTCAAGGTGAAGCAAAAGAAGCCCGGAGGTTTGCTCCATCCTTTAGAGATTCCGCTTTGGAAATGGGAAAGTGTTTCCATGGATTTTGTAGATGGGTTACCAAGATCAAGGAAGGGTAATACGGGGATTTGGATTATTGTAGACCGACTTACTAAAAGTGCCCATTTTATTCCCGTTAAAAGTAGAAGGACCGCCGCATGGTTAGCATCTGCTTACCTTCCAGAGATAGTCTGTTTGCATGGCATACTCTCTAGCATTGTGAGCGATAGAGATCCCATTTTCACGAGCGAATTTTGGAAAAGCTTACAAGAGGCGGTTGGAACGCAATTATGCTTAAGTACCGCTTATCATCCTCAGCCAGACGGCCAGACCAAGAGAGTAAATCGGATTCTAGAAGACCTTCTAAGGCTATGCATTCTAGACTTTGGAGGAACATGGGAAGAACATCTTCCACTAGTGCAGTTTGCCTATAATAATAGTTTTTAGGCTAGCATTGGCATGGAACCTTTTGAGGCTCTTTATGGACGACCGTGCCGATCACCTACTTGTTGGTGGGAATCCACGGACAAGGTTTTGCTTGGACCTGACATGATTAGGGAGTATTCGGAGAAGATAGACCTGATTCGACGGCGAATGAAGACGGCATAGGACCGACAAAAGTCATATGTTGATAGGAGACGAACCGATCTTGAGTTCGATGTTGGGGACATGGTTTTTGTTAAGGTGTCACCGTTGAGAAACGTAGTCCGCTTTGGATCAGTAGGGAAGTTGGCACCAATGTTCGTAGGACCCTTTCCAATTACAGAGTGGATTGGGCAGATGGCGTATATAGTAAAGTTACCAGAGAAGCTCAGCGGAGTTCATGACGTGTTTCACGTTTCGCATTTGCGTAAGTGTTTGCACGATACGGTGGAAGTAGTAGAGCCGAGCACGCTCAAAGAAGTGGAAGTAGAGCGCAATGCCACGATCAGACGAGCTCCTACACGCATTCTCGGATCGGAGGTCAAAAAGCTTTGCAACAAAGAGGTCAAGTTGGTCAAAGTGCAATGGGGAGATGATTAAAGAGACGCGACTTAGGAGACGGAAGATAAGATGCGTATGCTGTACCCTTTCCTTTTTGAGGGTATGTTTTAATTCCTCCTTTTTCTGCCGCTTTGTTGACACTTGTCCTATCTTTTAGTATTATCTTTGTGATGTTTTAATTCCTCCTTTTTGAGGGTATGTTTAATGGATGCAAGTGGTTGCTAGTGGTTGCTCGTGGATGCATGTTCACACACATTAGGCACTAGATCGGCTCAATCACCTTCATGTTGCATATAAATGCGTGTGCATATCTAAATTAATGGATGTATAATGGTTGTGTTATCATATGGATGCTGCATTTTGATGAATGGTTGTGTGCACACATGTAGAAATAATATGTATCGATAGGATTCTTTCGCATACATAATGGACGCATGGCACTATCATGATTTGCATTAAGAAGGTCAACTGAATCAGTGGACCGCCTGATCTTTGCATTAGATAAGGAACATATACACACATTTTTGCATAAGTTCATATAGCATTAGAAATTTCTTTAAGGACAATGGATGCTTGTGGATGATGGTTAAGTAGATGGATGATTGGTTGGTAGGATACATTCTTCTTAACTTAGAGATTTCGGGGACGAAATCCTTTAAGGAGGGGAGAATGTAACACCCCGTAATTTTATAACATTAAAATTCACAAATTAAAGTATACTTAATTTTTAGAAGAAGAATTAAGTGAAATGGGTTGCGCTATTATGTTCGTCTCAAAAGTTTGGGTCAAGATAGACATTTGTTTTGCATAAAACGGATAACTTATGAAGAAGTTATTAACCCTTGAAGTTTGTATGCATATGACAGAAATATATATATATATATATATATATATATATATAAATATTCAAAAAAAAGTTCAAAACAGCGAATCGGGAGGGGGAATAGCCGAACCGCACCATTTTTGGACTCGACCCGAGCCCAGCTGGGTCGACTAGGGGTCGATCCAGGGTGTTTGGCTATCAATCCGTGGCCCGATTCGCCCTAAGGGATGATGTGGCATCTGAGTGGTCCTGATGGTTCTGGTTATCCCTAGGTTAATCCGATGGCTCTTATTAAATTAAACTTCTATACAAACACTCCTAAACCCCTAACCCTAATCACATTAATTCATAACAAGTGCTGCCATGCCGTCAATGGAGAACCTAAAGTAGCCGCCATACACTTTCAACCCTAAAGCAAGATAGAAGCTTGAATCAAAATCAAATCAAATCTAAATAACGATTAGTCTACATCAAAGGCGAGCAAATCAGTTTTAGAATACAGATCCCAGAAAGACAAGACTATTCTTTTTAATTGTGAGTATGATAGCATTCATAAAATAATTAATTAATTTAATTATGATAAGATATAATTGGGATTATGAGAATATGATTTTGAATCATGTGATGTAAATTATATGCATGTTTGTGGTGTTGAATCATATGTTAGTCTTATGCAAGTTGGATCATATGTTAGTTCTTATGTGAATCTTATGCAAGTTGAATCATATATCTTATGCAGGTTTGTGATGATTGGATCATATATTCATGTATGAATCTCATGCTAGTTTGGGTTGTTAAAATATATGTGAGACATGTATATGCATATTGTAACATCCCACCTCCGCTAGGGTCACTCACAAAGGGAATGCACTAGTTTTGGAGGAGTGTTATCGAGGTAAACAAAAACAGAAATATTACAAGACAGAACATAGATAAAACAGCGGAATAATCAAAAGACAAATTTCATTACTTTCAAAAAGAGTCAAAACCTTTTACATCAAATAGCCAAGGTCATTATTTTCCATTACAACAAATTCTGTCTTGCATAAATAAAGAAGCATAACTTAAAACATCAAAACTAGCTTAATTCCCCAAAGGTAGTAGAAATGCAGCCATAGCATTGCTCAAGATCAAACCGTACATGAGCTGAACCGAAAGTAAGCGAAATCCAAGCTAATTGCTAGAGTTTCCTCCCTGAGAACCTGGGGGGGGGGGGGGAACGAAAGGAAAAAGGCGAAAGAAAACAGGTCAGTCACAAAGACTGGTAAGTCCTAGTGACTTTCAGCATAAAAACAGGTAAAGGTAACATGACATGTATAAACTGAAAGTAAACATAAGGATGATGACAAGATGGGCACGATCGATTAAGATAACATGATAAATCGAGTATAAATCAAGTATAGCATCACATATTCAAGGTTCGCTGCATCAACTATTCTAGAATCCCAAACTCATGTCTTATATTAATCATGAAATGATCCCTTGGCCCAATATCATGAAATGACCCATTTTCTAGGTCCGACGAAACGATCCACTAGTCGATCGACTCAATATAAGTTCTAGCTCGTCATGTGTCTATGTCATACGGCCCTATCACAAATGTAGTTACCTGTGCTAGGTCCACCATAGGGTGTATCAAGCCATAGGGTGCCAACCACCGACACGAATCAAACATGCACAGATAAACCTACTGATGCCTAATGCCTGCTTTTTCAACTCCGGACCACGTGCACGACCATAGCCCGCCTGAACCTACACTGGCGCACCAACACAGTCGTCGTTCTGGTCGCTTACAATCAGCCTAGTAATCGTGCCCCAACCTGCCTAGTTCCAGGGTACCATGATACATCTAGTGGGTTACTGCTGAAACAGACTGCGTAACTAGGTTTTCCGTCCAATAGGTTAAGTGTTGTCATTTAAATCCGTGACTTAACCCTTATCAGTCTAGCATGTCAAGTTGGTTAAGTGTTGTCATTCAAGTTTGTGACTTAACCCGCCTACGTGTCATGTCAAATTGGCTAAGTATTGTCGTTCAAGTTCATGACTTAGCCCTACGAATCATGTGTCAAGTTGGTTAAGTGTTGTCTTTCATGTTCATGACTTAACCCTATCATGTGGCATTAATTCATTAATGCACCCAAACCTCTCACATCAGACCTGTTGTTGTAGTCACTGGATATGCCGGGCTGTTCCGGGCAGAATTACACCACAACTCAGTCTGACCTCGGGTTTTCAAGTGCGATATGACCAACTATCCACATTGGATCCTGTTGTTTGCAGTAACTGGATTTGCCGGGCGGTTCCGGGCAGAATTACACTACAAACTCAACCCAACCTCGAGTTGGCCATTTTCAAGTTCATTCTAGTGTCATGTCCATGTTCAAGATTCATGTCAAGTTTTCAAGGCAAGTTTCATGTCAAGTTTCCTATAATTACCAATTTTTCCCAACGTTACCCCGTCTAAATATTAGGCTAACAATCTTAGCCTAATTTTCCATCCGCATGATTTTTGACATATAATATTAGGCTGAAAACTTAGCCTAATTTAACGTACACAAAATTTGCATAAAGAAAATTCATTAACATAAACATGACATAGGTGTAAACTTGGCATTCTCGGCATAGTCAATATGAACACCATAGGTGTGTACTTGCGAAATAATCAACATGAATATCATAGGTGTGAACTTGCAACGTAGACTAAACCAACATACATATATGTGAATTTGCAACATAGACTAAATCAACTTACATATATGTGAACTTGCGAATAAATCACGAACATATGACTAAGTGTGAACTTGAAATATGACATAGGTTTAACATATACACATAAACATGTAGATCTAACATTTGGTAACATATGTGATATGATTTCACAACCTAAAACTTGCATAACATGATAAACTACACAACTTGTCATAACGGGTTATACTCCAAGTTCATATACATATGAATAGACTTATTCATTAATTCCCAACTCAACATGAAAATAAAATAGAACCACAGGCATAGATCAATATCTTTCAATTCCACATATAATATAATAAATATTGTTCTATTATCAATTTATTTCCAAGGCATGACATAACTGAATAAATTGACTAAAACATCGCAGGCATATAGATCTGATAACATTATGAACATAAAAAGGTTTGAATAATAATCTAGGTTCAAGAACATGGATAAATCTAACTTAAATAGAAAAATCCCCAAATCAAGACAAATAAAGAAAATAGGTTTGAATAGAAAATCAAGCTAGATCCAATTTCATAGTCATAATCCTAGGCAATAACCTCATGGTCATGAATCACAGGTGATTAGCCACAATTGTCCTTGTCGTAGTTATAGGCAACAGTCTTATGTTCACAATCATAGGCGTAGGCATAGTCTTATGTTCATAGTCATAGGCATTGGCATAGTCTTATGTTCACCGTCATAGGCATAGGCATAGTCTTATGTTCACGGTCATAGGCATAGGCATAGTCTTATGTCATTAACAATAGTTTCAACGTCATAGGCAATATTCCCAAAATTCAAGATCCAAGATGAACAAGAATAGATATGAATCATACATAGATTAATCCTAATTTATAACATGTCCATATTAAGTTTATAGTTTTTATCTAAAAGTAACTGGAACTTACAGATTGTGGTCAATTTAGATGCAGAAGTCAAGTCTAGAAATTTGTCATTGAATTTCTTAATCGTTGTATCTTGATTTGATTGTAGAAGCAAATCCCCAATTCCTAGCCGTAGTCTTCAAGAAATAATCTTCACGTTTTAATTTAATTTAATTTAGAGGAAGAAGAAGAAGCCATGATCATCAAGAGTTTTTGCAACATAAGGTTAGAGAAGAATGGTGTAAAAAGAGTGAGGTTAGGAGGCTATTTATATAGGATTAGGCAGATGAATCTGGACAGAAAACGAGTCTAAATACATCATAATGCATCTGGTTCAAAAAGTGGGTTCGGGAGGCAGGTCGACCCCCAGGTCGACACTATGGTCGACCTAGTCCCGGGGAGGTCGACACTATGGTCGACCTGGTCTATGGGCAGGAGTTTTCCCGCCCTGTCTGCTGTGGAGTTTGAATTCGAATTTCGAATTCGAATTTCGAGCTGTTTTTTATTCTGAAAATTCGTGAAACTTCTAAAGGTCATATCTCCCTCATACGGACTCCGATTTTCGAAAACTCGGACTCGTTTCCAAGCAGAATTTTGAGACGAACGCAATGACGCAACCTGTTTCCCTTGATTCTTGTTTTAAAAATTGATTCTGCCTTGATTTATAGTTTTAACATAAAATTCGGGTTGTTACATTCTCCCCTCCTTAAAGGATTTCGTCCCCGAAATCTTCAAGTTTAGAAGAATGCATCCTATCATCCAATCAACCATCTACTCAACCATCATCCACAAGCAATCATTGTCCTTAAAAGATTTCTAATGTTGTATGAACATATGCAGAAAGTGTGTGTATATGTTCCTTATCTAATGCAAATGATCAGGCCTGATTGATCCTCTTAATGCAAAATATGTTTTAGTGCCATGAATCCAACATGTACGCAGATAGTCCTAGTCATATAAACACTATATGTGTGCACAAACATCAATCCATATGCAACATTCATATGATAACACATTCAATTTCATCTGTAAACAAGTATAAACACTCATGCATATGCAATATGAAAATATGTCTGAGCCGATCTAGTGCCTAATGTGTGTTATGCAACCACTTGCAACCATTTGCAAACATCAACCATAACATGTTTCAAGCACATGTTTACATCCAAAAGGGTTCTACCTAAGGTTCTCAAGATAGGATTGAGAAGATAAGCAAGATAAAACAAAGCATCTAGGAGAAGAAGTTAAAGATGTACCCCCAGAAGGTCCTGCCTGCGGGGCTTGCCCTTGCTTCTTAGGGCAGTTCTTGCTGATATGTCCTGTATCACCACACTGAAAGCATGCTCCCATCTTCATCTTCTTCTTTCTAGAATCCTGGACTATATGCCCCTCGATACCACAGAAGTTTCATTTCCTCTTATCACGTGACTTGTTATTATTGTTGTTGTTGTCCTCGCCTCCCTTCTGGAAGTCTTTCTTCTCGTTCTGAGACTCATTCGCCTTAACTTCTTTCTTATCACTCATACCTTTCCTATGTAACATGTTAACAAGCCTCACAGAAACTATCTCCATCGTATGGAAAACCCTCTATGAAGCTAGAAAGAAGATTAGCCGCAGGTAAAAACTACTACGACTACAGATGGAGAAAAGAAAGGAAAAGAGATTTAAACGAGGAACCAAAGGATAGTGCTAATTGATTTTGGGGAATAGCCTTTAAATAAAACAAGACTTTTCTTGAAAAAATGCTTCTTTGTAAACGGTTTTGAAAATAGTTTTAGAAGGTTTTCTAAAAACTTTGGCCCAGTCTGGTAACCTTCTGCTCTGATACCAAGTGTAACACCCCACCTCCGCCAGGGTCACTCACAAAGGGAATGCACTAGTTTTGGAGGAGCGTTATCGAGGTAAACAAACACAGAAATATTACAAGATAGAACATAGATAAATCAGCGGAAGAATCAAAAAATAAATTTCATTACTTTCAAAAAGAGTCAAAACCTTTTACATCAAATAGTCAAGGTCATTATTTTCCATTACAACAAATTCTGTCTTGCATAAATAAAAAAGCATAACTGGTGTAACACCCCGTGTATTCTATAGCTGTGAAATTAACAAATTAAAGTATAATTAATTCGAAATCAAAGAACTAAGGGAAACAGGTTGCGCCATTGCGTTTTTCTTGAAATTCTGCTTGAGATAGAGTCTGAGTTTGCGTAAATTGGACTCCGTATGAAAAAGATATCCTTAAATTAAAAATTGCAGCAAAACATGAAAAAAAGAGGAATGAGAAAAGAATAATGTTTAGCATTGTTCTAACTTTTGTAAGCAAAAGACTTAGTAGCTCATTTGGTTGGAACACATGACTTGCATACAAGAGGTACAGAGTTCGATCTCCGCCAGCGCCTTATTTTTGTTTTAGGGGAATGGCTTAAAATAGCCTAGTGTGAATGCAGTTCAAAAAGTGGTTTAGTGTGAAAATGGGTAATTGGGAAGATAGATAAAAAGAAAAAAAAAAGAAATACATATATATATATATATACATATACGTATACATACATATATATATATGACATGTACGTATCATGAGGCGTATGTTGCGCATTTTTGCCTGCCAAGAATTGTTTTTTTATAAGTGGCCTTCTCTAATTGGATTCATGACAAATTAAAGGAAAGAAATATTTAACATATTCGTACATATGTGCATTTATGTCATAAACATACAAATTAAATAAAAATGTGTGGATGCAAGCAGTGAAAAGAAAGGTTTATGCATAATATTTGTATGCTGTAAATGGGGATTTTCAAAGAGGAAGAATATGAATAGGTTAGACTTAATTTTCTATTAATAGGAATGTCATTTATAAACCTGCAATTGACATCAATGTGGCACTGAATAAGAAAAATATGGTATGTGATATTATTTTGTGAACATAACATGCAAGCATATTAATATGACGAATATTTATCTGGCATTTAATTTAAAGATATGTCAATAGGGCATTGATTTGAAAACATGCTATTAACATTTATCTGTACATGTTAATTTGAGAAATATATAAATATGTTGAGAAATATATAAATATGCTAATTTACAATGAAAAGGATACATTAATATTGTCATTCATGTTAATTGACATGTATATATGAATAATTAATGTATACGGTAAAAGGAAAGATGTATCTATTAAATACGTATTTATGTTTGATGGATTGGCAATAAATAATAAATGTTGATAATGTACATTAAGGAAGTAATTATGGCATAAGTGTGTTAGGAATTATTTATATATAGAATTTGTCCTAAATGAGAAATGTGTACATTGTAGGAAATATATATATATATATGCTAAAACATGGAATTGCATGTAATTGGAATAGTAATTATGCCATAATTTAAAATGGGAGTAATTTACAGTCCTTAATTGTGAACATAATTGGCCTCTTTTGAAATTGATGGCCTTGATTTACCCTAGCATCATCGGACGGCTCAAATTAACTTGCAACTCTATAAAAAGGACCCTAGACTCTACCTAGGTTTCTTGCACAATTCTCTAGCCTCCATTGCTCTCTTCTTCTAATAAAAAAATAAAAATGGCGTCTCTGCTCTGCTGGAATTAAAACTAGAAGATAATCAACATCAGCCTAAGCAACTCAATTCAAACTAGAGGTTAAAGTTCTGCAAAGATTCTACAACAAGTTAAAGTTCTTTCTTTAATCCAATCAAGGCAAGTACAGTTATTCTCCGCTATAAACGTTAATTATAATTTTGATATGCATTTAAAACTGAGTTTGAGGTTGTATATATATTCTCTTCTGTTGGATCTGTTTTCTGTGACTGTTCTGTATTCCTTTCTTCTTTTCTGTTTCTATAGCCAGGCTACCACGAGCCTGTGCCCAATCTCATAAAGAGATTAACGTATGAACGCAAAATTTGGGACAATTAATGAATGATGCGAAATTTGACAAGACTGAATTGAATGTATGACTTGAGGTCTGAAGCATAAAATATATTGGACATGTGACTTGGGATTGGATGCATAAATTTGACTATGAACATATAATTTATGCATGTTGTATGCATAGTTATGTTGTAATTTAGATCGGTAATTAATTAGAAAATAAGCATATAAACTAGTTTTAGACCTATGCATATTCTGTGATAAAAGAAGAAGAGGAACCACTGTAAGATTACATATGATTTGAGACTTTGGACAAAATGCATATAAAAGTCAAGATTGGATTTTTAGAAGATATGATTTAAAGATTTAGATTTTTGGGTATAGTTTGCATAATGATTCATGACTTAAAAAGAAGAAGATATGGAAGCTTAGGTGTAAAAGATTTGCATTAATTAGGATATCTATTATTGTGATTATACCTAAATAGGGATTTTTGGATATATGGCATGCATTGAAATTAATGGTTATATTTGGTATAATTTATATGTGAATCTGCTGTAAGATGATAGTTTAACAAAAATTGGAACATATGTTATATGGCAAATTATGTCCATATTCTGTGCTATGTAACTTTATGCAAACATGGAGTATATGTTGTGAATCATGACAATTATGTAAGCATATGAATTTAGGCCAATTTATGATTAGGCAAGGCATGTAAATAAAACCTTTAGAAATATTAAATTTGCTAAATATGCTAATTTGTCAAGTTGCCTAAACTGCTAGTTTTGTTATATTGCCTAGACTGCTAATTAGATTGAAATGCCTAATTTGTTAAATTTGTCGGTTGAAATGCCTAACCTGTTATATGCCAAAATCTGCTAAGTTGCTAAATCTGTTAAGTCATATAAAATCTGTTATCTGCTATGTTGATATAATCATCCTGTTATTGATATAATCTGAATTGGCATATATATATTGGGCGTGCGCATAAACGGTAAATTATTAATTAATTGGCCGCAAAGATAAACATGGCTAACTCGAGGTTAGAATGAGTTTGCGGCGTAAATCTGCCCGGAACCGCCCGGCACATCCAGTGGCCGCAAACAATAGGTTCTAATGTGAGAAGTTAGTCATAGCATGCGTAAGACACGAGGTTAGGTCTGGCTTGTGGCAGAAGTCTGCCCGGAACCGCCCGGCATATCCAGCGGCCACAAGCCACCGACCTAATGTGAGAGGTCTGTGCATTAATAATTAATTAATGCAAATCTAAGATAAGAATGACGTCTAAAACGTATTGGGGAAAAATAGGGTTAAACCAAAGGGATTAATAAATGTAGTAAAACTCGTCCATGAATCTGTAGGCCCAATACAAAGTTAGACAAATCTGAAAAATCTGTACATCTGACCTGTTAGTCTGAAAACTTGTTAACTTAATTTGTGAATTAGTAAACCCGAATTCTGTATGTCTGAACTTGTAAACAAGTTAATCTGAAATCTGTTAGTCTGGGGACACAAGGTTAGGAGGGGAAATTACTTGTGTCATCTGTTGTTTGGGACCCATATTAGTCAGTAACCCTTTCTGGTATCAAAACTTTGACCCAACAGTAGGTAGGGTCCGGGCACGCTTACTGAACTAATTATAAGTGGTTCATTCTGATAATGGCGAGGGGTGTTGATGGTGCGTTCCAACCGGGTCATGTGCGTGCATGGATCCCGGTCTGCCTCTGAGGATTTAAGACACCGTGACATCTGTAAATAGGTCTGTGCCAATTGGTTGTCACTTTAGGGAGTGATACACCCTGCTGTGGGGCCGACACAGGATATTTATGTATTAGGGAGCCGATCGCTTGGGGTAGGGTTTTAGGGTACGCTTAGTTCTGTCTGTTTCTGTTGGTACCGTCTGTTTCTGTTGGGTGGTAACACCTGTCTGTTTCTGTGTGGTACCGTCTGTTCGGGTGGTAAAGGCCCATTACTAGTGTACACCTAATTCCACATTCTGTTTCCATAGGGATAAATATGTTTCTTCTTCTGTCTGTTTCTGATCGGGTAGTAAAGGCCCATTATTAGCATTATGTTTCTGTTAAAGTATTCTGTACCCGTTCCTGCTTCCATTTAGACATTAGGGTGACACCAAATTCTGTTATACTAGTATTAGTGCAGAGAAGTGTAAAACAATAGTTTATATCATTCTGTTTTTCTGTTACATCTGCTACACCTGTTATAGTTATCTCACATCCAGTTTTATGTTCATATCATATTATTATTATCTGTTCATATGCTGAAAGTCACTGGACTTGCCAGACTTTTTGTCTGACCCTTGTTGTTTTCGCCTCCTTTCTTCCGTTTCCCCCCCAGGTTATCCAAGGAGGGAAATACTTTAGCTTGATCCGGATTTCTCTTTGCTTGAAATGCTTAAAGTATGGCTTGGCTCTGTATAGCTTCCGTTCCATGGGGATCATGATTTTAAACTATGCATTTTGAAGGCTTTTGTACAAGACTGATATTTTGTACTTGAATTCTGAAATTTGAGAGGATGTAACCATATTAATTTATGTTTCCGCTGTAATAAAGTTAAAAATTTTCAAGTACTGTTTTATCTGTCTTGTAAGTTTCTGTTCTGTTTACTAAAATGCTCCACCAAAGTTAAGGCATTCCCTTTGTGAGTGACCTTAACGGAGGTGGGGTGTTACAACTGGAAACATCAAAAGTAGCTTAATTCCCCAAAGGTAGAAGAAATGCAGCCATAGCATAGGTCAAGATCAAACCGTACATGAGCTAAACCGAAAGCAAGCGAAATCCAAGCTAAGTGCTAGAGTTTCCTCCTTGAGAACCTGGGGGGGGAAACGAAAGGAAAAGAGGCGAAAGAAAACGGGTCAGTCATAAAGACTGGTAAGTCCTATAGACTTTCAGCATAAAAACAGGTAAAGGTAACATGACATGTATAAACTAAAAGTAAACATAAGGATGATGACAAGATGGGCAAGATAGACTAAGATAACATGATAAATCAAGTATAAATCAAGTATAGCATCACATATTCAAGGTTCGCTGCATCAACTGTTCTAGAATCACAAACTCATGTCTTATATTAATCATGAAATGACCCCTTGGCCCAATATCATGAAATGACCCATTTTCTAGGTCCGACGAAATGATCCACTAGTCGATCGCGTCCCTATAAGTTCTAGCTCGTCATGTGTCTGTGTCGTACGGCCCTATCACGAATGTAGTCACCTGTGCTAGGTCCACCATAGGGTGTATCAAGCCATAGGGTGCCAACCACCGACACGAATCAAGCATGCACATATAAACCTACTGATGCCCAATGCCTGCTTTTTCAACTCCGGACCACGTGCACGACCATAGCCCGCCTGAACCTACACTGGCGCACCAACACAGCCGTCGTTCTGGTCGCTTACAATCAGCCCAGTAATCGTGCCCCACCCTGCCTAGTTCCAGGGTACCATGATACATCTAGTGGGTTACTGCTGAAACGGACCGTGTAACTAGGGTTTCCATCCAATAGGTTAAGTGTTGTCATTTAAATCCGTGACTTAACCCTTATCAGTCTAGCATGTCAAGTTGGTTAAGTGTTGTCATTCAAGTTCATGACTTAACCCGCCTACATGTCATGTCAAATTGGCTAAGTATTGTCGTTCAAGTTCATGACTTAGCCCTACGAATCATGTGTCAAGTTGGTTAAGTGTTGTCTTTCATGTTCATGACTTAACCCTATCATGTGGCATTAATTCATTAATGCACCCCAACCTCTCACATCAGACCTGTTGTTGTGGTCACTGGATATGCCGGGTCGTTCCGGGCAGAATTACACCACAACTCAGTCTGACCTCGAGTTTTCAAGTGCGATATGACCAACTACCCACATTGGATCCTGTTGTTTGCAGTAACTGGATTTGCCGGGCGGTTCCGGACAGAATTACACTGCAAACTCAACCCAACCTCGAGTTGGCCATTTTCAAGTTCATTCTAGTGTCATGTCCATGTTCAAGATTCATGTCAAGTTCGTGTCAAGTTTTCAAGGCAAGTTTCATGTCAAGTTTCCTATAATTACCAATTTTTCCCAACGTTACCCCGTCTAAATATTAGGCTAACAATCTTAGCCTAATTTTCCGTCCGCATGATTTTTGACATATAATATTAGGCTAAAAACTTAGCCTAATTTAACATACACAAAATTTGCATAAAGAAAATTCATTAACATAAACATGACATAGGTGTAAACTTGGCATTCTCGGCATAGTCAATATGAACACCATAGGTGTGTACTTGCGAAATAATCAACATGAATATCATAGGTGTGAACTTGCAACGTAGACTAAACCAACATACATATATGTGAATTTGCAACATAGACTAAATCAACTTACATATATGTGAACTTGCGAATAAATCACGAACATATGAATAAGTGTGAACTTGAAATATGACACAGGTTTAACATATACACATAAACATGTAGATCTAACATTTGGTCACATATGTGATATGATTTCACAACCTAAAACTTGCATAACATGATAAACTACACAACTTGTCATAACGTGTTATACTCCAAGTTCATATACATATGAATAGACTTATTCATTAATTCCCAATTCAACATGATAATAAAATAGAACCACGGGCATAGATCAATATCATCGAGTCTAAATACATCAGAATGCATTTGGTTCAAAAAGTGGGTTCAGGAGGCAGGTCGACCCCCAGGTCGACACTATGGTCGACCTGGTCCCTGGGAGGTCGACACTATGGTCGACCCCCTGGTCGACCTGGTCTATGGGCAGGAGTTTTCCCGCCTTGCTTGCTGCGGGGTTTAATTCGAATTTTGAATTCGAATTTCGAGCTGTTTTTTATTCTAAAAATTCGTGAAACTTCTAGAGGTCATATCTTCCTCATACGGACTCAGATTTTCGAAAACTCGGACTTGTTTCCAAGCAGAATTTCGAGATGAACGCAATGGCGCAACCCGTTTCCCTTGATTCTTGTTTTAAAAATTAATTCTGCCTTGATTTATAGTTTTAACATGTTATTAAAATTCGGGCTGTTACATATATGCTAGTTTATGTGACATTAACCTTTATGTCTAGATCCATATGCAAGTTTACTTCTTTATGTTTAGACCAATATGCAAGTTTACATCTTTATGTTTAGATCTATATGCAAGTTTACATCCTTATGTTTAGATCTATATGCAAGTTTACATCTTTATGTTTAGATACATATGCAAGTTCACACCTTTATGTTTGGATCTATAGCAGTACATAAGTTATGCATGTTTATGCCCATTACCTATGCTAGTTTTGTATCATATGCTAGTTTGAATGAAATTCATATGCAAGTTATTGGTTATGTAATCTTATGTCATGATCCTTAGATCTATTTTATGTGTTATGTGATGTTGTTTTTCTTTTTATAAGTTAGACTATTTGCGAGTCTAACATATGTCATATGAAAACATACGAATGGCGTGGGGATGATGGGATAATATTGAATATACATAAATTGTGAATTGGCATAAAATGGCCTTAAAAGGCATATAATTAATTTGAGACATTAATTAGCATAATTGGTATTTATGTACATAATTTTAAGAGACAATTATGGATATAAATAAATTTGGAATTTATTGACAAATTTGAATAGGGATATTAATCCAATTTGGGGTTAAATAAAGATGTGTAATAATTAACCACCTAAGACACGAGGTTAGACTCTTTTGTGGTGTAAGACTGCCCGGACCCGCCCGACAAATCCAGCAGCCACTAATGTCAGTCTAATGTGAGAGGTCAAAGGCACGAATTAAATGCGTAACAATTGTAAAGACACGAGGTTAGGCTCGTTTGCGGTATAAGACTGCCTGGACCCGCCCGGCAAATCCAGCAACTGCAAATGTCAGCCTAATGTGGGAGGTCTTTACAAGGTTATGGTTCTAGTGAATTAAGTAACACTTAACCAGATAAACATGTGGTGGGACATGGGGCGTTAAGTGGGTGCCTAGGGTGGCATGTGAAATACGATTAGATGCACTTAACCAAGATTGAAACACGTAAGAAGACATGAATAAGAATGGGGTTAAGTGGGGAAACCTTAGTGGGGACCAAGCATAGGTGGAAGGCTTGTGTTAAGCATGGTGGCCCTTTTCAAACCAGTAACCCATTAAGTATCTTTGTGAGCTCGACCCAAGTCGAGGATGGGACACGCTTACTGGATTTGATTGTAAGAGGTCAAAACGGGTTATCGGTGGCAACGCAAGTCCAACGGGGTCATGTGCGTGCGTGGGCCCGGGCTGGTAGGTAAGACGTTGTTGCATCATGTAGATATAAGCCGTGCATTATTGGTGGTACCGGGTTGCCGCTTTGGGGAGTGATACACCCCACTGTGGGACCAGAACGGGTATCTACGAGTTAGGGAGCCAATCGAATGGGGGTAGTGGGTACAACTAGTGGAGATAGGGGCAGACGGCACCTATGAAGGCAGCTAGGGGTACACGAAACTACCATTATCATTATTAAGTTCTGTAGGTGGGATAAACTTTTAGGGTGACTAGTGGTGGTGCAGTATAGTAATTATCCTATAGTGATTAGGAACGAGATTAACGCCAGAATATTCCTCTTATTTGCTTTGTCATGCCCACTTGTTTCATGGTCATATCTTATCTTACCAGTTTATGCCTTATCCTTGTTACTTTAATAATTTTATTGTTAAAGTTATTATACTCTCCAGACTTTATGTCTGACCCCCTTGTTTTCGCCTCTTTTCTTCCTTTCCCTCCCTCCCCAGTTTCCCAGGGTGGGACTAGTACTAGTGGAGCTTGATCTCAGATTTCTTTCTCTCTCTTTTGGAAGTGCTTGGATTGCTGAAAATAAAGTTCAGCTCATCTCTTTTATGGCTACTTTTGTTGGGGTTTATGCTTTTTATTTTATGTACTCTGAAACAATTTATCAAGATGGATATTAAGTGTACTTGGTTTATGAAGTTGTTGTAATCAAACTATTTCTCCGCTGCAATAAAAGTTGTTTTAAAATTTTGAAGTACCATTATTTATATTTGTCTTGTTATATTCTGTTCTATACACCAAATACGCTCCATGGAAGTTAATGCATTCCCTTTGTGAGTGACATTAATGGACGTGGGGGTGTTACATAATGGTTTTTTCTAGACCTGATGCTTCCTCGCTAATGCATATTCTTGATACTTTAGATTCCTTTCACAGTATGACTGGGTTGAAATTGAACTATACGAAGTTCCACATTTATTTCTCAAGCATTAATGATTCTGTCCGTAAGTCACTCTACAACTTGCTTGGTTTGCAACCGATGGATCATGTTTCAGCTTACCTGGGTTTGCCTCTATGCATGTTCAGAATTACTAAATCTTCCTGCACTGCTTTATTTTCCAAAATTGTTTCTTTTTTGAATTGTTGGGCTAACAAGTTTCTAACGCAGGCTGGTCGTTTGGTTCTTATTAAGAGCATTGGCTTCTCCTTGTCCGTGTATTAGGCAAGAGCTTTTGTACTTCCTAAAAAGCTTCTCTGCATGATTAATTCAGCGTGATTCGCTTTCTTTGGACTGGTCAAATTCACAATCGAAAACCAATTCCATGCTCTTTCACAGCAATGTTTAAACCCAAGTGTTATGGTGGGTTGGGTTTATTTTCCCTGTCACATTGGAACCATGCTGTGATTAGCTTGCTGTTTAACTCGTTCATTGCTCGTAAAGACTGCCTTTGGGTTCATTGGTTTTGGGTGTATAATGTTAGAGCTAATGGGTTTTGATTCATGGATGTCTCAGCTAATGCAAGTTGGTTGTGACGCTGCTTTTTGTTGCTGCGAGGCAAGCTTCTTCAATTGATTCAATATGGCATTAGCTGTACGGGGAGGGTCGGTTTTTAGGACGAACCATGGATTAAGAAAGGAGTTATTTTGTCAAAAATTGTTCCACATGAGTACATTATTCAATCTGGCATTAATAGGAGAGCCTTAGTTTCTTCTTTCATGGCATCAGGAAGAATTTCACTACCTTACACCTCTTACTTTTCCCTGCGTGTTATTTGGGACAGCCACTTTCATTTTGTAGACATGTCAAATCATGATAATATAAGTTGGAATGGATTAGAGCATATAATTAAACATGTATACCAGTTGCTTATGGAGTTTGATTCTATGCCGAAGTGTCTTTGGTTCAAGATAATCTGGAACAAGTATGCTTCTCCAAAAGACAACTTTATGTTTTGGAAAGCCAAGCATGGTGCTTTACTCACTATGCAAAGGCTATCTTCTATGGGAATGCTTATCCCTACAGCATGCCTTTTTTGTGATTCGAGTGATGAAACTGTCGCTCACCTGTTCTTTGAATGCAATGAAATCTTTTACTTTTGGAATAGGTTATTACAATACTTCGGGGTAGCTGATGTTCCCACTTCTTCTCCACTATAGTGGCATGTTATTCTCATTTCTACAAGGTAGAGAAATGATTTGTATACTCTTTTCCTTCTTTGCATTAAAAAGTTTGTCAAGCTGGTTTGGGATGAAAGAAACAACAGAGCCTTCTTGCTCAAAAGGAAAAGACCTGAAGAACTGTGGCATGCACTTAAGTTTGATATCAGGATTGAGCTCTCTGCTTCCTATTATCCTTTTGCCAGTAACTTAGTCGCTGGTTGGCTAGAAATGTTTTCGTAGTTTCTCTTTATATATTTTTTTGGTTTTCCTGTGTGTATGTAGTTTTGTCTGGTCGGTGTGTATCTTTTGTGTTTCGTCTTCTTTTTTAATAAAAGTGGTAGGGGTCCACTCAACCCCGCTTGCCTTGCAAAAAAAAAAAAAAAAACATGTCATTATGCCTTCTAATTTCCTAATAAGAGCTAAAAATGGGATTTCCATTGATCACACATCATACCATAGTTTTCCATACAAGAATCCCAAACTCACTCTTACTTCTCATTTACCTTTATATTCCAATTAGGTATGTTCTAGGCCTTTCCTTGAAAATTTAATCTTCTCTCATTTTAATTAACCACCTTTTCCATTTGACAAGTATAATTTATTAAATCAATATTTATGCGGAACCTCTCTACTTCATTTCCAAAAAAACTATACAAGTTTATTTTTTTTTCCCTTTAATCCTTTTTAATAAAACAATAACCATTTGATAGACAACTTTCTAACCTTAGTTTTCTCCTTCGCATACGTTACCGAATAACCTTTTTAATGTTAACCATTTTCCATTTTTACTTCCTTATTTCTTACTTGAGACTTTCTACTATTACCGCTCAAGTTTATGGTTTACTCATATGCTGAGATAATTTCCCAAAGCTCTACCTAGTGTTTAAGCACGCTACTGGAATTATCCTACTAAACCATTTTAAATTTTTAAAAATGCTATTTTCTCAGAAATCTTTCTCGAAAGTTGTTAGCCTACTTTGCGAACTAGGCAACACAAAGTCGAGATGTCAAGCGTTGAAGAACAATTCTTCTTAAAAAGCATCGGGTCAGATTGGAGGGCTACTATCCAATCGGATCGGAGGGATACTACGCAATTGGATCAGAGGGCTACTTCCAGATCGGGACTGAATAGAGCAAAATGGACAAGAACTCAGGTTCAGCTCAGGCCGGGTCGGATCGGATGCCCCGATCCGAACCCCTTCTGCTCGCTCTTCCGAACCGAACCCAGCATACCATATCGCTTCACCCCACGATCTCCTGGATGTTCGGGGTAGTTACAACCATTTCCTACCCATGATGACCACTAATCTGGTGCGCTGTTGATGAAGGGACTCAACGTCGAGAGTAAAGGTGCCTCGCCTCCTCCAAAGGAGGGTTCGGCGTAGCAATTAGAAGGATCAGCCCCGAAGGAGTTGCCCAAGGGAACGCCTAAAGACTTGGATCCCAGAGAAGATGAGGAACCAGAGGCTAGAAATGCAACTCCTAACGAAGCGACAGTGGATATACCCATTGACGAAGCTGATCCAGCAAGAGTTTGGAAGATTGGATCCCAGTTGGATCCACATCGAGCCAAAGAACTAACTGACTTCCTGAAGGCAAACCTGGATGTGTTCGCCTGGACCCACGCCGACATGTGTGGGATATCGCCATCCATCATGAGTCATTCACTGAATATAAACCCAAAACAACCGCCTGTAAAGCAAAAGAGACGTGTGCTGGGCCCAGAGAGGTCGGCAGCTCTGAAAGAGGAAGTGGAGAAGCTGAAAGAGAACGGATTTATTAGAGATTTGACATATCCCGACTGGATATCGAATCCTGTTTTAGTAAAGAAGTCAAACGGAAAGTGGCGGACATGCATTGATTATTCAGATTTGAACAAAGCTTGCCCGAAAGATAGCTTCCCACTCCAAAGAATTGACCAACGTGTAGATTCGACAGCGGGACACGAACTTCTTTCTTTCATGGACGCATATTCCGGGTACAACCAGATTCCTATGCACGTGCCAGATCAAGAGCACACGAGCTTCATTACAAATTTGGGGTTGTATTGCTATGTGGTCATGCCGTTCGGATTGAAAAACGCTGGAGCTACCTACCAACGCGTGGTGAACAGGATGTTTTATAACCAAATAGGGAAGACTATGGAAGTTTACGTGGATGATATGCTTGTCAAATCGAAACAGTCCTCCAGCCATACACAAGACTTGGCAGAGATGTTTGGTATCCTGCGAAAGTATCAGATGAAGTTAAATCCTTTGAAATGCTCATTTGGAGTGGCATCGGGAAAGTTTCTAGGTTTCATTGTGAGCTCTCGAGGGATTGAAATCAATCCCAGCCAAATAGTAGCGATAAGAGACATTGAAGAACCGAGGAGAATCAAAGATGTCCAAAGTCTTGTAGGGAAAGTAGCCGCGTTGAGTAGATTTATCTCCAAAGCAACGGACAAATGCGTCCCATTTTTTGACTTGATAAAAAGGGGAAAGAAGAATTTCGAATGGACTCCGGACTGTGTTGAGGCCTTTCGAAATTTATTGGAATTACTAGAGAAACCACTGATTTTGTCAAAGCCAGTGGATCATGAAGAGTTATTTGTTTACCTAGCGGTTTCGGCTCACGCTTTTAGCACCGCCTTGGTCCGAGAAGAGGACAAAGTGCAAAGGCCGGTATATTATGTAAGCAAGAAATTGGAAGCTGCAGAACGCAACTACCCAAGGATTGAGAAGCTTGCTTACAGCCTCCTGATTGCTTCCCGAAAACTTCGCCACTATTTCCAAGCTCACCCAATAACCATATACATTGACCAGCCTCTGAGGCAGGTGTTGCAGAGACCTGAAGCATCGGGGCGTTTGATCAAATGGAATATTGAATTAAGTTAGTTTGATTTAAATTTTCAGCCACGGAGAACGATCAGGGGGCAAGCTCTGGCTGACTTTATAGCAGAGTTCACAATTCCAGAGGAGGAAATGATCAATGACAAGGTGGTCAAGTCAGAGGAGGAGTTAAAATTAGATCCATGGAAGCTGTACACAGACGGAGCCAAGAACGACCGAAGGTCCGGAGCTGGAGTCGTCTTAGTTACTCCTGAGGGACGATCGTTATATTATGCGCTACGATTAGAATTTTCAGCAATTAATAACGACTCTGAATATGAAGCCCTGATTGCCGGGCTGAAACTTGCTAAAGAACTTGGAATAAAGACATTGGATATATTTTGCGACTCCAAAATAGTTGTCTGCCAAGTGCGAAAGGAGTTTGTGGCTCTGGGACCTCGACTTATCGCCTACCTCGGGAAAGTGGAGGAGCCATTGAGCAACTTGGAACGGTATAACATAACGCATATCCCAAGAGTCGAAAACCAGAAGGCAGACAGGCTAGCAAAGCTAGCTAGCTCTGACAATCCGGAGGAAACCGAGATGATTCCAATTGAAACGTTGGGATCGCCAAGCTTTGAGTCGATGGAAATTGAATTCTCTTTCGAAGCAGAACCGGAGAAGGAGTCGTGGATGACCCCAATTAAGAATTTCCTTAGAAATGAGATACTCCCGTAAAAGAAGAGTGAGAGGCGGGCCATAGTTCGCAAGGCCACCAGATACATCCTTCATGATGATACTCTTTATAGACAAGGATTTTCTATGCCCCTGTTACAATGTATAGCACACAACGACATCAAGCGTGTACTGAGAGAAGTACACGAAGGTGAGAGTGGAGATCATACAGGAGGTCAGACCTTAGCAAAGAAGGTATTGCAGTATGGATACTTTTGGCCCACAATTAATAAAGATGCAGCTGATTATTCACGACGCTGCGACAAGTGCCAGAGATTCACCAAAATCCCCAGAGCACCACCGACCCAGCTCAAATCGATGGTGAGTCCTTGGCCGTTTGCCATGTGGGGAATTGACATCATCGGAGTTCTACCAATTGCTAAAGGAGGAGCGAAATATGCAATAGTCGCTGTGGACTATTTTACGAAGTGGGTGGAAGCTGAGCCCTTAACCAAAATCACAGCGAGAAAGGTGATAAGTTTCGTGGTTAGAAATATTATATGCCGATTTGGGATCCCAAGGACCATTATAACTGATAACGGAACCCAGTTCGATGGTGCCGAATTCAGAAATTTCTGCCAGAAATATAAGATCGACAAACGGTACACTGCAGTCGCCCATCTACAGTCAAACGGGCAAGTAGAAGCAATAAACAAAGTCATAAAGTCCATCCTCAAGAAGAGATTAGAACGTGTAAAGGCAAAATGGGTGGATGAATTACCCTTAGCTTTGTGGGCATATCGGACAACGTTTAAGACAGCTACCGGTCATACTCCTTTCTCTCTCTCATTTGGTTCAGAAGCGGTAATTCCAGTAGAGATTGAAGTTCCCTCTCACAGGGTAACATATTATGACCCGATGACAAATCGGGCACTCCTACTCGAGTCTCTTGATGAAATCGAAGAAAAAAGGGATGAGGCAGACTTGCGTGCGTCAAGACATCGGCGTCAGATGCCACGCTATTATGAAAAAAAAAGTTCGTTTTAGGACTTTCGAACCGGGAGATTTGGTGCTAAAGCGAGTTTTTCCATCCCTTCCTCACCTCGGTCCAAAGTGGGAAGGACCCTTTGTCATCCAACGGAAACTTGAAACAGGAGCCTTCAAGTTAACGACCGTAGATGGCGAAGAGGTACCTAGAGCTTAGAATGCCCAACACTTGATGCGATATTTGAATTAGGAATGTTGTACTCTTTGCTGTTTTCCTTATGAACTCTGTAAAAAGGCACGACTTGCCTTAGAAAAGTCCGTTGATATGAACAAAGAACTATAAAGTGGATGTAGGCTACGACTTAGCCGAACCACTATAAAAATATCGTGTGTCATTTACTTTCCTGCATTATTTATACCTCAAACTACTATTCCGTTATGATTATGGAATATAAGATGATTTAAAACCTGAAAGTTGAAAACAGCTTATATGCAGGAACCAGCACAACGACTGTTTGTGCAATAAGACATGAAAGAATGGGAAGACGACATTCTTAACTCTAACTCTCAAGAATTGAGAGAGAGTATAAAGGACGGGAAGACGACGTCCTCTGAGGCGTGAAGGTGCACCCAGACAAGAGACCGCCTCAGTGAGAACTCTAACCTGAATATAAGACAGGAGAGTATAAAAAAATGCCAGAAAAAGGACAGGCATCAACGACACAAAAAATGTGACCCCGTCGGAGAATCGGGGACTTTCAGACTGTTTGACTAAATCTTGAATAGTTTTTCAAGACTGACTGGGGCATATATGTACACACATATTTCCCCCCACTATGACTTCATTACACAACTATAGTAGGACATGCATTTTTACATAAGTACAGAACTGATAACTAACAGACATTGCAGGAAACGAATTATTTTTATTTACAAATGACCGAATTTGTACAGGAAAACAGGCAAAAAGAAGGTGCGAGGGCCACACTTGCAGCAACAATTATGGGCCAATCAAATACTAAAAATAAAGTAAGACACTCCATCATTTAGACTTCGAAGCGGGCTTGGACTTTTTAGCAGCCTTCCCCGCATCCCTCGCCTCTTTTTCAGCCTCCGTCAAGATGCGCTTTGACTTTTTCTTCCCTGAAGCTGAAGCGCTGGAATCAGTTGACTTTTTCCCAGAAGGCGGAACGTTGGAATCAAGAGAAGACTTTTTAGCAAGTTCTTCTGTAATAGATCTAGTCGAAAGCTTAACAACTAACCTCGATCCCGCATCCACTACTGCGAGAGGCTTAAGGCTTTCGGGGTCTAAGTCTTCAACTTTAAGCTGCATGCGTTTATCTTGTTCGGCTTTCAGAGCAGCTAAAGTAACATCATCGGCACTTTTCGACTCCCCGACTATAGCCACCTCAGGGTCTTCCTCATGTCCCCTGCTGCCGCCATCATCTTTTAAGGCATCTATCATTTCGTCATCATGAGGAGTATCAGCCTTAGGCAGTTCGGTTCCTTCTCCCGAATCTATGGGGGCAGCCTTGTCTTTTCCCCCTTTAGCCTTCTCCGTAGGTTCTGCTCCAGAGGCAGTTCCCTGGGGCACGTCTGTCTTTTCGGACGGTTCAATACCTACAGAATGAGAAGCAACAATTATCAACTCAGGAGAAAATAATGGGTTCTTCATCGATTGCCCGATTACGTGATGAAAGGTAGAGATAGCTTGACGAATTGAGGTGAAAAGGTAGAGATACCTTCTGACGACTTTTCAGCTGGAGTGACCGCTGTCTCCGACGCCGTTTCGGGTATGGGGGATAAAAGAGATGCCCGAGGGATCCCCGGGTTTTCTGGATCATATCCCTCTACTTCAGAAGTTTCAGAGGCAGTAGAGGAAGAACCAGCCTCAGGAATGTTCTTTTGCTTCGCCTTCCGCCTCTCTTCATCCATAACAACAGCAATAAGGCAGCGTCCTTCGGCGAGGTGTTCTAGTTCATCATCTCGTAGATATTTCTCCATAAGCTTGTCCTCATCAATGGAATCAACCATGAGCTCCTCTTTCTCCCATTCAACGATTTGACTCCATAATTGGACCAAGGTAGATTGATAATCTTCAATCCAAGAGATGTTCCGGCGGCGAATGATGTGCACAAAGAATTCAATCATTAATTCGCCGAAACCATGCATCTCTCCCTCAGCCTCTGACAGTCGCTTGCGGGCCTCTTCAGCGGACTTGATAGCACATTCGACGTTACCCTCCGCTAGGGCAGCCCTGTTCTCCACCTCCACCAGCTTAGAAGCCAAGTCAGCGTTTTTCTTCTCCAATTCAGCATTCTTCCTCGCTAACTCGGCCTTCTCCCACTCAAGGTCAGCGTAAGCAAGTCGCATTTTGGTAGCATCTGACTTGGCATCTTCGGCTTGTTTTTTCAATTCCGAACGCTCTTGGGTATGAGACTCAAGCAAATCATGGTAGCATTTTTGTAGATCCTCAAATTGTTGCTTGAAGCTGGCAGCATCCCGTTGAGCAACAGCAAGTTGAGCCTGTGTATCCTCCAAGTCTTTTCCTAAATTTTTCAAGGCCCTTGCATCGTCTTCTGCGGTTTTTTGCATCGAGTCAGCATTCGTGATTAAAGTTCGGATGATTCTGGAAAGGCTGCGCGAATACTTAAACATCTCTGAATACTGTTTCTCGACCGCGTCTATTTTTGCTTTGGCCTCATCTGCCCACCTCGAAGAAATAGGCTCGAGAGCAGGTAAAAAAATCAAGTTTTCGAAGTAATGTTCAGGAAATTGCTCCTCCAGATACGCCCGCTTAACTGCAGTTTCAGCATCTAGCGGTGGAGGTGCGGGGAGTGTCAGCTCGGTATCCCTGTGCGTGGAGGGATCAATGGCCTCTTCATCCTTTCTAGACCGTTTAGCGGGAACCTTACGCTTGCTTCGTGATTTGGTATCTCTTGGCGGACTCCTCTCCCTACTGCGCTTTTCTTGAGAAGAGGTTGAGTCTTTTGATTGCGGCCTGTCCTCTTCCCGACGACCTTGGTAACCTTTATACCACTCTGGATCTGTCCGGACAGGAGAGCGAGAGCGCGAGGACCGTGAACGATAAGGATCATAGGGCCTTCTATCCTCCCTACTGCGATCATCGCGACGATCATACTCAGTATCGTGGGGCGGATTAGACATGCTGCGGCGGAGTTTCCTGATATCATAATATGATCGGGACATCGTACCTGCACAACAAGACAAATGAAATTCAGGATCAGTATTTTCACAAAAAGAAAAATGCTGTGAATTGTGGTGCTATTGTGTTAAGTGCGTCCTAAGTGGTGTTTTCCCCCCGACAAACCCGAGTCCGAAGCCAGACTAGTACGAGCGGGCTCTTTGGCCTTAGCGGGAGTGGTCTCTTCGGAAGAAGTGAAAACTAAAGGATTCTTCCCAAAATCCTTTGAAGTGTAAATAGTTTCAGGTAAGGGGAGATCCCCCAAACCTGAAATATTGGGTCATCGGTACTAGGGACATCTCCCTCAGAAGCATCAACCGGCAGCTCTTTGGAAGACGTTGACCTTTCCAGAGAAATGGCATCCTCGGGAACAATGTACCCCACGCGGTGCTTTTCGGCCATGTTAGCCAATTCATCATCTTGAGTCGAAGACGGAGAAGGTGAAGTCTGAAGAGGCACTGTAGGAGCTCTCGAACCTTCGCCCGTTTCTGGGATTACGTCCAATGGGGGAATATATACATATGGACCCGTTCCGTGACCAATACTACGGGTAATGGACAGCAACCCATGAAGATGAAGATATTCGTCCTTAAGGACGTCATCAATAGTTAAAAAAATTTGATCACCATTGAGGAGGCGGTGCATCCAATCAAAGAACGCTTGATCTGATATTTGTTTTGGGTTATCAACTGCAAACAAAAAGAAAAACGGATTAATGCGGTGGTTTGGATGTACAGAGTCGAGATTTAGAAAACTAGTGCTTTACTTGATTTTGTCCATCTCCTAGCACACCCTGGCTGTTGCTTTACATAAAACCATTCCAGCCTGGAGTCACCCGCTTTACTACTGAACGGTGCTGGAATTATTTTCCTCTTAGGGACAGACTCGAAGTAACAGAAAGAAGGAGTTTCTCGAGTCCGGTGCTTGAAGTTATAAAAGAAATGAATGTCATCAAAAGTGAGCTCTATGCCTAAAATCTCACGGTACGCTACATATAGGGTGTACAAGTAAGCATAGGAATTGGGATGCAACTGCATGGGGGCAATCCGCATTTGTCTTAGAAAATCGACGACGAAAGGAGAAAATGGAGGAATAGCCCCGACCATGCACATCAATCGAGTGATTGCCATAAATCCCTCCGGAGGGTTGTGAGGACGATCAGCTTTTGATGGCAACAAGGTATCCTGTAACACCCCACGTCCATTAATGTCACTCACAAAGGGAATGCATTAACTTCCATGGAGGTTTTAAGTGAATATAGAACAGAAAAATTACAACAAGACATATAATATGTAGTACTTGAAAAATCTAAAACTTCATTTTATTGCAGCGAAAATTAAACATGTTTATTACATCACAAAACCATTAATCAGAGTCAAGTACATTATCCATCTTCATAAAACAAAATACATAATCCCATTACACAAATAGCCATTAAAGAAGATAACAAGCTGGACTTTACTTCAAGGGTCCAAGCTTTCCAAAGAGAAGAAGCAATCCAATCAAACTCCACTAGAGCTGGGCCCAACCTGAGGACCTGGAGGTGAAAAAAGGATAGAAATGGAGGGGGTCAGACATAAAGTCTGGCGAGTATGACAATTCTAACAATACTATTATCGAAATAACTAGACTAAGACTTAAGCTGGAAGACAAGTAAATGTCTATGAACTATTAGGTATGGAATGAACAGATAAAGATAACGTGAAGGATAACGTTAAAGGCATACCTAATTACTATCGAATAATTACTACACTGCACCGCACATTACTACACTGCACCGCACCAGTCACCCTAAAGGTTGATCCCACTTGCTTCACACAGAAACATATAAATAGCCTTACGTACCCCTAGCTGACTACATAGGTGTCGTCTGCCCCTACCTCCACTAGGTGTACCCCACTACCCACTTTCGATCGGCTCCCTACTCGTAGATACCCGTGCTGGCCCCACAGTGGGGTGTATCACTCCCCTAAAGTGGCAACCCGATACAACTGAGAATGCACGGCTTATACCTACACGATGCAACAACGTCTTACCTACCAGCCCGGGTCCACACACGCATATGAAACCCATTGGACTTGCGTTACCACCGCTCCCCGTTTTGGCCTCTTAGAGTCAAGCCCAGTATGCGTGTCCCGTCCTCGACTTGGGTCGAGCCCACAAAGATACGTTTGGGATACTTGTTGAAATGGGCCCCCACAAGCTACCCACCTAAGCTTGTCAACAATAGTATATCCCACTTAACCCTCTTAGTCATGTTCATTTACATGTGTGTTTGGTTAAGTCTTACTAATCGTATTTCACATGCCACTAAGGGTACCCACTAGATTCCTCATGCCACCCAAGGCACCTACTTAACCCCCATGTCCCACCTTACATGTTTATCTGGTTAAGTCTTTCTTAATTCATTCAGGCCATAACCTCGTAAAGACCTCTCACATTAGACTGACATTTATGGCAGTTGGATTTGCCGGGCAGGTCCGGGTAGTCTTACACCATAAAAGAGTCTAACCTCGTGTCTTTACAACTGTTATGCTTTAGTTTAGGCCTAGGACCTCTCACATTGGGCTGACATTTGTGACCACTGGATTTGCCGGGCGGGTCCGGGCAGGTTTACGTCACAAACGAGTCCAACCTCGTGTCTTAAGCATTGATTATCACTTATAATATTTTACCCCAGTTTTAATAATTCCCTATCCAAATTATTAATTAAGTCCACTTTTATTGATGTCCATAATTGATTCAATTATGGTCATCCACTCATGGTATGCAAAATCATATCAATTGCACCCCAACATCTTATTATTAAATCCTTAATATTACCCCTACCCCACGTTTATACGTTCGCTTATTCAACGCATAAAATAGGCTAGACTTGAATAGTCTAACACACAGCACAAAGACAAATTAACATATAGACAATAAAATAAATCTAATCATAATAGGGGTGAAACTTGCATAAACTACACATGTTAAGGATCAAAAGGTGTCAACTTGTTAAATGTCACAATTCACATGATATGATCATAGCCCAAATCTATACATAAAATTGCATATGGGGTTTTTAGGCAACATAATGATGGCGTGAACTAGCATAGGGTATCACATATGTCATAGCATAATTCTAGATGTCATAATAGATGTCATGGCATATGTTCATAACTTTTCTAATCAATCTAACTTGCATATGTAACTTGTCATATAGATCAACATAGCCCAAACATGATGATTTAATTAATATGAACTAACTAGTATAGATGGCTTTTTAACATGTATGATTCATCACAACTTAGCCTAGAAACTTTCAACATACATAACATCATCATAGCATGATTTACAACATATAGGATATCATCACCACATAGCATAGGATTAATAACATACATGATAACATATACGACAGTCCACATCATCTACTCATAATCCATTCATGACTTAACCTAATTAAAATGATAATAATCTTGTTAAGACTATCATACTCACAATTTAGAGAAGAAGAGAGAGTTTTGCTTTGCTTTAGGGTTGAGAGAATTAGAATTGAATTAGCTTTTCTTCCTTCTTAGTTGGTGGCGGCTCCATTGATTTCCATGGCGACGGTATGACGGTAACTATTCTATTTTTCTTATGAATTAGGGTGAGAGACTACCTAGGTATTTATAGAGTTAGGATTTATTTTAGACCGTCAGATCAACTCAGCACTAATCCCAGCCAACCAGATTAGGTCAGAAACCCTAATGGGTCATTACTCAATTAAAAACAGGTCAGCCAGAAACCCTAGCCGCCAGACCAGGTCGACACTACAGTCGACCTGGGGGGGGGGGGGAAGCCGACATGGCAGTCGACTAGGAGGGGGGGGAGGTCGACACTAGTGTCGACTCCCCAGTCGACCTGCCTGGGCGGGAATTTTCCCGCCCAGCCCGCTTCTGCACTTTCTGTTTGAATTTTAAATTTTCTGCGAGCTGTTTTGAATTTTCTGAAACTTCCGATGGCCATAACTTCTTCATACGAAGTCCAATTCACGCAAAATCGGACTCTATTTCAACCAGAATTCCGAGATGAACACAATGGCACAACCCGTTTCCCACAATTCTCATGTCTGAGATTAGTTATTCTTTAATTTGTGAATATTAATATTAACAGAATTACGGGGTGTTACATTCTACCCTCCTTAAAGGATTTCGTCCCCGAAATCTTCAAGTCAAGAAGAATGTATATCCTAACATCCAAACAACCATCTACTCAACCATCAAACACAGGCATCCATGGTCCTTATAGACTTCTAATGCTTTCATGTTTAAATGCACAGTGTGTGTATATGTCCCTATCTAATGCAAAATCAAGCGGTCCACTGATTCAGTTGACCTCCTTAATGCAAACCATGATAGTGTCATGCATCCATTATGTGTGCAAAAGTTCCTTAATGCTACATATTATCTCTATATGCGTGCACAATCATCATCCGAATGCAGCATCCATATGATTAAACAATCATCATACATCCATTTTACTAAATATAGCCATTTATATGCAATATGCAGTATGAAGTGACTGAGCCGATCTAGTGCCTAATAGTGTGTGTATATGCGTCCACGAGCAACCACTAGCAAACACTTGCATCCACTTTGAATCCATCATACATAACATGTCTCAAACACATGTTTCAACCATAGGATTATCCTAACTAAAGGTCAAAGATACTAGCGAGAGGATACACTAAAGGTAAGATAAGTACAAGATAAGCGATAAAGGAGAAATTAAAGGACATACCCTCGAAAAGAAAAGGGTATCGTGAACGCATCTTCTCTTCTGTCTCCCAAGTAGCGTTGCTCTCATCATCTCCCCATTGTACTTTGACTAGCCTGACCTCTCTATTTCTCAGCTTCTTAATCTCCAACCCAAGAATGCATGTAGGAGCTTGTCGAATCGTCGCATCATGCTCTATCTCCACCTCTCTAAGCAAACTCGGCTCTACCACCTCCGCGGTCTCGTGCAAGCACTTCCTCAAATGTGATACATGGAATACATCATGTACACCACTAAGTCTCTCCGGCAACTCCACTCTGTACGCCATTTGTCCAATCTTCTCCTTAATAGGTAACGGCCCTACAAACCTTGGTGCTAACTTCCCAACGGACCCAAAGCGAACAACGTTACGTAATGGAGACACTTTGATAAAGACCATGTCCCCAACCTCAAATTCAAGATCCGTCCTCCTCTTATCCGCATATGATTTCTGCCTATCTTGCGCTGCTTTCATCCTCCTTCGAATCAAGTCGATCTTCTCCGAAGTCTCTCTAATCATATCGGGCCCAAGTAAGATCTTATCCATGGATTCCCACCAACATGTAGGTGAACGACAAGGTCGTCCATAAAGAGCTTCGCAAGGTGCCATGCCAATGCTGGGCTGAAAATTGTAATTATATGCGAACTCCACTAACGGAAGATGCTCTTCCCATGTACCCCCAAAGTCTAGGATACATAGCCTCAAAAGGTCCTCTAGGATGCGATTCACCCTCTCGGTCTGGCCGTCCGTCTGAGGATGGTATGCGGTGCTCAAACATAACTGAGTCCCTACCGCCTCTTGTAAGCTTATCCAAAATTCGCTAGTGAAAATAGGATTGCGGTCGCTCACTATGCTAGAAGGAACACCGTGCAAACGAACTATCTCTCGGACGTATACATAAGCTAACCATGGAGCAGTCCTCTTACTCTTCGCGGGAATAAAATGAGCGCTTTTAGTAAGTCTATCTACTATTACCCAAATACCTGTATTACCCTTCCTTGATCGCTGTAATCCATTCAAAAAATCCATTGAGACACTTTCCCACTTCCATAGTGGAACCTCCAATGGGTGAAGTAACCCACCGGGTTTCTTTTGCTCCACTTTTACTTGTTGGCACACCAAGCATCTAGCAACATACTCGGCCACGTCCCTCTTCATACCGGCCCAAAAGAAAACTCGCTTCATGTCTTTGTACATCTTGTCCCCGCCAGGATGAATGGTCATCTTCGAACGATGTGCATCGTCAAGAATAGTCTTCCTTAGGTCATCGTCTTTTGGCACACAAAGTCTACCGTCCCTACGTAACCAACCCTTATCATCTAGGGTATACCTACAGAGATGGCTTGATGACTCCCCTCCTTTGAGCTTTTCTACTAACTCAACCAACTGTGGGTCGTCTCGTTGTGCCTCGCCAATCCATCCCAAAAGCGTAGGTCTGACCTCCAAGGATGCTAGTAGACCGGGTACAAAGTCAACGGAAGGTCTGAGATGAACTCTAAACTTCGCCGCTCAACAAACAAAGGACTTAAGGATAATCTTTTTCTACTTAAGGCATCGGCCACTACGTTACCATTGCTAGGGGTATATGCTATCTCGAAGTCGTAGGATGCTAAGAACTCCATCCACCTTTGCTGCCTTAAGTTCAAGTCCTTCTGAGAGAACAAGTATTTTAAAGATTTGTGGTCAGCGAATAATTCGAATCTCTCGCCAAGAAGATAATGACGCCAAGACTTAAGCGCGAAAACAATAGCGGCCAACTCTAGGTCGTGCGTAGGATAATTTTTCTCATGCGCTCTCAACTGCCTTCCACCATAGGCTATTACCCTACCCTCTTGCATTAAGACTGCGCCTAGTCCGGTCCCACAAGCGTCAGTATAAACAGTAAATGGCTTACTCCCGTCTGGCAATACTAAGACTGGGGCTGAAGTCAAAGCTCTCTTCAAACGTTGGAACGCATCATCGCAATCTACGTCCCATGTAAAAACTAGGTTCTTCTTCGTCAAGCGTGTTAATGGAGCTGATATCTTTGCGAAGTCTTTGATAAAATTCCTATAGTAGCCAGCCAACCCCAAGAAACTTCTCACTTCGGTAGCATTTTTAGGGACCTTCCAATCTTGGATGGCCACCACCTTCGCGGGATCCACAGCTATCCCTTCCTTGGAAACCACGTGCCCTAAGAATCGTACTTCCTTCCTCCAGAAGTGACACTTAGAACTTTAAGGCTATGCACTCGTAGGGTCTCCAACACTTCCCTAAGATGTAGGGCATGCTCTTCTTCATCCTTAGAAAAGATCAAGATGTCGTCTACAAAGACTACCACGAATTTGTTAAGGTACTCCCTAAACACCCTACTCATCAGATCAACAAAGTATGCGGGGGCGTTTGTCAAACCGAAGGGCATCACTAGCCATTCATAGAAACCGTCCGGAGTCCTAAAGGCAGTCTTGTCTATGCTATCCTCAGCCACTCTCAACTGATGGAAACCAGTGGCTAAGTCCAACTGCGAAAACACTGAGGCGCCAACTAACTGATCGAAGAGATCGTCAATCCTCGGCAGTGGGTGTCTATTCTTCTTAGTAAGTTTATTAAGTTCTCTATAGTCCACACAAAGTCTAAGGGACCCATCCGCCTTCGTGGCAAATAATACTGGAGCACCCCACGCCAATATACTTCGTCTTATGAACCCCTTCTCAAGTAACTCCTTCACTTGCTTATCGAGTTCCCTCCTTTCACGAGGAGCCATGTGGCGTACTGGCAAAGATACTGGTTTCGCATTATCCACAAGATATATTTGAAAATCTATCTCCCGCTTCGGAGGTAAGCCCTTCACCTCCTCAGACACATCTGAATACTCTCAGACCACTTTAACAGATCGTAGATTTTCCTCAGACGCGTCAAGCGATTCTAAATAACTTAGCATAACAGAATTTATGGGATTACAAAAGATTTCGAGAGTGTTGCCAAGGCGAGTCACGAGCCTAACTACTCTCCTTTCGCAATCAAGAACGGCCCCATTTCTGGATAACCAATCCATTCCTAAAATTAGCCCATAGCCCGTGAAGCCCAACACATAAGCATCACATCGAAACTCAAAGCTAAGTATAGAAATTTTCAAATCCAAACACATCACGGACAAATGAGCTGAGCCCCCAATTGGATTCGAAACAACTAAGGGATCCTCTACTAAACTGGTGTTTAAGTGCAGTGATTCAACTAATGATGTAGAGATAAACGAATGCGATGCGCCCGAATCAAATAAGGTACGGACATGATGATCAAACAGAAAAACTAAGCTTTCAACAGAAATGGTTCTACCTCGTTCTTGCAGCGGTGGGACCGCGAGAGCCCGAACTTGCCCCCTTGCCTGCCCTGGTGCTATAACAGCCTGCACCTGTCCTCCCGAGGTAGCCCCTGCCCTCTGCCCCTTCCTTGGGCAGTCCTTCACTAAATGTCCCGCATTGCCACTATGAAAACAGCCAGTCTTCTTTTTCTTTCGGCAGTCCTTGCTGAGATGGCCTGGGGTCCCACAATTAAAACATTTATTCTTTCCCTTGCCATTATTGTCTTTACCACCCTTCTTATTTTTCTATTGGGGTTTCTTTTGATCCCCTTTCTTCTAGGATGCCTTATCAGCTTTAGCACTTTTCTCCTCGTGCATGAGCGCCATTTCTACTAGCTTCTCAAAGGTGGCCCCCATAGGGATATGGGTCATGGCCAACCCTTGCAACGGTTCATTCAAGCCATTCACGAACCTTAGAGCCTTCTTCTCCGGCGTGTTCACTAAGTCTAAACTAAACCTTGCTAGCTGATTAAATTTGTTGACATATTCTTTCACTGATGAGCTTCCTTGCTTCAATGTCAAGAACCTTTCAATATATAGATTTTCTTCCGCCCTAGAGAGAAACTTCACCTCGAACCTATGTCTAAAATCTGCCCAAGAGTCAACAGGACGCTCCCCATTAGTGACCTCCCACTAAAACGAGGCCTCTCCCTTCATCAACAAAGCTGCTAAACGAACTTTCCTCCCTTCTTCTACCTCAAAGATTTCTAGCAATTCTTCCACCTCCTTAAGCCAATCTCTAGCTTCCACAAACTTTTCTGACCCTTGAAAGGGTTTTCCACCCATAGCTTTAAATTCCTTGCACGTCTTTGCAAAAGTATCTACGCGAGGAGGAGGAGGAGGAACGGGTGCAACTGGTGGTGGAACATTGGCTGGACCCGCAGCGGCCCTAGCCTCTAACAACCTCCTATACCATCCTGGTATCGCTACACCGTCAGGTAGGTTAAGATCTTCAGCCGTGCTGAAACGAAAAAGGAAAGATTCAAAATGGAGAATTCGAAAGATAAAGATATATGGCTATTTGGGGATTATGTTTTTCATAAAAACTTACTCTTTAAATTTCTCATTAAAACATGTTTTTGAAGACATTTCTTCCAAAAATAACTATTTTTCTAAAGTATTTTTATCTGTTCTGGTAACCTTAAGCTCTGATACCACGTGTAACACCCCACGTCCATTAATGTCACTCACAAAGGGAATGCATTAACTTCCATGGAGGTTTTAAGTGAATATAGAACAGAAAAATTACAACAAGACAGATAATAAGTAGTACTTGAAAAATCTAAAACTTCATTTTATTGCAGCGGAAATTAAACATGTTTATTACATCACAAAACCATTAATCAGAGTCAAGTACATTATCCATCTTCATAAAACAAAATACATAATCCCATTACACAAATAGCCATTAAAGAAGACAACAAGCTGGACTTTACTTCAAGGGTCCAAGCTTTCCAAAGAGATGAAGCAATCCAATCAAACTCCACTAGAGCTGGGCCCAACCTGAGGACCTGGAGGGGAAAAAGGATAGAAATGGAGGGGGTCAGACATAAAGTCTGGCGAGTATGACAATTCTAACAATACTATTATCGAAATAACTAGACTAAGACATAAGCTGGAAGACAAGTAAATGTCTATGAACTATTAGGTATGGAATGAACAGATAAAGATAACGTGAAGGATAACGTTAAAGGCATACCTAATTACTATCGAATAATTACTACACTGCACTGCACATTACTACACTGCACCGCACCAGTCACCCTAAAGGTTGATCCCACTTGCTTCACAGAAACATATAAATAGCCTTACGTACCCCTAGCTGACTACATAGGTGCCGTCTGCCCCTACCTACACTAGGTGTACCCCACTACCCACTTTCGATCGGCTCCCTACTCGTAGATACCCGTGCTGGCCCCGCAGTGGGGTGTATCACTCCCCTAAAGTGGCAACCCGATACAACTGAGAATGCACGGCTTATACCTACACGATGCAACAACGTCTTACCTACCAGCCCAGGTCCACACACGCATATGAAACCCAGAAACCCGTTGGACTTGCGTTGCCATAGCTCCCCGTTTTGGCCTCTTATAGTTAAGCCCAGTATGCGTGTCCCGTACTCGACTTGGGTCGAGCCCACAAAGATACGTTTGGGATACTGGTTGAAATGGGCCCCCACAAGCTACCCACCTAAGCTTGTCAACAATAATATATCCCACTTAACCCTCTTAGTCATGTTCATTTACATGTGTGCTTGGTTAAGTCTTACTAGTCGTATTTCTCATGCCACTAAGGGCACCCACTAGATTCCTCATGCCACCCAAGGCACCTACTTAACCCCCATGTCCCACCTTACATGTTTATCTGGTTAAGTCTTTCTTAATTCATTCAGGCCATAGCCTCGTAAAGACCTCTCACATTAGACTAGCATTTATGGCAGCTGGATTTGCCGGGCGGGTCCGGGCAGTCTTAGACCATAAAAGAGTCTAACCTCGTGTCTTTACAACTATTATGCTTTAGTTTGGGCCTAGGACCTCTCACATTGGGCTGACATTTGTGACCACTGGATTTGCCGGGCGGGTCCGGGTAGGTTTACGTCACAAACGAGTCCAACCTCGTGTCTTAAGCATTGATTATCACTTATAATCTTTTACCCCAGTTTTAATAATTCCCTATCCAAATTATTAATTAAGTCCACTTTTATTGATGTCCATAA
Source organism: Allium sativum (assembly GCA_030737875.1). Lineage (NCBI taxonomy): Eukaryota > Viridiplantae > Streptophyta > Magnoliopsida > Asparagales > Amaryllidaceae > Allium > Allium sativum. The sequence continues at coordinate 621,699,031 of CM060909.1, read as the reverse complement.
TGGACTCAATTATGGTCATCCACTCATGGTATGCAAAATCATATCAATTGCACCCCAACATCTTATTATTAAATCCTTAATATTACCCCTACCCCACGTTTATACGTTCGCTTATTCAACGCATAATATAGGCTAGACTTGAATAGTCTAACACACAGCACAAAGACAAATTAACATATAGACAACCAAATAAATCTAATCATAATAGGGGTGAAACTTGCATAAACTACGCATGTTAAGGATCAAAAGGTGTCAACTTGTTAAATGTCACAATTCACATGATATGATCATAGCCCAAATCTATACATAAACTTGCATATGGGGTTTTTAGGCAACATAATGATGGCGTGAATTAGCATAGGGTATCACATATGTCATAGCATAACTCTAGATGTCATAATAGATGTCATGGCATATGTTCATAACTTTTCTAATCAATCTAACTTGCATATGTAACTTGTCATATAGATCAACATAGCCCAAACATGATGATTTAATTAATATGAACTAACTAGCATAGATGGCTTTTTAACATGTATGATTCATCACAACTTAGCCTAGAAACTTTCAACATACATAACATCATCATAGCATGATTTACAACATATAGGATATCATCACCACATAGCATAGGATTAATAACATACATGATAACATTTACGACAATCCACATCATCTACTCATAATCCATTCATGACTTAACCTAATTAAAATGATAATAATCTTGTTAAGACTATCATACTCACAATTTAGAGAAGAAGAGAGAGTTTTGCTTTGCTTTAGGGTTTAGAGAATTAGAATTGAATTAGCTTTTCTTCCTTCTTAGTTGGTGGCGGCTCCATTGATTTCCATGGCGACGGTATGACGGTAACTATTCTATTTTTCTTATGAATTAGGGTGAGAGACTACCTAGGTATTTATAGAGTTAGGATTTATTTTAGACCATCAGATCAACTCAGCACTAATCCCAGCCAACCAGATTAGGTCAGAAACCCTAATGGGTCATTACTCAATTAAAAACAGGTCAACCAGAAACCCTAGCCGCCAGACCAGGTCGACACCCAGGTCGACACCACAGTCGACCTGGGGGGGGGGGGGGAGTCGACATGGCAGTCGACTGGGGGGGAGGTCGACACTAGTGTCGACTCCCCAGTCGACCTGCCTGAGCGGGAATTTTCCAGCCCAGCCCGCTTCTGCACTTTCTGTTTGAATTTTAAATTTTCTGCGAGCTGTTTTGAATTTTCTGAAACTTCCGATGGCCATAACTTCTTCATACGAAGTCCAATTCACGCAAACTCGGACTCTATTTCAACCAGAATTCCAAGACGAACACAATGGCGCAACCCATTTCCCACAATTCTCACGTCTGAGATTAGTTATTCTTTAATTTTTGAATATTAATATTAACAGAATTACGGGGTGTTACATATCCCCTTTGGGTGTCCCGTACTTCAGGCGTATTCGAATAAGTCTGTCATTGTCGATCGTCGATTCAACAGAATCTTGAGGTGATTCCAGTATGATGGCAGACTCAAACTCGTCAAGAGCTCGATTATGTCCAATCCCTCCTTTCTCTTCACAACCCAGGGAAACTCCACCCTCAGAAGACACATTATCGCTTTCGTGAGTTTCTACCTCGTAGTCTGAGCCTCATCATCCCATTCTGGATCTGAGGAAGAAGATATGTCTTCAAAAGTAATTTTGTTGGATGTCTCTGGGATCTCTTTCTTTTCTGCTAATCTAGATGAACGTCTGGATGTCATGGTCACTAAACTATTGAAGAAGCAATAGCACAAGTTAGAGTAAATTAGCCCGTATCCCCCCGTGCATGTGTATAAACTAAAGTGTGAACAGTGTTTGCAGAAAATGTAAACTTAACGCTCGAAAGTGCGACACAAAATCTTGGCAAAGTAATAATGTTCAAGGCAGTTCTTGATGTTCATTTATGTTTGCAGGGCACTTTCCTAACTGTTCATGAAGTTGGAAGTTATGTCAAGTATTGATTTGGCCAATTAGACAAACTCTTGTGTATTAAGCTGGGGCTGCTTCGAATCGGTTCGGGTATAAATGATTGGATTGGATCGGAGGTAAGGCATTGTTTTGGTCAGAAGTGGGTATCTAATCGGACCGGTTCGGGATTGTGTGTTCGGAGCGGATCGGATGGACTTGAGTCCCAACACCCCTTCTTCCTTGATCCACATTCCGACCCGATCCGGTTAGGTAGACTTCGCCTTCCCTCTTTCAGATTTAACTCCGACCCGATCCGGTACTGAAAACCTCGTATCCTTTTCTTCTCCTACATCCCCCATACTTCTCCACCCGAACCGATCCTCCACGTTTTGTGTCTTCTTCTTCATCCTCAACAACAGTTGGACCAAATTCGATTTCCAAAACTCCATATAGGGATGAGCATATATCCTCTCCATCCTCCCAGCGCCTCGAGGTAGTGGCGGAGCCACCAGCGACGACGACGAGGAAAGAGGTAACCACGGCGTCGAAGCCATGCCATGAATATGCCCAATTTGTTCAAATTAACCACAAAATCTTAATTAAAGGCAGTTACAACGATAAGATTCAGGGTTTCGAGACTACCAATATGTTTATTTCAAGAATCGAAGCGAGAATTTTGGGATTTTTTGAGGATTAGGGTTTCCGTATGTGAATTAGGAAACGAGAATAATAGAAAAGAAAGAAAGAAGAAGGGTGATGGATTTATATATATAATAGCACTGACCCCTTGTATTCCTGCCCCATTTTCCCGCTCGGACCGGAACAAGAGCCCAACAGCGCAGTTTGGCCTGCTAGCCCAATACGAAACAGAGAAAGAGAAGGAGCCATTCGGGTCAAAGCCCGAACCGAACAGAATTTCATATGTCAACTTGGCATTTAAATTGAATTAAAATTCGAAGAGGAAATAAAAGCACAAGAAAAGTCAAAAGGAAAATTACCTGGAAGGATAATCGAATATTAACAAGAGTTCTCCAAGCTGTTTGAAAATAGAGAAAGGGATTTACATACTATGCGAAGTACATATATAAACACCAAAAGATGCAACTCCCTGAAGCAACGTGTCTCTATATGTCAATAGGAACGACTTTTCAACAATTCAACTTCAGGCAGGCACTGTGCAATGACAATCAAAGCATGCTCCGTATCCAACAGAAGCATCCTTTGAGGGGGCAAAATGTTAGCCTACTTTGTGAACTAGGCAACACAATGTCGAGATGTCAAGCGTTGAAGAAATTCTTCTTAAAAAGCATCGGGTCGGATCGGAGGGCTACTACCCAATCGGATCGGAGGGCTACTACGCAATCGGATCGGAGGGCTACTACCAGATCGGGACGGAATAGAACAAAATGGACAAGAAATCAGTTTCAACTCAGGCCGGGTCAGATCGGATGCCCCGATCCGAACCCCTTCTGCTCGCTCTTCCGAACCGAACCCAGCATAGCATATCGCTTCACCCCACGATCTCCTGGATGTTCGGGGTAGTTACAACCATTTCCTACCCATGATGACCACTAATCTGGTGCGCTGTCAACACTGGAATCCATATGAGCCCGAGAACGATGGGATGAGAGCCACGTATCTCCGACCCGAACCGGATTCTGAGTGAATTTCCACCTATAAATACCCCATCAAGAGACATTTGAAGGGATCTTTTTGGTACTCTGAGAGTTCAAACACCTTTGAGAACCGAATTCCAGCATTTCCAAACAATCCAAATCGTCATTTAAAGTATATTTTGAGATAATTGAGTGAATGTATATGAAAAATGAGTGAAATTGAGTGAATATCTCATTGTATTTACATCTATATCATCGAGGAAAGTGATTATAAAGTGGACGTAGGCTTTTCAACGCCGAACCACTATAAATCCTGTGTCTCCATTTTATTTTTTGATCTTATTTTATTTCGATTTTAGTCAATTTGGGTGTTAGAACCACTTTTTGGTCTAACAAAAGTCAAAGATTTTGGGAAATAAGAATTGATTACTTCTATTAAATATTGAAAAATCTATCTTACAACATACATGTCTAATTCATTTATTCGTGCCTTCCCTTTTTTACCTCTGTGTCTAAATCAATAAATATCCAAAAACTTTAAACTTTTAAATTTGGAACTTTCGAACTCTTTTAGAAATCTTTTCCTATATATATTTCTATTTCAAGTTCTCCTAAAAGTTTAACTGTGGGACTAGGTATAAGGTGCTCTCCAAACTCATACTTTTCAAAATTTCTTGCACGAAATAAACTTACTTCCTTACTAATCCTCAAGCAAATTTTCCAAACTATGAGTGGCGTCTAACTCTTATGCTTCCCATGCACACTATATATATCCAAAATCCATCCATTTTCCAAACACAAGGGCTTTTTACCGATCCACAACTTGGACCTACCGTCCATTTTCAAGTATCGACACATAACTTTCCCGTTAATCATCAAATCTATCTTGCACCCCATACCATGGTTAAGCCAAAACTTACTCTTTTAGGACCCTTCATAATCCTAACGTTAGTGTACGAACTCACTACTCGATATTTCACATGTTCAGTTTTCTCAAAAGCGAGTCTCTCTCTTAGATCTTGTTATAAATATAAATATATATATATGTATATATATAATATTTATATTTTTAAAATACAAATACACCACTCACTAACTATATATAGGAATCCTAAACCAAAACTCTAATACCAGATGTAACAACCCTAATTCCAGCGGGTGTGGATTTTTTAGAAATTTTAAATCTGAAATCACTGAAACTCGAGTTAGCTTGTTTAGTATGCTGCAGAAAAGACAGAGATAAAAAATATACCAGAGCTCGATAAAACATCTTACAGTGAAATGGATAAAATATAATAAACAAATATAGCCTTACCGAAATAATGACATTGCTTAACAAGTGTCCAAAGGCAACCAAAGCTCTGTTATAAATCTAACCTACGAGTATGTTATGATGAGGGGGTCAGAACACAAGTTCCGATGAAAGGATAAATTATACATTCTAGAAATAACACTACAAACCATTCGGATGTATTTTCTTAATTATTAGGTTATTTTGGTAAACATCACTCTAGGCTCTGCACACACGTCAGACTAATCTACACCCCGGTAAATCAAACCTAATATAATATATATGTAGTTATGCCCAACATCTCAAGGTACTCCTCACAGTACCCTCTTCGAATGGTCTCCACCGTCGCACCACAGAAGCTTGCACAACCTCCATCCTATGCCAACCCGTGTATGGAAATCTCCATCATTACGCCACATAATCGCACATAACCACCATCGCTATGCCATGTAAGCGTACGGATCCTCTTATCCGAAATCCTCGGTCGAACCACATCCCGACACGGAATAACGCCGTAATGTCTACAATACACCATCATGTGCGTGTATCTTGACCCTCGCACGAATGTACTGCCTACTATAACCCGAGTTCCGTAATAGGGCTGCATCCAATGCATGGAACACCGTCCAGAGCTTCCAATATGTTTATAAGATGGCTTCGTTAGGCCTACATTATAGATATCCACCTATGGTCGGTCTCCTTTCACGGTGGCTATGGCCCCAACCTGGCCCCTCCCTCAACTAATGAAAGATTGCTCTAAGAGTTAATGACGTCCCCCTATCAACCAATCTAACATCCAATTTGGCTTATCCTTCAACATATGTCCCGATAGTGAAAGATCGTTGGTCTATCGGTTTAGCTCTAGTCATTCCATATCCCACTGACTGCCTGATGACAGATATCCATTGATTACTATTCTCAATTTGGTCCTGACCACCTCCTCCAGGAGCAAGGAAAACTGACGAATCACCTAATGCCATCTGCTATAGACTTTCGATTAGCACATCATAGTTGTAGTCAAGGTATACCCTAGATAGTGCAACAGACCTACCTCCGAGCGACGGCTTCATCCGGTTGTTCCTCAGAGGGTCATCTCAGAGTACCTTACCACGTCCCATAGAAGCCTCGTGCTTCCCACTAGTCCCATAGAATAATCAGTTGGACGTGCTCCTCTCGTGTCTCCAGACACCGTAATGATCTACCATATTGGGTTCTACATCTCCATATGTATGGACTGGTCCAAGCGCATCACGCCATCGTTTTATTAGATACGAGATCTAATTGTTTAATCATGCTCTTGCTTTAAATTATCACATTGCTAATTAACTTGATTATTTAAACATTCATTTCCTATTCAAGTTACTGGTTTGTTAGCTTATATTTGGCCGCTTATTTTCCCTAATCAGCCCCACGCTGCCGGAACGGAGCATATCTATGAGCTACTTATTTTCCCTAATCAACTCCATGCAGCCAGAACGGACTTTCATTATTATTATTACATTCATTAAACTTAATATTTACCATTTATAAGTTTACTAATAATAAGCCTCTTTTTCTCATGTAATTTTAATCTCATGTTACACCGTTACCACAGCCGTTGTTGTGGGTTTACTTATTAACTTAGTTCCCCTAACTAAGGTTTATTAATAAGTTCTCATCTTATCTTTTATTATAACCCATTTTATAGTTTCACTTGTCCCTAGGACAAGTCTATCTACTATGTTACATCCCCACTAACTAAAATAGGTTATATTCCCCGTTCATCACATTTTTCCTTATTTTCTTATTATTTAAGCGAACCCCAACTGTTGTTACTTCCTTTTATTTGTCATCTTTGGAATTTCTGTTATTACGGGAAATATTTCACACACTTTGTCAAATTGCTTGGTGGAAATGTACAAAAATCTATTTCCATAATATACATCAATTAAGATATGTACTTGCAAGCTATTCACTTTATTACATCATGTATATATATTTGATTAGTGTGCAATATGACAAAACCCTCTATTTCACACATAAACCCTATTACCTTTCTTTTTCTTGTAGCTACATTTTTTGTAATTTACCGTAATGGTAATTATGGAAATGTATTCTTTTTCCCACATATAAATAACTCAGTCCACTACTAATTCCCTTTTTTTCTGAGTTATATATTATTCCCTGTTTTCTTACCCATTTCCCAATTCCAATTTAATTACGGTAAACTTCTGTTCACAATTAGGCTTACCATTTCCTATTCCATTTTTTTCCACATTTTACTGTAATTCTTCCCAACCCAATCTTTTAATTACATTATAAACAATATAGTTTGGGAATATACACATAATCATCGTTAAACTTACAATATTATTATTATAGTAATTTCTTAAGCCCAAACAGAAAGATATAGGAATGAATTTACACAATAGTAATATTCTTAACGCTTTTAGGAAGTGAATTACATCATAATTACCATAATTTCAACTATTCATTACGTTAAGAATTACAAAGAATTAAATGATAAATATACCATTACCAAAAGGCATGATTTAAATCCACTCACCTGTTAGCTTTCCAATTCCAGAATCTGATTCGGAATTATTAACCATGGTTTCTCCCTAATTTGATTCAACACTGTAATAACCACATATTTACAATTCAGAACCCAAAAGAAAACAAAAGAATTGAATTGGAATTGGATCCATGGAACTTACCTCATACACAAAGGAATTTTGAGCGCCTACAATCCTAAGCTATTAATTTCATTCTCTAATTCTTATTTCTAAAGGCCTAAACTAATTTAATTTGATCCAGAAAAGGGTTGGAGAAGAAATGAAACGGCAGGGCTTCTTTGTGTTCTCAAAACATGAGTTTGACGGCTAGCCAGGACGTTTATTTATAGTCGCTCAAAAGAACCAGATCCATTAAATTCGTGAAAATCATAGTAGAACTGTCACTCGAAGGAAAACCACATCACTTAATCCTAAAACAATCACGCCGCCATACCTACTTTCTGTCTACCTACCATTACCTGGGTCAACACTGGGTCGACCCAGACACCCCTTTGGTTGATGCTAGGTCGACCAAAGCACAAGTATGGATCAACCCATACACGTTTCAAAGAAAAAGTGTACATGCCTTTTAGTACATGATTATTTTTTTACTATTTTCTTCCTTAACGTTCTGATTTAATTCTTTTCCCATTATTTTTCCTTATCCATTTCAAATGCAAAATTAATACTCGCATAAAATTTCTTCCGTTTTAACTTTTTGCTTGTTTGATCCCTTTTTAATTCAGTAAACATTATTTTTAACATGCATTGATTACATTTCAAATGTGCACCATTAATATATTAATATGTTCATATCCATCCAAAATTTAAATGCTACTTAATTAGCGTTATTTCAAACTTCCTTTTATTGCATAGTTTTGTACTATTTATGACACTTGTTTATTTTGTGTGTTTCTTCTGCAATTTATAACTAAATATATTTGTATTAAATATATCTATACGTGTGTTCATACATGTGTCAACCTTCCTATAAATAAATTATTTACTCTTTTTTAATTTCCTCTTTTGTTATTCTGAGTAGCATATGCTATCTTTGATTATCGGTGCTGAATCTGTCTATGTTGGGACATGGCAGGTATGACTTTCCATACTTATGTTCCTTATATTATTACAACTCGAGTAGTATTTTGAGAGTTGTTTATCGCTCACACTAGACTATTGTCTGACTCAAGGTTTTATGTTTCCTCTTATTACCTTAGGTGTTCATCAATGATGCTGGTAAGAAAGGAAGGTGATTGGTATTATTATTGCTTGGAGCTACAGAGGTGGATTTGCAGGAGGTGACATCTTTTCATATTATACCCGTATTATTGTTGCTTATTTCGCCATATTACACCGTGGAGCTTTAATAGTGATATTTATTGTTTGAGGTAGTTTATTAGTGAGTGTATTTATCTATTGTATAAACCCTATTATTATGTATAACTATTTGAGCATGTACGTTGATTATGCGGCTTATATAGTTATCATTGTCTCACATGTTATACTATTATTATATGTTTTCTAATACGCTGTGAGATATACCATAGATTATGTGATTGTGTTATGTGCTTTTATTCTCCTTCTTCTCTTCTTATTCTTTCTTTTCTTTTCCATTTGTTGTCCTTTTTCTTATTACTTTATCTCGAAAACCATTTTACATCGATTGGGTACTTGCGCATATTTGGGTTATATACGTACTGGTGGTGTTTGGCAGTCATCACAATGACATGATTCACAACCTAGCAATCTACATGAATGTACACACTACGAAATGACATGACAACACACGGGAACAACTGCAACAGCTCATGTGCGACTGCACGGACAATCCCCAACTGACAAAGGAATAAAATACCATTGAATAGAAAGGGACAATGGCTGACCAAACAGTGGCCACTTGAGTTGATGGCCAATAGACGTTTATAACCTATGATGCGACTCTAGAGGATAATGACGTGCTGTTGCTATTGCTTTGTGAATTGGTGTTGTTAGAGTTGAGGTCGAGCCTTTGGTCGATTGAACTGGGCTGCTGCGTTATGGAATGGGTCTAGTATTGGTTGTGCAGTGGTAGGAGTCGGTCTGACTGCTCGTTAGGTGGTCAAGTCACCAATGAGGAGAGAGAATATGGTTATGTTGTTCAAAGATGGTTGATTGAGTGGTTGTAGGGAAGATATAGGGGCAAGGAGGTAGAGTCGAGTCTAAGGTGGACATGAAGGAAATGTAGAACTATGGCCGCGAGGAGACTTTAGAGGCAAATAAGTACAATGACGGTGAGGAAGGGTCTATCGAATGGCGGAGCAGTGGTAGGGGCTTGAGTTTTGGGTGGTTGTTGCAACGAGGACGGAGGCCATAAGGTTGCAAAAGGTGTAGTGGGCAGAGGGAAATCAAGACTAGGGAGGTGGATACAGATGCTGAGGTATGAGGCATTGTTGAAGTAGAGAAGTTGATAGGTGAGGGCGTAGGCGAGTCAAAAAAAGAGGTGGGAGGCTGCTAGGTGTGGCACAATCAGGTTTTGAAAAGTTTGGGTTTTTACACACAAAAAAATGGGTTTATATTGGAAGAAGATGAGGAGTAGTATTACTTCCTCAAAAACAAAGGTGAGGATAATAGTGATGCAGTAGTTTTAAGATACCAATTAAATAAAAGATTGAGAACTAACGTGATAAAACATTACGCTCTTTCCATTAACCAGAAATACATATCACAAAGAATTGGACAACTCTTCATTGATTCAAGAAGTTAATTTTATACTTTTAGTTATTACTCTGGTTGTGATTGCTATAGGTAAGCCTAATAAACCGGTACCCTATAAATTAAATTCGGACCGTTCTATCGCCCAAATTAAGTGTCCTAACACACAAAATAAAACATCATTGTGATAAGTGCATCGATAGAAATGAAATAGAACACTAAATACTTAAATTTTATTGTTGGTGAAGAATTTCATTATATTCGCTATGTAGGCTATTGTCAACCAATAATATAAATCAAGTAAAATGAAGCTAAAGAAGTGAAAATTCGACAAAATGATTGTGGACGTTTTGATTATAAAATTTTCAAGAAAAAATCACATAAAATACATATATTTTAAAAACCAATATTTTAGTATTTTATTATCAATTGCAACATGTTAAAATCGAATAAATATTTGTTGTTACTGGTCATTTTAATTTCTTTAATTTATACTAAACACACACAACCTAAACTTTTTAATCCAAATTTAAATTCTTAAGTTTTCTTTTATTTCAAATTTGAGTTTCATCATTTTTTAAATGGTAAATTTATGAGTCATTGTAATCTTCCTCACTTAAAGCTTTTCATTGCCAAAACGAACAGGGCATAAGAATGGAAGATGGACAATAGAAAAACCTATAAAATATAAAAGCATACTCGAAGCTAAAACAATTTAGGATTTAAAGCACGAATAGTATTCTTTGTTTCCTGGATGTATAGGTTGGGTCTTAAGGCTACTTGAACACTAGAGGGGTAAAGTGTATATTTCAAACCTACAAAACTAAATTTATAAATTTAAAACTATACTACTCAAATTGCAAGCAAAAAGAAGTAATAAAGTGAAATGTATTAAAGAAAACAACATCCTGATTTTTAGGTTCAAATTAACCAATCCTATATCTACTCCTACACTCCATCGTGCATAATTTCATTTTAACCACTTGATTTCCACTGGCAATGAGAACATCTTTTACAATATTGATTTCACGGGCTACATAATAGACCCTCTTGATTTTATGGAATACAGGATGTAACGACTTGCATTTCATGTATCGAAGGATCATAAAATATTTTTATTTAATTCCCTAAGGGTCGGATCATTCTCATATTTTAATATGTTGGTTATGGGGATGTGAGACATATCCATAACTTTTATCAATTTTGTTTGTGACCTTTTTGCCCTTGTCAGTTTTGTATAATGAATAACTTTTGACTAGGAGTGAATCAGGTGTTGAGATCAATTTTATTGGAAAGGAAATGATGTTTCCAATTCCATAGAGTGGTCACATTAAAGATTTGGTTTAACGCTTTGGGAGGAATTGTTGTTTTAATGCTACACAATTTCTGGATAGGCTAACTAGTCATTAGTTGACTGATTTTGTGTGGCCCATTAGTGTGTTGGCTAGGTGGCTATAAATAGGGGTAGTGGCAAGGAGAATGGTTTGCTTTCTTCATTTCTTGTTTGGTTGGTGTTTGAGATTCTCCCTTCTCCATTCAAATACATCTCGACTCCATTAATTCTTGAATCTAAGTTAGAATATTGAAGATCTACATCAAGGAAGACAGATCAACATCAAGAGAGAGTAGATTGCATCAAATTGGGAGATTTGAAGATCGTTCTTCGAGGTCCGGATTTGTCTCAGACGCTAGTTTTACGGCCAGCCTCTCGACTACAACAACCAACCCCAACCGGGACGTGTAGGCGTAACAGGCAATGCATCGCCATAGATCACAAGGTGAGAACCGCTATCACGCACAACAGAAACCAGCTAATTTGAAGATTTGGTGAATGATAAGCATCTCCTACACGGATTCAATCGAGTATATGGGTTGTTCGATCTTATTTTCATCATTTCAAGTTGTTTTCACCTAGATCTATATCATGGTAAGTGTGTTTTTATTCGGATCACAATAGGATCTAATCTAGTAACTTATAACGGTAAGTTTAATATGTTAATTCTATGTTTACTCGAGTTTGGATCCATTTGTTGGCTTAATCATTGATCAATCATGATATGTAGATTTCATATGTTGTGGATGGTGTGCTAATGGTATTTAATCATTTTTGATTGTGTTATTTGTTGTTTGATCAAAAAAGTTGGTTTTTCTCGAGTTCGATTGAGATCTACGATGGAATAGGCGTGGTAGTTTGAGGCATGAAGCATATACATGGATTAACACAAAAATCCATGGATCGATAATTTTCTGAAGTTAGAACGAGCTCATTTTAAAAGATGGATCGGGTGAGAGCGTTGTGATGGATCAACAACGTTCCAGAAATGTTGTGCTCTTAATGGATCGGGCTATGCTTCAATTAGTGGATCGAGCAAGGTCAGCACGTGGGAAAACAGCTCATCGGGCAACGAAAAGCATGGGGATCAGGCATGCGCGACATGGATCAGATCATTTGGTTTCGACAATTTTTGGCAAATGCTGCAGAAAAGCATGGATTGGGCATGTTTTTGGAGCATGGATCAGGCAAGAAAAATTGATGGATCGGCCGAGTTCTGGAGGCGGATCTGATGGATCGGGCAATTCTGGACCACTGCGTTTCTGAAGCGCTGTGGAATGATGGATCGGGATTGGGAAATTAGCATGGATCGGCCGAGGAATCTGAAGGGGTGCGCAAGTGGAAAAGTGTGATCGGGCAAGGGGCGCTTCGATGGATTGTGTGATCGGATGGATCGGGCATGGTTGACAAATGACAGGGTTTGTGAAATGCTGTGGAATGAAAAATGAATGCTGTGGAAAGTTATTCATAGCAAAAGGCTAAAATGTTATGAATCAAATATTGACCAAACGATGTATGTTCTTAGTTCGACATTGGTCGTGGCTTTGAAGTGAATTCAAGACGGAATATTTGAAGTGTTGTGAAGTGTTCGTTGAACGTCGAGATGCAACGAATGTGAAGACGAATCAAGATGATTTGAGCTCGTGGATAATGGCTGCTCAAGATGATTTGAGCTTACAGACGGTCTCTAATGACGACTAGTAGAGATATTAAAGGCCAAGGAATTATCGTTGTCGTAGGTTCTAGCAGACTCAAAGCAGGGGTATAATAGGGACTCCTAAAAGACTAGATGATTAGTCGAGTACCCTGGGTATCGTTGAAAGGCCTAGACACGTACCGATGAAAGACGTATGGAGTTTTTGATAGAACCGGGGTTACCATTAGCCCTTGACGGCTGACATGATGATATGGCTAGTCATACGATTGATGTTGATTTCCAAGCAGGATTGGCGGTGATAGTTAGAGTCATGGATTTTGATTGTTTTGCTTGTACTGTCTTGCGTGGACTGTTCGACATTGAAGGAGATATCTCTTCAATGCTTGTCTAATGTTGGTTAGGCCTTCAGGGATTGTATTTAGGGGATGTTGATCACAATTAGGATGGTCTATGCTGGATAACTAGTTGTTATGACTGTTTGTTTCTATTTGATTCATTGTAAAGGCTATCACTGTCGGATATGGAGGAGGCATGTTGGGTTCTTCTCTGTTGATATGATTGGTAGATTAGATGATTAATTAGCCTATTTCTCATATACTTTATTGATGATGTTAGATAGTTGTTTTATCGCTCATTACGACTGTTGTCTGACTCAAGGTTTTATGTTTCCTCTTATTACCTTGGGTTGTTTATCTATTGTGTGGATGGGAAGACTGAGGAGCAGGCAACAAGTAGTTGATCTTGATGAGGACGATACTGCTGAGCGATGTCGAGCAGGAGGCTTACGTATTACTATCTACTATTTGTTGTTTTTCGCTGTTACGCTGATGTATTCTCTGAGTGACCTGTAGTGAGGCAATTTGTATATAATTTGATATTGTACCTAGTTTGATGTTTTGGATAGTTTACGATGATATGAAAGTTTTAATTCTACTTAATTCAACTTCACTATTATTGCATGTTGTATATGTTTTATTATATTTTATCCTTGCGCTGCGAGTTATACGACAGGTCTTGCGTAAATTATCTTACTCTAATGATCGTCCATAGCTGCCTAGCACGTCTTTCAGTGCATTATTCCTCTTGTTAAGTGCAGGAATTATGGGCGGTCGTCACATTTGGTATCCGAGCTTGGTTAATCGATTTTACCCAAAGCTCGAAGATGTAATTACATTTGAAAGATGTATTTGTAGATTTCTGATGGATGTACACTATATATTAGTGTATAGAATAGTAGCGTTTGAACTCCATTTGCAGTTTTTCTCATGTGTGGACTAATCATTCTATTTTTCAAATTTAGAATGAGTCGTCAAATGTCGAGACACATTGCTAGGGAGAAGACTGTTCCTAGAGGGGGTGATGGTGGTATACTAGATTACGCAGTTATGTTCGAGGCCATGATGGCAGCGTCCATGAGGGGGCACCCGCCCATGAGACAATCGCGGTCGATGTAGGAGTTCAAGTGCAAGTACCTAGGGCCGCGTACTTCGCAAAGCTATGAAAAGACTTCACTACTCAAGGAAGGAAGTCGTTCAAGGGAACAGAGCTAACTGTAGAGATTCAAGGATGGCTTAATATTTGCATTCATATATTTGGAGACTTGGGAATTGATGCGACAAAGAGAAAGCTTGCATCGAAACAGTTATAGGGTAGAGCTATGGATTGCTGGAATTCTATCACTCTAGAGACCCCAGAAGATGAGATCACGTGGGATCGGTTCCAAGTCAAGTTTGAGATGAAGTTTATTTCTACCGTTCAGAAGTATGTTCTGTTAAAGACGTCCGTTGAGCTGAAGAAGAATGGTAGGCCAGTGTTAGAGTATGTTTCGTATTTTGAAGCTTCGTTCAGGTATGCCCGTTCATATATTGAAACTTCTTAGTAGAAGAACGAGAAGTTTGTCATGGGCTTGGACAAATATCTTGGGAACCAACTGGTTGGTCATTTGGATGATACTTAAGAGAAAATTGTGGAAAAAGCATTGAGGCACGAGAGTTTGTTTCCCAAGGAAGAGACCGTTGTTTCAGCTAAAGAGGAACCAAAACCAAAACAGGGTGGTAATAACAAAAAGAGGAAGCAACAACAACAGAAAGGAAAAGATGGTCAGAAGAAGCAAAAAAGCAAGGTGACTTGCTACAACTTCTAGCATAAGTGCCATTATTCCAAGGATTATAAGAATCCAAAAGCTTAGAAGAACTGCTACAACTGTGGGAAGCCTGGGCATAACAAGAAGAATTATCCAGAACCAGCTAAGGGAAAGCAGATCAGATTGTGAAGGCATATGCTTTGGAAGCTATGCCATCTTCTTTGGGGGCTCCTACGGTGGAGGACAAGGGGAAGAGTGTCGTCGTTCAAGGTATTCTTTCTGTTAGAGATGTTTCAGTTCGAGTGATGTTTATTACTAGAGCATCGCATTCTTTCATTTGTAATGAGCTTGTGCATCGCTTGGGTTTGGATCCTGAGATTTGTGTTAGATCTTTGGTTGTGACTAATCCAGCTGGGGGTTCGTCCAACTTGTGTATGATTTGTCATGGTCTAGTGTTGTCGAGTCGTGGTTGCTCCTTTGTGTGTGATTGTTTTGTTTAGAACTTTGCTGGGTTTGAGAATATTTTGGGTATGGGCTGGCTCAAGAGGTATGCGGCAAAAGTGGATTGCGAGAAGCACCAGGTGACAGTCGGGAATGTGGAAAGGCGAATGGTTGTGATTCGATGTAAACTCGAAGATGGTGTCTTCGTAAGCTATTTGTATTCGCTTGATATTCCACGGGAAGACTTGTCATCTATGTCGATCGCTAGTGAGTTTGATGATGTATTTGACGAGGACAAAGGGTTGCCGCCACATCGCAAGATTTAGTTCAGGATTGATTTGGTCGATGGTGCTAAATCTATCGTCATGCCTCTTATGCGGATGGCACCTAAGGAACAGTGAGAGTTAGAGGTGCAAGTACGTGATCTTTGGGGGAAAAGATTCATTCAAAGGAATGTGTTCGAATGGGGTGCACGAGTTGTGGTTCCGACCAAGGATGATGGATCTTTGAGATTATGTGTTGACTATAGTGAGCATAATAAGGTGACCAAGAAGAACAAGTATCTATTGCTGAGGATAAATGACTTGTTCCATCAGCTTCACAAGGCCAAAGTGTTTTCTCAGATGGATTTGGCAACATGATTCCACTGATTGAGGGTTGCAAATGATAGTGTGCCAAAGACTGCTTTTAGGACACCATCCGATTTCTTGGATTGGTTGGTGATGCCATTTGGGTTGACTAATGCGCCAACATATTTCATGGATCTTATGAATAGGGTATTCAGAGATTAGTTGAACAAGTTCATGCTTGTGTTCATGGATGATATTCCAGTTTACTCCCGGAATGGGGAAGATCATAAGACGCACTTGCGAGTTATTTTGGAAATCTTGCGAAAGCATCAAATGGAAGCTAAGTTTTCAAAGTGTCACTTCTGAAGGAGCGAAGTGAGGTTCTTAGGCCATGTTGTTTCTGGAAATGGAATAGCGCTGGATCCCACTAAGGTGGCAGCAATCCAGGACTGGGATAGACCTAAGAGTGCGACGAATGTTAGGAGTTTCCTTGGGTTGGCGGGATATTATCGCCGATTTATCAAAGATTTCTCTAAGACAGCTGCACCATTAATAGGGTTGACGAAGGAGAATCAAGTGTTCACATGGGACGCGAAGTGTGAGCAAGCTTTTAGAAACCTAAAAGAGAGACTGATGAGTGCTTCTATTTTGATGATTCCAAGTGGGAGTGACGAAATGGTGGTAGACACCGATGCATGCGATACTGGACTTGGAGCGTTGCTGATGCAGAAAGATAGAGTTGCGGCCTACGCAAGTCGACAGCTGAAGCTGCACGAAAGGAATTATCCAACTCATGATTTGGAGTTGGCAACGATCGTGTTTTCTCTGAAGATGTGGAGACATTACCTGTTGGGAGTTTGATTCAAGATTTTTACGGATCACAAGTCGTTGAAGTTTCTTTTCTCCCAAAAGGATTTGAATCTTCAGCAACAATGGTGGTTAGAGTTTTTGGCATCGTATGATTTTGGTATCAACTATACTCCTGGTAAAGGTTTTACAGTGGTAGATGCGTTTAGTCGAAGACCCACAAGTTTGGGAGCGATGTTTTCGGAATGGAAGCACCTCGAGCACTTGGGAGGGTTTGATTTCAGGCCTCGGTGTGAGTTAGAGCCTGAGATGTTGGCAAGCTTATCGATAAGACCTACTCTTATCGAAAAGATTGGCAAAAGCCAAAAGCGTGATGCAAAGCTTGTCGAGATTATCCAGAAGTTGGAACCAAAAGATAAGGAATTCGAAGTCGATCGAGAGGGTTGGCTCTTAAATAAAGGACGACTGGTTGTTCCTGATATAGATGGATTGAGAGATGAGGTTTTGAGGGAATGTCATCACTGAGAGTTGACGATTCATCTTGGTGGTAACAAGATGTATCAGGACATGAAGCGAGCTTGCTATTGGGAAGGGATGAAGAGGGATGTTGGAAAGTTCATTTCCAAGTGTATGAACTATTATTTAGTGAAAGCTGAACAGAAGAAGCCAAGTGGATTTCTTTAGCCATTGGAATTTCCTACGTAGAAGTGGGAATGGATATCAATGGATTCTATTAATGGACAACCAAGAACCAGGGCAGGAAATGAAGGGATTTTGGGTCATCGTGGATCGTTTGACCAAAAATGCGAGGTTTATTCCTATCAGATTGACTAGGACAGCATCGAAGTTGGTTGAGCTATATATTAAATGGATAGTTCGATTCCATGGTATCCCGAAGAGCACAGTAAGTGATCGAGATCCATTATTCACAAGTGGATTATGGAAGAGTTTGCAAGAGACTTTGGGAACCGAGTTATGTTTGAGTACAGCTTATCATCCTCAGATTGATGGTCAAACCGAGAGGGTTAACAGAGTTTTTAAAGATCTCCTCGGAGCTTGTGTATTGGACTTCGGAGGATCATAGGAAGACCATCTACAATTAGTTGATTTTGCGAACAACAACAGCTACCAGTCGAGCATTGGGATGACACCATGCGAGATGTTGTATCGTAGACCGTGTAATTTTCCGGCATATTGGTTAGAAACTGGAGATAAGTTGATGCTTGGGCCAGAGATGATCAGAGAAACCTTGGATTGTATCGAGATTATTCGACAACAAATGAAGGCAGCCCAAGATCGTAAGAAGAATTATGTTGATAAGCGTCGAAAAGATTTGGAGTTCGACGTTAGTGACATGGTTTTTGTGAAGATTTCATCGTTGAAGCATGTAGTTCGATTCGGAAGTAAAGGAAACTTGGCTCCAAGGTCTGTTGGATCATTTTCGATAGTTGAGCGGATTGGAATGCTCGCGCATAGATTGGATTTACCCGAGAAGACGTCAAATGTGCACAATGATTTCCATATGTTGTTTCTACGGAATTTTGTGCATGATTCGAATGTAGTGGTATCTACGAAATAGTACGAAGGCCTAGAAGTCGAGACCGTAGTTACGAAACCTCGTAACCCACTTCGTGTTATAGGGAATGACATGAAACAGCTTAGGAGGAAGACGGTTAAGCTTGTCAAGGTGTAGTGGAGTGAGCATGGTGACGATTATACATGGGAAACGGAAGAAAGTATGAAGACGATCCATCCAGAACTCTTCATTGGTATGACCCATCAATATCGTGTCACCTTACACCATTGTAACTTGTACTATTTGTTAGAATTTCGTGTGCTAGGATAAGGCTATGGATGCATGGCTTGATGAATGCGAGTTTAGATGGTAGATTGGCTGCTTCTGGATGGTAGACATGCAGAATTATTTTTGGTTGCTTGTGTTTGCTTGGGATTTCGGGTGCGAAATTCCTAAAGGGGGGAGAATGTAATGACCCGCATTTAACGTATTGAAGGATCGTAAAATATTGTTATTTAATTCCCTAAGGGTCGGATCATTCTCATATTTTGATATGTTGGTTGTGGGAATGTGTGACATGTCCATAATTTTTATCAATTTTATTTGTGACCATTTTTTCCCTTATCGGTTTTTTACAATGAATAACCTTTGAATGAGATTGAATCAAGTGCCGAGATCGATTTCATTGGAAATGAAATGATGTTTTAAATTCCATAGAGTGGTCACATTAAATATTTGGTTCACCGGTTTGGGAGGAATTATTGTTTTAATACTACACAATTTATGGACATGCTAACTAGTCATTATTGGGCTTATTTGGTGTGGCCCAATAGTGGACTGGTTAGATGGCTATAAATAGGGGGTATAGGCAAGGAGAATGGTTTACTTTCTTCATTTCTTATTTGGTTGGGGTTTGAGATTCTCCCTACTCCAATCAAATACATCTCCACTCCATTAATCTTAAATCTACGTTAGAAGATTGAAGATCTGCATCAAGGAAGGCTAGATCAACATCAAGAGAGAGTAGATCGCCTCAAATTGGGAGTTTTGAAGATTGTTCCTCGCTGTCCGGATTTGTAGATCATCATTTTAAAGCTAATTTGAAGATGGGGTGAGTGATAAGCATCTCTCAAACAGATCCAATCATGTATATCAGTTGTTTAATCTTATTTTCATCATTTCAAGTTGTTTTCACCTAGATCTATATCATGGTAAGTATGTCATTATTCGGATCACCATAGGATCTAATCTAGCAACTTATAACGGTAAATTTAATATGTTAATTCTATGTTTACTCGAGTTTGGATCCATTTTTTCACTTAATCATTGATCAATCATGATAAGTAGATTTCATATATTGTTGATGGTGTGCTAATGTATTTAATCATTTCTTGATTGTGTTATTTGTTGTTTGATCGGAAAAGTTGGTTTTGTTCAAGTTTGATTTAGATCTATAATGGAATGGTCGTGGTAGTTTGAGCCATGAAGCGTTTATTTGGATCGGTGTTAATTCTGGATGGATCGGCACCCAAATCCATGGATCGATAAGTTTACGATGTTAGATCAGGCTCGGTTTAAAAGATGGATCGGGTGAGAGCATTGTGATGGATCGACAACGTTTCAGAAACACTGTGCTCTTAATGGATCGGGCAACACCTCAAGTAGTGGATCGGGAAAGGTCAGCATGTGGGAAAACAGCTGATCGGGCTAGGAAAAGCATGGGGATCGGACGTGCGCGACTTGGATCAGATCATTTGGGTTCGATAGCGTTTGGAAAACGCTATAGAAAAGCATGGATCAGGCATGTTTTCTTGAGCACGGATCAAGCAAGAAAAATTGATGGATCTGCCGAGTTCTGGAGGCGGATCTGATGGATTGGGAAATTTTGGACCACAACGTTTTTGAAACGCTATGGAATGATGTATCGAGATTGGCAAATTGGCATGGATCAGCTGAGGAATCTAAAGGGGTGGGCACATGGAAAAGTGTGATCGAGCAAGGGGCACTTCGATGGATTGTGTGATCGGATGGATCGGGCATGGCTGGCAAATGACAATGTTTGTGAAACGATGCGAAATAAAAAATGAACGTTGTGGAAAGTTATTCACAGAAGAAGGCTGAAACGTTGTGATCGAATATTGACCAAACGATGTATGCTTTTGGTTCGGCGTTGGTCGTGGCTTCGACTTGAATTCAAGGAGGAATATTCGAAGTGTTGTGAAGTGTTCGTCGATCACCGAAATGCAACGAATATGAAGACGAATCAAGATGATTTGAGCTCGTGGACACTAGAGATATTGAAGGCCGAGGAATTATCATTGTCGTAGGTTCTAGCGGACTCAAAGCAGGGGTATAATAGGGACGCCCAAAAGATTAGATGATTAGTCGAGTACCCTGGGTATCGATGAAAGGCCTAGACACGTATCGATGAAAGACGTATTGAGTTTTTGCAAGAACCGGGGTTACCATCAGGCTTTGACGGATGGCATGATGATATGGCCAGTCATACAATTAATGATGGTTTCCAGGCAGGAATGGCGGTGATAGCCAGAGTCATGGATTTTGATTGTTTTGCTTGTACCGTCTTGCGTGGACTGTTAGACATCGAAGGAGATATATCTTGGATGATTGTCTGATGTTGGTTTAGGACTTCAGGGCTTGAGTTTGGGGGATATTGATCTCGATTAGGATGGTCTACGCTGGATAACTAGCTGTTATGACTATTTGTTTCTATTTGATTAATTGTAAAGGTTATCACTGTCGGATGTGGAGGAGACATGTTGGGTTCTTCTCTGTTGACATGATAGGTAGATTAGATGATTAATCTGCCTATTTCTCATATACTTTATTGATGATGTTAGATAGTTGTTTTATCGCTCATTAAGACAGTTTCCTGACACAAGGTTTTATGTTTCCTATTATTACCTTGGGTTATTCATCCATTGTGTGGATGGGCAGACTTAGTAGCAGGTAACAGGTAGTTGATCTTAATAAGGACGATGTTGCTGAGCGATGACGAGAAGGAGGCTTACGTATTACTAACTATTATTTGTTGTTTTATGCTGTCATGTTAATGTATTCTCTAAGTGACTTGTAGTGAGGCAATTTGTACAGAATTTGATATTATATCCAGTTTGATGTTTTGGGTAGTTTATGATGATATGAAAGTTTTAAATTATGCTCGATTCTACTTCACTATTATTGCCTGTTGTATATGTTATATTATATTTTATCCTTGTGCTGTGAGTTATATGACAGGTCCTGCGTAAATTATCCTACCCTGATGATCGTCCATAGCTGCCTGGCACGTCTTTCAATGCATTATTCTTCCTGTTAAGTGCATGAGTTATGGATGGTTGTTACATAATAACACCTTCTCCTTTTCACAATCAAGAACAAACTATGGTATGTAGTCGTATCTTTAATGCGGGTTCTTACAAATTTTGTACAATGATCCTATAGACCTTCGATGGCAATATATATTTGGATTCTTTGAGGAATATGATGAAATAGGAGAGAGTGATATAAATTATGTAGAATCTCTAATGTCGTGTAGTTTGCAAATCAATGAAAAACTTGAGTGAAATAATATCAATTTTCAAAGGTAATGTAAGACTATATTTCTTATGCAAAAGTAAATAGGAGAAAGAGTAAGAAATTAAAGTGATTATTTACTGGAAAATTCATTTTCTTTGGCCTTTATATTATGGATGAAGAGACATGTATTTTTGTAAAGAGATGGCAGTTAAATCCCTTTTTTTATTTTAAAAAACTTCCTAATGGAACATTTCTCGACAAACTTTAAACCTATATATCGACATATTAATGTTGCAGAGGGATCAACAACATCAATAAGTGTCTTAAATTTAATATTTTCAAATTACCACTTATTTGTGAATCCTTTTGATTCAACTGAAGTCGACGATTGATGCCTTTCAGTTATAATAGTAATGTGGTCATTAGCAAGAGTTTCTAATGTTCAACTAACTACACATCACTTCAATTTCCCCCTTTCCTTTCTTCATTCTTCCTCAACCAGTTTTGTTCTTCCATTGCTCTGGTTATTCTTCATACACAATTTGTATTCTTCCACTGAATCCCTGTTTATCTCTACAAATATCTCCATGATATATCTGTAGTAACTGCACAACTTGGAGATACGCTAGGAGTAAGATTTATATGGTTGTTGTAATCAAAATCAATACTTAGTATTAAAAATCTCCTCATTTTTGATGATGACAATCTTATAAATATCTAAGAGATAAAATATCATACTTTTGAATTTAACTCTTTCCGACACTATGCACACCGCTTGTCATTTTGTCTTATATGTTTATTCAATTTCTCCCTCTTTATCGTCAACAAAATGGGTGAAAAATAATCATTTAATCATAACTAAACAATATGTATAGATTTTTCTTATAGAGATAAGTGTATATATAAATAGAACTTGCAAGGGGAATCAAAACCAGTATAAAGCATAAAATAAATTATTTAAAATAACATAAGTTTTCGAGTTACCAACTTTTTTATGCCAATAATGTAAACTTTTCAACTATATCCAACTCACCATCTTTGTATATAATATTGGTCAACGTCTATTTTTCGTTGGATGAAAAATATGGAATACATGCACTGGTACACTATTTGTCTTAGGTCCTTGAGGTTAAGTCTTGGGAAGCCAAACCCATGAAGAGTTTGAATGCCCTTTCAAAATATAAATATTGGATATATAGACTTTATTAATAAATTATCAATATATTTCTCTTTCTCATTATTATCTAACCTTTTAGGAACCTATAGATCAATAAACTTACAAGATGACTTGAACTTTAATTTCCTTTGTTTTATTTTGTACGTAATACTCGTATTAAATTTTGTACATTGAGTACTATCTTTATTTGATTGGGTTTCGAGTTTCACCCAAGTCCATGTTTATTATTAGTGGGTTTAGATGCAGATGTCAAAATTTTCAAATTATCCTTCCATTTATTAAATTTAAATACCCTTATTAAAGTTAAGAATTATATTGTTCGGAGATGTTATTTTTTCATTCAGATCGGTGATCTCTGACTTCATTGCATGATTTTCTGATTTTGTGGTTTCATTTTCGCTTTTCAATTTTTCAAAACTTTCAAGTATTAAATCCATTCCGCTACTATGTCCATTAAGTATTTCAATTTCATCTTTTACACGTTGTTTTTCTTTACTTAATCTTTCATTAAACATTTTAATTTAACCTTCTCTGCTAAACTATTCTCGTATTCTTACCAATGCATTCTTATCCCTTATATATCATTTAAGGCATAGGTAATTTCTTTATAAAAATTCCATGCCTAGTTATCCTTTCCATGAAGATTATGTTGACAAATTCTTTTTATAAATCACTATCACTTAATGATGTATCAGAATCGGTCCTTGTTGCACTGAAAGCATGTTTCCTATACTTACTGGAAGTGTTTGAAAAGTACTTTGATTTCCTTAGATTTGGACATTATCTTTTTAGATGATCGGGTTTATCACATTTGAAACCCTTAATAACCTTTCCATTTTGGAATTGCAGTTGTTATTTTTCAAAAGTTTGTTTACTCTCCAATGTTAAAAAATTCTTAAAGTTCAGGGTCATGTAATCGATTACACCATCATCATCAATTTCTTGTACTTGATTGTTGTTTATAAGGCTGAGTGTGAATTGTGATTCATTCTTATTTGCTTGACTCTATTTCCTAACCTACAACTTTAATTAAAAGGACATTAGGTTACCAATTAAATCTTATATTTTCATAATACTAATATTATTCGCTTCTTTGAATTCCATAATCTTCAGAACCCATTCACTATAAAGTGAATTCAAGAATTTTCTAATTTGGTCTTTTTAGTAATTTTCTTTATTAAAGATATATTAATGCATGTACTACATCCCAAAATCTAGCAATATATAAAAAATAGATTCATTTTATTTCATTTGAAAAGTTTACTATTGGTTAACATAAATATTTTAGTTTGTTTTATTTTTTTAGTGCCTTCGTATGTAACATGTAATGTCCTCTAAATTTCGTAAGAAGACTTACAAATAGAGAGTCAATTAAATTCATTTTCTAAAGAGAAAAATAAAATATTTATGGCCTTTGAGCTATAAAGTGCTCATGTCTTTTGGTCTATTATCCATTTTAAATATTCAGTTTGGGGATCAATGTACTCAAGTTGGGTAATGTTCTAAATATCTAAACCATTAGACTATGAATAAAATTCCATCCTGCATGCCCAATATGCATAATTACTGCCATCAAATAGAGGAGGTTTAGTGGTAGATTGACCTTATACAAAAGTGCTAGTAAGGTCATTAACTAATTAAAATTTTCAAAAGCTATATTATAAACACTTTGAATAACCTTTCTCTAATGCCAATTATTGAATCAAAGGCTATTTGAACAATAGAAGAGTGAAGTGTATATTATAAATATATAAAACTAATATTATAATTTAAAAACTACATTTACTCAAACTGCATGGAGAAAGAAGTAAGTAATAAAAGGAAATACAGTAAAGAAAGTAAAACTGGGAATTTTATGTTAGTTCCGATTAACAAATCCTACATCCAATTTTGTACTCCATCGTACAGAATTTCACTTTGACTGCTTGCTTTCCACTAGAGAAGGAACACATTTACATTCTTGATTTCATGGGCTACAAAATAGATCCTTTTGATTTCATAGGCTATAAGAACACCTTATCTTTTTCATAAACAATAATAGACTATGGAAAGTAGTCATCTCTTTGATATAAATTCTTATAAATTTGGTACAATGACTGTATAGACCTGCAACAACAACATATATTTGAATTCTTTGATGGATAGGATGAAATCGAAGAAAGAATGATATAAATTCAGTATAAACTCTTTGATATTGTGTGATTTGCAGATCATTAAAGAATTGAAGTGAAATATCATTAATTTGCAAATATAATCAAAGACAATTCTTAGATTTCCTATGCAAAAGTAAGAAAAAGCAAGAGAATGAAGTGATTATTAATTGGAAGTTCATTTTCTAAACCCTTGATATAGTGGTTGAAGAGATATATCTTTTGGTGAAGAGGTGGCTGTTAAATCCCCTTATTTCAATTTAAAAAAACTGTCAACGTAATATATGTTGCCATTGTGATGACCGCCCATAACCCCCGCACTATACAAGAGGAATGATGCACTGAAGGGTGTGCCAGGCAGTCATGGACGATCATCAGAGTAGGTAAACACAAGCGGAACCTGTCGTAAACTCACAGCGCAAGGATAAAATATAATAGAACGTATACAACAGGTAGTAATAGTGAGGCAGAAACACTGGACTTCCATACAACTAGAAAGTAAGATACACAAACTTGAAAATAGTGTTTATACAAAGTTTCCTCACTACATCACTCAGAAAAGCAAACAACGGAAATATAATTATTAGCTAGTAGTAAAACTGGTACGTGAGCCTCCTGCACGCCATCGATCAGCATCGTCGTCCTCACTAAAGCATTACCTGTCACCTGTTACTTAGTGTAACGACCTGCCTTTTCGATCACTCCAAGTCGGTATTTAAACCAACTCGAAATTCTCAAAACGGTGAATCGTTATTAGCTTCTGATGTAGATAAAATAAATCACAAAATCACAGATCACAGAAAGATTACAGTATATCTCACAGCGGAATTTATGTACAAAAGTATCAGAGATTTGAAAACATTTTTCACAGTGGAAGACAAATATATACATGAATTTTTAAATAAAACTTTACACTTTTAGTCGGGCTTGCGCGCGTATGCGTCTTCACATGCCTCTCCAATTTTGCGAGCTGAAAACTCTAAATCTGGAACACTTAGGGCCTGACCCAAGTGTTCCATCCAAAAACACAAAACACCCAAGTCAGGATTAAACTTATTTCAAGTCAGTCATTTCGTAATAAACACATAAATATAGTTAGTTTAATTCTAACAAATTATAGATGATTTGAGTATATTACCCCTGAACTGCCAACGTAAAAATCACGGAACAAAGCAAACAATGCAACATATGGTATGGTTTCATGGGTGAATCAAGTGACCAAGAGAACGAAAATACATGTCGATATGTAGTGGGACATCGTGGTCTGCCTTACATAGCGGGAACAGGGTATTTTATGGTTCAATGCGTATTAAATGGTCATAAAAGTTAGCAACGCCTACATACTAATCAAACAGTTCTAGTAACAGAAATGGACAAACCCTCAAGCATACCTGTTGTTAAACATGCTCAACAAACAAGTTTCCCAATTAAATACTACAATTGGATCACATTGCATTAATCATACATTAAAGTATGTATTTTTAACACATGGCTAATTTAGTGTGGTTCACATCAAAGACTTTTATTGACAGTTGACAATACAAGAATCAAAATTATATACTACTCTAAGTTTATATGAAAATTGTACCGTTCCTTTGTTTGTGAATTCAACTTAAATGTTTTGATAACAAACATTCACATACCTCAAGCATTAAGTTTCTAAATATTTTATATATGTAAAGTAGCAGGTTCACCAATTTGCAAAACATATACTTATGTGTAGAACAAGTGATAAATAGATACTTTAGCTTGTAATCCATTACAAAAAGTTAGCAGTTAAGGATTTATGCAAATGAAAAATAAAACTCCCACTGAATTTTGTAGCCAAAAACGCATGCACTGACGCACATCACCCATGCGTGAAACTCCAAACCCCGCTCTACTTACCCTTTATTCCCATGTTTTAATAGAAAGTAAAGCGAATAATCAAGCTATAGGTTCTGTTCTATTTATTTCAAAAGGAAAAGAAAAAAAATTAACCTTTTGCACACTGTATTTCATGTATGATATTTATTTCTAGTATTCACGCATGATGTCAATCACATAAGAATCAGTTTAACGCCGTGATAACCAGAAGGGAAACCCAAACAAATCAGACTAAAATAATTCGTGAATAGTAGGAATACAACAGTAAACAACCCCAAGTCAATTTATATGAAGTAACAAACTTGTAATAACTTTAATCGTAAGTAAACTTACAATCGATCATGGTAGTGGTCAAAAGAGGAAGAAGCAACGCTGTCGATGGTAGACGCTGACTGTATTGACCTGTGCGGTGCTTGGTTGAAGATCAGGAGACGACGCCTTCAGGTGAAGCAAAGTTGGCTAACGATGGTTTCGGTAGCGGTTTGGCCAAGATCCTTTTTTTTTTAGATTACAGTTTTTAGATCGGGGAAGGTTGAGGAAATTCGTGATAGGCGAAGTGGAGGAGATCGCCGGTGGTTAGTGTAAGCGGTTGCAGAGCTCAGAAGGGGTGGCCATGGGTTAGGGAAAACGATCTTTAGAGGAGCGGCCAATAGCAAAGAAAAGGAAAGGTTTTTTTTTTCTTTAGTGGAGGGAGAACGCTAGAATAAATAGAATGACATCATGGTAAGTGTAAACACCAAATCATCTCAGTACCCTTGGGAATAGGTAAATGTTTGAACTGATATATCATTTTTTATTA
Organism: Allium sativum; assembly: GCA_030737875.1. Lineage (NCBI taxonomy): Eukaryota > Viridiplantae > Streptophyta > Magnoliopsida > Asparagales > Amaryllidaceae > Allium > Allium sativum. Next base: position 621,671,011 of record CM060909.1, on the reverse strand, counting down.
TTATTTAAATATAAGTATACACGTAAGGGAAATGATACAAAGGAGGTGAAGGGAAGCGAGAGGTGCGCGTTAGTGGAAGGGATAGTGGAATGATACAAAGGAAGTGAAAGTGGCTTCACGTTTTAAATATAGAAAGAGATACGCATGCATGGAAATTAGATGGACAGAGTAGTGAATGGACAATTACATTTTCAGTTTCAAAGAACAAGAAATGCAAACATGGATGAAAACGCAAGGCTTTGTTTCATTATGTCTCATAAACATGAATACATAATGCTTAACATTCCAAGGAAGCACGCTTTTATTTATTTGAATGTAAGTTTATGCTTCAACAATAAAAATAAAAGATATGGGACCTAGAATAGGAAATGAGAATGGTACATGTCTAAGGAATGTTAAATGCATGGCAATATCAATGAAAGTTGCAGAGAACAAACGCACATAACAAAATCAAATAGAAAATGAAACGTACATGCATTTGCATGTAAAAAGTGTCCACTTGCATAAACAATAAAACAAATGTATGGCTTACTAAAATAAAATGACATGTTTTGCAGACAAGCCCGGCCCTGGGCATAGGCCAACTAGGTGGCCGCCTAGGGCCTCGGGCTGGAGGAGGTTGGAGGTGGTTGGAGGAGGGCCTCAGCCTGTAGAAGCTATATTTGTATAATATGATTATACCATACTAACAATGGATAGTGTAGTTGAGTGGTAAAGGAAAGGGGCCTCTTGTCGGATGGTGCGAGGCTCAAATCTGGGTTGGCACAGTTTTGTCCTTCACGGTTCCATTTTTTGGCCTAGGGCCTCACCATACTCAGGGCCGGCCCTGTTTGCAGACTTAAAGTGGCTAGAAAAATATGAAAGATCCGAATATGGACACTTCGAACCCAAATGACTTTGTTTCAAAAATGAACTGCACAAGCCTTTTCGCAATTTCAGCGCGAACCAGACACTGAAATTGAAAAAATAAATATATTGTGCTAATCAGCGCAACAAGACGGACACAACGATATATAATTTGCAGTGTCAGAATGCTCCGTTCAAAAAGCGTTTCGGACCCCTTTTAACGTAAAAATGCAGATGGAAAATGGAGGTCAAAGCATCCGATTTTCGCGAAACGGATTTCGTCGTTGGATTACTAACAACGAATAGAATATTTTTCATGTTTGTCCGAACTGATTTCGAAGAGATTTTAAAATCGTTAAAATTTGAACTGTTATGGGCAGCTTTGCACCGGAAAAATACACGACCGACAACATTCAAATTTTTCGACGAAATTTTTAGAGTTGCTATGTCTCACTATATGTATTACCAATTTCAAATTCCCATTACGAGAAATTATAGAATGTTACGAAATTTAAAATATAGATATAATCGAAAACAATATATATAATACAAGTTTACTATTTAAATCAAATTATATGATTACGCCCTTGAACTTTGGCCAAAAATCGATGACCAGAGCTCTAATACCAAATGTAATGCCCGCCCACAACCCCCGCACTAAACAAGAGGAATGATGCGCTGAAGGGTATGCCAGGCAGTCATGGATGATCATCAGAGTAGGTAAACACAAGCGGAACCTGTCGTAAACTCACAGCGCAATGATAAAATATAATAGAACATATACAACAGGTAGTAATAGTGAGGCAGAAACACTGGACTTCCATACAACTAGAAAGTAAGATCCACAAACTTGGAAACAGTGTTTATACAAAGTTGCCTCACTACATCACTAAGAAAAGAAAACAGCGGAAATCCAATTATTAGCTAGTAGTAAAACTGGTACGTGAGCCTCCTGCACGCCACCGATCAGCATCGTCGTCCTGACTAAAGCATTACCTGTCACCTGTTACTTAGTCTTCCCATCTACAACCGGATGAACAGCCCAAGGTAATAAGAGGATACATAAAACCTTGAGTCAGACAACAGCCTTAGTGAGCGATAAAACAACAAACAAACTTCAACAATAAAGTGTATGAGAGGGGATAGATAAACATACTAATCTACCCATAGCACCAGAGAAGACCTCAACCTTATCTTCCCCATATCGGATAGTGATAGCCTTTACAATCCATTCAACCAAAGGAATAACCATTCATACATGGAAACAAGAGCAACCATTCAATCATGCAAAACACACATAACATCCAGATTATATAAGTCTCACACAGAGCAACCAATCATCAACGACTGACTCTGGCTATCACCGCCAATCTTGCTTTGAAACCATCGTTAATCGTATGATGGCCAACCTTGCCATATGTCAAGGGCTAATGGTAACCCCAGTTCTAGCATAAAATCCATATGTCCAACCTTGACAACGTCCAACCTTGACAACTAGGCCTTTCAACGATACCTAAGGTACTCGACCAGCAACCTTCCGGTCTATTGGGTGCTCCCATCGTACCCCTGCTTTGAGCCTATTAGAAATTACGACAACGATGACTTCTCGGCCTTCGCATCTCTAATCATCCAACCTTGACGACATTTCATAGCTCAAGCAACCTTCTCAACCAACCATTATCCACCAACCCACGACCTTTGAGTTGTTACTTCATTCCGTGTTCTACTTCGATCAATGAACACCTTTCAACACTTCGAACCTTCCCACTTGAATTTACTTCGAAGTCACACCATCACCGAGCTAATTACATCACTGCGCTATGGCTAGGATTTGGGGGGTTGCCCCTGAAAAATATTTTTTTCAGACCTTTTCTCCGAAAAATATTTTTTTCAGACCTTTTCTCCAAATCTGAGTCATACCCGAAAAAACGTACTTTTTCAGAAAACGACCCTGTTGGAAATCAACCACAGCGTTTAAAAGCGCTGCTAAAAACATGACCAATCCGCTCCCTTTCAGACCAACCCGATCCAAACTAGGCTGACCCGTTCCAGCGCCCTTCTGGCTTCAAACTCGACCAATCTAACCAACACGACCGACATGATCCAATCACATATATGACCGACCTGATCCAAATATGACGCGGTCCAAATATGACCCGATCCGAATATGACCCGATCCGATCAACTCTTGTCCGATCCAACTTCGTTTCAATCCGACTTCTGGCCGAGTCAACTCCTGGCCGATTCAACCTATGGTCGAGCCAATTTCTGGCCGATTCAGCCTATGGCCGAGCCCATTTTTGCATATTGCAATTCGACTCCGATTTCGACCAAAACTTCGCCAAACGACGAATCCGACGAAACCGACACTACCAAAATCATCAAACACAATCATAAACATATCATAACATTACTAACAACATGAATATGACGATTACCACAAAAATGATGTAAATCTCACCAAAAACCATTAAAATGAACACATGATCAAAATGAGAGATCTAACTAACACCAACATGTAGTATGACATGAAATTAACGAGTAAAACTTGTTAGATTAGATCATAGGGTGATGCATATGAAAATGAACTTGGAATGATGTAAATCTATGGTAAAACATCCCAATTTGACGAGAAACAAGCACAAATACTCATATACTTCATTGCATTCATATGAGAGATGTAAATCACTTACCGATTTGTCAAAATAATCTGAATCGATAGAAATAATATTTCGGACAGCGAGCACGCCGAATCAAACCCCTCGATCCGATGAATTCACCTTTAAAATGATGTAGATCTAGCCTTGGATGGTGTAGATCTTCGATTTCCTCCCTTAGATTTGGATTTTTTAATGGTGGAAAGGTGTAGGAGGAAGAAGGAGATCAAATGCCTTAAAATGAGAGAATGAGAAAAGTAAACCTTTTCCCTCCACTCTCACCCCCTGTTTATAGGATTCCACTAAGGCTTCAAAACCTAAACAACCAACTGAAAAACCTTAAAACAGCGATTTCTCCCAAACCGCTGAGCCAAATCCTTAATGTTACCACTCTAAGGAAAGGCAATCATCAATTCTTTTCCAATGGCACAGGTCTCACCCTCTGATTCGAACTGAATCAAAAGTTATGCCCTGAACAAGCCTGACAGGGGGAAAATGGTCACAAACAAAATCGGTAAAAATTATGGACATGTCTCACATCCCCATAAACAACATATTAAAAATGAGAATGATCCAATCCTCAAAGAATGAAATAAAAATATTTTACGATCTTTCGATACGTAAAATGCGGGCTGTTACATTCTCCCCCCCTTAAGAATTTCGCCCCCGAAATTCAAAACAAACCCAAGTAATCACAACGATTCTACATGACTATCATTCATGAAAAGACAATTCTATCATCCAAACTAACATCCATCAAGCCATGCATATATAGCCTTATCCTAGCACGCGGAATTCTAACAATCAACAACAAGATACAACGATATAACGAAGATGCGATATCAAAGGGTCCTACCGACGAAGAGTTCTAGATGAGTCACTCTCATGCTCTCTTCTGTCTCCCATGTACAATCATCTCCATCCTCACTCCATTGCACCTTGACTAGCTTAACCGTCTTCCTCCTAAGTTGTTTCGTGTCATTCCCCACAACACGAAGTGGCTTACGAGGTCTCGAAACTATGGTCTCTAAGTCTTCGTACTGCTCTGGAGATACCACTATATTCGAATCATGCACGAATTTCCGTAGAAACGACACATGGAACACATTATGCACACTCGACATCTTCTCGGGTAACTCCAATCTATATGCGAGCTTTCCAATTCGCTCGACTATCGGAAATGGTCCAACAAACCTTGGAGCTAACTTTCCTTTCTTACTAAATCTAACCATGTGCTTCAACGGCGAAGCTTTCACGAAAACCATATCGCCCACATCGAATTCCAAGTCCTTACGACGCTTGTCAGCGTAACTCTTATGACGGTCCTGGGCCGCCTTCATTCGTTGCCAAACTGTCTCGATACAATCCGAGGTTTCTCTAATCATCTCAAGTCGAAGTACCAACTTATCTCCGGTTTCTAGCCAACATGCTGAAGAACTGCATGGCCTTCCATACAATGCTTCGTATGGTGCCATCCCAATGCTAGACTGGTAGCTATTATTATATGCAAATTCAACTAGATGTAAATGGTCTTCCCATGATCCTCCGAAGTCTAACACACAAGCCCTCAGGAGATCTTCTAAAACTCAATTGACTCTCTCGGTCTGACCATCAGTTTGGGGATGATATGCCGTACTCAAGCACAATTCGGTTCCCAAAGCTTCTTGTAAACTTTTCCAAAATCCACTCATAAATAATGGATCTCAGTCACTTACTATACTCTTTGGGACACCATGGAATCGAACTATCCATTTCACATAAAGTTCAGCCAATTTCGATGCTGTTCTAGTTGACTTGACCGGAATGAATCTCGCATTTTGGTCAAACGGTCCACGATGACCCAAATCCCCTCATTTCCTGCCCTGATTCTAGGTAGTCCATCGATAAAATCCATTTATACTTGCTCCCACTTCCATGTAGGAACTTCCAATGGCTGAAGCAAACCACTCAGCTTCTTCTGTTCAGCTTTCACCAACTGACAGTTCATACACTTGGAAATGAACTTTCCAATATCTCGCTTCATCCCTTCCTAGTTTTAGACTTTCCTCATGTCCTGATACACCTTATTTCCACCGGGATGAATCGTCAGCTTCGAGTGATGACATTCTCTCAGAACCTCATCCCTCAATCCGTCAATATCCGGAACAACTAACCGCCATTGCTTCCAAAGCCAACCCTCCCGATCGACCTCGAACTCTTTATCTTCTGGTTCCAATTTCTGAATGAACAAGACAAGCTTCGCATCTTTCTTTTGGGTCTCGCCAATCCTTTCGATAAAAGTAGGTTTATCGACAAGCTCGCCAACATTTCAGGTTCCAACTCACACCTTGGCCTGAAATCGAACCTTGCCAAGTACTCGAGGCTCTTCCATTCCGAAAACATTGCTCCCAAACTTGCGTGTCTTCGAATTAACACATCTGCAACTTCGTTACCCTTGCCCGGAGTATAGGCTATGCCAAAATCATATGACGCCAGAAACTCTAACCATCTTTGCTGCCGAAGATTCAAATCCTTTTGGGAGAAAAGATACTTCAATGATTTGTGATCCGTAAACAACTCGAATTGAACTCCCAACAGGTAATGTCTCCACATCTTTAGAGCAAATACAATCGCCGCCAACTCCAAATCATGAGTTGGGTAATTCTTCTCATGCGGCTTTAGCTATCGACTTGCGTAGGCCACAACCTTATCCTTCTGCATTAGTACTACTCCAAGTCCAGTACCACATGCATCGGTATATACCACCATCTCTTCATTCCCACTTGGAATGGTCAACACACATGCACTCGTTAATCTCTCCTTCAGGACTCCGAACGCTTGTTCACACTTTGCATCCCATGTGAATATTTGGTTCTTCTTCGTCAATCCTGTCAATGGTTCAGCTACCTTGGAGAAATCCTTGATAAACCGTCGGTAATATCCTGCCAACCCAAGGAAACTCCAAACATCCGTCGCATTCTTAGGTTGATCCCAGTCCTGGATTGCTGCAACTTTAGCGGGAACCGCTATCCCTTTTCCAGAAACTACATGACCTAAGAACCTCACTTCATCCTTCCAGAAGTGACACTTTGAGAACTTAGCCTTAAGCTGATGCTTCCGCAAGATCTCTAACACAACTCTCAAGTGCGTCTTATGTTCTTTCTCATTTCTGGAGTAAACCAGAATATCGTCCATGAACACAAGCACGAACTTGTTCAACTGATCTCTGAACACCCTACTCATAAGATCCACGAAATATGCTGGCGCGTTAGTCAGCTCGAAAGGCATCACCAACCATTCGAAAAAACCAGATGGTGTCCTAAAAGTAGTCTTTGGCACACTATCCTTAGCCACCCTAAACTTGTGAAATACCATTGCCAAATCCATCTGAGAAAACACTTTGGCTTCGTGAAGCTGATCGAACAAGTCATCAATCCTTGGTAATGGATACTTGTTCTTCTTAGTCACATTGTTCAGCTCACGATAGTCCACACACAATCTTAACGAGCCATCCGCCTTGGTTGCAAATACGACTGGTGCACCCCACTCAGAAACACTCCTCCGAATGAACCCTTTTCCCAAAAGGTCACGAACTTGAACCACTAACTCTCGTTGTTCCCTAGGTGTCGTCCGCCTAAGTGGCATAATGATTGGTCTAGCACCTTCAACCAAATCGATCCTAAACTCAATCTCACGATGTGGTGGCAACCCTTTGACCTCGTCAAAAACATCTACATACTCATTTGCGATCAGCACTGATGACAGGTCTTCTTGTGGAATCCCAAGTGAATATAGATAACTTACGAAGACCCCGTCTTCGCGCTTACATCGAATCAACATCTTTCACCCTTCCACATCCCCGACCCTCACCTCTAGCTTCTCGCAATCCACCCTTACCGCATACCTCTTGTGCCAATCCATGCCCAAGATGATCCCAAACCCAGCGAAGTTAAGAACAAAGCAGTCACACACAAAAGAGCAACCATGACTCGACAACACTAGACCGCGACATATCATGCAAAGATTTGATGAACCCCCAATTGGATTAGTCACTATGAAGGGCCTATCACAAATCTCAGGTTCCAAACCCAAGAGACACCCAAGCTCATTGCAAATGAAGGAATGCGATGCTGTAGTATCGAAAAGCACACGAACTGAAACACCGTTAATTAAAAGAGTACCTTGCACCACGACACCCTTTCCCTTCTCCTCTACAGTAGGACCTTTCGAAGAAGTTGGCACGACTTCCAAAGCATATGCCCTCACAACTTGCTTAACCTTAGCTGATTCCGGACAATCTTTCTTCTCATGCCCAGGCTTCCCACATTTGAAGCACTTCTTCTCAGCTTTGGGATTCTTGCACTCATTAGCAAAATGACCTTTCTGCTGCCAGTTAAAGCAAACCACCATACTCTTGGGCTTCTTTTGACCATATTTTCCTTTTTGTTGTTGCTGCTTCCTCTTCCTATTATTACCACCCTGTTGTGGTTTCTAAGCCTCTTTGGTTGTAGCGACAATATTTGCTTCCTTAGGAAACAAGCTCTCATGACGAATAGCTTTTTCCACAATCTTCTCAAGTGAATGATCAAGATGGTCCACTAACGGCTTTCTGATATAAGCATCCAAACCCAAGACAAATTTCTCGTTCTTCTGATATGGTGTATCAATGTACAAACGAGCATATCTAGACAAAGCTTCGAAATCAGAAATATAGTCAAGCATAGAATGACCACTCGGTTTCAGCTCTACGAACTTCTTGAATAGAGCAGATTTTTGAGCTGTGGAGATAAACTTTGCTTCAAACATAGCTTGGAATAGCTCCCATGAAATTTCTTCCTTTGGAGTCCCGAGTGTAACAGAATTCCACCATTCCTTGGCCCTGTCCTGCAGTTGCCTTGATGCAAGCTTTCTCTTTGTTGCATCCTCAATACCCAAGTCTCCAAAGATTCGGACACATGAGTCCATCCACTTCTGAACCTCTTCAGGTGGTTCAGTTCCCTTAAATGGTTTTCCCCTAGAGATGTAAAGTCCTTGCACAGCTTTGCAAAATCTCCTACTCTAGGAACTCGCACACCAACATCTACCGTTGCCACCACTGGAGCGGGTACCCTTCGCATAACTTCTTCTGCCATGGCTTCAAACATGGCCGGTTAATTAGGTTCAACACCATTTCCCCCCTCCAGTATTGGCTCCCCTAGCAGCGTGTCTTGTTTCTCGTCTACTCATTCTAAATCTGCAATTTAGAATAATTAGCCATCTTCAAGAAAAACTGCTAAAGAAAAACAACCTCTACTACTATATATGCTAATATATATAGTAAGCATCCAACTGAAATCTACAAGTACGTCTCTCATACGTGATTATGTCCTTGAACTTTGGCCAAAAATCGTTGACCAGAGCTCTAATACCAAATGTGACGACCGCCCATAACCCCCGCGCTATACAAGAGGAATGATGCGCTGAAGGGTGTGCCAGGCAGTCATGGACGATCATCAGAGTAGGTAAACACAAGCGGAACCTGTTGTAAACTCACAGCGCAATGATAAAATATAATAGAACATATACAACAGGTAGTAATAGTGAGGCATAAACACTGGACTTCCATACAACTAGAAAGTAAGATCTACAAACTTGGAAATAGTGTTTATACAAAGTTGCCTCACTACGTCACTCAGAAAAGCAAACAGCGGAAATCCAATTATTAGCTAGTAGTAAAACTTGTACGTGAGCCTCCTGCACGCCATCAATCAACATTGTTGTCCTCACTAAAGCATTACCTGTCACCTGTTACTTAGTCTGCCCATCCACAACCAGATGAACAACCCAAGGTAATAAGAGGATACATAAAACCTTGAGTGAGACAACAGTCTTAGTGAGCGATAAAACAACTAACAAACTTCAACAATAAAGTGTATGAGAGAGGATAGATAAACATACTAATCTACCCATAACACCAGAGAAGACCTCAACCTTATCTTCCCCACATCGGACAGTCAGCCTTTACAATCCATTCAACCAAAGGAATAACAATTCATACATGGAAACCAGAGAAACCATTCAATCATGGAAAACACACATAACATCCAGACTATATAAGTCTCACACAGAACAACCAATCATCCATGGCTGACTCTGGCTATCACCGCCAATCCTGCTTTGAAACCATCGTTAATCGTATGACGGCCAACCTTGCCATATGTCAAGGGCTAATGGTAACCCCAGTTCTAGCATAAACTCCATATGTCCAACCTTGACAATGTCCAACCTTGACAACTAGGCCTTTCAACGATACCCAAGGTACTCGACCAGCAACCTTCCGGTCTATTGGGTGCCCCATCGCACCCCTGCTTTGAGCCTGCTAGAACTTACGACAACGATGACTTCTCGGCCTTCGCATCTCTAGTCATCCAACCTTGACGACATTTCATAGCTCAAGCAACCTTCTCGAGCAACCATTATCAACCAATCCACGACCTTTGAGTTGTTACTTTATTCGGTGTTCTACTCCGATCAACGAACACCTTTCAACACTTCGAACCTTCCTACTTGAATTTACTTCGAAGTCACACCATCACCGAGCTAATTACATGACTGCGCTGTGGCTAGGATTCGGGGGGTTGGCCACGGAAAATATTTTTTTTCAGACCTTTTCTCCAAATCTTAGTCGTACCCAAAAAAAAACATATTTTTTCAGAAAATGACCCTATTGGAAACCAACCATAGCATCATCATTATCAACCACAACATTTAAAAGCGCTGCTAAAAACATGATCGATACGCCCTCTTTCAGACCGACCCGATCCAAACTAGGCCGACCCGATCCAGCGCCCTTCTGGCTTCAAACTCGACCGATCCAACCAACACAACTGACCCGATCCAGTCACCTATATGACCGACCTGATCCAAATATGACCCGGTCCGAATATGACCCGATCCGATCCACTCCTGTCCGATCCAACTTCGTTTCAATCCGATTTCTGGTCGAGTCAACTCTTGGCCGATTCAACCTATGACCGAGCTAATTTCTGGCCGATTCAACATATGGCCGAGCCAATTTCTGCATATTGCAATTCGACTCCGATTTCGACCATAACTTCGCCAAACGATGAATCCGACGAAACCGACACTACCAAAATCATCAAACACAATCATAAACATATCATAACATTACTAACCACATGAATATGACGATTACCACAAAAATGATGTAAATCTCACCAAAAACCATTAAAATGAACATATGATCAAAATGAGAGATCTAACTAACATAAACATGTAATATGACATGAAATTAACGAGTAAAACTTGTTAGATTAGATCATAGGGTGATGCATATGAAAATGAACTTGGAATGATGTAAATCTATGGTAAAATATCCCAATTTGATGAGAAACATGCACAAACACTCATATACTTCATTGCATTCATGTGAAAGATGTAAATAACTCACCGATTTGCCGAAACAATCTAAAACGATAGAAATAAGAATTTAGACAGCGAGCACTCCGAATCAAACCCCTCGATCCGATGAATTCGCCTTTGAAATGATGTAGATCTTGCCCTGGATGGTGTAGATCTTTGATTTCCTCCCTTAGATTTGGATTTTTTTAATGGTGGAAAGGTGTAGGAGGAAGAAGGAGATCAAATGCCTTCAAATGAGAGAATGGGAAAAGTAAACCTTTTCCCTCCACTATCATCCCCTATTTATAGGATTCCACTAAGGCTCCAAAACCTAAACAACCAACTAAAAAACCTTAAAACAACGATTTCTCCCAAACCGCTGAGCCAAATCCTTAATGTAACCACTCTACGGAAAGGCAATCATCAATTCCTTTCCTATGGCACAGGTCTCACCCTCTGATTCGACCTGAGTCGAAAGTTATGCCCTGTACAAGCCTGAGAGGGGAAAAATGGTCACAAACTAAATCGGTAAAAAATATGGACATGTCTCACATCCCCATAAACAACATATTAAAAGTTGAGAATGATACAACCCTCAGAGAATGAAATAAAAATATTTTACGATCTTTCAATACGTAAAATGCGAGCTGTTACAGACATACTTTGGACCTATATGTCAACATAATTGTGTTGCAAAGAGATCAACACCAATAAGTGTCACAAATTTCAATTTTTCAAATTACCTCTTATTAGTAAATTCTTTTGATTCAACTAAAGTCGATGGTTGATTCCCTTTATGTATAATTTCATGGGGTACTTAACAAGAGTTTCTAAGGAACAACCAACCACTCATCGCTCCAAAAGCCTCTATCCTTTTAGCACTCTTCCTCAAACAATTTTGTTCTTCCATCGTTCTTATTTTTCTTCATACATAATTTATTTACTTCCACTTAATACATGTTTATCTCTATACATATCTTCATGATATATATCAAATAACTTAACAACTTGGATATGTGTAATACGATTATTTTCATTAAAATCGGTATTTAAAGTATAAACAACAATCCATATCATTACTAATCTATTGAATCTTGAAGACATCGGCTAATTTCCTCCTCAATTTGTTTATACTTCTGCCTAAAATACGAAGTGATTTCCTTTCAACGGTAAGGTTCGGCTGAACGTCCAATACCACAAGTTATGTGGGTTGAACTATCATTGATATGTCAGGTAGATGTCACATGGAACAAATCAAGTTGCTCGATAGCTATTATGATAACTCAATCCTATAATCCAAAAAACTAACACTTTTAAGGATGCAGAAAGAAATAATAAATCTCGAGGCTAAGTTCCCTTTCCTTCCAAACCAAATAATGTTTCTCAAAGTTGAGATTTTGAGAAATACTTTGTCTCCTACAGCAAATTCCAAGTCCTTCATTACACGTCTGCATACTTCTTTAGCCTATCCTAAATTGTTTTCGTCTTCCTATAAAGCCCTTTGACTTTCTCATAAGCATCCAAAATTATTTTTGGCCCAAACAAAATTCAAATCTTCGTTTTTAACCTAACAGAATGGTGATTTACATAGTCGTCAGTATAGAGCATCGAATGATGCCATGTTAATACTCACCCGAATTTCAAAGATTTGATTAATAAATAGGTTTTTCTTATAGTTTAATTAATTTATTCAAATTTAGTTGTACTTAGCGGCTTTTATTATAGGTGAATTAAACAAATTGAGATGGCCTTTACAAGATCAACCAAAATCCAGGAAACCACCACAAAGAAGGTCCTCCAAAATCTTATTTACCCTTTTGGTTTGGCCATCAATTTATGAGTGATAGACAATACTTAGATTCAACTGCATACCTAAAAAATCCTGGATGGCTTTTCAAAAGTTACTAATAAAAATGATCTCTCCATTGAAAACAATGCTAGAAGGAACTCTGTGGAGTCAGATGATTTCTTTCAGATAAATCTCAGCCAAACTTGAAGCGATTCAAGTTGACTTTACTAGGATAAAGTGGGAAGATTTCATCTGTCGATCAATGATCACACATATACTCATGTTAACATTTCTAGTCCTCAACAAACAATCTAAATTTCCTTAGATACTTGATCCCGCTTTCAATTTAAAATCTCAAGGGGATGCAACAAACCTGCTACTTTTTTATGATTGACCTTGATTTGCTAACAAATAGAACATATGCTCATATAGATAGAGATGTCTCTCTTTATTCCGCTCAACCTATTCAATTTCTTTATGTTCTAAAACATTTTCGTAACTCCATGATGTATAGAAGTCTGGAATTATGATTCTCTCAGCACTTCCCGCCTCAATGCATCAACATTTGGAATGTAGATCCTGTTGTTGATTGTGAGAATGCCATCCACATCAACTTCTCCACCCTACCTTTTACAAGTATTAACTACTCTTCTCAAGATATTTTCTTTAATACTCCTTAAGCTTGGGTCTTCATCTTGTTTGGAGGCGATGTTATCGATAAGAGAAGAGGAAACAACCAACTAAAAAACATGGCTTTATTTCTACTCAAAGCATTAGCTATGACATTTGCCTTCTCAAGGGTCTAATTTATGTTGAGGCCATAAGCAGCCAAGAAAGGCCATAAGCAGCCAAGAACTCAAGCCATCTGACCTATCTTTGATTCAAATCCTTTGATTTGAAGATATATTTCAGAGACTTATTATTAGTATATAGCTCAAATTTTGTGCCCAAAAATGGTGCCTCCACAACTTTAAGAAAAAAATTATTGCCAAAAAATGTTAGTTCATGCGTTGTATATTTGATTTCATGAGGTTTCAACTGTTCGCCGACATGATCCATAACCTTGCCATGATATATTAAAAAACACCAAGCTCATTTCTACTAGCGTTTGTATAATTTTTCAAGTCTTTGCTTCTATTTGAAACAACAATAACAAGAGTGGAGGTCAAATTTTGTTTTAATTCTTCGAACACTCCTTAATACTTGTTATTCCAATTGAATAGGAAATTCTTTCTAGTCAAAGCCGCGAGGGGGAAAATAAATTCAAGAGAAATGTTTGATAAATCTTTGGTAATAACCGTCTAGAACCAAGAAACTCTGAACATTAATGGGATTTTTGGGAATTTCCCAATCTTGAAAAATTAAAGATATGATACAAATCAAATTAAAGATTTCGATAGTTAAATAGAAAGAAAATCTAGATAGGACCTTACACTAATTACTGCGATCTTAGTGGGATCCACAGAAACTCTAATTTTAGAAATCACATAGCCAAGAAACCCGACTTCCTCCTGCCATAAATAGCATTTGGTAAACATGGCTTTCATCTGATGACGTATCAATGTCTTAAGCACATATTTGAGATGTTGCTCATGCTCTTATTCTGTTTTAGGAAAGATAAAGATGCCACTGATGAAATCAAGCACAAATTAGTTAAGAACATCCCAAAATACTATGTTCAAAGGTCTGTAAGTAAGCCAGGGCATCCGTTAAACCAAAAGAATAACTAGATGCTTATATAAACCATCTTCCATGAGGAAAATTGTTTATGAATGTGATCCTTAGAAATTCTAAGCTTATGGAAGCTTGAAGCAAGGTCGAGCTATGAAAATACATGTGCTCCATATAGATGATCAAACATATCCTTTATACAAGTCATTGGGTATTAGATCTTAGAAGTGAGCTTATTCATCTCTTTACTATCCACACACATCCTTAAAGAGCCGTTAGATTTAGTAATAAGGACTGTAGTAATTCCCCATTCATAATAGCTTTGTCTCAACCTAGGGTTTTAATTCCGCTCTCTTTCGGTGACATTATTTGAGGAGGAAGTACAACAAGTGTATCTGCTGAAATACGATCAATTTGAAATTCAATTTTCAACAAGTTGGTAAATAAGTAACCTCATCAAAAACATTGGGAAATGCTGAACAATATGAATACTGTTGAGATCGCTAGGATGCGAATCAAGGGAGAAGGCGAAACTCTTAACAAGATCAAAATGCATCTTACACTCAATCACAAGTTATTTACCTATACCGTCTAGCAAGGAAATCGATCGAGTTATACTAGGAAAAACTGCATTATAATTGATTAACCAGCCCATGTCTAATGATATATCAAACACTCTGAAGACCAAGACATAAAAGTCTCTAGTGAACCGTTGTTTAATTTTATGAATACAAACGCCCTTCCTTACAAAACATTCCTATGTTTGCAGGACCACCAATAAGATTTGAAACACACAAGGATTTATATGCAGTTTCAGGTTTTAAATTTTGCCCAAATTTCTCAGATAAGCCAATCGACATAAAGCAGTAGGATACTCCAGTACTAAATAAATCATGAACGGTCATACTATTTAAAGAAAGTGAACGTTTGATTATGGGATCATTTTCCTCAACAAAAGTGATGGAAGTGGTTACTGCAAAGGTAACAAATGGTGGGCCCTTCTTATGAGTTGGACCGTCCTTCTTGAAATACCCTGCTACAAATAAATGTAGCAAAGTGAAGATTTTTTATTAATAAATGTGAGAATGGAGAAGATTATGAAAGGATTCTTTCATCAGGTCCATACTACTACAATAAAAAGCTAATGGTTATGAAAAAATAGGATCCAGAGCTGAAATTAAATTGTAAACCTTTTCACTCTTTACCCATTTGGATACGGTTACCCAACATAGAGTTAAATTTCTGGTCTGTTGAAGGGATTAGTAAAATAGTTTCTTTGTTGGGACATCCTTTGAAATTGGATAACTCAACTGAGAATGTAGTTCGTTTATTGTATGTTAGGGTCTTGGTTGAAGTGAATATTGATTTTCAATTTCCTGAATTTATTCCTATTCAAAGATTTAATGGTGAGGTTGTATGGCAATGAGTTGTACATGAATGGACTCCTATAAGATGTTCAGATTGCAAAATTTTCGGTCATATGAGTGCTAGTTGTAAATCAGCTAAAGTTTAGAAGCCTAAATTGAGTCCAAATAATTTAAATGAAATGGATATAGATGACACTGAGAATATTCAGAAAAAGAATACATATGCCACTCAGACAGGTAAGAATGATACGTATCATAGTAGTAAGGGTTTAAGAATAATTCATTAGAAAAGGAAGATGTTTTAGGGTCTAAAGGGGTCAATGAAGTTAAAGTGGGTATTTCCACTAAAGTAGACGTTAAGACTTCTCAGAAAAATGTATCTAAAAATAGCAATCCGTTTGAAGTTCTTGCAGACAAAGATATGTGCATGCAGGCTTTAAATAAAGAAAGCCATGTTGTTACTAAAGCTGATGGGTTAGCAGCTATGGAAAATGAAACTGGGTACTTGTTAGATAAGGAGAATGATAAGGGTATGCATATAAAAGGAAGGAAAGAGTAAGATTTAGTTGGTTCCGCTGAAAATGGTAAATTTGGTTCCACTGAAACTGGTAAGTTTGTTTTCAGTAAATAAGATGATGGAATGCTAGATGATGAAGATTATAGTGGGTTGATGAGTACCGATGATGCAAGAAATAGAAATATTTTATTCGACGAATCTGATAGCTCTTGGAGTAGTTTTAAAAGTAGAAGATCCAAACGTAAGTCCACTAAACTCAAAAAAGTCAGCAACATTATGCCGAAGAACCTTTGGTGGAGACAAATCTAGATTGGGTCAAATTAGTTTCTCAATTTCAAAATAAACCAAAAATGAGGAAGACAAAGGAAAACAGTAGTACTTCCAGTGGGGTTTTAAGTGGAGGATTATCAAAAAAGTAAGCTTATTTCGTTTGTTTCCTTTTGCGTTGGCTTGATGGTTCATGTATCTCTTAATTGCTTAGCCTTGGGATTTGCTCTTATTTAAGGATTGTTTTGGTTTTGCCTGCTTTTGATTCAGGGGATGTTCTTCGTCTTATGTGTTCATTCTAAGACAATTTGCGGATCTCTGGTTTTTCTTTGAAGTTGGTTGGTAGGTGATTTTTGGTGTTTGCCTACATGCTGCTACTGAAGTGTGGATTAGATTGTTTGTGGTGTGTCATGGTTATTGGTGCTCTGTATGGATGGTTATTATATTGCTCAGAGATCTCTTCAAGATGAATATTGTAACACCCTGTAATTTTAAAATATTAAAATGACAAATAAAGAATACTTAATTTTTAGAAGAAGAATTAAGGGAAACGGGCTGTGCCATTGCATTCGTCTCGGAATTCTGGTTGGGATAGAGTCCGAGTTTGCGTAAAAAGGATACAGTATGAAGAAGTTAGGAAGCTTAGAAGATTTCAGTTTAAAGCATAATTTAATTAAATAATAATTAAATACGCAGAGTAGTTCAAAATTCGAAATCCAACATAAAATAGTTGAACGGGAAATTTCCCGCTCGTGGGCGTCTACCCCCTAAGGGGAGTCGAATGAGGAGTCGACCCCCCTATAGGGTGTCGACCTCCATCGGCCCAGATCTGGCCGATGACGTGTTTTTTGGTCTGGGATTGGCTGATGACGTGTTTTTCTGGTCTGGATGGTTCAGATGGTTCCTAATCTAATCTAAAGGTCCTAATACACCTAATTCATCTATAAATAAACATCTAAACCTAACCCTAATCTCATTGTTATCATCCATGGCGCCTCCATGCTACGCTAATCTAAACTAGCCTCTCTTCTCCACCAAAACAAATCAGAATAGGAGTATTCCAATCAAAAGATCTGATCTAAAAACAATCAAAGTAGAGATTATTCAAGATCCGATTTGCTACAACAACACCTAATTCTCTTTTCTAAGAATCCTATCGCTGTGATTTTATGTCACTTTCACATATAATTAAATAAAAATAATAATTGTGATAGGATTGTAAATTGGATCTAATGTATATGCCTGTAAATAAGATGAATCATATCAAGTTATATCAAGTTTTGTAACTTGTTATCTTTTAAATTCATACTCAATTGCTATTATCATATTCCTATCTGAACTATTTTTTCGTTATTCATTTCACATGCCTATTTATGTGTTTATTCCAGTTTTGATATTTTGATTCTCTTCCCTTCTTCTTTTCCTTTTTCTTTATGAGATTAGGCTAACTTCGAGCCTAACATATTGCGTTGAGATTTGCGTACGAATAACGTTGGAATGACTGGGAAAAGTTGGGAAATATGTAATAAAATGAGATTTGGCATAAATTGTTGATGATGGATTGGCCATAATTGAATATAACTTATATACATGAGATTTGTCGTAAGTTGGTTTGGGCATAATTGAATATAACTTGTATACATGAGATTTGGCATAAGTTGGTTTGGGCATAATTGAGTATAACTTGTATACATGAGGTTTGGCATAAATTGTTAATAACCATGAAAATTGGTTTGGGCATAATTTGGTATAACTTGTATACATGAGATTATAGGCATAATTTGGATCTAAAATTATAAACAAAATTTAGATTGGAAATTATGAGTAATTGGAATATATTATAATCCAAGATTTGAAAGTGGGACTTGAATCAAGAAAGTGATAATAAATGCCTAAGACACGAGGTTAGATTCGAATTGCGGTATAAGCCTGCCCGGAACCGCCCGACATATCCAGCAACCACAATTTGGTAATCTAATGTGAGAGGTCAAAGGCAGAAAATAGATGTGTAATAATGCAAAGACACGAGGTTAGATTCGGATTGCGGTATATACCTGCCGGAATTGCCCGGCATATCCAGCAACCGCAAACGGTAATCTAATGTAGGAGGTCTTGCAAGATTACGGTTATAATGAATTAATGAACACTTAACCAAGATAAGACATATGGTAAGACATGGGAATAATAAAAGGGTTAAGTGGGTACATGGGTAGCATGTGAAACATAATAAAAGCACTTAACCAAGATGAGACATGTGATAAGACATGGGGATAAAAAGGGGTTAAGTGGGAATTCCTAGTGGGTACCAAGCTTAGGAGGGAAGCTTGTGTCATGTGTGTCGACCCTTTTTCAACAGTAACCCATTTTATTATCTATATGAGCTCGAACTAGGTTGAGGACAGGGGCACACTTACTGGTGTTGATTGTAAGAGGTCAATAAAGAGTTAGCGATGGCAGTGCAAGTCCAACGGAGTCATGTGCGTGCGTGGGTCCGGGCTGGTAGGTAAGACGCTGTTGCATCATGTAGGTATAAGCTTTGCATTTTAGTAGTATCGGGGTTGCCACCTTAGGGAGTGATACACCCTATTGTGGGACCAGCACAGGTATCTACGATGTTAGGGAGCCGATCGAATGGGAAGGGTAGTAGGTACAACTAGTGGGGATAGGGGCAAGTTGGCACCTATGATAGTAACTAGAAGTACACGAAACTACCGTCATTATATTTGTTTAAAAGGGATCGTCTTTTAGTATGTAACTAGTATGTTGGTACGGTGCAGAGCATATCTTATAGTAGTTAGGAGCGCAGTCGATGTTCTAACTTGCTTACCTTGTTCACCTTGTCATATCTGCTTGTGTTAAAGTCATCTCTTATATCCAGTTTATGTTCTTATCCTATTACTTTACTGATTTTATTGTTAAAGTCACTGGACTCGCCAGACTTTATGTCTGACCCTTTTTGTTTCGCCTCTTCTTTCTTCCCTCCAGGTCCTCATGGTGGGATTAGTGGAGCTTGACTTAGATTTCTTTCTTCTTGAAGTGCTTGGAAGTGTTTAAAGTAATGGTCAGCTTTATCTCTTTTTCATTATGGCTATTTGGAGTGGGATTATGGTTTTTCTTTTATGTACTCTGATAATTATTTTATCCAAGATGGATATTTGTGTACTTGGCTTTAGTATATGGTTTTGATGTTGTAACCAGACATATTTTGCTTTTCCGCTGCAATGAATAAATTTTTAATTTTTAATTACCATTTTATATATCTGTCTTGTGATGTTCTGTTCTATACTCTTATAACATTCCATGAAAGTTATTGGATTCCCTTAGTGAGTGACATTAATGGACGTGCGGTGTTACACGTGGTATCAGAGCTGAAGGTTTCCAGAACAGATAAAAGATTTTGAAAAACATTTTCAAAAGCATTTTTTTAAAGAATTATTTTCAAAAGCATGTTTTAAAAAGGGTATTTTCAAGGGAAAGGTTTATTATGAAAAACATAATCCCCAAAAGCCATATATCTATCTTTTGATTCTCTATTTTGAATCTCTTCCTTTTTCCTTTCAGCATGTCTGAGGAACCTGATATACCCGAGGGCGTACAGATACCAGGCTGGTTCAGAAGGTATCTAGAGGCTAGGGCTACTACCGCAGGCCCAACAAACGTTCCTCCTCCTCCAGTTGCAGCCGCTCCTCCTCCTCCCTGTGTAGACGCTTTTTCTAAGATATGCAAATACTTCCTTGCGATGGGCGAAAAACCGTTTTATGGAACTGAGACGTTTGTTGAGGCTTGGAATTGGCTCAAGGAAGTGGAGGACTTGTTTGGTATCTTTGAGATAGAAGATGGAAGGAAGGTTCAGCTAGCTACTTGGTTGTTGAAGGATGAAGCTTCATTTTGGTGGGAAGTAACTAATGGAGTATGTGCAGTGGAGACGTGGATGGATTTTAGACAAAGGTTCGAGTTGAAATTTCTTTCACAAGCAGAGGAGAGTTTATACATGGAAAGGTTCTTGGCTTTGAAACAAGGGAGTTTGTCTATAAAGGAGTACGTTAACCAATTTAACCAGTTAGCAAGATTTGGTATGGAATTAGTTAATACACCACATAAGAAGGCCTTGAGATTTGCCAAGGGTCTGAATGAACCATTACACGGGTTGGCTATGTCCCACATTCCTATGGGGGCTACTTTCAAGAATCTTGTTGATATGACATTGATACATGAAGAGGAGATAGGTGCTAATGCAGATAAGGCACAGGATAAGAAAGGGGATCCAAAGAAGGCACAACAACAACAAAAGAAGGGAGGTAAGTGTAACAAGGGTTCAGAGAAAAGAAAGTGTCACAATTGTGGAATACCTGGCCATTTGAAGAAGGACTGTAGGATAAAGAAGACGGGTTGCTTCCAGTGTGGTGAGGCAGGACATATGATTAAAGGCTGCCCAAGGAGGCAAGGACAGAGGACAAGATCTACTTCTGGAGGGCAGGTTCATGCTCTCATGGCAGCTATGCAAGAGAGAGGTAGAAACATTTCTATTGAAATATTGATTTTCCTTTTCGATCATCCTGTACGTACTTTGTTTGATTCTGGCGCTTCACATTCGTTTATATCTGCTTCTGTTGTTGAGTCTCTACACCTAGATACTAGTATAGTAGTGGATCCCGTTGTTGTCTCAAATCCTATTGGGGGTACGGCTCATCTATCTATGTTATGTCGGGATTTGAGAGTATCTGTGTATGGCGTTGAGTTCGAATGCAACGCTTATGTGCTTGGTTTCACGGGCTATGGGTTGATTCTAGGAATAGCCAGGTATGGTGCCATTCTCGATTGTGAATAGAGAGTAGTTAGACTGTTGACTAGTTTGGGTAATACTCTCGATATCTCATGCGACCCTAAGGGTTCTGTTATGCTTAGCTACCTAGAATCTCTTGACACATCTATTCATGATTTGCAATCTGTTTGAGTAGTCCATGAGAATACAGATGTCTTTGAGGAGGTTAGGGGCTTACCTCCAAAACACGAGATAGATTTCCGTATATACTTCGTGGACAATGCAAAGCTAGTTGCATTGCCTGTGCGCCACGTGGCTCTAAGACAAAGGAGAGAGCTTAGTAAACAAGTGAAAGAGTTGCTTGAGAAAGGGTTCATAAGAAGAAGTATCTCGGAGTGGGGTGCTCCAGTTGTTTTTGCTACGAAGGCTGATGGTTTGCTTAGATTATGCGTGGACTATAGGGAGCTGAATAAGCTCACGAAGAAGAACAGACACCCATTACCGAGGATAGATGACTTGTTCGATCAGTTGGTTGGTGCTTCGGTTTTCTCGCAGTTGGATTTAGCTACAAGATTTCATTAGCTAAGGGTGGCTGAGGACAGCATAGATAAGACTGCGTTTAGAACTCCAGATGGTTTCTTTGAATGGCTCGTCATGCCTTTTGGTTTGACGAATGCACCCGCATATTTCGTAGACTTGATGAGTAGGGTATTTAGGGAGTTTCTAAACAAGTTCGTAGTGGTCTTTGTGGATGATATCTTGATATTATCTAGAAGCGAGGAAGAACATGCCCTACCTCTTAGGGAAGTCTTAGAGACCCTTTGAGCACATCAACTCAAAGCTAAGTTCTCCAAATGTCATTTTTGGAAGAAGGAAATGAGGTTCTTTGGGCACGTGGTCTCTAAGGAAGGGATAGCAGTGGATTCCACGAAGGTGGTAGCAATCCAAGATTGGATGATTCCTAGGAATGCAACGGAAGTAAGAAGTTTTCTTGGTTTGGCGGGCTATTATAGAAAGTTCATCAAGGATTAATCTAAGATATCAGCCCTACTTACTCGGTTAACGAAAAAGAATTTGACTTTTTCTTGGGATGTTGACTGTGATGATGCTTTTCAATGATTGAAGAGGGCATTGACGACAACTCTAGTTTTAGTTTTGCCAGATGGGAGTAAACCGTTCACAGTGTATATCGATGCTTGCGGGAAAGGGCTTGGCGCAGTTTTGATGCAAGAGGGAAGGGTGATATGATATGTTGGAAGGCAGTTAAAGGTCCATGAGAAGAATTACCCTACCCATGACTTAGAGTTTGTTGCCATAGTTTTTGCGCTTAAGTCTTGGCGTCACTATTTGCTTGGAGAGAGGTTTGAGTTGTATACATACCATAATTCACTTAAATACTTGTTCTCTCAAAAAGATCTAAACTTAAGGCAACAGAGGTGGATGGAGTTCTTAGCATCCTACGATTTTGCGATTGCATATACCCCTGGCAAGGGTAACATTGTAGCTGACGCCTTGAGTAGAAAGAGGTTGACTTTGAGTCCTTTGTTTGTCGAGCGGCAAAGTTTAGAGTACATATCTACCTTTGACTTTAGACCCTCTAACGATTATGCACCCGGTTTGTTGGCATCATTAGAGGTGCGACCTACGCTTTTAGGACAAATATGAGCTGCATAGCGAGATAATCCACAGTTGATAGAGATAGTAGACAAGCTCATAAGAGGGGGGTCTTCGAGCCATCTTAGTAGGTATAATATAGATGACAAGTTTGGTTGCGTAGGGATGGGAGACTTTGTGTATCTCGAGATGAGAGCATGAGGAAGACGATCCTTGAAGACGCACATCGTTCTAAGATGACCATACATCCCGTTGGTGACAAGATGTATAGGGACATGAAGCGATTCTTTTGGGCCATAATGAAGAAGGATGTGGCTGAGTTCGTTTCTAGATGCTTAGTGTGCCAGCAAGTCAAGGCTGAGCAAAAGAAGCCTGGTGGTTTGCTTCACCCTTTAGAAGTTCCGCTGTGGAAATGGGAGAGTGTTTCCATGGATTTCATTGATGGGTTGCCGAGGTCAAAGAAGGGTAATACGGGGATTTGGGTAGTAGTAGATAGACTTACCAAGAGCGCCCATTTCATTCCCATTAAGAGTAAAAGAACAGCGGCATGGTTAGCATTTGTTTATCTCCGAGAGATAGTTCGTCTACATGACATACCTTCTAGTATCGTGAGCGATCGAGATCCTATTTTCACTAGTGAGTTTTTGAAGAGCTTGCAAGGGGCGATAGGAACGCAATTGTGTTTGAGCACCTCTTATCACCCTCAGATGGACGACCAAACAGAAAGAGTGAATAGGATTCTAGAAGATCTTTTGAGGTTATGCATATTAGACTTTGGTGGGACATGGGAAAAACACCTTCCATTAGTAGAGTTCGCCTACAACAACAGCTATCAGACTAGTATTGGCGTGGCACCTTTTGAAGCTCAATATGGACGACCTTGCCGATCACCAACTTATTGGTGGGAGTCTACGGATAAGATTTTACTTGGATCCGAGATGATTAGAGAAACTTCAGAGAAGATAGACTTGATTCGAAGACGCATGAAGATAGCACAAGACCGGCAAAAGTCATACGCTGATAAGTGGCGAACCAATCTTGAGTTCGATGTTGGAGACACAGTTTTTATTAAAGTGTCACCATTGAGGAACGTATTTCGCTTTGGATCTATAGGTAAATTGAAACCAAGGTTCATAGGGCCATTCTCCATTACAGAACAAATTGGATAGATGGCCTACAGAGTGATGTTGCCCGAGAAACTTAGTGGTGTGCATGACGTATTTCACGTGTCTCATTTGAGGAAGTGTTTACACGATACCGCGGAAGTAGTAGAGCCGAGCATTCTTAGAGAAGTGGAAGTAAAGCGAGATGCCACGGTTAGACGAGTTCCTACATTCATCCTTGGATCGGAGGTCAAGAAGTTAAGCAACTGAGAGGTCAAGTTGATTAAAGTCTAATGGGGAGATGATCAAGGAGACGCGACTTGGGAGACTGAAGACAAGATACACACATCATATCCTTTATTTTCGGGGGTACATCCTTAACTCCTTTACCTTAAAAGTTTATGCGTTTTTGTTTTTATCTTTTAAGTATAACCTCTCGATCATATCTTCGATCCTTAATGGAAGCCAATGGATGTAAACATGTGTTTGAGACATGTTATGTTTGGTGGATGCAAATGTGTTCTAGTGATTGCTCATGGATGCATTTACACACACTTTAGGCACTAAGATTGGCTCAGTCACTTTCATATTGCATATTGCATAAGAACACATATGTTTGTATACTGATTGAAATTTGATGTGTTATCATGTGGATGTTGCATTTGAGTGAATGGTTGTGCACTCATATAGAAGTTATAAAGTGCATTAGGAATAATTGTATACATGTTGGACTCATGGCACTAACATAATTCGCATTAAGGAGGTCAACTGAATCAGTAGATCGCCTGATCTTTGCATTAGATAAGGGACATATACACACACTTTTGCATATGTTCATATAGCATTAGAAGTCTTTTAAGGACAATGGATGCTTGTGGACGATGGGTGAGTAGATGGATGATTGGATGGTAGGATATACATTCTTCTTAACTTGGAGATTTCGGGGACGAAATCCTTTAAGGAGGGGAGAATGTAACACCCCGTAATTTTAAAATATTAAAATGAAAAATTAAAGAATACTTAATTTTTAGAAGAATAATTAAGGGAAACGGGCTGCGCCATTGCGTTCGTCTCGGAATTCTTCTTGGGATAGAGTCCGAGTACGCGTAAAACGGATACAGTATGAAGAAGTTATGAAGCTTAGAAGATTTCAGTTTAAAGCAGAATTTAATTAAATAATAATTAAATAAGCAGAGCAGTTCAAAATTCGAAATCCAACCCAAATAGCTGAGCGGGAAATTTCCCGCTCATGGGTGTCGACCCCCCCAAGGGGAGTCGACTGGGGAGTCAACCCCCCCTATAGGGGTGTCGACTGGGGAGTCGACCCCCCATAGGGTGTCGACCCCCATCGGCCCAGATTTGGCCGATGACGTGTCTTATGGTCTGGGATTGGCTGATGACGTGTTATTCTAGTCTGGATGGTTCAGATGGTTCCTAATCTAATATAAAGGTCCTAATACACCTAATACATCTATAAATAAACACCTAAACCTAACCCTAATCTCATTGTTATCATCCATGGCGCCCCCATGCTGCTCTAATCTAAACTAGCCTCTCTTCTCCACCAAAAAAAAATTAGAATAGGAGTATTCCAATTAGAAGATCTGATCTACAAACAATCAGAGTAGAGATTATTCAAGATCAGATTTTCTACAACAGCACCTAATTCTCTTTTCTAAGAATCCTATCGCTGTGAGTTTATGTCACTTTCACATATAATTAAATAAAAAAGTAATTATGATAGGATTGTAAATTGGATCTAATGTATATGCCTGTAAATAAGATGAATCATATCAATTTATATCAAGTTTTGTAACTTGTTGTCTTTTAAATTCATACTCAATTGCTATTATTATATTCCTGTCTGATCTATTTTTTCGTTATTCATTTCATATGCCTATTTATGTATTTATGCTAGTTTTGATATTTTGATTCTCTTCCCTTCTTCTTTTCCTTTTTCTTTATGAGATTAGGCCAACTTCAAGCCTAACATATTGCGTTGAGATTTGCGTACGAATAACTTTGGAATGATTGGAAAAGTTGGGAAATATGTAATAAAATGAGATTTGGCGTAAATTGTTGATGACTACGGATTGGGCATAATTGAATATAACTTGTATACGTGAGACTTGGCATAAGTTGGGTTGGGCATAATTGAATATAACTTGTATACATGAGATTTAGCATAAGTTGGTTTGGGCATAATTGAGTATAACTTGTATACATGAGGTTTGGCATAAATTGTTAATAACCATGAAGATTGGTTTGTGCATAATTTGGTATAACTTGTATACATGAGATTATAGGCATAATTTGGATCTAAAATTATAAACATAATTTAGATTGGAAATTATGGGTAATTGGAATATATTATAACCCAAGATTTGAAAGTGGGACTTGAATCAAGAAAGTGATAATGAATGCCTAAGACACGAGGTTAGATTCGGATTGTAGTATAAGCCTGCCCGGAACCGCTCGGCATATCCAGCAACCGCAATTTGGTAATCTAATGTGAGAGGTCAAAGGCAGAAACTACATGCGTAATAATGCAAAGACACGAGATTAGATTCGTATTGCGGTATAAGCCTGCCCAGAATCGCCCAGCATATCCAGCAAACGCAAACGGTAATCTAATATGGGAGGTCTTGCAAGATTACGGTTATAATGAATTAATGAACACTTAAACAAGATAAGACATGTGGTAAGACATGGGAATAATAAAAGGGTTAAGTGGGTACATGGGTAGCATGTGAAACATAATAAAAGAACTTAACCAAGATGAGACATGTGATAAGACATGAGGATAAAAAGGAGTTAAGTGGGAATTCCAAGTGTGGACCCAGCTTAGGAGGGAAGCTTGTGTCAAGTATGTGGACCCTTTTCAACCAATAACCCATTTTAATATATCTATGAGCTCGAACTGGGTCGAGAACAAGGACTGGGGTTGATTGTAAGAGGTCAATAAAGAGTTAGCGATGGCAGTGCAAGTCCAACGGAGTCATGTGCGTGCGTGGGTCCGGGCTGGTAAGTAAGACGTTGTTGCATCGTGTAGGTATAAGCTGTGCATTTCAGTAGTATCGGGGTTGCCACCTTAGGGAGTGATACACCCTATTGTGGGACCAGCACAGGTATCTACGAGGATAGGGAGCCGATCGAATGGGAAGGGCAATGGGTACAACTAGTGGGGATAGGAGCAAGTTGGCACCTATGACAGTAACTAGAAGTACACGAAACTACCGTTATTATATTTGTTTAAGAGGGATCATCTTTTAGTATGTAACTAGTATGTTGGTATGATGCAAAGCTTATCTTATAGGTTAGGAGCACAGTCGATGTTCTAACTTGCTTACCTTGTCATATCTGCTTATGTTAAAGTCATCTCTTATATCCAGTTTATGTTCTTATCATGTTACTTTACTGATTATATTGTTAAACTCACTGGACTCGCCAGACTTTATGTTTGACCCTTTTTGTTTCGCCTCTTTTCTTTCTCCCTCCCCAGGTCCTCAGGGTGGGATTAGTGGAGCTTGACTCGGATTTCTTTCTTCTTGAAGTGCTTGGAAGTGTTGAAAGTAATGCTCAACTTTATCTCTTTTTCATTATGGCTATTAGGAGTGGGATTATGGTTTTGCTTTTATGTACTCTGATAATAATTTTGTCCAAGATGGATATTTGTGTACTTGGCTTTAGTATATGGTTTTGATGTTGTAACCAGACATATTTTTCTTTTCCGCTGCAATGAATAAATTTTAAATTTTTAAGTACCATTTTATATATCTGTCTTGTGATGTTCTGTTCTATACTCTTATAACGCTCCATGAAAGTTATTGCATTCCATTAGTGAGTGACATTAATGGACGTGGGGTGTTACAAATATTTATTGTACTATGGAGTTTGGTAGCTCTTTAGTAGTTAGGAGCTTATTCTGGATTATTTATAAGGGTATATGCTTTGTTGACTAGTTATGTGGCATGTAATTTTCTCTTTACTAGTCTTGTTTTGTCTGGGTAGAGCTGGATTAAGTTGTTTGTTGTATAGTATTTGTTTGTAGTTTATCATGTGTATCCAGCTCTTCCCTCTTTAACGTATTATTCTATTTATGTAATATAAGTACCCTGTTTTTCTATAAAAAATTGTAGCAAAGCCATCGTTTTGGTCTGAGGAACTGAAGCTCCAAAAGACAAAGGATAATGATTCAAATAATGCCACTTTTGTCACATTTTAAGTAGGTAATTGGAAAATCTCTAGGTTTCTTCAGAGGTACCCTACTTTACATTTACTCTGCCACTTCTTCTTCTGCCAGCTAAAATTGGATTTCTCCTACCTTAGTCTTTGGAGCTTGATTGAGCAGAAGTAGCTATAACATCTGGAATCCTTTTGAAATTCAAATTCTCATATCTGATAGCCGTACCCATCAGAGCAGTGTATGAGTTATGAACATGTTATATGAGACATTCTTGGAACTCTTGGGGGTATACCCACATTGAATCTCTTATTTTTTTAAAGGGTTATTAATCAGACTGAAGTCAAACTTAAACCGCTTATTGAATTTTCTCTTATACTCAAAAATGGTCATATCTCCTTACTTGGGATCTATAAATTATCAATTTAACTAAGCCTTCCTAGTCTCAGGCATCCACTGCGTGACAAAAGCTTCCCTGTGAAATTTGGGTAATAAAAGGATAAGCTAGATTTCAAGAGAAAATCTTATGAATATTAAATCCTTACTAAGATCTCATATGAACTGAGCCTATTTGATATTCTCCTCGTATGCATGAACGACAAATGGATCCCACAAATCCTGAGCGATTTCTTACAACTACAAGCTGCAAAACTAACACTTTTGAGCATTAGTAATCTCAAGTCCAGTAAAAAAAATCCCTTCCATACTCTTGAGCTATTTCTAAGCCTGTAAATAATCTCAACTCTAGTAAACTTCGTACCACCCAGCTGTATATATTCTTTGTTGAGAGTATGAATCTTAAGAACAACTGTTGCTACATCTGCATCTTAGGGACCGTATCCCTGCCTTTACTTCCCGTATACCTTTTGTTACTCATCCTTTTAAGGGTATGGATAGGTTAAGAACATGAATTATGAGCTGAACTAAAGAAAGAAGGTGATCAAAAGAAATTTGTGAATGATTGAAAGTTTCTATTTGGAATAAAACTAAAAATGCTAAGGATTTTAAATCAATTTGTTATATTTTAACATATGTTGTAATATATATATATATATATATATATGTTGTAATATATATAAGAATGAATATGCTTTTATAATTTTTTTTGTTTAGTCCCACATACAAATGTGAATGAATAGAAATGTCCTCTCATTTTTTATTTCTTCTGATTTGAATTTATTCTATAACACATTATCAGCACGGAGTTGCTATTTGAAACTTTTGATACACCATCGTTTATCATCACTTTTAAATCTCTCCATTCTGATCACCTTCCCCAGATCCGAAATTTTCTAGGTTTTGAGTTCCCATTCTCACGTCGTATTTCTGTTTTTGGTGTTGAAAATATTTTTGTTTATTCCATTCATCTATTATCTGACGAACTAACAATGGGCTAAACCCTAGATTTGTTCTTTAGGATTTTAGGTAATACATCTGCTTACTTCATCAACATGACTTTTGTGGATTTGATATCCTTTTGTAGTACTAAAAATTATTAATACAAATTTTTGCTGAAAAGGTTGGCTTTTCTTTTGCTTATTACTAAAAGTGAAAGCTATAAACTATTGTAGCCATGAAACTACGATTGCAATTCTTTTATATAAATATATTTATGGGTTTGTCCAGCCTGCTTCATAATGCGTCTGGAATAACATCACATAGGAATACTCTAACCTTTTATTTTGTTATAATATGGAACATGGATTCAATATCAATGTATCGATATTTTATTTTATCATTCCAAACTATCAGTATCAATGTATCGATATTTTATTTTATCATTCCAAACTATCAGTATTAATGTATCAATATTTTATCTGAATTGTTTGACTGACCATTTATTTAAGATTCGAAAGGGTTGTATATTTTTTTCCTTTTTACATTTATTGAACCAAGATATTATAACTAGTCGTTGATCAATATACCAAAAGGAATTTATTATGAACATTAAAATTAGATGCCAGTCCGTGGTTTTCTCAGCATCATGAGAATTGGTGCATTTAAATAATATATTCCTCCTATTTATCATGGATATAATTGCTGGCAGTTTTTGTTTTTCCCGTATATATCAATATATCAAAACATTGATTGGTTTAATGCCATTATAGAATTATAATTATGGCTAATATATAGATTTACCATTATTTGTTTATCAGAGCTTACCACATAACATAGCAAACTTTGTAGTGTATACATGGATAGGAATGATATTAATTAGTCAGGCTATGCATGGTAATAATACGCTGATGGATTTGGATATCAAATATTGTGCAACATGATTTTTTCTTCTTTTTTTGGTTAAGTAATTATTCTATTTTTCTATGCTTACATTCGAATACAGTGTATATTAAATGAATACATCAAATTTAGAAGTTAATATGTGAACTGTAAAATTTAGTACAATCATTCTCTTGTTTTTATTATTATTGAAGAATATCTGTTAATTTATACACGCACAGAAGATGTTGCATGAACACTAGCCACTGAGTCAATCATTTTGATTTGATCATTAAGATAGCTTGTCAAATATTGTAATTCGAGCACACTGTGAAGCTTATTAACTTATGATATAACATGACTCATGTCAAATGTGTTGCATTTTCTATTTTTAGTTGGCATGTAAAAAGATTAATCTATCAAATTACATCAAATTATAAATGAAGCATCCCATCAGAACATAGAGAATCTGTTCAAACAAATTGATCTTTGTGTAGTATAATGTATATACTTATACCAGTTTCTTTCAGTGTTGGAACCCTGTTTTAGACTCATGTGATCAACATTAATGGAATAATGTCTTTGTGCATGTCATGCCATCTCTTTCTCCTCCCTCCCATATGTGTGTGTTTTAGTTTCTCATGTGTGTTTACATCGGTAGCAGTTTGATCTTAAGACACACGATATGAAGTGGTGGTGTTTCTTGCTATTTAGTTTTTAGCGCAAGAATAATTCTGGTTATTTCAAAAAACAAATTTAAAAGGAAAAAAAAATCATTCTTGCTAAGTAGGAAACTGGCTTTATTTGTTTCTTAACGTTGTGGCTTTATTGGATGTGTTGAGTTTAAGGTTACTACTACATCTTTATATGCATGCATGATGAGCTTAACATATATTTAATTGTGGCAGTGCTCATATTTGTTTTTGTTTTAAGTTTCTATCATATCAAATATGCTTGAAGGAATGAGTTTAAGTTATTATCTATTATAACAATCCATAAATATATTTGTGTTTGTAACATCCTACTTTCATGGTGGACATACACCGCTGGCTTGAACTGCAAGGCAGTATATATAACCAAATGTCTAAGTCTTAAAAGTCAAGTCAGCCATCTTATATAAAGTAACCACGACTTATCTTGTGAATTAAAACATTTTTCTATGATCTGCACATAGCATGCTTTGAATAGGCAAAATCCAACCTAAACATATTTTGAGATAATAAAGATGATTCTAAGTGTGATAATTTGGACAAGTTGGTATAGTAATATGTTTTTACAATGTTTTTGTTAGTATTTTCACTATTACACAAATTGTGTGAGTATAGTATTTGTGTTTTGCTATATAATTAAAGATTTTTTTATATATTCTTCGAAAATGGTAACTTATATGCAATACTATGTATGTTTTTGGATGTGTATTTATATATTTTATTTGAACCAGAAGTTCAGTATAGTTGAACCAGAAGTTCAATACAGTTTAACAACTTGAAGTTGTTTATATATTTTATTTAAACCAGAAGTTCAATATAGATTAATAACTTTGAAGTTGTTTGTATATTTTGTTTGAACCAAAAGTTCAATACAGTTCCAAATCAGATGCTTTGGATATTATGATACGATCTTTAAGATTTGCATTGACATTTTCTTGATAAGCAAAAATTAATGATTGGAATCTTATAAACAATTTGTTCTAAGATCGATAACTCGAATGAAAAAGAATATGCAAATCTGTTACATATGTAATACGTGGATGCACGTATATACACATATATGCGAATATTAAATTAACAACCTGAAGTTGTTATGAGCTTATATTATAAATTATACATATATTATTTAGTAATTCAAAAAGTTGATTAACATCAATATTGAATGACCTGAAGTCATGTGCATATTCAAATGAACTATATAATTAGAAAATTCCCTCAAGTTAATAGATCAATGAAAGAGAATAAACAATGCAATATGAATGCATCTTATCAATTAATAAGAGCATTATCCTCCTACAATTAAAATACATATAATGTATTTGCTAACAATAATGTGATTACGGATAAAAAAAATGAGAATTCAAAGAAGGTATATTATTTAATGTGACAATGTTTGTCAACATTGAGGGGGGGGGGGGATAAAGGGATATAAGTTTATGTTGATCATTAGTGCTGACATATAGAATGATGCAAAATATTAAATAAATTGCATATATTATCAATGTTGTCCCTAATAAACTTTCTCCAATATAGATTTGAATCCCTAAAGGATCAAAATGTGTAAATCACAGCTGAAAATGTGGTACAAAAGTTTGTTCAAAATATTTTTGGAGTATGTCAAAAAGATGCCAAATAATGGAGGTGAGTGTTCTTGAAGAAACACTTAAGGGTACTATGAAAGAATCCCATGACATGATTGTCAAAAGTGGTTTAGGTACCTAAAATATGATAAGTTTTGAGATCTCAATAAATCATGTATAAAACTGACAAGAAATAATCATTGATGATAAAATAATAAATAATAAAGCTCTTATATTTATTTATAAATGGATTAAAAATCCCATATTAGAGAGAAACGTGATTGGCCATCATGAAATTCTCCTAAGTAAGATATATGGACCAGTGGTCCACAAGTTATGGACATGTAGTCCATAAGATAAAATTAGAAAAGTATAAAATCACAAAAGCACGCTAAAATTACCACACATACGGTGTCAAAGACATGTTATGTGCGATGAGCATATTGTACTTTCAAAGATAATTGATCAAGGTAGTGAAAGTGTTTAAAACGTTTACAACACCCCAAAGGTATAAACGATGAGATTATACTAATTCTGGAAGAATTTTAATAATTTTGATAGTGATAAATAGTGCAAAGAGCAAGAAACGTAGATTACAACATTCTTTTTAAGTATTGTTGTGATGAAAATCTTGATATAATTCATGATGAGTAGACCACTTCCTGCTTTCAAGAATTGTTGTAATGAAACTCTTAATATTCATTGAAGTGGTAGTTGTGATATGCAACACTTATTTTAATATATAAGTTCCTGAAGAACATAAATAACATTTGTGGTTATAAAGAATACCAAGGACAAGGATGATATATTACAACATTCTTCTAAGTATTGTTGTAATGAAAATCTTGACATACTTCAAGATGAGTAGATTACTTCCTGCTTAGTATTGTTGTAATAAAAATCTTGATATAATTCATTCTTTTAAGTATTGTTGTAATGAAAATCTTGATATACTTCAAGATAAGTAGATTACTTCCTGCTTAGTGTTATTGTAATGAAAGTTGTCTTATTCATCAAATGTGCATTGCAATATGCAAACTCAATTGAAACACAAAATTGTAAGCACAAGAAGTGTGCTCATAAATGAATATTAGTAGCATACAAGTTACAAAAAGAAGGTGTTTTAAATAAGAAAATATGCCTGAAGCATAGAAATGCACATGAAGATTTCAAAGAAAAACTTCATTAAAGAGTATCTGTAAGCAATTTGAGTTATTGAAAGAAGAATGCAAATTCAGAGGAAATTATCACATCAGGGGGAGCACTCATAAGTATATTATAAGGCACTCTTTTTCCTTAACTAAGTTTATTCCCATTGGGTTTTCTTAGTAAGGTTTTAACGAGGCATTATCTTGATCCAGAAGTATCAACCCATAAAGTAACATACAAAAATAAGCTATAATGTACTCTTTTTCCTTATTTAAGACTTTTCCCGCTGGATTTTTCTTACTAAGGTTTTTAATGAGGCATTATATTGATCCGGAAGTATCAAATTCCATTTGATATAATAAATGATTGAAATATGACATTCTATATTGTATATTTTTCCTTCACTAAGATTTTTCCCATACAGTTTATCTTAGTAAGGTTGTTAACGAGGAACTATCTTGATCCAAAAGAATCAAACTTCATTAGATGAAATGAAATATTAAAATATGTATTTGTACTCTTTTTCCTTCACTAAGATTTTTTTCCTACTGGGGTTTTCTTAGTAAGGTTTTAATGAGGCATTGTATTGATCCCGAAGCATCAAACTCTTAGAAGGAATATCATTTTAATATGAAATCCATAATGATACATGCTGCACTCTTTTTCTCGTTCAAGGTTTTTCCGATTGGGTTTTCCTGATAGAGTTTTTAAGCCAACAGACAATAGCTATATCGACTGAACAGATATATTCAGGCAAGATAATAATAAGGGGAAGCAATCATCCTATATGTTTTAAAAGTGACAACTTCAAGTTAGCAGAGCATTCAAGATTATGAAGACGCATATTCAAAGGGGAGTGTTGTAATATATATATGTTGTAATATATATAAGAGTGAATATGCTTTTGTAATTTTTTTTGTTTAGTCCCGTATCATGGGGATAAGCTAATCACCAGCTCCAAAGCCTATATATAAAGGAGCCAATGTAACAAAAAAATATATACATATCTGAATGAATAGAAATGTCCTCTCACTTTTTATTTCTTCTGATTTGAATTTATTCTATAACAACATATGCTTTATCAAGAAATGTTCTACTCATTCTAGGGCTATACTTACTCTATTGTAACGAATTTACCCCATAGACTTAGGTGTTTTCTCAAGCTAAGCTCTAATACCGACCGTAAAGACCCACCGTGTTAAACAACATAACTTGCTGAAAATGATAAATAATCAATGGGATAACTAACAATCAATCACTGAATCATAGATAACCAATATATACACCTCAGAATCTCACAGTGGAATAAATAAAAATATAAGTACTTCAAGAAGTTGCGACATAAGTTTACATTTTATTTTCCATGATAAAACAACTAAGAATAACATAAGTCCAACAAATGCATAACTAAGATGAAGTGAAGAAATAAACTGGATAAGATGGAGTCTCCGGGAATGACTTTGTCCCTAGAAAAGCACTATTTAACTATAATCCTCAAGTTGACTTGAGCATAATGGAAAAACACAGTAATCACTGCCACAATGGCCTCGAACATAGCTGGGTAATCTGGTATACCACCATCTCCCCCTCCAGGAATAGTCTTTTCCCTAGCAGTATGTCTCAAAAATCGACGACTCATTCTAAATCTGAAAATAGAATGATTAGTCCACACATGACTGCAGTTGAGTTCGAGCGCTACTACACTATACACTATGATATAGTAATCATCCATTAGCAAAGTACAAATACGTCTATCGTACGTCTCTACGTCCACAAAATTTGGATAAAATAGCTTAACCAAAGATCTAATACCAAATGTGACGACTGCCTCGTACCTCCCGCTAGGGGTGTAAATCGGTTGGACCGGACCGGACGGAGGTATGTTCAGTTTCAGTCCTAAAAAAAATCAGACCGAACACGGACCGGACCAAATTTTTTCTTGGATAAATTTCATTGTCCAAACTCATGTCCTAAATAAAATCGGTCGAACACGGACATATTTTTTTCGGATACGGACACAATCGAACTCGGTCGGACATGGCTATTTATAACACATTTTGTACATTTTACTAGATTTTCTCTCAACTATACGCCATATTACAAGTAATTCAGACGAACTCGGATAAGCCCGGACCGGACATGATATTTTCTCGTACAAATTTTGTTGTCTTAACTCGTGTCCTAAATGAAAATCGGACAGACTCGGATGGACGTATTTCAGTCATGGACACGAACGTACGTCAGACATTCGAACAAAATTTACAGCCCTACCTCCCGCACAACCAGAGGAGTAATGCGTTGTATGACGTTCCAGGCCGATATGGGATGATCATTGGGATTAGAAAACATTAGTGGAACCTGTCATATAACTCACAGTGCAAGGGTAAAATATAATAGAACATATACAACAGGCAATAATAGTGAAGCACAATTGAGCAGAATCTTAAACTTTCATATCATCGCGAGAATATCCATACAACACTGGATTACATCATAAGAGTCCTTACAAGAAGCCTCACTACAGGTTATTCAGAGTAGCATACATCAAACATAACAGCGGAAACAACTAATAGTAGATAGTAGAAAATAATACGCCAGCCTCCTGCTCGTCGTCGCTCTGCTGCATCGTCCTCATCGAGATCTACTACCTACTACCTAGTCTACCCATTCATAATTGGATGAACAACCCGAAGTAATAAGAGGGAGACATAAAACCTTGAGTCAGACAATAGTCTTAATGAGCGATAAACAACTATCTAACATCATCAATAAAGTATATGAGAAATATGCAGATCAATCATCGATTCTATCAACACATCAATAGAGAAGAACCCAAACCCATCTCCTCCACATCTGACAGTGATAGCCTCCCAACCAGACAGAAAGAAACAAATGGTACATTCATAGCAACCAGTTATCGAGCGTAAACCATCCTAATCGAGTTCAACATCTCCCAAGCAATGCCCCGAAGGCCTAAACCAACATTAGACAAGCACCCAAGAGATATCTCATTCTACTTCGGACAATCCACACAAGATGATCAAACAATAGCATCCATGACTCTGGCTATCACCGCCTGTCTTTCTTTGAAACCATCGTTAATCGTATGACTGGCCCAACTTGCCATCCGTCAAGGGCTAATGGTAAACCCAGTTCTAGCAAAACTCCATACGCCATTGTGACTCATATCTAGGCCCTCCAACGATACCCAGGGTACTCGACCAGCTAACTTATAGTCTTTTGGGTGTCCCCATTATACCCCTGCTTTGAGTCTGCTAGAACCTCCGACTAACGATAATCCCTCAACCATCAATTTCTCTAGCCATCCAACTTGATTACTATCCATAAGCTCAAGCGACTTCTCGAGCAACCATTATCCACGAACTCAACATCTTTGAGTTGTCTCATATCTTCGTTGCATTTCATCGATCAACGAACACTTCACGTTGCTTCGAATATTTCATCTGAATTTGCATCGAAGTTACACTCATCATCGAACCAAAAATCAACACCATTTGGTCACTAGTTGGATGTATCGCTCAACCTCTTATGGGTTTCCACCAACCCATATGGATCGCCACGGACCCATCCTCCCATCGACCTGATCCATTGCATTCGAGCCGACCTCATCTTATGCCAGACAAGTTAGTCCATGTCCACCGACCCGAACGATCCATGACCCATCACACATTCCAAACCAATCCATAAATGATCGCCACTGATCCATCCAAATTGATATGAACGACCCGACTTCACCAGCAAGCCGACCGACCCATGCCATGCCCGATCCAATCTCCATCGAACCATGTCATGCCTTGTGTTTTCAACCGACTTGATTTCCACTTGAACAATCCAAGACTTATCGCGTCATTGCTGACCCGACCCATCCAAGAGCGTGCCGATCCATGCTTCTTGAATGACCCGATCCATCATTGCTTTTCTTGCGCAACAAGACAGGGCGACCCAAGCTTTGTGCAACAATCCAAGCCGATCACCACCGATCTATCATAAATCTTGGTCGATCCATCGAGCAACCACATTCAACATTTGCGAATCACCTGAGTACGATCTGATCCAATCAATCCATGCACACCATGACTAAATCGACCAAAACCAATCGATAGCACCGTCAAGCAATGATCAACAACATTCACACATCCATAATCGCCATACAATCATATAAAATTCACCAAATCATGATAAACAATAAACAAATCAATGAATGGATCTAAACATATGATTTCCACATTAAAATATGAATTAACCGTTATAATATTACTAGGTTAGATCCTATGATGATTCGAATTAAATATATACTTACCTCCATTAGATCTAGGTGAAAATGACTCGAAATGGTGTAATTAAGGTCAAACAAACCCTTATACTCGATTGGATCAGTGTGAGAGTTGCTTATCACTCACCAAATCCACAAAATAGCTTTAAATCAACCAATCTCTAATCCGAACAGCGAAGAACGGTCTTCAAATCAACTAATTTGATGTGATCTACTTTCCTCGATGTTGATCTTCAATCTTCTAATGTAGATATAAGAATTAAAGTGAAATAGAGAGGTATTTGTTGGAATAGGGAGAATCGCAAACCCCAACCAAGTAGAGATGTAACAACCCGTAATTTTATAAAACATTATGATGATAAACTAAAGAATACTTAATTAAATATTGGGAATTAAGTAAAATGGAATGTGCTATTGCGTTCGTCTCGAAATTCTACTTAATATAGACTCTAAGTTTGCAAAAACGGACACCGTATGAAGAAGATATTAAGGTTTGAAGTTTACACATATATATAAGCTAATTATATATAAAATAAACATTCCAAAAAATCAGAAATCGAAGGTGGGACAACGCGGGAATCGGACCCGTTGGGGATCAACTCCAGCCCTAGGGGTGTCGACCCATGGGTCGACACCTTAAGGAGGGTGTTGACACCCATGTCGACACCTAGGTCGACACCCCCAGATCCGAACCAGATTAATTCCTGTGTACATGGACTTAATTCTTGGTTATATTTGTTGATCTTTGCTATAAATAGGACCTTAATCCCATTGTTATTTCATCTAATTCATTGGCGACAATGAGGTGCTTCCCCAACATAATCTGATCTAGCCTTCTTCTTCTTCAACTATCAAGTTATACAAATTTAGAGATATGTGCTACAACATTTGCAATCATTCTTCTGTTTCTCAGATCCAATCACAGTGATTCTATGTTATTTTTAGATATAAACATTTAAAAGTTAATCTTGACATGTTTATGAATTGGATCTAAGCTTATGCCTATTTATCAAATCAGATCTGCCATTACTAATACATCTGATCTATTGATTTATACCTATATGCCTATTCTTGACATCCATATTATGCTAATTTGCCTAATCATGTCATCTTATGCCTATTAAGCTAGTTTCCCTATCTTTTCATTATGCCCAATTCTGTCACTATATGCTTATTTAATAGCTATGCCTATTTCGGCCATAATATGTCTATCTTGTTATTATGCTTATTTCTGTTCTCTCCTCTTCTTATTTTCCCTTTTTATTTTATAGCCAGGCTACCTTCGAGCCTAGGCATACCGCTAAAATATGCAAACACATGAAATTGGCAATGAGGGAAAACGTTAAAATTGGGGCATAACTTGAAACACCCCACCTCCGTTAGGGTCACTCTCAAAGGGAATGCCCTAATTTTGGTGGAGGTTTATAAGTACAAGTCACAGATATACAAGACAGATATAAGAACACATATTTGTAAACAGCGGAAGAACAACAATTTTATTTCATCAAGTCAAATACGTGTTACAACAACATCCTTTCCAAAAACATAACATAACACTTTCATAATCTGTCTTGAGTACATTATTTTTAAAGAAGCATAAATAAAACATAGATAAACTGCAAAAGCCCCATAGTGGATTGTCCAAAGCCATAGTTCAAAACAGGAAAGTCCAAGCAATACATTTCTCTTCTTCAAGCTGGATGTTGAGGTAGGTCAAGCTGCTGTGTTCCCTCCCTGAGGACCTGGGGGGGGGGGGGAAACGGAAGAAAGAAGACAAAAGAAAAATAGAGTCAGACATAAAGCCTGAGTAAGTCTAGTACTACTTTGTCTATGAATAAAGAACTGGGTATGATAAGTAAAACAGGAAGTGGGCAACACTATGAACTTGGTTAAGTTATCTAGGGTCGAATATACTATCGTACCCCATGTTAATCTCTGAACCCATATAAACTAGTTTCCAATTTGCACCCCACAATCAGGGTGATGTGATCCATTCAATGATGATCGGCTCCTACTCGTAAAGTTACATGTGTCTTACGGCCCCCGATGTCTGTAGTTACCTATGCTGGTCCCACCATGGGGTGTATCAAGTCCCATAGTGGCAACCCGACACAACCTTAGAGTGCAAAGGTATGCTACTGGTGTCCAGTGCTTTATTTTTCTGCGCCGGAGTGCGTGCATGCCCGCACACCGTTAGAACCTACACTGCTACACCACCGCCGTCGATTTGACCTCTTACAATCAGCCCAGTAATCGTGCCCCACCCTGCCTAGTTTCAGGGTATCCTGATACACCTTTTAGGGTTACTGCTGAAAAGGGTCCCCCGTTACTAGGTTTTCTACCTCTAGCCAACATGCTAAGTTGGTTAAGTGTTTCCTAACCTAACCCCACCAGTCCGTTTAGTTTAGCATGTTCCATTTTGATTAAGTCTTTAGTTCACTTAATCCTAACAATCCTGACTCAGCCTTAATTGTCTTATTAAGGCCCTGACCTCTCACATTAGACAGATATTGTTGTGGCTGCCTGTTGCCGGTTGGTTCCGGGCAGTCTTACGCCACAACTCAGTCTAACCTCGGGTCCTTGCTGGGCTCCATGTTTAACCACCCACATTGGATAGGTATTGTTGTGACTACTGGACAGCCGGGCGGTTCCGGGCAGGTTTACATCACAACTCAATCCAACCTCGGGTTAAACACATCGTATGTTCTACATTTACATATCTTGTCATTCTTCTTATTTATATGTAAATATTTGCGGCCCATTATTAAGTTAATGGTGTAAAGGTTACACCAATCATGGGCCCAACCCATACTTGAATTTGGGCCCTTCTATTTTATATTTTCATTCATTAATTAATTTTAACCCAACGTTATTTTCCCCCGTTTTACACGTTCGTTTATATATATTGGGCTTAGCCTTTTAAAGCCCAATTTAGCCATGCGAAAAGGGGAGGCTTATGGCGTATACACAAAGAGGGGAAGGTGAGCGCATGAACTTGCATATGACGTTGGAAAATACATAATAGAAATCGATGTACTTGCATAGTGGTAACATAGGTGACATGAATAAAAGCATGTGAACTTGCATAGGTTTTACTACAACATGAACCTATATTTTTATTTAGGCATAATATCAAACATAAGCATGGCATAAATATTTCTAGCATAAGCATGGCATAATATCAAACATAAGCATGGCATAAGTATTTCTAGCATAAGCATAAACAAGTCATGTTCATAAGGTTTCTACATGTTTACAAAGGGGATACTTTGTTACTAACACAAAAGCATAGTTCAACCTAATCATGATTTAAGCCTAATCACATAGCGATGGTATAAACATATTTATGCACAAATATTCCTAAACATGGTGTTTGCTTTAAACTTGCAAAAAAAGGGGATTTTTGAGTCCAACCTAGCCATGTCATCATATAATCCTTTAAAACAAGATAGACTTAATAACGGATTTCAATTATGCCAAATATCTTTCCTAGCCATATTCATAAGTTTGCAAAAGCATGACTAATACATGGGTTATGGTGTCAAAATTCCACATAGTTTCATATGAACTATAATAACCAAACTTGTTTCAATTACTTGCAAAATGATTTATACACAAAATTATACATCATAATGGCATAATAACAAAGCCCCAAACTTGCATGAATTTCAATTAACTACATACATGTAGCTTCAATATAGATTACACAATTTTCGCAATATTCCAAACGTTTATTTGCATAGAACTACCGCATGTAGTTCTTTATAATGAATACAAATATAAATTACTTCCATTGCCACAATTCAAGCATACACATCAACACAGTTGTTTATTAATACCAAAGTAATACTCTACTTACAATGGTTGCGGCGAATTCTCTAATTAAGAGACACGATTCCTTTGTTGAATTGATTAGCTTTAGGTTGCTTTGAATTGCTTTAGGCCTTAGAACTTTCTCCCTAATCCTCTCTTTAGTTGGCGGCTATTCTTTGTCGTTCCTCAGCAACATGGCGGCTATAATCTTATTTTGAATGAATAGATTAGGGTTTAGTCTAGGGTTGTTTATATAGAGGTTAGGAATTGATTAGAACCATTGATGTTGCTAGGTTAGATCGTAGCCATTCATTAGATAGAGAGACCAATTAAAACTTGCCACCTAGCCCTAATGACAAAGCAACCCACAGAAATTCGACCAAACACAGACCAGGCCAGCCAGGAGGGACTGGGTTCGATTTTCAAAAATTAAACTTTAAATTGAGCTGTTTTAGTCTATTTGAATTTTATCTATTGTATACATATATTTTTGCATATATATATATATATTCTCATATATATACATATATTTTCTTTATTTCCTTATATGTACGTTCTTATCCTTTCAAAATTTGAATTTGTATACGTACATGTATTTGCATGCTCAGTTGGCCCTCTCTAAAACAGAGATAAAAATTATGTCGCCGCCGGGGTTCGAACCTCCGACCTCCATGCTACAAATCCAATGCCTTAACCAACTGAGCTACAGAGGCTTTTGTTAATAAGTCTTAGAATAATAATAATTATTGTCCTCTCCTTACTTCTCTTTTTTTATGTTTTGCTGTAATATTTAAATTAAAGATATCTTCTTCATACGTTATCCGTTTTGCGCAAACTCGGACTCTATCTCAAGCAGAATTCCGAGACGAACGCAATGGTGATGTCCGTTTCCCTTAATTTTTCTGTTACAATTTAATTATACTTTAATTTGTTAATTTACTGTTAACGGAAAAATCCGGGGTGTTACATTCTCCCCCACTTAAAAGGATTTCGTCCCCGAAATCTTCAAGTTTAGGAAGAATGTAAATCCTAACATTCAATCATCCATCTACTCATCCATCAAACACGAGCATCCATTGTCCTTAAAAGACTTCTAATGCTTCATGATCATATGCGAAGTGTGTGTGTTCATGAACTTATCTAATGCAAAATCAGGCGGTCTACTGATTCAGTTGACCTCCTTAATGCGAATCATGTAAGTGCCATGTATCCATTATGTATGCAGATTTTTCCTATTCATGATTCTACATGGGTGCACAATCTTTCATACAAATGCA
Source organism: Allium sativum (assembly GCA_030737875.1). Taxonomy (NCBI): domain Eukaryota; kingdom Viridiplantae; phylum Streptophyta; class Magnoliopsida; order Asparagales; family Amaryllidaceae; genus Allium; species Allium sativum. The sequence goes on along the minus strand of CM060909.1, from coordinate 621,627,815 downwards.
ACATCCATATGACAACACATTACAATTCAACCATATACGAGTGCAAACATATATGCATATGCAATATGAAGTGACTGAGCCGATCTAAAACCTAGATTGTGTGTGTATATGCAGCCACGAGCAACTACTAGCAATCACTTGCAACCACTTGCAACCATCATACATAACATGTTTCAATTACATGTTTTCATCCAAAAGGTTTCTATCTAAAAGATAAGGTCGAGGAGATATTCCTAAAAAGATAGATAAAAGCGCAACTTAAGGAAAAAGAAAGATCAAGGACGTACCCTCGAAAAGAAAAGGGTAAGCAGTGCGTATTCTAGCTTCAGTTTCCCAAGTCGCGTCTCCCTCGGCGTCGCTCCACTGAACTTTGACGAGTTTGACTTCGCGGTTGCGTAGCTTCTTCACTTCCGTTCCTAGTATGCGGGTTGGAACTTTTCTTATGGTTGCTTCGCGTTCCACTTCGGCCTCTTCGAGGATATTTGGCTCTACCACTTCAGCAGTCTCATGTAGACATTTTCGGAGATGTGAAACGTGAAAAACGTTGTGGACTCCGGCCAATTTCTCGGGTAGCTCTAATCTATAGGTCATTTTCCAAATTTTCTCAATGATAGGAAATGGTCCTACCTAAAGGTATAGTCGAATGATAGAAGCAAGTAAAAATTTTGTGCCCATTAGGCAATGTCAAAACTGGAAATCTATGCCACATATATATTGATTAGGAGAAGAACTCTCTAAGCATCAGCCCCGAATACCGAAATCAACATCAGACTGACACCCAAAGAATTAATCAACCCAACCACCACATATGATTCTAGGAAACTAAGCATGATGGACTCCTTTTAGGTCACAAGGGAGTCCCTTCCTAAGTCCAACTATGTTGCCAAATGTACTTACTAAGGTGATTCTTTACAACTCATGCATAAGTGAAATGAACCTTCAGCCTTAGTGGCGAACACTCCTGGAGTGCCCTATTCTGAAATGCTCCACCTAATGAACCCCTTCTCTAGAAGCTCTTTAATCTGTTTACTGAGCTCTTTTCTTTCTCGTGGAGCCATGTGTCTAATGAGCAACGCAACGGGCTTTGCATTATCTACAAGATATATGCGGAAGTCTATTTCCCGCTTCGGAGGCAAGCCCTTCACCTCTTCGAAGACATCCGGATATTCCCGGACCACTCTAACTGATTGCAAATTTTCAACAGAGGCATCTAGCGACTCAAGATAACTAAGCATAACCGCATACGAGGGATTACAAGAAATTTCCAAAGTATTACTGAGCTGGGTTAGGAGCCTAACAACCCTTTTCTCACAATCAAGGATGGCCCCATTACTGGATAGCCAATCCATACCCAAAATCAAACCATACCCCGCAAAGCCCAAAACAAAGGCACTACATTCAAATTCTACACTTAGAATAGAAATTTTCAAATCCAAACAGATCATAGACAAATGAGCTGGGCCCCCAATTGGGTTTGAAACAATTAAGGGGTCCTCTACCATACTAGTTTTTAGGTGCAGAGATTCTACTAAAGCAGACGAGATAAAGGAGTGTGATGCGCCAGAATCAAATAAAGTGCGAACGGGGTGATCATAAAGATAAACTACACTTTCTACAGAAGTGTTTGTACCTCGCTGTTGCAAAGGTGGCGCTTCCAGCACATGAACCTGTGCCCCTGGAGTGGATCCAGACCCCTGCCCCTGCCCTCGTTTCTTTGGGCAGTCCTTAGCCCTGTGGCCTGTCTGACCGCACGAAAAGCACCCACCATTCTCCTTGGCCTTTTTCTTCCGGCAGTCCTTTACTAAGTGCCCCACTTTGCCATAGAAATTACACTTCCTCTTCTCCTTGTTGCCTTTCCCGCCTTTCTTAAAGTCCGCCTTCTTAGGCTGCAAACCCTCTTTCTTCCCTTGAGAGCTTTCTGCCTTTGTCTCCTTCTTGCCCTTGTCCTCTTCGTTCAGCAATGCCATTTGCACCAATCTTTCATACGTGGCCCCCATGGGTATATGTGTCATGGCCAAACTGTGTAATGGCTCATTTAACCCTTTGACGAAACGGAGAGCCTTCTTGTGCGGGGTGTTGACTAGGTCAAGCCCAAACCTAGCCAGCTCATCAAACTGATTCACATACTCTCTAACAGTCTTGTCTCCTTGCTTAAGAAATAAGAATTTCTCCAACTGCAAACTTCTTTCCGCATCTGAGAGAAATTTGGTCTCAAACCTTGCCCTAAAGTCCTCCCATGTCTCCACCGGTCTTTCAGCATTAGTGACTTCCCACCAGTAGGAAGCCTCGCCCTTTAATAACCACACTGCCAATTGTACTTTTTGTCTATCTTCTACCTCAAAGATGATGAATAGGTCCTCAGTTTCTTTCAGCCAATTCCTAGCTGCTACGAAGGACTCAGTTCCATGGAAATCCCTTCCTCCCATAGCTTTAAAATCCTTACATATCTTAGCAAACGCGTTTCCTCGTGGAGGAGGTGGAGGAAGAGGTGCTGCTGTAGCTGGATGATTCCCTGCAGCTGGGGGAGGAGGAACGGTAGGACCTGGTTGAGTGGCCCTAGCTTCTAAGAATCGTCTAAACCAACCAGGTATTGGTACTCCTTCCGGCAAGTTAAGATCTTCGGACATGCTGAAACAAAAGGGATAGATTCAAAACGAAGGATAAGAGATAGTACCTATGGCTTTGGGGAGTGGACTTTGCCTTTTTTAAAATAAAATAATATTTTTATCTTTTAAAAATGCTTCTTTAAATTTCCTTTTTGAAAATAAATTTCCAAAACTTTTTATCTTATCTGGTAAACCTATGCTCTGATACCAAGTGAAACACCCCACCTCCGTTAGGGTCACTCTCAAAGGGAATGCCCTAATTTTGGTGGAGGTTTATAAGTACAAGTCACATATATACAAGACAGATATAAGAACACATATTTGTAAACAGCGGAAGAACAACAAACTTTATTTCATCAAGTCAAATACGTGTTACAACAACATCCTTTCCAAAAACATAACATAACACTTTCATAATCTGTCTTGAGTACATTATTTTTAAAGAAGCATAAATAAAACATAGATAAACTGCAAAAGCCCCATAGTGGATTGTCCAAAGCCATAGTTCAAAACAGGAAAGTCCAAGCAATACATTTCTCTTCTTCAAGCTGGATGTTGAGGTAGGTCAAGCTGCTGTGTTCCCTCCCTGAGGACCTGGGGGGGGGAAACGGAAGAAAGAAGACGAAAGAAAAATAGAGTCAGACATAAAGCCTGAGTAAGTCTAGTACTACTTTGTCTATGAATAAAGAACTGGGTATGATAAGTAAAACAGGAAGTGGGCAACACTATGAACTTGGTTAAGTTATCTAGGGTCGAATATACTATCGTACCCCATGTTAATCTCTGAACCCATATAAACTAGTTTCCAATTTGCACCCCACAATCAGGGTGATGTGATCCATTCAATGATGATCGGCTCCTACTCGTAAAGTTACATGTGTCTTACGGCCCCCGATGTCTGTAGTTACCTATGCTGGTCCCACCATGGGGTGTATCAAGTCCCATAGTGGCAACCCGACACAACCTTAGAGTGCAAAGGTATGCTACTGGTGTCCAGTGCTTTATTTTTCTGCGCCGGAGTGCGTGCACGCCCGCACACCGTTAGAACCTACACTGCTACACCACCGCCGTCGATTTGACCTCTTACAATCAGCCCAGTAATCGTGCCCCACCCTGCCTAGTTTCAGGGTATCCTGATACACCTTTTAGGGTTACTGCTGAAAAGGGTCCCCCGTTACTAGGTTTTCTACCTCTAGCCAACATGCTAAGTTGGTTAAGTGTTTCCTAACCCCACCAGTCCGTTTAGTTTAGCATGTTCCATTTTGATTAAGTCTTTAGTTCACTTAATCCTAACAATCCTGACTCAGCCTTAATTGTCTTATTAAGGCCCTGACCTCTCACATTAGACAGATATTGTTGTGGCTGCCTGTTGCCGGTTGGTTCCGGGCAGTCTTACGCCACAACTCAGTCTAACCTCGGGTCCTTGCTGGGCTCCATGTTTAACCACCCACATTGGATAGGTATTGTTGTGACTACTGGACAGCCGGGCGGTTCCGGGCAGGTTTACATCACAACTCAATCCAACCTCGGGTTAAACACATCGTATGTTCTACATTTACATATCTTGTCATTCTTCTTATTTATATGTAAATATTTGCGGCCCATTATTAAGTTAATGGTGTAAAGGTTACACCAATCATGGGCCCAACCCATACTTGAATTTGGGCCCTTCTATTTTATATTTTCATTCATTAATTAATTTTAACCCAACGTTATTTTCCCCCGTTTTACACGTTCGTTTATATATATTAGGCTTAGCCTTTTAAAGCCCAATTTAGCCATGCGAAAAGGGGAGGCTTATGGCGTATACACAAAGAGGGGAAGGTGAGCGCATGAACTTGCATATGACGTTGGAAAATACATAATAGAAATCGATGTACTTGCATAGTGGTAACATAGGTGACATGAATAAAAGCATGTGAACTTGCATAGGTTTTACTACAACATGAACCTATATTTTTATTTAGGCATAATATCAAACATAAGCATGGCATAAATATTTCTAGCATAAGCATGGCATAATATCAAACATAAGCATGACATAAGTATTTCTAGCATAAGCATAAACAAGTCATGTTCATAAGGTTTCTACATGTTTACAAAGGGGATACTTTGTTACTAACACAAAAGCATAGTTCAACCTAATCATGATTTAAGCCTAATCACATAGCGATGGTATAAACATATTTATGCACAAATATTCCTAAACATGGTGTTTGCTTTAAACTTGCAAAAAAAGGGGATTTTTGAGTCCAACCTAGCCATGTCATCATATAATCCTTTAAAACAAGATAGACTTAATAACGGATTTCAATTATGCCAAATATCTTTCCTAGCCATATTCATAAGTTTGCAAAAGCATGACTAATACATGGGTTATGGTGTCAAAATTCCACATAGTTTCATATGAACTATAATAACCAAACTTGTTTCAATTACTTGCAAAATGATTTATACACAAAATTATACATCATAATGGCATAATAACAAAGCCCCAAACTTGCATGAATTTCAATTAACTACATACATGTAGCTTCAATATAGATTACACAATTTTCGCAATATTCCAAACGTTTATTTGCATAGAACTACCGCATGTAGTTCTTTATAATGAATACAAATATAAATTACTTCCATTGCCACAATTCAAGCATACACATCAACACAGTTGTTTATTAATACCAAAGTAATACTCTACTTACAATGGTTGCGGCGAATTCTCTAATTAAGAGACACGATTCCTTTGTTGAATTGATTAGCTTTAGGTTGCTTTGAATTGCTTTAGGCCTTAGAACTTTCTCCCTAATCCTCTCTTTAGTTGGCGGCTATTCTTTGTCGTTCCTCAGCAACATGGCGGCTATAATCTTATTTTGAATGAATAGATTAGGGTTTAGTCTAGGGTTGTTTATATAGAGGTTAGGAATTGATTAGAACCATTGATGTTGCTAGGTTAGATCGTAGCCATTCATTAGATAGAGAGACCAATTAAAACTTGCCACCTAGCCCTAATGACAAAGCAACCCACAGAAATTCGACCAAACACAGACCAGGCCAGCCAGGAGGGACTGGGTTCGATTTTCAAAAATTAAACTTTAAATTGAGCTGTTTTAGTCTATTTGAATTTTATCTATTGTATACATATATTTTTGCATATATATATATATTCTCATATATATACATATATTTTCTTTATTTCCTTATATGTACGTTCTTATCCTTTCAAAATTTGAATTTGTATACGTACATGTATTTGCATGCTCAGTTGGCCCTCTCTAAAACAGAGATAAAAATTATGTCGCCGCCGGGGTTCGAACCCCCGACCTCCATGCTACAAATCCAATGCCTTAACCAACTGAGCTACAGAGGCTTTTGTTAATAAGTCTTAGAATAATAATAATTATTGTCCTCTCCTTACTTCTCTTTTTTCATGTTTTGCTGTAATATTTAAATTAAAGATATCTTCTTCATACGTTATCCGTTTTGCGCAAACTCGGACTCTATCTCAAGCAGAATTCCGAGACGAACGCAATGGTGATGTCCGTTTCCCTTAATTTTTCTGTTACAATTTAATTATACTTTAATTTGTTAATTTACTGTTAACGGAAAAATCCGGGGTGTTACATAACTTGTATTGGGAAATTTAGGGCATAACTTGAACTGAAAACACGAATATGGATTTGGGGCATAAGCCAAACTGTGATTAAAAATCTTAATTTGGGGCATAGGGTACATGATGAATATAACTTGGAAAGTTGGCATGTAAACCTATAATGAAATAGGAATAATTGTTAAATAGTGAAAATGCCTAGACTTACAATAATTAGAAACTGCAACCACGCTTAGACACGAGGTTAGATTACACTTGTGGTAGAAGCCTGCCCGGGCCCGACCAGCATATCCAGCGTCCACAAGTGGTAAATCTAATGTGAGGGGCCTAAGTGCATAAACACGTGGCAGTGCTAATACATGAGGTTAAATCCGACTTGTGGAAGAAGTCTACCCAGACCCGACTGGCATATCCAGCATCCACAAATGGTAGACTTAATGTGGGAGGTCTAGCGCATTATAACCATAAATAAATAAATGGTAATGAACTTGTAATACTTAACCTATTTGAATCTATAGGGATTGCATGAACATGTTAACTTGGGTAGGGGTTAAGTAAACTTGCTTGAAATCAGTGGTTGGGTTAAGTAAATCCTTGGGCGGTGGGTAATATTTATATATAGGCCCACAAACTTAACCTATGGGGTTATGCAATATTGTTATACTGGTAGGCAAAACCTTTTGAAATCCTAGTAGTGGGGATGCCAGCGTAGGGGGAAGCTTGTATCATCTAGTGTGTGGGATCTGTTTTAGTCAGTAACCCATATAGGTAACAAACGAGTACTATGAGCTAGGTCGGAGTCGAGGCACGCTTACTGAGCTAATTATAAGAGGTCACTTGGGAAAAGGTGTTTGACAGTGCGATCCATCGGGCTCATGTGCGTGCATGGGTCCATTTGTCTGGGAAAATAAGACGTTGTGGCATCAGTAGATATGGTTGTGCACATCCTGAAAACGAAGGGTGGCCACTTTAGGAATTGATACATCTTACTGTGGGGCCAGCACAGGGTATCTACAGAGTTAGGGAGCCGATTGTTTAGGGTAGTAATTAGGGTACATCTAGTCTCGCTTGTTTAGGAGCCCGTTATTAACCTTATACGCAACGCTGGTAAGTTCAATTGGGCTGCCTGTTATTGTGTGGGGTAAAACCTCTCACTAGAAGTACACCTAAGTCTACCAACTTATCAAGGATCATCTTGTTCATGTGATACTTGTATTGGTGCAGAGAAAGTTTATTAGAGAAGCTTATTGCCTGTTCTGTTCAGTTTATCCTTCTTACCTTGTTATACCTGCCATATGACACTGTTATCTCTCTCCAACTTATATACCTGTCATGATGCTTTTATTTATTTATATTCTAAAAGTAACTGGATCGCCAAACTTTATGTGTGACCCATTTTGTTTCCTCTTCTTTCTCTTCCGTTTCCCCCCAGGTTCTCAGGGTGGGAATACTCAAGCTTGATCAAGATTCTTCTTTCCTTCTGCTTGGAGCTGCTTAGATGTACTGCTTGATTTCATATCTTCTCTGTTGTGGCTATATTTAGGGGATTATGCTTCTTTATTTATTGCATTCTGATGATTTTAATAAAAGACATAATTTTTAAGTTGATGTACTGGGTTTTATGTATTTCAGACTCATGAAGTAACTATGTTTTGAACCACGATGCTTTTTGCTCAGTAAAGTTTTAAATCTGCTGTAATTTTGTATATGTCTTGTAATATTTCTGTTTCTATTTATCTATAACGCTTCACAAAACTTAAATGCATTCTCTTAAAGAGTGACATTAACGGACGTGGGGTGTCACACTTAGTATCAAAGCTGAAGGTTAGCAGATCGGATAAAAGATTTTGAAAATTGTTTTAAAAAGAAAGCATTTTCAAAAGAAAAGTCTGTTTTGAAAAACATATTCCCCAAAGCCATATGTAATATCTTTCGATTCTCTGTTTGAATCCCTTTTTCCTTTTCTTTTCAGCTTGTCTGGGGAACCTAATATTCCTGAGGGCGTTATGATACCGGGTTAGTTCCGTAGGTATCTTGAGGCCACGGCGCCTGACGGTGGTCAAGCAGACGTCCCTCCTCCAGCTACACCCGTTGTTCCTCCTCCTCCTCTGTGTGCTGATAATTTCTCTAAGATATGCAAAGATTTCTATGTTATGGGTGGAAAACCATTCCGAGGAACTTAGACTTTTATAGAAGCAAGGAATTAGCTTAAAGAGACGGAGGAGTTATTTGGAATTTTCGAAGTTGACGATCATAGGAAGATTCACTTCACCATTTGGCAGCTGAAAGATGAGGCTTTGTTCTGGTGGGAGGTGACGCAAGCGGGACGTCCAGTTGACATATGGGATGATTTCCGACAGAGGTTTGAAATGAAGTTTCTTTCCCAAGCCGAGAAAAGCATGCAAATGGAAAGGTTTTTGGCACTTAAGCAAGGAGCCATGTCTGTGAAAGAGTATGTTAATAAGTTTAACCAATTGGCGAAGTTTTTTTGGAGCTAGTGAATACCCTGCACAAGAAAGCTTTGAGGTTTGCTAAAGGATTGAATGAACCCCTCCATGGGTTGGTTATGTCCTATATTTCGATGGGGAGCAACTTTTTAGAAACTCGTTGATATAGAATTAACGCATGAAAAGACAAAGGTGAAAAGAAAGAAGCTAAGGCTGAGGAAATTAACACAAAATAGGAAAGTGTGGCCCAAGAAAGGACAACAACAACAACAACAACAAAAGAAGGGAGGAAAGGATGGCAAGGTTAGAGATAAGAGGAAGTGCCATAATTGCGGACGCGAAGGTCACTTGATCAAGGACTGCAAAAGAAAGAAGAATTCTTATTTCAATTGTGGAGAGGTCGGACATTTTTCTAAGGAATACCCAAAGAAGCAAGTACAAGGTAAAACGGAAGGATCTTTGAGAGGGCAGGTGCATGCTCTCATGGCCGGTGCGCTAGACAGAGGTAGGAAAGTTTCCGTTGAAGGTTTGATTTCTCTTTTCAATCATCCTATTAGAACTCTTTTTGATTCGAGCGCTTCACATTCTTTTGTATATGATTCTGTGGTTGAGTCTCTTCACCTTAGTACTAGTATGGTTTTGGATCCCGTTGTCGTCTCAAACTCCATTCGGGGTACAACTCATCTATCTATGATTTTTTGGGGTTTGAGAATATCTGTGTTAGGCGTCAAATTTGAATGCGATGCATATGTGCTTGGTTTCATGGGCTATGGTTTGATTCTAGAGATGGATTGGTTAGCCATGTATGGTGCCTTTCTGGATTGTGAGAGGAGGGTCGTTAGACTTTTGACTTGCCGTGGGAGTACCCTCGAGATTTCCTGTGACCCTAAGGGGTTTTTCATGCTTAGTTTCTTAGAGTCGCTTGATGCATCTATCGATGATATATGATTTGTACCAGTAGTCTGTGTGTATCCTGATGTTTTTTAGGAGTTTTGAGGCTTACCTCTGAGGCGCAAGATTGATTTTTGTATATACTTGGTGGACAATGCAAAGCCAGTTGCATTGCATATGCGCTATATGACTCCAAGAGAAATGAGGGAGCTCAGCAACCAAGCAGGGGAGCTACTTGAGAAAGGGTTTATTAGGCGAAGCATATCTGAATGGGGTGCTCCGATGGTATTCTCAACTAAGGCGGATGGTTCGCTTCGCTTATGTGTGGATTATAGAGAGTTGAATAAACTCACTAAAAAGAACAAGCACCCACTTCCAAGGATAGATGATCTGTTTGACCAGCTTGTTGGTGCATCGGTTTTCTCTAAGTTAGACTTGGCCATGGGGTTTCATCAGTTTAGGGTGGCGGAGGACAATATAGACAAGACCGCTTTTAGAACTCCAGATGGTTTCTTCGAGTGGCTCATTATGCCTTTTGGTTTGACGAATGCACTCGCCTATTTTGCCGCTCTGATGAGTAGGGTGTTTCGGGAATTTCTAAAAAAGTTCGTTGTGGTCTTCGTTGATGATATCTTGATTTTCTCAAAGAGCGAGGAAGAGCATGCCCGACATTTAAGGAAGGTTTTGAAGACTCTTCGTGCGCACCAGCATAAGGCAAAGTTCTCCAAATGTCATTTTTGGAGAAAGGAAGTAAGATTTCTAGGGCATGTGGTCACTAAAGATGGGTAAGCAGTGGATCCCACGAAGGTAGTTGCAGTTCAAGATTGGCAGAACCCAAAGAGTGTAACGGAGCTGAGAAGTTTTCCTGGATTAGTGGGCTATTATAGGAATTTCATTAAGGACTTCGCAAAGATATCAACCCCACTCGCCAGAATGACGAAAAATAATCTGACATTTTCTCTGGATATAGATTGTAACGATGCTTTTTAGTGACTGAAGAGGGCTCTAACAACAGCCCCAATCTTGACCTTGCCCGATGGGAATAAAGTGTTTACTGTATATACTGATGCATGTGGTACAGGGCTTGGTGTGGTCGTAATGCAAGAAGGGAAGGTAGTATGTTATAGAGGTAGACAATTAAGAGTTCATGAGAAGAACTACCCTACCCATGACTTAGAGTTAGCTGCCATAGTATTCGTGCTTAAGACTTGGCGCCATTATCTACTTGGAGAGAAGTTTGAGTTGTACACCGATCATAAATCTCTAAATACTTATTCTCGCAGAAGGATCTTAATTTAAGGCAACAAAGATGGATGGAGTTCCTAGCGCCCTATGACTTTGAGATTGCTTATACCCCTGGCAAGGGTAATCTGGTGGCAGACAGATTGAGTATGCAGAGGATGGCCTTAAGCCCTCTGTTTATGGAGAGGAAAAGCTTGGAGTTTATATCGACTTTTGATATTGGACCCTCCATCGAGTTTATACCTGATTTATTGGCATCACTAGAGGTGCGACCTACTCTTTGGATCAGATAGGAACTTTACAGCAAAAGGATCCATAGATTTCAGACATCGTGGGTAGGCTCAGTAGAGGGGAGACTTCTAATCACCTAAGTAGATATTCCACGGACGATATAGTGTGGTTGCAACGAGATGGAAGGCTTTGTGTTCCCCGAGTTGGGAGTTTGTTGAAGACAGTCCTTGAGGAAGCTTATCATTCTAAGATGACTATTCATCCAGGTGGTGATAACATGTAGAGAGACATGAAGAGGATTTTCTTTTGGGTTGGGATGAAGAAAGATGTGGCGGAGTTTGTTTCTCGATGTTTGTGTTTACACCAAAAATGGTCTAAACACCCAAGGTACTAAAATGTACTTCACCAATTTGGTAGGAAATAAGTGGAACCGTGTTTTACTTAACAATTAAAAATAAAAAAATGCGAGAAAATTAAAATAGAGACGAGATTTATAGTGGTTCATTTGTTAAGTAGGCCTACATCCACTGTGAAGGCAATTTCCAATCTCATAATGAGGGTTACAAAGTACATCAATTCTCCCGTTATACACATCTTTGCATTCAATCAATTTACCCTCGTTTCTATATTTCAATCTTGGAATTATACAAGAGAATGATGATATTTGAGGAGAAGAAGGATGAATGAATGATTGAGAGGAAGGATGCTTCCGTTTTCCTTCATCGCCAGATTATGTTTGGCGCCATGGCTGAATTGGTGATTGAGGATAGAATTTAGCAGCACTTATTGGTTTCCAAGATTCGATCCCTTTTATGTTGGCAGCCATGGTGTATTTATAGGTAAGCTCCCTTGGGAAATGACCTCCATTCCATTTATGCCAGCTACGGGTTTCTTACTTTATTAATTACAACCGTGCCATCGGCCAGCTGTAGCCAGCTGTTAATGGCTGCATCCCATTAGCATGCGCGAGTGATTCTGTGGAGCGAGCGTCTTGTGTAGGTTAGTGAGTCTTTAGGAGCAGACGTTCCCTAAGAATGTATGCTTTGGGTAACTTGAAAGCCTTTATAAGAGCGGAACACGGGACTGGAATCAACTCTCCTTTGTTCCTTGTGTGACCGACTTCCCTGGTTCAAGGGCGCTCGTCCTTTTACTGCCTTTGTATAGCATTGTTCATTCTTTCGGCTGTGCTACAAGGTTGCCCCTGCTTATGTGGAATGGGTGATTTGCTTTGTTTCATTGTTTGAGCGGTCTACTGGATATACGATCTTTATCCTTATCAGGTCGCACTTCTCATTGCGTATCGTGCAATCATCTTTGGTTGTATTGGCCGACTTGGCTTGCCTTAGGTTTGATATTTGTGGTCTCGCTCTGCGTGGTTACATTCTGTCCGTTGTGAGTCGTTTAAGTGCCTTGGATGACTTCATGCATGACTGACCCCGAGGGCATTCATTTTCGCCTCTTTTGTTCAATGTGAGTATGGATTTTTTGAGGGATAAACACTTGCCCCTCGAAGTCCATGATTTCTTTTGTAAGGAATTATTGGCTTCGGCATATTTGATCGCACATTGTTTGGCAGGCTTGTGCTGACTTTTTAAGGGGTCGTTCGTGCAAGGATTGAGATTGCTTCATTGTAGCTGCTTGGCATCTTTGCTCTTGGGTGAGGCGTTTGTGCTGCTTTGGTCATTATTGCAAACAACTAAATTATGGGGGAATGAACATGCCAACTGGCCTTCTGACGGGACACCAACTCAAGTATTAGGCTGTCGTGGCGAGGAGTGCCTTTGATGTGTGCCTTACAATCTTCCTTATTTACTTTTAACATGCTTCGTCCCATTTTCATCTTTTTCGAGAAATCCTTCGGTCATAGAGAGTTTAATTAGGTAATCTATGCTTGACATTTCTGCCTTGTTTTCTCTTCAAAAGGTTTTGGCTTTCTCATTCCATCACTTTGTCTGGTATTTGTAGTAACATCTATTTTATGTTGAGTGATTTGCTTTTAATCTTCAAGGCACCATGATCTTTCTGGGTAAGTTTCCTTTTTTCTTCTTTTTTTTTTAAAAAAAAACTCTTGTGTTCCCAAGTTAGGATGTTCCAATATTATCTGATTGATCTGTGTATGAATTTAGGATTCGGGTGATAGCCAGGTTTTTGTGTAACATAGATATCATTTCTGTAATCATCTTTGAAGAATATGAATGGTGGTTTTCCTCGAAACCTCGATGCTTGGTGTTTGTTCATAAATTGTTTGGTGAAACGCCCCAGGCTTTTCTAGTTGAGATGTTTCTGTTCATACCTGAGTTGGGCTATTTCCCTTTTCATGGTTGTTTCCTGAGCCCACACTGTTTTCTTTTGAAATAGGTCGTCTAAGGATGGAATTCCTCATGTCTAGGAGGCTTAGGAAAAAGTCGACAAGGAGGGCTGGTAGCAAAAAGGTGCCCTAAGGTAAGGAGATCTTGGGTGCGACTGACACTCAAAGTCATTGTTTGCTAAATGAACTTTCTGACTCAGGGATTCAGACTACTATTGGTCGCATGGTTTCTTCATTCATCACTTTGGATCCTGCAGCTGTACCGGAGCCTATTTCTGTGCCCAACCCTTGCCATCCGGAACCCACTGAGGACTTTGTGGCTCAGTGTCCGGCTAGCTCGCGTTCTGGTTTGTACATAGATCTATTTGACAGATGGATTATTGCAGGTTAGATGGACGCCATGAAGGATTGCATTTTGGCTGAGTTCAATTAGTTGGAAGCACGTCCGCATCTGGTTGAAGGCCGCATCATAACTAGCAGAGATTACATTGTGGAACAAATGGGTGGATGAGATTCTCATGTCGAAGATCTTCAACAGTCAAATAGAGAGAATCTTGAATGACTTCACGCCCTGGAAGAAGACAGGCGCAAAATTGTCGAGGTCCTCAAGTCTAGGGAGAGGATCATCTCTTACCTCATCTGAACATTGTAATTTGCCGGTGCTCTGCATGTTCTGTTATTTTGGTTTTGATTTCGAATGGTACTTTTAGTCTGGCTTGTGTATGCGGGGGCCAGCCTCGCTTATTTTCGTACGTTTAGGTATGTGAGTTTTATGGTGGTTTGTGCGATAGTTACGCTTTTATGTTATTCATCGTTGATAACGCTGGCTTACTTTAATTTCAGGACATCATCTTTCTTTCGGTCCCTTCTTTTAGGGGTTTAGTTCTTATTATGCAACTTGTTTAATTTCACGCGGGTGCGTCGTACGCTGCACCTTTATTTTCTGATTTACACATTCGTCCGAGCACTTTATTAATCGTTGGGTTGCGCCCGATTTTCTATTGTTATTTTCATTGTTGGGATTTAGTTTTCTTTTTAAGTTAATCGCTTATCGAAGGATATCATGCATTTGCATTATTATAAGCGCATTTGGTGTCTTTTACTTATTAGTATTCAACCCGCGCCTCACTAACTTGGTGACCCACGCCCTTCGGAGACTGGTTTGGAATACGTTCCCCCGGGGAGGTATTGGGTTAAAGATTTTCGATCCATTCTAGGCCTTGTTTGATTGTTTTAGTTATTCAAAAAGGTTCTAGAATGGATACCCTCTTACGGCTGGGATTTCTGACACCCCTTTTCGGCTAGAATTTCTGTTTTGCCCTGGTCCTTCCAGCATGATTAATCCTTCCCCGTTATTATGCTTCATCCCGAGGAGTGGACACTAATTTATCTCATCGAGCCTTGACTCAGAAGGGATAAATTTCGTGCCCTTCACCTAACAAGGTGCCCCCCGTGATGGGCATTTTTCCGTTTCGAGACATGTCGGTTTTTCCGTCTGTGCGCCTTGCCCTAGGAAACACATACTGGTTCGCCTCATTGATTTTTTTTTTTCAATTTGGGGAACCCGTGTCCAGCACCTAAGAAGGTGTTTCTTTGGTGGGCTCAGCGATTTTATCCATGGGACCTTTTATATTTTAAATTGCTTCCACTTCGGCCCTGACTTCTAGGAGGTGGACATCAACCCTTGCTACCGAATTTAACTGTCATTTTAAGGAATTCATGTCCTGTACCTAAGAACGCGCCTCTTTAGGATTAGCAATTTCATCCGAGGGACAGATTTGGTAATATTCCTGTACTTTCAACGAGGTTTGGCGGTAATCCTTTAATTGGGTGTTTGCTAAGCATTCAGCATACTCCATAATGAGAGATGCAGCCTTGTTGTATGTCTCAGAATAGCTTGTTCCTTTTGAGGTGATGTGTCTATTCCTCCCGTTTGTTCTTGCTTGATGTTCGTGATTTCCAAGCTGCTTTGTGTAATGCAAGCCCTAGGGTCTTTCGTTACGGCTCCGTTGCGTATGGCGGATTGCTTTTACCATGCCTACATTTCAAGAGATTGTTTTTCTTTTAGCATGGATCAATAAATATGTTGCTCAAGTAGACACATAATTAAATTTAAATGCACACAGTTTCTGCATGTAAACCGTTAAACCGTTGCTTGATACAATAGTGAATAATAAAGCGAATTAGAACAGTCTTAACAACAGGATAAAATTAGGGGAATGAAGCAAAATTATGAGAGCTCTTAGTTTAATGCAAATGCTCCATTATTGAGACATTAGCGATTGGTCCTCCTGATGAGCGTCCTCTTTGGATTGGTTTAAGCCTTTTTCTCTTTAAGGTGCATACTGTTGCAAATGGTTTCTCCTGATTAACCCCTCGATTACTAACTTCAAGTGCCTGCATTCATTGGTATCGTGGCCTGCCTATTTGTGGAACTAACAGAATCTTCCTGACTTCATAGCAGCGTTTTTGACCTGCCTTTGTTTCAAAACCGAATATCTCTTGGTACTTTTAGTTGCCATGAAGATGTTTCCCACGATATCGTTAAGGGGAGTGAACTGGGAGTTCTTGAAAAAGCGCAGTTTCTTTTTTGCTCGACCGTCTTCTTCTTCTTCATTGCTCCTTTTTCGATTATCTAGGTTGCTTTGCGCATTTCCATTCTCCTCTACCTGTGCATTTCTTTCTTCAATACTTGCATATTTTTTGGCTTTGTTGAGTAATCATTAGAGTGTGCTTGGTTTCTTTTTCTTGATCCACCGTCCCTGGTTGGTTTTCTTTCATATGCCCCCTAAGAGCCATTAAGATTAGCTCAGGTTCAAGATTCCTGACTTTAGCCACTGCCATATCAAAGCGAGTGAGAAAAGCTTTAATGGGCTCTCCTGGTCTTTGTCGTAGTCTACTTAGCTCCGAAGCATCCCGAGTTTCGAGTGCTTGGGATTTGAACTGCTCAGTGAATAGCTTAGCCAAGGTCACAAAATTATCCGCGGACTGCGGTGACAGCTTTGTGAACCATAGATAAGCTACTCCTTCTAGATAAGTTGGAAAATATAAACATTTGATTTCATCAGTAGCACTCGCCCCATTCATGTACTAGTCATATTTACACAGAAACATACTAGGGTCGCTTGTCCCATCGTAGAGCTGTAGTGATGGAGGTTCGAATCTTTGTAGGTATACAGTTTTCTTGACCCTTTCAGTGATCAGGGTTTTAGTTGGGAAGGACCCCCATTCTCTTCGATCATCCTTCTTCTTTAGATTTTCCTTCACAATTGCTCGCGCCGTTCCGAAGATGTACTTCTGTTCCTCGCTTGGATCCATGGATTGACCACCTCTTTTATCATCGACCTCGGATCTAGATGGTTCTTCATGAACTGGGGGCAAGGAATTTGGGCATCCTTTTGGAAGGGACATCCTAATGATGGTGGAACTGTTTTCCCTCTCCGTGACTGTATCGTCAGAGTGATTGCGCACATATGCTTTGCCCCCTTCGTGGTTTGGACTGATGTGACGTGCAACTCTCTGGATGGAGTCCTGCCGTCTTAAGCCTGGAGCTGGGAGCTCTACCTTTGACTCGCAATTTGTTTGAGCCAGCGAGGAACAGGTGGCGCTACAGGTGGCCTTTGTGGTGGCAGCTTGAACGGCGAGTATCGACTCGAGCTTCTTCATTATTGTGTTGATTGCAATAGTTATTTGACTCATTAATCCTGTCATCACCTCCTCCAATTACTCTGTGGTTGCAGTTTCTTTAATTTCTTGCAACACCTCTTCCCCGGAGTCGCTGTCTGACGGTGTGACGATGTAGACGTCGTTGCTGGGGTTGTTGACTTCGTCAGTGATTCACCTTGGCGTGCTCATGATTTCAAGCATGGTGCCTCTCAGAAAATCTCACCAGGTCTGAAATGAAAAAAGAAAGGAAAAACAAAACACGTCCCCACGGTGGGCGCCAAAATGTTTACACCAAAAATGGTTTAAACACCTATGGTACTAAAATGTACTTCACTAATTTGGTATATAGGAAATAAGTGGAACCGTGTTTTACTTAATAATTAAAAATTAAAAATGCGAGAAAAGTAAAATATAGACGAGATTTATAGTGGTTCAGCCGTTAATTAGGCCTACATCCACTGTGAAGGTGATTTCCAATCTCATAATGAGGGTTACAAAGTACATCAATTCTCCCGTTATACACATCTTTGCATTCACTCAATATACCCTCATTTCTATATTTCAATCTTGGAATTATACAAGAGAATGATGATATTTGAGGAGAAGAAGGATGAATGAATGATTGAGAGGAAGGATGCTTCCGTTTTCCTTCATCGCCAGATTATGTTTGGCGCCATGGCTGAATTGATGATTGAGGATAGAATTTAGCAGCACTTATTGGTTTCCAAGATTCGATCCCTTTTATGTTGGCAGCCATGGTGTATTTATAGGTAAGCTCCCTTGGGAAATGACCTCCATTCCATTTATGCCAGCTACGGGTTTCTTACTTTATTAATTACAACCGTGCCATCGGCCAGCTGTAGCCAGCTGTTAATGGCTGCATCCCGTTAGCATGCACGAGTGATTCTGTGGAGCGAGTGTCTTGTATAGTTGAGTGAGTCTTTAGGAGCGTACATTCCCATAAGAATGTATGCTTTGGGTAACTTGAAAGCCTTTATAAGAGCGAAACACGGGACTAGAATCAACTCTCCTTTGTTCCTTGTGTGACTCCTGGTTCAAGGCCGCTCGTCCTTTTACTGCCTTTGTATGGCGCTGTTCGTTCTTTCAGCTGTGCTACAAGGTTGCCCCTGCTTATGTGGAATGGGCGATTTGCTTTGTTTCAGTGTTTGAGCGGTCTACAAGATATATGATCTTTATCCTTATTAGGTCGTACTTCTCATAGCATATCGTGCAACCATCTTTGGTTCTATTAACCGACTTGGCTTGCCTTAGGTTTGATATTTGGGGTCTCGCTCTGTGCAGTTGCATTCTGTTCGTTATGAGTCGTTTAAGTGCCTTGGATGACTTCATGCACGATTGACTCCGAGGGCGTTCGTTTTCGCCTCTTTTGCTTAATGTGCGTATGGAATTTTTTGAGGGATTACCAGTTTGGTTGCCAGCAAGTCATAGCTGAGCAAAGAAAGCCCGGTGGTTTACTTCATCCTTTGGAGGTCCCACAATGGAAGTGGTAGAGCCTATCGATGGATTTCATTGATGGTTTGCCTAGATCGAGGAAATGCAACACCACTATTTGGGTTATAATGGACAGACTTACTAAGAGCGCTCATTTCATTCCGGTGAAGAGTAAGAGGACGGCAGCATGGTTGGCAGCAGTTTATGTGTGTGAGATAGTCCGTCTTCATGGAGTACCTTCCAGTATCGTAAGTGATCGTGACCCTATTTTCACCAGTGAATTTTGGAGGAGCTTGCAAGAAGCATTAGGTACACAGTTGTGTTTGAGCAACCCTTATCACCCTCAGACAAATGGACAGACGAAAAACCCTCAGACAGATGGACAGACGAAAAGGGTGAATAGAGTTCTTGGGGATCTTTTAGGGCTATGTATCTTAGACTTCTGAGGGACTTGGGAAGAGGATCTTCCTTTAGTAGAGTTCGCCTACCACAACGGTTATCAAGCTAGTATTGGCACGACACCCTTCGAAGCATTATATGGACGACCCAGTAGATCACCGACTTGTTGGTGGGAATCTATAGAAAGACTTCTACTTGGACTGGATATGGTTAGAGGAACTTCAAAAAAGATTGATCTTATTAGAGGGCGAATGTAGATAGCTCAGGACAGTCAGAAGTCCTACGTAGATAAGAGAAGAACTGACATTGAGTTTGAGGTGGGAGACATGGTTTTCATTAAGGTATCACCTTTGAGGAATGTGGTTCGCTTTGGATCTGTATGGAAATTAGCACCAAGATTTTTAGGGCCCTTTCCCATAACAGAAAGGATTGGTAAAATGGCCTATAGATTAAAGCTACCGGAGAGACTGTCCAGCGTTCATGATGTTTTCCACGTCTCGCATTTAAGGAAGTGTCTGCACGATGCTGCAGACGTAGTTGAGCCGAGTATGCATGAGGAAGTAGAGGTATAATGGGAGGCGACATTTAGACGAGTTCCTACCTGTATTCTTGGATTAGAAGCTAAGAAGCTATGCAATAGAGAAGTCAAGTCGATGAAAGTTCAGTGGGGAGATATCCAAAAGGATGCAACTTGGGAGACTGAAGACAAGATTCGCGCTTCGTACCCTTTTCTTTTCAAGGGTATTTTCTTAACTTCCTTTCCAAAGCTTTTATTCATGCTTGTTTCTATCATTTAAAGTATACCTTCAACCTTTAGTTAGGAATCCCATGCATATAAACATGTGTTTGAGACATGTTATGTTTGATGGATGCAAGTGTTTGCTAGTAGTTGCTCGTGGACGCATATACACACATATTAGGCTTTAGATCGTTTCAATCATTCTCATACTGCATATGGATGTATGTGCATTTTTTTCTTTTAATGGATGAAAGTGGGTGTATCATCATATGGATGTTGCATTTGGATGAATGACTATGCATGCATATAGAACTTACATGTATAATAGGATTATTTGCATACATGTTGGATTCATGGCACTAACATACATTGCATTAAGGAGGTCAACTGAATCAGTAGACCGCCTGATCTTTCGTATTAGTATAAGGAGATATACACACACCTATGCATATGTTCATATAAGCATTAGAGGTCTTTAAGGACAATAGATGTTTGTGATTGATGGATAAGTAGATGGATGATGGATGTTAGGATATACATTCTTCTTAACTTGGAGATTTCGGGGATGAAATCCACTGAGTAGGGGAGAATGTAACACCAGTAATTTTATAAAACATTTAGATGATAAACTAAAGAATACTTAATTAAATATTGGGAATTAAGTAAAACGGACTGCGCTATTGCGTTTGTCTTGGAATTCTACTTAAGATAGACTCCTATTTTGCGTAAAACGGACACCGTATGAAGAAGACATTAAGTTTTGAAGTTTACACATATATATAAGATAATTATATATAAAATAAACATTCCAAAAAATCAGAAATCGAAGGCGTGACAACGCGAGAATCATACCCGTTGGGTGTCGACCCATGAGTCGACACCATAAGGGGGTGTCGATACCCAGGTCGACACCCCCAGATCCGAACCAAATTAATTCCTGCGTACGTGGACTGAATTCTTGGCTAGATTCGTTGGCCCTATGCTATAAATAGGACCTTAATCCCATTGTTTTATTCATCTAATTCAATGGCGACAACAAGGTACTGCCTCAACATAATTTGATCTAGCCTTCTTCTTCTACTATAATCAATTATACGAATTTGGAGATCTGTGCTATAACATCTGCAACCATTCTTCTGTTTCTTAGATCCAATCACAGTGAGTCTATGTTATTTTTAGATATAAACATTTAAAAGTTAATCTTGACATGTTTATGAATTGGATCTAAGCCTATGCCTATTTATCAAATCATATATACCATTAGTAGTATACCTGATCTATTAATTTATACCTATATGCCTATTCTAGACATCCCTATTATGCTAGTTTGCCTATCATGTCATCTTATGCCTATTAAACTAGTTTTCCTATCATGTCATCTTATGCCTATTAAGCTAGTTTGCCTATCTTGTCATTATGCCCAATTCTATCACTATATGCTTATTTAGTTGCTATGCATATTTCGACCATCATATGTCTATCTTGTTATTATGCTTAATTTTGTTCTCTCCCTTTCTTCTTTTCCCTTTTTATTTTATAGTCAGGCTACCTTCGAGCCTGGGTATGCCGCTGAAATATGTGAACGCGTGAAATTGGGAACAAGGGAAAACGTTAAATTTGGGGAATAACTTTTATTAGGAAATTTGGGGCATAACTTGAATTGAAAACATGAATATGGATTTGGGGTATAAACCAAACTGTGATTAAAGATCTTAATTTGGGGCATAGGGTTCATGATGAATATGACTTGGAAAAGGGGCATGAAAACCTATAATGAAATAGGAATAATTGTTAAATGATGAAAATGCCTAGACTTACAGTAATTAGAAACTGTAACCGTGCTTAGACACGAGGTTAGATTACACTTGTGGTAGAAGGCTGTCCGGACCCGACCGACATATCCAGCGTCCACAAGTGGTAAATTTATTGTGATGGGTCTAAGTGCATAAACACATGACGGTGCTAAGAACGAGGTTAAGTTCGACTTGTGGAAGAAGTCTGCTCGGATCCGATCGGCATATACAATATCCACAAGTGGTAAACTTAATGTGGGAGGTCTAGCGCATTATAACCATAAATAAATAAATGGTAATGAACTTGTAATACTTAAGCTGTTTGAATCCATAGGGATTACATGAACATGTTAACTTGGGTAGGGGTTAAGTAAACTTGCTTGAATCAGTGGGAGGGTTAAGTAAATCCTGGGGTGGTGGGTAATATTTATATATAGGCCCACAAACTTAACCTGAGGGGTTATGCAATATTGTTACACTGGTAGGCATAACCTATTGAAATCCTAGTAGTGGGGATGCAAGCCTAGGGGGAAGCTTGTATCATCTGGTATGTAGGATCTGTTTCAGTCAGTAACCCACATATGTATCAAACGAGTACTCTGAACTAGGTTGGAGTCGGGGCACGCTTACTGAGCTGATTATAAGAGGTCACATGGGAAAAGGTGTCTAACGACGCATTCCATCGGACTCATGTGCGTGCATGGGTCCGCCTGTTCGGGAAAATAAGACATTGTGGCATCAGTAGACATGGTTGTGCACATCCTAAAAACGAAGGGTTGCCACTTTAGGAATTGATACATCCTATTATAGAGCCATCACAGGGTATCTACGGAGTTAGGGAGCCGATCGATTGGGGTAGTAATTAGGGTACATTTAGTCTCGCTTGTTTAGGATCCCGTTATCCTTAGGGGTAACGCCGATAAGTTCAGTTGGGCTGCCTGTTATTGTATGGGGTAAAACCTCTCACTAGAAGTACGCCTAAGTCTACCATCTTGTCAGGGATCATCTTGTTCGTGTGATACTAGTATTGGTGTAGAGAAAGTTTATTAGAGAAGTGTAATGCCTGTTCTGTTCAGTTTATCATGTTTACCTTGTTATACCAGCCATATAACACTGTTATCTCTCTCCAACTTATATGCCTGTCATGATGCTTTTATTTATTTATATGCTAAAAGTAACTGGACTCGCCAGACTTTATGTCTGACCCATTTTGTTTCCTCTTCTTTCTCTTCCGTTTCCCTCCAAGGTTCTCAGTGTGGGAAAACTCGAGCTTGATCAGGATTCTTCTTTCCTTCTACTTGGAACTGCTTAGATGTACTGCTTAATTCTATATCTTCTCTACTATGGCTATATTTAATGGATTATGCTTCTTTATTTATTGTACTCTAATGATTTTAGTACAAGACAGAAGTTTTAAGTTGATGTACTAAGTTTTATCTATTTCAGACTCATGATGTAACTATGTTTTGAACCACGATGTCACAAGAGAAATGAAAAAACTAAAATATTCTCATTGCCTCTACCCTCTTATTTATAGCCAACAGCCCCTACCCTTAATAGGCCTTACTAATCTTCCCACCAATGACTAATTAGTCTATCCAGAAATTTTGTAGCACTAAAACAGTGTTTCCTCCCAAACCGCTCAGCCAAAACATTAATGTGATCAGTTTACAGAGTTGGAAACATCATTTCCTTTCCAACAAAATCTATCCAAGCACCTAATTCAATTCCTATCAAAAGTTATGCCTTATACAAAAATGACAGGGGCAAAATGGTTACAAATAAAATTGATAAAAAATACAGATATGTCTCACATCCCCATAAATAACCTATCAAAATATGAGGATGGTCTGATCAAAATATGAGGATGATCTGATCCTTAGAGAATTAAATAAAAATATTTTGCGATCTTCCGACATGTAAAATGCGGGTCGTTACAACCTCCCATGCTTATTGATTTTTTTTACCTCTATACTCCTTGTTCCCTAAATTGAGATTCTCTAAATTATTGGTCATGTGATTAGTTTCCCCTGAATTTGGGTATCAATTGTCATCTTATATGTGGTTTGCTCTAGCATTTTCATTCTGATCGTGTACAGTTTTGTCTGATTGAGTATTTGTGCCATGCTGATTCTAGACAAAATTAACATTAGGATTAGGCCCCCTCTGGCTATTATCATTCTGATTTGGGACATAATTTGAATTATTTTGGAAATAACATTTCAATGTTGTGTGACCAATCTTTTCATGAATTTTACACTTGGGCTATTGTTGTTATTCCGTCTACATGTTCCTCTTCCTTTGTTAGAATTGCCCCCTATTTGATACGATGAATTATCTCTATTATTTTGACTTTTGCCTCTGTTACTGGCTGCAAAATCAAGTGATTATTCATTTTCAGATGGCTTCTTGAGTCAATTCTTGCTTCATGTGTAAGATGAATGGCATATACATCATCTAGTGATGGTGTTATCTTTTGAGATGTTATCAATGCTAATACTACCTTATAAGTTTGTAGCCTTCACAATATACTCTCTCATGCTTAAGTTTTCCTTTCTGCAGTTTTGCAGTTCTCTTTTGTAATGCAATGTCTTTGCCGCAGATTGAGAGTTAAAAAAATTCCCTATAGTAGTCCAAATCTCGTTTGCAGTTTTACACCCAATTACTTGAGATGGAAGATTGGGGGTTGATAGAGGTTAAGAGCCAAGAACTTTTTAACCTTTCTTGTAATATTCTGCATATTCATTATTGCTGATAACATTATTTCTATTATCGGTTATAAATTTAGGAGGAATTGGCAGAGTTCCAATAATACAACCATCGAGCCTATATCCCTGGATTGATGTTTCAACTTGCAATTTTCAAGGGAGATAGTTGTTTTCATCAAGACAAATAGTTATAAGATGGCTTTGTGGGCCTATAACTATTTTTATAAGTTTTTCGACGGCTTGAGTCCCATCAGATCTTCTTGAAGTTGCAGAAGTATTGTTATCTGAGGCAGATGGATCAACCATGATGAAAGCTGGCTGATAGGAGGTAAAACTTGACTCTGTAGCTTTGAATTGAGATGATTAGGAGTTTTGTTGCAGTCTGTATAATCTCAAATGAAGAAATGTTGAACTTTCTTGAATTTTCGGAATGAAATATGAGAGGCTATCTTTATTGTGATGAATTCTTGAACTTCTTAAGCAGTTGCAAAGAGATTAGAGACACTCCTACAGATTTAATGTTGAAAACTGTTGGTGCAGCCACCAATAGGTTGGAACGCATAGCATAAGCACTAGGTCTTGATCTCAAATGATGAGAGAAATTCTTTGATGAGATATGGATACCAAATGATGATACTTTTATGATGATTCCAAAATAAAATTTACAATTTTAGGTTACGATATAATGATGTTTTTAAGCTATATACGCTCTGATACCATGTTAGAATTTTCATGGAATTGAATTTTAGAAGATCGAAAATGTTTTGTGAATGAGATAGATGATACAAAGATTTGTAAGATGTAAAAGATGAAATGTTATTATTGATAGTTAATAGTGTACACGGCTGAACCCTTTATATATACTTGGTTTACCACCTATTAGCTTATTGGGCTAAGCAGGCCCAACAATGTTACAAAGAATTATATAGTCGCAGAAGAGATGTCAGCTTCATTATAACATCTATTCATCAGTTTCTTATTTTTTATTTTATCTTCTACTTTTTATTTCCTGTGTTTTTCTCAAGTATATTCTTTCTTTTCTTCATCTTTTACCTTTTAGTTCTCATTTTTTTTCCAAAGGTATGTTATTTGCTTATCTGGTGACAATCATATTTATAGTAGCTAGGCTTAATTTTTTTTGCAAAATAAATGTCAAAGAAAACAATCGTCAAGTATTACGAATTTATAGGTATATATCTCTACAAGTTTTGAATTAAATGGAAAATCATTTCTTTTGGTTGACAAAATTTACATAGTGCAAATACATTAAACATACAATGGACATAGTGGGTTGTGTATTGCTTCCATTACAGTATGATGTGGTTACCGATGTTACTCCTCAAAAATTGATTTCATTTTATAGTGTTACACTTATTTTGATCATTTTCTACATTGGATCAACGACTTAATTATGATTTGCTGTCATCTATTAAATTAAACTCGCAAACTAGCATATCTATGACTCTACAACTTATATCATATTCATATCCTAGCTTCTTTATATTTTAGCATCCTCCCAATTTATTTCATACTTGAATTTAGGATTTATACTAATGAATGAGTGATTCTCAAATTGAGGAGAGCAGCCGATATTATTTGTTACTCTTTCAAGCAAATGATTACTAATAAGTCTGAACTATGGATGTACATAATAGTGATAAAATTATCCAATACTAAAACAGTAGTAGTTGCGATAGCATAAACTGAAGAATTTTTTTTGAATATAATGATATAAGAAGTGTTGAAATGGTTGGATTGTGCGCTGCAATGCTATAGTGCAACTAGACATGACATGGCATGGCTTTATGTATCACAAACAATGTTTCCCGTTAAAGACTTAAGTCTTCACTAAAAACCATTTATACTACAAAAGTAATGTTAGTAAACGGGGATTGCTGCAGATGTTCAAAAGCTAATTTTATTTTCTGAGAATCGAAAACTGAAAGTACTGAAAAAAGAAAATCTACAGTATCTAGTATTACATCTTATTTATATAAAGAAAAGAAAATACAAGTAAATGAAAAAGGTATGCCAGCCTGTAATCTATCTGGCAATGTGCAACTTGCGGTTTCGGTCACCATATATTCAATAGCTCCCCTCAAGTTAGAATGTCATGAAAATTTCATTCCTAACTTGGACAACAATTCTTTATGCTGAGATAAAGGTAAGATCTTGGTGAACACATCTGCAAGTTTAGAATGATTAGGAAAATAGGTCAGTTGTATTAGCCCTTCGATGACCTTCTCCCTTGTAAAATGACAGTCAATGTCAATGTGTTTCGTATGTTCATGAAAATCTGGATTGCGGGCAATGTGCAAGGCAGACTAGTTATCACAATGTATAATTACAGGTTTTAGACTTCGAACTCCTAACTCTTCTAGCAGTCTCACAATCCATGTAACTTCAGACCACAGCCATTGCCCTATATTCTGCTTCAGAAGAAGATTTAGAAACAGTGCTCTGTTTCTTTGATTTCCACACAATAGGTGATTGTCCAAGGAGTGATACATATCTAGTTATAGATTTTTTGGAATCAGCGCAACTTACTCAATCTAAGTCTGAAAAAGCTTGAAATTTAAGTGTATCACTGTCTTTTAATAGAATTCTTTGTCCTATTGTGTGTGCCATGTATCTTAGAGCATGCTATAAAGCTTTTAGATGTCCAGTTTGAGGAGTTTGGATGAATTGACTTAAATTTTGTATCGCAAATGAAGCATTAGGCCATGTATGAGTAAGATAATTGAGTTTACCTATAAATGAGCGATAAATTTCAGCATTTGGTAGTATATCACCATCTTCTGCAGTGAGTTTGAAGTTGAGGGGTAATGGAGTTACTGTTATCTTGCTTAAGTCAAAACTGCAACCATTCAACATTTCTTTGGTAAACTATTGTTGACTCAAGATAATTCCATCTGCAGTCCTTTTAATCTCAATACCTAGGAAATAATTAAGAAATCCTAAATCCTTAATGCTGAAAACACAATGAAGATGTGCCTTTAAATCTGTAATAGATTTCAAATCATTCCCAGTACGTATAATATCATCAACATATACCCCCGTAATGCAAATCAGATTTCCAGTCCTTTTTATGAATAAGTTGTAATCATTTTTGGATTAATAGAACCCTTTTTCTTTTAAACAATTGTGTAATTTCTCAAACCATTGTCTGAATGGCTGCTTAAGCCCATAAAGGGATTTCTTTAATTTGCATACCTTATTTTCGGGATTTGAAATACCTTCAGGTACCTTCAAGTATACTTATTCTTTCAAATCTCTATGCAAAAATGCATTATTCACGTCCAATTGAAGCAATTCTTAATCTCTACTGGCTGTTAATGCAATTAAACATCTAACCGTACTCATCTTCACTACTAGACTAAAAGTTTCATCGTAATCAATTCCATATTTTTGGTTGAAGCCTTTAGCCAGCAGTCTTGCTTTACACTATTCCAGTTCTCCATTTACCTTCAGTTTTATTTTATACAACCACTTACAAGCAATTGCCTTCTTATCTTTGGGTAAGTTAACAAGTTCCCATGTGCCATTTTGCTTCAGAGCTTTAATTTCTTTGTTCATTGCTTCAGTCCACATTGGACTAATGGCTACTTCTTCACAAGACACTGGTTCATATAGTTCACATGCTTGGGACAGAAAAAATTTGTGATCATCAGAAAATATGTTGTAAGATATCAAATTACACCATTGTGGAGTAATGGCATTACACTTGTAATCACTCAAATAAGAAGGGATTTTATGAACTCAGGTGGAACTTCTAACAGTTTTAGTGGGTAAATTCTGAGTCATATCAATTATGTTTGAAGAATTGGTATGATTAGGATCTAGAGATAAAACATCATCAGTAGAATTATCTGACGCATGATCATTGGAAGGAAAAACATCATCTAGTGGAGTAACTTTACACCCCTTTTCTCTAACTGAATATCTCAAGAAAACACAAGGAGAACCATTTTGATCCATTTCCCATCTGTTGATTCTAGAAGTATAAACATAACATAAGCAACCAAATGTCCTCAAATCATCTATTGCAGGAATTTCATTATGTGGTATTTGATAAGGAATATCATTGTTTATTGCTTTTAGAGGCATTCTATTCATTAAGTAGGCAACACAAATGACACATTCTCCCCAAAATCTATCTGGAACCATTGATTGAATATATAAGGCTCTTGCAGTTTCTAGAAGATGTCTATGTTACCTCTCAACAACACCATTTTGCTGGGGTGTGTCTGGACAACTAGTTTGATGTAATATTCCCATGTTTTTGTAGAATACTTTCATGTCTCCTTCACATAATTCTTTTGCATTATCAGATCTGACACACTTAATTTTAGAATTAAATTGTGTTTCAATCATTTTAGCAAAACCAATCATGACATTAACAGATTCACTTTTATTTTTCAGAAAATGTACCCAAGTAAATCTTGTATAATCATCAACAATGGTCAAAAACTGATTACATTCACTAGTTGTTTTGACTAAATTTGGATGCCAAACATCAATGTGAACTAATTGAAAAGGAGCTTTGGTCTTTATACTACTAGATGGAAAAGATAGCCTAGTTCGTTTAGCTTTAGGACATAATTGAAAAGTAGTATCAGCTAAACAGGGTTTCATTTCACAGTTTTCATTAATGAGCTTTATTTGATTAAAAGGTAGATGTCCTAACCTCGAATTCTACAACTTAATATTCTCTACTACTGACAGGCAAACAACATTACATTTGTGAGACTGGATTTCAATATTGTTACCTCCCTTCTGGTCTCCCAGATTGTATAGACATGCCTTTAGATTAACAAGAAGAATCAACTTCCCTTTCTATGAGCACACCAAACATTTATTATGAGTAAAGTGTAACTCACAATTCATTTCTCTGCATAACTTGTGTACAGAAATAACATTGAATTTAAAATCTAGAACGTGTAACACATTGTTCATAATAACTCCATCACTCGGTTTTATTGTCCCAATATGTTTCACCAATACTCTATTTCCATTAGGAATGGTTATATGATTATTGTGGCTAATCAGGGGTTTAAATTCAGAGAAATATTTTAGTTCTGAGCAAATGTGGTCACAGGCTCCACTATCTAGAAGCCAGTTCAAATCAGAGCAAGATAAAAAAACAGAAATTACCAGCCACCATGGCATGATTATTGTAACACCCCGAATTTTTAACGACATTAAAGAGGATAAATTAAAGAATAATTAATTTAATAATCAGAATTAAGTGAAACGGGTTATGCCATTGCATTCATCTCGGAATTCTACTTGAGATAGAGTCCGAGTTTGCGTAAAACGGATGTCGTATGAAAGAGTTACGGACGATAGAAGTTGGGCAGAAAATTCAGAAAATGGACCAGAGTGCACTGGCGCACTTGGGAAGTGCGCCAGAAAAAAAATGCACTGGCGCACTTGGGAAGTGCGCCAGAAAAAAATGCACTGGCGCACTTGGGAAGTGCGCCAGAAAAAAAATGCACTGGCGCACTTGGGAAGTGCGCCCATGCCAAGCCAGAAACCTGCACAGGATTCTGGAGAGTTCTGATGACATGTCTTCTTCTGGTTGGTTGGATGACGTGTCTTTGAGCTGTGTGGTTCTGATGATCTCCTAGTTAATCTAAGGGCTCTAATTAATCCTACACATCTATATAAGCACACATAAACCTAAACCCTAATCTAAACTAAATTCATTCATAAGCCGCCATGTTGCTGCATCCTAAACTAAGCTAGTCTCTTCTCCAATGAATTAAAGGTTAGGAATTGTGAAAGAGGAGAACGATTCTAGAATAGCAACAAACGCTTAATTTATTATTTCTTCTACCACAGAGAGTTCTAGTCACTTTTAGGTTTAAATAGATAAATGTGAATTGTGGTAGACTATGAATTGGGTATATGCTGTAAATCATGAACTTATGCAAGCATACTATGCCATTTTCCCTAGATCTAATATATGGACATTCTACTATGTTTCCTACGTGAATCTTGAATTACAATTACATTGTGGTACATGTGAACTTGTTAATACAAATCTAACTTCCTAGATCTGATTGTAGTGATTCGATATGATGTTTATATGAACATTGATTTGTAACCATGTTAGGATGATAGTACATCCATTAATTTGACATTACTTGGATCTAGACTTTGGTGTTAATCACCTTCCACTTGTTATATTATGATACCTTGGTATGTGTGGTAAACTTGACATGTGAATCTAAACTTGTTATTATGCCATCCTGTCTGTGCTAGATTTAGGTAATTGGACACCTAATATTGAATGTAGATCTCATTATGCTTTCCTAAACACAAGTTAGTAATTTGATGTCCACTTTTATATGATAATTATCACATGCCCATTCACTTAGTTACTATGCCAGTTATGGTAATATATATGCCAAAACATGTTGAACTGTCATCCTTATCATGTTCCTTTTTATTGTTATGACGAGGCTACTGTATAGCCTTGATGACGCCAAAATACATGCGATCACGTTAGTTAGGAAACGGGAAAAAAAGGGGATTTATAATTGGCATAATTTGTATAATGTTTTATATAAGTTGGACATATAATTCAAATAGGGAAACATAGAAATAATACCTATAATGACATAGGAAAATTTAGGTAAAAATGGCAAAATTTGAATATGACCATTTATGGATATGTAATTCAAATTATTGTTGCAAAATAGATATTGACACCTATAAAAGGAAAGGATTACTTAATTGATAAACTAATTAAAAACGGAATGTTAGTCATTACAATTATGAATTGTAATTGTACTTATGACACGAGGTTAGGTTACGTTAGTGGTGGAAGTCTGCCCGGACCCGACCGACATATCCAGCAACCACTAATTTTGAACCTAATGTGGGAGGTCTAAGTACGTAAATACGAATCGGGATAAGACACGAGGTTAGGCCCAACAGTGGAATAAGAGTGCCCGAACCCGACCGGCATATCCAACATCCACATTTTGTAGGCCTAATGTGGGAGGTCTAGCTCATTATAAACCATAAATGGACATGGTAATGAATCAGACTACTTAACCTAATCTAATCCATAAGGGATTGTATGAATATGAACTAAATATAGGGTTAAGTAAAACATGCTTGGATCAGTGGGAGGGTTAAGTACATCTTGGGTAGGTGGGTAATATTAATATATTGGCCCATAAACTTAACCGTTAAATAAACATGCTTGAATTAGTTGGAGGGTTAAGTACATCTTGGGTTGGTGGGTAATATTTGTATATAAAGGCCCACAAACTTAAACTGTCGGGGTTATGTAATTAAAGACATCGTTAGGTAAACATAACCAGTGGAAAACCTAGTAGTGGGTATGCAAGACAAAAGGGAGAGCTTGCATCATATTGTGTGGGACCCATTTTAGTCAGTAACCCTTAAATATGTATCAAATGGGTACTCCGAACTAGGTCGGAGTGGGGTACTGAGCTGATTGTAAGAGATCCAAACGTGGAGGCGGTGTTGACGGCGCGTTCCAACGGGGTCATGTGCGTGCATGACTCCGCCTGCTGGGGAATATAAGACGTTGTGACATCAGTAGATATTGGTGTGCACATCCGGAAAATGAAGGGTTGCCACTTTAGGGAGTGATACACCCTACTATGGGGTTAGCACGGGGTATCTATAGACTAGGGAGTCGATCGATTAGGGGTAGTAAATAGGGTCCATCTAGTCCTGTCTGTTTCTGTGGGGTACCTGTGTTTCTATCTGGGCTAACACCCGTTATTTCTATTTAGGTACCAGTTCTGTTTGGGTTAAAACCCGTTACTAGAGTACACCTAAAACTACCATTATGTTTCTGTTGGGATCATCCTGTTTTTGTTAAGCAATTGGGGAATATGTATTCCTATTACATATCTGTTATACTAGTATTGGTGCAGAGCAAGGAAAGTATTAAGAAGCGATATCTATTCTATCCTGTTGTCCTGTTTACCTTGTTATGCCTGCCATTTATGTATTGATCTCTCTTATCCACTTTATGCCTATCATGTTCACCTTTATTTATTTACTGGCTAAAAGTAACTAGACTCGCCATACTTTATGTCTGACCCCTTTGTTTTTTCCTCTCTCTTCCGTTCTCCCCCCCCCCTAGGTTCTCAGGGAGGAAACACCAAAGCTTAGTCAGGACTTGGATATTATCTTGTTGGAAGCTACTTCTGGAGTATGGCTCAAGTCTTTGTCTCTACTACGGATTACTCTTTTTATTGGGGAATAATGTTTTTCTTTAATACCTATGTACTTTGATGATGCAAGACAGAAGTATTTTGTTGTAACGATTTTATGATTTATGGTATTGTGAACTACGGCATTATGTTTTATTTTGAAATAAAAATTTGAAATTTCCGTTGCTATCTTATTTATATCTGTCTTGTAATTATTCTGTGTCTGTTTACCTACAATGCTTCACGAAACTTAATGCATTCCCTTAGAGAGTGACATTAATGGACGTGGGGTGTCACATTTGGTATCAGAGCTGAAGGTTACCAAATTAGATAAAAGCTTTTGAAAATTATTTTTCAAACAGGTTTTAAAAGAAAGTATTTTTGAAAAGAAAAGTCTTTTTTGAAAATATTCACCCAAGAAGCCAAATGTAGTATCCTTTGGTTCTTTATCTAAATTTATTCCTTTTCCTTTTTCAGCATGTCTATGGAACAAAACATTCCTAATATCCCGGAGGGCGTCACTATACCCGGATGGTTCCGTAGGTATTTGGAGGTCACGGCGCCTGCCGAAGGCCAAAGAGACGTTCCTCCCCCAGCTGCTCCAATCATTCCTCCTCCTCCCCCTCCAAGGGCAAATAACTTCGCCAAGATCTGCAAAGACTATCGTGCTATGGGAGGGAAGCCATTCCATGGGAATGAGACATTCGTTGAAGCTCTAAATTGTCTCAAAGAGACCGAGGACTTGATCGTAATCTTTGAAGTAGAGGATAGGAGGAAGATTCAATTAGCTGCTTGGCTATTAAAGGACGAAGCCTCATTTTTGTGGGAAGTCACCCAAGCTGGACGTCCGGTGGAAACTTGGGAATATTTTAGGCAAAGATTTGAAATGGAATTTCTTTCCCAATCCAAGAAAAGCATGTAGATGGAAAGGTTCTTAGCACTCAAACAAGGAAACTTAACGGTGAAAGAATATGTGAACAAATCAAACTAGCTAGCAAGGTTTGGGTTAGAATTGGTGGATACGCCACACAAAAAGGCTTTGCGGTTTGCTAAAGGGCTGAATGAACCACTTCATGGGTTAGCCATGTCCCATATCCCAATGGGAGCCACTTTTGAAAAACTTGTTGATATGGCCCTAATGCATGAGGTAGACAAGGGAGAAAAGAAGGAAGTAAAGGCTGAGGAAGCAACGAAAAATGAGAAGGTGTGGCCCAAGAAGGGACAACAACAGAAGAAAGGCGAAAAGAATGACAAGGTTAAAGATAAGAGGAAGTGCCATAGTTGTGGACGAGAGGGTCACTTACCCAGGATGCAGGAAAAGGAAGAATGCTTGCTTCGCTTGTGAAGAGGCCCGGCATCTTATTAAGGATTGCCCGAAGAAACAAGGACAAGGTCAAAGGGCAGGAACTTCTGAAGGGCCGGTGCATGCTCTCGCGATCAGTGCTCCTGAAAGAGGTAGAATAAATTTCCGTAGAAAGTTTAGTTTCTCTTTTAAATCATCTAGTTAGAACACATTTTAATTCTGGTGCTTCACACTCATTTATATCTAGTTCTATTGTTGAATCTCTGCCTTTAGTTACTAGAGTGGTAGTGGATCCTGTAGTTGTCTCAAAACCCATTGGTGATTCGGCTCATTTATCTATGATTTGTAGGGGTTTGAGAATATTTGTGTTCGGCGTAAAATTTGAATGCGACGCATATGTACTCGGGTTTATGGGCTATGGGTTGATTCTAGGGATAGGTTGGTTTAATCCACATATGGTGTCATTCTGGGTGGGGAGAAGAGGGTCGTTAAGAACACTCGAAATTTCTTGTGACCCACAAGAATCTGTCATGCTTAATTTCCTAGAGTCTCTTGAGGCATCTACGATGATCTGCGATCGGCACCAGTAGTTCGTGAGTATCCTGATGTCTTAGACGAGGCTCGGGGATTACCCCCGAGGCGCGAGATTGATTTCCGTATATACCTGGTAGACAATGCAAAGCCAGTTGCATTCCCTGTGTGCCATATGGCTCCTAAAAGAAAAGAGGGAACTTGATAAGCAAGTGGCAGGGCTACTTGAGAAGAGGTTTGATAGGTGAATCATATATGGATGGGAAACCTATTGAAGATAGTCCTTGAGGAAGCCCATCATTCCAAGGTGACTATTCATCTCGATAAAATGTATAGAGTTCGAGGTAGTGGGGCCAAACTTGCGAAAGGAAGTGAAAATAAAGAAGGAAGCAATGATTGGATGAGTTCCAACTTGCATACTTGGATCATAGGTTAAGAAGCTACGCAAACGAGAAGTCAAGTTGGTGAAGGTCTAGTGGGGAGACAATCAAGAAGATGCAACTTGGGAGACCTAAGACAAGATTTTTACGCTTCGTACCCTTTCCTTTTCAAGGAAATGTTCTTAACTTCTCTTCCAAAAGCTTTTATTCACATTTGCTTCTATCATCTGAGTATATCCTATCAATGGAATCTTTGACCCTTAGGTAGGAAATTGCATGATTATAAACATGTGTTTGAGACATGTTATGTTTGATGGATGCAAGTGGATGCAAGTGTTTGCTAGTGGTTGCATGTGGACGGATATACACACATTAGGCACTAAGATCGGCTCAATCACTCTCATACTGCATATGGATGTGTGTGCTTTTTCTTTTCTTTTATGGATGGAAATGGATGAACTAGCATATGGATGTTGCATTTGGACGAATGAGTGTGCACACACGTAGTGCTTACAAGTTAAAATAGGGTTATTTGCATACATATTGGATTCATGGCACTAACATACATTGCATTGAGGAGGTCAACTGAATCAGTAGACCGCCTGATCTTTGCATTAGTATTAGGACATATACACACACTTTTGCATATTTTCATGAAAGCATAAGAAATTATTAAGGACAATGGATGCCAGTGATTGATGGTTGGGTAGATGGATGATGGATAATAGGATATGCATTCTTCTCAACTTAGAGATTTCGGGGACGAAATCCTTTGAGTATGGGAGAATGTAACACCCTGAATTTTTAATGACATCAAAGAGGATAAATTAAAGAATAATTAATTTAATATTCAGAATTAAGTGAAATGGGTTACGCCATTGCATTCGTCTTGGAATTCTGCTTGAGATAGAGTCTGAGTTTGCACAAAACGGATGGACGATAGAAGTTGGGCAGAAAATTCAGGAAATGGACCAGAATGCACTGGCTCACTTGGGAAGTGCGCCAGAACAAAAATGCACTGGCGCACTTGGGAAGTGCGCCCATGCTAAGCCAGAAACCTGCACAGGATTTTGGAGAGTTCTGATGACGTGTCTTCTTCTGATTGGCTGGATGACGTGCCTTTGAGTTGTGTGGTTCTGATGATCTCCTAGTTAATCTAAGGGCTCTAATTAATCCTACACATCTATATAAGCACACATAAACCTAAACCCTAATCTAAACTAAATTCATTCTTAAGCCGCCATGCTGCTGCATCCTAAACTAAGCTAGTCTCTTCTCCAACGAATTAAAGCTTAGGAATTGTGAAAGAGGAGAATGGTTCTAGAACAGCAACAAACGCTTAATCTATTCTTTCTTCTACCACAGTGAGTTCTAGTCACTTTTAGGTTTGAATAGATACTGTGAATTGTGGTAGACTATGAATTGGGTATATGCTGTAAATCATGAACTTATGCAAGCATACTATGTCATTTTCTCTAGATCTAATGTATGGACATTCTACTATGTTTCCTATGTGAATCTTGAAATACAATTATATTGTGGCACATGTGAACTTGTTAATACGGATCTAACTTTCTAGATCTGATTGTGGTGATTCGATATGACGTTTATATGAACATTGATTTGTAACCATGTTAGGATGATAGTACATCCATTAATTTGACAGTACTTGGATCTAGACTTTGGTGTTAATCACCTTCCACTTGTTACATTATGATACCTTGGTATGTGTGGTAAACTTGACATGTGAATCTAAAATTGTTATTATGTCACCCTGTCTATGCTAGATTTAGGTAATTGGACACCTAATATTGAATCTAGATCTCATTATGCTTGCCTAAACACAAGTTATTAAATTGATGTCCACTTTATTATGATGATTATCACATTTCCATTCACTTAGTTACTATGCTAGTTATGTTAATATTTATGCCAAAACATGTTGAACTGTCACCCTTATCATGTTCCTTTTTATTGTTATGACGAGGCTACTTTATAGCCTCAATGATGCCAAAATACATGTGATCACGTTAGTTAGGTAACAGGGAAAAAGGGGATTTATAATTGGCATAACCTGTATAATGTTTTATATAAGTTGGATATATAATTCAAACAGGGAAACATAGAAATAATCACCTATAATGACATAGGAAAATTTGGGTAAAAATGGCATAATTTGAATATGACCATTTATGGATATGTAATTCAAATTATTGTTGCAAAATAGTTATTGACACCTATAAAAGGAAAGGATTAATTAATTGGTAAAATAATTAAAAATGGAATGTTAGTAATTACAATTAGGAATTGGAATTGTATTTATGACACGAGGTTAGGT
This sequence comes from Allium sativum, assembly GCA_030737875.1. Lineage (NCBI taxonomy): Eukaryota > Viridiplantae > Streptophyta > Magnoliopsida > Asparagales > Amaryllidaceae > Allium > Allium sativum. The sequence goes on along the minus strand of CM060909.1, from coordinate 621,590,970 downwards.
TACGCTAGTGGTGGAAGTCTGCTCGGACCCGACCAGTATATCCAGCAGCCACTAATGTTGAACCTAATGTGGGAGGTCTAAGTATGTAAATACGAATCGGGCTATGACACGAGGTTAGGCTGAACTGCGGAATGAGACTGCCCGGACCCGACCGGTATATCCAGCATCCACATGTTGTAGGCCTAATGTGGGAGATCTAGCCCATTATAAACCATAAATGGACATGATAATGAATCAGACTACTTAACCTAATCTAATCCATAAGGGATGGTATGAATATGAACTAAAGATAAGGTTAAGTAAAACATGCTTGGATCGGTGGGAGGGTTAAGTACATCTTGGATAGGTGGGTAATATTAATATATAGGCCCACAAACTTAACTGTTAAATAAACATGCTTGAATCAGTAGGAGGGTTAAGTACATTTTGGGTTGGTGGGTAATATTTGTATATATAGGCCAACAAACTTAACCTTTCGGGGTTATGTAATTAATGACATCGTTAGGTAAACATAACCAGAGGAAAACCTAGTAGTGGGGATGCAAGACAAAAGGGAGAGCTTGCAACATCTTGTGTGGGACCCATTTCAGTCAGTAAACCTTAAATAGGTATCAAACGGGTTCTCCGAACTAGGTCGAAGTGGGGCATGCTTACTGAGCTGATTGTAAGAGATCCAAACGTGGAGGCGGTGTTGACGACGCATTCGAACGGGGTCATGTGCGTGCATAACTCCTCCTGCTGGGGAAGATAAGACGTTGTGACATCAGTAGATATGGTTGTGCACATCCGGAAAATGAAGGGTTGCCACTTTAGGGAGTGATACACCCTACTGTAGGGCCAGCAAAGGGTATCTACATAATAGGGAGACGATTGTTTGGGGGAAGTAAATAGGGTACATCTAGTCTTGTCTGTTTATGTGGGGTACCTGTGTTTCTGTCTGGGCTAACACCCGTTATTTCTGCTTAGGTACCAGTTCTATTTGGGTAAAAAACCATTACTAGAGTACACCGAAAACTACCATTATGTTTCTGTTGGGATCATCCTCTTTTTGTTAAGCAATTGGGGAATATGTAATCCTATTACATATCTGCTATACTGGTATTGGTGCAGAGCAAGGAAAGTATTAAGAAGCGCTATCTATTCTATCATGTTGTCCTGTTTACCTTGTTATGCCTGCCATTTATGTATTGATCTCTCTTATCCATTTTATACCTGTCATGTTCACCTTTATTTATTTACTGGCTAAAAGTAACTAGACTCTCCAGACTTTATGTCTGACCCCTTTGTTTTTCCCTCTCTCTTCCGTCCCCCCCCCCCCCCAGGTTCTCAGGGAGGAAACACCCAGGCTTAGTCAAGACTTGGATATTATCTTGTTGGAAGCTACTTCTGGAGTATGGCTCAAGTCTTTGTCTCTACTATGGCTTACTCCTTTTATTGGGGAATAATGTTTTTCTTTAATACCTATGTACTCTAATGATGCAAGAAAGAAGTATTTTGTTGTAATGATTTTATGACTTATGATATTTTGAATATGGTATTATGTTTTATGTTGAAATAAAAATTTGCAATTTCCGATGCTATCTTATTTATATCTGTCTTGTAATTATTCCGTGTCTGTTTACCTACAACGCTTCACGAAACTTAATGCATTCCCTTAGTGAGTGACATTAACGGACGTAGGGTGTCATAATTATGAGAAGACTCAGCATGACCATTTGGCTTAATGTTTCGCTACTGTGACTTTAGCAGGTTCATCAGTTAATTGTATTGTTCCACATATATGGAGTGAGTAGACCAATCATCAACCTGCATATTGTCAGCATCATTACAGGTAACAGCTGCTAATTTCTTCTCATTAAACCCTTTGAAATTTGGTGGATAGTCGTGTATCTTGAAGCATCTGCCAGTGTTGTGCCCTGGTATTTCACAGTGAGTGCAATAATACTTCGATCCTAGTTTAGTATTATTCTTCCCAATTTTAGCCTATTTGACATTGCTAATATAATTCTTCGGGCCTTTAAAATTACATGTACCAGGATTCTTCTTATTATCGATTATAAATGCCATGGATTCAGATTGATTCACTAGTTGTGAAATTTCTTTTCTTTTTCTTCTTGAGAAAAAATTCTATATGCCTTTGTTACTTTACTTAATGATTTCATCATGATCATATTTCCTCTGATAGTTGCAAACTGATCTGAATCCTTCATCATGAATTGTATCACCATCTTTTCTTGATGCCTCTCAACTAGTCTATTAGTCAGATTACATGTACAATTGTTGCAAGTGCAATATGGAAGTGGATGTGCCTCATCTATTGCATCCCAAATTAATTTGATTGAAGTGAAAATTTCAAAGATCGAATTATTTCCTTGACTAATATCAGCCAGTTTATGTTCTAGAGTGTAAATTTCTACCAAAGATGTGTATCCAAATCTTTCTTCAAGATCCAACCAGATATCTCTAGCACTTTTTAGGAACATTACAGAACAAGCCATGTTTTCATCTAGATTAAACAGTATCCAAGAACAAACCAAATCATTACATCTCTCCCAGGCATTGTATCCAGCTTCAATTCCATCAACTGGTGTCACGAATATGCCATTAATGAAAACTGCTTTGTTCTTTGCTGAAAGACTTAGCATCATAGCTCTTTTCCAACTAGTGAATCCATCCCCGTTGAATTTGAATGATACAAGCTGTGCAGAATTAGCATCTGAAGGATGTATGTAGTAAATACTAGTAGGATTTTGACTTAGAGGTAGGTTAGAAACGTTTTTAGGCACATTATCGAACACTAGAATGATAGAAAACTAGTAAGGAAGAAGAATCAATGTGGATATCAACTAGAGAAAAGATAACAGGAGAAGGAAACAAAAGAATTTCAAGAAATCAACCAATTTGACTGCAAGAATTAATATTCAATAGATCTGGAAAAAATTCGACCTACTCGATATTACTTTGAGTAAAAATTGGAAAATTTTGATGAGATCTCTGCTCCGATACCATGTCAATTTTAGAAATCAACTACATCTTCATAAATTGAGAAGCCAAAGACAAGCAATGTTAAAAACCTAATTTTATTTTCTAAGAATCGAAAAGTGAAAGTACTAAAAAGGGAAAATTACCGTATCTAGTATTACATCCTATTTATATAAAGAAAAGAAAATACAAGTAATTGAAAAAGGTAGGTCATCTATCTAGCAATGTGCAACTTGCAGTTGCGGTCACCATATCTTCAATAAAAGCAAGTAGCGTCCGACATACATAGGTGAAGCTATTGTTGAAATGGATGAATTTATCAAAATGAGCACTATGACAAAAAAGGGGAACGAATCATGAATCAAATTAAATGGAATGAAATTAATTGGATTAAGATAGTGACCAAAATAAACTGCTAAGTAATGTACTGAAGCATTGTAGCACGATCAAAGGCTGAAACTGAACTAAGCAAACAGGTTGTGGACTGAAGCAAGAAGCAAACTAGACTAAGCTGAACTAGACGTTGAAATGAAGCTTAACTAGTCAAAATTTGATCTTTGAACAGAGATAATGGGATGGGAATTAACCTAAAAAGGCAGAGTAGGAATTATATGTTCAAGATCCTCTTTTGTTTCATTATATTTAAATTTCCATCGAAATAAGTTGATAATTTGCAATAAAAATGTTCTTATTTCCCATTACTGCTATATATACATATATTATAATCGTTTCTTCATCGAATAATATCTAATTTTATATGAAGGAAATTGTTATTGCATGTGTTTTAATCATATTTATTATTTATTTGAAGCAAACAAAATTTCTTCGGTTGTTGAAAAATCGATTCTTAGTTTTTTGAGTTAATGATCAATGAATTAATGCGACAAATTTTGACTCATTTTTGTATAATGTTCATAGTAGGTGAACTTGAACGTTATTGAATTTTATGTATGACATTGATGAAGAATTGCGGTAATGTTTGTCATGACTCCCTATTCTATAAAATTTTCTGATTATTCTAAAATTTTATGTATGACTTGTCTAAAGTTGTTCAAGTAATATAGAGGTGGAGATGTTGAGAGTGTTTTGGTTTGAATAGGATGGTGGAATTAAGTTACCGGAGGGAGAGGTTGGATAGTTTGGTAAATGGTGGTAACAATTTTTTTGATGAATGTATTGCAATTATGGTCTCCGGTGGTGAATGGTGATGTAAATATATAATCTATTTGTTTGTAAGAACTGTGTTGTGAATAAAGGAAATGCAAATGTAAAAAGGATGTACAACCAATAAACAGCAATGCGAAACATTTTTTAGTTTGTAAGAGAGAATGTGTAACAAACAGGAGTAACAACAGGAATGAAAACAAAAATATAAAATGCAGTGCACTACATAGAAACGTAAATAGAAAATGTTTAGAATCTAGTGTTAGAAAAATATGCATGCACAAGAATACAACATAGTTGAACGGTAAACGCTTTTGCACAATAAATGAAAAACAAAATGAAATTTTTGTAAATGAAAATTAGAAAAACTATGAATGAAATGCATAATAAGAAATGAATAAAATGCACAAAATGGGTTGCTCAAAACAAAACAAAACAAAGACTATGCAGTTTCTTTGGTTTTATTTTTTTAGTACGAGAACTAAAAAGAAACTAAGACAAGTGAACTGAACAAAAACACAAAATATAACAAACACACACAACTCTCTCTTTTTGGAAAATTAACACAGAAAAACACAAATGATAAGAAATGTAAAGACATAAAATTTTTGACCATTTAAATTGTTAAATTAAAGATAAATTTTTATGTTTTATTGATTTAGAATTATATTTCGATCAATTTGACCGTAATTAAATAAAACAATCAATTTTAAAATTTAAGGACTTGATTGCATAAAAAATATTAAGGACTTGAATTAAATTTAAAATGAGAATCTGACAATTAAATTAATTTGAAATTCTAATCTTGAGTTTAAAATGAAATCAAATTTGATTTGGCGTTATGTAAAATCTATTTTGAATATAAACCGTAATAATAAATTATTATCAATGATTTTTTCTAAATCGATTAATTTTAATTCAATTTTTGATTAACATGTAAATTTATCATTGTCAAACAACTTTGAAATTTGTCGAATCCATTTTCATCGGATCCGAAATTATAAATTATTCTAAGGTCTCAAGTTTCACGGTAATTGGACGACCTGTGTGGTTGTGCAAGCTTGAAACGCTCGACGAATTTGATGAGAATAAAATATTGCAAATCTAAAAGACATACTCTTCCTAAATCTAATTCTCCCTATCTCTCTTGGAAAATTCAAGATGCCACCCTTTTTTTCCTTTTGGACAAACAAAAAGAAAAATTCAAATCAACTCAGCAAAAATTTAATAGATCCAAAAATAAGTATCCTTGAGATCTAGAAGTAGATATCTTCATTCTGGCGTTTAAATTGGAGGAGGCGATTGCTGTTCAGGTAGAGGTTGCGAGCTCCTTTTGGCTAGGGCTGATTTTTTCAAATGATTGGTGAGGAGTTGATCGAAATGGAGTTCATTTTTGACTTTATGGTAGAAGAGACTATCGTATGACTTTGGTGGGATTTGGTGACTATAAATGTCGTTTGACATTTGAGGGCCACAACGTACATGTGGGTGTCATGATTTTTGATGAGAGGCCGGAGGGGACATAGTGATGATGGTCGTAATGAGGAAGGTGAGAGAAGATCTCTAGAGTTGTTGGATGTGGATTTAATGGATAGATGAGAGGACGGTGGAGGAGAGAAGGTGTGACAAGAGGTTCATATGGGTTATGGGTTTCACTATAAATAATGAGCTGGAAGATGAATTTGAATATGAAGACGTCGCGATCTGTGTTGGGTGGGATTGTTTTTGGGTTATTTTTATATTCATTTAAATTCAAATGTTTGAACATTAATAACTCTCACATACGAGCTAAGTTTGACATGCGGTTTTCTCCATTAAATTCGTAACTGGTTCGGTTGGATTTGAAGATTTAAAAATCCGACATTCGGTTGGATTTCAGACTTGACGTAAAATCAAAGGAGAGTATTTTAACTCACTCAAAAATATTTATGCTAGTTAAATTAAATTTACGATATGTTATAATTCATTTATATGACATTCGGGAATTAAATTTGACATCAAAAATAATTATAATTGTTAATTGATACAGACACATGTTAAATTGATATACATGAAAATTATTATTTGATTGATTACTCACAAATTTGATACATGCTTAAATTGAACTTAAATGGATTTAAATTTGAATTACTAGTAAATTATCATTTATTTGAATCGATATATAATTAGTACTGAAACAAAATTGCTAGTTCAGCACCTATATTTAATAATTGACACTGTTTTGATATATATAGGGTGTTTTGGATAATGATTACATGTTATGTTTATTGGTTATCATAAAAATTAACTAAATTCTAATTTTGGTGATTAAGATTATGATGTATACCTATCACTTTATAGGTTATCGGAACGGGACAAACTGATAATTTGCATCCCTGGACATCAATTACTTGAATTAAGAAATATGTTGAAATGATATTACTTATGACAAACAATACAAGTTGAAATGATGTATACTCGTGGCATTGAAATTTGAATTAAAAAATCACTTCACCAGTATGTAGAAAAATAAATACAGACACAGTGGTCAAATGATTTTTTTATATTAAACTATTTAAATAAAAAACTTAATAGTTATATATTATAATAATTATTTTTGATTAAACTATTTTATATAAAGTTCAACTATTATATATTTTACTACTATTTTAAATCAATCTATTTTATATTAAATTTAACTATTTTAAGTAAAACTACAAAATTTTAAATCTAACTATTATTTACTTTTATAATTATTTTTTTTAAATCATTATATGCTTAAGTTAACTTTTACATAATTTATAATTATTGTAATTAAATTATTTTATATTTTTATTAAATCATTATATATTTAACTTTTACATAATTTATAATTATTATAATCAAACTATTATAAAGTAAATTTATCCATTATATTTTATAAATAATTTAATTAAATTTATCTATTATCTTTTATAATTATTTAGTAAAACTATATGTTGATAAGCCTTTTTACAAGGCAGTAATATATTGGATTTTTAGATACTGGAATGCTCAGGACTTGAGCATATGCTTTGACAAAATCGGAAAAGCTTGGATTGAAGCTTTAAACTTTTTGGAAGCATGGATATTGAACGCTTGGAAACCGTCTCAGCAAAGTCGGTTCAGCCATCATCACTTCATCACAATTCCGGATCAGCATGAAATCTAGTCGGTGTGGGCCCCTCACATATTACAAAGCATTGGAAGAAGCAGAAGACAACTAGGGGAAGGAACTCCTCCGGCTCGACTATGTCCAACCGGACTGTTTCGACTATGTCAAAGCGGACCGTTTCGACTATGTCAAACCAGACCGTTTCGACTATGTCGAACCGAATTTTGGATAAGTCCTAGTGACGTGTCCCACTACTCCACTACCCAGACATTGTCAATCGACTAATTCTATTACCTCCACGATGCTGCAACATGGAATGGCCAAATCAGAATGCTTCCTCATCTATAAATACACCTCCATAGGACCATTTCAAAGGATGGAACTCTTCCTCTCTGGCATGGTGACGCAAGGACTTTGCTGCCATTAACACATCTTCTTTTCTCTATTTTCTTACTTACAAAATCAAATGTGTTATAATCATACAGTACAATAAAAGATAGATTACACTAAGCGGACGTATGCCTGATTGCCGAACAATTATAAAAATTTGTGTTTTACTATTTCTTTGTGATTGTTTCTGTATTTGGATGTTGTACCTGGAAGAACCAATTTCAACGTTAACATTTTGGCATGTCAGTTAGGGGAATGCCACTTGAAATTGTTCTGAATTAGGATTGCTATTACTCTCAACTTTGAACCGTGGTTAAGAGAAAGAAAGACGACACTTTCACTAGTACTGGAAGGCGCCAAATATAAAGGAAGTCAGGAGGCTTCCTTCGCCGGTAATCCCTCCAATAACTTAAATCGGGATGAGATGGACGAGGCCATTAAGGGATTGCAAATCTGCATGGAGCGTCGATGAACTCTTCCACGGGTATGAGGAGACGGTGAACAACTTTCTCCCTAGAATCGACGAATCTGGAAGGCCAAGAGGTGAAGGCTTACCCATCGGAGAAGGACCCTGTAATGCAACAATGACGCGCTCAAAGCCTATGTTGCAACCCTTCTTGATAGCAACACTGGCTCGCACTGGCCTGGGTGTCGAACCAGATGTGGGAGGGGCAACTGCCCAAGAAGTGGAGAAGTGAATCACGATGGTCTGAATCGAAATATCTTGAACAATGGTACTGGTAACGCGGCTCGCCCACGAGCTACTTCGAATAAAAATAACACTGTTGTGCAGTAGGCTCAATTCGACTATGCCAAACCGGATCGCAGGGGCATGGTCAAACCAGATATAGACGTTGTAAATGGGCGTCAAACAGCTACTGGATTGAATGCTAGGGGCAACTGTGTTGGTTTGGAAGGTTGACAATGACTATTTGGCGATGGAAATCGAATCACATGCGTGATTATTAAAGGCGGGAAATCTCAGACAGATATGGATGCTGTCGATCGCAGCCTCTTTACCCAGGCTATAAAGAAATATCAAAATCCGCCATATTTCAAATTATTCATGTTGGAGGCATATGACGGAAAGGTGGATTCTATCGTACACTTGATGCATTACATGCGCAACTGTGCAGTTAAAGCGCTTAGCGGTTCTATAGCGGTAGAGGTGTAAAAAGTTGTAGTTGGGATAAAGCGAGGAAATAGCCGGGATATAACGGAGGTGCAAAAATGTTAATTAAATGTAAAATTATATAATTAAATTAATTAATTATCATTCTCGCATCATTTTTTTCAGAAGGAATGAATAATAATTAATATTATATAACAAAATCAAAGAATATCATGGTTATGCACATTAGATTCGAGGATTACTACAAATTTCTATCTTATATAAGACACTTATGAATTAAAATTAGCTCTTTACATAACTTTTTTGATTTATTTAGAAAGAGAATTGGTCAAATCATCCTTTGTACATTAATATTGCTAAAGCGGGTGCTAAATATCATTAATTTAGTGGATGAAGCAGAAAATAGCGGGGCTTTAATCGGAGCTACTGTTCATCAGCGCTAAATTGAAATAGCGCAGCGGTTGGAGAGCGCTACGTGCTATAGCGGGGATTTTTCAGGGCTTTAGCTAGGCTTTAACTGCATAGATGCGCCATATGGAAGTATTATCGGTGTCAGAGAATGTCATGGATGAGTGTTTCCTCCTTTACCTCACTAGTATTACTGCCATGTGGTTTAAGCTGCTGGAGTCGGAATAGATCAATCACTTGAATTTTTTGGTCGTGTGATTTACTAAGTAATTAAGGGTCCACATCTAATGACATAAAAATGTGATTACTCTCGCTTCTATCAAGTGAAGGACTAGAGAGACTCTGTGCTTATTTCTGGAAAGATTTAATGTGGCGGTAGCGTCAGTAGATCGACTGGAGCCGTCCATGGTGCTTATGGCTGCTGCATCATGGATAAGTCAGATTTTAAGATTTCTTTGCAATGGGATTCGCCGGTGGGTCTTGGCGAATTCTACTTCGAAGCGGATAGATTCCTTCTTGAAGAAGATGCAAAAGTCGAAAAGGATGTTATTGAAATTAACTTGGCTAAGGACTCTGGACTGTTCGGATCTGGAAAAGGAAAGGATAAAGGCAAAGAAAATCCCCCACAAGGAATGACCGGAATACTCAATCTTTGAGAGAGCCTAAGTTTTCCGAATACATTGAGCTCTATTCCATGTTATATAATGTCTACATGGATATTCACGAAGTAGCTCCTTTCAAGAAGCTTCCCAGAAGGAGCCCACTCAAATAGAATGGGAGTCTGGAAAGTATTGTTCGTTTCATGAATAGGTTGGTCATACCACAAACGATTGCAGGCATCTGCATGATATACTTGAAGAGCAAGTCATACGTGGAGAACTGGCACAATATGTTTTAAATCGGATTGCAACAGTGGAACCGGTGCAGCCACCCACTGCTCCTCAGAGAGGGAACATGCGCGGACCAGGCTCACGTAGATTGATCATCAATTAATAAGATTTTCTCTAGATTTCATGTATACTTGTCTCACCAAATTGTGAGAATCTCTGAATTTTGCTTTCCTTTCTTATGGTTATCATATGGCTACATCGGTCTACCCATGTAACAACCCGAATTTCGACAAAACAATTCTTTTCTTTAGAAATACAAATCTATTGAAGCCCAAGCAAATTTATCTGGTATCCTGTAAAAAGTCAAAGGTAAATATATCAGAGCTCATAATAGAAATCTCACAGCAGAAGAAAATAAAATATAATAATAAGTGAATACTTACCAGTATAATGACACTATTTAACAAGTGTCTCTAAGTTGTAGAATCCCAACCATTTTTCTAACCTGCGGGTTTGTTCTGAGAAGTGGGTCGGAACAAAAGTTATACTTCCTACAAATAACACTACATATCACTGGTTCATATTTATTAAGTTATTCGGGTTTATTTCACAATACAATTTTGATATTTCTGCATAAATTGTACTCATCTACTCCCCAGTAGGTTAACCTCATAAATAATATATATATATATATATATATATGTAGCTATATACCCAATATCGAGGTACATCACATAGTACCACCCCGTGAATGGTTCCCATCGTTGTACTACGAAAACGTATTAGACCTTCATCTCCACGCTACTAAAGCGTACAAGACTATGCTACGAAGGCATACCAAGTCTCCAACGTCGCGCCACGAAAGCGTACTAGGCTTTGCTGCGAAAGCGAATGAGCTTCTATTGCTGCGCCATAAGGGCTCCTTAATCCCTGATTTTCTCCACGAAACACGGTCACTGGCTTTACACATACCTATAAAGGACAGTCTCGTTAGGCATACATTACAAATATCCAAATTTAGGTATGTTTCTTTAGTGGTTCTCCAAGGCCCCACTCCAGCTTACCCCCAATCTAATGAAAGACTATTCAAAAGAGCTAAATTATCGCCCTACCATCCAATCTAAACAAACATTGGTCCTTCATTCAATGAACAGATAGTAAAATATCATTGGCCTCTTGGCTTAGGTTCAGCCTTTCCCACGCACGGTCCGACTGATGATGACAGGTATTCGTTGACCTACTATCCCTTGTTGGGTCCTGGCCATGAAGCCTCCCCCGTAGAGGCAGCCACCGAATCATCCTAAAGCCACCCTCTTATCAGTCCTTAGGCTATCCATTTAAGATGCAACCAAGGGACACTCACCAGATGGAACCGTACAGACTATGCCTCCGTGGGTAAAGGTTCATTAGGCCTACCACAGAGGGCCATCATTGATTATCCTATGTCCCGTGGAGATCCTTCAATTCCTTATATTCCCATCGAATAATAAGATGGATGTGTCCTCTCGTGCCTCCAAACACCCACGATGATCTACCCCGTTGAGGTCTTCATCCCAAAATGTATGGACTGGTCCAAGCGCGTCTCATTATTACATTATTAGACCTTTATGTCCAATCTTCAACTACGCGCTTCTTTTACTTATTGCATTGTTAACTCATTTGACCATTTCACTTGTTTATTCTGTATTCAAGTTATTTCCTTATTAACTTCAGTTGGCCATTTATTCCTACTACATTCATTAAACTTAATCCCCCAATTATATGTTTATTTATAACAAGCCTACTTCATTCTTTTTCCTTTTTATTTATGTCTTTAAAAATATCTTTTAGGAAGTTTGGCTTATCCCTAATTGATTGGTTACTAAGATCTATATAAAAATCTATTCCCATAGTTTAAGGTAATTACATCAATGGAAATCCATAACTGCGAGACATTTCTTTTTCTCAATTACTAGATTATTGAAAAGTGCGCAACATGATAAAAATCCTTATTCCGCACTATTACACATCTCCATCTATTTTAAGCTTGTAATTACGTTTTCCACTTTTTCTTAAGAACTAAACTATGGAAATATATCATATTTTTACTAACCAATCAATTTAGGCTACTACTAACTTCCTAATTAATTTGATATACATTGATATCCAGTTTTATATTAATTTCCCCATTCTATTACAAATCCCCATAAACCAACATATAACTATGATTTAATTAATTTGTGCCTAAACACAATTTTCTTATTCTACACATAACTGCATCTCACTTAATTTGCGCTTAATAACATTTCAATTATGTTTACACATAACGAAAATTCCATAAAATTAACACATTGTCATGATTTTCATTAATTGGAACATGATTGAAATATAACATTGACTGTATGTTTTGACATAGGAGAGGGGGAAAGGAAGAAGAATCATAATTTTCAATAAAAATCAAACGATACATTATATCGTTACATGAAAATATAATTTAAATCCACCCACCTCACTTCGTACAATTCTTGAAGCTGATTCAGATCCGCTTCCCATGTTCTTCCTAATAGGATATATTATTTAAACAACCATTTATTTACAAATCTAACATTAAAAGAAGGAGAAGAATCACAAAAATTTGGATTTACAGAACTTACCTCAGGCAGACGAGAAACCAGAGCACCTCTAGCTTAGATCTATATTCTTTGTCTCCAAATCTTGAATCAAAGTTCTAAACTAATATGTTCTTATTTCTGAAGGATTTGGAGGAGAAATAAAATGACAGAGCCTTGGCATCGTCTTAGAAAATATGAGTTGAAGGCTAGGCTCCGCTAGTCTATTTATAGGTGCACAGAAGAATCTCGTTTTTTGGATCGAACCAAATAAAATCGAGCCATATAAAATGTTCAAACCACATCACTTTGCCTAGTATTGGGTCGACCCGGGCTCCTGGTGGGTCGATCTAGTTCTAAGATGGGTTGACCCGTGTGCTGACCCACTTGTAGCATGGGTCGAACCATTTACTGGGTCGTGAATGTTAATTTCGCTCTTGTTTATTTGTTGTTTAACCTTACACTCAATGTTACGTTTGTTGCCTGTTATTTTTCCTATATTAATCTCTTCCATTTATAATGCACATTTTATATTCCAAATTCAAAATTGCATTTATATATTCATGCATAACTTCATAAAATTTTATTCATTAATAGTTACGCAATAAATGTTATTATTAACGTTATTATTTCATTGATTCTTTCCGTTTTTAATATATGTTCAAATTTCAAACGCAGTTATTCTCTTGCACATTTTGATTCATTCCACATTTATTTCCATTCGTTTTAAGTTTACGCTTTAATTTTAATTTTGAATTTGTGCGTATATATTTACACACAACTCCAATTATTATCAAAATTTAAACCGTGCTATCCCAACATTTATTTCTTATTTGTTTTGATTAATTGCATGATAATTTTGAATTTCAAATATATATATATATATAGACACACATACACACACACACACACGTGCGCGCGTGCGCGCTCACTCATCTATATATAATTTTTTCTTATAAGAACATACACATATATTTTTCTTTTAGAACTTGCATCCTTTTGGTTGGCCTTCTTAAAATTTAAAAACAAGACGTTTGTGGGATTCGAACTTGCATGCCACAACTTGGGAGGCAAGTGCTTAACCACTCCACCTAATACTTCTTTTGTTCACAAAATTAGAATGTTGGATATTATTGGTCTTATGTGTGTTTCTCTTATTTCTTTTTTTCATGTTTGTTCTAAAACTCCATTTAATTATATCTTCTTCGTTTTAAATCCGTTTTCTGTAAATCATATGTCTAAATTGATCAGAAAATCGTCACAGACGCAATGATGCTAGTTCTGTGACCAAATTCAGATAATTTTACGAACTTTATTTATTATTTAATTTAAAAATACGAGGTGTTACATTTTTCCACCCTTAGGAAATTTCGTCCCCGAAATTTGATAGAGGTAAAATTTAAGTAATTCCTTACATAATTTACAATCATAATGCGTACATTCAATTTTGCAACCATTTGTGTGCTTGTGCAAAGTGTAACACAACATAATAATACATGAATGCAATGAATGCCTAAGCGGTACCTTCTATATGAATCCAAATTTTATTAAAAACTTATGAAAACATGATGCACACATCCTAAATATACTAGCAATTTCTATATGAATGTAATATTTTGAATAATCAAAAATACTTTTTCGTCCAATTTTTTTCACTCTTACGGAGTAAGAGCGTAGTTAATCCAATTTTTGCATCCAAATCCTACCAACCAACTTAAATTTGTGAATTTCACAATAATCTAATTTTCTAAATTCAATTTCTTATGTTAGAAAGAGTTAGAAAATGGAAAATTACATATTTCCCATCCCCATTTGCGCATCTTTTTCCCCATTCTCGGAAACCTTAATTGCTAATCTTACAAAAACTCATATTTTCTATTCCAAGCATGGTTTACATAATAAAAAATTCTTTTAATTTTTCCAAACTTATTTGGAAGAATTCATTTTTTTCATTGTTTTCAATTTTTGGAATTGTCGTCTTTGTCTATTTTTCTTTTATTTGATCATATTTCTCTTTTATTATCATTTTTATTCACATTATCCTATATTTTTTGTTCTTATCTAGCGATCTTTACAGACAGCTAGGAAGAAAATATCCCGCTAAGCTATTTTATTTTTCTAGAATAGAATATTACATAGAAATGCAAATTTATACTTAAAAGAAAACTTTCCTATTTTCTCAAGGGTGTTGAAAAGGATTTCTATTAATTACTAATTATGTCATAAACTTATTTACAAAAATCTCAACTTTCTTTTTTCTATCCCTTAAACCATACAAGTTTTAAATTTTATCTTTTTACCTCTTTAAACAGTAACCACTTGAAACATCTTTTCAAAATTTCTTTAGACTTTTACTAATTGTCCAGGCACATTTATGGAACCCTTCCCACTGAATTATTTTTAACTAAATGAGATTAAGTTTCTATGAATATTTTCTAAAGAGGACTTTTGTGTTTTGTGTAATGTAACAAGGAAGCTTCAATTTTATTTTTTATTTTGAAATAGGTAGCAAAAAATATGGTGTTTCTCCTATATTTTGTACACCCCTTTCACTGCACATTTTCTTACCACTTTAATAAAACATTTTTGTTTACAAATTTACTGATTAATAAAAACTTTTATTTATAATTCGTATTATTCCCAACAGTTAAAGTATGTCACAATCCGTCTTTTAAGAAAACTTATATTTTATTTCTCTCAAGGTCACCTATGCACCCCATACGACCAATTCGTTTATCCGCGCTTTCTCTTAACTATTAACATCGCTTAACCCACAACTTGCTTTAGCATTCAAAACTATTTGAAAACAAGAATGCACAATTTTTTCAAAAATCATTTTAAGGCAACTCTTAATATTACAAATCGGTAAATTTCTAAAACCGTAAACTTTTAAATTTTTGAAACTTGAAAACTTTTTCTGTATTTACATTTTTTTCTAGTTTTATCAAAAGGTCTAACTGTGGGGCTAAGTACAAAGTGGTTTCTAACTTTTGCATTTTCCAAATTCTTCATGCGAAATTATGTTTCTTTGTACTAAATTTGTTCTTCACATAAATTCCTACCAAACTATGTCTAAACTGAAAATAAGACTTACACCACTTTTGCGTCATATATATATATATATATATATATATATATATATATAAGTTCCTAATCCATTTTTCTCTTTCTTATTCTTTCTTATTCTTTCTTAATTTACAAGGCACTACCGCCTAATCCACTGATTGTAAGTACACAATTTTAAATATTAACACATGACAACTTTTTTTTCCAAGACATATTGTACACTCTACAGTCTTACCACTCATGGGCCTATAATCCTCAAATCTTCATAACCATTTCTTAAGTGTACAAAATTGGCGTCCCAACTTCTTCCATATATTGTTCACTTAATTAGTGGGTTCATCTATGGATATAGGTATATATATGATATATTTATATTTTAAAAATACAAATACGCCCACTCACTATCTATATAGGAATCATAAACCTAAGCGACCAAATGTAATAACCCAAATTTTTTTCAAAAATTCAAATGTATCGAAGCCCGAGTTGGTTTATCTAGTATCATGTAGAAAGTCAAAGATAAATATATCAGAGCTCATAATAGAAATATCACAGCGGAATGGAATAAAATATAATAGTAAGTAAATACTAACCAATATAATGACAATATCTAAAGTGTCTCTAAGCTGAAGAATCTCAACCACCTGTCTAATCTGCGGGTTTGTTATGAAGGAGTCAGCACAAAATTTCTATTGAATGGATAAATTATACTTTTTACAAATAGCACTACATATTTCGTTCTATCACTGGTTAATATTTATTAAGTTATTCGGGTATATTTCACAATACACTTTTGATTTTTCCATATAAATCGTACTCATCTACTCCGCAGTAGATTAACCTAATAAATAATATATATGTAGCTATATAACCAATATCAAGGTACTTTCCACAGTACCCTGCTCGTGTGGTCCATATCGTCGTACTACGAAAATGTACTAAACATCTGTCTCCATGCTGAAAAAACCTACAAGACTATGCTATGAAGGCATACCAAGTATCCAACGTCAAGCCACAAAAGCGTACTAGGCTATGCTGCAAAAGCGAATAAGCCTCCATCGTTGCGTCATTAGGGCACCCTAATCCCTGTGTTTCTTCACGAAAATCGGTCGAGGGCTTTACACAAAATTGTAAAGGACAACCTCGTTAGTCCTACAACACATATATCCAAATTTAGGTCTGTCTCTTCGATGGTTCTCCAAGGTCGCACTCCAGCCTACCCCTAATATAATGAAAGGCTATTCAAAAGACCAAAATGACTGCCCAACCATTTAATCTAAATAAACATGTGGTCCCTTATTCAATGACCCGATAGTAAAAGATCATTGCCCTCTTGGCTTATATTCAGTCTTTCCCGCACATGCTCCGACTGACGATGGCAGGTATCCGACGATCTACAATCATTTGTTGGGTCCTGACCACGAAGCCTTCCTCTTGAGGCAGCCACTGAATCATCATAAAGTCACCCTCTTATCAGTCTTTAGGTTGTCCATCATCCAAGATGCAACCAAGACATACTCACAAGATGGAATCGTACAACCCATGTCTCTGTGGGTACAACTTCATTAAGCCTACCATAGAGGGTCATCATAGAGTATTATACGTCTCGTAGAGATCCCACACCTCCTTCTAGTCCCGTCAAATAATAAGACGGACGTCCTCATATCGTTCCTCTAGACACCCACGATGATCTGCCCCGTTGAGCTCTTCATGCCAAAACGTATGAACTGGTCCAAATGCATTTTATTATTGCATTATTAGATCTTATGTCTAATCTTCAACTACACGCTTGTTTTACTTATCGCATTGCTAACTCACTTGTACTTCACTTGTTTACTCTGTATTCAAGTTATTTACTTATTTACTTTAGTTTTCCATTTATTCCTATTATATTCATTAAACTTAATCTCTCAATTATAAGTTTATTTATAACAAGCCTACTTCATTCACTTTCCTTTTTATTTCCAACTTTACAATTAATCTTTTCGGAGGTTAGGCTTATCCCTAATTGATTAGTTACTAAGAACTATACGAAAATCTATTCCCATAGTTTAAGGTAATTACATCAATGGAAATCCATAACTGCGAGACTATTTTTTTAATTACTTTAGGCTATTGAATAGTGCGCAGTACAATAAAATCCTTATTCCACGCTATTACACATCTCGCCTATTTTAAACTTGCAATTACATTTTCCACTTTTTCTTAAGAACCAAACTATGGAAATATATCCTATTTTTACGAACCAATCAGTTTAGGCTACTACTAACTTCCTAATTAATTCGATATAAATTGATCCCATTTTTATCTTAATTTCCCTATTTTATTACAAATCCCCATAAATTTGCACATAACTATGATTTAATTAATTTGTGCCTCACCAAAATTTTCTTATTTTGCACATAACTACATCTCACTTGATTTGTGCTTAATAATATTTCAATTTAATTTACACATAACCGCAATTCCATAAAATTAGACCATAGTCATGATTTCCATTAATTGGCGCATGATTAAAATTTAACATTGATTGTATATTTTGAATAGGAAAGGGGAAAAAGAAGAAGAAAGGCATATCATAATTTTCAATAGGAATCAAATGATATATTATATCGTTACTGGAAAACATAATTTAAATCCACTCACTTGACTTCGTATAATTTTTTGCGTGAAGGAATTGAAGGAGAATGAAATGGCAGAGCCTCGGCATCATCCCAGAAAATATGAGTTGAAGGCTAGGCTCTACTAGTTTATTTATAGGTGCACAGAAAAATCTCGTTCGTTGGATCAAACCAAATAAAATCATACTCGTATAAAACGTTCAAACCACATCACTTTTTCCAATATTGGTTCGACCCGGGCTCCAGGTGGGTCGACCCACTTTTAGCATGGGTCAACCCATTTACTGGGTCGTGAACGTTAATTTTGCTTCTCTTTATTTGTTGTTTAACGTTACACACAAGTTCTTGCTTGTTATTCTTCCCTTTATTAATTTCTTCCATTTATAACGCATATTTTATATTTCAAATTCAAACTGGAGCGTATGTATTCATGCATAACTTCATTAAATTTCATTAGTTAATAGTTGCGCGATAAATGTTATAATTAATGTTATTATTTCATTGATTCTTTTCGTTTTTATTATATGTTCAAATTTCAAATGTAGTTATTCTCTTGCATATTTTCATTCATTCCACATTTATTACCTTCCATTTTAGGTTTACGCTTTAAATGTCAATTATTAATTTATGCGTATATATTTACATACAACTCCATTTTATTTCAAAATTCAAACAACATTCTCCCGACATTTATTTCTTACTTGTTTTGATTAATTGCATGATGCTTTTGAATTTCATACGCACGCACACACACACACAAAAATATATACACACGCACACTCAACTATATATAATTTTTCCATATATGAACATATACACATATTTTTTTCTCTTGAAACATGCATCATTTTGGTTGGCCTTCTTAAAATTAAAATACATAACGTTGATGGGATTCGAACCTACATGCCACAACTTGGGAGGCAAGTGCCTAACCACTCCAACTAACACTTCTTTTGTTCATAAAATTAGAACACTGAATTTATTAGTCTAATGTGTCCTTCTCTTATTTCTTCTTTTTCATTTTTGTTATAAAATGTCATTTTATAATATCTTCTTTGTTTTAAATCGGTTTTCTATAAACCATAGATCTAAATTGGTCAAAAAATCACCACGGACGCAATGACACTAATTTCGTGATGAAATCCAGAAATTTTTACGAATTTTATTTTATTATTTAATTTAAAAATATGAGGTGTTATATACCATGTATGGAATTTGGACTTAATCCTTAGGCATGCTTTGTACCCAACAACAAACCATCCTTCTTTCAAAATAAACTATTTGTAACTGAATATAAAACGACTAAGTTCACTTACTATTGTAACCAAAAAAATGGCCACAACACCAAAGATGCTCTTGGAGCACTTCACCAAACGGTTAGAAATAAGAAAACGGGGCCACAATTACAAAATAGACGGTAAAAGTAGAGAACACAAAGTTTAGAGTGGTTCGGCTGAGGAAAAGCCTACATCCACTATGAGAATAGCTTTCACTATCATCTTCGAGTTTACAAAACATACATTCAGTTTCTATCTTATAATGATCTTCTATTTTCTCTCTCTTTTTAGCTTTTGATCTCACTTGAATTCACGGAAGAAATGGTGAGATCTCTTGATTTATGACGATAGTTGTCTAGATCTTCAATCACTTGATCAATTAGGCGATCTTCGTTAGTTCCATTGTGAATTTTTGTTGGATCTAAGCTTTAGAGAGAATTAATGGAGATTCGGGATCACTTGATTTGAGTTAGAGAGATTTTTAATGGAGTTTGGAGGAAATTTGGTCACTTTGTTGTTGGAGGAAGATAGATTGAGTTGGAGAAGCCATTAATGGAGCTTTGAGTGTTTGAGAGTAGTGGAGAAATGATTTGGACAGCCCTTCGGGGTGGAAAAATTGGTCCCTTGAATATTGGAGAAGTGGACTATTTAAAGGTGTAGTTTGAGGGTGGTGGCAAAGTTGAAATTATGGTGTGCAGGGTACCGCTCAGCCTAAAAGTTATTTACGAAACTACCACTGGTACAGTTGTACACAGCTGGCTTTAGGGTACCGATCAGTCATGCTATAAGTACCGATCGGCCATAATTTTAGTACCAATCGGTCCATAATTTTAATACCGATCGATCCACAATATTAGTACCGACCGTTTACAATACCGCAGACCAATCCCCTTATTTATATCTTTTGCCACCACTCCACATTCGTTTTACGTGACCGACCAGCTTGTTATCCCAATACTGACCCATGTGGCAAAATGAGGTACCGATCCACCTGGAAGGATTCCATTGATTCATTATACATATTTTATGTCTAAACCATGCTTTCGTGCTCATCACATTATACACGCCTTGCCACGTCACTGCTTCTTCAAGTTACGTGTGAAATGTTTGAGGCTGTTATACCTCCAACCCACGTGGCCTTGTATTATGAACAATGCGTTACTCCGTCTACATGGAATATTTGAAGCAAACCAATATATGAAGCCGACCAGTATATGAAGCCAACCCATCAGCTTGTTTATAGCGTGTTGCTTATGCATGTTTTAAGCATTAAGTCTATGTGAAAATGGCTCATACGCAAGCATGCTTCACGTAGAAATCCCTTGTTGTTACATACACACCATTATACTCTCCTTTGATCGCATGCTGCATGGCCAAATATAAGGAAGAATATGCCATCGTTTGAGTCTTCCTTGTTCATCAGCCTTGTACACAACATGCATTGCTGTGTTGAGTTTATATTTCCAAACCATATGAATAAAGAATGTCCGTCCCATACAATCAAAAAGCTAACTGTTGACTACATGTTTGCCACTATATGCTCCGATATACCATATGTATATTGTGCACGTTCTTATTCATGCATTGTAAATATGTTACGCCTTTGTATTATCCATATGATTCCAAAACATTCACTACTCAATATGCCTGCTCTCAACATATTTCTTTTATGTATCATATCGTGAACCAGTTCACAAACATGAATATGTCGATCCTCATATGCATAGCAAAGTGCTCTCGACCGACCAGTAGCTCTGATACCGACCGACCAATATGCGTTGAAACGGTGCCGACTGACCCATTGCTTTGGTATCGACCGACTCAGTGCTTTGTTACCGACCGACCCGACGCTTTGGTACTGACTGATCCTTAGAAATGAGACAACAATAATTCTTGACTCCCAAAAGTTAACGAACTATTTCACGTGCGTTTAACTAATTATTTCTGACCCGTGTTCTTAACAGGGTTAATATTTGCCCCTCGAAGCTTGTATTTTTTCCTATGAATAATGCAGGTTCGAAATGAATGTTGCTATTGATATATTTTGTGTTGAATGCATATGGGGAGATCGTAAATAAACGTTTAAGATGGATCAGAGTGTTTTTATCTGGATTCTCTCTCAATATTTGAACCAAAGCGTAGTCTTCTTGGGTTGGTCTAAGCATGTTTTTCAGTGCTACGCGCTATTTTGTTTAAATTGGAACTTCGATTCAAGCTTCTGGCGTCAGAGTGAATGCAGCTTTTAGTTTGTAAGCGGATAAGTCTTTGGTTATTTCTTGTTATTTTTACAATTTGTCGGAAAGATGCCATTTTGTGCTAACTCAATATATTTTTAATCAAGCGTGCACTTGTTTTGGCATTCCCGAATTTGTCGCAAGATAGCCAGGGAAATGAGAGTTTATTGACTGTCTATTTTTAGACCTACTGGATTAGCTCAGTTAAATTTAGAAATTTGAATTTGCTTTGACACCATGGATCATTCTAGGATACATAAAATTCTGAAACTCTGTTTCACGACGACTTGCCCCAGTGCATAATTATTGCTCAATTCCTTTTTTATATCTCACGTTGAAATGTGAGATACTTACGGTTGGAGCTTTGCAGACGAGGAAGCTTTTGTGTTACAAGATTCTAATAGGGTTTCCCAGGTTGATCCTTATTGGTGCAGTGAATTCTATCGATATATCGAGCATATCGATTTTGTCGAGTTTTTCAAATGCCTCGTTTTGAAGGCAAGAATTAGTTTTTAGCTTTGTTGCAATGTCGTGATGGACCCGTGGTATTTTCCCGTGTGTTATTCAACTCTTATGTGGTTGTGTTGCCTCAGTACCGTGGGTTGTCACCAGTCGCAAGAGCTCGATGTGATCATCTTGTCGAGTTTTCCTGATTGTAATTGTCATGCTAGAAGTTTTAACTTTGTCAGTCAAAGCTATTCGAGCTCGCCAACATGTATAAAGCATCTGAGCTTTGTCAATACAATAGGGATTCGTACTTTTGGTTACTAGTTCAACACTTCTACTTGGAGAAGTTTCTATATCTTTGTTACCCCGCGAGGGAGGACTTATCTCTTATGCCCCCGCCAGGGGAGGACTTTAGATTTCGTGCCCCCTACTCGAGTAGGTCTTATGTCTATTTCCCCCACCCGGGGAGATCTTTGGATTTAGTGCCCCGCTCGAGGAGGTCTTGGGATTTAGTTCCCCCGCTCGGGGAGATCTTTGGGTTTATTGCCCTCGCTCGGGGAGGTCATTGGATTTAGTGCCCCCGCTCAGGGAGGTCTTTGGATTTAGTGCCCCGCTCAGGGAGGTCTTTGGATTCAGTGCCCCCGTTCAGAGAGGTCTTTAGCTTTCACTAGGGAAAGCTGCTTCGCTTAGGAAAGCTTTCACCTCGCTCGGGAGGACTTTAGCTTCCACTAGGGATAGTTGCTTTGCTTGGGAAGACTTTCGCCTCGCTCGGGAGGACTTTAGCTTCCACTAGGGAAAGCTGCTACACTTGGGAAGACTTTCACCTCGCTCGGGAGGACTTTGGGTTGTGTATCGTTTCATGGGTCATACGTCAGTTCCTTTATCAGTTGCTTGACTTGGCAAGCGATCTTAGTTAAAGGACTAGGGCCTTGGACCTTTTCTCGGGGAGATGCCCCTTAAGTGTAACTTACAACTCCCGAGCTTGGTTGCCCCAACGCTTGCTTATTGTTTGACCCTTCACCACTCTTTTCATTCGCTTTTCAAGGTGGTGCTCTTTGTTTCTACATTTATGTATATTGAGGTTTATAGCTCTTGACGCTTGGACTGGTGTTGTTGGGGTCGTGAAGTATTGTCAATTTTCAATGGAACAAGCGCTCATCGGATGTCCTGCAATATAAAACCACTTTTAAGCACATTTTGATTTGACAAAAATTTTGCAAGTGAGAGATTTATTAAAGCAGGTATGTTGTAAAGCTAATGTTCATAACAATGTTCGTAAAATATTATAGACTTGTTTACAAGAATTCTGAAAGTAGCAGTAAGCAAAGCATGAAGTAAAATAATGGCGATAGTGATAGCTTATTCCGATCCATTGAAATTAGAACACCACCAGTTATCGGTAGATGATTGGCTTTGGTTTGGTTTGAGCAGGAGCTTCACTGCTTCGAACGAACTGGTTGATTGATGCCCCCTCCCCCGGGGAGTTGGAGCAGTGTTTTAGGATTGTGGATTTTTCACATAATGTTGTAGTCTGTTTTTCTGAATCAACTCCTCAGTCAAACTTTTGAGATGCCTACATTCGTTTGTATCATACCTGGGATGATTGTAAAATCGGCAGAACTTTCCAGAGCTCACAGCCTTCTTTGAAATCTTCAGCGTCGGTGGTTCTGGATAGTGTTCTGTATCTTTCGTGACAGAGAAAATGTTCTCCAGGGTATCATTCAGAGGAGTGAGCTCTGAAGAGTAGTGAAAGCGAAACTTCTTGTTAGCCTTGTTGTCTTTCTCGTCATTGGCTCACTTCTGCCCCTGAATAATCTTCTGATTATATTGGGTAGCAGCATTTTTGGGAGCTTCAAGAAGTGGGTAAGCTTCAATAATTTGAAGAGGTACAAGATTATTGTCGAGTCGCATGTACTCCTTGGCCTTTTTATAGAATTTCTCAAGCCTGCTTGGTTCTTTCATTTTAATCCATCTTCTGAATTCTCTCTCCTCATCTATGGCGTGGATTAGAGATATTAAGATCATGCGGGGCTCGGGTTCCCTACTTCGAATGCAGCAGAATTGAATCGTTTGAGGAAATCTTTGATAGATTCTCCTGGGTTCTGCTTCATTGATGCAATAGAAATAACGTCCTTAGCCTTCGTAGCTTGCAGCCTGAACTGCTCTTTGAATTTCAGAGTCAAATCATCAAATTGATCGACGGATTTGGGCAAGAGCCTTGTGAGCCATAATGATGCCACACCTTCTAGATATAGAGGGAAGCACAGGCACTTGATCTCGTCTTTTGCTTTGGCTGCATTCATATGCCATTCATATCTGTATAGGAAGTGATTTGGATCAGAAGTCCCATTGTATGGAGGCAGAGTAGGATGAGTGAACTTTTTGGGGAATTCTACTTTTCAGATCCTCTTAGTGAATGGATTTTTGTTGTGGGAGAAGTCTCGTTCCCTTTCACTATCCTTGTGAGACATGTTATCTTCCATGATTTACTTTACCATATCCACGATATATTCCTTCGAGTTATGTCATTTCGGAGAGCGGACTTCGATCTCTTTTCCGGATGCTCGTTGGGGCGAGCGATCGTGATTAGAGGATTTAGGTCTTTTACCTCCACTATGGGAAGGTGCTCCCATAACTGGACTTGCAACTCGTCGATTATTTCGATCGGAATGGTTTTTAGCTTTTAGCTTTGAGTCTTCGATATTAGCATTGCCTTTGTCAACAATTCCTTCCAAGTTGTCATTAAGATGATGATCGGAGGCTGATGAATTTGTATTCTCTTCAAGGTTGACATGAATTTTCGGAGGAGGAGCAGGATTCTCTTGAGTGTTTAGGAGAGAACTCATTTTATCCATTAAGGCTTGATTAGCATCCATTAATGTGTTATTAGCATTCATTAAAGTTCTGTTGGAGGCTTCCATCCGTTGACTCAATTTAGCGACGACGGCATCTAATTCAGCTTTGGTTACTCCAGCTCCACTTATTGAGTTTTCTCCAACTTCAAAGCAGTCGGTAAGTGGTGTAGCTTTGTCGTTAGCAACGTTGTGGGGTACTCCAACGATTCTACTTACAGTTTTCTTAGATTTAACCATTATTGCGAACAAGGGTTTCAACCTTGTTGGAGAGGATTTTTCAGATGGCTTGGATCTTAGGTTTAGAGAATCTATAGTAGAAGCAGGCTTGGAACTTCAGTGCTAAGCTCTTAAATTTAAGAGAAGTGTGAACATGGAACCATGGTGGGAGACAAATGTTGTAACCAAAAATTGTCCACAACACCAAAGATGCTCTTGGAGCACTTCACCAAACGGTTAGAAATAAGAAAATGGGGCCACAATCACAAAATAAACGGTAAAAGTAGAGAACACAAAGTTTAGAGTGGTTCGGCTAAGGAAAATCCTACATCCACTATGAGAATAGCTTTCACTATCATCTTCGAGTTTACAAAACATACACTCTCTCTCATTACATTCATTTTCTCTCTCATAATGATCTTCTATTTTTTTCTCTTTTTAGCTTTTGATCTCACTTGAATTCACGTAAGAAATGGTTAGATCTCTTGATTTATGATAATAGTTGTGTAGTTCTTCAAGCACTTGATCAATTAGGTGATCTTCGTTAGTTCCATGGTGATTTTTTGTTGGATCTAAGCTATAGAGAGAATTAATTGTAATGGCCCAAATTGCCGTACCCTTTGAGTTGACTAATAACACTACACGTCCAACCCAAATTGCACAGAAATACGAATCATTAGTTGAAAGAAGTTAGAGGATGAGAAATAGAAAGAAAGAGAAATTAGAATAGAAGAAAATGAAGAACACAAATCTCACAGCGGAACGAATAAAATTTATTATATAACATAACTTTTGAAATACTCTGTCTTGCATATACATACCATTATCAGAGTACATCAACAATTTCTGGAACAGTTATAAACACCTGTTTCCAAATACGAACGTAATACACAGCAGAAAAATATGATAGTCTATAGCTAACTGGTGAAGCCTCCTGCTTCAAACTCCTCCAAGTGAATCTATAAAATCCCGACTACTTGACTTCCCATACAAATTTTGGGCACCTAAGAGTTTAGGGAAAACAAAATAAACTCTGAGTCCATCAAGTAGTCGGGATTTTACAGATTCACTTGGAGGAGTTTGAAGCACGAGGCTTCACCATTTTTCTATAGACTATCATATTTTTCCGCTGTGTATTATGTTCGTATTTGGAAACAGGCATTTATAACTGTTCTAGAAATTGTTGTTGTACTCTGATAATGGTATGTATATGCAAAACAGATTTGTATTTCAAAAGTTATGTTATATAATATATTTTATTCATTCCACTGTTAGATTTGTGTTCTTTCTTTTCTTCTATTCTAATTTCTCTTTCTTTCTATTTCTCATCCTCTAACTTCTTTCTACTAATGATTCGTATTTCTATGCAATTTGGGTTGGACGTGTAGTGTTATTAGTCAACTCAAAGGGTACGGAAATTCAGGCCATTACATTAATAGAGATTCAGGATCACTTGATTTGAGTTAGAGAGATTTTTAATGTAGTTTGGAGGAGATTTGGTCACTTTGTAGTTGGAGGAAGATAGATTGAGTTGGAGAAGCCATTAATGGAGCATGGAGTGTTTGAAAGTGGTGGAGAAATGATTTGGATAGCCCTTCGGGGTGGAAAAATTGGTCCCTTGAATGGTGTAGAAGTAGGCTATTTATAGTTGTAGTTTGGCGCTAGTGGCAAAGTTGAAATTATGGTGTGCAGGGTACCGATCGGCCTAAAATTTATTTACGAAATTGCCACTAGTATAGCTGTAAACAGCCAGACTTAGAGTACCGATCGGTCATGCTATAAGTACCGATCGTCCATAATTTTAATACCAATCAATCCATAATTTTAATACCGATCGGTCCATAATTTTAATACCTACCAGTTTATAATACCGCAGATCGATCCCCTTATTTACATCTTTTGCCACTACTCCACATTCGTTTTACGTGACCGACCAGCTTGTTCTCCCAATACTGACCCATGTGGCAAAATGAGGTACCGATCCGCTTGGAAGGATTCCATTGATTCATTATACATATTTTATGTCTGAACCATGCTTGCGTGCTTATCCCATTATCCACACCTTGCCACGTCACTGTTTCTTCAAGTTACGTGTGAAATGTTTGAGGCTGTTATACCTCCAACCTATGTGGCCTTGTATTATGAACAGCGCGTTACTCCATCTGTATGGAATATTTGAAGCAAACCAATATATGAAGCCGACCAGTATATGAAGCCAACCCATCAGCTTGTTTGTAGCATGCTGCTTATGCATGTTTTAAGCATTAATTCTACGTGAAAATGGCTCACACGCAAGCATGCTTCACATAGAAATCCCTTGTTGTTACATACACACCATTATACTCTCCTTTGATCGCATGCTGCATGGCCAAATATAAGGAAGAATATGGCATCGTTTGAGTCTTCCTAGTTCATCAGCCTTATAAGCAACATGCACTGCTGTGTTGAGTTTATATTTCCAAACCATATGAATAAAGAATGACCGACCCATACAATCAAAAAGCTAACTATTGACTACATGTTTTCCACTATATGCTCTGATATACCATACGTGTACTGTGCTCGTTCTTATTCATGCATTGTAAATATGTTGTGCCTTTGTATTATCCATATGCTTCCAAAACGTTCACAACTCAATATGCCTTCTCTCAACATATTTCTTTTGTGTATCATATCATGAACCAGTTCACAAACATGAATATGTCGGTCCTCATATGCATGGCAAAGTGCTCTCGATCGACCGATAGCTCTGATACCGACCGACCGGTATGCGTTGAAACGGTGCCGACCGATCCATTGCTTTGGTATGGACCGACTTAGTGCTTTGGTACCGACCGACCCGACACTTTGGTACTGACTGATCCTTAGAAATGAGACAACAGTAATCCTTGACCCTTAAACGTTAACGACCTATTTTACGTGCATTTAACTAATTATTTCTGACCCGTGTTTTTAACAGGGTTAATATTTGCCCCTCAAAGCTTGTATTTTTTCCTGTGAAAAATGCAGGCTTCGAAATGAATGTTGCTATTGATATATTTTATGTTGAATGCACATGGTAGATCATTAATAAACGTTTAAGATGGATCAGAGTGTTTTTATCTGGATGCTCTCTCGATATTCGTGCTCGCCAACATGTATGAATCTTCTGAGCTTTGTCAATACAATAGGGATTCAGACTTTTGGTTACTACTTCAACATTTCTACTTGGAGAAGTTTCTATACCTTTTGTTCCCCCGCTAGGGAGGACTTATCTCTTATGCCCCCTCTAGGGGAGGACTTTAGATTTCGTGCCCCCACTCGGGGATGTCTAGTGTTTAGTACCCCCGCTCGGGGAGGTCTTTGGATTTAGTGCCCCCTCTCAGGGAGGTCTTGGGTTTAGTGCCCCCGTTCAGGGAGGTCTTTGGGTTTAGCGCCCCAGTTCAGGGAGGTCTTTGGATTTAGTGCCCCCGCTCGGGGAGGTCTTAGGATTTAGTGCCCCCGCTCGGATAGGTTTTTGGGTTTAGATCCCTCGCTTGGAGAGGTCTTTGGATTTAGTGCCCCCACTTAGGGAGGCCTTTAGCTTCCACTAGGGAAAGCGGCTTCGCTTGGGAAAACTTTAACCTCGCTCGGGAGGACTTTAGCTTCCACTAGGGAAAGCTGCTTCACTTGGGAAGACTTTCGCCTTGCTCGGGAGGACTTTAGTTTCCACTAGGGAAAGCTGTTTTGCTTGGGAAGACTTTCGCCTTGCTCGGGAGGACTTTAGTTGGTGTATCGTTTCATGAGTCATACGTCAGTTCCTTTATCGGATGCTTGACTTGGCAAGCGATCTTAGTTAAAGGACTAGGGCTTTGGACCTTTTCTCGGGGAGATGCCCCTTTAGTGAAACTTACAACTCCCGAGTTTGGTTGTCGCGACGCTTGCTTATTGTTTGACCCTTCGCCACTCTTTTCATTCACTTTTTCAAGGCAATGCTCTTTGTTTCTACATTTATGTATATTGAGGTTTATAGCACTTGACGCTTGGACTAGTGTTGTTGGGGTCGTGAAGTATTGTCGATTTTCAATGGAACAAGCGCTCGTCGGATGTCCTGCAATATAAAACCACTTTTAAGCACATTTTGATTTGACAAAATTTTTGCAAGTGAGAGATTTATTCAAGCAGGTATGTTGTAAAGCTAGTGTTCATAACAATGTTCGTAAAACATTATAGACTTGCTTACAAGAATTCTGACTATAGCAGTAAGTAAAGCATGAAGTAAAATAATGGCGATAGTGATCGCTTATTCTGATCCATTGAAATTAGAGCACCACTAGTTATCAGTAGATGATTGGCTTTGGTTTGGTTTGAGTAGGAGCTTCGTTGCTTGGAACGAACCGGTTGCTTGATGCCCCCTCCCCCATGGGGAGTTATAGCAGTGTTTGAGGATTGTGGATTTTTCGCATAATGTTGTTGTCTTTTTTCTGAATCAACTCCTCAATCAAACTTTTGAGATTCCTACATTCATTTGTATCATGACCGGGATGATTGTGAAATCGGCATCACTTTCCAGAGTTTACAGCCTTCTTTGAAATCTTCAGCGTCAGTGGTTCAGGATAGTGTTCTGTATCTTTCATGGTAGAGAAAATGTTCTCCAGGGTATCATTCAGAGGAGTTAGCTCTGACGGGTTGTGAAAGCGAAACTTCTTATTAACCTTGTTGTCTTTCCCGTCATTGGCTCACTTCTGCCCCTGATTACTCTCCTGATTATATTGGGTAGCAGCATTTTTGGGAGCTTCAAGAAGTGGGTAAGCATCAGTAATATGAAGAGGTACAGGATTATTGTCGACTCACATGTACTCCTTGGCCTTTTTATAGAATTTCTCAAGCGTACTTGGTTCTTTCATTTTAATTCATCTTCCAAATTCGCTCTTCTCATCAATGGCGCCGATTAGAGACATTAAGATCATGCGGGGCTCGGGATTCCCTACTTCGGACGCAGCAGAATTGAATCTTTTGAGGAAAGCTTTGACAGATTCTCCTGGGTTCCGCTTTATTGATGTAATAGAAATAACGTCCTTAGCCTTCGTAGCTTGCAGCCTGAACTATTTTTTGAATTTCAGAGTCAAATCATCAAATTGATCGACGGATTTGGGCAGGAGCCTTGTGAGCCATAATGATGCCACACATTCTAGATATAGAGGGAAGCACAGGCACTTGATCTCGTTTGTTGCTTTGGCTGCATTCATATGCCATTCATATCTGTATAGGAAGTGATTTGGATCAGAAGTCCCATTGTATGGAGGGAGAGTAGGATGAGTGAACTTTTTGGGGAATTCTGCTTTCCGGATCCTCTTAGTGAATGGATTTTTTGCTGTGGGAGAAGTCTTGTTCCCTTTCACTATCCTTGTAAGCCATGTTATCTTCCATGATTTTCTTTACCATATCTGCGATATATTCCTTCGAGTTGTGTCATTTCGGAGAGCGGACTACGATCTCTTTTCCGGATGCTCGTCGTGGCGAGCGATCGTGATTAGAGGATCAAGGTCTTTTACCTCCACTATGGGAAGGTGCTCTCGTAACTGGACTTGCAACTCGTCGATTATTTCGATCGGAATGGTTTTTATTTTTTAGCTTTAAGTCTTTGATATTAGCATTGCCTTTGTCAACAAGTCCTTCCAAGTTGTCATTAAGATGATGATCGAAGGCTGATGAATTTGCATTTTCTTCAAGGTTGACATGGATTTTCGGAGGAGGAGCGGGATTCGCTTGAGTGTTTAGGAGAGAACTCATTTTATCCATTAAAGCTTGATTAGCATCCATTAATGTGTTATTAGCATTCATTAAAGTTCTGTTGGAGGCTTCCATCCATTGACTCAATTTAGCGACGACGTCATCTAATTCAGCTTTGGTTACTCCATCTCCACTTATTGAGTTTTCCCCAACTTCAAAGCAGTCGGTAAGTGGTGTAGCTTCGTCGTTTGCAACATTGTCGGGTACTCGAACGATTCTACTTACAGTTTTATTAGATTTAACCATTATTGCGGACAAGGGTTTCAACCTTGTTGGAAAGGATTCGTCGGATGGCCTGGATCTTAGATTTAGAGAATCTACAGTTGAAGCAGGCTTGGAACTTCAGTGCTAAGCTCTTAAATTTGAGAGAAGTGTGAACGTGGAACCATAGTGGGAGCCAAATGCTGTAACCAAAAAATGGCCACAACACCAAAGATGCTCTTGGAGCACTTCACCAAAGGGTTAGAAATAAGAAAATGGTGCCACAATCACAAAATAAACGGTAAAAGTAGAGAACACAAAGTTTAGAGTGGTTTGGCTAAGGAAAAGCCTACATCCACTGTGAGAATAGCTTTCACTATCATCTTCGAGTTTACAAAACATACATTCTCTCTCATTACACTCATTTTCTCTCTCATAATGATCTTCTATTTTTCCTCGCTTTTTAGCTTTTGATCTCACTTGAATTCACGTAAGAAATGGTGAGATCTCTTGATTTATGATAATAGTTGTGTAGATGTTCAAGAACTTGATCAATTAGGCGATCTTCGTTAGTTCCATGGTGATTTTTTTCGGATATAAGCTATATAGAGAATTAATGGAGATTTGGGATCACTTGATTTGAGTTAGAGAGATTTTTAATGGAGATTGGAGGAGATTTGGTCACTTTGTTGTTGGAGGAAGATATATTGAGTTGGAGAAGCCATTAATGGAGCATGGAGTGTTTAAGAGTGGTGGAGAAATGATTTGGACAGCCCTTCGGGGTGGAAAAATTGGTCCCTTGAATGGTGGAGAAGTGGGCTATTTATAGGCGTAGTTTGGGGGTAGTGGCAAAGTTGAAATTATGGTGTGCAGGGTACCGATCGGCCTAAAAGTTATTTACGAAATTACCACTAGTACAGCTGTAAACAGCTGGACTTATAGTACCAATCAGTCATGCTATAAGTGCCGATCGACCATAATTTTAATACCGATCAGTCCATAATTTTAATACCGATCGGTCCATAATTTTAGCACCGACCAGTTTATAATACCGCAGACCGATCCCCTTATTTACTTGTTTTGCCACCGCTCCACATTCGTTTTAAGTGACCGACCTGTAATGTCCCGTATTTTTATGGTGTAATAATAAATTTATTTAATTATTTAAATAATGGTTTAGAGATTTATAAGTTGTTTAATTAAATAATATTGAATATTTAATTAAATTAAATAATAGAATAATATATTTAATTTTTGAAATAGTCGGAAATAGTGAATTGACAATATAATGTGAACTGGACAATTTAAATTATTTAATTCAACTTAGAATTGAATTAGAATAGCGAATATATTATTTGAACGACAGTTGAACGTATTAATTACTATAATTATAAACGAGCTCGAAATGGCGCTACAGTTCGTTATTTGGCGATTTGAATTTCAACTGAATATACAGGGTCCGTTTTAAATTGGATTTCTATGAAACAAGAAACGTTCAGAGCTGGTGAAGTATATTTTTCTAATGGAAGAGAAAAATCTGGATTTTGTCGTGTGGATTTTGATTTATGTCCAAATCAAATTTTAGAAAAGTTGCTATGGAATTCCTTTGAAATTTATAAATATATATTTATATTATAAAAGGATTTTATATATAAATCGAATATCGATATAACTGGGAATTTTGAAATATCGAGTTATAAATCCAATTGGAGTTGTATGATATTCTAGTGTGGATATATACGATAATATTTCCTTTTAAATATTTAATTTAATTATTTTTAAATATATTTAAATGGGTTATTTAGAGGTTTAAAAATAGCCAGTTTTGTAGACGACCTCCGTTTTCGACGAAACTAGTTTTGTTGGATCCGTAATGTTAAATTATTGTTAGATTTAAATTTCCGTAATTTTTAAGGTCAGTGTGTAGCCGTACGGATTTTTAATGTGTAAAACGATCAGTGTTTTGACGGTTAAAAATATGCTGTGTAAACAAATGGAGTCGGAATTCGACGAAACCAGTTTCGTTGGGTCCGTAATGTCGAACTGAAGGTGTATGTCCATTTTCGTGATTTTTGGGTATCATGTGTGATCATAGGAAATTTTTCCTATAAATATACCATACAATCCTAACCCTAAGTCATCTATTTCCTTGGTCAAAATAGTCCTGCCGCAGCTTTTCTTCTTTTTCTTCAGTAAAACGAGAGATCAAAAATTCCAAACAAATTATAGAAAAATCTATAAATCATAATGTGTGTATGTATGAATTCAACATCGAATGAGCTTTGATCTGGAACAAGTTTGGAAGGGTGCGATGTGTTTTGCCGTGTTCCAGTTTTACACAACGTGGTATTTTCAACTTAGAGTTTTAGGAATCATGGATATGAGTCTTAATTCGAGAATCGAGTGTTATTTTGGTGTAAAGGAGATCAAATGGAGTGTGTTTGCCAAGTTTTGATGGAGTCGGTGACAAAAACTATCGATCTGTGTAAAAACGGTGCTCGCAATTCCTGTTGCCACGATATAGCTGGTGGGTCGATTTCTTCATTTTTGGGATGATGTTGTAGAGGAGTTGAAGAGGAGAACAACGGTGGTGATGGTCTTGGAGATGGTGGTGTGGATGGAGATAAGGATGGAGGAAGTTGGCGCAAATGGTGGGTGCTGTGTTACAAGCGTAGAAGACAATGAGGAGCAGTATTAAAAGGTATTAACGGGGGTCTTTGTTTAGTGAATGGTGGGTCGATTTATTTTGAGGGCCCAAATTAAAAAGAAAAGAGAAAAAGGGCCTGTAATTAAAAAGGAAAAGAAAATCAAAATCCCAATAGCCATGAAACAAAATACTGAATCCGACATTAGGGTGCATTCAGGAAGAAGCACTGTTCACTTGCGGGTTGAATGGTGATGCGGGTTGAATTATGGTATGGGCCGCGCAACGAAGGTTTGGGCCATATATTTAAATAAATATGTGTTAAATTAGTTTAAATATGTATTGAACTTGTAAAATCAATAACAATCTCATACGTGATCAGAAATTGATGAAACAAGATCCGTTGGGATCGTATGGACGACAGCTACCCAATGGAATTGACTAGGAGTGAATTGGAGCTCATTACAATTTATTGCAAAATAAATTGTCCGTCTGAATCAAAGATAGTTAATCATTATTTAACAATATCTGTCCAATGTGAGTAAAACTCACCAACTCTATCAGTTATGTTTATATAATGTATTTTTAGGACTGATAAATGATGATTGATTGCTCTGCGCTGTTTGTTTGGTTGAATTGCTTATGTATTGGTTGAAATTATAGATAATGATATATATATAAATCGTTAATCAAACATTGATTCAGTTTATCAGAATATTTCATATTGAAATGAAATTGATGTTAATCATATTGTTTTACATATGTGATGCAGGGAAACAGGTCGGAGGAATCCAACTGGATTCCTCAACGTTTATTTTACTTTTTTTTCATATATGGTGATATATGATGTGATATAGAATCTGTTGTTGATTATGTGTGTTTGAATGATATCGATCATTGTTATTTGGTATTTTCAATACCGTAAGAAATATTGGGATGTAGAAAAGGGGATTTTCAAAGTGTACTTTGAAAATGAATTATTTATATAAAATCAATGTATTTTATATATAAAAGGAAAAGAATTTTATAAAAGAAAATGATTATAAAATCAAAGGATTTTATGAAAGGGAAATATTTGTAAAACATTAACAAATAGAATTGAAAAGGAAAATATTTGTAAAACATTTACAAATGAAAGTGAAAAGGAAATATTTGTAAAACATTTACAAATCGAAATTTAAAAGGGAATATTTGTAAAACATTTACAAATGGAAATTTTAAAGGGAATATTTGTAAAACATTTACAAATGAAAGTGAAAAGGAAATATTTGTATAACATTTACAAATGGAAATTTAAAAGGAAATATTTGTAAAACATTTTCAAATGGAAATTTAAAAGAAAATATTTGTAAAAAAATTACAAATGAAAGTGAAAAGAAAATATTTGTAAAACATTTACAAATGAAAGTGAAAAGGAAATACTTGTAAACCATTTACAAGTAGAAATGAAAAGGAAATATTTGTAAACCATTTACAAACAGAAATGAAAAGGATATATTTGTATAACATTTGTAAGTAGAAATGAAAAGGATATATTTGTATAACCTTTACAAATAGAAATGAAAAGGATATATTTGTATAACCTTTACAAATAGAAATGAAAAGGATATATTTGTATAACATTTACAAAATGAAATTGAAAAGGAAATATTTGTTAAACATTTACAAATAGAATTGAAAAGGAATTGAAAGGGAAATATTTATTTGGAAAATAAATAAAATTATAAAAGGAATATTTATTTGGAAAATAAATAGGATTATAAAAGGGAATTAATGATATATAAAAGAGTAATCGATTAGAGTTATCGATTAGAGTTATTGAATAGAGTTAATTGAATAGAGTTAATTGAATAGAGTTGATCGAATTAGAATTAATCAAATACAATTAATTGATAGAGTTAATCGATTAGAGTAATTCGAATAGAGTTAAGGGAAGTAATCGAATATAGTTTATTCGAAAGGAGTTAATCGAATATAGTTTATTCGAATAGGAGTTAATCGAATATAGTTTATCCGAAAAGAGTTATCGAATATTGGTTATTCGAAAAGAGTTATCGAATATTGGTTATTCGAAAAGTGTTATCGAATATTGGTTATTCGAAAGGAGTTAATCGAATATTAGTTATTCGAAGAGAGTTAATCGAATATTAGTTATTCAAATAAGAGTTAGTCAAATATTAGTTAATCGAGTAGGAGTTAATCGAATATAGTTTATTCGAATAGAGTTAAAGGAATTAATCGAATATAGTTTATTCGAAAAGAGTTAATCAAATATAGTTTATTCGAAAGGAGTTAAGTGATAAGAGTTAATGAATTAAAGTTAATCGAGTTAAAGTTAATGGAGTTAGGGTTAATTGATTTGAGTTAATCGAGTTATATTTTGAAGTTAAATATTTCAGAAGTAGGGATTATAACGCTATAGTTATAATCAATGATTTTTGTAAAAGAAGTGGACTCGTAAATAGAATCCGAGAGTTACGTAAGGAAGTTGTTAAAGGTTTAAAAGGTGAACCTTGTTTGTTTCGAAGTTAGAAATGTTGTTCAGTTAAGGTCTGAGAGGTAGTTATACCCCAACTTGATTGACTCCATTTTTAACTAAGGAATGGTTAAGGTTCGATAGTAAAGGTTGGTTAAGTGAATTTAGTTAATGAGTGTAATGGTTTGAGTTAGCAGAGCGATGTTTTAATTAAACATCTGTTTAAACCTAAATGAAGAAGTTTTGGAAATGTTTTCCAAACAAGAATCATAAATGTTTTCTAATATAGAAAACAAGAAATGGAAATGTTTTCCAATGTTAATAACGTATATTTTCTAAATTTAGAAAATAAGAAATGTTGAATATATGGATATATGAAATGGAAAATGAATGATAAACGAAATAAAGAGATAGAAAGATGAATGATGATTGATCGATAGAATTTCCATCTGGAAATACTATCGTTGTTTGCACATGTGTTTTTCTTTGATAGTTAACTCACCGACTATCGAAGTTTTTGACCATTTGTCCGTCGTCAATACAGAGAGACCGGGATCAAATTCATTATCTGAAAACCACTCTGTATGGGCATTAGCGTTGTGCTCAAATATGATGAAGATAATTGAAGACGGAGTTATGCAAGGGCTATTCTGTTTACAGAATAGTGCCTTCGGTTTGTCCAGTCCCAGGACGACCCGTATGGAAGATTGTCTGATAGAGTATATTTAATAGATCTCGTAAGTTGATCTCTTCGAACGTATGTACGTTTGGTGGAGGAGGAATTCGTTTCTCTTAGCTGTATACAAAATTGTATTTTTAGGAAAATCAATTTGTGATTTGGCGGGCATAACGATGTGACATTCAAAGTGAATAATTGTGTGATCTTTCTGAGATAAGCATGACCTATAGCCTCACAACCAGGAAATGACAAAAATCGAGCAGGCAGCATGGCTAAGTGGTTGGCTGCCAACTAGGGTGTATTATCACCTATTTAGAGATATTCATTACATTCTATAATCCATTGTCGATGTTGTCCCATTCGGGAAACGGTTGCTGATCCCAACCGATGGTGATATACATTCGATACACTCAAGCGAAATGAGTGGTCGGTCATGTGTGGTCGGGTTGCAAGATGTTCTTGTTGAACCCAGTGTATTCCTCTCTAGAGATACACTATCGGAAGGTGGTTCCATACCTTGTCATAGTTGGAAATCCATTACCCAATAAGTACTCGCGGTTTTGATTGTATATTATATATGTGGAACGTAAGATGAAAGCGTTCTGCTAGATGATTATTATATTGTGGTTGATAGACACTATTATAATATCAATGAGTTTTGATATAAAGAATATTTTGGATTCTCATAAGGGAAAAGCCTGTTCCATTATACGGCATGGTCTTATGAGATATCGTTTTATTTCTCAAACTGTTTTAAATTGTTTTACTCACACCAGTCCCATGGCTGACCCAGAGTTTGTTTCGTTTTGTTTTCCCTAAACTCTTGGGTGCCCAATTTTGTACGGGCAGTCAAGTAGTCGGGATTTTACAGATATACTTGGAAAGTTGGAGCAGGAGGCTTCAGCAGCGTTTATATAGCTATTGTTTATTTTCGCTGAGTTGTAAGTGATGTACTTTGATAATGATATGTATATTCAAGCACAATCTTTTATTTCAAAGTTATGTTATATTTAATTCGTTCCGCTGTGAGATTCGTGTTACTCTGATGCTGTGTGTTCTTCTTCTTCTTCTATTCTAAGTTTCTATCTTATCTATTCTCACCCTCTAATTTCTTTCATGGACTATCCGGTGTTTCCGATGCTTGAATAGTCGACATAGTGTTGTATGCCGATATCAAGGATCACAAATTCCCCGGGTCGTTACACGACCTGCTTATTATCCCAATACTGGCCCATGTGGCAAAATGAGGTACCATCCGCCTGGAAGGATTCCATTGATTCATTATACATATTTTATGTCTGAACCATGCTTGCGTGCTCATCCCATTATCAACGCCTTTCCACGTCACTGCTTCTTCAAGTTATGTGTGAAATGTTTATGGATGTTATACCTCCAACCCACGTGGCCCTGTATTATGAATAGCACGTTACTCCATATGCATGGAATATTTGAAGCAAACCAATATATTAAGCCGACCAGTATATGAAGCCAACCCATCAGCTTGTTTATAGTGTGCATGCTTATGCATGTTTTAAGCATTAAGTCTATGTGAAAATGGCACACACGCAAGCATGCTTCACGTACAAAACCCTTGTTGTTACGTATACACCATTATACTCTCCTTTGATCGCATGCTGCTTGTCGAAATATAAGGAAGATTGTGCTATCATTTGAGTCTTCTTGGTTCATCGGCCTTATACGCAACATGCACTGCTGTGTTGAGTTTATATTCCCAAACCATGTGAATAAAGAATGACCGCACCGTACAATCAAAAAGCTAACTATTGACTACATGTTTTCCATTGTATGCTCTGATATACCATACGTGTATTGTGCACTTTCTTATTCACGCATTGTAAATATGATGCGCCTTTGTATTATCCATATGCTTACAAAACGTTCGCAGCTCAATATGCCTGCTATCAACATATTTCTTTTGTGTATCATATCATGAACCAGTTCACAAACATGAATATGCCGATCCTTATATGCATGGCAAAGTGCTCTCGACCGACCGATAGCTCTGAGACCGACCGGCTAGTATGCGTTGAAATGGTGTCGACCGAATCAGTGCTTTGATACCGACCGACCCGGCGCTTTGGTACTTACTGATCCTTAGAA
This sequence comes from Allium sativum, assembly GCA_030737875.1. Lineage (NCBI taxonomy): Eukaryota > Viridiplantae > Streptophyta > Magnoliopsida > Asparagales > Amaryllidaceae > Allium > Allium sativum. Next base: position 621,551,776 of record CM060909.1, on the reverse strand, counting down.
CTGAGACAACACTAATCCTTGACGCTTAAACGTTAACGATCTATTTCACATGCATTTAACTAATTATTTCTGACCCGTGTTTTAACAAGGTTAACACTTACAAACGTGCATAGTAAGGATCATAACCCTAGACGTGCTTTGGATCCAACGATAAGTCATTTTGTTTTGTTGTAATTCTGTAACAGTTATAAATTTTGATAATTTATTTTCCAAACGCTGACTGTGTTTAAGGGATTGGGCTATCTTGTCAGGATTTGGTAAGATCGCTTGGTCATGGATTTCCATGCAAGGACTATGCCTGAGGAACTCAGTTGTCTTGTTAGGACTTGACAAGATCTCTTAGTTATGGCCCGAGTACGGACTATACTCGATTTGGATTTCCAAGTATGAATTATACCTAAAGGCTTAGACTATGTTGTCGGGATTTGGCAAGATAATTCAATCGTAATTTGAGTATGGGCTATACTCGGCATGGACTTCCAAGTATGGATTATGCTTGAAGAGGCTAAATGGTTTTTTCATGACTTGGCAAAACGGTTCAGTTTGTTTGTTTGCAGGTGTAGATTATACTTGCATTGGATTGACCCAGCGAGGCTATGGATTTCTTGGATTTGGATTTCTCACATAACTACGATCCGGAAAGATCGTCGGATTTTGTTGGTTTTCTATTATTTTACGATCAGGAGAGATCATGGGATTTCATTGGGATTTTTGGATTTCTGATTATCTATTAATAGGATCAGCAATGATCGTGGCTTTCTATTAATACGATCTAGAGCAAGCATGGTTTTTTATTGATACGGTCCAATGCGACCATGGACTTTTTGTTTTCTATTATTACAATCCGGCGCGATCGTGGATTTCTGGCCTTCGGATATTGGATTTCTATTCGGATTTATTTGGCTTTCTATGAATTTCTTGACTATCCAAAACACGTATTCCATAGAAAGACATGTTTTGGAGGACAGTGTTAACCCGCCTTTTTGCACGACAGTCACATATTAGATTATTAGCAATCAAAATGCTCAGGACTTGGGAATATGCTTCGACAAACTAGAAAAAACTTGGATTGAAGCTTTGAAATTTTTGGAAACTTAGATATTGAACGCTTGGAATCCGGCTCGGCAATGCCAGTTCGGCCATCGTCATAACATCACAATTCCATATCAGCATGAAATACGAGTCAGCTATCTTCAATTCAGTGTGGGTCCCTCACCTATTAAAAAGCATTAGAAGAAGCAGAAGACAACTTGGGGAAAGAACTCCTCCGGTCAAATAACCCAGCTTGACTACGTTGAGCCAAATTCTAGACACGTCTTAATGACATGTCCCACTACTCCACTATCCAGACAAGGTTAACCCACAAATTTCATTACCTCAACGATGCTTCCACATGGCATGGATAAACTGGACTGCTTCCTCATCTATTAATACATCTCCAGGGAATCATTTCAAAGGATGGAACTCTTCCTCCCTTACTTGGTTACGCAAGAACTTTGCCGCCTGTTACGAAATAGAAAAAGAAAACTAAACTGATAAAGTTGGGATAAATCATCTTACTTTATTATTCACATCACATACAATATATATACACAGCTAAATTAAGCAATCGAAACAAAACTGGATCGAATGACAAACTGCACCGACTTATGTACAAACGAAATTGAAATAGAAAAACACATAAAAAGAAAAAAACTCCTTGGTATCGGTATCAGATTCCTTCGTATCGGTATCAACTTCCTTAGTATTGGTTTTGTTGCTCTTTCGGTACCGCCTCCACCTTTATACCCTCCTGTTTCGGTATCTGTCAAACACTTCCCATTATGCTTTTATATACATATACCATACAAACTATATATCTTCTCGACAACACTCCCCCTCTAGTTGGTGCATATACATTGATCATCCCCAACTTGCTACACAAATGTTTAGCTCGAGTTCCAGTTAGAGCCTTCATGAATATATCTACGAGTTGATCTACATTTTTCACATGTCTAGCAACTACCTATCCTTGCTGCAGCTTTTCTTTGATAAAATTGAAAAAATGACAATCGGTTATAATGTGCTTAGTTCTCTCATGAAATACTGAATTCGATGCAATGTGCAAGGCAACTTGATTATCAAAATACAAACTTATTGTCTTTGTAACTCCCAGTCCAATTTCACCCATGAGATGATCTATCTCCATAATTTCACATATTTATTTGGCCATAGATATATACTCAGATTCAATACTTGATCTAGAAACTACACTATATTTCTTACTTTTCCAGGAAATAAGATTTCCTCCTAAGAATACACAAAACCCAGAAGTTGATCTTCTATCAATCTTACATCCTACCCAATCAACATCACAATAGCACTCGACTTGTGCATATCCATTATTCTTGTATACGAATCCTTTCCAAACTGTTCCTTTCAGGTAACTCAAGATACATCTTAAAATACTCCAATGATGCACAGTTAGAGATGATATAAACTGACTAATTACACTAATAGAGAAAGCAATATCAGGTCGTGTGACTGTTAGGTAATTTAATTTTCCTGCCAACCTTTTATACGTAATACCTATCCAGATCCTTAAATAATTCACCATCTTTCTCATTGCAACTATTTGGTGGGAATAGGTACATAACTAGTTTTAATTTCCAGTTTCTTAGAAAAGATCAAGGACATATTTCCTTTGTGACATAAGATATTTCTATTATTTCTAGTGATTTCAACGCCTAGAAAGTATTTTAAATCACCCAAATTCTTCGTATGAAACTGATAATATATAAAAGCCTTGAGAGAAGAAATGCCCAACTTATCATCACCAGTAATTACTATATCATCAACATAGACAACAAGTAAACAATACATGTTTTAGTTTTGTTGACCCGCCTTTTGGCAAGGCCGTCAACCCATGGACCCATCACAGGATCACTCAGAACTCGAGCATGGGCCTTGACAAGCCCAGACATTCTCAGAAGATGTGGTGGAACATTCCTAGACATAAAAGACCTGGGCTCGATGGTCTTGAGATGAGATTGCACTACAACAATGACTTGGTCATGAGATCTATTTAATAGCCTACTTACTTGGTCCAACTACCTATTCTAAAGCCTATAAGCTCGGATCTAGCTACGTTCATGCCGCAACATATTAGAAGGAACTTCTCCATGTAATCAAGACTCACTCCATTATCTGCTATTTATATGGATCAACCGACACATGGCGCCTCCAATTATTGAAGTCTACTGCCTATAAATACACCAAGCAATACAACAAAGAGGGGATCTTCATCTTCTTCAGCTCAGATTAGAGCCTAACCCTTTGGCCCATGCATGACTCAATCATGGCTGCCAACCACTTTCATCATGAAATACTTGTTATACTCCTCAAAAACGACTATGTAATGGAGATCCTGACGATCTCATTCATTGTATCTCCGACTTTATGACATTATTATGAGATTATAAAGTGGATGTAGGCTCGTTAACGCCGAACCACTATAAAAATGCTATTGTCTTACTTTTTCTCGCTTTTTCTCGCTTTTTCTGATATTTCTTCATATATCATGTTCAAATCTGACTTTTGGCCGTTGATGACCACTTTTTGGCGTCAACAGTTTGGTGCTTTCACTGAGAAATGAATTTTCAACGTCTTAAGGGTTTTGCTCAACTGTTGGATCACCAAGTCCAAGACAAAATCCTATTTTCAGTCATCTTCAGCAGCCATGGTTTCCAATACTTCTGCACATGCTTTAGAAAGCAGAAGAAGCAACATCTGCATAAAAAAAAACTTTTTTTTTCAGCTCTGGGTTCGACCCCAGTCGGGTTGACCCTTCCTGGTCGACATCGACCCGACCAAAGAACCAGCCAGTAGGAATTGCATTTTGGAAAGCTCCCAGTATGTAGTTTTCCCCAGAGCAGGTCATGGGTCGAGGTGAGATTAGTTTGAACAGCCATCGTCGTAACGATGTTCAAGTTCAGTTCGACCGACTTCGGATCGACCGACTCATCTGAAGCTCTCCAGGTCGACCTGCTTCTAACCAAATTTTTCAGATATACCAGCCCGGATTACTAGTCATTTCTAAAGTCTTGCACATCGACCCGAGACAAGGTCATTTTTAGAAAAAATGCATTTTTCTGATCGTTTCAGAAAAGACTCTATCTTCCAAAATAAAAAAAAATCGTGTGGTGCTTGCATTTTCGACCTAACTAGCTAGGTCGATCGCCGCATGGATTGTGGGGCCCCGGACCCCCACCGGCGCTGCGCCCGGACCCGCTTGACGGCTCGCCTTCGGCTCGGTGTATATTTTGGCCAATAATTATCATAAAGATTTATCATCCAAGATTCGACGGATGGTCTGAGAATATCAACAGCAAGATGGAAACGACCGGGATTCTTCCAAGAGCCATCACCCTCATTTACTGAGGTTATTCAATCCTGATTGACTGCTTCAGTCTTGCCCGAAGATCGGCGAGTTAAAAGTTTGAAACACTTATGCCAGGATGTTGATTGATTGTCTATATATCGGCTCTCGTTCCCCGACGTGGAATCAAAGACATAACCGCGGATGGACGAGGCATGTCTACATTATTACCCTCCATATCCCACTTCCTGACAAGGAAAAGACAAAGCTTCTATATGCATGGATCCATTGTTCTTCTGCCGATCAAAGCCTTAACACCCACAAGATGAGATACCGCCATTAGTAGTTCTGATCTAACTACCTGACCTTTATTCCTTGCCCTCGACGTGGAGGCAAGAAGACGATTCAAAGAAAACTCACCCTCATCATTCGCCCACAAAGGCCGCCTGATTGCCTTTATTATCCCAATACCCCGATCAAGGTCTGATCGTTCTTGGCATTGCCGCCCCATGAGGATTTGAAAAGACTTCATTCATCAATTAAAGCTTCAACGGTCATCACCTGTCAGAGATGGGACAAGTCAAAATGGGCTGGCAAAGGATATGCGATACCATTCTCATTCTGAATAATACTCATTCCCTTAACAGGATTATTTTTTACCCGTATCTTTTATCTTTACATGCTTCATGAATAATTTATGTGACTAACTCTTATGAATTTATGTGTGAATGATATAGGTACCCAGAGTCTGGTACTGATCATACTTCCAATACATGCATACAGAACTACAAAGCATTGCCATAACGGGCCTGACTGAAGCACTTGTTTACAAAACCATGCCCCCCGTCCAAGGAAAGTTATACAGCTCAAGGTGGATCTGACATGACCATCCACTACTCAGCTCATGCGTGGCATGACTCAAGACAATTATGCATCGACTTTTACCTTTCAAAGTCCAAATCCGACTCAGAATGGACGCGGTTCGACAATCCATATGGCCAGATCCTATGTTTGACACCATCAGATTTCGTGGATCCAAATAGAGGAGGCAGCATCGCACATCAACATACTTATTTTATAATATGCATTTTTGCCTTTACATGCTCTTGAGTTATTGACATGATTAACTCATGCAAATTCGTATATGAATGATGCAGGTACCCGAGGTTTGTTACCGACCATTTCTTCCATAGTTTGATCGGAGGAATGTAAAGCTTTGGCGAACGTGATTCGTCTATTCACCTGCTTACTCTTGGTTTGACGCCAACAATCTGAAGTATATGAAGTTCGACCATTCATTCACCGACTTTTTGCCCTTAAAGCGGGGGCAAGAGAATAAACGCACATGAGTTCGATGTGTGAGGCCTCCTCGGCATCTAGCCTTTGATTCGCCACGTAAGACATAGAAATGTATTCGGGTGTGACATAACCACTCAGTAGATCGACGACTCTATCCCTTGATCTGACGGGAAGAGTGCAACAGTGACGGGTACAATCCCATGAACGACATAACTTTTGCCTTCGATGTGGGGGGCAAAAGAGAAATGTTAAGACGGGGATGAGTATGACTCGACCGCTCTCCAATGACGTCTCTAACTCTTTCCCATGACTTCAATGGGAGGAGTATAAACTCAATAGGGGCGTGAACTGACCACCCCTGATGGCGACCTTTGCCCTTGACGTAGAAGTAAAGGGACGATGCCAAGGCAAATATGATCTGACTGTTTGCCCGATTAACTCTAATCCTCAAAGCTTGGATATGAGTATAAACTTAGGACGAGTGTGACAGGCGCGCCAAGATTTAAGACCACTCGATCTACAACTCTAACCCAAACTGACTTTGGGAGAGTATAAAGGAAGAACCACGATGTCCATAACTCTAACTCTCACGACTTGAGAGAGAGTATAAATCTGTTGGGTTAGTATGAACGGTGCACCATGACTTAAGACCACTAAACCCATAACTCTAACTCTCACGACTTGGGAGAGAGTATAAAGGACAATGTTGCGATGTGCATGCAATCTTCATCGCCCTCCGACTGAGGAGAAGATTATAAAGGACTTACGGACCGGACATCCGAATGACTTAACCCGGTTCCCATCAACGCTGGGGGCACGGGCATAGATTTCAGAATTAACTTCAAACACGCTTCGGACGCGACCCGTGTTTCAAAGTTAAATGGAGGCTACAGACACTATACCTCCAAACTACAACACCTTACACTTTGACATTTAATAATTCTATGCTAGATAGATTAGCACTTAACATGTTCTCATTTCGAACTACAATTGCTTGTGACTTACAGATTGACTAAGTAGCTTGCAAGATTAAGCGAACTATTCTTTGTCGAATTGCAGGATTATGTACAGACACAAAGCAAAGACACGAGGGACACACTCGCATACAACAACAAACGGGTCGTGCTCGAAGGACTGACGTCGACTTCTAATGCTAAACTTCCCACACGACTCAATGCAACGACCGAAAGGAGACCTTGAGAATGGGATGTTCAATAACACATCACACAACTTAAGGCAACGACTGAAAGAGGGCCTTGAGAGTGATACCTAGAATCAACATACATGCCTATATGTAACTGACTATAGCCTAAGTTCAATGACGAGTTTCACATTGCCGCACGGGGACCATGAAAGGGTTGCAGAGTGACCATCCATTGACTGATCCCAACCTGCTTCCCAATTGGAAGGGGATAAGAGTATTCAAAGTGACTATAGTCTGACTTCTCGCAGCCCAACTTCGATCCTCAGAGCTTGGATGGGAGAGCAGAAACCAGTACGGGTTGAGTATCAACAAATCGTTTTGCACCCAACTCTGACCCATGATTTGACGATGGAGCATGAATCCACAGAGGGCATGGATTTGGGTTCTACTACTCAGCCAAACCCCCATTGCTGGGAGCATGGCGAGCCTCGAATGACATAGCTCGACCACCCGACTACTCCATGCACATTTCCAACTCCTTAAAGTTTCGCAGGATCCCATACTACAACAAAAAATGATGACCTCAATGGAACTGAGCATGAAGAACAAACTCATCAAGAGTATGATGACCATTTTGGACTACGGTGGAACATAAACAAAGGGGATCGACCTAATTGGCTCGAATGATAAGAGTAACTAAGTTCACTGGCGCTCGATGGGCCGATCCTTATTCTCTGACTAAAGTGAAGGAATGATGCCTAAGAAAATGAGATTCGACTGTTTGCGTGTTCAACTTTAACTCTCGCTGACTCGAGAGAAAGTACAAAATGACTTGGGTTGGCTAAGATCGCCAAACCCGCAACTCTAACCTGAAACAATGACAAAGAGTATAAAGGATTAAGGATTGGATGTCCGACTGACTTAGCCTGACCCCACTGACGCTAGGGGCAAGAGCACTGGCTTCATCTGTACCCCACAAACGTTGTAGACACGAGTGTCAGTTTATAGACTAACTTTGAACACGTCCTTGACTTGACACGTGATTCAAAGGATATATACTATACCTTCAGACCATGACATGACTTGCCTTACTCATTCAAGCGAGATAGCTTATGAGCTAAACATGACTTGGAAGACTCAAATCGCAAGTACATTAAATGGAGCGCGAGACTCACTTTTCTAATGCCTTACGATTTTGACAATCATACTAGACATCGACTCACATGATTTCAACAACATCTTGGCCTAACTCTTACATGATCATTGGACCATAAAAACGATCCGGAGTGATCGCGGTTTTCTAGCTTTATATTGAAAAGATACGGCGCGATCATGGATTCCTAGCCTACTATTAAAATGACTCGGGAAGTAAAAACCCATATGCGTTGTTAAGTTCACATGCCATTTATGATTTTCTACATTATCTCATGACTTGGATAACCAAACCATGCACTGACTTGTGTGTGACTAATGGTCTGACTTGACCTTACACTTGACCATGCTTTCGACTTGCACAAAAAGATGACACCATTTGGCGAAGACTCTTTATGGACGACCATGTGCAGAAGCCAACGGCCCAACTTGACTTATGATGATTTCATTCGACCTCTTGACTCGACGAGGCAAAAAAGGAAAAAGAATTCAAGCTTCAAGACTACTCCTAAAGACATGACAACTTGGCATTGCTTTCCCGAAGATGAATGACATTCCAAAGGGATGCAGCTCGACTTACTCAAAGTACATCATGTCCGCCACACGATGTACTTTGGGGGGCAAAGTGTTGACCCGCCTTTTGGCAAGGCCGTCAACCGATGGACCCATCACAGGATCACTCAGAACTCGAGCATGGGCCTTGACAAGCCCAGACATTCTCAGAAGATGTGGTGGAAGACTCCTAGACATAAAAGACCTGGGCTCAATGGTCTTGAGATGAGATTGCACTACAACAATGACTTGGTCATGAGATCTATTTAATAGCCTACTTACTTGGTCCAACTACCTATTCTAAAGCCTATAAGCTCGGATCTAGCTACGTTCACGCCGCCACATATTAGAAGGAACTTCTCCATGTAATCAAGACTCACTCCATTATCTGCTATTCATATGGATCAACCGACACATGGCACCTCCAATTATTGAAGCCTACTGCCTATAAATACACCAAGCAATACAACAAAGAGGGGATCTTCATCTTCTTCAGCTCAGATTAGAGCCTAACCCTTTGGCCCATGCATGACTCAATCATGGCTGCCAACCACTTTCATCATGAAATACTCGTTATACTCCTCAAAAACGATTATGTAATGGAGATCCTGACGATCTCATTCATTGTATCTCCAACTTTATGACATTATTATGAGATTATAAAGTGGATGTAGGCTCGTTAACGCCGAACCACTATAAAAACGTTGTTGTCTTACTTTTTCTCGCTTTTTCTGATATTTCTTCATATATCATGTTCAAATCTGACTTTTGGCCATTGATGACCACTTTTTGGCGTCAACAAGTTTTTATGTAAAATAGAGAATGATCACTCTTACTTTTCACCATGCCAAATTCTTCCATAGCTTGACTGAACCTTCCAAACCAAGCTCTGGGGTTTGTTTCAATCCATACAATGGCTTCTTTAATCGACAAACTAAACCACACTTCCCTTGTGCAACAAACCCTGGTGGCTGGATCATGTATACCTCCTCTTCTAAATCACCACGAAGAAATGCATTCCTTATGTCAAGTTGGTGTAGCTTCCAGCTATGTGTTGCTGCCATGATATGAACAATCGAATAGAAGTCAACTTAGCCACTGGAGAGAATGTCTCCGAATAATCTACACCATATACTTGTGCATATCCTTTTGCAACCAACCTAGCTTTAAGTCTAATAATTGAACCATTAATTTTCTTTTATAGTAAAAACCCCACTTACATCCAATAGGTCTTTTGTTTTCAAGTAATTGAACTAAGCTCCAAGTCTCACTACATTCAAGTGCATCTAATTCTTCAATCATAGAAGCATGCCAACCAGGATCAGTTAATGCCTCCTCAACAGTTTTAGGTAATGTGATAGACTCAAGTGAAGTGATGAGGGAATGAGTGGACGGTGACACATATTATGATACAAATGAGGAGATAAGATAGGTACACTGACGTTTCCCTTTTCGCAAAGCAATGGGAAGATCTATTTCTGGATTGAATGTGGAAACAGATTCATGCGAAGAGATATTTTCTTATGGAATAGAAGATGGATCATTAGAAGATGATGAGATGATTTCAGTTGGAACACTCAAGTTATCCCCTTCTTGTGGAGGTTCAGATACCTCATACACCAGAAACTCATCACTCTCCCCCTGAATTTGATAACCTGAGCTAGGTAACAAAGATGATTGGAAAAAATGTGTTTCAACAGCAAAGGTGACATCAATGGGTACAAGGTATTTATTTAAAGAAGGACAAAAACATCTATACCCTTTTTGTAATATAGAGTAACCCAGGAATACATATTTAACAGATTTTGTATCAAGCTTTGACACTTATTGTCTAACATCTCAAACAAAACACATACACCCAAATATTCTTTGTTTAACTAGATATAATGTTTTATTTGGAAAGAGTATTGAAAAGGAATGTCACCCTCAGGAATTGTTGAAGGCATACGGTTAATAATAAATCAGGTTGTAGAAACAACATTCGCCCAGAAGCATTTAGGTACATTCATATGGAACAACATTGCATGTGTTGTTTCAAGAAGATGTCTATTCTTCCTTTCAGCCACCCCATTTTGAGGTGTTGTATCAAGACAAGAAGTCTCATGAATTATTCCATTCTTCATATAAGTTTGAAACAAATTTGAAGTGTATTCTTTTGGATCATCATTTCTTAAGGTTCGAATTGGGGTATTGAATTGATTTTTAATTTCAGCATAGAATGAGAAAAATACAGAATACAACTCAGAATGATTCTTCTTGAGAAATAACAAAGTTACACGAGAAAAATCATCTACAAACTTAACAAAATATTTAAATCCTGGTTTAGAAATTACCGTTGCAGGTCCCCAAATATCATAATGTAAAAGTTCAAAAGGACAACTAGATCTTTATTCATTCTCGGATTCAAACTTACACGATGATGTTTAGCATATTGACATGATTCACAATTCAATGACTGTAATGATTTAAATAATGGACACAACTTTAAAAAGGGTAAAGATGGATGCCCTAATTGATAGTGCATCTTTAAGGCTAGATAAATACTTGAACAAACAAATGATTGTTGATTTAGGAAGGAGTATCGAGTACATGCAGTCCCTTTGACTGGCGCCCTTTACCAATAATTTTCTGAGTCACAAGATCCTGAAATACACATTAAAATGGAAAGAATGAGATAAAACAATTCAATTGTTTTGTTAGTTGACTGGCAAAGAGTAGATTGAATGCGTGTTTAGGTATATAAAGGCAGATGTTGATAGAAAAGGTGAATAGGTTGAACTTATTGTTCCAAACCCTTGAATATTTGAAGAGGAACCACCAACTAAAGTGATATTATGAGTAGGAGTTTGTGATTGAAAACATGAGAAAGAATACGATTACCTGTCATATTATTGGAAGCACCAGAATCAATGATGCACTGAGTTCTCCATAGATTGACAACACGGGTATTATTTGCAACAGTAGAAATAGGTTGAACTGGCTTGTTGAGACTATTCTGATATTCCGTAAACTTAGCAAATTCTTCAACTGAAATCGTAACATTCTGGCTAACTTGATCTTGAGTCTTCACAACATTGGCTACTTGTTGATTTTCAGCCAGTTTTTGCTTATTTTATAGCTTCCAACACTCAAATTTAATGCGCCTTGGTTTATTGCAATATGCACATGACTTCACTGTTTGATTTTCATATCCAAGCATACTAACCTTCTTTTTGTATGAGTTCTGATTAGGCCTCGACCATTGATGTTTATTAGTTGTACCAATCAAAGCATTGTTGTGTTGAACTTATGGAGTCTGATTTGAACTTGAGACTTTAGTTCTAAGAATCCTCCTAAACACATCACGTAATGATGTTACATCCGATCTAGATAAAACTTGAGATTTAGCGTATTCATACTCATATGGAAGTCGAGCTAGAAAACTCATGCTAGCCATTTGCTCCATTTTCTTCTGTTGCACTTTAATATCAGCATTAATTCGAAGCAACATTTAAACTCTTCATATGTTTTTTTGAATGTCATAAAGTAATTCATGAGAGATTGATCTTGCTTTTCTACCCGATAGAATGACTTACAAATCTCATACATTCTATTTAGATTCCCCTTTCCAGAATATTGAAACTCCAAATACTCCATAAGTTTTTTCACAAATTCACAATGATTTACTAAATTAATAATCTCAACTTCTATTGTATTTCGAATCTGGAGAAACAATCGAGCATCATCACGAGGCTAACTCACTGCTTCTTTATCTGATGGATCTGATTCAGGTGGATCTTCTATAAGATGATTATCTCTATCAATACTTCGCAGATGCAATCGAATTTTTTTGCTCCAATCAAAGTAATTTGATTTACTCAATTTATGTTCATTTATCTTTGACGTCATCGGCATGACCTCCATGACCGATTTAATTTCTCTCATGATTCACGAATTAGATTTTAACAAAGTAGATATGAAGAACAAATCAGGATCTACGCTCTGATACCATGTTACGAAATATAAGAGAAAACTAAATTGATAAAGTTGGGATAAATCGTCTCACTTTATTATCCACATCAGATACCCCCCCCCCCAACACACACACATGAACTAAACTAAGTAATCGAAACAAAACTGGGCCGATTTATGTACAAACGAAACTAAAATAGAAAAACATAGAAAAAGAAAATACTCCTTGGTATCGGTATCAAATTCCTTGGTATCGGTATCGGCTTCCCTGGTATCAGTTTCGTTGCTCTTTCGGTACTATCTCCACCTTTATACCCTCCTGTTTCGGTATCAATCAAAGACTTCCCATTATACATTTATATGCATATATCATACAAACTATATATCTTCTCGACAACACTGCCATTAACACGTCTTCTTTTCTCTATTTTCTTACATACAAAATCAACTGTGTTGTAAACATGTAGTACAATAAACGATAGATTACACCAAATGGGCATAGGCCTGATTGCTGAACCACTATAAAAATCTTTGTGTCTCTTTGCTTTACCGTTTCTCTATGATTTGTGATTATTTCTTTGATTTGGGTGTTGTACCTGTAAGAACCAATTTCCATGTCAACATTATGTTATATTAATTTAACTATTTTATATTATAACTATTTCAATCAAACTATTTTACATTAAATTTAACTTGTGTAGAACCATTTTTATTAAAACTATTATATATATAATTTAACTATTTTTGAATAAGTTTATTTTCAATTCGAATTGTTTAAGTCCAAATATTTAAATATAATGTTTCTTTGAATAATGATACTCGTAATATTGAAATATGAAATCGAAATTTTATAATGGATCATTTTGTAAACATGAAATTTGAAACTGAATTAAATATTGAATTGACTTGAGTAAATGATAATGAAAATCGATATTTAAAGTAAATTGATTTATGACATTTGAATATGGTTTATTTAATATCAATGACCACGGTATGAAATAAGTGTTTGTTGTTAAAGAGACCAGGAGTGGATATTGACACACTCTCTGTCAATACTGGGAACCACTTTAACAACCGTGTATGAGGTAAATAAATTCAAAACGAAGTTGGATGGTTTGATGAACACTACTGGAATGAAATAAGAGAACAATGATGGATAGTCTTGACTCTCAAATCATAATTAAAATGACTAAAACAGGAGCTATGCCAAAGTAAAGTGGGATAGTTTCCCCTATCAGACACACTTCTTCATTTATTATTTCAGTCCCTTGGTTTGATTTGATTTGATGTGCATCCTCGATTTATGGAAGTGTATTTTGAGGTGGGTTGTAGCTACAACTATGTGTTACCATCATCTCGGCTCTGCAAATGATAGAATCATAGACTGGGTATTGTCTCGCATGCCTTATCATATTTATTATGATCGAACCCGCTGCGATTTTGGTTTGTGTTGTACCTATGGAGTGCCCTCTAATGCCATTATTTTACAGTGTATTTATGGTATTGTATATACTACAATGTTTATAAAAATGTGTTAAAGTAAATATTTAATTTCTACACAAAAACTATTCAAAAGACTGTATCGCAACATATGACAAAACCGGAGTCCTTATTGCTAATTAGAACAAGGAAAAAACCAACAAATGCTTAAAATTTTGTTTTAACAACATCAAATTCTTGTACGTACCGTATTTTATTGCTAATCAGAACAAGGGAAAAAAAGGAACATATGCTTAAACCTTCGTTTTACCAACATCAAATTTCTTGAAGCTATTACATTTCATTTGCTGTAAGTAATAGTTTCTCCTATGTCTCCCTATGGTCCCCAGATTATTATTTTCTAACTTATTTGCTACATTGTAATGTAACATTGTCATTATCAGTGTAATGTAACTTATTTGCTGCAGTGTAGTGTAAGGAATTTAATCCATTTATGGTTTGACCCCTTTTGGGTTTCTTCAAGTTTCGAAAGGACGGTTTTCCGTACCCTTGGGTATGTTTAATAATCCTTTTCATTAGGATTTTTACTGAACTTAATCTGATCTTTCCATAAATTCCCGTAATTGGCGTTGGTTGATGAATTTGATGACTGTTTCCTCAAGGGTTCTGCAATGATTAGTCTCATGTCCATTCATTATGTGGTAATGGAAATAGGATCCTCCTGTATTCCTTTCGTATTTGGGTTTTTCTTTGTGAGTGGCCAATAGTTGAGTTCGTGTTTGGTGAGGTAGTAAATGTTTTCCATCGAAGTTGTAGGGTAGTATCCTTTGGGTAATCCTGGCTTAAGTCCCTCTTCATGCCGCTGGGGCCTAATCCTTTTATGACCCAGCCTTGTTGTTTTACCTATATCTTTGTTCCTCCTTCCCACAATGTACTAAGGTTGGAATGTCGCCCTTCCCGACCATTTGTTGGTGAAGCGGTTAATATCATTCATTATTTCTTGTTCAAACACCATTCCTCTAACTTGCTTATGTAGAGTTCTTCTTAGATGAGAGAAAATGTTAGTATCCCCCGATGTAGAGTAGAACTACTTGGATGGGGTATTAAGGTTTGTCCTATATGGGAAAAGCTATTATCCCTAGTGCTGGAAGCATATTGTACCTTTTTCCTTTTTCGCTTTATTATCCGCAAGGCTTCCACTCTCAGCCTTTGTTCTTCTATTATTCTTGGGTCAGTAGTTTCTGGCTTATCCATTCGAGGTCTAGGAAGCTTGTCGGGACCTCTTACCCAGAACTTTGCTTCTCTACAACTTTAGTCCTATTCCGGGACGGAACAACACAGGTAGATATGTGGGCCTTAACCACAAGGTCGGCGGTTCAGGCCCTCTTTCTAGTGCCAAAATGTTAACGATATTTTCCGTCAACACCGGAGATAGGTCAATAGGGATGGACCTAAAGGAAAATTAGGTTATTTGGCCTTTGCAGGTTTGGGTTAGATCACCGTCCCTGGATATCAAAGCCTTAGAGGAGAAGGATCATTTAACTCAATCCCTGATACAGGACCTAACATATGGTAGATACGAATTCTACACCAAACTTACTGGAAAGATCTGAGCTTGCAGGGAAGGTTTAAGCTTACAAGTAGGGCTTGAGTGCATATGAAGAGGGATGTTTCACACGATCTACTACAAAGTTTGGACAAAAAACCATACATGTGTAGGAAATAAACAGTAAATTGTAGCAACAACAACTAAGAAATAGCATGATAAACTCACAGGATAATACTATAAGTGTAGATCTGCTTTTATTAATCTTCCATTTTGAGTACATGAACAGAATAGAAAAATCCTTCAATTGATCTAATCACTAGGGTTTATTCTAGAGAAAATAGTATAAGAATAGGGAAAAATGAGAGACCCCCTGTGGTCTTATTTATAGGGAATTCGGGGGACTTTCCGATGTTGGGCTATTTGGCCTGCAGGAGCCTCAAGCTGACGCTTTTCTCCTTGGTCTTGGATGTTTGGCTTTCGGCCGCTTTGTGTTGCGGATTATAGCTTCCGAAGGGAAGGTCCCGATCAGATGAGTCTTCTTTGAGATTGAGATGAGCTTGTCGACGTGGTGACTTTCGGATGGTATTAGAACTTCCGGTAGTAACTCCCGGGTGTAGGCTCTCGGACGTAAGCTTTTAGATGTAAGCCCCCGACTTTCTCGTGTATACTTAGAGGAGCTAGTCCTCCTGATGTATGTGGATAACTGTCAGTTCAAAACCACTGTCGGTGTCTGTACTAAGTAGATTTGTATGGATAGCATGTATTTCCGCTAGGGTTTCGGGTGGCCTTTAGGTGGAGCTTTTGGGATGGTCCAGTCTTACGAAAGTTAGCTCATGGTGATGTGTTGTTATATATCAATGTGACCTTTCAGCATTTATGTAGCAGATGTTTCAAAAGCTAGTTTCGGATAATCTCCATATACTTCTGGCGTGAGACTTTTGATGTCTTCGTCTCTTGATGTATCGGTATTAAGTGAGTTAATACGGATTTCCCTTCCGGGTTTCAATAAGCAGAGCTCTTATCTCTCCCTTTCTTGGTTTTCGGTTTAGACATCCTTTCGTCATGGCATTTCCTGCTGGACAGATCCTGTCGGATGAACCCTGTCAGATAGGCCCTGCCAGATAGACTTTGCTGGCACTTTGAAGACTTTGAGCTCCTTTCTCCCTGGAGGGTGCCGGTTTATGCTACTCCTAGATCATTCTTTACCGCTTTCAACTCTTCCTATTATTTGGCTTTGTGCTTTCGAAAAGTTCTACTGTATTTGTATTCCTCCGATATCCCTTCACCGTCAGCTGTTTTCAGAGTTAATTTTGGTAGTAACAGATACCTATCTCACTGGAATGCGAGATTCTCTGGATTTTGTTTTCTTTTGCTTTAGGTTTTCGGATGGCTACATCGGCCTGCCCATATACGGGATTGGACTTAATCCGTCGGCGTGCTCTGTATCCTATAACAAACCATCCTCCTTTCAAAATAACCAGTCAATAATTGAAAATAAAACGGCTAAGTTGACTTACACACGTATGGGTTTAGGATCATACCCCTAGGCGTGCTTTAAGTCCAACAATAAGTCGTTTTGTTTTGTTGTGATTATGTAACGTTTATGAATTTTAATAAATTCCAAACATTAACTGTGTTTGAGGGATTGGATATCTTATTAGGATTTGGTAACATCGCTTGATCATCGATTTCCAAGCATGGACTATGCCTGAAGGACTCCGTTGTCTTGTCAGGACTTGGCAAAATCGTTTGGTCATGGCCCGAGTATGGACCATACTCGATTTGGATTTCCAAGTATGAATTATACCAAAAGGGTTGCACTTGGGATTTGGAAAGATAATTCAATCGTAATTTGAATACGGGCTATACTTGACATGGACTTCCAAGCATGAATTATGTATGAAGAGGCTGAATGGTTTTATTAGGACTTGACAGAACGGTTCGCTTTTTTTGTTTGCAGGTATGGATTATACTCGCATTGGATAGGCCCAGCGAGACCATGGATTTCTCTCAGAAGAATGATCTGGAGAGATCGTCAGATTTTGTTGTTTTTCTATTATATTATGATCCAGAGAGATCATGGGATTTTAATGGGATTTTTGGATTTTTGATTATCTATTAACACGATTCAGAGTGATCGTGGGTTTCTATTGATACGATCCAGAGCAATCGTAGTTTTCTATTGATATGGTCCGGTGCGACCATGGATTTTGGTTTACTATTATTACGATACGGCGCGATCATGGATTTCTGGTCTTCGGATATTGGATTTCTATTCGAATCTCTTTGGTTTCTATGTATGTCTGAATTATCCAAAACACATCTTCCACAGAAAGACATGTTTTCAAGGACAAGTGTTGATCCACCTTTTTGCAAGGAAATCACATATTAGATTTTTAGCTATCGGAATACTCAAGATTTAGACATATGCTTCGACAAACTCGGAAAAGCTTGGATTAATGCTTTGGAATTTTTGGAAACTTGGATATTGAACGCTTGGAATCCGGCTCGGCATAGCCGATTCGACCATAACCACTTCATCAAAATTCTGAATCGGCATGAAATCTAGGTCGGTTATCTTTGGTTCGGTGTGGGCCTTTCACCTATTACAAAGCATTGGAAAAGGCAGAAGACAAATAAGGAAAGGAACTCCCGCCGGTCATACAACCCGACTAGACTATGCCGAGTCGGATTCTGGACACATCTTACTGACGTGTCCCACTACTCCACTAACCAGATTTGGTCAACCCACTAATTCCGTTACCTCCACGATGCTGCCACGTGACATAGCCGAACTTGATTGCTTCCTCATCTATAAATACATCTCTAACCGATTATTTCAAAGGATAAAACTGTTCCTCTCTTGTATAGCAATGCAAGGAATTTGCTGCCATTAACACGTCTTGTTTTCTCTGTTTTTCTTACATACAAAATCAACTATGTTATAATAATGCGGTACACTAAAAGATATATTGCACTAGGTAGACGTGGGCCTGATTGTCGAACCACTATAAAAAACTGTGTGTCTATTCGCTTTAATGTTTCTCTATGATTTGCGATTATTTCTGTGATTTGAGTGTTGTACCTGAAAGAACCAATTTTCACGTCAACACTATTTGTATTAATTTAACTATTTTATATTGTAATTATTTCAACCAAACTATATTACATTAAATTTAACTAGTTTATAACCATTTTATATTAAAACTATTATATATGTAATTTAACTATTATTGAATAAAGTTTATTTTCATTCCAACTGTTTAAGTCCAAATATTTAAATACAATGGCTTCTTTGAATAATGATACTTGTAATATTGAAATAAATCAAAATTTGAATTTGATAGTGGATCTTTATGTAAACATGAAATTTAAGATTTGAAACCAAATAAAATATTGAATTGATTTGAGTAAATGATGATGAAAATCAATATTTGAATTAAATTGATTTATGATGTTTAAATATGATTTATTTAAATATCAATGACGACGGTATGAAATAAGCGTTTGATGTTAAAGAGATGACACACTCTTTGTCAATACCGGAACCACTTTAACGGCTGTGCATGGAGTGGATAAATTCAAAACGAAGTTGGATGGTTCGGTGAACGCTACCGGAATGAAGTAAAAGAACGATGATGGTTAGTCTTGATTTTTGGATCATAATTAAAATGACTAAAACATGAGCTATGCCAAAACAAAGTGTGGTAGCTTATCCTTTGGGACACACTTCTTCGTTTATTGTCTTAGTCCCTCGGTTGATTTGATTTGATGCGCATCTTCGATTTATGAGATTGTTGTTCAAGGTGGACGGTGGTTATAACTATGCGTTGCCATCATTCCGACTCTGCAAACAGTAGAATTCTACATTGGGTATTGCCTCCCATGTCTGATCATAATCGAACCCACTACGACTTTGGTTTGTGTTGTGCTTATGAAGTGCTCTCTAATGCCATCATTTTACAGTGGGTTTATGGTACTGTATATACTAGAGGTGGATTCGGTTCGGTACCGGAACTTTGTATTAATTCTTTTTACTGTACCGATTTATATGGTGATTGTAAAAATCATACCATTATCAGCCAAAAAAAGCGGTTATCGGCGGTTTGGTTTATGGTTGGTAGAGGCAGCTAATAAATTTTTGTTGTTTACTAACATGAGATTTTTTTTTTTACAGTCTTTCACGTTAAAATATTACATGTTAAAATTTACTTTTTTGTTATTATATTATTATTTATCTATTTATTCTACGTATATAAACATGCAAGAAAACATTATGGGTGAGCTAAAATATCATATAAACTATACTGTTTCTAAGATATAGATAAAAATTGCATTCAATCTTGTATCGTAATAGCATTTTCTTAGGTATTTTATTAAATCATTACATATTAGAAGTTCGATGTTATGTAATAAACATATATGATGAAATATAAGAATATATGTATATATACATACATACATACATACACATACACACACACACACACACACACACACACACACATATATATATATATATATATATATATATATATTTGTTAAAGATATATGGTAGGTATGGTAATTATCATTGTTAATGCTCAATTACCATTACTGTACCATATATTTCATGTTGTTTGGCACACTGTATCAATCAAATTGATTACCAATTGTTCGGTACCGCTTTCGTTAGTTGCGGTTGGTAATGGTTGGTAAGTGTTAATATGATAAAAATGTTCAACCCTAGTATATACTTATAAAAATGCGTTAACGTAAATATTTAGCTTTTATCTAGAAAAAGTACCTCTACACCAAAACTATTCAAAAGAATGTATCAACAACATACGACAAAACCGAAGTCCTTGTTGCTAATTAAAACAAGGAAAAAACCAACAAATGTTTAAAACTTTGTTTTAACAACATCAAATTCTTGTACCAACCGTATTTTATTGCTAATCAGAACAAGGGGGGAAAAGGAACAGATGCTTAAACCTTCGTTTTACCAACATCAAATTACTTGAAGCTACTATTATTTTCTAACTTGTATGCTGCAGTGACATTGTCATTATCAGGTCGAACATTTACTTAGATCGGGAATACTTTTATAGTTGTTTAAGTTTACACCATAAATGGAGCTACCATTACATATTATCGCATTTTAAACAAAAAACTATGTTATCATATGCAACATTGTTGAAGGTACATGGAAAGATTTAACAAGCATCTATGAATACTACCAAATTACACAGTGAAGCATTGTTTATCATAATATGGATTAATTTATATTTTACACAAATTACACAGTGAAGCATGGCCTTGTGCAAGTACAAAATAGAAATGAATACTACCAAATTTCAATCTCCAAGACAACATGCTAGTTCTACCATACAAATGATGCAGCACTCGCTTCTTCAAAACTAAAAATAATCATGTAGCACAGAATCTACACATGTAATGGCTAATGTAAACAGATTACCAAGGATATAGAAATCCTTTGCGGTATATCAAACAAAGCAGCAGTATCTTTTGCCAAGCTTTGCCATTCGCCTGACAGATCTCGATTTTACACGTTTACAAGTAGTGCCAGTTCCAGAATGCTTTGCTGATGTACCGGTGCCGTCGCTTTCAGATGAAGTGGAGGTTGAAACTTCACTCTTACTCTTCCCCTTCACACCTACAACTGGAGCTGGATCACAGCTAACTGATGCATTTGCATTGTTAACGTCATTAGCTATATCACTTATCATGGCTTCTGGATCAAACCCTATGATTTCCGATTCAAAGTTCCCACCCGAAGTCATCGAATTCATGCTCGTATTACCCGAAAAGGATGAGTTTCCATCTAATGGATCAAATAGGTCTTTCAATTCAATAAAGTCTTCAAATTCATCTTCCTCTTTCATTGAATTATTTGGCAATTCCAATTGTCCTTCGATGCCATTACTCCCCTAAATAAATAAAATTAAAAATCAAGCCCAATAGAAATAGACTGATATTTTCCTTTTGATTACAATGAACCCTACCTGATATTCATTTTCACATTGCTTCAAAGAAGAGTTTCTTTCCTGTTGGTTTACTAAAAATGGCAACTCTGACTCTGGCTTTTCACCACCTGTGCCGCTTTCTTCTTCATTTTTCACCTCATCGATTTGTGAAAAAATTCTAGACAATCTTGTTTCCTGTTTATTAGACATAGCAAATCAATTGAAGAACTAATAAATAAGTTAGCAGTAGATGCCGGTAAGAGTACCTTGAATCTGTTTTTCTCTTGTTCTACTAGATATACATGCATCCCAAATGGAGTTTTATCCCCACAAGTTCCATTGCCCAAGAGAAATTTTCTAGTAATTTTCCTTCCAACTGTAGTATGAGTACTGGTAGGTATGGATATACTGATGTTACTGATAAACTCCCAATATCCACTATTCCCTATAATCACACTTCTCTCATCAACAATGTCCAAAATGACTGACTTGTGCATATACCAGTCATCACCTGTATTGCAGAAAAACATTTTCAAAGACCACAAACTGAAATAACAGTGCATTATTGACTTCAAATCATGTGAAGACTAAGAACAAATCAATCAAAAATTGACCAACCAATGTATATTGACCATTAAGTGATGGTTCCGGTTTATAAACCTATACCCATAAATGCATCTAAGAACAAGGAAAAAGAAAAGAAATTGTACAGCAAAATGTAAAGGGCAATGCACAGTTCAAAAAAATATGGACACCACTATTTATATTCATGTCACCACTATTTATATATCGACAAGGACTCTAGCTCAAGTTTCAATAAACATGAAGAATCAGAAATATAAAAACCCAAGATAATTATTAGTTACTGGATCATGTTTCTAACAGTACTACAATATCCACAAATGCGATCTTAACGCAAAACCAATGAGCTCAGACTCTTCAATTATAGTTGAAAAGTTCACAGTTGAAAAGTAGATCATAATCACTAATTAATAGCGTTGCACTTCAAAACAAAATTGCAGAAATTCCCAAAATGGTGTTGCGCGATTCAAATTGGAGTAGTTAAAATTGGTTCGAACTCCAATGATGATTGATAGCAAATTATCAAATCCATGGCAACTAGATTAGTTATATAAGTCTCAAATGAAAACCTGAAGAGAGTCGAGGGTCGATAGTGAATGGATCGACGCCGGTAATCATATTAGATGGCACCGGATCATCAACGCTCCACAAACCCAGAAATGCCACCCTCAACTAGTGAAAGGCCAACAAATATGAGAGCTAGCGATGTGCCCCTAACAAACAATATACATCCAAATTGGTGTGTTCCGCAACCAAAGCCTCGATAGTAAAAGGTCAATGGACTTTTGGTTTAGCTCTCCACCTTTCCGCATCACGCTGACTGTCCATGACCTGTACCCGAACGATTACTATCAATCGGATGGATAGACCCGCCTAAGTCAAACAGATGAGATGGTCGTATCATACCTAGTCACAAGGCACCAGATTCGTCGAATCACCTAAGCCACCCTACAACCTTCTTACTGCCTACTATCGTGGCAATCAAGGTATATTCATCGGGTAGTAACACGCAGACCCAACCTCTACGAGCACACCTAAATGCCGCCATTGCACTGAGGACAACCAGGAGTACCCTCCACGTACCAGGAAGCCACATGCTTCCCCTTCTAGTCCTTCAGAGTCAGCAGAATATCAGCATAACAACAAGCAGAATAATCAAATGGACGTGCGCTCCCCTTGTGTCTCCTGACACCAAGATGATCTACCCCATTGGGTTCTTCACTTTCAGACATACAGACTGGTCTAAGCGCCTCGGGTTAACGTGTTATTTGGCCCTTTTTCCAAACGTTTAATTACGTGCTTGCTCTACCTCATTAGATTTCCAGTTAACTTGGTTATTTTCAATCGTATTAACTTCTTATTCAGGTTACCTAGTTCTTCTTGCTTATTAATTTCATTTATACAACTTACTCCATTTAAGTTCATTAATAAGCCTATAATTTAACATGTTATTCTCTTTAGCAGTTTTCAGTTCTCAGGTTTTTAGATAACACGTTCTTCTTATCAGCGGAATTCAGATGCACAGGTTCTTAGATTACTTAATGTATAATTAAGTACAACTTACTGCATTTCATAAGTTTTACTTTCTTTTCTCTTTCCATAAGTTATCTCATTTTCTCTATCGTTTATTATAACCTAAGTTATAATTTCACTTGTCCCTAGGACAAGCTTACCTATTGTATTTCCATTTTCCCATTCAGGTTTATTCATAATAGGTTATTATCATTTCCCATTTCTTCTATTATTGTAAATTTCATTCCTTTCCATTAACTACAATTAATGCCATTTGATTCTTTCCAGTTATATATTCATATATGTTAATGCACCAGACCCCTCACATTAAGTTGATCACTTGTGGATGCAGGATTTACCGGACGGTTTCGGACAGGCTTCTACCATAAGTTGAACTTAACCTCGTGTCTCCGTGTGGTTATTTACAATTTCTTAGTTATAGTAGATTTTCATATAAATCAAGCATGTCTGTTCTTTCTCATTATTCCCAAGTTTCACTGTAATTCTATTTACCAACTTTTTGGCATAATAATTCTATTAAGAAAACAATTATGTTCATTATAAATCTCATTATTGTAGCATTCACAGAAATTCCCAATTCAGATAGGTGATTAATGAAAATAGGCTTTATACAGCCGAAATGTTCTCAGTCCAGGTTTAAGGATTACAGTACTGCAGAAGTTTCATCATTTATACGAAGGATACAATTTAATTTTAATTACAACAATGTTAATTTTAATAGATTTCAGTAGGTTGAACATTTCAGCAGATTAAACATTTTAGCAGGTTTACATTTCAGCAGGTTACAACAGGTTAAACATTTCAACAGATTAAACATTTCAGCAGGTTTACATTTCAGCATGTTACAGTAGGTTAAACATTCAACAGATTAATCATTTCAGCAGATTTACATTTCAGTAGGTTAAACATTCAGCGGATTAATCATTTCAGCAGATTTATTATACATATTGATGGGGAATGCCAAACAATAGATATACCGCTATCAAAAGGTATAACTTAAATTCACTCACCTAATAGCTTTCCAAATCATGAATCTATTCTAGACCTAGCGTTCCATGGCTCTTCTAACTAAATCTAGAATATAAATAACCATGGATTCACAATTCTCAAACTAAAAGAAAAAGGGAAAAAGAAGAGAAATCCAAATTAACCAGATCCAAGAATTTACCTCAGTTTGGTCAGGATTCTGGACTCCTAAGCATTCTTTTCCTTCAAATCTTAGATTAAAACTTCCTAGTACTAGTTATTCTATTTTATGAATATATTTAAGGAAGAAGAATGACATAGCCTAGGCAGTATTTTAGAAATTATCAGAATAAGACTGGGCTCTGCTAACATATTTATAAGGGTACCAGAAGAACAAGGTTCATCGGATTTTAAGTTGTGAAAATTCGAAACGTACACATCATCAAAAGAACGTCACAATAGCAGCCCTGGAACACCCTTGGGTCGACCTGATTGCTGATGGGTCGACTCCCGGGTCGACCCGTAGGTATATATATATATATATATATATATATATATATATATATATATGTGTGTGTGTGTGTGTGTGTGTGTGTGTATATGTATATACTTTGAGAGTGGATGAGGATTTTGCTTAGTACATTATGACGGTGGTTTGTATATGTGGATGCTATGTTGGTGATGATGGTTTGGACATGGTGTTGGATGACTGATTATTTTGACGTTGGGATGTATATGTACATATATGATGTGTTGATGACGTTGGGATGCAAATATTGGTTTATGTTATGTGTTTTGCATGTTTTGTGTTTAATTTGGAATAATATTATGTTTAATTATATATGTGATTGGGACTGTGACGTATATGCTCGAAATGGAGCTGTTTTGATGATTATACAATTGTATGTGGAGTGAGGAGTCTGAAATTTTCAAAGGCGCCTAATGGTTGACAACGACTTACAGGCTCACGTATTTGAACGGCTTCCAACGGTAAGAAACGACATGTTTTCATCGGCTAACTGACCAGACATGAAATAGATGCGATCAAGTTTCACAGTTGGAGCCGTTGGAAAATTGTCGTTGATGGCATTGGACCACAGCCATCACCACTTGCTAGAGGACCTATCCCTCTTTAAAAAGTAGAAGGAGACCGAGAATGTAAAAATTTACGTTGACTTGACGACATATCTACAATAGTAACAAACATTATAGCATAAAAATAAAAGGATTATGTAAAACAAATATTATGACATAACATAAGAAGGCTATACCATACATAACATATCATTTTAATGAAAACAACTTTAAGCACATCTTTCAGTACTAAGCAGTACTAAACAGCAAACAAAATCCATAAGTATATGAATTATCTACCGAGCTATCCATAAGTATGTCTTCTAATAAAATTTAATTACAGCTAACCAGTACTAAGTAAGCAGCAAACAAAATCCACAATACATCATAGAACGAATATCATCATATTTCAGTCTCCAAGACAACATGCTAATTCTAGTATACAAATAAAATGCAGCGCTCACTTCTTCTAAATAAACACAATAATAACGTAATAATAGCACACAATTTGCACACATACTTCGTAACAATTTTTTTTTAATTTTTTTTTTTTTTTTTTTTTTTTTGGGTTTTTTTGGCTGGTATTCATGGTATAGGAAAGTGCATTGCAGATAATCCACGCAAAAGAATATAGGCATCCATGGTGATTCATCAACTAAAGCAGCAATATCTTTTGCCAAGCTTTGCCATTCGCCTGGCAGACCTTGATTTTACTCGCT
The DNA here is from genome assembly GCA_030737875.1 of Allium sativum. Lineage (NCBI taxonomy): Eukaryota > Viridiplantae > Streptophyta > Magnoliopsida > Asparagales > Amaryllidaceae > Allium > Allium sativum. The sequence goes on along the minus strand of CM060909.1, from coordinate 621,525,492 downwards.
TATAAGAGGCACCATTTTCAGAATGCTTTGCTGATGTACTGCCCCCATCGCTTTCAGATGAACTGGAGGTTGATACTTCGCTTTTATTCTTCGCCATCACACCTGCAACGACTGGAGCTGGATCAGAGCTAACTGATGCATTCACATTGTTTACATCATTAGCTATTTCACTTATCATGCCTTCTGCATCAAATCCCATGATTTCCGATTCAAAGTTCTCATCTGAAGTCATCGATTTCACACTAGTATTAGCCGAAAAGGACGAGTTTCCATCTTCTGGATCAAATAAGTCTTTCAATTCAATGAAGTCTTCAAGTCCAGCTTCCTCGTTCATTATATCGTTTGGTAATTCCAATAGCCCCTCGATTTCATTACTCCCCTAAATAAATAAAATTAATAAATATGTCCAACAGAAATAGGGTGATATTTCCTATTGATTACAGTGAACCCTACCTGGTATTCATTTTCATATTGCTTCAAAGAAGAGTCTCTTTCTAGCTGGTTTACCATAAATGGCAACTTTGACTCCGAGTTCTCACCACCAATGACGCTTTCTTCTTCGTTTTTCACCTCATCTATTTGTGAAAAGATTCTAGACAATCTTGTTTCCTATTTATTAGATAAAGCTAATCAATTAACAAACTACCAAATAAGTTAATAGCAAACGTAGGTAAGAGTACCTTGAATTTGTTTTTCTCTTGTTCTACTAAATATTCATGCATACCAAATGTGGTTTTATCCACACAAGTTCCATTGTCCAAGAGAAATTTTCTAGTAATTTTCCTTCCAATTGTAGTATGTGTACTGCCAGGCATGGATATACCAATGTTACTGATAAACTCCCAATTTCCACTATTCCCATTAATCAGACTACTCTCATCAACAATGTCAAAAATGACTGACTTGTGCATATACCAATTATCACCTGTGTTGCAGAAAAAAACACTTTGAAGTCCACAAATTAAAGTAACAATTCATTAGGAAGAATAAGAATAAATCAATCAAAAGTTGACCAACCAATGTATATTAACTATTAGGTGATGGCTCTGGTTTATGAAGAAATAAAATTGAGCAACAAAGTGTAAATGGTGAGGCACCGTTCAAAAAATAATTGTACCACAACTTATTTTCATGTCTTGCTAATATAGTCAAACTTTTCACAACCCCATAGCAAAACCCTCATAGTTACAAACCATGATCAAATATTCAATCAGGATACATCAAGTGTGAAATTGCTTATCAATTGCACCACTACTTGGCAAAACATAAATGCATCGCACTAAAGATTAAGCAAGCATTCAGAGAAGAGTATATTGACCAAAAAGTAAAGTAAAAAAGATTGTATATCCAAATACAAAGTATGTGTCGCTATCACTCATCAACGAAGGCATAAAATATATCGACAAGGACTCTCTAACTGAAGTGTTAATAAAAAAGAATGATTCTCAACTTTTGGTTAGCATAAAGCTCTGCAATGGATATAGAATCACAAAATATATAGAAACCCGGTATAATAATTAGTCACTGGATTATATTTCTACTTTGTAAAAGTATTACAAGAAAAAACCAGTTATCCACAAACAACATGATAACACCAAACCAACAGGCTAAGAATCATTAATTATTGTTAACAAGTTTAGAATAGAAAAGCAGATAATAATCACCGATTAACAATAGTGTTGTACTTCAAAACCAAAATGTCACAGTTCCCAAACTGGGGTTGCGCAGTTCAAATTAGTTTAATACCGGTCCAAACTCGACTAATGATTGATTATTGATAGCTAATAATGAATCCGTAATAGCAAGCTTAGTTATAATTTTAAAAATAGAAACCTGAAGAGAGTCGAGGGTCGATAGTGAATGGATCGACGCCGGTAATCACATTAGATGGCACCGGATCATCAACGCTCCTCGAATCCAGAAACGTCACAACAAATTCATCCGACGAATCGGCCGATAGAAGAGGCGGAATTGGACACATCGCCTTTAAAAATCTAATTAGAATGAAAACTAGTTTCCGATTGCTGAATCAGTATCAAAGTTAAGATTTTATCCAAGAAAGAAAGGGGATATCTGAACCAAACCAATGAAGTTAGCTGAAAGAATAGATATTTCTCATAATCAATCAACAATTTGAAAACAAAACCGGCTCATTTTAGTTACTAGTATACTAGAATAAAAGAAGACATATTGGGATCATAATTTAGGAACTGAAAGGAGGAAGAAAACATAACAATGTCAGGGGAGAGATGAAATGAAATGATGAATTGGAGAAGCAAGTGTGGGAATTTATAGCCATAGGTGACGAAGTGAGTATATTGACAAGGACTGCGACTTTACTTTGGACTTTAGTTGGTAACTTGGTATTGCAGTATGCAAATTATGGATGCGGCTGTAGCCAACAATTTTTTTTTGTCATTTCTTCTTTAGCCAGAAATTTTTTTTTGGTCATTTTTTCTGAAGCCAAAAATATTTTTTTGTCATTTCTGTTACCGTTCGCGTACTGCGTTCCTTTTCTCCTTCGGAATCATCGTATTTCCTTGTTCACATTAATGAGTAGTTATGCAGTATGGTGTTTGTGGCTTTTGCTTTGGTGTTTTGGTTTGGTAGAAGCTTTCTGGTGCTTCGGTTTGGTGTCTACGGCTTACTGCTATGGTGTTTTGTTTGGTAGTTGCTTCCTGATGCTTCAGATTAGTATTACTTGCAGGGAATCTGTGTGGAAGTTCAAAGTTTTGGTTTATGAGTTTGGTCTTGTAGGGATATCTGTGTGTTTGTTGTTGTGGGTCTTTTGTTGTGGTTTCTGTGATGTTTTGTTGTCCATTTGAGTTGGCTTGTTTCCTTTTTGTAAAGTATTTGTTGTATGGGTTGTAATTTTTGGCCAACTCAAATGTTTGTAGATTTTTATTTATGTAATTAAGTACCCTTTGTTTGTTCAAAAAAAAAAAAAAATATTTCACCTGCCAAATTAAACCAAAGAAAATAAATAACAAATTCAAAAAGAACACATACAGCGTTAAATTATTCAAATTTAAAAATTTAAGAATAGTTTAAAACAAGTGTGGCGCTAAAGACACCACAGTCCCCTTATTCTATTACCACAACTGGAAAATAGCAGAAAAATTATCCTTCCATTCTTCCTAATACCTCACAATAAAAAATATGGGCTACCACCATTTATACTTATTTCTCCCTTTCAGCTTCAATTTGTCCGTTTTCTCTCTTTCGAAAACCCTATATTGCCATGACTTTTGTTTCCAACGATTCTTCAATCCTTTTTTCACCAAATTCTACGCTACTACAAGAATGGGTGGATGCAAATAAAAAAATTGTGAATAAATATCGATTTTAGCAAAATGGAATAAGAAGTAAATATGAATTTTGAAGTCATGAAAATCAACAGATGTAAAGAAACAAAGAATTAGTGTTGAATACATGATTATTTCGGCAATCAATAATTGAGTGAGAGATTAGAAAGAGATCAATGTGCTACAATAAATAGTTGAGTGAGAGATTAGAAAAAGATCAATGTGTTATTAGAAAACATACAAAATTTGATGTGTTTAATTTTTTTATTGTGATAATAGGAAATGGAAATTGTGGTGCCCTTAGCACCACAATAAAACAAAATTAACACTACCAAACTACGGATAATTAGAGAAACTAAATTAAGAACAAGTAATTTTTCTACCCATAATTGTAATTAATTAGGAGCAAAATTGTGTCTCTCCTTTTAATTAATACTACATACCTAAATATCCGCTCCTACAATTAATTAAGGCGATGTTCAAATCAGTCCTAAATTTCATCCATCGGGGCAAAATAGAAAACGCTCCTATTCTCTAAAAAAAGTTGCAAAAAAGAAAAAGAAAATGTAGTTGGTAATTTGGTATGCAAATTATGGATGTGCTTAGTTAGAAATGTTTTTTTTGGTCACTTTCTATAGTTGTGCGCGCACTACGTTCTTTTTCTCCTTCGGAATCATCACATTTTCCTTCTTCAAATTAATGTGCTTTTGTCTTCTTCACGTTTCACTAGCCAAATTAAACCAATGAAAATAAATAACTAACTCAAAAACAATAAAATACTATGTTAAGTTATTAAATTAAAAATTTTAGAAACAATTTGGAATGAAATTAAGCTCCCTGATATATGATCATTTAGTTCATATCGATCAAAGATAAACCATTTATCAACGTTTAACTACGTTCTACGTATTAAATTGATAATGCAAGATGTTCCTTTTTACTATGGAGGAAACATTTAAATGACCAAAAGACCTTTTTTTTTGTGATAAACCTACATTTAACCAAATATAGTTCATTTTATTCTCTAATGCTAAGGTAACATTCCTTTGGACAACCCATCATTTTAAACAACGTAGCTTGCTTATAATAATATTAGATAATCAATTAGATAAATAAGAATGGATTGCAGAATCACAAACATATAAATAAATACAACTCTATGTCTTGCAGTTGAAGTAAACAAATACATGGGTAGTTCACGAAGCTACCACATAAGTTTACATTTTATTTTCGAAAATAAAACAACTAAAAATAACAAGAATCCAACAACAGTATAACATAATTGAAATGATGAAATAAACAGATAAAAAAGGTGTTCCCAACAGTTGAAAAGCCTTTTTGGTGAAGCCGTCAAGATGCATAAGAAAAACAATCGAGACTCGAACCAGGCATTTGGCTAGGATATCAATCATACGAGATCAGTCTTACTGGGCTCGGCCTCCTCTGACTGAAAGACCAGAGGTGGAAGCGGAAGGAAAAAAGTTAAGGGGAAGAATCAGGTCGGTATACCGACCCCGATTATATCGATCCAAGCATGCCGATCCCGAGCCTGCAATCTTCCATGACCTATTCTATCGGACATATCTTAGGTCAAATGCTCAATATTTCGCTTACATTACCGAATCTCACTACATGTCTCATACATCCAACGAAAGAAGACCTTTCACACGGATTGAAGATCGACTCCTCCATTTCCCTACTGAACTGAGATAGACGCCACGTGGCATACCGAGCCGGATTCAACATCACCTGTAAATAGCCCTCCGAAACTTCAGAAAAAAGGACATCTGGCTATTATTCTCTTTTATACGCTGTGATAATGACTTGTGCTCGAGCACTATTGTACTCATTTTATTCAAGTTATATAAGGATATAAAGTGGACATAGACTCATTAACACCGAACCAACTATAAATTTGTGTGTGCGATTGCATTTTCTCTAGTTTTCATTTATTTCTCTATATTATCTCTTATTGGGTGTTATCCTACTTTTTGGCATCAACACTTTGGTGCATTCACTGAAAATTGAACATTTTTAGCATTTAAAGGGTTTGATCAACTTTTGGATCACCAAGTCGGAGATGGAATCCTAATTTTCATCATTTTTAGCAACCATGGTTTCCAAAGCTTCTACTCGCGCCGCTGAAAAACAACCTCAACAACTGGGTCCTACCCTACCATCAGACACCACTCTTGTTCCAGTAGAGATTACAGGAAATTCAGGCTTGACACCCTCTAGATCAGTACCAAACTGATCCAGCACCAAGCAACATCACTTTCTCATTTACGACCTTCTCCATCTAATCGTGCCCCCTCCTCAGCATTTGCGACTCATGATGATCTTATGGAGTTGATGTTCCAACTCAAAGAAACGATAGCAGCGTTAAACGCTCGGTCATGCAACACCACCACGATGGGATGGGAGATGACCAAATGGCTAGGCAATGGGAAAAATTTCAAAGACAAAGAACGTTGTCTCTACCAAATCGCCAAGCAGCAAAGGGCTTGCCTGAAGGAAAAGAATGGCCACCATGCCAAAGAAGCCTATTGGAAAAGGTAGAAAATCTTCAATCGCTTCGGTTCGGTACCCTACCTTCAAGGGAGGATGCAGCAGTTTGGGTTGGCCCTAACGATCCCAACTTCGCCGAACCCATCACTATGCTAATCTGATCGCGTGCCTCTCCTTGAAATCATTCCACCTCCCATGCTCTGGTGCTTCCTCCTGTACGCCTTGTGACTGACCAGGGAGTTCAAGACCAAGGAAACACCCCCCCCCCAAACGCGGCTCAAGTGATGTTGCCAGGCTTAGGGGCATGTAGGATCCAACGAGCTAAGAGTTCGAGCAAATCATCTTCATTGCTCCCGATATGACTCTCATGGTGCAACGAATCTTAAATGACAGTAAGGGCTATAGAAACGAAGATTGGGGAATTGATCGAAGCCACACGCTGTTTACAGATGAAAACCTACAAGTGAAATTTTTGAAATGGTTTAATATTTCCCAGATCAGCCACTATTCGGGTATGACGGATTCTCAACAACATTTATGAGATACTCGTGGCATATGGAATAAGCAGCTGCCCCCGATGCGATTAAGTTTAAAGCTTTTTTCCGATCTTCCTCAGTAGGATAGCACTCATGTTATTCATATGACTTCCCCCGAGATCGGTCCCGAATTTTAAGGACTTGAGCGAGAAGTTATGGAACCAGTTTCATCTTCATGCCTTTAAGTCAAAGCATGCCATGAATCTTTCAACAATTAAGCAAGCTAAAGGCGAATCTCTATGGTATTATCTCAACCGATTCAACATTTTCATAACCTAGGTGAGCAATCCCATTCATGAGACAATCCGGATGGCCATAGTCGACAGAGTCGATAAGAAAAAAGAATTTGGAAGGTATCTGGTTGGAAAACCTCCTACAACAGTCGAGTTGTTTTATGAGAAGGCTAATATCCGACTGCGACAAGAAGATGCACAATTGGATTCAGATAAGGAGCCGAATAATGCGCTGAACAAGAAAATTCAGAACAATGTGACGGTAAAACTGTCTGAGGCAATTCTGAGAAGGTAGAAGTAAACGTCGAGAATCATGGAAAAAGAAATAAAAACCAATAGAAGAATGGCAATGTAAACCACGGCCAGAAAGGGGATTCTAGAAAGAGACACTGATTTCAAACGTTCGATAGCTATACGAAGTTTAATGGCATGCTGGAGAATATTTACCTTGACACGCATAGTACAAGTCAGTACAAGAAGCCACCTTCGTGGGAATCCATAGGGAAGGAATACACAATAGGAAAGTTATGTTTATTCCATGAGATTTACGATCATTCCATTGATGAGTGTCGTTATCTTAGGGATATCATCTAGAGGGTGATCAGATAAGGAAAGCTTAATGAGTATAAATTTTCCCCAAGGTACAAGGGGCAGGGGAACTCAGCCCCTAAACAAGGTCCATCGACTCCTAGAGCTACTTCCTAGGAAAAAGGTAAAGGAATTATGATAAACAAAGTCGTCGGAGGGCCACATCTGGCAGGTCATAGTGTGCGGACCATGGAACAATATGTCAATTATGCGAAGCATTTGGATGTTAGAGAGTGTAGTATCCCTGAAGCTGCTGGTCCCATGAAAAAGAGGAGGACAATGACGGACGAAATTGTATTCTGAGAAAGAGAATCAATGAGGGTGGAGAACCCGAATATCGATCCCTTGGTGATTACGTCCATTATTGGCCTTGCCACTGTACGAAGCATCCTTCTTGACAACGGAAGTTCCGTAAACATTCTGTTTAAGCAAGATTATGACCAAATGCTGTTAGAAGCAAGAGTTAAGTAATGCACGGGCATGATACGCGGCTTCAATGACTCGTCCACCAAACCAGTTGGAATTGTTGATTTGTCGGTGGAATTAGGAGAAGGGGGCCATAGGAGTGTATGGGTCATCCCACTCTTTTTGATGGAAATAAACTCTATGTACAATGCCTTTTTGGAATGATCGGCCCTTGCAGAGTTCAGGGCATGCATCTCCCCTTGGTGTTTGCTCTTGTTGTTTCTGACAGAGTACGGAGTCGGAATTGTCCGTGGAGATAAAATAGTAGGACGGGCGTGCTACTCAGCAGAATGGAAAGAGCTTCGCGATAAAGAAGTTACAGAGTCAGAAGACAATCCTCCTCCTGCAAAGGAGGTAAAACTATAGTAGCTAAAGAAGACATTCCAGCTGAGGCCGTCTAATTGCCAGCTCAAGGACATTGATCCAAGGATGGGTGAAGAGCCCGAATGCAGAAAGGTGACTCCCAAAAAAACTATAATGGAAATCCCCACTGGTAACGATGACCCGACCAAGGTCTTAAGGATCTGATCCCACCTAGACTCCCTTCGGACAAGGGTGTTGAGCGAATTTCTCTACACAAATCTTGATGTATATGCATGGAACCATGCATAAATGTGTGAGAAATCACCCTCCATCATGACCCATTCACTTAACATTGAACCAAAGTATGTGTCTGTCAAGTAGAAAGGGCATATGCTTGGCTCGGAGAGGTCGGCGGCATTGAAAAAGAAGTCGAGAAGCTTAAAAATAACGTATTCATTCAGGTTAACCTGTCCCAAATGGATATCTAACCCAATAATTGTAAAGAAAACTAATGAGAAGTGGCGGATGTCCACTGACTCTTCGAACTTGAATAAAGTTTGGCCTAAAGACAGTTCCCTTCTTTCTAGTATCGATCAGCTCATCAACTCAATAGTTGAACATGAACTCGTCTCTTTCATGGATGCATACTCAAGATATAACCTGATTGCGATGCATGTCCCAGACTAGGAACATACTAGTTTCATAATGGATCCTGGGATGTATTACTATATGGTCATGCCTTTTGGACTAAAGAATGCGGGGGAAGCTTATCAACGCTTGGTTAACCGTATGTTTCATGATCGAATTGGGAAAACGATGGAGGTTTATGTAAATGACATGTTGGTAAAATCAAAGCAATCGGTTGATCATGTATGGGACCTGGCATAAATGTTTGGTGTCCTCCGCAAGTATGGGATAAAACTTAACTCTTTGAAGTGCTCTTTTTGCATTGCGTCAGGGAAATTTTTAGGCTTCATCGTCAAATCTTGAGGTATTATAATCAACACCTATCAAATCCAAGCAATCAAGGGTATTCAGGAACCTCGGAAAATCATAGATGTCCAAAGTTTGGCGGGAAAGGTGATAGATTTAGGACAATTCATAACCAGAGCTACATAGAAGTGCATCCCTTTCTTTGAGTTAAAAAAGCGAGGGAAGCGCAACTTCGCTTGGACGCCTGATTGTGTCGAAATTTTCATAATCTACTTGGTCAACTGGAGAGACCGCCTATTTTATCTTAGTCAGTCGACGATGAAGACTTGTTTGTATATTTGGCAGTGTCCATGCGTGATATCAGCTCAACTTTAGTACGTGAAGAAGATCAGGCGTAGCGGCCAGTCTATTATGTAATAAATAAATTAACAGGAAAAGAACGTAATTACCTAAAGATCGAGAAACTTGCCGATGGTTTGTTGATTTCCTCAAGGAAGCTCTGTCATTACTTTCAGGATCACCCTATCAAAGTATACACCGACCACCCGCTACGACAGGTCCTTCAACGGCTTGAGGCATCTGGAAGGTTGCTTAAGTGGAACATCGAGCTGAGTCAGTTTGACCTAACCTTTATTCCACGAAAGTCTATATGAGGACAAACAATGACCGACTTCATAGCCAAATTCACAACTCTTGAGGATGACTCTAGTTTCCCAGCTTCAAACCGAGACTTGACACTTGGAAGTCATATACAGACGGGGCTCGTAATGATCGACATTCTAGCTCCAGAGTTATTTTATTAACTCCTAAGGGACGATCATTTTATTATGCCTTGATGTTAAATTTCCCTGCTACCAATAATGACTCCGAGTATAAAGCCCTGATTGTCGGGGTGAAACTCGAGAAGGAGATAGGGGTAGAATCTTTAGAGATTTCTATTATTCACAATTCATTGCGTTTCAGGTTCGGAAGGAGTATCAAACCCAGGGGGCACGACTTGCAGTCTATCTTAAATGAGTAGAGGAATTATTGGACAATTTCATTCATTGTAGAATGTCCCATATTTCGAAGGAAGAGAACCAAAAGGCTGATAGATTAGCAAAGTTGGCCATCTCTGAGAGCCAAGGTGAAGCAGAAATGGTCATAATTAAAACATTAGACACTTCAAGCATAGACCAAACAGAAATTGACCAATCTATGGAGGCCGAACATAAGAAAGAGTCGTGGATGACCCCAATCAAAAACTTCCTTCAACATGGAATTCTCCTGGAGTGGAAGAACGAAAAACAGGTTCTCCTTTGCCAAGCCTCCGGATACATCATCCATGGAGATATACTTTACATAAGAGGGTTTTCGGTTCCTATGCTCCGGTGTGTGGCTAAGGACAACGTCAAGTGCTGCGAGAAGTACATAAAGGGGAATGCAACACTCACACCGGGGGATGAACTTTAACAAAAAGAGTCCTGCAGTATGGCTACTTCTTGCCTACCATCAGTTGAGATGCAGCTTATAATTCCAAACAATGTGACAGATGTCAAAGATTTGCACCGATTTCAAGAGCTCCACCAAAAGAACTCGCCTAGGTAGTTAGTCCTTGGCTATTCGATGTATGAGAAGTGGACATCGTTGGAAGCCTTCCAATATCTAAGGGTGGATCAAAATATGCAATCATGGTTGTGGATTACTTTATAAAATCGGCTGAAGCCGAACCTTTGACCACAATCACAATGAACGGGTGATCAACTTTAATGTCAGAAATATCATATGCCGATTTGGGCTTCCCAGGACCATCATCACTAACAATAGAACCCAATTCGACGGTTCAAAGTTCTGAAATTTCTGCCATTGATATCATATCGAGAATAAGTAACGACGGTTGCACATCCGCAATTAAATGGACTAGGGATTGCAATGGGGCGGGTCAAGGGTCCAAACCCGCTTGACCCGCCCCTGTTTAGACCCATTTAGACCCACCTCATAGGGTCTTCGGGGCGGGTTGACCCACGACCCGCTTTCCAAGGTCCGGGTCTAGGGTCGGGTCTGGGGCATGACTAACCCGCTCCAATCCGACCCGCATGATTGTAACATCATTAAAACATTTTGTAACTATAATGATTACTTGTTAATCTTCTTAGGTATATATGGTTACAACTTGAATATTATATTCTTTCAATCAAAAAACTATAAAATTTTCATATTATTAAGTCGCATCAATTATAATAATACAATAACAAATGCATACAGTTTGCACTATTATCTTACAACTCATTTTATTATATTCTCTTATCATTGCGAACACATTATAATATGTATATAATTTATCATTTAGTGATGAAAAATATAAGAATATAAATTTGTGTACATCAGAACACAATATCACCGGGTCATGGGGCGGGTCGGGTCTACCCTGACCCATACGGGTTTCGGGTACGGGGTGAAATTCCAGACCCGCACCGGGTCTACGGGGTGGGTCTAGGGCAAGGTTTAAAACGTCCGGGTCGGGTCTGGGGAACGAGAAACCTATCCCATTGCCATTCCTATAATGGATGAGTCGAAGCTGAAAACAAGACAATCAAATCCATCCTGAAGAAACGGCTGGAGTGGGACAAAGGCAAATGAGTCGATGAGTTATATTTGCCCTTTGGGCATACCGTACCACCCATAAGACTGCCACCGACTGCACCCCTTTCACCTTTTCCAATGGTTCTGAAGCAATTATCCCGATAGAAGTAGAAGTTCCTTTTCACAGAGCGACATATGATCCATTGACGAACAAAGCACTTTTTCTAGGATCATTGTACATGATTGACGAAAAAAGAGAATAAGCCAACTTACGTGCTGTAGTGCATAGACGACGAGTCACTCAATACTACAATAAGAAGGTTCAGCTAAAGATCTTTGACTTTGGAGACCTTGTTTTGAATCGAGTCTTCCCGACCCTAGTTCATATAGGTCTGAAGTGGGAAGAACCTTACGTCATCCAATAGGGGCTTGATAATGGAACCTTCAGGCTAACGACTATTGATGGAGATCCCCTCCAAAGAGCATGGAATGCCAACTATCTGCGGTGTTATCTTTCTTAAAGGCTTTTATTTGTTTATTCCATTTATTCTTAGCATTGTAATAAGGCATTTCTTGCCACTTGTTGTTCATAAATAAAAGCTCTTTTGCACGCTCCATCACTATGTTTATTTACGTCGGCTATATGTTATGATTCGACCAACTTGTGCTAAGAATCGAACGAAGAGGAAAAGAAACTCCCTAACGACGTTCACTGGATCACGTTCTGACGAGATGACCCAACTTCATGACCGACCAAACTTAGGTTGACCAAATCCAAGCTAGACATCAACGCTCGACATGGAGATCCCCACTTTGTGAACCGAAGTTAGGAATGACACCTAAAAAATGTATTTAACTCTTTTCCATGTCTCGATGGATGAGTATAAGTGATAGGGGTGTGATTCGACCATCCCTAATGGCGACCTTTACCCCTGACGCGGGGGAAAAAAGACTATGCCTAGGCAAGCGTGACTTGACAGCTTACCCGACTGACTTCGTGCTTTAGAGCTTGGAGCGGGGTATAAACAAAGGACGAGTGTGATAGTTTCACCAAGATTGACGATCACTCGACTCCCAACTCGAACCCTAGTTGACTTTGGTAGAGTACAAAGGACGATATACTGACGTCAAAACTTACTCCATTGCCCCTCGTTTGAGGACGGGAGTATAAACACCAAAGGACCGGACGCTCGAATTAACTTAAGGTACTGGGTACACGGACATGAACTGATAAGTCCACTTCGAACAAAGTTCGAGTAAAACTCGTAATTCCAAGTTGATTAGCGACATGTACACCATACCTTCGGATTACGACGCTTGGCATTGGGGAGTCTATAACTTGTTCTGCAATCTAGTATTTATTACTTAACTTAGTAATATTAAGATTGCGAGTACATTGAATGGAAAGCAATGTATAAGCTTACAAGCGTATAACATGATATAAACATTGCTTTATTTACAGAATGAAGGTTTATACAATGTAGCAAGACAAAAACGCGAGGGCCACACTTGCAACAACATCAAAATGTCCTAAGAAGCAATACAAGAAACAAGTTAACTAAGCCTAGGAAGGCTTGTCATCAGCCACCTTCTTCTTCTCCTGCTCTTTCTGTGCAGCAAATTCATCAAGCTCCTCAACCACTATAGACTTTCTTTTATTAAACTTTCCATTTTATGAATCAGAAGCTCCTGACAAAGCAGCTTTATGCCTTTTCTTGTGATGCTTGGTTGGAGTAAGAGGTAAGTTCTTCTTGTTGGGAAAATTTGGATCAAAAGGAGGGATTGTTCCGATAAGTGAAATTGACAGGGGAGTCGTTGACCTATCAACTATTAACTTTTGGATCTTCCCAGTTTCCTGCGCTTGTATCTCCACCATGCTCAACGACCCTTTCGAAACAGACTCCCCGATACAAGTAATGTCCTCTTCCTCGGCACCCCAAGAGTCGTTTCCATTTAAGACTTTTAATGCATCTATCTTACCCTCAACTTTGTCAAGATCATCGGCGGGGGTAAGTTTGACTTAGTGGTGGCTTGAGATTAAATCTACGGAGGAGTCTGGGCCGGACGGGTACCTGTAGCACAAAGAGAAAGAACAACTAATTCTTTCAATAACAACAGGGGATCCAACTAAAGGCTGGTTAATGCTCTCGAAGATTGGCGAAGTCAAAGAGATGCCTTCTGTTGAACCGTCACTAGTAAGCCCTAGGGTCTCGAGCATCTCGGTGATTGACGTCATCGGCTTTGGCCTTGTCAAAGCAAGAAAGTCAGGATGATACTCTTCCATCTCCCCAGACTGGAAAATTGCAGAGGAAGAGCCAAATCCACTATCAAGTATTTATTTGCCTTTATATTGACGCTTTTCAGCATCTTCAGCCTCCTTTTGCAGTCTCCTCACTTCTGGCAAACGCTCAGGCTCATCTTCCCCAAAGAACGCTTTCATTAATGTCTCCTTATCGACAGTGTTATTCTTTAGCCTATGTTTTTCATCCTTGACCAGTTCACTCTAGACATCGGCTAAGGTGGTGGGATAGTTGTCCATCCAAGATATGTCGCGATGTCGAAGCCCTTGAGCAAAGAAAAATAGGATGAGAGTCCCAACGTCTTCCGTCTCCTATTTAGCATCAGAAAGCTGTTTGTCTAGCATAGCCTTTTCAACTTCGAATCGTGCCTTAGAGTTGGAAGCCACTTCTAAAGCAGTATTAGCGTTCACTTAAGCATTTTTTACTCTACGCTATGCATCGACCAACTTGGCTTTTAGATCAGTAACCTCCTTCTCAAGGGTGGTTTTCTCATATTGTGTCCAAGTGCATGCAGATCTTAAGTTAGTATTATCGTTAGTGACATTTTTACACTCCTCCTTGAGAGTCGTTATCACCTTGTTGTTAATGTCGAGCTCAGTGCGAAAGCGATGTTGCAGACCATCATGCTCCTTTATACACTTCTCAACCTTTGCTTCAGCCAATTTTAACTTGCCATCTGCTTCTATTAGCTCTGCCTTGCCGACATGTCACACTCACACTTCTGCTTTTGATTTCCTAAGTTCGGTTGGAGGTCCCGAATTATTTTAGAGAATTTCCAAGTGTGTTTACATGTTTCCTTGTATTGTCCGTCGACGAAGTTTGTTTCTTTCTTAATGTTGTCAGACCAGTTTTCAGGGACCAGCCAAAGATTGAGGACAAAATCCAAATTTCTGAAGTTGTTGCGAGGAAATTGTTCTTTCAAAATCTTTTTCCTCTCAGCAGTAGAGGCATCAAGCACGATGAGCTTTGAAGTAGAGGTCTCAGTGGACTAAAGTTTAGTTGGGAACACCTCGCACCATCCTTGTCTTTGGTCTTATCTTGGGGTTTGAATGTTTCTTCGAGAGTTTTTCATGTGGCAACGACTCTTTCAAAGGAGGAGGAACTTTAGTTATTGGTTTATCCCCTTTACGAGGACCATAAGAGCTCTTGTGCTTATCAGTATCTGAGCTAACTGGGAAAATAGAGTGCGAACGAGGATAATACTTTTGTTAATGATGCCTTCTTTCTCTTTCTCAGTCCTCCCTGTCGCAATCATCCTTGTATCCCTTCTCGGGATCAGAGTAAGTTTTATATAAGCTATTGTGAAGCTTCTTGGGATCGTACCCTCGATGCGACATGGTTCCTGCAAATCAAAGTGAACCAGAATTAAAACTAGGAATGAAATGGAAAACAAGTGTCGTTACATGCAGTGCGGGTGTCATGAGTGTCCTAGTGTATCCCTTCGACAGACCAGTAGTCGATGCCTCGCTAATAGGCGTAATCTCATCAGTGGTAGCCGTAATGGGCTTTTTATCGGGCGATGGAAAGAATGATTGAGAATCGATGTCTGCAAAATGGTATTGCTCAAACGGAAGGGCCAAACTTTCCAAAAACTTGATGGTATCTTAAGAAGAAAGTGATCCACCCCCTTACATTGGTTGGTGCTCTAACTGTTCTCGCGGATGCAGGGTATGTGTTGACTGCTCCATAATTTCCTTTTGAGCAACAAGGGATTTCTCTATTATGGAATTTTAGAGGAGAGAGACTAATGACCTTCCTCGATCGCCTTGACGGGCGACTTCTTCTTAATCTTTTTTTCTGAATCCTGACTTGTCCCAGGAAGGTCCGCCTCCCTAATAAGTGTTTTTCTTAGCAGCCTTCTTCCCCTTAGCAGGCGATCGAGTCACAACAACTGTAACCACTCTGACTAAGGGTTTGCTTGATGACTCCTCAATTGGGGGAACATTTGGAGGCAGGCCCGCCGACTCCCCAACTTAGGGCACGTTCACTGGTGGAATAACAGTTGGAGTAGGAGCACTACTTGTAATGCCCAAGGTCAAGTTGGCGCTGAGCAATTTAAACTGGTGAAGATGTTCATCCACTGTGCATCTTTTGATGGTTTGCTCACTTGCGGGAATGCTCCTCAAAATGTTTAAATGAGCGATATACTCATCATTAGTTGAACTCTCTAGATTCTCACCTACAACAAAGCATCAACGTTAAAATCCACTCATCAAGACCCCAAGAAGTGGATATGAATCGAGCATTTAAGACATTTTATCCACCATCGAACGCAACCCTCTTGTTGCGAGAAATAAAACCAATCTGTCCTAATGTTGCTCATTTTACTTATCCCTTCAGTTACTACCTGCCTCTTCGTGGTAGATTCAAGAAAGAGGAAGGATGGTCTGTCTTTCCGATGTTTGAAATTGAAAAGATAAGCTATGTCATTGAATGAAGGTTCGCAATCCAACTGTTCTCTGTAGAGGGCATATACAGAAATAAGGTATGCATAAGCCCTCTGGTGCAGCTGCATGGGGGTAATCTTTATACAACAAAGGAATTTGACAATGTAAGTGTTAAACGGTGGAATGCATCCCATTGAGCACATTTTCCTACTGATGGTCATGAAACCCTCGGGGGGATTATGTGCAGTGTCAAATGGAGAGGGAACATGAACCCATTTAAAGGATACCCTATGCTTGGCACAAAGCCATAGTAACTTTTGCTTGTTCATGCTCAAACAATGAGAATCTGTCAGGTTATCCAAGAATACGGCAATAGAAAAGTTATCGGGAGAACCTTCCTCCATGGATTCATCTCCGAAGATGATTCTTCCCTTGACGAAGAAGACCCTGCTTCTCGATCACATGCTTGGACTTTATAAGATGAATCTTCGTCAGTGTCTGTATCTGAATTGGGTTCTAAATTGGGGTCTTGAGGGAGTGTCTTCCCTCTCCCAGCTTTGAAACCTCTTGTTTCGTATCTTCTAGCCATCTTCACTATGTTATCTAAAGAAATTATACATGGTAAGACTAAATAACCCGAATTTCCTTGTGTGTGTTCTAATGTAGTGTGTGCAGTGGTCGTGTACATGTATAGTTCAAGTAAAGACATCAGGAATATGTAGATAATTCAAAGTAGTATGCAATTAAGGCCATGTGAAAGTCCAAACATCGCGAAGGGTTCTATCGCTACTATCCAGATGTTGGTGGAAGTTCATTCATTGTTTGAGATTAATTGGATCGAAGGAGAGTGGGACATCGCTTTATATCGACCTACTTTAGGTTGGTGGATCCGGCTCGGAGTGCTTCAAATCTGTAGTACCAATCTATGTTGGTAGAAATTGGAAAAATGAAACTAGGTCTTTCAGATCCGATCGACCTAAGCCCAGCTTAAGCATCACCTTCGCTGAACCGAACCTCCCAGACCGAACGCTCCAACGTTTTCCCCTTCTCTCCTACCACGGGTTCCACGTTGCCTCTACTACAGTCCCTCCTTCTTCGTTACTGAACCACACCGACCTAAGGTAGATTTTCAATCTCCACCTCTTCTCCTTATTGATCATTTCCTTTATAACTCTAAGTTGATCCATGACTGATTCTACCAGAATCAGGGAGGGCACAAACTCCTTTGACCCTTTACATGTGCTTGGTCGGTCGGAGCAATGCCACCGCCGCAACGTCACATCTCAAGGACCTGAGATCGTGCACTACTCCCAACACTGTCATCCAGCAATGGCAGTCATGAGGGCGATTTTCGAATCAAGAATGGGGTAATTCGAGATTCGGAACAAAACTTAGGATAAACAGAAGATTGATTAAATGTTTAACCCACCTCGTTCGTTTAATCTCGAAGTTTAAAAAGGTTGAAAGCGGATTTGGCAGCAAAAAGTCCGAGTTTGGGTAAGTTTTTCTTCTTGGGTCAGTATTGGAAAAATTAAAGAGTGAAAAAGTGAAGTGGGCCCTATATTTATAGTAGAAACTGAAGACTCTTGCTTCTTCTGACGGGACTGACTGGCCAGGGTCAGGTCGGTATGCCAATCCGAACGTATAATGCATATCGATCCGATCCATTAAAAAAAGAGAAGAGAGGGTAGAAATAAACAAAGACCATATTCCATTTCAAGAACCTATGATCACATGCGTCGACTCACATACGATCAAGAACTCAATTTATTTCATTCTCGAATTGCGTGACAAAACAACGTTGTTTGGTAACGACTCATGTGTGGACCATCACATGTGCAAGCCAACAACTCGACATGACTTGTGCGAGTCAATAACTCGACATGACTCGACCATGTGTCTGACATGTTTAACTCCTTGATTCGACAGGGTTCAAACATTTATGTGTGACTCCCGAATGCTTTCCACAATGACATCGACCTAATAAACATTATCGGGTATAACTAGAAGAATGATTGACTATTTACATGGGTGAAATTATCCAAGCATTGTGACTCCTCCAAAGGGTTTCGATTGTTCAACGACATTTCTCTCCAAAGGACTGATATTATTCAGAAGATACGGGTCAACAATTCAAAACACGTATTGTCACCAACGCAATGTCCTTTAGGAGGAAAAGTGTTGACACGCCTTTTAGGTAAGGTCGTTAAGATGCATAAGCAAAATAATCGAGACTAAAATCACGCTTTTGACTAGGATATCAATCCTCTTGGATCGACCTTATTGGCTCAGCCTATTTAGGATAGGCCCATCTGGGCTCGACCTCCTTTGGATGAAAGACCAGAGGTGCAAGAAAGCTAGGGGAATGGATCATATCAGCATACAAACCCAAATCATACCATTCTAGGCATGCCAATCCCGAGCCAACAACCTTCCATGACCTATTCTATTGGACATTTCTTAGGTCAAATGCTCGATATTTCTCATGCATTACCATATCTCACTACACATGTCGTATATCCAATGAAAGAAGACCTTTCATATGGATTGAAGACTGACTCTTCCGTTTCCCTACCGAATCGAGACAGATGCCACATGGCATACCGAGTCGGATTTGACATCACCTATAAATAGCCCTCCAAAGCTTTAGAAAAAGGACTTTTTGGCAATTATTCTCTTTTAGACTTTGTGTTACTGACTTGTGCTCTAATGTTTGAAGAGAAAAAGCTCTATTGTACTCATTTTATTCAAGTTATATAAGAATATAAAGTGGACGTAGGCTCGTTAACATCAAACCACTATAAATTTGTGTATTAGATTGCATTTTCTCTAGTTTCCATATATATATATATATGTATATATGTATATATTTCTTCATTTATTTCTCTACATTATCTCTTTTTGGGTGTTGTTCCACTTTTTGGCATCAACACCAACTATGCATTCGTCTATAGTAAATAATTTATCAACTATAGCCTTTGGGCTAATCCGAGCATAATGGAAAAACACAATACTCGAGTCAGAAATAAAATTCTCTTGTCAATTAATAAAAGAAAGTGCGCATTGACTTAAAGAGATGTTACCAATTTCTACATATCCTAAGGATCCATTAAATTATCTATAATAATAAGATACATTATATATATATATATGATATCCATTAGTAAAATAATTATTAAAATAACGTTAAGACAATATCCATATGCCTATTTAACACATTTTATGTGCATATAGTCTATATGGATATCGTAACACTACCATAAAATGATAATTGCCAAAGGGTCTCATATACGTACGACATATAGAGTTAAATTACGACAAGGCACGTAGGAAAATATCTAATGTAAGATTCTACCACTTTATCTTTTATGATTGGTCATAATCCCTAATGTTCAAACACCGCTATCAATCCAAATCGCAAGAGTGTAGCCATCGAGTTCAAAATCACGATGGTAATACGAGGGAAAGATTATTGTTATAGGTAGCTAGCCCTACTAACCAAAGATAGGCTCATATTTTAGTCATTTTAATTTGATAGAAGTGTTAGATCACCCATCATCGTTCACTTACTTTATTCCAGTAAACGTCCGCCAAATCAACCACTATATTCTGGATAACATTTACCGTGTACATGGTTATCAAAGTGGTTTCAAGATTGATAAATAGTATGCCAGTATCGACCTCAATCTCTTTAGCAATCGATCATTCATTTTACACACTATTTAGTTGTTCATACATTCAAAACATGTTCATATTACAAGTTGAACTGTAATTTTCAAAATTCATATTTCCATATTCAAGGTTTGTCAACTTAACGATTCCATTTTTAATGAACGTTCAATTCAAACTTACTTTCTTGTTTACAAAATTTAATTTGATCAAATTTCTATTTATTTCAAATCATAACGTACATTTCAAAACAATGGATCTGAAACCAAATTCATAAATTTTAGATTCCAACAATTACAATATTTTCCTTTTAATCAAAACTGAAAATTCTAATAAATTTTCATTTCAGATTTTAAGTCAAGATAACCATACTTCGATTTATTTTAGCATAAATTCAATTTAAATCAAGATATGCTAAATCATACCCAATTAAAACCGAAGATATTCAAGTTGATTCAAATTCAAAATTATTAATAGTTTTAATAAGCTTTATTTTAACTTTGTTATATTAAAAATATTACTTTCCAATTTTGAACAATTTGGGTTTCAACTTCAAAAAAAAAAATTTAACCCTTAATAAATCAATTCAAACCATTTGTCGATTGATTTCGATGTAACCATATAAGCTAGAAAAATTCACATTTACTTCCAAAGTCGGGTGATAGGTCAAATTTAAATTTTAAACAAATTTTGATTTAAAATTTCCAAACTATTATTATAAATTTTCGGAAGATTTCAGCTTTTGTTAAACCAATTATTTTGACTATGTGGTGTTTATTATTTAAAATTTCTACCTAGGCCAAATCAAATGTTCATAATTTCAATACACACATATGTATATATATACATACGTATATTTATATATATGAATATATATTTCAACCCCTTCCAGTGTCATAAGTACATCATATCGGCCACATTCAATGTCAATAGGAATTCTAAAACTATCATAATGATAATTTTAAACCAGTTTTTAAAGTTTTCATAGCCGATCATTTTTGAAAAAATTTAAATGGCAATTTTTTTGATAAAATTAACAACAACAACAAAGCCATATATCCCAAACAAGTTGGGGTTGGCTAGATATGGAACCCAAAAATAAAATAAAAATAAAAGAAAAAATAATGATAATAATATATATATATATAAGGGTTTAAAATAACCAAACAGATAAAAGGTTCAATAAAAGTAAAATAAAGTCTAAAATAGTAATGAAAAAAAGTAAAAAGGTTCAACAAAAGTGAAATAAAGTCTTAAAAAAACCCTAAGGTTCTGGTACATGGATTGCCAACTTCCATGCCCTCCTATCCACTTCCAGCTCTTCAGATATACTCTAATTACATAATTCTCTCTTTATTATCTCCTCCCATGCCATTTTAGGTCGACCTCTACCTCTCTTTGGGCCTTCTGTGCGGCCTTTAATTCCAACGCGCACAGCTGCATCGTATGGTCTACGTTGGATATGTCCAAACCATCTCAAGCGGTGTTGGACTAACTTCTCTTCAATAGGTGCAACTCCAAGTTTTTCCCGAATATCCTCATTTCTAATCCGATCTCGTTTGGTATGCCCATAACTCCAGCGCAACATCCGCATCTCTGCTACACTTATCTTCTAGACGTGCTGCCTCTTAGTAGGCCAACATTCTGCACCATATAACATTGCGGGTCTGATTGCTATCCGATAAAACTTTCCTTTAAGCTTTTGAGGAATCTTCCTGTCACAGAGAATGCCAGATGCTAGTCGCCATTTCACCCATCCTTCTTGAATTCTAAAACTAACATCCTTATCAATCTCCCCATCAAACTGCAACATAGATCCTAAGTATCGAAATGACTCCTTCTTGGGTACTACTCTATCGGCAAGGGTGACCTCTCCGTCATCTGACCTGACACCACTAAACTCACACTTCATATACTCTGTTTTAGTTCTACTAAGCCTGAAACCCTTTGATTCCAAGGTCTCCCTCCACAACTCCAGCTGTCGATTAACTCCTATTCTACTCTCATCAATCAGCACAACAGCATCGACAAAGAGCATACACCAAGGAATCTCCCTTTGTATATCTTTTGTGATTTCGTCCATCACTAATGCAAAAATATAGGGGCTCAAAGCTGAACCTTGATGTAACCCTATGTTAATTGGAAAGTCTCTGGTCTCACCATCGCATGCTCTGACACTAGTCACAACCCCCTCGTACATATCCTTGATAAGGGTAATATACTTTGATGGCACTCTCTTCCTTTCTAGCGCCCACCACATAACCCTCCTTGGCACTCTGTCATAAGCTTTCTCCAAGTCAATAAAAACCATGTGGAGATCTTTCTTCTGCTCCCTGTATCTCTCCATAAGTTGTCTAACCAAGAAAATCGCCTCAGTGGTTGACCTTCCAGGCATAAAGCCAAATTGGTTCCTAGAGACACTTGTCAACCTTCTCAAACGCTATTCGCAAACTCTCTCCCAAAGCTTCATTGTATGACTCATAAGCTTAATTCCTCTATAGTTTGTGCAACTTTGAATATCTCATTTATTCTTGAAGATTGGAACTATAATTCTTCTCCTCCATTCATCTGGCATTTTATTTGATATGAAAATATTATTAAACAACTTAGTTAGCTATGTTATCCCTGCATCTCCAAAGCATCTCCACACCTCAATAGGAATGTCATCAGGCCCTACCGACTTGCCTGATTTCATCCGCTTCAACGCCCCTTTACCTCAACTTCTTGAAATCTCCGCACAAAATGTCTATTAGTGTTGTCGGCAAAGTCTTCCAACTCGATCGAAGAGCTATCGCTTTCTTCGTTGAAAAGCTTATCAAAGTATTCTCTCCACCTATTCTTTACCTCATCATCCTTCACCAAAAGTCTATCATTCTCATCCTTAATGCATTTAACCTGATTGAAGTCCCTTGTCCTCCTCTCGCGTATCCTAGCTATTTTGTAAACGTCTTTTTCACCCTCCTTTGTACTTAGCCTTTGATACAAATCTTCGAATGCTCGTCCCCTTGCTTCACTCACTGCTTGCAGTCTTTTTTGCCACTTTGTACCTATTTATGTTCTCTTCGCTTCTATGGTGGTGCATGCATTTTCATATGCATATGTCACAAAACCATGAGGATGTTGTTGTTTTTTCATTTAATTATTTTGGAAATTTCACTTGATTCTTTAAAAAACTGTGTTCTTTTGCAGGGAAAGAGTTAGGGCTGATGAATATCAGCTAAAAGACACCAAATGATCATTCATCGGTCAAAAAGAATAGATCGGTACACCAAATTTCAGCACTAATAAATCCTCTGTATTCACGTGCCTAAACTGAAGTACCAAAACCCAAAAAGTTAGAAGAAAGAAGTTAGAGGGTGAGACGGAAGAAAGAAAAGTTAGAATAGACGAAGAAGAAGAACACAACCACATAAGAATAAAATTGACCAGAATCTTACAGGGGAATACAAAATATAATGTACCAATACTTTACTTAAGAGAAAAACTATATATATATATATACATACATACATACATTAATCATCAAAGTACATAAAAAGATCATTCTACTTAGTCATAGCAATCTGTATGTACAAAGGATAATAAATACAACATACACAACAAAAATAAATTAATACAGTATATAAGAGAATATGACTTAACTCTAGATCCTCTCTTGCAACTCTAAACAAATCCAAAGCATTGGGAAATATGCAGGGTCTAACTCGAGCGCATATTGAGGGAAAGCTAAAATACCAGGATCAGTCTGGAATACCTACGGTGAGAAAACTCACATTACAAAGAACTTTCTTAATTTTAGAAATCCTTTAAAAGAATGGATCGCTTGTAAGACACGACCGCCCATAGACATGACTCGTGTTTTCCCTTGTGATAACCAAAACACTTTTATATAAAGTCCAGTTATTTTATAATAATGTATATTAAATCATCTTAAAATAAAGTAAATAGATGGCCGAAAAGCTTGCATCTCACGTTACAACATAGTAGGTTTACATTTAAAAACGTATGAGCTTGTATTAGAGAATGGATTTCCATACAATGACAAGGCACGGAGGTATCACTATCACAGTACCTCTCTAAATAAAGCATACCGAGAGCCTCACATGGACTCCTTGCGAATCAGTACCGGTCCAACCCCTCTTTGGATTGTTTCGAATATTTCACCACCTTGGTTGTGATCAGCAACCGACCCTCTGCATAAAATAATCAAAAGGGCCATCCATTGTAGATTTGAGGGGCGACAATACCTAAATGGGGGCTATCCACCTAGCCCTGAAGCGTATCACATATTTTAGTCATTACCAGTTAATGAGGTTAGAGGCTACGTTTTTACCTTCTAAACATGGCACATATCCATCTTCGGATGCCACATACTAGTCCGACGGTCACTAAGTGACGTCCGTAAAAATACAATCTATGATCTCATACGTCTCAAAGAAGAGTGTTAAGCTAATATAAGTTGTCATCTTCTCCACCAATCAGATGCACTTTTGTAAAAAAAATCAACATACGTGATCTAAGAAATGTAATGTAAGACATCCTCTCCATACAAGTTTTACAAGAACAAGACAAACCAAAAGGTACTCTTTTACTACATCCTATTAGGATAAACCCTAGGATTAGTAACAAGAAGTCCTTGCATCATGTAGAGCCCCAAAACGTAGGGACTACTGCTATAAGTATAATCATAGTAGCTAAATAGAGATATCAGTGAGAAGTCCTTTTTTGCTTTAAGGCCTATGCTTCAAATTATCTACACAAGCATAGGCACACCTACAATTCAGTTTTGAATGCAAAGTAGGTTTGAAGTGGTTTTGGACAGGGTTCACAACTAGAACCGAGAATCGAAAACTTGAACCGAGCCAACCCAACCCAAAAAGACTTGAACCTGAACCGAACCCGATGGGTCTCAATTCGGGTCTAGGTGATGAAAAATACAATTATGACCTGATCAATCCGAGCTGCGTTGAGCCGATTCGAAAGACTCAACCAAGAAGCATGGAAATATGTATTTTCAGTGTTATTATTTAGTTGAACCCGAACCGACCCGAACCGAAGCTCGGGTCAGGTTAAGTTTTCTGAAATGTATAGTTTAGACTCGACAAAACCCGAACCATCTAAAACCGAGACCCGTCGAATCGAGTATGGGTCCACTTAGTCGGGTCTAATTGCCACCCATAGTTTTGAATTCAGTTCCTCGAATCAATACATTATAAGTTAAAGGGTAATTTATTGATAGTCGGTTCTTTAACTATCAAATCAAATAGTACGGTTAAGTGCATCATCAAAACATGCCCTTTTTAATGTAAACCATTCGTTTTAATCCTTCAGCTGATTTTTTAAAATTGATTTGATACACTTATCTCAACGGGATAAATATATTCACAAATCTCTTATTTTTGTTACTTCGAAAATGATAGCCATACACTTATCTTTTTAGAATAAGTGCATCCATAAAACCATATTATTTTCCCTACTTTGAAAATAAAGCGCAATATTCTTAACCGAATGGTATAAGTATTCTTACATATCATATCTGGGCTAAACAATATCATGTGTTACATTGTTTGGTATAAAAATCAAAAAGTTTTATTTAACACATAAACTTTGCAACTTATAGTTTTAAAAAAACCTTTTTATTGCATTTGAAACTTTCTAATATAATCACTTTGTACTTAATTCATTTATTAAGTAAATCCGTATTTGAAACCATTTAATTAGCTTTAAATCTCTTTTACAAATTTTGTTTATAGAACTTTGATTCACTACAAAAATCCTTTATAAAATTTACTTAAAAGTCTTATTATACAAAACTTATATTTCCTTTGAACAAATCCTTTTAATGTTAGATTTCCTTCTGTACACACCTACTTAAAAACTTGGATTTATAAATAAAAATCCTTTTGTATAAAATCCATATAGAAAAGTCTCATTTAAAGTATTCTTTTAAAACATGAATTCAGTTTCTATTATAAAATTTCAAATTAAATCAATCCGTCTTTCATTTCAAATCAAATAACTTAAACTTGTCTTGAAACCAAATTAATTCATTTTTATAAACTCTTTATAAATATTTAACTTTTAATAAATTTCAATTATGAAAACCAAAGATCATTTCAATGTCATTATTACAAGTTAAATCAAAATTATTTATTAACTCGTTCAACAAAATAGTTGAAATAACTCACAAGCCCATTTCATTTCAAAACTGGATTTAACAACTTCGTAAAACTCAATTATAATCTTCGTTAAGTTTTAACATTCAAAATCTGACATTTCTTCAAACACTTTTTGCACACAATTAAATCTGACATTTTAAAATGTGTAATGAATTCCAATCGAACCCCGCTTCCATTGCCAAACTAAACTATGCCAACATCACCCTAATCCCTAAAACTCTCGGAGCTAACACCCTCTTTTCCTTTCGTCCTATCAGCCTCCTTAACACTACCTTCAAAATATCAACAAAGTCCTAGCCAAGTGACTACAAACTGCAATTGCCTCTTTGGTTGGCATTAAACAATCGACCTTTATCCTTGGTTGTAACTTCTTGATTGTGTGGCTGCCACACAGGAAGTAATCTCCTTTTTCCATTTCACTCTGATGCCGGGTGTTTTACTTAAACTTGATTTCTCCAAAGCTTTTGACTCAGTCAATTGGAATTTTATACTGGCCTTAATGGCACATCGTGGCTTCCCCCCTAAATGGTGTCATTGGATAGAGTGTATCTTGAACAAAAGCTTCTCAACAATCTCCATCAATGCCAAAACGGGTGGACACATAAAATCTAAGCATGGGCTGAGACAAGGTGACCCAATTTCTCTATTGATCTTTGTTCTGATTGTGGATGTATTCAATCAAATGGTTAAAGCTGCTACTAGAAATAACCTCTTTACAGGCATCAACCTCCCTAACTCCACTTCTTCCATCTCTAACCTCCAATTTGTTGATGATACCATCTTGTTTGCCTCTACTAACCCTTCCCACATCCATTGCCTCAATGTCCTCCTTTACACCTTTGAACTCATCTCTGACCTTGCCATTAATTTTAGCAAAAGCTCTATCATCATGCTTGGCAACTTTTATGATTTGGGACCCTCCTTCTCCTCTAGCTTATACTATAAACTTGAATCTATCTCGATATCATACCTTGACATTCCCCTTCGACTGACAAAACTTATCAGAGCGGTCTGGCTCCCCTCATCGCAAAAATTGAATCCAGGCTTGCAATATGAAAAGTGAATTCTTTATCTACCGCTGGTTGCCCCATCTTAGTCAAAGTTGTCCTCTTGTCCATTCCGTTTTATTAGATGTCTTTCCACAAACTCCCCTCCTGGGTTATCATCAAGATTGATGACATTAGGAGCTCCTTTCGCTAGAATGGAGGTAAAGCTAAATGCCTAGTCAATTGGCAAACTGTTTCCAGCATCGTGACCATAGTGGCCTTGGTATCATCAACCTCTCTTCATTCAACACCGTGCTGCAGGAAAAATGGTTATGACATACTTTTACACCTGGTAATTTCATATGGAAAGATTGGATCTTGTTTCTCCTTTATAACTCTAACCCAACCTCGTTCTCCACTTCGTGCTGAACTACAGACCCTCCTTTTTGAGCTGGCGTTCTCTCGACTATTCCTCACGTCAAGTCGCTCTTTCAGGAGAAGATTGGCAATGGCGAAAATTTCCTTTTTGGTTTGATATCTGGCATGAGCAATTCCCTTTTACTTGCTCTCATCCTTTATTATTTTCGTTCAATCGATCTTCTGATTTCTCTATTGCTAACATCATGGGCTTAGGCCCATTGGGCCTTTGCCCTTCCACTTTCTTTGAGCTTGATATTTTAGAGGAAGCCTCTCGGTGAATAACATTCTTATCTCGACAAGCCTTACAGATCAGCCTGATCGCTACATTTGGGCTTTGGGCCCAACTCAGAGTTTTTTAGTGTCAGCTTGCTACAAATTTCTTTCTCATCCTGATCACTGCTTCTCCTTCTCTTGCGTTTGCAAGTGCCATCTTCCTCCTCACATATTTTTTTTCCAATAGTGCCAAATCTATTCGCGCATCAACACCAAGACAGACTTAGAAGCATGAATATAAAAACAGACATGTTGTGTACACTGTGTGCTCTTCAGGAAGAAACCCTCAATCATCTATTTCTATAATGTCACTTCTCTTACGCGGTTTAGGCGCAGTTAGCTCCTTTCTGCTCGGCTTCATACCCATGCCTTTACCCTTCTTCGATCACTGGCAACACAACCCCCTAACATCACACTTGTCTCTCTTCTGCTATTTTTAGTTGGAGCATACGGAAAGAAAGGAATGCACATGTGTTCAACAAGCCCAAAAAACGCTTTTATGGAGTTTGCAACTGCATCGTATACTTATCTGATATTTTGACAGGTGGTGCTTGGCCAGCACGCTTCCGGCTTAGTCTCCCTACACCACCATCTCCAGGCACTCAGGGAAGAAGTTCGACCTTTCCACTTTGATGGCTTGCACCTGTTCTTCATCAGCCCTACGTTGCATGGCTTTTGTATATATTATTATGCTTGTGTACTCTAATGGCAACTAATGTATTTTGGTATGTATAATGGACTAGCTCTATCCTAGTCTTTTATGCCACTGGTTGGGCCTGTCAACCAGACTATTATCATATTTGTGCTATTATGTTATTCGGCTGTGTAGTTACACACTGCACACCCGTCTCTCTTAAAAAAAAGTTTTAACATTCAATATCTCTAAAACTTATTTATAAAATGACAATTTCGTTACACAAATCATTTTATAGTTTATTTTATAAAATCAGACTATAAATATCATTTATTCATAAAAATTTCCTTTTATATAACTTATATCAAATCCAATTCAAAATCCTACTTTTGAAATAAAAATTAATTTATAACTTCAAAATTGGTCATTTTGCCTTAAAAATTAATTTATAACTTAAAAATTAATTTATAACTTAAAAATTAATTTATAACTTAAAAATTAATTTACTTTTGAAATAAAAATTAATTTGTAAAATTCAAGTAATTTGCTGCCAATCACTTAACGATGCTTTGATTAATAACATATCAATGTCAAGTAAATTCAACAATCATCATCCAAATCAGATTTTTAATGTTTCTTAGTTTAGACAATTCATATGTGTATAATATGAAAGCAAGTAACACCCAAAACATTGAGGAATCCTGTTGCATCCCTCCAACCTTCCCCCATGCATCACAACTCATATATCAGTTTATATATGCATATAAATCATATAATCTAATCTAATTCATTTAAGATGAATCTTCTGCTTAAAATCAGGTAGTGTCAAAAGTCAACCATTCATTGATGGGAATATATATATATATATATAACCACACAAAGCAATAAATCGGCCAACCACCCAATCAATCATATTTCACAAACAAATATCGATTTAACAATAGATAATTATAACATGGTATAATGTAATAGTATTCTAGAAAGTGTGAGTTGTCAACTCACCAGCCATTCCAAACGACGATTTCGCAACGATTTATGTAATTCAAAAAATGAATTTGAAAGTATATAAAAATTAAAACTACTCCAAATTAGGTCAGTTCAACTCGTATGCATATTGTTCGTGAATAATTGAACCCAACACAACTTGTTTCGTCGAAATATGTTATCATATGAAAAAGATATACTTGTTACAACTTTTAAATGAATTTAAATAGTTTATATTCTTATTAGTGACATCATTAGCCCTAATACCTTGATTAGCGATGATTAAACATGACCAAATCCTTCATTTGATACCGGGTTTCAAACAAGAACCCTTCCCCCTTCCCCCTTATCCAATCATCACCGTCGCCTCCATTGTGCACCGGACCTTTTACCAACCCCATCGACATCTCTGGCATATTGAGTCGACCCTTCACATCAAGCACCGCCTTCCCATTTGCCTTTGTTTGCCATGGATCTCGAGATGACGAAACCGTTCTCTGCAATTTCTAGCGTCTATAGCCCACCATTCGCTACAGCACCACCGATTGAACGCCTTCCCGTTCCCTTTCCTTTTCTGTTCAGGCCTCCTCAGCTAGAAGTCCATTATTCGTATGCAAAACAAGAAAATATGAAAATGTCCCATTCACGGTTCTGGCAAAATTCTGGCCACCTATGATTGGCGTTGGTCGAGCGCCCAACATGGATGAACTCTAGACGTCAATACGAACAACCTTCCAGCAGGGAGTTTTTGCTAATTGTGGATGGATTGGAAGATTAACTTCCAACCATTTATTTGAGTGTGGAGGCTAGGTTTAGAAATGAAAAGGGTAAAGTTGATTATATAGGCTCCTAAAAAACACTACCCATCGAATCCAAAAATAATCGAACTCGAAATGAAACGTTATAACTGTTGTTCATAGCTAATAACCCATATTCCAACTATAACGATAAAGAATTTTGCTCGATCCGAGTCGATCACTAAACTGACCAAGACCGTTCGAAACCCCTGATTGTTTTGAGAACACGACAAATTGGAACGCAAACAGAAGAACATTTCATTGTATATTACAACAATTTCATCAGAATACAAGAATATACAGAGTATGAATAAATATTACACATTCGATAAATATCAGAGATTTACAAATTACAATGCAGCTGAAAATAATACAAAACACAACTGAAAAAAATATACGGATACAGAGCTTTCTGAATATCATTCCAGCTATAAACCAGGATCCTGTGAATACAAATCTGCAAAACAAAAACTACTAGCTACCCGTGTCGAAAATAAGGGCACCCAGAGTTTGGGTTAAAATAATAAACTCCAGGTCAGTCATGTGACTGGTGTGAGAAATAAAATAGTTATTAATCTTTATTTTAAAGTTAGGTAAATCAAGGGACCACGCCGTATAACATGGAACGGGTTTCCTCCTAAGGATACCAGTGCATAAAACAACAGCGTAATGCTAAATAAAAAATAATGTAGCTAATATAAGACCCAGGTCCCATCACACAATGCAACACAAGCCGGAGGATAGGATTTTACCTTATAATAGCCAAAGAATGCTTAATACGCTAAATTTCAACTTTTAGTATTACTATAAGTGTATAGTGTTAAAACTATTTCAATCATAAGTATCAATCATAGATGGCATAAGTGCCTAATACCACTATGTCGCTATACTAGGCCCTACAATCAAAACCGCAAAGTCACGTATTTGGAAATTTGATTTCCATCTGTGAACCGAGGCTAGCGATCGTTCTGTACCGAATTCGAGACTATCTAGCCCGAGTCTTAGGAACAGCCGCAACTTCCCCATGGATCATCAGGACTGGTCCACCGATGTGGATTATTATGCCTGAACACTGCGTTTTCCCACCCTTTGGGGCGTAAATGAGCCAAATGTCTCCATTGGCTCCACACAATCACCGATATATCCGACGCACCTCGCAATCCAATAACCACACAGGTGAAAATAATATAAATGTCAGACCTGGTAGGTCACTGACACCACCCTAGCTAGAAGGAAATGCATGCCCTCCCTGAGGTTCTCTCCCGTTTCCGGTTCACAACCGAGGTGTGAGGCTCGCAAATTAACGCTACATAAAGCTATGCCACACAGGCCGTGCTTTGATCATCAACCCCAAGACCCTGCTTTTCAACAAAAGCCTTGATCATTTGCCACTTAGGCATGCCACACAGGTGATTCACTCCATGCGATTGATATCCACCAATATGTAACCTCTGAGCTCGTACGTCTCAGAGAAGGGCG
This sequence comes from Allium sativum, assembly GCA_030737875.1. Lineage (NCBI taxonomy): Eukaryota > Viridiplantae > Streptophyta > Magnoliopsida > Asparagales > Amaryllidaceae > Allium > Allium sativum. The sequence continues at coordinate 621,493,951 of CM060909.1, read as the reverse complement.
TTAAGCAAGAGAATATCTCCGCCGCCAAACAGATATATATTTAATAGAAATCAATCACACCGAATAAAATCCAATGTCAGACACATAGTCCATTTACAAGTTCATTTTGGGTCTGAACGAAACTGGTGGCACCTTGTACCTCGCATATCCATCGATCTCCAAGTACGTCTGGACGATCACCAACTGATTCCCTCCTCTTGGGTGTACATCCCAATCAAGATCATCATTAATTATCCAAACGATGTGAAGACCTCCGGTCTTCGACCACCGTCTTCATCCTCGACACATCGTCGAATCAGTTATTCAAAATAGAATAAACCCGGTCTTTCTGAATAACCCGCGTATATAATAAACAAGTGTTACACCAACACAACATATGCCTCATTCCAATTCAGAATATTCTTTTATTCAAATATTCTTATACTTTGGGAAAGGTTCCCATTAATCATATCAAAGATAAATTCTTTAAATTTATCCTTTAATCTTCCTTTGAATATCAATTCAAACCAAATTATGGTTTATCCAAACTAGTCGGGATTAACGAACCTTACCGAAGTAATCATTTGTTTTAATTTCCCAATCCCAACCTATTCATCCCATGAAGTAAAACTGGTAATACTTCATATCTAACACCACAGTGTTATCGGTAAATTCATGTGATGGCCCGCATTATCAGAGGTATTATAATTAATTTATTTAATTATATAAATAGCGATTTAGGGAATTAAATCGTCGTTAATTAAATAAAGTGAATATTTAATTAAATTAAATAATAGAATAATATATTTAATTCAGAAATAACAAGAAATAGTGAAATAACAATATTCTGTGAATTGGGTCGTCCCTAAGATTTAATTCAGCTTAGAGTTGAATTATATTGACGAATATATCCAATCGACGTCAGTTTGAAACATAGAGTTTTAATATAATTAAATTCGAGCGCGTAACGACGCGGCAGTTCGCTATTTGGCGATTTGAACTTCAACTGGATATACAGGGCCCGTTTTAAATCGGATTTCTGTGAAACAAGAAACGTATGGAGTTGGTGGAGTATATCTTTCTAGTGGAAGAGAAAATTTGGGATTTCATCATGTAGATTTTGATTTATGTCCAAATCAAATTCTCATAAATGCAGCGCCCTGACCATAACGATTTAATTATAATTTATATAAGGATTTAAATAGAAATCGAACATCAATATAACTCTGACGATGTAATATCGAGTTGTAAATCCATATAGGAATATTCTGAAGCTGCATGGTATTCCACTGTGAATATAGACGATAATATTTAATTTTAGATATTTAATTTAATTATATTTATATATTTAAATAGACTATTTAGAGCTTTAAAAATAGCCACTTTTGCAAACGAAGTCGGAATTGGACAAAACTAATTTTGTTGGATCCGCAATGTCAAATAGTTGTTAGATTCCAAGTTTGGTGATTTTTAGAGTCACTGTGTGACCGCACGGATTTTTAGAGTAGAAAATAGTCAGTATTTCGACGGTTAAAAATACGTTGTGTGAGCATACGGAGTCGGAATTTGCCGAAACCAGTTTCATTGGGACCGTAATGTCAAACTCTAGCTACACGTCCAGCTTGGTATTTTTAGGTATCGTGTGTGATCACAGGGATTTTTAGAATGCGAAAACGAATATTTAAAATATAAATATCTAGATATTTTGTCTCCACTATAAATACACCACCCTTACCCTCTCTTAAACCTAATCCTTTATCCCACCGAAGTCAACACCTTCTTCAGCCGTTATTTTCTCCTTCTAGGAATTTGTTCGATGTCTAAAAAAAATCGAAATAAAATTCAATTAATCCTAAAATAAATCCGGTTGATCTTCTAGTGGTAGGGGCATTGCGCTCATGTATGTGTTGGGGAATTCGAACTTAGTAGGGTTCGTTGGTTGTCGATGGCGTCAGTAGCAGGCAGGGAGGGCCGAAGCGGAATCCAAGGTGATGAATGCAAGCGGGACAAGGAAGGTATATGAAGGAGGGGTTTCAGGTTCTGATTCCGTCAGTGTTGGTGGCGTCATCTCAGGAGGTCCGGCGATGATGTTCTGACGATGTACATTGGTGGCAACGGTGGTAAAACAAGGGAGAAAAGGGTTTCGAACAAGCAGTTTTTTTTGTGGAGTTCTGGAGGGTGCGAACTGAAATATGTTATGAGGAAATTTGATTGGCGATGGCAGTGTTAGAATGTCGGTTGTGGGAGATTAGGAGGAGCAGGACGAAAGCTTTTGACGGGTAGAAGGAGGTCATGTTGTTGGGTTTCTTTTGGGCATAGTGGTTCGAAATCCGGAGAGTTGAAGGATTGGGGAGTGTTTGGAGTTATAATTTGTAATTCCGGGTGGAAGACTCCATGAACTAAGTATGAAGGAACGGAGACGAAACTGATTGGCAGTATCCTTAAATGGAGGAGCGGAGGAACTACAGATCAGGTAAGAAGAGAAGTATGTCCTCAGCGGGTCTGGGCTTCACCGGTTTGGTGGGTTCAAGAATGTGGGCTGATGGACGAAATGGGGAGAGTCAAACTTTTGATATAGGAAAAGGATGATATTTGTGGGAGGATTGGGACGTGAGTATTAAAGGGGAGTCGGGCCAAGAATTTGTGTGGTAAGGCCTAAATATTTTATATGTTTGTTTGGTTAAATTTAAACGTATGTCCTACTTGTAATTAAATATCTCGCTTATATGCGATCCGAATTCAGAAAAATCGGATCCGTCAGGATCATATGGGAGGAAGCAACACTGGAACGAAATAGGGATGATTGGGAGCTTGTTGGAAATTATGACGAGCTAATATGTCTGTCTGAATCGACGATAATTTATCGTTATTTAACGATAAATTACAATGTGAGTAAATCTCACCAACTCTGTTCAGTTTATACTTTTATAAACTGTACTTTATTTTGATAGATAATGATTGCTGTGTATTGATTATATTGGACTGTTAAATAGATTCGATTGAAAACGTAGATATAGTTATATGTATAGAAAATCGACAATCAACTATTGATTCTGTTTAGCAGTTTATTTCATGTTGATGTGAAAGTAATGATATATATATATATATATATATATATATTGTTTAACATCTGTGGATGCAGGGAAACAGGTTGGAGGAATCCAACTGGATTCCTCAACATTTATTTTACTGTGATTTATATATTGTGATATATATATAATATGTTTGATTATGTGTGTTAGAATGATGTTGATCATTATAATTCAATATTTTTAATATCGCAAAAAGACCCTGGGATGTAAAAAGAATTATTTCAATGTATATTGAAATAAAGGAATTTTATAAAATCAATAGATTTTATAAAAGGAAATATTTCGAAAGTAAATAAAAGGAAAATATTTATAAAACGAATAGAGTTTTATAAAAGGGAAAATGTTGATAAAACGAATAGAATAAAGGAATATTTATTTAGGAAATAAACTGGATTATAAAGGGAGTTAATCAAACGTAGTTATCAAATGGAGTAAATTAGACATAGTTATATAGGATAAGTTACCATTTTGCACGACTGCTAGCGTAATTCGCAGGGCTGTAGATAGCCTACGGCGGTCGGATGTTTCCTGAGGGAATCAGGCGTAACCATTGTGATCGCTGCGATCTAGAGTTAAGCATATGGAGTTAAATCGAATATGAGTTATTCGAATTAGAGTTAATAGAAATAGAGTTAAACAGAAATTAGAAACTGACTAGAGATTAGTAAATTGAATGGTTTTCTAAGTGTCTATCTGATGTTGGTTTCGGCCTTCGGGATTTATACTTAGAGAATTTGTTCTCCTACTAGTTTACAGTCAGGGACTGATAATTGTGAAATGATAGTGATATGTAAATAACAAATGGACATGTTTTCCAGTGTTAATAACGTATATTTTCTAAACATTGAAAATAAGGAAGTATGAATATATATATATATAGATATATATATATATATGATTGATGATTGATTGATAGAATTTCCATCTGGAAATAATATCGTTGTTTGCACACTGTTTTTCTTTGATGGTTAAATCACAGACTATCAAGTTTTGACCATTTTAACGTTGTTAATATGGAGAGACCGGTTGGATTATTATCCAAAGAACCACTCTGTATTGGCATAAGTGTAGTGACCCGTAACTTCCCCGATCTCCGAAGAGATGAGAAAGAACGAATTACTGTGAGGACAAGACAAATCAGAACGCAGACGGGAGAACATTTCATTGTTATTACAACAATTCCATCAAATACAAGAATATACAGAGTATAGATGAATAAATTACATTCGATAAATACCAGAGATCACAATAAATTACATAGTAGAGGAAAAACAATAGGAAACACAACTGAAGGTGATATACGGATATAGAGCTTTCCGGATATCATTCCAGCTGTAAACCAGGATCCTGTGAATATAAATCTGCAAAACCAAAACTACTAGCTGCCCGTGTCGAAAATAAGGGCACCCAGAGTTTAGGTTAAAACAATAAACTCCAGGTCAGTCATGTGACTGGTGTGAGAACTAAAACAGTTATTAAAACTTTATTTTAAAAGAGAGTAATTCAAGGGACCACGCCATATAACACGGGACGGGTTTCCTCCCAAGAATACCAGTGCATAGAATAAACAGCGCAATGCTTTTTCGAAAAATGAAGCTATTATAAGACCCAGGTCCCATCACACAATGCAACGCAAGCCGGAGGATAGGGTTTTCCCTTATAATAGCCAAACATGCTTGGTACGTTTAAAACAAATCATTTGATACTATTATAAGTGTATAGTGTCAAAACAATTTCAATCATAAATATCAATCCTATGCGGCATGGGTACCATCTATCATGTCGCCATACTAGTTCTATAATTAAAACCGCAATACACGTATTGGAAATTGGATTTCCGTCATGAGTCGAGGCAAGGGGCAAGCTCCTCTCCGCTTCGAGACACTCTAGCAAATGCTCAGGACTACACACTCTAGGCAGCCACTTGGATCGGTTGGGCCGGTCCTCTCTTACGTTTGAGGATTAGTTATTCCTAAACACACGTTTCCCGGTCCTTACAGACCTAATATCGAGGTGCCTCATTCCAACAACCACAAAGGTGAAAAGTATATAAATGTCTGGGCGGGTAAGTCACTGACACCACCAAAGCTAGAAAGAAACGTTGTGTTCTCCCAACGGTCCATATCCCATTTTTGACTCATACCGAGGTGTGAGGCTCGCGAATCCACGCTAAACACAAAGCTATGCCACGTAGGCCGTGCTTTGATCATCAACCACAAGACTTTGCTTTTCAACAGAAGCCTTGATCCATGCAACTCAGCATGCCACACAGGCAATTCATGCCATGTGATTGATATCTATCGATGGAAAACTTCTAAGATCGTACGTCTCAGAGAAGGGCGTTAAGCAAGAGAATAAATTCTCCGCCGCCAAACAGATATATATTTAACAGAAATCAATCAACACAGAATAAAATCCAATGTCAGACACACAATCCATTTACAAGTTCGCTCTGGGTCTGAACGAAACCGGAGGCACTTTCCTCGCATATCCATCGATCTCCAAGTACGTCTGGACGATCACCAACTGATTCCCTCATCTTAGGTGTACAGCCTAGTCAAGGTCATCAGTAATCACCCAAACGATGTGAAGACTTCCGGTCTTCAACCACCGTCTTCATCTTCGACATCTCGTCGAATCGGTTATTCAGAATGGGTATAAACCCGGCCTTTCCGAACAACCCGCGTATATTAAAAACAAATGTTACACAAACACAACATACGCCTCATTCCAATTCATTAGTCACTAACCGTAAATCAGTAAGAGAGCAATTCCCCAAATATTAACCCCGAAGGCCGAAACCAACATCAGATCAATACCTAGGAAACCATTCTTCTTTACTAACCTACAGCTAGTTTCTAAATTTCACATTCTTAGGGAAAGTGTAACAACCCGAAAATCTGGGCCAGTTTAAAATTTTTATTTTGGCAATTTTAGCGAATTTTGATTATTTAAAATGAATTATTTTAAATAATATCGACGAGAAATTTATTTTGAATATAATTCGAACATATATATTATACGCGTCGTCGTTAGAATATAAATATTTATATATAATTATAAATAGAATTGAAAATGGCGCGGTAGTTCGATAATTCGATTTCAAACTTCAATTGAATGTACCGGGTGCAAAACAATCCGGATTTTAGTGAAACCAAAAATATTAGGATCTAATTGATGATATCTTTCCAACGAATCCGACAAATTGAGATTTCATGGCGGGAATCAAAAGATATGTCCAGTTGAAAATTCTGAATAGTCGCTATGGAATTCAGGCCCTTAAAAATAGCCATTTTGCAAACGACCTCGGATTTCGACGAAACCAGTTTTGTTGGGTCCGTGATGTTAAGTTATTGCTAGATTCCAAATTTCATAATTTTTCGAAGCAATATGTGAGCGTGGTAAAGAAAAACGCGTTTGACCAGTTTCAGTTGATTTTAATCGACTGGAAATTGGCCATTTTTCCAACGGTCTCAGAATTCGACGAAATTAGTTTTGTTAGGACCGTATCGTCAATACGAAGCTAGAAAAGATTTTTATTGAATTTTTAGAGTTAGTATGCGACCCCGGTAATTTGAAATGTACGTTTAAAACTCAATATAGTGATTTAAATGTTAAATCTAACGAAAACTGTTCGTAACAGCTGAACTGGCTTGAGTGGCATATCCCATTGTGTTCGGAATGGGGGTTATTAGCTAGAGGTGGCAATCATTGGGTTTGATTTGGAGATCGGATTATTAAACAAAGATTTTTGGTATTAAATTAAAAATAAAATAAAATATATATAATGTCAAAACATAGTCAAACCCTACCACTCTTTCTTTCGTGGTCAACGCCCTATTACAGCCGACACCTGCGAATGGAGGGCGGGCTTCTTCAATTCTTTCTCCTCAAACCACACACTAAATAAATCAAATTAAATCATCGATGTAAAACAAAAAATTAGACAGCAGAGAGGGCTTTCGATTCATATAAGTTTGATCCTCTCTAGCGCAGTGAACTGGGAGAATTCGACGTGGAAAATCGAGTCGTTCACCATCGATCTACTGGCGAACGACGACTGCGAGCTGGCCGAGATCATCGGCGATGGTAGAAAGAAGGTTGGGCTTTCGAATGGCAGGCGTGGATCAGGTTCGACTTCGTCAGGTGACGGCGGCGCTGGCTTCTTCCGACCGTGAATGGGATTGACAGTTTTAACGTGGGGATGTAATTGACAGTAAAGGCAGGTAAGGTTTTAAATATTCTTATTTTTATAATTAATTTAAATTCAGTTTTGTTTTTAGAAAAAAAAAACATAGTAAATTAAAATATGTTTTTGGAATTTAAAACGACATGTGTTATTAAGGAAAATAGCATGATTTTTAAATAAAATGGCATTGTATTAAAAAATAAGAAAATCAAAATAGAAATGTTGTTTTATATATAAATAGCATTGTTCTTGAAATAGAAAATTTACAATGTTTTAAAAATATAAATATCACTGTTTGAGAATAAAAATCTTTGTTTTAAAATAAAATTAGTGTTGTTTTTAAAATAGAACTAGTGGAAATAAATATCTTTGATATGAAAAAAAATGGGATTTTTATATATTGAACTTCGAAATAAAAATTCGATTTTTATATATTGAACTTTGAAATAAAAATTCGATTTTTATTTATTGAACTTTGAAATAAAAATTCGATTTTTATATATTGAACTTTGAAATAAAAATTCGATTTTTATATATTGAACTTTGAAATAAAAATTCGATTTTTATATATTGAACTTTGAAATAAAAATTCGATTTTTATATATTGAACTTTGAAATAAAAATTCGATTTTTATATATTGAACTTTGAAATAAAAATTCGATTTTTATATATTGAACTTTGAAATAAAAATTCGATTTTTATATATTGAACTTTGAAGTAAAAATTCGATTTTTATATATTGAACTTTGAAGTAAAAATTCGATTTTTATATATAGAATAGCGAAGTAAAAATTCGATTTTTACAAATGTAGAGAATACGGGCGAAGAAAGTGGCAAGGAGCAAGAACGACCAAGACTTCTGCAAATGAAGAGCCGTGGAGCTAGGATAGCTATATGTGAGAATTTCTCACCTTTCAATTTATTTTTCTAGTTATATATATATATATACTAGGATGCAGACGGTGCTTATTAGAAGCACCCGACACCCGTCCACAGACCATGGACTTGTTTGATTGGTTGTGTAGTTGGTTAGATTATTTGATTTGGATTGGATTGTTTTGGTGAAATGAATTGATATGATTGATGTGTGAATGGCGTGGGCCTTCACTAGACCGGGGATAAGGCTAGGCCTTGTCCCGTTTCTAGTATCGTGCCGTTATGCCGCCGAAATTTTCTAAAATATGTTAGAAAAATAAAAATGTCATTTATTGAATTAATGAACTGAATAGAAAATTCATGTGTTGGAATAAATATTTTATCGTTAAAAATATAGTTTTTAACGTAAATGTGAATAAATAAATATTCATTTACAAACCGGACGGTTTGTTTATGTACACCTATTTGAAGGACATGGATTGGGTCGATAAATTTTACACATCGCCCAACTGCACAAATAAAATATGTGTTTGATTGTTTGAAACCCCACACGGGTGTTGGGATGAAATTTGAAGTTCACTCATCCTGATTGATTGAATATGTCGATCGATTGATTGACAGGCTGTTATAAGCGTTAGATATCTATATTTGATGCTTATACAGTGTAGTGCACTTTGGTTGATGGTTGATTATTTTTCAAGGCTATTATACATGTGTTGTATGAAAATCCATATAATTAACTTTATATGGTAATTGATTGGGCCTCATTCCAGTTTTAAAATAGAAATATTTAAAATAGAAATATTCGAAATGGAATATTTGAAAATGTCAATATATGAAGCCGTGTTGATTAGAGTGACGCCATTTTGACGTGAACGATATTTATATCGATTTTATTCATTTTAAAATGAATATTAAAAAGTAATTTTGAAATCAAATATTTCGAAATGAATTGAATTGAAAACGAATTCAAAGTGAATTGAAAGTGATTTCGAAATGAATTGAATTGAAAACGAATTCAAATTGAATTGAAAGTGATTTCGAAATGAATTGAATTGAAAACGAATTCAAAGTGAATTGAAAGTGATTTCGAAATGAAGTGAATTGAAAGTGATTTCGAAATGAATTGAATTGAAAACGAATTCAAATTGAATTGAAAGTGATTTCGAAATGAATTGAATTGAAAACGATTTCGAAATGAATTGAATTGAAAACGATTTCGAAATGAATTGAATTGAAAACGATTTCGAAATGAATTGAATTGAAAACGATTTCGAAATGAATTGAATATAAAACGATTTCGAAATGAATTGAATTGAAATTTGAATTGAATAGAAATGAATTTTGAAACGAATTTATAAAGAAGAATTCAATTTTGCTTTGAATTGAAATGGAAGTTGAAATAGGTTTTAAAACTATTTATATAATTCGTTTTGAATAGAAATCGACGAAATATATATTATATATATAATATATATAATATAATGGCCTGAATAGAACGCGCCGCGCCGCGGCAGTTCGTAAATTTCGACCATTTATTTCAAACGGACATTACGGGGGATCCGACCGTCGGATTCTCCTAAAACCAGAACCGTTGGGTTCGTATCGAAAAGAGCTTTCTAACGAATATTAGAAATTTGAAATCTAACGGTTGGATTTGGAGATACGTCCAAATCAAATTCGAAAAAGGTCGCTGTAAGTGCAGTTCGATGGCCATTGATGGAAATCGACTGTACGGACCTTGATAAAATTATTAAAAATAGCAATAATTTGTGTAAGATCATAAGAAATGATTTAGAAAGAATTGGGATGAAAAACTCCATATTTGAAAAGATAAAAATGGATTTTTATCGAAATGAACTAGTTTTGAACTAGAAATATAATTCTATTTATTTTTAAATAAATAAATTGAATTTAAAAAGGGTTTTAAAAATAACCAAAATTTCCAATGATTGCATTGGAGTGGATTTGAATCGAAATTATCTTCGGAATATTTCGATGTTGGAATTCGTGATGATACAGGTGTGGTTATGGAAATTTGAAAGATATATATATTTATATCGTTATTTCCAATACGACATTTGTTAGTCGTAGAATTCGATATTGAATATAAGCCGATATATTTTCTATTCAGAGCCTTGTATTGAATATCGAATGTGATTTGGGTTTGTCGTGAATGGTGTCTTCACTAACACTGTTCTTGAACCCAGTTGAGAAAAGATTAAATCTTTTTATTTAGATTTAATGAAGTGTACCAATTAAATGATATTTAATTGGAATTAAATTGATATTGATTTTTGGGTTTATCGTGAACAGTGTTTTAAATAACACTCGTTCTTTAACCCGATAATTAATGGAATGTGATTTTGGGTTTATCGTGAACCGTGTTTTAAATGACACTGATTCTTTAACCCAGTCGAAGATTAAAACTAAGTGGAGTTTTAATGAATCTTTAATTAGATTGAAATGATCGAAAATGGAGTATCACCAGTTTTGCTCCAGGCGATAGTTAAATCTTTAATTAGATTTGAACGTGAAATGGTAATTGAATTTACCGATAACACCGTGGTGTTAGATATGAAGTATGACCAGTTTTACTTCATGGGATGAATAGGTTGGGATTGGGAAATTAAAACAAATGATTACTTCGGTAAGGTTCGCTAATCCCGACTAGTTTGAATTGAGATTCAAAAATAGAATAAAGAATAAATTCAAGGAATTTATCTTGGATAAAATTAATGGGAACCTTTCCCTATGAATGTGAAATTTAGAAACTGACTGTCGGTTAGCCAAACAGAATGGTTTTCTGGATATTGATCTGATGTTGGTTTCGGCCTTCGGGGTTAATATTTGGGGAATTATTCTCTTGGTTAATTTACGGTTAGTGACTAATGAATTGGAATGAGGCGTATGTTGTGTTTGTGTAACACTTATTTAAAATATACGCGAGTTATTCGGAAAGACCGGGTTTATCCCATTTTGAATAACTGATACGACGATAAGTCGAAGATGAAGACGATGGTCGAAGACCGGAGGTCTTCACGTCGTTTGGGTGATAACTGATGATCTTGATTGGGCTGTACACCCAAGAAGATGGAAACAGTTAGTGATCGTCCAGACGTACTTGGAGATCGATGGATAGGCGGGGTACTAGGTGCCTCCGGTTTCGTTCAGTCCTAGAACGAACTTGTAAATGGACTGTGTGTCTGACATTGGATTTTAGTCCGTGTGATTGATCTCTATTAAATATATATCTGTTTGGCGGCGGAGAATTTATTCTCTTGCTTAACGCCCTTCTCTGAGACGTACGAGCTCAGGGGTTATATATTGATGGATATCAAACACATGGAGTGAATTGCCTGTGTGGCATGCCTAAGTGGCAATTGATCGAGGCTTCTGTTGAAAAGCAAAGTCTTGTGGTGATGATCAAAGCAAGGCCTTTGTGGCGTAGCTTTGTGTAACGTTGATTCGCGAGCTTCACACCCGGTGTGAACCAAAAACGGGAGAGGACGTCAGGGAGGGCATGTGTTTCTTTCTAGTTAGAAGTGGCGTCAGTGGTTTTACACGCCCTGACGAGTTTGACTTATGTGGTTGTTGCGGTTGCGAGGCGCCTCGGTTATATCGGTTTCGGCCGAATGCATTCTGGTCGGCTGACGGACCAGACTTACACCCCATAGGGTGGGGAGACGCATGTTCAGGCATTTTAATCCACATCGGTGGACCAGCCCTGAGGATCCAAGGGCCCACCTGTGTCTGGGTCCTGAGACACGGACTAGAGCGTCTCGAATCGGTTGAGGACTATCTTTTGCCTCGGTTCATAGACGGAAATCCAATTTCCAAATACGTGACATTTGCGGTTTTAATTTGTAAACCTATATATGGCGACATAGTGGCATGGGACGCTCATGTCGCCTATGATTGATACTTATGATTTGAAGTTGTTTTATACACTATGCACTTATTATAGTATCAAATGATTTGTTTTAAACGTATCAAGCATTCTTTGGTTGTTATAAGGGAAAACCCTATCCCCCGGCTTGCGTTGCATTGTGTGATAGGACCTGGGTCTTATAACAGCTTCATTTTTCTTTATTTAGCATTGCGCTGTTTGTTTTATGCACTGGTATTCTTGGGAGGAAACCCGTTCCGTGTTATACGGCGTGGTCCCTTGATTTACCTAATGATTTAAAGTAAAGATTAATAACTGTTTTAGTTCTCACACCAGTCACATGACTGACCTGGAGTTTATTGTTTTAACCTAAACTCTGGGTGCCCCTATTTTGACACGGGCAGCTAGTAGTTTTGGTTTTGCAGATTTATATTCACAGGATCCTGGTTTACAGCTGGAATGATATCCGGAAAGCTTTGTATCTGTATATCTACTTCTAGTTGTGTATTGTATTATTTTCCGCTGCTATGTATTTAAATGTAATTTAAATCTCTGATATTTCTGTGTAATACTCATTTATACTCTGTATATTCATGTAATCTGATGCATTGTTGTAATATACGATGAAATGTTCTTCTGTATGCGTTCTGTTGTGGTTTGTTCTCGAACTATCCGACGCTTTCCTTTACGGGGAAGTTGCGGGTCGTTTCAGAAAGGTTCCCATTAATTTTATTAAAGATAAATTCTTTAAATTTATTCTTTAATCTTCCTTTGGATGTCATTTCAAACCAAATTATGGTTTTCCAAACTAGTCGGGATTAGCGAACCACACCGAAGTAATTATTTATTTTATTTCCCATCCCAACCTATTCATCCCATGAAGCAAAACTGGTAATACTCCATATCTAACACTACAATGTTATCGGTAAAATTAATTACCATTCCACGTTCAAATCTAATTAAAGATTTAACTATCGCTTTGGAGCAAAACTGGTGATACTCCATTCTCACTCATTTTTCATGTTTGATAATTTAAACTATCAATTCACATTTCAATCTAATTGCAGATTCATTAAAACTCCTTTTACGGGGTTAAAGAACTAATGTCATTTAAAACACAGTTCACGACAAATCCAAATCACATTCTATTGATTATAGGGTTAAAGAACAAGTGTTATTTAAAACACCCTTCATGATAAACCCACAAATCAATTCTATTTAAAACCCATTTCAAATCCAATTTATTTATATAAAAATAAATGGGTTTTAATTTCAGTTCAAAAATAGTTCATTTCGATAAAAATCTATTTTTATCTTTTCAAATATGGAGTTTTTCATCCCAATTTTTCCCAAATCATTTCTTATGATTTTACACAATTTATTACTATTTTTAATAATTTTATCAAGGTCCGTACAGTCGATTTCCATCAATGGCCATCGAATTGCACTTACAATGACCTTTTCCAAATTTGATTTAGACGTATCTCCAAATCCAACCGTTAGATTTCAAATTTCTAATATTCGTTAGAAAGCTCTTTTCGATACGAACCCAATGGTTCCAGTTTTAGGAGAATCCGATGGTCGGATCTCCCGTAATGTCCATTCGAAATCAATGGTCGAAATTCACGAACTGCCGCGGCGCGGCGCGTTCTATTCAGGCCATTATATTATATATATAATATATATTTCGTCGATTTCTATTTAAAACGAATTTTATAAATAGTTTTAAATTCGTTTCAAAAAAAACAATTTCAACTTCCATTTCCAATTCAAATCAAAATTGCATTTTTCGTTATAAATTCATTTTAAAATTCATTTCAATACAATTCAAATTTCAATTCAATTTGAATTCATTTCAAATCGACTTTTATTCTATTTCAATTCATTTTCAATTCAATTCGAATTCGTTTTATGTTCAATTCAATTCGAATTCGTTTTATATCCAATTCAATTCGAATTCGTTTTATATTCAATTCAATTCGAATTCGTTTTATATTCAATTCAATTCGAAAAACGAATATAATCGATATAAATATTGTTCGCATCAAAATAGAGCATCTCTAATCAACACGGCTTTATATAATTCAATGATTCCGTTATTCTATTCAACAAATGAATATTTATTTTATTCAATACGCAAATCTATATTTTTGTCAACACATGACTAATCTCAACGAATGAGTACTGTCCACGAGTGACTATTTTTGTTATTTAATATATTTTATAAAAATTATGGTATCTATCGTTTGATTCCAAATCAGACTCCAACCGTAAATTAGTAAGAGAACGGTTTCCAAAATATTAACCCCGAAGGCCGAAACCAACATCATATCAATATCCAGGAGACCACTCATCTCATCTATTTTCCAGTTAATTTCTAATTTCATATATGATAAAGATGTAAATTTTATTGTTAAAATATTTCGTTCAACACATGACTAATCTCAACGGATGAGTACTGTCAACACATGAACCTTTATTTTATAATATTCTTTATTTTCTAAATTGGAATGAGGCCCAATCAATCACCATATAACGTTAATTATATGGATTCCATACAACACATGTATATAATAGCAACGATAAATAATCAACCATCATCCAAAGTGCACTACACTGTATAAGCATCAAATATAGATATCTAACGCTTATAACAGCCTGTCGATCCACCGATCGACATACTACTAATTACTGGGATTAGTGTATGCCGTATTTTATCCCAATACCCGTGTGGGGTTTCAAACAATCAAACACAGATTTTATTTGTGCTGTTGGGCGATGTGTAAAATTTATCGTCCCAATCAATATCCTTCAAATAGGTGTACATAAACAAACCGCCCGGTTTGTAAATGAATATTTATTTTATTTACATTCACTATATTCATATTCACGTTAAAAATTATATTTTCAACGATCAAGTTATTTTATTCAACCCATGAATATTCTATTCGGTTCATTTATTCAATAAAATGATATTTTTATTTTTCTAATTTATTTTAGAAAATTTCGGCGGCATAACGGCACGATACTAGAAACGGGACAAGGCCTAGCCTTATCCCCGGTCTAGTGATGGCCCACGCCATACACATATAAATCAAATCCATTCCATTTCACCAAACAATTCAATTCAAACCAAATAATCTAACCAACTACACAACCAAACAAACAAGTCCATGGTCTGTGGATGATGGTGTCGGGTGCTACTAAACACCGTCTGCATCCTAGTATATATTTATATAACTAGAAGATTAAAAATAAAAGGTGAGAAGTTCTCACCAGCTAGCTAAACCAACTCCGCGACTCTTCGTATGTAGAAATCTTCACCGTGCTCGCCTTTTGTCAATTTCGTTGCCCGTATTCACTACATGTATAAAAATCACATTTTTATATTGTTGCTATATAGATAAAAATTCTATTTTTACATTGCTACTATATAGATAAAAAATATATTTTTACATCGCTACTATATAGATAAAAATTCTATTTTTACATCACTACTATATAGATAAAAATTCTATTTTTATAACGGTGTTCATATAATAAAGATTATATTTTTATCACGCTATTCTCTATATAAAGATTTCGCCTTTTCAAATATAAAGATTTCGCCTTGTCAAATATAAAGATTTCGCCTTTTTAAATATAAAGATCATATTTTTAATACTTCTACTTTAATAAAAATCATATTTTTATTATCTCTATTCTATAAAAATAACATCTTTAATATTTCTACTATATAAAAATTATATTTTTATTCTTTCTATAATATAAAAATCATATTTTTATAAACTAAAAAAAAATCATTCCTTTACATCGCTTCTTTAAAATGTAGTTCATTCATGTAAAAATCGTTTCTTTGAAACCATAAAAATCCGATCTTTATATTATAGAAATCTAAGCTTTCTTACATAAAAAAAACTAAGCGTTCTTTAAATAAAAATCCAACTTTCCATCACTATGTAAATTAAAAACTGAAAACAAAAATCAAATTGGGATCTACTTACATCAAATCGAAGAAATGAGGGGTTTCTTTTGCTGCCTTCGAATTGGAGGGGCGTTGTACGGTCTGAGAAGGTGCTGCCGAGGGGTGGTGCTCGAGCTAGGCGACGGGGAGGGGTCGGATGTTGTGGTGGGGGTCCGGCGTTGGAGCAGACGTCGATGGTGGTGCTGTTAGGGCATGGCAGCGGCTTCCGAACTGAGCGTGGGGGGGGGGGGGGGGGGGTGGGTTTCTCGAGTGGCAGAGGAGAGAGGGGAGGGAGCGGAGCAGGTGGAGGAGGGGGGAGGTCGAACGGAGGGGGAGGCGTTTGGGGAGGCGCCGGCGACGAGCGGTTTTGGGGGGAGGGGTTTCTTTTTTTTAATTTTCTGATGGGGAGAGAAAATGTGGAGTGAAGGAGAGAGGGAGTTATATATAAATATAATTTAATTATTTCATTTTAATTTATTTCTCCTTTAAAGTTGACTTTTCATCCGAACCCCGATCCAGTCCCAACGACTGTCGTCCCTAACTAATTATCCCCATTCCGAACACAATGGGATATGTATCGTAAGCCAGTTCGGCTGTTTTCGATCAGTTTCCATCAAATTTAAAATATAAATCACTATATTCTATTTTAAACGAACATTTCAAATTACCGGGGCCACATACGGACCCGAAAAATTCCTGAAAAATATTTCTAGCTTCGTATTGACGATACGGTCCTAACAAAACTAGTTTCGTCAAATTCTGAGACTGTTTGAAAAATGGCCATTTTCCAGACGATTAAAATCAAATGAAACTGGTCAAACGCGTTTCCCTATGCCACGCTCACATATTGATTCGAAAAAAAAATATGAAAATTGGAATCTAACAATAACTTGACATCATGGATCCAACAAAAGTGGTTTCGTGGAAATCTGAGGTCGTTTGCAAAATTTCCATTTTTAAGGGCCTGAATTCCATAGCGACTATTCAGAATTTTCAACTGGACATATCTTTCGATTCCCACTATGAAATTTCGATTTTTCGGATTCGTTGGAAAGATATTCTCAAATAGATCCCATTATTTTTGGTTTCACTAAAATCCGGATTGTTTTGCACCCGGTACGTTCAATTGAAGTTTGAAATCGAATTATCGAACTACCGCGCCATTTTTAATTCCTTTTATAGTTATAAATAATTATTTATATTCTAACGACGACGTATATAATATATACGTTCGATTTCTATTCAAAATAAATTTTCGTTGTTTTTATTTAAAATAATTCATTTTAAATATGCAAAATTCATTAAAATTGCCAAAATAAAATTTTTAAACTGGTTCAGAATTTCCGGGTTATTATAATCTCCCCCACTTAAAACTTTTCGTTCCCGAAAAGGAACAAAGTCGAAAGTGGTTTGATCAATCAACTCTACGTTCGATCTGGCTTCCATTCTCCAACTATTCACTTTCTGAGAATTTTCAAATTCTTCAAAAATTTGGCTAACACCCTAAATTTTCGAAATTTTTTGCCATAACCTCCCCTACACCTGGAGCACGGGAAAATCCCGAAATTTCCATACAGGCCTTCTGATCTCAAAAAGAAAAAGCCAATCGGCTCATAAAATCATCATCACCCAAACAAAACAGTAAATTATAGTAAACGTGTACCTATTTGTCGGGCAAACAAATTTTATTCTCTGCTCTAGCCTCCTTGCTATGACCTGTTCAATGTAAGCACATGTATATGCAAGCAAATGCGACCAATTTTTCAATACAATTCAATATTTGATTCAATTAGGCTAAATGGTTCAAAATTATCAAACAAATAAACAAACAACACAAACTCAATCAATTAGTGGATTAACGTTTCAAATTCATAATTTTGATATATATACAAAAATCACATTTTTGATGCCAAATCACAACAAATAAATCTATCTATATAAGTTTTGGTTCTCACACCAGTCTAATGGAAATATATAGATATCATACCTTCGAAACACGAACACAAATTCTGATGACGATATATCAATCATCAGAATCATCTCCGGGTGTCTAGAATGTGATTTTATATCTAACCAGTATATTAAAACTTCGAATATATGTTCATGACGCGTATATGCAAAATCTTTATATACTCGATTGTCCAAATCAATATAAATAAATTATTCAAATACGTATAAAAATATTTAAATTTTCAAAACAAAATTGCTTTCATTTGAAAAATATACTCTTCGCACTCATTCTAGGATACTACTGATCCTATCTCTAACGAGTCATTCTAATTGGATATTACTAATCCAATATCTGATGAATTCTTTCGTACGGTTCTAATGTGTCTTGTTCTCGAGCTCTGTAAACCAAAGCTCTGATACCAAATGTAGTGACCCCTAACATCCCCGATCTCCGAAGAGATGAGAAAGAACGAATTACTGTGAGGACAAGACAAATCAGAACGGAGACGGGAGAACATTTCATTGTTGTTACAACAATTCCATCAGATACAAGAATATACAGAGTATAAATGAATAAATTACATTTAATAAATATCAAAGATTACAATAAATTACATAGCAGAGGAAAAACAATAGGAAACACAACTGAAGGTGATATACGGATACAGAGCTTTCCGGATATCATTCCAGCTGTAAACCAGGATCCTGTGAATATAAATATGCAAAACCAAAACTACTAGCTGCCCGTGTCAAAAATAAGGGCACCCAGAGTTTAGGTTAAAACAATAAACTCCAGATCATTCATGTGACTGGTGTGAGAACTAAAACAGTTATTAAAACTTTATTTTAAAAGAGAGTAATTCAAGGGACCACGCCGTATAACATGGAACGGGTTTCCTCCCAAGAATACGAGCGCATAGAATAAACAGCGCAATGCTTTTTCGAAAAATGAAGCTATTATAAGACCCAGGTCCCATCATACAATGCAACGCAAGCCGGAGGATAGGGTTTTCCCTTATAATAGCCAAACATGCTTGGTACGTTTAAAACAAATCATTTTATACTATTATAAGTGTATAGTGTCAAAACAATTTCAATCATAAATATCAATCCTAGGCGGCATGGGTACCATCTATCATGTCGCCATACTAGTACTACAATTAAAACCGCAATACACGTATTGGAAATTGGATTTCCGTCATGAGTCGAGGCAAGGGACAGGCTCAGTACTGTCAACACATGAACCTTTATTTTATAATATTATTTTCTGACGGGGAGAGAAAATGTGGAGTGAGGGAGAGAGGGAGTTATAATATATAAATATAATTTAATTATTTCATTTTAATTTATTTCTCCTTTAAAGTTGACTTTTCATCCGAACCCCGATCCAGTCCCAACGACTGTCGTCCCTAACTAATTATCCCCATTCCGAACACAATGGGATATGTATCGTAAGCCAGTTCGGCTGTTTTCGATCAGTTTCCATCAAAATTAAAATATAAATCAATATATTCTATTTTAAACGAACATTTCAAATTACCGGGGCCACATACGGACCCGAAAAATTTCTGAAAAATATTTCTAGCTTCGTATTGACGATACGGTACTAACAAAACTAGTTTCGTCAAATTCTGAGACTGTTTGAAAAGTGGCCATTTTCCAGTCGATTAAAATCAACTAAAACTGGTCAAACGCGTTTCCCTATGCCACGCTCACATATTGATTCGAAAAAAATATGAAAATTGGAATCTAGCAATAACTTGACATCACAGATCCAACAAAAGTGGTTTCGTCGAAATCCGAGGTCGTTTGCAAAATTTCCATTTTTAAGGGCCTGAATTCCATAGCGACTATTCAGAATTTTCAACTGGATATATCTTTCGATTCCCGCTATGAAATTTCGATTTTTTGGATTCTTTGGAAAGATATTCTCAAATAGATCCCATTATTTTTGGTTTCACTAAAATCCGGATTGTTTTGCACCCGGTACGTTCAATTGAAGTTAGAAATCGAATTATCGAACTACCGCGCCATTTTTAATTCCTTTTATAATTATAAATAATTATTTATATTCTAACGACGACGTATATAATATATACGTTGGATTTCTATTCAAAATATTTTGTCGTTTTTATTTAAAATAATTTATTTTAAGTATGCAAAATTCATTAAAATTGCCAAAATAAAAATTTTAAACTAGTTCAGAATTTCCGGGTTATTACAATAAGCATTGCGAATCATATATGCCAAACATAATTGAAGACGGAGTAAAGTGCAAGGGCTATTGTATTAGTCTTTGATAATAGTGCCTAAGATGGATGTACTAAATAGTGCCTTCGGTTCATCCTGTTCCTGGATGACTTGTATGGATGAATGTCCGACAGAGTAGTTCCAGAAAGGTCACGTACACTGATTTCTTTGACCGTACCAAGAGTGGAAGCGGAGAAGGAAACTTCTTTTAGCTAACACATAATGTATGGTTGAGGACGTCAATCGGTGATCTGATGGATTTGACGATGTGGCATTCAAAGTGAATCTGATTTGATGATGAAGCGTAACCTCAAGCCTTATCAACCGGTAAATGACAGAAATCGGGCAGGCACCATGGCTAAGTCGGTCGCACCGAAGTAGGGTGTATAATCACCTGATCTAGAGTTTCATTTATTTCTAAAAATCTATTGTTGATGCTGTCCCATTCGGGAAATGGTTGCTGATCCCAACCGTTGGTGATATACATTCGATACACTCAAGCGAAATGAGTGGTCGGTCATGTGTGGCTGAGTTGCAAGATGTTCTTGTTGAACTCCAGTGTATCGTTCCTAGATTACACTGATCGGAAGGTGGTTCCATACCTTGTCATAGTTGGAAAACCATTAACCAATACGTGCTTGCGGTTTTAATTGTATACTATATATGTAGAACGTTGATGAAAGCATTTCTGCTAGATGATTATTATATTGTGGTTGACAGACATTATTATAATATCAAAAGGTTTTTGATATAAAGATAATTTGGATTCTCATAAGGGAAAAACCCGTTCCGTTATACGGCGTGGGTCTTATGAGATATCATTTACCTGCTTGAAATGTTTTAAACTGTTTTACTCATACCAGTCTCATGACTGACCCGGAGTTTATTTTGTTTTGTTTCCCTAAACTCTTGGGTGCCTAAATTTGTACGGGTAGTCAAGTAGTCGGGATTTACATATGCACTTGGGGAGCTTCGAGCATGAGGCTTCAAGATTTTATAGCTATTATTATTTCCGCTGTTGTTGTAAGTGTTGTACTCTGATAAGTGCTATTGTATACATAATTATTTTATTTCAAAAGTTATGTTATATTTTGTTCGTTCTGCTATGAGTTTCATGTTTACTCTGATGATGATGTTCTTCTTCTTCTTCTATTCTATTAGTTCTATCTTATCTATCCTCACCCTCTATCTTCTTTCTATTAATTTCTTGAATTTCCAGTGCAATTTGGGGTTGGAATTGTGATATTTGGTCAGCTCAAATTGGACCGGATTTTCGGGTCATTACAGTTGGTATCAGAGCTTAAGTTAAGAATTACCTTGGTTCTGTGGCGTGACTCGGTAAAGATAGGGTTAGTAATACCCTAGACTGAGTTTGAGTGTATATATACGAGTGCGTATTTGTAATTTGATATAAAATGGTTTTGTATTATGGAGATTCGTTGGCTGAGTTGTTTATGAGTTCTGGTCGATCAGTTTGATCCATTGTATCGGTAGGAGTAAATAAACACTTGAATACGATGGACCGACACAGTATGGATATGTGATATATTATCATATATAGGATGTGTTGGTAGTAATTATAATTAGATAAGATTATAAAATGTGAAATGGTTATATATAACCAATCAGAATTCATATAAACGAAATATATGAAAATTAGACAAATTAAATCTGAAATTTAGATCAGAATTGAAATTCAAACTCTGGAAATTGGAATAAGTGTTTGAGAATGAATCTGGATTTAATATATGTGAATTTTAAGATCCTGGGAGATTTAAATTGTTTACAACATTATAAAAGGATATTTTGAAATAAATTTCAAAGTGGAAATGTTAGAGATGGGTTTTGAAGGTGATATAGTATTGAACTCACTTCGATAGCTGGAAAATAGATTCCGATGTTGATCATGACATCATCGGTGTTCATTTTCGAGTGTGTAAGTGACGGATTACTACCAAAGAGAATGTTTTTGAATTGTTTTGAGAAAAACAAGTTATTTTGATATTCCAAATTGAATATTTTGATTTTTGGAAAAGGTCAAGCTGTTTAAAAACTCCCAAAAACAGATTATGTGAATTAAAACAAATTAAAGTAGGATTTGTAAAGGCCAATAAAATTGAGATGGAATTAAAAGCCAGTTAAGTAAAAAATCATATTGAAATAGATTGGTGTCAAGTAGAATTAGACTCGATTAGAGATAATCTGGGATTATATTGGGCTGGTTAGTAAAGAATTTAAATTGGTAATGGCATCGATTTGAAATTGAATTCGACTTAGGTATAAGCCAATGGTTGGATTAGTGGGTAAAAACAGATTGGAATTTGGTTAGGATAATATTGGTATATGCTGAATTAACAGCAGATGGAAGTGATAAAGTTGATATGCCCGACAAAAAGGTACCAGTTTGTATTATATATTGGGTTTGAGATTTTGATGAGCCTATTTGGCAAGCCGCTTGGCTGTTTGATTTTCTTTTGGGTTGGCGAAGGCCCAGAGAGGCGATTTGGAGTTTGACCTATTGACCCGTACAAAAGAGGTTATGGCGAAATTTTCCGAAAATTTAAAGTGTTAGAAAATTTTCAGAATTCCTGAAAATTTTAGTTAGCCGGAATAAATTAATATTGAAATCAATATTAGTTGGTTCAGTTGAAACCAAAGATAAGGGGTAACATATAAGCTTTTACCAAATAGATAGGGTCTGTCCTCTAACTTAGCAATTTCGAGGATGAAATTATTTTAAGTGGGGAAGAATGTAATGACCCGCATTGTCAGAGGTATTATAATTAATTTATTTAATTATATAAATAGTGATTTAGGGAATTAAATCATCGTTAATTAAATAAAGTGAATATTTAATTAAATTAAATAATAGAATAATATATTTAATTCTGAAATAACTAGAAATAGTGAAATAACAATATTCTGTGAATTGGGTCGTCCCTAAGATTTAATTCAGCTTAGAGTTGAATTATATTGACGAATATATCCAATCGACGTCAGTTTGAAACATAGAGTTTTAATATAATTAAATTCGAGCGCGTAACGATGCGACAGTTCGCTATTTGGCGATTTGAACTTCAACTGGATATACAGAGACCGTTTTAAATCGGATTTCTGTGAAACAAGAAACGTATGGAGCTGGTGGAGTATATCTTTCTAGTGGAAGAGAAAAATTGGGATTTCGTCATGTAGATTTCGATTTATGTCCAAATCAAATTCTCAGAAATGCAGCGCCCTGACCATAATGATTTAATTATAATTTATATAAGGATTTAAATAGAAATCGAACATCGATATAACTCTGACGATGTAATATCGAGTTGTAAATCCATATAGGAATATTCTAAAGCTGTATGGTATTCCACTGTGAATATAGACGATAATATTTAATTTTAAATATTTAATTTAATTATATTTATATATTTAAATAGACTATTTAGAGCTTTAAAAATAGCCACTTTTGCAAACGAAGTCGGAATTCGACAAAACTAATTTTGTTGGATCCACAATGTCAAATAGTTGTTAGAATCCAAGTTTGGTGATTTTTAGAGTCACTGTGTGGCCGCACGGATTTTTAGAGTAGAAAATAGTCAGTATTTTGACGGTTAAAAATACGCTGTGTGAGCATATGGAGTCGGAATTCGACGAAACCAGTTTCGTTGGGACCGTAATGTCAAACTCTAGCTACACGTCCAGTTTGGTGATTTTTAGGTATCGTGTGTGATCACAGGGATTTTTATAAGGCAAAAACGAATATTTAAAATATAAATATCTAGATATTTTGTCTCCACTATAAATACACCACCCTTACCCTCTCTTAAACCTAATCCTTTATCCCACCGAAGTCAACACCTTCTTCAGCCGTCATTTTATACTTCCAGGAATTTGTTCGATCTCCAAAAAAAATCGAAATAAAATTCAATTAATCCTAAAATAAATCCGGTTGATCTTCTCGTGGTAGGGGAGTCGCGCTCATGTATGTGTTGAGGAATTCGAACTCAGTAGGGTTCGTCGGTTGTCGATGGCGTCAGTAGCAGGCAGGGAGGGCCGAAGTGGGATCCAAGGTGACGAATGCGAGCGGGACAAGGAAGGTATAGAAAGGAGGGGTTTCAGGTGCTGATTCCGTCAGTGTTGGTGGCGTCATCTTAGGAGGTCCGGCGATGAAGTTCCGACGATGTACATAGATGGCAACGGTGGTAAAACAAGGGAGAAAAGGGTTTCGAACAAGCACTTTTTTGTGGAGTTCTGGAGGGTGCGAACTGAAATATGTTGTGAGGAGATTTGATTGGCGATGGCAGTGTTAGAACGTCGGTTGTGGGAGATTAGGAGGAGCAGGACGAAAGGTTTTGATGGGTAGAAGGAGGTCACGTTGTTGGGTTTCTTTTGGGTATAGTGGTTCGAAATCCGGAGAGTTGAAGGATTGGGAAGTGTTTGGAGTTATAATTTGTAATTCCGGGTGGAAGACTTCATGAACTAAGTATGAAGGAATGGAGACGAAACTGATCGGCAGTATCTTGAAATGGAGGAGCGGAGGGACTACAGATCGGGGAAGAAGAGGAGTTTGTCCTCAGCGGGTCTGGGCTTCACCGGTTTGGTGGGTTCAAGAATGTGGGCTGATGGACGAAATAGGGAGAGTCAAACTTTTGATACAGGAAAAGGATGATATTTGTGGGAGGATTGGGACGTGAGTATTAAAAGGGAGATGGGCCAAGAATTTGTGTGGTAAGGCCCAAATATTTTATATGTTTGTTTGGTTTAATTTAAAAGTATGTCCTACTTGAAATTTAAATATCTCGCTTTACGCGATCCGAAATCAGAAAAATCAAATCCGTCAGGATCATATGGGAGGAAGCAACACTGGAACGAAATAGGGATGATTGGGAGCTTGTTGGAAATTATGACGAGATAATACGTCTGTCTGAATCGACGATAATTTATCGTTATTTAACGATAAATTACAATGTGAGTAAAACTAACCAACTCTGTTCAGTTTATACTTTTATAAACTCTACTTTATTTTGATAGATAATGATTGTTGTGTATTGATTGTATTGGACTGTTAAATAGATTTGATTGTAAACGTAGATATAGTTATATATATATAGAAAATCGACAATCGACTATTGATTCTGTTTAGCAGTTTATTTCATGTTGATGTGAAAGTAATAATGTATATATATTGTTTAACATCTGTGGATGCAGGGAAACAGGTTGGAGGAATCCAACTGGATTCCTCAACATTTATTTTATTGTGATTTATATATTGTGATATATATAATATGTTTGATTATGTGTGTTAGAATGATGTTGATCATTATGATTCGATATTTTTAATATCATAAAAAGACCTTGGGATGTAAAAAGAATTATTTCAATGTATATTGAAATAATGGGATTTCATAAAATCAATAGATTTTATAAAAGGAAATATTTCAAAAGTAAATAAAAGGAAAATGTTTATAAAACGAATAGAGTTTTATAAAAGGGAAAATGTTGATAAAACGAATAGAATAAAGGAATATTTATTTAGGAAATAAATAGGATTATAAAAGGAGTTAATCAAACGTAGTTATCAAAAGGAGTAAATTAGACATAGTTATATAGGATAAGTTACCATTTTGCACGACTGCTAGCGTAATTCGCAGGGCTATAGATAGCCTACGGCGGTCGGATGTTTCCTGAGGGAATCAGGCGTAACCATTGTGATCGCTGCGATCTAGAGTTAAGCGAATGGAGTTAAATCGAAAAATTAGTTATTCGAATTAGAGTTAATAGAAATAGAGTTAAACAGAAATTAGAAGCTGACTGGAGATTAGTAAATTGAATGGTTTTCTATGTGTCTATCTGATGTTGGTTTCGGCCTTCGGGGTTTATACTTAGAGAATTTGTTCTCCTACTAGTTTACTGTCAGGGACTGATAGTTGTGAAATGATAGTGATATGTAAATAACAAATGGACATGTTTTCCAGTGTTAATAGCGTATATCTTCTAAACATAGAAAATAAGGAAATATGAATATATATATATATATATGATTGATGATTGATTGATAGAATTTCCATCTAGAAATAATATCGTTGTTTGCACATTATTTTTCTTTGATGGTTAAATCACAGACTATCAAGTTTTGGCCATTTTAACGTTGTTAACATAGAGAGACCAGTTGGATTATTATCCAAAGAACCACTCTGTATTGGCATAAGTGTTGCGAATCATATAAGCCAAAGATAATTGAAGACGGAGTAAAGTGCAAGGGCTATTGTATAAGTCTTAGATAACAGTGCCTAAGATGGATGTACTGAATAGTGCCTTCGGTTCATCCTGTTCCTGGATGACTTGTATGGATGAATGTTTGACAGAGTAGTTCCAGAAAGGTCACGTACATTGATTTCTTCAACCGTACTAAGAGTGAAAGCGGAGAAGGAAACTTCTTTTAGCTAACACATAATGTACGGTTGAGGACGTCAATCGGTGATTTGATGGAATTGACGATGTGGCATTCGAAGTGAATCTGATGTGATGATGAAGCGTAACCTCAAGCCTCATTAACCGGTAAATGACAGAAATCGGGCAGGCAGCATGGCTAAGTCGGTCGCACCGAAGTAGGGTGTATAATCACCTGATCTAGAGTTTCATTTATTTCTAAATTCTATTGTTGATGCTGTCCCATTCGGGAAACGGTTGCTGATCCAACCGTTGGTGATATACATTCGATACACTCAAGCGAAATGAGTGGTCGGTCATGTGTGGCTGAGTTGCAAGATGTTCTTGTTGAACTCCAGTGTATCGTTCCTAGAGTACACTAATCGGAAGGTGGTTCCATACCTTGTCATAGTTGGAAAACCATTACCTAATACGTGCTTGCGGTTTTGATTGTATACTATATATGTAGAACGTGAGATGAAAGCGTTTCTGCTAGATGATTATTATATTGTGGTTGATAGACATTATTATAATATCAGAAGGTTTTTGATATAAAGATAATTTGGATTCTCATAAGGGAAAACCCGTTCCGTTATACGACGTGGTCTTATGAGATATCATTTACCTGCTTGAACTGTTTTAAACTGTTTTACTCATACCAGTCCCATGACTGACCTGGAGTTTATTTTGTTTTGTTTCCCTAAACTCTTAGGTGCCTAAATTTGTACGGGCAGTCAAGTAGTCGGGATTTACAGATACACTTGGGGAGCTTGGAGCAGGAGGCTTCAAGATTTTATAGCTATAATTAGTTCCGCTGTTGTTGTAAGTGTTGTACTCTGATAAGTACTATTGTATACATAATTGTTTTATTTCAAAAGTTATGTTATATTTTATTCGTTCCGCTGTGAGTTTCGTGTTTACTCTGATGATGATGTTCTTCTTCTTCTTCTATTCTATTAGTTCTATCTTATCTATCCTCACCCTCTATCTTCTTTCTATTAATTTCCAGTGCAATTTGGGGTGGGACTTGTGATAATTTCCAGTGCAATTTGGGGTTGGACTTGTGATATTTGGTCAGCTCAAATTGGACCAGATTTTCGGGTCATTACAATTCAATTGCCATTTCACGTTCAAATCTAATTAAAGATTTAACTATCGCCTAGAGCAAAACTGGTGATACTCCATTCTCGATCATTTCAATCTAATTAAAGATTCATTAAAACTCCACTTGGTTTTAATCTTCCTAATAATCACTATCAATGATTATTTAACTTGGGAAATCCTATCCCGTCTTTAACTGGGTTAAAGAACCAATGTCATTTAAAACACGGTTTACTATAAACCCAAAATCACATTCCATTCTATCAGCCTTTAACCGTAAATTAGCAAGTGAACAATTCCCTAAGTATTAACCCCGAAGGCCGAAACCAACATCAAATCAATACCCAAGAAATCATTCAACTTAACTAATCTCCAGTTAGTTTCTGATTTTCTTAACTCCGTTGGGTCTAAGAACAGTATTATTAAAGATACCATTCACGCCAACCCAAAATCACATTCCATTAAATACCATTTAATTGTTATACTTCATTAAATCTAAATAAAAAGATTTAATCTTTTTCTCAACTAGGTTTAAGAACAGTGTTAATGAAGACACCATTCACTACAAACCCAAATCCTATTTGATATTAAATACCAGGCTCTGAATAGAAAATATATCGGCTTATATTCAATATCAAATTCTACGACCAACAAATATCGTATTGGAAATAACGATATAAATATATCTTTCAAATTTCCATAACAATATCTGTATAATCACGAAAGCCAACATCGAAATATTCCAAAGAAAATTTCGATTCAAATCCATTCCAATTCAATTATTGGAAATTCTGGTCACTTTTAAAACCCTTTCAAATCCAATTTATTTATTTCAAAAATAAATGGATTATAATTTTAGTTCAAAACTAGTTCATTTCGATAAAAATCTATTTTTATCTTTTCAAATATGGAATTTTTCATCCCAATTCTTTCCAAATCATTTCTTATGATTTTACACATACTATTACTATTTTTAATAATTTTATCATGGCTCGTACAGTCGATTTCCATCAACGGCCATCGAACTGCACTTACAGCGACCTTTTCCAAATTTGATTTGAACATAATTCCAAATCCAACCATTAGATTTCAAATCTCTAATATTCTTTAGAAATCTCTTTTCGATACGAACCCAACGGTTCCAGGTTTAGGAGAATCCGATGGTCGGATCTCCCGTAACGTCCATTCGAAGTCAATGGTCGAAATTCGCGAACTGCCGCAGCGCGGCGTGTTCTATTCAGGCCATTATATATATAAATATATATTATATATATATATTTCATCGATTTCCTTTTAAAACGTATTTTATAAATCGTTTTAAATTCGTTTTCAAAACGATTTCAACTTCATATTCAATTTCAAATCAAAATTTTATATTTCGTATCATCGATATATAAATGATAGTATTTTCAAAATATTAGATTTTGAAATCACCTCCTTTTCTATATTCATTATAAAAATGAATATAATCGATATAAATATCGTTCGTGTCAAAATGGCGCAAATCTAATCAACACAGCTTTATATATTTCAATAACTTTGTTATTCTATTCAACAAATGAATATTTTTTTCAACACATGAATTTTCATTTATTCGGCACATGAATATATATTTTATTCAACACATGAATTTTCTTTTATTCAACATATGGATATATATTTTATTCAACACATGTATTTTCTTTTATTCAACACATGAATATATATTTTTATTCAACACATGAATTTTCTTTATTTTCCAACTTGGAATGAGGCCTAATCAATTACCATATAATGTTAATTATATGGATTCCCTACAACATATGTATATAATAGCAACGATAAATAATCAACCATCCTCCAGAGTGCATTCTACACTGCATAAGCATCAAATATAAATATTTAACGCTTAAAATAGCCTGTCAATCAATCTATCGACATACAACTAATTATTTGGGATTAGCGTACGCTAAATATAATCCCAACACCCGTGTGGGGTTTCCAAACAATCAAACACTGGTTTTATTTATGCAGTTGGGCGATGTGTAAAATTTATCGTCCCAATCAATATCAGTCAAAAGGGTGTACATAAACAAACCGTCCGATTTGTTTATAACTATTTATTTTATATACACGTTAAAAATTATATTTTTTCCATAAAATAATTTATTAATTCCAAATCACACAATCAATATTCACAACACATCAATTAAACAAACAAGTCATCCATGGTCTGTGGACGAAGGGTGTCGGGTGCTGCTAAGCACCGTCTGCATCATAGTATATATTTCAACTAGAAAACAAAAATAAAAGTGAGGAGTTCTCACCTTTGGTTTCCACTCCTCCATTCTTTATTTTTGAATTTCTGAACCATTTGAATTCCTTTCTGATTTCAATTCGTTCCATCGCAATCTGTTTTCATGTGGTATATGTTAAAAATCACATTTTTAATCGACGATCTTGATAAATAAAAATCATATCTTTATACTGCTACTACGTATATATAAAAATAACTCATTTTTATTTTGCTATCCTTATAATAATAATCATATTTTTATTATGTTAATATATATTTTAAAAATCATATATTTCTCTATGTCATGCCTTTTCATTAAAGTCACTATGTTATTTTCATTTTCAAAAACAATGAAAAACAATGCTCTTTCTATATTTTCAAAAATAATGTATATTTTTATATTTTCAAACAATGTATATTTTATATTTTAAAACATAGCAAATTTATATTTCGAAATATAACAAATTTATATTTTGTCCTATATTTTAAAAAGTCAAATTTTTATACCTTCTTATATATTTAAAAATCAAATTTCATATTTTTACTTTATATATATATATATATATATATTTATAGTTAACAATCATGCTTTCATAATGTTATTTATATTTAAAATCTGGAAAAAAAACAATTAACATGGTAAAACACAAAGGAACCACCTTTTCGCTGTACAGACCGTCGATTTTCGATTCCATGGGGAAAATCGTCGTCGCCGTTGTCAGGGCCAACCGGAGTCTGATCGCCGGTGCCCTCGACGTGCCTCCGCCTCACCTTGCTACGCCAGTCACCGCTTCCTATCCAGTGGTCTCGATCTTCCCAGAAACGCTTCGAAAGTCGAGCCCTTTGAGGTAGAAATTTGTTCGAACCACTCCACTTCAGATCCTTAAACTCGTATAGATGCAAAGAGCAAAAGAATCTCTTTAATTTTCGTTTTGTTTTCCACTTTGAATTCAAACTGGGTTGCGAGAAAATGGAATGGGAAATTTG
The DNA here is from genome assembly GCA_030737875.1 of Allium sativum. NCBI lineage: Eukaryota > Viridiplantae > Streptophyta > Magnoliopsida > Asparagales > Amaryllidaceae > Allium > Allium sativum. The sequence goes on along the minus strand of CM060909.1, from coordinate 621,462,975 downwards.
GAGCCTTCTTCATCGTCTATTTGTGTGAAGGGAGCAGCGGCTTTAAACTTCTGGGCTAGGGTTTAAGATTTTTAAACGTATATATTATATTTTTAATATTATTTTAATTCGAAAATATGTGTTCTTGCATACGAACCCCAAATCAAACACAACGACTGTCGCCCCTAGCTAAATTCCCACATTCTGAACACAATGGAATATGTTCGGTAAGCCAATTCAGCTGTTTCGATAAGTTTTTCTCAAAATTTACATTTATATCATTATACTGAATTTTAAACGTATATTTCAAATTACGGGGGTCACATACGGACACTAAAAAAATCCCGAAAAATATTTTCTAGCTTCGTATTGACGATACGGTCCTAACAAAACAAATTTCATCAAATTTGAAGACCGTTTGAAAAATGGCCATTTTCTGGTCGATCGAAATTGACTGAAACTATTAAAACACGTTTTACGTTGCCACACTCACATATTGATTCGAAAAATTATGAATTTTGGAACCTAGCAATAATTCGACATCCCAGATCCAACAAAAGTGGTTTCGTCAAAAACAGAAGTCGTTTGCAAAATTTCCATTTCTAAGGGCCAGAATTCCATAGCGACTATTATGAATTTTCAACTGGGCATAACTTTTTATTCCCGCTATGAAAATTCAATTTTTCGGATTTGTTGAAAGGTATTTTCTAATTGATTCTAATATTTTTGGTTTTGCTAAAATACGGTTTATTTTGAATCTTGTAATTCATTTGAAATTTGAAATCGAATTTCCAAACTACCGCGCCATTTTCAATTCCTTTTATAATTATAAATAAATATTTATATTCTAACGACGATCTATATAAATATATACATTCTAATTCTATTCAAAACAGATTTCCCGTCATCATTATTTAAAATAATTCATTTTTAATCTTTGAAAATCATCGAAATTGCCAAAATAAAAATTTTAAATTGGCTCAGATTTTCCGGGTTGTTACAATCTCTCCCACTTAAAAATTTTCGTCCCCGAAAAGGAACAAAGCTAAAAGTTGTTTCACAAATCAACTCAACTTTCATTATTTTCATTATGGCCTAAGTTCTTCAACTTTTTAGTTTCTAAGAACTTTTCAAATTTTTCAAAAATTTGGTTAACACCCTAAATTTTCGAAAAATTTCACCATAACCTCCCCTGCACCGGGAGCTTCGGGATATTTCAAATAGCCTCCCATGGCCCTCACCAATCCAAAAAGAAAAAGAAACAGCCAAGCGGCTAGCCATTCGGCTCGTAAAGTCATCAAAAACCCAAGAAATACAATAAAAATGTACCTATTTGTCGGGCAATCAATTTTATTCCTCTTCTCTAGCCTCATTGCTATGACTTGTTCAATGTAAGTACATGTATATGTATGCAAATGCGACAAATTTCAATACAACTCACTATTTGGTTCAATTTGGCTAAATGGTTCAAATTATAATTAATCAATCAATAATCAAACAACACAGTCAACAATCAATTATTTGATTAGCTTTTCAAATTCATAAATTTGATACATAGTCCAAAAATCAGATTTTTGATGCCAAATCACAACAATAAACCTATCTAGTTTTGGTTCTCACACCAGTCTAATGGAAATATATAGATATCACACCTTCCGAAACTCAAACATAAATTCTGATGATGATCAATCAATCATCAGAACCATCTCCGGGCGACTAGAGTGTAATTGCATATCTATCCAGTATATTAAAACTTCAAATACACGCGGATCAGACGTATACGCAAAAACTTTATATACTTGATTGTCCGAATCAATACAAATAAATATTCAAATATGAATAATTGAATTTAATTTTTCAAAAAAAAATTTGTTTTTAATTTTATTTTTCAAAACAATACTCTTTACACTCGTTCTAGACTACTAATGATCCTATCTCTAATGAGTCATTCTCATTGGATGTTACTAATCCAATCTCTGATGAATTCTTTCATTTGGCTCTAACGTGTCTTGTTCTCCGAGCTCTATAAACCAAAGCTCTGATACCAAGTGTAATGATAAGCGATTTCCGCTCGATTTGAGTCGATCGCTAAACTGACCAAGACCGTTCGAAACCCCTGATTGTTTTGAGAACACGACAAATTGGAACGAAAACAGAAGAACATTTCGTTTTATATTACAACAATTTCATCAGAATACAAGAATATACAGAGTATTAATAAATATTACACATTCGATAAATACCAGAGATTTACAAATTACAATGCAACGGAAAATAATACAAAACACAACTGAAAGGAATATACGGATACAGAGCTTTGTGAATATCATTCCAGCTGTAAACCAGGATCCTGCGAATATAAATCTGCAAAACCAAAACTACTAGCTGCCCGTGTCGAAAATAAGGGCACCCAGAGTTTAGGTTAAAACAATAAACTCCAGGCCAGTCATGTGACTGGTGTGAGAACTAAAACAGTTATTAATCTTTATTTTAAAGTTAGGTAAATCAAGGGACCACGCCGTGTAACACGGAACGGGTTTCCTCCCAAGGATACCAGTGCATAAAACAACAGCACATTGCTAAATAAAGAACAATGAAGCTATTATAAGACCCAGGTCCCATCACACAATGCAACACAAGCTGGAGGGTAGGGTTTTACCTTATAATAGCCAAATAATGTTTAATACGCTAAATTTCATCTTTTAGTATTACTATATGTGTATAGTGTCAAAACAATTTCAATCATAAGTATCAATCATAGACAGCATGGGTACCATATACCATCTCGCCAATACTAGGCTCTACAATCAAAACCGCAAAGTCACGTATTGGAAGTTGGATTTACATCTGTGAACCGAGGCAAAGGATCGTCCTCTATCGAATTCGAGACTCTATAGCCTGTCCCTCAGGAAAAGCCGCAACTGCCCCATTGTAACGAACTGGGATTTTCGACTCCGAAAATCAACATCAAACTACCATGTTGACCATTCAGACATCGAACATTCCAGATCATTAATAGAAAGAAGTTAGAGGGTGAGAATAGATAAGGTAGAAATATTGAATAGAAGAGGAAGAAGAGGAAAGCAACACCACACAGAGTCTCACATCGCAGCGGAACAAAATATAATACAGAAATAAACTTTATTGAAAGCTTTTGAAATACTTACAATATCAGAGTACACATCTGGACAGTGATAATAATCTGTCCTCATATAACACACAGAGGAATAGTAATATCATACGTCTGGACTTTTCCAGCTCGTCTCTTCACAGCAGTCGATAACCTGAACCTGTACACTCCGGGCTAACCCGAGCATTTACAAAACACCGGGTCAGTCTGGTGAACCAGAGTGAGATAAACTCGCACAGTAATAAGGGTAAATCATCCAATCATGATTTTAGAGTTCAAAATCCTTTCAAAAGAAAAGGATAATCGTAAGACCAAATCCACACATAAACACGGACGGTTTTTACCTTACGATAACCCAAAACAGTTTAAAACCAATATCTTGTCTGATATTACAATAATGTCTAAATACAAGTAAATAGAATCTAGTGGAACGCTTGCATCTCACGCTCCACATATATAGTATACAATCAAAAACCGCGGGCGCTTATTGGAGATTGGATTCCAACTTGACAAGGTATGGGTCCACCTGCCGATCGTGTATCTCTAGAGACGAATACACTGGGTTCAACAAGAACTTCTTGCAACCCGGCCCTCACATGACCGACCACTCATTTCGCTTGAGTGTATCGAATGTATATCACCGACGGTTGGGATCAGCAACCGTCTCCCGACAAGGGACAGCATCGAAACATAGATTTTAGAAACAAATAGGACTTCCTCTAGATAGGTGATTATACACCCTAATGGGAGCGACCCACATAGCCATGCTGCCTGCCCGATTTTTGTCATTTCCCAGTTGATGAGGCTTGAGGTCAGAACTTATCTTTGAACATCTGGTCACCATTCACTTTGAATGCCACATCGTCAAATCCATCAGATATCACTAATTGACATCCACAAAAATACTCTAGCAATTAAGCTAAGAGAACGGCGATTCCCCGCCAACAACTATCGTACGTTTGAAGAAATCAACGTACGTGACCCTTTGGAAATACTCTGTCAGACACTCGTCCATATACGTCATCCAGGAACAGGATGAACCGAAGGCACTCTCCTACCGCATCCATATAGGAATCACCCCATGGATCAGTAGCGAGAAGTCCTTGCAACCCGTTGATTCCAACCACGACAGAATCACAGCTTTCCTCTGCTTGCCAGGCAGAGAATATTAGTGGTTCTTCCGTTTATGAAAATCCACAGTCTTCACAGCACCATCTCGATCATCTTCTGAGATCTTCACGTATTTGTTGGACGGAATGGTTTTCGAATATAAATTCGATCCCGGTCTTTCCATACCAACAATCGTATTGGTCAGATTTGATAGTCGGTGTTTTAACTATCAAAATGTACAGTGTTTCAATCATGACACTCCAATGAGTTCACTGGTTCAGCATTCAGCATCACTTGGCCTTTAACAACTGATTTACTTTTATTAAATTAAAAACTTCTAATTCCTTAAATATTCAAAAATATGATATTTGAATAACTCTAATTCGATTTAACTTTAATCGATCAACTAATATTCGACTTAACTCCATTCGCTTGACTCTAGATCACAGCGATCACAATGGTTACGCCCGATTCCCTCAGGAAACATCCGACCGCCGTAGGCTATCTGCAGCCCTGCGAATTACGCTAGCAGTCGTACGAAATGGCAACTTAGCCGAATAATTATATTTGGCTAATTCTATCTTGAATAGCTATATTCAATTTCCCACTTTGAAATCTCATTTAAAATTCTCCTTTTTACTTGATCTCGTTTCAAGTAACGTTAAATAAAATTAACGCCTTAACACATTAAACCTCATTTACACGACCCTGGTTTATGTGTATCCTTTTATCGTAATCTTCTTTCACTTAATTCATATAATTGAGTACGTTTATTTCCTTTCACCATTCAATTGGCTTGCATCTCGCATTCGGTAACCTTTTTAAATGAATTCCCATTTAAAAATATATTCCTGACTTTATCATTAATTAAAATAATAACTTATTTCAAACATTAACTACTTTAGTAGTTAATCCCTTTATTAACTAAATTAAATATTAAATCCCTTTTAAATACTTATTTAAATTCAAACAATATTCATTTAACTATTTTAGTCAAAACACATTAACTTGATAAACAATTCTAATTCCAAACGGTCGATTTAATTAACTCAAAAACTTGATTTTCTCCTTAACCGATTTCAACAATCCTCGCTTTAAATTAATTAAAAATATAATTAATTTAGATAGATTCTAATTATTTGTTTCTTTACAAAACAAATTTTCAAGGTTTAACCATTTAATTCATTTCTTATTCTTCAACTGGTAAATCTGATTAACATCAATATTTGCTTTGCAAAATAAATTCATAACAAATCAAAGTCTTAAACAAATAAAATATTTCTTATTTCTCTTAAATGACTTTTATTCAAATAATATAATTCAAATCTAACTCTGGTTATAAAATAAATTTTATAACCTCAACTCTATCGATTCACCTGACGGTGAATCAATATCTATAACTCGATTGGTTTTAAAGGCCATACTCTGCCAAATACTTAACCAATATCGCCCATTGGTTTAAACCAAACAGATGTTGAATATTCAATTAATAATCAACCATCAAATCAAACATACAAACATATCAGGAAATGAACAATACATTTGAGGGATCCGGTTGGGTCCCTCCAACCTGTTCTTCCCTGTATTCAAACGGTTATCACAAATCAGACCATTCAGTTTTTGTTTAACTGATAAATTAAATAACGACCATTTAACATCAACCATAAGAAATTCAAACAATTCAACCATTTAAACACGTTTATAAATAAACGTGACCAACCAAGGTGAGTTACCTTTATTGGAACCAATCGTTTAAAATAACGATTTGGTATTTCACTGAAATTAAACACAGTTTAATCTCATCGGTTAAATCAACAGACAAATGTATAACTTGCAAACAGTCAATCATTGGCAAGCAGAGCACACAAAATAAAAATACCCAATTTATATAAAATATAAAAAGGGTAACTGAGTGAGTTTAACTCACCTGGATTTCTGTTAGTCGTTATTTGGTTTGTTTCCATCTTCGTTCAGCGTTATCCACAACCTTTACAAAATGTCGTGTCCACTGATACTGTTCCAGTATGACTGATCTTCTCGAACTCCAACTGTTCCTCACTCCTGCTTTCCTTGTTTGTTCGAGCGCGCCAAGTCACTACACAGCAGCTCCACTTCAAAACCAAGTCCGCACCATACCCTTCTAGTTCCAACGCGTCACCCCCATTCTAGCTGAACACGTCCCTCCCTCAACCTTCTTCCACTTGAATGCTTCCATATACTCTCCCCGTTCATCACTGTACCATAACACTCCGACCACTTCAGTTGCCGTGACCCCACTACACCACTCGCCACCGTCATTGTCCTCAATACTCCATTGAAACCGCACCGTACCTTGTGCTTCCCCAAGGATCTATCACGCTGCTCCTCTTCTGGCTTCAACAAATCCCGGCCCTCATTCTCTACTATCTCTCCAGCCTTTCGTTACTTCCATTGTCTCCTCTTTTTTTTTTTATATAATAAGGCCGAAACCCATGCATTCATGATCCCACGTCCAACCTCAACCTCGTATGCCGCACCACTTCCTCCCATCCCACAACGTCCCCTGTTGCTTCTCGAGTCCCCCTCCATTCTGCAAATCCCTCCTGTGTTGAACAACACCTAGTCCTCACGTTAAACACACACCCCCACGTCAAAATGAACAGCCTCCTCCTTTATACAGCTACTGGACACAAATGGTAAAAGAGACCCATCGCCGAACAGAACAAACTCCACCATTTTAAATGTATATATATATATATATTATCTTTGTTGCCATGGAAGCTCGTTGTTTTTTTCTGAGACAAAAAGAAGCGAACTGGTTGGGTATTTATAAGGTGCAGAACAGGGGACAGGCACGACGTCTTGTTTCACAGCGTACCATATAGGGATTAGGTTAGGTCTGCTTGTCTGAATGGTAGCATACAGAAAAGAAAGAAAAGAAAGATCACTGCTGTGTGATATAAGTCGATGGGTACTGTATAATTGTGAAGAGAATTTATTTATATTATAATATAACGAAACTTCATTGCAAAGTAACAAGTGAAACTAATCACAATCAACTTCTGTTTACTGATAAAAATGCTAATCTCAGTGTAAAAAGGTATTCCGAATCCAATGGGACAAGTTTCGTCGAAATCCGAGGTCGTATGGAAAAATTTCCTTTATGAAACCAGAAATGAACACACGTTTAATTTTTCCACGGTCACCAGATAAATCGAATCCACTTGAAACTGCGAACATCGACAATAACTTTTCGATACGAACCCAACGGTACTAATTTCGTCGCATTCTGAGACTGCTGCCCCGGTAGGCTGTTTTTACCCTGAACCGCCATACCCCTTTTAATGCCAAATTTCTCGATCTCTAAAAATAACAAACTATATACATATCCTGACTCTAATCGACGATACGAACTCAACGAAACTGGTTTCGTGGTCTAATTCGATCGTCTGCTCAAGTTACACTCCAATATCCATTTACTTATTTAAATACACGTTATAGAATTTGAACGAGCGTTTATGGTTGCTGTGGTCACATACGACATCGGTTTTCCTCACCACTCACCACCGTACAATAATTTGATGATACGGTTCAAATGGAACTGGTTTCGTCGAAAACAGAGTCCGTTTGCAAAACGGCTATTTTAAGGGCCTATATTTTAACAACGATTTCCATAGCGATTATTCCAAAATTTGATTTGGCCATAACTATCAAACTATAACACGAAATCTAGATTTTTCTCTTTCATATGAAAATTATCGTCAATACGGTCCCAACGTGTCTTGTTTCACAGAAATCCGACTTATATCGAATCCTGTATTCTCAGTTGAAGTTCAAAACTCCAATTTACGAACTGCACGCCATTTTCAAGCTCGAATTTATATTATATAAATATATATAACGTTCGAACTTCATTTAAATAACGAATTCAATATTTAATTCCATTAATATTTCTAATATAATATTTAAAATAAATAAATTAAATTAAATATTTAACGGTCAAAAACACGGGTCATTACATTCTTTCCCCCTTAAAATAATTTCGTCCTCGAAATTGCTAAGGTAAGAAAGAACGTTATAAACTCATTAATTTCAAATTTAATTTTATATTAAATTAGAAACCAATTCAATACTGTAAATAAATATTTTCAAAAATATCGAAAATTTTCTAACACTTTAAATTTTCGAAAAATTTCGCCAGCACCTCCTCTGTACAGCTCAATCGGTACAACTACAACTCGCCTTTCTAGGCCTTCTCCAATCCAAAGAAAATGAAACAGCCAAGCGGCTTGCCAAATAGGCTCATAAATCACCAATCCCATATAAAAATAAACGTGTACCTTTTTGTCGGGCATATCACTATATCTTTCCCGTCTGCCACCCTGTCAGCATATACAAATGCATCCCCAAAATTCCAACTTTTATCCTCAGAACCAATCCTTCACGCGTCCAAGCCAAATACCATTCTTAACTCAATTTCGATCCATTACCACTTTCAACTCTTAACTTACCATTCCAATACCATTTCAAATTCCTGTCTCCCAATTCAAAATCTGATTCCACTTGATATGTCATATCCCGATTCAATTTCTAATTAATTGGTTTTAATTCAATTCATATTCGCTTTCACAATTTCTGTTTAATTTGCCTTGTTCAAACAATTTCCCTGGGAGTTTTCAAACAGTTCAGCTCTTTCAAAAATCAAATAATCTTTTTCAGGATTCAAACTTGTCTTTCTCAAAGCAATTCAAAACAAAACCTTTGGTAGTAATCCGTCACTTAGAACTCGGAAATGCACACTGATGATGTGGCCAGCATCCTCAGAGTTATTCCCCAGCTATCGAAGTGAGTTCAGTACTATATAACCATTCAAAATCATATTTAAACATTTCCATTTTGAAATCTTTTCAAAATACCCACCTCAAAGTTTGTAAAACAAATTTAAAATCTCCCAGGATCTTAAATTTCTCATATATTCAATCCAAGTTCATTTGCAATCATCTTTCCCACTTTAAGGAATTTCAATTCCAATTCTGATTTATCTTCAAATTTAATTCATCTGATTCCATATATTATATCCAAAGGAATTCTGATTGGTTACTTACATAACCATTCCATTATAACACATCCAATATACTATAATTACAATATATATATTTCCTCTATATCAAAATATAATTTGGGTAAAATTATTTCATTTACCCTCTTTCAAAAACATACTGTGTCGAATTATTCTGTTCAAGAGTTTAGAAACACTTATCGACACAGTTTGCATTACTGTATCGACCAGAATTCATAAACTACTCGACAAACCAATCAACACAATATAAGACAGTTTTTATAACAATTTACAAATACGCGCTCATATATATATACACTCAAACTCAGTCTAGGGTATCGCTAACCCCATCTCTACTGAATCACGCCACAGAGCCAAGGTAATCACTTAACCTTCAGCTCTGATACCACTGTAACGAACTGGGATTTTCGACTCCGAAAATCAACATCAAACTACCATGTTGACCATTCAGACATCGAACATTCCAGATCATTAATAGAAAGAAGTTAGAGGGTGAGAATAGATAAGGTAGAAATATTGAATAGAAGAGGAAGAAGAGGAAAGCAACACCACACAGAGTCTCACATCGCAGCGGAACAAAATATAATACAGAAATAAACTTTATTGAAAGCTTTTGAAATACTTACAATATCAGAGTACACATCTGGACAGTGATAATAATCTGTCCTCATATAACACACAGCGGAAGAGTAATATCATACGTCTGGACTTTTCCAGCTCGTCTCTTCACAGCAGTCGATAACCTGAACCTGTACACTCCGGGCTAACCCGAGCATTTACAAAACAACGGGTCAGTCTGGTGAACCAGAGTGAGATAAACTCGCACAGTAATAAGGGTAAATCATCCAATCATGATTTTAGAGTTCAAAATCCTTTCAAAAGAAAAGGATAATCGTAAGACCAAATCCACACATAAACACGGACGGTTTTTACCTTACGATAACCCAAAACAGTTTAAAACCAATATCTTGTCTGATATTACAATAATGTCTAAATACAAGTAAATAGAATCTAGTGGAACGCTTGCATCTCACGCTCCACATATATAGTATACAATCAAAAACCGCGGGCGCTTATTGGAGATTGGATTCCAACTTGACAAGGTATGGGTCCACCTGCCGATCGTGTATCTCTAGAGACGAATACACTGGGTTCAACAAGAACTTCTTGCAACTCGGCCCTCACATGACCGACCACTCATTTCGCTTGAGTGTATCGAATGTATATCACCGACGGTTGGGATCAGCAACCGTCTCCCGACAAGGGACAGCATCGAAACATAGATTTTAGAAACAAATAGGACTTCCTCTAGATAGGTGATTATACACCCTAATGGGAGCGACCCACATAGCCATGCTGCCTGCCCGATTTTTGTCATTTCCCAGTTGATGAGGCTTGAGGTCAGAACTTATCTTTGAACATCTGGTCACCATTCACTTTGAATGCCACATCGTCAAATCCATCAGATATCACTAATTGACATCCACAAAAATACTCTAGCAATTAAGCTAAGAGAACGGCGATTCCCCGCCAACAACTATCGTACGTTTGAAGAAATCAACGTACGTGACCCTTTGGAAATACTCTGTCAGACACTCGTCCATATACGTCATCCAGGAACAGGATGAACCGAAGGCACTCTCCTACCGCATCCATATAGGAATCACCCCATGGATCAGTAGCGAGAAGTCCTTGCAACCCGTTGATTCCAACCACGACAGAATCACAGCTTTCCTCTGCTTGCCAGGCAGAGAATATTAGTGGTTCTTCCATTTATGAAAATCCACAGTCTTCACAGCACCATCTCGATCATCTTCTGAGATCTTCACGTATTTGTTGGACGGAATGGTTTTCGAATATAAATTCGATCCCGGTCTTTCCATACCAACAATCGTATTGGTCAGATTTGATAGTCGGTGTTTTAACTATCAAAATGTACAGTGTTTCAATCATGACACTCCAATGAGTTCACTGGTTCAGCATTCAGCATCACTTGGCCTTTAACAACTGATTTACTTTTATTAAATTAAAAACTTCTAATTCCTTAAATATTCAAAAATATGATATTTGAATAACTCTAATTCGATTTAACTTTAATCGATCAACTAATATTCGACTTAACTCCATTCGCTTGACTCTAGATCACAGCGATCACAATGGTTACGCCCGATTCCCTCAGGAAACATCCGACCGCCGTAGGCTATCTGCAGCCCTGCGAATTACGCTAGCAGTCGTACGAAATGGCAACTTAGCCGAATAATTATATTTGGCTAATTCTATCTTGAATAGCTATATTCAATTTCCCACTTTGAAATCTCATTTAAAATTCTCCTTTTTACTTGATCTCGTTTCAAGTAACGTTAAATAAAATTAACGCCTTAACACATTAAACCTCATTTACACGACCCTGGTTTATGTGTATCCTTTTATCGTAATCTTCTTTCACTTAATTCATATAATTGAGTACGTTTATTTCCTTTCACCATTCAATTGGCTTGCATCTCGCATTCGGTAACCTTTTTAAATGAATTCCCATTTAAAAATATATTCCTGACTTTATCATTAATTAAAATAATAACTTATTTCAAACATTAACTACTTTAGTAGTTAATCCCTTTATTAACTAAATTAAATATTAAATCCCTTTTAAATACTTATTTAAATTCAAACAATATTCATTTAACTATTTTAGTCAAAACACATTAACTTGATAAACAATTCTAATTCCAAACGGTCGATTTAATTAACTCAAAAACTTGATTTTCTCCTTAACCGATTTCAACAATCCTCGCTTTAAATTAATTAAAAATATAATTAATTTAGATAGATTCTAATTATTTGTTTCTTTACAAAACAAATTTTCAAGGTTTAACCATTTAATTCATTTCTTATTCTTCAACTGGTAAATCTGATTAACATCAATATTTGCTTTGCAAAATAAATTCATAACAAATCAAAGTCTTAAACAAATAAAATATTTCTTATTTCTCTTAAATGACTTTTATTCAAATAATATAATTCAAATCTAACTCTGGTTATAAAATAAATTTTATAACCTCAACTCTATCGATTCACCTGACGGTGAATCAATATCTATAACTCGATTGGTTTTAAAGGCCATACTCTGCCAAATACTTAACCAATATCGCCCATTGGTTTAAACCAAACAGATGTTGAATATTCAATTAATAATCAACCATCAAATCAAACATACAAACATATCAGGAAATGAACAATACATTTGAGGGATCCGGTTGGGTCCCTCCAACCTGTTCTTCCCTGTATTCAAACGGTTATCACAAATCAGACCATTCAGTTTTTGTTTAACTGATAAATTAAATAACGACCATTTAACATCAACCATAAGAAATTCAAACAATTCAACCATTTAAACACGTTTATAAATAAACGTGACCAACCAAGGTGAGTTACCTTTATTGGAACCAATCGTTTAAAATAACGATTTGGTATTTCACTGAAATTAAACACAGTTTAATCTCATCGGTTAAATCAACAGACAAATGTATAACTTGCAAACAGTCAATCATTGGCAAGCAGAGCACACAAAATAAAAATACCCAATTTATATAAAATATAAAAAGGGTAACTGAGTGAGTTTAACTCACCTGGATTTCTGTTAGTCGTTATTTGGTTTGTTTCCATCTTCGTTCAGCGTTATCCACAACCTTTACAAAATGTCGTGTCCACTGATACTGTTCCAGTATGACTGATCTTCTCGAACTCCAACTGTTCCTCACTCCTGCTTTCCTTGTTTGTTCGAGCGCGCCAAGTCACTACACAGCAGCTCCACTTCAAAACCAAGTCCGCACCATACCCTTCTAGTTCCAACGCGTCACCCCCATTCTAGCTGAACACGTCCCTCCCTCAACCTTCTTCCACTTGAATGCTTCCATATACTCTCCCCGTTCATCACTGTACCATAACACTCCGACCACTTCAGTTGCCGTGACCCCACTACACCACTCGCCACCGTCATTGTCCTCAATACTCCATTGAAACCGCACCGTACCTTGTGCTTCCCCAAGGATCTATCACGCTGCTCCTCTTCTGGCTTCAACAAATCCCGGCCCTCATTCTCTACTATCTCTCCAGCCCTTCGTTACTTCCATTGTCTCCTTTTTTTTTTTTATATAATAAGGCCGAAACCCATGCATTCATGATCCCACGTCCAACCTCAACCTCGTATGCCGCACCACTTCCTCCCATCCCACAACGTCCCCTGTTGCTTCTCGGGTCCCCCTCCATTCTGCAAATCCCTCCTGTGTTGAACAACACCTAGTCCTCACGTTAAACACACACCCCCACGTCAAAATGAACAGCCTCCTCCTTTATACAGCTACTGGACACAAATGGTAAAAGAGACCCATCGCCGAACAGAACAAACTCCACCATTTTAAATGTATATATATATATTATCTTTGTTTCCATGGAAGCTCGTTGTTTTTTTCTGAGACAAAAAGAAGCGAACTGGTTGGGTATTTATAAGGTGCAGAACAGGGGACAGGCACGACGTCTTGTTTCACAGCGTACCATATAGGGATTAGGTTAGGTCTGCTTGTCTGAATGGTAGCATACAGAAAAGAAAGAAAAGAAAGATCACTGCTGTGTGATATAAGTCGATGGGTACTGTATAATTGTGAAGAGAATTTATTTATATTATAATATAACGAAACTTCATTGCAAAGTAACAAGTGAAACTAATCACAATCAACTTCTGTTTACTGATAAAAATGCTAATCTCAGTGTAAAAAGGTATTCCGAATCCAATGGGACAAGTTTCGTCGAAATCCGAGGTCGTATGGAAAAATTTCCTTTATGAAACCAGAAATGAACACACGTTTAATTTTTCCACGGTCACCAGATAAATCGAATCCACTTGAAACTGCGAACATCGACAATAACTTTTCGATACGAACCCAACGACACTAATTTCGTCGCATTCTGAGACTGCTGCCCCGGTAGGCTGTTTTTACCCTGAACCGCCATACCCCTTTTAATGCCAAATTTCTCGATCTCTAAAAATAACAAACTATATACATATCCTGACTCTAATCGACGATACGAACTCAACGAAACTGGTTTCGTGGTCTAATTCGATCGTCTGCTCAAGTTACACTCCAATATCCATTTACTTATTTAAATACACGTTATAGAATTTGAACGAGCGTTTATGGTTGCTGTGGTCACATACGACATCGGTTTTCCTCACCACTCACCACCGTACAATAATTTGATGATACGGTTCAAATGGAACTGGTTTCGTCGAAAACAGAGTCCGTTTGCAAAACGGCTATTTTAAGGGCCTATATTTTAACAACGATTTCCATAGCGATTATTCCAAAATTTGATTTGGCCATAACTATCAAACTATAACACGAAATCTAGATTTTTCTCTTTCATATGAAAATTATCGTCAATACGGTCCCAACGTGTCTTGTTTCACAGAAATCCGACTTATATCGAATCCTGTATTCTCAGTTGAAGTTCAAAACTCCAATTTACGAACTGCACGCCATTTTCAAGCTCGAATTTATATTATATAAATATATATAACGTTCGAACTTCATTTAAATAACGAATTCAATATTTAATTCCATTAATATTTCTAATATAATATTTAAAATAAATAAATTAAATTAAATATTTAACGGTCAAAAACACGGGTCATTACACCCATGGATCGTCAGGGCTAGTCCATCGATGTGGATTATTATGCCTGAACACTGCGTTTTCCCACCCTTTGGGGCGTAAATGAGCCAAATGACTCCATCGGCTCCACGCAGTCACCGATATATCCGAGGCGCCTCTCAGTCCAACAACCACACATGTGAAAATAATATAAATGTCAGGCCTAGTAGGTCACTGACACCACCCTAGCTAGAAGGAAACGCATGCCCTCCCTGAGGTCCTCTCCCATTTCTGGTTCACAACCGCGGAGTGAGGCTCGCAAATCAACGCTGCACAAAGCTATGCCACATAGGCCGAGCTTTGATCATCAACCACAAGACTCTGCTTTTCGACAAAAGCCTTGATCATTTGCCACTTAGGTATGCCACACAGGTGATTCACTCCATGAGATTGATACCCATCAATATGTAACCTCTGAGCTCGTACGTCTCAGAGAAGGGCGCTAAGCAAGAGAATAAATTCTCCGCCGCGAAACAGATAAATATTAATCGAAATCAATCACACCGAATAAAATCCAATGTCAGACACACATTCCATTTACAAGTTCATTCTGGGTTTGAACAAAACTGGTGGCACCTTGTACCTCACATATCCATCGACCTCCAAGTACGTCTAGACGATCACCAACTGATTCCCTCCTCTTGGGTGTACAACCCAATCAAGATCATCAGTAATCATCCAAACGATGTGAAGATCTCCGGTCTTTGACCACCGTCTTCATCCTCAACACATCGTCGAATCAGTTATTCAGAATGGGATAAACCCGGTCTTTCTGAATAACCCGCGTATATAATAAACAAGTGTTACACAAACACAACATACGCCTCATTTCAATTCAGAATATTCTTTTATTCAAATATTCTTATACTTTGAGAAAGGTTCCCATATATTTTATCAAAGATAAATTCAATTACCATTTCACGATCAAATCTAATTAAAGATTTAACTATCGCTTGGAGCAAAACTGGTGATACCCAATTCTCGATCATTTCAATCTAATTAAAGATTCATTAAAACTCCACTTTATTTTAATCTTCTCAATAATCACTATCAATAATTATTTAACTTGGGAAATCCTATCCCGTCTTTAACTGGGTTAAAGATCCAATGTCATTTAAAACACGATTCACTATAAACCAAAAATCACATTCCATTCTATCAGCCTTTAACCGTAAATTAGAAAGTGAACAATTCCCTAAGTATTAAACCCGAAGGCCGAAACCAACATCAGATCAATACCCAAGAAACCATTCAACTTAACTAATCTTCAGTTAGTTTCTGATTTTCTTAACTCCGTTGGGTCTAAGAACAGTATTATTAAAGATACCATTCACGACAACCCAAAATCACATTCCATTAAATACCATAAAATTGGTATACTTCATTAAGTCTAAATAAAAAGATTTATTCTTTTTCTCAACTGGGTTAAAGAATAGTGTTAATGAAGACACCATTCACTACAAACCCGAATCCCATTTGATATTAAATACAATGCTCTGAATAGAAAATATATCGGCTTATATTCAATATCAAATTCTACGACCAACAAATATCGCATTGGAAATAACGATATAAATATATCTTTCAAATTTCCATAACAATATCTGTATAATCACGAAATCCAACATCGAAATATTCCAAAGAAAATTTTGATTCAAATCCACTCCAATTCAATTATTGGAAATTCTGGTTACTTTTAAAACCCTTTCAAATCCAATTTATTTATTTCAAAAATAAATGGATTATAATTCTAGTTCAAAACTAGTTCATTTCGATAGAAATCTATTTTTATCTTTTCAAATATGGATTTTTTCATTCCAATTCTTTCCAAATCATTTCTTATGATATTACACAAATTATTACTATTTTTAATAATTTTATCAAGGCTCGTACAGTCGATTTCCATCAACGGTCATCGAACTGCACTTACATCGACCTTTTCCAAATTTGATTTGGATATAATTCCAAATCCAACTGTTAGATTTCAAATCTGTAATATTCTTAGAAAGCTCTTTTCGATACAAATTTCTAGTTTTAGGAGAATCCGACGGTCGGATCTTCCGTAACGTCCATTCGAAGTCAATGGTCGAAATTCATGAACTGCCGTAGTGCGGCGCGTTCTATTCAGGCCATTATATATATAAATATATAAATTATATATATATATATTTCGTCGATTTCCTTTAAAACGTATTTTATAAATCATTTTAAATTCGTTTTCAAATCGATTTCAACTTCATATTCAATTTCAAATCAAAACTGAATATTTCATATCATCGATATATAAATGATAGTATTTTCAAAATATTAGATTTTGAAATCGCTTCCTTTTATATATTCATTATAAAAACGAATATAATCGATATAAATATCGTTCGCATCAAAAGGGCGCAAATCTAATCAACACGGCTTTATATATCTCAATAACTTTGTTATTCTATTCAACAAATGAATATTTTCTTCAACACATGAATTTTCTTTTATTCAACACATGAATATATATTTTATTCAACACATTAATTTTCTTTTATTCAACATATGAATATATATTTTATTCAACATATGAATTTTCTTTTATTTAACACATGAATATATATTTTTATTCAACACATGGATTTTCTTTATTTTCCAACTTGGAATGAGGCCCAATCAATTACCATATAATGTTAATTATATGGATTCCCTACAACACATGTATATAATAGCAACGATAAATAATCAACCATCATCCAGAGTGCATTCTACACTGCATAAGCATCAAATATAAATATTTAACGCTTATAACAGTCTATCAATCAATCGATCGACAAACAACTAATTATTTGGGATTAGTGTACGCCAAATATCATCCCAACACCCGTGTGGAGTTTCCAAACAATCAAACACATGTTTTATTTGTGCAGTTGGGCGATGTGTAAAATTTTTCATCCCAATCAATATCAGTCAAATGGTGTACATAAACAAACCATCCGATTTGTTTATAACTATTTATTTTATATACACATTAAAAATTATATTTTTAACCATAAAATAATTTATTCATTCCACATCACACAATCAATATTCACAACACATCAATTAAACAAACAAGTCATCCATGGTCTGTGGACGATGGGTGTCAGGTGATGCTAAGCACCGTCTGCATCCTAGTATATATTTCAACTAGAAAACAAAATAAAAGTGAGGAGTTCTCACCTTTGGTTTCCACTCCTCCATTATTTATTTTTGAATTCATTTTTGATTTCAATTCGTTCTGTCGCAATCTGTTTTCACACGGTATATGTTAAAAATCACATTTTTAATCAACGATCTTGATAAATAAAAATAATATCTTTATACTACTGCTACATATATATAAAAAAACTCAATTTTATATTGTTATCCTTATAATAAAAATCATTTTTTTTATGTTAACATATATTTTAAAAATCATATATTTCACTATGTCATGCCTTTTCATTAAAATCACTATGTTATTTTCATTTTCAAAAACAATGAAAAACAATGCTCTTTCTATATTTTCAAAAATAATGTATATTTTTATATTTTCAAACAATGTATATTTTATATTTTAAAACATAGCAAATTTATATTTTGAAATATAACAAATTTATATTTTGTCCTATATTTTAAAAAGTCAAATTTTTATACCTTCTTATATATTTAAAAATCAAATTTCAGATTTTTACTTTATATATATATATATATTTATAGTTAGCAATCATGCTTTCATAATGTTATTTATATTTAAGATCTGAAAAAAAAAACAATTAACATGGTAAAACACAAAGGAACCACCTTTTCGCTGTATAGACCATCGATTTGCAGTTCCATGGGGAAAAAACGTCGCTGCCGTTGCCTGGGCCAACCGGAGTCTGATTGTCGGTGCCCCCTCGACGCGCCTCCGCCTCACCTTGCTACGCCAGTCGTCGCTTCCAATCCGGTGGTCCCGATCTTCCCAGAAACGCTTCGAAAGTCAAGCCCTTCGAGGAGGAAATTTGTTCGAACCAATCAACTTCAGACCCCCAAACTCGTATAGATGGAAAGAGCAAAAGAATCTCTTTAATTTTCGTTTTGTTTCCCACTTTGAATTCGAACTGGGTTGCAAGAAGATGGAATGGGAAATTTGGAGCCTTCGTCGTCGTCGGTTTTTGTGAAGAGGGCGGCGGCTTTAAACTTCTGGGCTAGGGTTAAAGATTTTTAAATAAATAAATATATATATTATATTTTTAATATTATTTTAATTCGAAAATATGTGTTCTTGCATACGAACCCCAAATCAAACACAACGACTGTCACCCCTAGCTAAATACTCACATTCCGAACACAATGGCATATGTCCGGTAAGCCGATTCAGCTGTTTCGATAAGTTTTTCTCAAAATTATCATTTAAATCATTATATTAAATTTTAAGCGTATATTTCAATTTACCTTGTCATATACGGACTGTAAAAAAATCCCGAAAAATATTTTCTAGCTTCATATTGACGATACGGCCTAACAAAACTAATTTCGTCAAATTTGAAGACCATTTGAAAAATGGCCATTTTCTGGTTGATCGAAATTGACTGAAACTGTTAAAACACGTTTTACTTTGCCATGCTCACATATTGATTCGAAAAATTATGAATTCTGGAACCTCGCAATAATTCGACATCCCAGATCCAACATAAGCGGTTTCGTCGAAAACAGAAGTCGTTTGCAAAATTTCCATTTTTAAGGGCCATAATTCCATAGCGACTATTCTGAATTTTCAACTGGGCATAACTTTTTATTCCCGCTATGAGAATTCAATTTTTCGGATTCGTTGGAAAGATATTTTCAAATAGATTCTAATATTTTTGGTTTCGCTAAAATCCGGTTTGTTTTCAATCCTGTACATTCATTTGAAATTTGAAATCGAATTTTCAAACTACCGTGCCATTTTCAATTCCTTTTACAATTACAGATATTTATATTCTAACAATGATCTATATAATTATGTATGTTCTAATTCTGTTCAAAACAAATTTCATGTCGTTATTATTTAAAATAATTCATTTTTAATCTTCGAAAATCATCGAAATTGCCATAATAAAGTTTTTAAATTGGCTCAGATTTTCCGGTTTGTTACACCAACATAATGGAATTTATTTCAAAAGCTAATTCAATCGTATTTAACGGTAATTATTAAAAATAAAATATAAATTCAAACCGTTTATCGATACATGTTTATATTGAGCATGATCATAAAACAACTCCGACGGATACGAAATTGAAATCTTACAATAGTTTAACATCCCGGATGTGATAAAACTGGTTTAATCAAATTCCAATATCATTTGAAAAACGACTAATTTATTATGTTAAATTAAATCGATAAAATATGTATTGATTTCAAAACAATCGAATCCATTGACAATAAATTAGTATTATTGTATATATTCAAACAGAATTATATATAGCTTCAAATTAAACTAATTTGGATTTTTATACTCAACGTTTTCATTTTTAAGTTAATTGGACATTGAAATTCGTACTTAAATAAATCTCATTTCATTAACTCCCAAAACTAATCATTTTAGCATTTAAATTAAATAAATACCCTTTTATTAAAAATCCGGATTGTTACATTCTTCCCCTTTAAAAGAATTCCGTCTCCGAAATCATAAGTTAAGAAGACTGTTACAAACCGATTAATTCTACTTCAAAAACATTTCTTACAAAAATTTGTTACATTTTTTTTAAAACCTGGAAATTTTGAAAAATTTCGGCAGCATCTCATTTGTACGGCCCATTCGAAAAATTTCATAATCACAATATACGACACTATACATCTCATCTCCGTGATGAGGCATCCCAAACCATGGGGAAATAAGAATATATATATATATATATATATATATATATATATATATATATATATATAAGACTCATGTATGGTATGTAATCCGAAATACAAACCATTTTTCCATGCAAACATATCTTTACCATGCAACCAAAAGCTATAAGCAAGCTAGCAAGTTTTTGCTTCCATGTACCTATGTATACTTACCTAACCCAAAAAGAGTTAATAAAAATAGATAAGTAACACCACAACAACTAACATATGCACAAACAACATATCCATCATATGAAATAACCAAAATGATGCAACTAGCAATAATGATGCAAATTAGCAAACAACACAATTATAACATAACGCTACATGAAACCATAGTAAATCAACTTATATTAATATTAGATAGTGCTACAAAAACTAATAATCTTAACTCGGGATTTATTCAAAATGTAAACCTCTTTATCGCACCGAGATGATAAACAAGTTGTTAACCGTAGCTGTTCACTCAACAACCTTAGGTTATTACTTAATCGATCATCCATGCTACCTTAAGCAAATCAAAATTTAAAATTCGAACTCATGACAAGTAAATATACCATGCATGTATATTTTATAAATGGAAATTCCTGTTTTATTTCCTTAAAATAGTTTCATTTTATTTAAATAAATCGTCTTAGTTTATAAACTACCAGACCATGATTTTTTTGAAATTTGACTCAAAATCTACAAGTTGAAATCTTGTTTTTTCTCTCCTTGAAAACTATAATTTAATAGATCCAAAAGATTCTTTTTTCAAAGAATTCCAACTTATTTCGATTCTATAGACTCAACTGAAGTTCAAACCGGAAAACTACAAACTACACCGTCACGACGAGCTCGTTTTAATTTAATTCAATTTACACATTCAAACTTAGTTTATTAATAAATTATAACCATATTCACTTAAGTTTGCATATAAGCTTAGTTTATTCCTACCGTTCAACTTGGAAATCTCGATTATTCAAAATCGTCGAATATTCCATTCCAAATCTATGAAACATCATATCCAGTTAAATGCATAACTAAATAGTCTAACACTTAGATTATATGCGTCCATATAATTATGATTAAAATTTTATAACTAAATCCTAGAATTCAAATTAACTTCCATTTTAACCCAAACAATTTCCACAATAGCAGGTCTTACTTAGAAATTTGAAAATGAACACTGAAATGTCGTGATCATTATTGAATTATTTTTCAGTGACTAAAGTAATATTACTTTTTTTTAATATTTAAAATCCATCTATTTTCATAAATACATTGAAAATAATCACAACAATTATTTTAAATCTTTAAAAACCATTTTTCAATTTTTTCAAAAATTCAGACCCTTCCATTCTCAACTCAAATCCAATTCCTATTTATAAATTACATTTATGTAATTCTAGTCCTATATAAGATTACTTCACATATGTTCTTCCTTGTCTAAATTCATATTAAATAACTTAATTATGTTAAATCCTTACCCCATATCATCAACGAACTCCGTATAGTCAAATCCTAAAACTGAATTCACATGATGTTCATTTCTTATATTTTCCAATTAAAAAACTATCTAACACATGCAAAAGAATGAAAAGGTTGCTCTTATCCCAAATAATGTAGTTATAACTCATAAAGTAGCCAAGTACAACAACAAATCAATCAACACTAGTCAACGTTCGAAAGTGAGCACAACTAATCAAACAATAACTGATAATTAATTACTTATCATCATTCCCTATCAAACTATTCATTTATAAAACTATATTTAGTTTGAAGATTTCTTTATATACAAAAATATATAAAATCTTGGTAAAATTATTTCATTTACCAACTCTTCAAAATTATATCATGTTGATTTGTTTTATTCCATTGTTTAGAAATCCTTATCGACAACGTCGGATAAACTTGTCAATTTGGAATTTATACTCCGCTCAATAGATAAACAAACATAATGATATACACGTAAATGTGTATATTTTATTCTCTTATTTATCTTATTTTTCCTTTGAAATAATTGATATTGTGTATTTATAGCTGTGTTTTCAAATTGCTTATGAAAAGCATGCTTTAGAGCATTTGATGGATAAAGCATGAAGAATTTGCTTAAAAAGAGTGAAGTTTGAAATTACTAAAGCTTGAAGAGTGTAAAGCTTGAATAACGGTTGCAAATAGATTTCAGTTAGGAAGATTTGGCTCAATGAATACTCATGTTGCGTTCACATTGGCTCATTTGCAAGGCCTATTACTCATGCTGCGTTCACATTTGCTCATTTGCAAGGCCACTCACTCTATAGCTGTGTTCACACTGGCTAGGCTAAATCTTTAGTCCTACATTATGTAATTAAGCAATTAATCTTTGTCACATCTGCTACAAATACACTTGTATCTTGTTTATTTATAACCACATTAGGTTTTATTCTGTAATCCTTCTCTTGGAATAAAATCATTCTTCTCCCTTTCTCTTTACTTTTTGTTTATTTTATTTGTGTTTATGTTATTTCTTTTCTATTTTCCTTCTTCTTTAGCTATGTCTAGCTAAACCCCTTTAATTAGGGGGTGATCGCGCTGGATTAGATTCAATATAAATCACATATACCAAAGAGTTTAGGACTTCATGTATATAGATCTAGATCTGAACCAAGGGTTAGATCTGAACCTTCATACCCTGTGTCGTTTAAGAATTATGCTACTTCACAGGGTATATTCAAGTTCGATCTAACGTTTATCAGATTTAGATCTAACATTTAGGGTTGTAGAACTAAAATAGTGAATCTAACCTGATATTCTATGGTTGTTTAAGAGCTTAGCTCCTGCACTGGCTATACTTGTCGTTATTCACATATTTGTTTCTAGAAACCTAATAAGCGTTGATTCGTGTTTTTGACAGAAACATGAATTATACCTGATTAATCTATTTGGTTATTAATTCACGTTAATCTAGTTTATGTCATTGCTCCCTAATTACTTTTTTTTTTTAATTTTATGTTATTTTCAAACAATCAAAATTTTGGAATAACTTGATTGGATTTATTAGTAAAATAACTTTTGGTCCCAGAGTTTGACACCTTTACAACAACCCTTGTTGTTTAGGAAAGCCGAACGAATTAAACAATTGTTTACAGTTGTTAACTTGTTCGCAAACAAATTTTGGCGCCGTTATCGGGGACCAAAATAATTTTTATTAGTAGATCCTTCGGGTTATATTTTTATTTTCTTCTTTTTCCAAAAAAAAATGCAAAAATATTTTATTTTCCAATTTGTGTTAGTTTTATTTTTATTTTTTATTTTACCTTTTGTTGTCTTTTATATAGCAGAAAATCTTGAATAGTTGGGTTGGTATTAGTTATTGATAGTATAATCAACTAAAAAAATCTTCTACAATTTTTTTCCTTTTTTGCATTAAAAAAATAATAATTTTCAGTTTGATTTCTTTCCATTCATTGCCTTCCACTTTTACAATAAAAAAACATCTTTTTGTGATTTTCTTCCCCAATTTCTACAAATAACAGAAAAAATATTCTTGCTAGATTTTGTTTCAATTTCCTTCCCTCTTCAATACAATTTCCCTTCTACAATTTCTTTTATTTTTTCCTCCTATAAATTCAGACTTCTCTTCTCTGTGCCAAACTTCAATTCACAAACCCCTTTCATCTTTACGTTTTGTCTTCATCTCTGCCGAGTTCACACAAATCTTCACAAACCGTACGCTGTTCCAGGCACAACCATTCTACAATTACCAAGCTTCACGCGCCCCATCTCCTTTCAAAACTACCCATCCCCAACCCATTTCGTCAACAAAGTTAAGCCTTCATCACCTTCATCACAAGGCACTTCCACAACTTCCCTACCACCTCCCTCTTGAACTTCAATGTCCTTGCCACACCTCCAACCTGACCACAATAGCACTTTCCAATCTTCTCTACTTTCAAGTCCCCCGACCAAACAAACCTTCACAAACTTACCACTCACGATCCATCATGCCAAACAATCTCACATAGACCATCAACGCAGCAATTCAGTCCCAATCAACATAAATCTCCACAACTTCACAAATAAACTGCCACCAGTCCACAAATCTTCAGTAAAAGATGTCACCCCCTGAAACAATACACTGCTGCAAATCTCACTTCTCCAATCCCATACCACATCTCACCCAGTTCCCTCGACATCTATCCACATACCCACTGCCCAAATCAACCCTTCTGCCCCAAACGTGTTTAGCAACTTCTTCATCTCATTAGACCATCAATAACCGACTCCAAGAACCCACCAAATTCCAATCGTCCCACCGCACTTCTGCCAAAGTCCGATTCGATCCAGTTCTGCCCCGTTAACAACTCGAACAGCGTACTCGATTTTGAGTTGTTTCCTCAAATCACAACCAGATTCGCCATACCCGAAAGTCGATTTCAAACTTGGATAGATAAAAAAATGAAAGAAAGAAAGCGACATGTGCTGTTGAGTAACTCGTTGTTTTCTCTTTCAGGGGTTTGTTCAATGTATAAGAAGAGATTCCAATTAGGTGCATCAGCCTGTATTCATCGGGTTGAGCCAGTTCTGAAATTTTCTTTGTTGAGTCTTCATTTGAGTGCGTGGGTCATTTAGTTCAACGATTTTTTTGGGTGAGTAGTTAGTATTAATTATTATTATTAGTTGAGTTGAATTCCTTTTTAGATTAATTTTTTTAGTGGTTTTTGTTTGTTTTATTTTAGTTTAGTCTTTTGCGTTGGTTTTAGTTTGTTTTTATTTGGTTAGTTGTTTTATTTAGTCTCTTACTATAGTAGGTTTAGTACTTTGATTTTTTTCTTCAATTTGGTTTATATTTTTTTATATTTTTTAATTTCTTTTGTTTTTATCTTTTAAAAAAAAGCCTAAATCTCAAAATCAAACCAAGGCCAAGACAAACAAAATTCAAGCAAAATCAAAGACTCAGAAGTCAAGTGATTTACAAGCAAAATTTGAATGGTTGCACACCGGGTGGGGTGTGAACACGCTAGCACTACTCGGTTGCACTGGACGGACTACCGATCTAGTGAGAATTTTCTAAACTCTACAGGTGCTCTGCTGCAAAGGAATTTTTTTTAGAAATTTCTTGTAAAAGTTTTCTATAGGGGCAGTGACTTGCTTGTAAAATCTTTTAATTTCTGCGATTATTATTTCTGCATCCGTATTCATTCTGTTAACGGCAATACCCCAATTCACATAAGCTGAGGGATTTCATCACCCTTTCCTTAGCCCAAAAATTGCATTTCATTGTAGAATCTGACTAGTAATAACGGTTAGATGTTGGACTTAAGGGAGTCACGGGCTCATCTACGGCTTAATTGTATTTTGATAGTTGATTTATTTGGAATGAATTATTTTTTGGTGTTTGGACTACGGCAGAGAAATAACTATTTATAAATATTACGGTGATTCGTAAATATTATATCGGTTATTACTCCGAAGGTACTTAAACCTTCGACTGAATTGCTAGGTGATTCCTGGTGCACCGATAACTCTTGTCCGTTAACTGGCTGAGAAATCTTTTGCTCTAAGTAATCAAATGTGTCACTATATAATTTTGGGTTAGAAGCTATTAAGGACGGAAAATTTCTTTGTAACTAATCTCTGTGTATCTGATTGGTTTGTGAATTGCAATAAAAAAATTAAAAATTCCTCAAAAACGAAAAAAAATTGAAAAATAAAAACAAATAATTTTTTTTTTATTCTTTAGCTCTTGTTAGTTCTGTAGGTTGTAATTTTCTAAAACTCCCATTTTGAAAACTTGTTTCTCTCTCTCACCTTTTTTTGAACTTCTCCATTGTCTAAATTTCTTTGGCAGACTCTTTTTCTTTTTCTTTTTTTTGGTGCATGCAATCTTGGACCCGTGACCAAGAATCTCGTCGTTTAGTTCGAATCAGACCACCTTCTCTTTCCCCAAAACCCATTTTACTCGAACAACCCTAAGAAATGGGTAACGAACTCGCACCTTGTACCCTGATGGACAGAATTCTTCCCGATTAAGTTTCTGTTCCTTCTTACATTCAGTTACCCAATCCTGTGGGTAACCAGTTTGAAATCCAATAGAGTCAGATAAACATCCTTACCAAATTTGGAAATTTTTGTCATGATGAACCATATAGTTTCTTAACGAAATTTGAATATGCTTGTGCAACCTTTAAATTACAACAGTTATGTGAGGATGGTATTAAACTTCGTTTGATTCCATTCGCACTAACTGACTCCGCAGAAAAATGGTTTCTCAGCTTTCCCCCAAATTCGATTAAAAAATTTGATGAATTTACAACAGTTTTCCTTAAAAATTTCTACTCCCTAGAAAAAACAGCCAGAGTCAGAAACGAAATCACCAATTTCCACCAAAAAAAGGGAGGGAAATCTTTTTGGCGATATTTTGAAAGATTTAAAGAACTGTTGTTAAGTCGTCCCCATCATGGTTACGAAAGATGGTCATTATGTCAAACTGTAAACAAGGGACTTGATAATAGTAATAGGCAAATGTTAGAGTCCTTGTGTCAGGGCAATTTTCTAAAACAGACCGATGTAGAAGCTTGGGAATTTCTGGATGAATATGCAGAAAAATCGAAACAATAGGAACGAACCAATTGTAGGATCGATAATAACCCTAGAGGGGGGTGAATAGGGTTTTAACAAAGAAATAAAACAAACACGGAGATATAAAATATGCAGTAAAGGAAAATCACACGCAGAGATACCCAGCTTCGGCAAACTGTGCCTACTGCTGCCTTTCTAAGATTTCTACTAGGAGTTACAACAGATCCCGCTTACAATCCTACGTAAACTTGCAGCTCTTGCTCCTGTCTAATCCTAAGCTCAAAATCAAAGACTGGCCTATGTACCCTAAACCAGATTTTCCCAGACTACAAACCAGTAATATGTATACCTAGTTTTAAATCAAACTAGATAAATACGCATTGTTGTTGAAGAAGTTACAACACAAATACAAGAGTAAAAGAAAAGGAACAAAAAGAAAAAAAAACCTTTGTTTAACAAGTTAGCCTAGCCTTTATGAAACTTGGCTGGCCCGCACACATTCCACCTATCCAACACTTTCCTCTTTTGCTTTGTGAATTAGAAATGGCGGCAGCGTGAAATCTAGGGTTCCAAAAATGAGATGCTTTGCTTTGGAATTCTTCCGCAAATCTGAATCGAGTTGATTTGTCTCTTAGCTCGGCTTTCCAGAGTTCTCTCTCTTGATCCATACAAAGTAAGTTCTCTGATTAAGATTAGGGTTTTGGTTTTTCTGTCAAACCTATCAGATACTCATGTCGATGATGAAGAGTGTGTTTATATAGGGTTTTTGTGGACCTGATTCTCTGATTTCTCTTTAATGACTTGCCTCCTTTTTGTATTGGAATATTCGAATCGAATTTTTTTTTCTTTTGAATTTTTGCTGTCGAATTTTTAATCAGTTTGAACTCTTTATGTTTTTTAAAAAAAAATTCTCTACCAAAAAAACATTCTGATTAAAAAACTTTCCAATTTTTGTAGACCGTTTAATTTGCAGAAATAATTTATGCCTGGTCACCATATTAAAATTTATTTGAACCATATGTTGCCTTCCATTTTTGATAAGCCAGAGATTTTGAGAAAGAAATCGAAAATTTGGGGTATTTAAAAGCTTTCCAAAGAACACGAACTCACTGTTTAAATCTGTACACACTATTCCTTGTCACTTGTTTATTTTCAGGCTTGATTAATAAAAAGAATTAATTTGATTAAAACCTGTATAACTCTTTTCTCAACCAAATTTTACTCTTGCCAACATACACAATTACCGTTCTGGCACTTGAGAATCACATTTCACACTTTGCACTTATTCTTCCTCATTGCTAATTTTATTTCCTACTGTGTAGTTTTGTTGTTCGACCATATTGACTTGACCACTTGTTTGTCTTGTTTTTACCCATACTTGAATGCTGCCTTGCTGCATGAACATGAACCAATGCCAACAAAAACTGTTGACACCATGTTGTATGTTCACACACCATTTTTCACTTGACCATTCTGTTTTGACCTTTGACTTGTACCACCATGTAGTTACTGTTGCCATTGTCACTTGCAATTCCTGACCTGTAATTGAACGTGATCATCCTTATGCTTGTCTACTGTCTTGATATGCTGTACTGCTTGAGCCATGTATGTCCCCATCCAGTTTGCATCGATCACTTGTGTCACCATGCCGAACCATGTCTGCACTGCGGTGTTTGCCATGCCTGTATTTTCATGTTGTGAATCTGAGCTAGTACACCTGTTGCACTAAGCTTTGCTTTACTTGCTGTTGCATATCACCACTGTGCATACATGTATGCCTTGTCATGCTGTTTTTGTACATTTTCCTTTGTCACTTGAGTATGGAATTTTCACTTAAATTTGACTAGCTCGACCACAAAAATTTAGATGCACACATGAAACTGCACACTGTATTTTTTTGATCTGAAAAAAAATGAAGCTGAAATGTAATTTGAGACTTGAGTTGTCTAAGCATTCTTTAGCATCCCCTGAACATGAACCTGTTGTTGCATACTGTCACTAGCTGATCTGATTTGAACTGCTTGCTTTCACTGTTATTTGAGATTGCATCACCATCTCTGTCATGTACACCATGCTGAATTGCTTTCACACTGTTTTGAGTTTGCTAACGTATACCTCCATTTCTCTTTTGATTTTTACCTTGTCTTTTGACCCTGAAACAAAAGAAAGAAAAACAGAAGTCAAACAGTACTGTGTTGAGGCTGGTCAGAATCAGCTGGTTCTGATCAGCAAACAACTATGGTTATGGTGTGGCTGTTCAAGTCTGAAAAATGATGAGTAAAACACACAGAAAACTGAGACAAATAGAGAATCAAAAATCTATAAAATTCTATTTGTTCAGTGTTTATTTTTGTTCCAGTGTACTGTGTGTATTTTCTTTTATGTGACAGGTTTCAGGATGATGCAGCAGCAAAGGAAGAACAGAAAACTGGGACAGTAAGAGTGTGTAGAGCAGAATTTGTCTAGCAGTGAGTTGTGTATGAAATGTAAAGAGAGTTGTAAAATCATTTTATTGAGTTCATTTGCAAAGAGAGTTGAAAAGACATATAACTAAATGAGTGTTCCAAGAGAAATTTGTAACTAATTGTTTTGTGAAATAAAATAAATGTTATTGAGTAACAAATGCTTGTGTAAATTTCCTGTATTCTGTGTAGAGCACTATTAAGCAATAATACTTATTATTCCACTATCAAACACATCAATAAAATCTATTTGTTATCATCAAACAAAAAATCATATATTCAACAAACTCCCCCTTTTGATGATGACAAACAGACTTAAGATTTTTGAGGATAACAGGATGTGTTTGAAATGAACTCCCCCTATATTTGTGCTCCCCCTACCAGTTGTAAACAGACATAAAATAAGAAGTTGGAAAGAAAATAGAAAATAATTAAAGACTTAGCATTAATGACAAAATAAAATCTATAGAAAATAGAAAATAATTAAAGACTTGGCATTAATGGAAACATAAAATCTATAGATGTCTGTAAACAACACAAAATCTTAACTCCTTCTTCCCTTTTGTAATCATCAAAAGATGAACAGTTCTGAACATTTGCAAAAGACATGGACTATAGTTAGAAATCAAGTCATTTGACAGAAACAGAGCCGTAAACCCCAAGCAATCAAATAAAAAATCATAATAATTCATAAAGTTGGAACACATTTCACAAAAACAGACGATGGAATGGAAAGTTATTTAATATATACAAGGGAGGATTTTATCAGATCTATATACAAATATATATATATATATATATATATATACACTTCAAGAGCACACAAACCACTCATAACCAGAGCTTGGATTTTTAAATGGGATTAGTTGCAGCATGAAAATAAGTAAACTCTTAACCGTGCATGACCAGAGCTTGGATTTTTAAATGAGGTCAGAGAACTACTTATTATATATATTATATTTTTTTTTAAATCCCCTTAATATATATATAAAACAATGATGGATGGTAGAAGAGGGATAGAGATAGAGATGATATGTGAAAAACAAATTCCTAAATTACTCATATTATAGAATATAATAGATCACATCGTTGTTGTAGACGAACTTTCAACCATCTCATATTCTGAAAAACTAACACAACCATAATTTTATCATAAATGTCCAAAAAATAAAAACTATTCTTTTCTTGATGGTTTGAAGGTTGGATTATTTGTCAGAAAATGAAATTGATAACAGAACATCTTAAGAGAAAATTTACCCAAAAATGCAGAGAGATTAATTTATTTCTATAATTCCCAAATCCAATCGTAATCTGCAAAACCTATCTTCGGGAAGGGGTTTTGTGAAAATATCAACAAGCTGAGATTCTGTTGGAATAAATTCAATACAAATATCTTCACTGATAATATGATCTCTAAGAAAGTGGTGTCTTACATCAATGTGTTTGTGCGTGAGTGATGTATTGGATTGTTTGATAAATCAATTGCACTCTTACTTTCACATTTTAAAGGAACTCGTTTATAGCAAAAACCAAAATCAGATAGAGTCTGCATCATCCATAAAATCTGTGCACAACAACTTCCTAAAGCAATATATTCAGCCTCAGTGGTGGACAAAGCAACACAGTTTTGTTTACGACTTGACCAAGAAACAAGTGAATGCCCTAGCATGAAACAAGTTCCGCTAGTGCTCTTCCTATCTGTGAGTGAACCAGCATAATCAGCATTGGTAAACCCAACTAAATTAAAGTTATCACAAGAAGGATACCATAGACCCAGATTTGGTGTGTGTACCAGATATCTCAGAATTCGTTTTGTGGCTTTTAAATGAGATTCTTTTGGATTAGATTGAAAACGAGCACACAAACACACAGAAAACATAATATCGGGTCTAGGGGTAGAAGGATAAAGAAGTGAACCGATAATACCGTGATATTTTTTCTGATCAACAGCAACGCCTTTTTCATCTTTGTCAAGCTTGGTTGTTGGACTCATTGGTGTTTTCATCGGTTTTGCATCTTCAACTCCAAATTTCTTCAGTAACTCCATCACATACTTTGTTTGGGAGATAAAGATACCTTTGCTGCTCTGTTTGATTTGAAAACCAAGAAAATATTTCAGTTCTCCCACCAAGCTCATCTCAAATTTGTCCTGCATAACTTTTTCAAATTTTTCACACAAGACATCATTAGTAGCACCGTATATGATATCATCAACATAGATTTGAACAATCAAAAAATCATCACCGTCATGTAATAGAAACAGAGTTGTGTTAGCAGACCCCTTTTTAAAACCGTTTTCCAATAGGTAAGTACAGAGACAGTCATACCAAGCTCGAGGAGCTTGCTTAAGGCCATACAATGCTTTTTCTAGTTTATTCACATGATTTGGAAAATCGTGACTCTCAAA
Source organism: Allium sativum (assembly GCA_030737875.1). Taxonomy (NCBI): domain Eukaryota; kingdom Viridiplantae; phylum Streptophyta; class Magnoliopsida; order Asparagales; family Amaryllidaceae; genus Allium; species Allium sativum. The sequence goes on along the minus strand of CM060909.1, from coordinate 621,430,716 downwards.
ACCTGGGGGTTGTTCAACATAAACCTCTTCTTTTAGTTCTCCATTCAGAAAAGCACTTTTCACGTCCATTTGTTTCAGTTTAAAACCTTTAAAACATGCAAAGCTCAACAAGATTCTAATTGCTTCTAACCTAGCAACTGGGGCAAACGTCTCATCAAAGTCAATGTCTTCGATCTGATTGTATCCCTTAGCAACCGACCTAGCTTTGTTTCTAATTACATTTCCAGACTCGTCAAGCTTATTTTTAAACACCCACTTTGTTCCAACTAGTGGATAGTCTTTTGGCCTGGGTACCAAGTTCCAGACTTTGTTTCTCTCAAACTGGTTAAGTTCTTCTTGCATAGCTAACAACCAAAATTCATCATTAAGAGCAATATCATAAGAACCTGGTTCTATTTCAGATACAAAAGCATTATGAATACAAAAAGTACAAACATCCTTATTGAGAGAGGAACGTGTACGAACACCAGCTGTTGGGCTTCCGATTACCAAATCTGGAGGATGACTGGGCTTGAATTTCAGTCTTTCAACATTTGTTGCTGCTTCAGTGGCTTTTTCATTGTTTGCTTCAGCATCGTTGCTTTCTTGTTCAACTTCTTGTGCACCACCATCATCTTTATCATCTTCAGAGATCATATCCTCATCTGATTCATTGAACTTTACATTGACAGTTTCCACAATTGTTCTTGATTGTTTATTGAAGATTCTGTAAGCTTTACTTCTTGAGGAATAACCCATGAAAATTCCATCAATTGTTTTTGGCTCAAATTTCCCAAGCTGTTCTCCTGTGTTCAAAATATAACAAGGACATCCAAACACTCTAAAGTATGAAATGTTAGGCTTGTTGCCAGACCAAAGTTCATATGACGTTTTATTAAGTATCGGTCTAATCATGACTCTGTTCATTACATAGCATGAAGTATTTACTGCCTCAGCCCAGAAGGTTTGAGGCAAATTATATTCACATAACATAGATCTAGCCATTTTTTGTAATGTACGATTTTTCCTTTCAACCACCCCATTTTGTTGAGGAGTTCGAGGAGCGGAAAATTCATGTTTAAAACCATTTTCTTCACAAAGTTTTTCAAAGTCTAAATTTTCAAATTCACATCCATGATCACTTCTCAAAGTTTTAATTGAAACTCCTTTTTCATTTTGAACAAGTTTTGAAAACTTTGAAAAATAATCAAAAGCTTCATACTTTTTGGCTAGAAAGTAAACCCATGTAAATCTAGAGTAATCATCAACCAATACATAACAATAACGTTTACCATTTAAGCTAGCAGTGTCAGTAGGTCCAAACAAATCCATATTAATCAACTCAAGCACGCGTGAAGTACTAACAACATTTTTTGGACGAAAGGATGAACGACTAAGTTTTCCCATGGTACAGGCTTTACACACTTTGTTATTTTTGAACTTCTGTTGCAGTAAACCTCTGACAAGTTCATTTGTTTCCAGTCTTTCAAGAAGACCCATACTTGCATGTGCCAGTCATCTGTGCCATAGAATTGCCTCCTCTTCCGTTGCTACCAAGCACTAGAAACAGTTACATCATCGAAGGAGAGTGTGTAGACATTTCCAATTCTTTTCCCTGTAAAAACAACCTTTCCAGAGGATATTTCTATGATTCTGCAAACATTACTATCAAACACAACATTCATTCCTTTATCACAAAGTTGACTGATAGAGATAAGATTGTGAAATAGATTATTAACATATAAGACATCGGTTAAGGCAAAAATATTGTTACCTACTTTTCCTTTACCAATAATTTTACATTTGTTGTTGTCACCTAGAGTCACATTCCCACCTTTATGTTTTTCAAGGCTAAGGAACAGTCTTTTGTCTCCTGTCATATGTCTGGAGCAACCTGAATCCAAATACCATTTCTGTTGCTCCTTAGCCCGCCAACATACCTACACATACAGAGAAGAGGATGACCCAGAGAATCTTCTAGGTCCAATCATATCAGTAGTAGAAAAATGATAATCATAAGACTATTTTGGAACCCATATTTGATTTTTTCCTTTATTTGTGTTCCAACTATTACGATAATTGTGTGACAAGTGTTTAGGAACCCAAACCTTTTTGAACTTTTGAATTTTATTACTATTCCTGCAGTTTTCATGACTGTGACCAATTACTCCACATTTTACACATTTGAGAAAGATACCTCTACCTTTAGCATTGTCAATCCTAGTCATTTTTTCTTGTATCTCTCCAAAACCAAGTCCTTTTCTATTATTTGCAAACAGTTGGTTTCCAAGTAACATTTTAAAAGATGTTTGACCAATTGAAAACTTATTCAAAGTAACTTCAAGATCTTGAACTCTCGTTCTTAAGATTGTGTTCTCATTCACAAGTGAAGTGCATCGTTTAACGTAATTCTTTCTTTTGGTGTCATCATCTTCTTTTAGAGTCAATTTTACTTTTTCAAGATTCTCAATAGTGCACTTGAGTGTTGAGAGTTCTAGATTCATAGCCTTACAAATTTCACAATCTAGATTATTGATTTTTGAAGCATTTTCAAGTTCAGATCTCAACTTCTTATTATTGTGAATAAGATCAAGGTTTTTTTTCTTTTAGTTTCTCTGCTTCTGATTCTAATGTGTCAATAATTTCAGAAAGATGTTTACACATTAAAACTAGATTATTATAACTGTATACCTCAGTGGTTTCCTCGTTGGCATCTTCTAGATCTGACTTTGCCATGAAGCATAGGTTGCTTTCTTCCTCACTGTTGTCTGAATCTTCTTCTCCTTCCTCGTCATCCCAGGTTATAGCAAAAGCTTTCTTCTTCTTGTTTCTTTTGTGTTGGAGAAGTGGACAGTTTGGTTTTATGTGTCCAGGCTTTTGAAAGTTGTAGGAGAGTGGTTCGTCATCTGAATTGTTGATCATTGGTTTATTTCTCCGAGGTTTGAATTTGCTCCACTTCGTGAGTTTTCTAACTGCCAAGCAAGCTATTCAATAGGATCTTCACTATCGCTGGTGACGGTGTTGGACAGAGCTATTGACTTCTTCTTCAGATCTGAGTTATTGCGATCTTCTCTTGCTTTTAGCTCCATTTCATACGTCATTAGATTCCCGATAAGCTCTTCCATGCTCAGCTTACTCAGATCTTTAGATTCTTGAATGGCTGTGACTTTTGCTTCAAAGTTCATTGGCAGAACACGCAGAATCTTTCTCACAAGCTCCAATTTTGTATAGATCTTTCCAAGTGCTTTAGCATTGTAAACCAGCACTGAGAAGCGACCATACATGTCCTTGATGCTCTCGTCCTTCTGCATGATGAAGTTTTTATATTCATTGCTGAACATGGCAAGACGAGATTTTTAACCTGAGAAGTTCCTTCATGTGTCACCTCCAGAGTATGCCAAATTTTTTGAGATGTATTACAATGAGAGATTCTGTTATATTCTATTTTATTAAGAGCACAAATTAGAGCATTCATAGCTTTAGAATCAATAGAGTACATTTTCTTATCATTCGCATCCCACCTACCTTTTGGTTTAGGTGTTACAGTTCCGTTAACAATTTCAGTAGGAGGTTTATATCCGGTTTCAATGATATCCCAAACATCGTAATCTACAGACACAACATAAATTTTCATTCTAGCTTTCCAATACGCGTAATCACCACCATTGAACAAGGGTGGTCTTGCAATAGATTGTCCTTCAGAAAAAGCATTGTTCATTGGTGTCATGATTCTTGGGTTAAATACTGGCTCTGATACCAATTGTACGATCGATAATAACCCTAGAGGGGGGTGAATAGGGTTTTAACAAAAAAATAAAACAAACACAAAGATATAAAATATGCAGTAAAGGAAAATCACACGCAGAGATACCCAGCTTCGACAAACTGTGCCTACTGCTGCCTTTCTAAGATTTCTACAAGGAGTTACAACAAATCCCGCTTACAATCCTATGTAAACTTGCAGCTCCTGCTCCTGTCTAACCCTAAGCTCAAAATCAAAGACTAGCCTGTGTACCCTAAACCAGATTTTCCCAGACTACAAACCAGTAATTTGTATACCTAGTTTTAAATCAAACTAGACAAACACGCATTGTTGTTGAAGAAGTTACAACACAAATACAAGAGTAAAAGAAAAGGAACAAAAAGAAAAAAAACCTTTGTTTAACAAGTTAGCCTAGCCTTTATGAAACTTGGCCGGCCCGCACACATTCCACCTATCCAACACTTTCCTCTTTTGCTCTGTGAATTAGAAATGGCGGCAGCGTGAAATCTAGGGTTCCAAAAATGAGATGCTTTGCTTTGGAATTCTTCTGCAAATCTGAATTGATTTGATTTTTCTCTTTGCTCGGCTTTCCAGAGTTCTCTCTCTCTCTTGATCCATACAAAGTAAGTTCTCTGATTAAGATTAGGGTTTTGGTTTTTCTGTCAAACCTATCGGATACTCATGTCGATGATGAAGAGTGTGTTTATACAGGGTTTTTGTGGACCTGATTCTCTGATTTCCCTTTAATGATTTGCCTCCTTTTTGTACTAGAATATTCGAATCGAATTTTTTTTCTTTTGAATTTTTGCTGTCTAATTTTTAATATGTTTGAACTCTTTCTGTTTTTAAAAACAATTTTCTCTATCAAAAAAACATTCCGATTAAAAAACTTTCCAATTTTTGTAGACCGTTTAATTTGCAGAAATAATTTCTGCCTGGTCACCATATTAAAATTTATTTGAACCATATGTTGCCTTCCATTTTTGATAAGACAGAGATTTTGAGAAAGAAATCGAAAATTTGGGGTATTTAAAAGTTTTCCAAAGAACACGAGCTCACTGTTTAAATCAGTACACACTATTCCTTGTCACTTGTTTATTTCCAGGCTTGATTAAAAAAAGAATTAATTTGATTAAAACCTGTATAACTCTTTTCTCAACCAAATTTTGCTCTTGCCAACATACACAATTACTGTTCTGGCACTTGAGAATCACATTTCACACTTTGCACTTATTCTTCCTCATTGCTAATTTTATTTCCTGCTGTGTAGTTTTGTTGTTCGACCACATTGACTTGACCACTTATTTGTCTTGTTTTTACCCATAATTGAATGCTGCCTTGCTGCATGAACATGAACCAATGCCAACAAAAACTGCTGCCATCATGTTGTATGTGCACACACCATTTTTCACTTGACCATTCTGTTTTGACCTTTGACTTGTACCACCATGTAGTTACTGTTGCCATTGTCACTTGCAATTCCTGACCTGTAATTGAACCTGATCATCCTTGTGCTTGTCCACTGTCTTGATATGTTGTCCTACTTGAGCCATGTATGTCCCCATCCAGTTTGCATCGATCACTTGTATCACCATGCTGAACCATGTCTGCACTGCCTTGTTTTCCATGCCTATATTTTCATGTTGTGAATCTGAGCTAGTACACATGTTGCACTAAGCTTTGCTTTACTTGCTGTTGCATATCACCACTGTGCATACATGTATACCTTGTCATGCTGTTTTTGTACATTTTCCTTTGTCACTTGAGTATGGAATTTTCACTTAAATTTGACTAGCTCGACCACAGAAATTTAGATGCACACATGAAACTGCACACTGTATTTTTTTGATCTGAAAAAAAATGAAGCTGAAATGTAATTTGAGACTTGAGTTGTCTGAGCATTCTTTAGCATCCCCTAAACATGAACTTGTTGTTGCATACTGTCACTAGCTGATCTGATTTGAACTGCTTGCTTTCACTGTTATTTGTGATTGCATCTCCATCTCTATCATGTACACCATGCTGAATTGCTTTCACACTGTTTTGAGTTTGCTAACGTATACCTCCATTTCTCTTTTGATTTTTACCTTGTCTTTTGACCCTGAAACAAAAGAAAGAAAAACACCAGTCAAACTGTACTGTGTTGAGGCTGGTCAGAATCAGCTGGTTCTGATCAGCAAACCAGTATGGTTATGGCGTGGCTGTTCAAGTCTAAAAAATGATGAGAAAAACACACAGAAAACTGAGACAAATAGAGAATCAAAAATCTATAAAATTCTATTTGTTCAGTGTTTATTTTAGTTCCATAGTACTGTGTGTCTTTTCTTTTATGTGACAGGTTTCAGGATGATGCAGCAACAAAGGCAGAACAGAAAACTGGGACAGTAAGAGTGTGTAGAGCAGAATTTGTCTAGTAGTGAGTTGTGTATGAAATGTAAAGAGAGTTGTAAAATCATTTGTATTGAGTTCATTTGCAAAGAGAGTTAAAAAGACATGTAACTAAATGAGTGTTCCAAGAGAAATTTGTAACTAATTGTTTTGTGAAATAAAATAAATGTTATTGAGTAACAAATGCTTGTGTAAATTTCCTGTATTCTGTGTAAAGCACTATTAAGCAATAATACTTATTATTCCACTATCAAACACATCAATAAAATCTATTTGTTATCATCAAACAAAAAATCATATATTCAACACCAATGCAAAATCTCTCTATTTGCGTTCCAGTAATAATTCTATCGAATCCTCTTCTTCTTATAATACTCTTGTTGATCCGTACTGAACGTTGTTAGAACACACACTCAGTCTAATAACGTTTCCCAAGCCATATGTCTTAACTCTGATCATATGGATGATGACTGTCCCTACTCTCTTGAGCAAGTGAATGCCTTTAACAGATCCAATAACCACCCAAATCTTTCTTATGGTCCAAATAACCCCCTGATGAATAGACCCTCGAATCGAGCATTTCCGAACAATGCTTCGAATCCTCCTCTTAGGAAAAATCAGTACAATTCGAACCAGGCGCCTTTCCACCAATTTCATCAAACGGTTGCACCCTAATATGAAAAACGCCTTTCTACGATTGAGGGAATTTATCTGAGGTGAGTAACCTATTAGCACAAATGACTAAGCAAAGTGTTGAAAGTCAAAACAAGTTAGACAACACTTTACACTCATACATGCAAAACACGAATAAACAAATGAGTGAACTTCAAAAACAAATGTCTCAACTTAACTCTAGATTAAATGAAAGGGAAATGGGTATGTTTCCAAGTCAACCCATCCAAAACCCTAGAGGACAAAATTCAAATCCCAACCAAATTCACATCATTTAAGATTCAAACGTAAGTCACTTAAATGTTGTCACGACTCTTAGATCCGGCAAAAAGATTGACAACCATGTAGTCAACCCAAATGATTTACTAGACGATTGTCCAAACCTTACCGAAAATTCGACCAACTCAAATCAAAACATTGGGCTAAATTCTGATCAGGACCATCCTCAAACTCAAGTAGCCCAACCTACTAAGTTGTCTGCTCCATTTCCTCATAGACTCTGACCTAGGAAAAAGATGGATCAGCTAGAAAAGATTCTAGAAATATTTAAGCAAGTTAAAGTGAACATTCCTCTTTTAGAGATTATACAAAAAGTTCCACAATACGCGAAATTTCTAAAAGACTTGAACTCTAAGAGAAGTCTTGTCCCAGTCAATGCCAGTGAAATACAAGGATCCTGGCTCCCCCACAATATCATGTACTATTGGGGACAAGAAATTTGATAGATGCCTGCTGGACTTAGATGCTTGTGTTAACTTGCTTCTGTGTTCCGTCTACCGCCAATTAGGACTTGGAGAACTGAAACCCACCAAGGTTATCCTTCAGCTTGCGGACCGTTCAATTAAGAAACCTATGGGCAAAATCGAGGATGTATTGATCAAATAGGCGAATTCGTCTTTCCAGTTGATTTCATTGTCCTAGAAACTCAACAGGTAAGCAATCCTGCGAACTAGATCCCTTTGATTCTAGGACGACCCTTATTCGCAACCTCTAATGGTCTTATCAACTATAGAAATGGGTCTATGAAACTTTCTTTTGGTAACATGACCGTCGAGCTAAACATCTTTAGAACCGAAAAGTTTCCTAACTCGTATGTGGACCGGTTATCTGAAATCCATGTTGTCCACGGTAATGAGTCTGAGCTCGACCATCTGAACAATGAAATTGAATCGAATTACGAAACTTTTTTTTAAGATATCCCCGAAAATGTCTTTGATTTAATCCCTGTCGAGCCGCTCACAATTTAGTATATCCCTCAACCAATTTTTTCAGTTGAGTCATCTCCCAAATCTGAACTCAAAGTGCTTCCCAGTCATCTTAAGTATGCTTACTTAGGATACAAAGGAACTCTTCCTGTCATTATCGCTTTTGACCTTATTCTAGAGCATAAATAATTGTTCCTTCCATCCTTAGGAAAAATAAGGAAGCAATTGGTTGGTCCATGGATGATATCAAAGGGATTAGTCCTTCAATAGTCCAACATCGAGTCCACCTTATAGATGATGCCAAGCCCACTCGTGATCCCAACATCGACTGAACCCCATCATGAAAGAAGCAGTTTGTGCTGAAATCCTTAAATGTTTTGACAATGAAATCATGCATCTACCCGATTTTCGATAGTCAATGGGTGAGTCTGATTCATGTCGTACCGAAGAAATCGGGGATTATTGTGACACCCAACGTCCATTAGTGTCACTCACTAAGGGAATGCATTAACTTTCGTGAAGCGTTATAGGTAAATAAGAACATAATATCACAAGACAGAGATGTAAAATAGCAGCGGAATTAAAACTTTATTTAAATCATAACGTCAATGTCCTAAATACTGAGTTTACATCATAGGTTTGAAATAACCAGTTACATATTTAATAATCCGCCTTGCCAAAAATATCAGATTACAAAAGCATAAACCATATTTCCTAAGCAGAGCCATGAGAGAATTGACAATAAGTCAAAGTTGTACATCAATAACCAGAATCCAAGCTAAGCCGAAAGAATCCAAATCAACTCTAAGCACTTCCACCTTGAGAACCTGGGGGGGGGGGGGGGAGGGGGTAAGGGGAGGAAGAGAGAGAGGAGAAAACAAAAAGGGTCAGACATAAAGTCTGACGAGTCCAGTTACTTTTAAATGTAAATAAACAAAAGTATCATGGCAGGTATATAAAAAAAAACTGGAAGAACAAGATAACAATAACAAGTGTGAACAAAGCAAGATAAGATGAGTATGATGTATTACACTTCTTGAATACATTTATCTGCACTGCACAGATACTAGTATATCAGAAGTAAAATGATCCCTACTAATATAGTTCCCTTACACTCTCTTGATTATTAGGTTACTTAGGTTAATTGCACTCAAGACTTATACGCGCATCGTACCCATTTACTTTCCCATGAATTCACCTAATACAGTATGTGTAGCTATCTTTCAATACTGAGATATACCCCATGGTACTTAACTCGGACGGTCTCCACCGAAATGAACGCAGTCCCTTATCCTATGCCGGCGGATCCCTGTATATCGATGTTACGTTTTGCATAAATTTGCTGTTACTATGCTATGCAAGCGTACGGACTACCGCCATCGAACGAATCTGACTCCAGATCGGAGTAATGCCCTCTAGTCTACGATACATCACCCAGAGCTGATGTGCATGTATCTAGACTGTCCCACGTATGTACTATAGTTGTTGCTCGATTCCTCAATCGCACGTCCTCTAATGGGCACCGAGTTCCGTGACAGGGCTAAACATGGAACTCGGTCGGGAGCTTTTCCATATCTGTACATGCCCATCTTTAAGAGCCTTCAAATACAGATAATTCTCGGGTCTGTTTTCCATGGTGGCTATGGCCCTACCTCGGCCTCTCCCTCAACTAGTAAAGACTACAGAGCTAAGAAACCGCCCCTAAAACAACCAATCTAAACATCCATGTGGCATCTCCCCTTAACCCGTAACTCGATAGTGAAAGGTTAAATGATATCTTGGGGTTAACTCTAGTCTTTTCGCATACCGCTGACTGCCGACGATGGGTATCCGATGATCAACTATCCTTGTCGGTCCTGACCTTCCACCTCCTCATGAGGCAACCATCGAATCACCCTGATGTCACCTCGTCACAGCATTCTCACTACATAGCAACCTCTACAGTCAAGGCCCACCCACCTGGTAGTTACGCGCAGACCCAACCTCTTTGAGCACAGTCCCAAACATCACCACCACAGAAGACTAATAGGAGCACCTTCAATGTCTCAGGAAGCCGCGTGCTTCCCCTTCCAGTCCTTCGGAGCCGTCATAACAATCAGATGAATGTGCGCTCCCCTCGTGCCTTATAACACCTCGATGATCTACCCCATTGGGTTATTTACCTCAAACGTACCGACTGCTCCAAACGCCTCATTTTAATATGTTATTAGACCTTATGTCTAAACATTCTATTACGCACTTACCTTACCTCATCTGGTTTTCATCTAACCTGGTTATTACCATTCATATTGAATTCTTATTCAAATTACCTAGTTTCTCTTACTTATTAATTTCAATCATAAAATTTAATCCATTTAAGTTTATTAATAGGCCCACAACATGTTATTCTCTAGATTGTGGCCGAAGGTCCGAAATCCACAATCTATTTTATATTCTTGCTTAGTTATATCATTACAATAACATGTTTTACTTAATATATAACTAAGTTTATCCAATTCACATGTTTTCTAATTAACATGTTACTTACCATTTATAAATAAATATAACTTATTTCATTTTACAAGTTTTCCTCATTTTCTCTCATTTAATCATAAATTCAATTTACATTGTCACTACAACGTATCGTTGTCTACTTAGCAGATTATTACAAATATCTATTTCTACAAGTTGTGCTTACCCTACAGAGTGTCTTCCAATTACATAACTTTATTATTTCTACTGGTTATGTATACCACTAGGTGTCTTTAATTACATAACCTTATTGGGTTAAGTTCGCAGGCCTATATGTAAATATTACCCACCCCCTCTAATTTACTTAACCCACACATTACCCATCCAATTTTACTTAACCCTAACTCAAGTTCATAATCATACAATCCTAATGGATTAACTTATGTTAAGTAGTCTAATTCATTACCATGTCCAATTATGGTTATAATGGGTTGGACGTCCCACATTAGGCCTACAACGTGTGGATGCTGGATATGCCGGTCGGGTCCGGACAGTCTTATTCCACAGTTGGGTCAAATCTCGTGTCTTAGCCCGATTCGTATTTACATACTTAGACCTCCCACATTAGTGGCTGCTGGATATGTCGGTCGAGTCCCGGAAGACTTCCACCACTAGTCTAACCTAACCTCGTGTCATAAGTACAATTACAGTTCCTAATTGTAATTACTAAACATTCCATTATTAATTAATGAATCAATTAATTAATCAATTAAACCTTTCCCCATTTGAATTATGTCTAATTCACTATTCAAATTATAGACTTTTATGCCACTTTTTAATTAACCTTTTAATTATGCACCATATGCCCCTTATTATAAATTAAGGCATATATATATAAATATATATTGCACAAATCCAAACCTACATATTTTCCAATTTATACATAAAATTCGTATTCACATACATTCTAATTTATGTCCCAAATTAGTATTTAGACATGTCTCATTCTATACCCAATTCCATATTTACATATATTCCAATACAAGTTGTACCCAAACCCATATTTGCATATTTCTAATGTATGCCTAAAATTCATATTCATACATGTACCAATTTATTTGCCAATTAAATATTTACACATTCCAATACAAATTAACCCAAAATCATGTTTTCCAATTTGTGCCTAAAATTCGCATTCATATTATCCAATATGAAACATGCCCCCAAATTCATATTCGTATATTTTCCCATTTTATGCCCAATTTACATTCATATTTTCCAATATCAATTATGTCCAAAATTATGTCTTTCCTATTATTCTCAATTTCGCACATTCGCATTTTTTAGCGTTAGGCCTAGGCTCGAAGGTAGCCTGGTTATATGAAATAAAAAGAAAAAGAAGAGAAAGAAAAGAACCAAACCAGGCATAATAACGAATCAAAAACATAACAGTAGAAATAGGCATAAAACTAAATGGACATATTATCACAAGTTTAGATTTGGTGACGATATAAACATATCAAAATAGATCAGAGGAATATGTTATAATAGAACTGATTAGGAACTGATTCAAGATCCAATTTTTATATACATATCACGATTACTAATTAGATATTCAGATCTAAAAATAACATGAACTCACCGTGAATTCGCTGCGAAGAACATGTTGAATAAGTTGTTGTAGCCACTGCTGATTTTGTTGTAGAAACCTTTGAATATGTATAATCCCTTTTTTTGAATTAATTTTGAAGAAGAAGAAAGCAGAGCTTCGCCGTCACCATTATTTTTCTATGAACAAAATGTAGATTTAGGATTCTTTTTATAGGAGTAGCGGAGCAACCAAGAGCATCGGATTAGGTCAAGAACCATAGGAATCGTCCACGTCATCCGACCAATAGAAAACAACCATGTTGCAAAAAAAAAAAACAGTCTTTAACCAATAAAAATGCGCCATGTGTGCAACATGATGCGCAGCAGCAAGGGTGTTGACACCCACACGTCATATATATATATATATATATATATTTCTTTTTCTTTTTAACCATCTTTCGAATTAATCCTCTAATTAACCTTTTTTACACTAAACCGCTTTATAATTGAACTGTGTTCACACTAAGCCACTTTTTAACCATTCCCCTAAAACAAAAATATGGCGCTGGCGGGGATCAAACTCTGTACCTCTTATATGCAAGTAGAATGTTCTAACCAAATGGGCTACTAAGTCTTTTTTTTACAAACCTTAGAATAATGCTAAACATTATTCTTTTCTCATTCCTCTTTTTCATATTTTGTTGCAATATTTAATTTAAAGATAACTTTTTCATCCTAAATCGGTTTTCTACCAACAAAGGTCTAAATTGACCAGAAAATCGTCATGAACACAATGACGCTAATTTCGTGACCAAATTCCTGAAGCTCTTCAAATTTTCCTTTTTATTTCTGTTTAATTGTTCCCATGCATTTCTTCGCATTTCATGTATCGCATTTAATTTTTTTATTAATATTTTCCCTTCATTTCACTACATGAACTTATTACATGTAATTTTATTGTCATTATTTAATTTTTCTCTTAAATATATCTATGTATATAATATATATACATATTTCCACATTTTTAAATTCATTTAAAATACGGGGTGTTACATTCTCCCATACTCAAGGGATTTCGTCCTCAAAATCTCTAAATTAAGAAGAATGTATATCCTAACATCCAACAATCATACATCTATCTAGCCATCACAAGCGTCCATTGTCCTTAAGGAATTTCTAATGCTTTTCATGAACATACGCAATAGTGTGTGTATATGTCTGTAAACTAATGCGAAAGACCAGGCGGTCTACTGATTCAGCTGACCTCCTTAATGCAATGTATGTTTGTGCCATGCAACCAAAAATGTATGCTAATCATCCTAATACATGTAAGTTCTATACGTGTGCACAATCATTCATCCAAATTCGGCATCAATGTAACAATAATCCTATCTTCATCCATAAAAATTTAAAATGTACACATATCAATATGCAATATGTAAGTGATTGAGCCGATCTAGTGCTTATTGTGTGTGTATATGCATCCACGAGCAATCACTAGCAAACACTTGCATCCATCAAACATAACATGTCTCAAATACATGTTTACATACATTAGTTCTCTACCTAAAGACTCGATCGATATGAGATATTCAAACGATAGATACAATTATTGATTCGAAGCTTGGAAAAAGAAGTTAAGAACATATTCTCGAAAAGGAAAGGATATGAAGCGCGAATCTTGTCTTCCGCCTCCCAAGTAGCATCCTCGCGGTCATCTCCCCATTACACTTTTACTAGCTTCACTTCTTTGTTGCATAATTTCTTAACCTCTGATCCAAGTATGCAAGTAAGAACTCGTCCAATCGTTGCTTCCTTCTCAACTTTCACTTCCTACAGCAAGTTTGGCTCCAATATCTCGAACTCTATACCTTTTATCGCCTCTTCTCAAGTAGCTCCCCTACTTGCTTAGAAAGTTACCTCTTTTATTTTAGGAGTCATAGGTCGCATAGGAAATGCAACTGGATTTGCATTGTCTACCAAGTTTGTGTGGAAACCAATCTCGTGCCTTGAGGTAAACCCCGAACCTCATCAAAAATATAAGGATACTCACAATTATTGGTACAAGTCACAAATCATCGATAGATACATCAAGAGGTTCTAGGAAACTAATCCATCCCTAGAAATAAACCGTACCTTATGGAATCAAGAATATATGCATCGCAACCAAACTCGACGCCTGACACAGAGATTCTCAAACCCCGACCAATCCTCAATAAATAAGCCATACCTCAAATGATTTTGAAACAATGACGGGATCCAAAACCATACTAGTATCTAGGTGCAGAGACTCAACTAAAGGATTAAATATAAAAGAATGTGGAGCGTTAGAAAAAGAATCCTAACAGGACGATCAGAAATAGAAATCAATCCTTCGATGGAAACTTTCCTACCCCTATCCTTTCCACTAGCTATGAGAACATTAGCTTGCCCTTTTCTCTTTCTGCAACCATTTTCTAGATGACCCCTCATTCTGAAATTATGGTATTTCCTATTTTCTTCCTTCATCTATATTCCCTTCTTAAGCCACCATTTTATTTCATCTTTGGGCTGTGCTCCTTAGCCCCAATTCCCTTATTCTCCTTTTTACCGTTCTTGTGCAACATGTTAATCAGTCTCTTGAAAGCTGCCTCCATCACACGAAAATGCTTACGAGGCTTGAAAGAAAATAAGACGCAGGTGAAACCACTGCGGCTAAAGATGGAGGTTGGGCACTTCTTTTCCCTTCGATACGTACCATAGTTTTAACATGCCTACGGAACCGTGCCGAAATAGGGATACCCTTTCGGGAAGAAATGGTGCCCCAAACAAAAGGAAAAGGAATCAAACAGAGAATCCAGAAGATATTTATGGCTTTGGGAGATATTCTTTTCAAATTTTTTTTTATTTTAAAGTACTTAGTTTTTAAGACCTTTTTGAAAACCATTTTCAAAATATTTTATCCGATCTTATAACCATATGCTCTGATACTGTAACACCCCGAATTTTCAGTTAATTGTAAATTAACAAATTAAAGTATAATTAATTCTAAATGAAAGAATTAAAGGGAAACGGGTTATGCCATTGCGTTCGTCTTGGAATTATGCTTGAGATAGAGTCTGAGTTTGCGTAAATCGGACTCCGCATGAAGGAGTTATGACCTCCGGATGTTTCAGAATTCAATTTAAAATTAAACAGTTCAAATTCAGTTCGAAATTCGAAAAAACAAACCCAAACTGGGCTGGGTGGGGAAATTCCCGCCTAGGCACCAGGTCGACCTGGGGGTCGACCTGCCCAGTCGACCTGGTTCGGCCCTGGCTGGCCTGGTCGGTTTCTGGTCGAATTTCTAAGCTTGGCTGTGTCATAGGGCTGAGTTGTCACATTCTGATTGGATTCTCTTGATGTGTATGGTCTGGATTCACTCTATGATCATATGACGGCTCAAATCAATCTGAAATTCTATAAATACAACTCAACACTCAACCTAAATTCACACAAATAATATAGAACTAGAGCCATCATGCTGCTGGGAGGAAACTAAGAGTAGCCGTCAGTTAGAGAAAGCTTAGAGACGAGCCAAAACTAAAGTAAAACAAGAATCAAACAATGTTTGTCTACCCAAAGGAAAGCCTTGCAAATTCAGAACTCAGAAATCAGAAAACAAGACCATTGGTTGTTGTAAGTATAGTTATTTTTCCAATGTGAATAAAATTAAGACTTAATTCGATGTGAAATGAAAATGGAATTGTGCTATTGTATATGTTAATTCATATATATGTATTGAAATGATTATGTTGTGAATGGAATTGGGATGTTTGTGGTATAGTTGAGTTGATGTTGATCCTATTGTACATTTAGAATGAAAACAACATCACATGCAAGTTGTATAGTTCATGTTGTAATCTACACCTATACGTTTATGTGATTATATAGGTGGTATGTGCTAAGATCTCATGTATATACTTTATGCTAAAATCTCTATGCCTAAATGATTAAGTTCATATACATGCTCATATGTTTATACAAAAGTTGCAAAGTTCATAATTGGATCCATGCCAAGATCCATTTTAATACAAGTTTCATGTTATAGTAGTAAACATGATTGGATCTAGTTCACACATGCAATGAAATTATACATACTTTATGGACATGTTATATTCTTGTCATATGCTAGTGATGTTCGATGTTATTCCTAGATCTAAACATGTTTAGGCTTATGTTGTCTAAATCATATGTTAATTCATGTGACACCTATTTGGTTAGACCCCTATTTCAATGTAAGTTCACATGTATGTAAGTTGATTTAGCCTATGTTGCAAATTCACATATATGTATGTTGATTTAGTCTACGTTGCAAGTTCACACCTATGATATTCATGTTGACTATTTTGCAAGTTCACACCTATGATGTTCATAGTGACTATGTCGATAATGCCAAGTTTACACCTATGTCATGTTTATGAATTTCTTTATGCCAATTTTGTGTACGCTAAATTAGGCTAAGTTTTTAGCCTAATATTATATGTTAAAAATCATACGGACGAAAAATTAGGCTAAGATTGTTAGCCTAATATTTAGACGGGGTAACGTTGGGATAAATCGGTAATTATTGGAAACTTGACATAAATTGGTGAAAAATGTATGTATTGGCATGTTTGTCACATGCCAAAAATTGGTGGCATTTAAATGGTGTAAAATTCTTATACTAAAAATGATGAACTTGGAAAGTGGGCCACAACATTTAATTGTTGACAAATTTACATATAACAAATAATAAAGACAAATATGTAAATTTAGAAAATACGAGTATGCTTAACACGAGGTTGGATTGAGTTGTGATGTAAACCTGCCCGGACCCGCCCGGCTATCCAGTAGTCATAACAATACCTATCCAATGTGGGTAGTTAAGCATTGAGCCCAATAAGGACCCGAGGTTAGACCGAGTTGTGGTGTAAACTTGCCCGGAACAGACCGGCACATCCAGTAACCGTAACAATACCTATCTAATGTGAGTGGTCGGTGCTTTAAAAAGCTAAGGATAGACAAGTCAGGATGGTAGGGTTAAGTTAACTAAAACACTTAACCAATTCAACATGTTAATTAAACTGATGGGTGGGGTTAGGTAAATACAAACACTTAACCACTTAACATGTTTGACTAGAAAACCCTAGTAACGGGGACCCATTTCAGCAGTAACCTAATTAGGTATCATGGTGCCCTAAAACTAGGTAGGGTGGGGCACGATTACTGGGCTGATTGTAAGCGATCAAAAGCGACGGCGGTGGGTGCAACAGTGTAGGTTCTAACGGAGTGCGGGCGTGCACACACTTCGGAGCAGACAAACAGGGCACTGGGGACACCAGTAGTATACCCTATGCATTCTAGGATTGTGTCTTGCCGCCACCATGGGACTTGATACACCCCATGGTGGGACTGATTAACATAGAAATGTGTTTATTTTATGCTCTTACATTTTATCTTTTGTAAATAAATAAATGATACTTTGGGTACTTTTGTGTGTTTTTACAGGTTGTCAAGAAATGCCTCCTTCGTTTTAAATTAAAGGCCAACTACAGATAAAAAGCTACTTCCCCGTATTAAAGCCATCTCAATTACAAAAGACGTTGTAGCTCACTGGTAATTGCATATGAATTTGTACTAAGAGACCTGAGTTCGATCCTCGTCGAGCTCACTTTTTCCCAAAGAACGGAACGCGTTCACACTGCCCCTTTGCTATGAAGAATATATTAATTAGTGTTATATTATATATATACATATTCATGTGTATGTATGATATTCACTAATAGACATTTCAGGAGTAGTCATGGAAATCAATTCAGAACATTCATTTTTCAATTTCCAATTAGAAGAATTTTTGATTGATTTATTGCCAAGAAAAGATCAATTTTGAAGATTTCATCCTTTGTTGCCTTTGGAGTTTGATGAGTATCCTTGTTTGGAATAATTAATCGCATGCAATCTAATTACCAATCAACTAGCTATACGGAGGATTTGGAAGATATTCACCAAGATATGCATCAGATATTTTTAAAAGAATTATTTCCAAACAAGCCTAGTCAAGGAAGGCAAGAGATATGATATTACTTCTTGGGAAAAGAGACCCATTTATTCATAGACTTAATTAGGATTTTTCCTATCTCATCTATAAATATACGTTGTAACCATTGTAGGAGGATGGATTCTTCTGTACTCTCTTTAGTTTTAATAAAGCTCTTCTTCGTTTAGTTTATTTGCTTTACTTTCATAATAATTTGTGTTCTACTCAATTAGATTTGGTAGACAGAAATTGTTATTGTTATTTCTATTGCTTATTAGTGATTAGTCGTTTGATTAGTTTCAACGACAATCCTAATTTACTTTTTGTTGTTCTTCTTTTCCTGCCATTTTACTTCCTGCATTTTATTTCTGTTTTGCATTTTAATTTCCAATTCATAGTTGTGATTTGATCGTCGGTTCAATTAGATTTGTTCTGAATCGGACTGCAGTTTCAATTTTCATTGTATTCAAAACCAACCTCGAAAACCGTCTAACTCGCCCAAGAATAAATAAATAATATTTCTTAATTACACCTCCCTGTGTTCGACCTGTATGCTACACACCTGTACGCTTGCAGAATTTTATTTAAATATCGCGCTTTTCTAATTCATAGGAAAGCGTCGAACAAGTTTTTGGCGCCGTTGCCGTGGAGGTAACAATTGAATTTTATTATTTATTTAATTTATGATTTGTGTTAGTTTTTTTTTCTTTTTATTTGATTTTTAAAAAAAAAAATCTTGCCAAAATTTCTTTTATTTCTTTTTATTTTCCTATTGTTTTCTTGTACATATATATAGATAAAAATCTTGATTATTTGATTGTGTATCACATATTGATATTATAATCTCTAAGACAAGGAAAAAAAAAATCTTGCCCCTTTTTCTTTTAATTTTCCTTCGTTTTATTTTCATTTATTTCTTTCTTTTTTTTGTTCGCATTTCTTCCAATCTAATTCCTTCTTCAAAAAGAAAAAAAATATATATACAAAAAAAGAAACTTGCTAATTTTTCTTCAATTTCTTTCCATCTTTCTACCACCTCGCTGATTTTCACATTTTTCTTTTCCCTTTCCTTTTCTTTTTATTTGTTTCCATCTTTTGTCTACAACTTTCTAAAAAAAAAACTTTTGCAATTTCTTCTCTATCTACTTTGGTTTCTTTCTTGTTTTTGTCTGCTTTTATTTCAATCCTCAATTCCTTCTACCCTTCCTCTCTACTCAAAAAACCTTGCTTTTTTTCTCTTATTTCCTTCCTCTTTTAATTTTTTTTCCTTTTTTCATTTGGTTTTTCCCATTCATTTCTTTCCCTTTCTTCTTGTTCAAATTTTCATAAAAAAAAACTTGCATTTTATTTATTTATTTCCAATTGCATTTCTCATTCACCTCCTACAATCTCTCTTTCCATTTTTTCATTTATTTCTTTCCGGCTCTCTCCTTCATTAAAAAAAACAACTTTCAATTTTCCTTTATTCTTTCCATCTTTCCACTTTCTTTCCAATCATCTACATTCTTTTTCTTTTTACAAATTTAAAAAAAAAAGATTCCTCTTTTGCAAAACAAAATTCCTTTCTTCTTTTGTCTTTCTTGTTCTCAATACGTTTGATTTCTTTTCTTCTCTTACAAATTTCCTTTCTTTTCAAAAAAAAAAAATTCCACTTTTGATTTCTTTCCTCTTTATTCCACCTTTCCAATTTTCAATTTTCAATACAATTACTTCTCATTCTTCTTTCACAAGTTCAAAAAAAAAAAATCTTGCCATTTTTCTTTTATTTCTTCCCTGTTTTCAACTTCTTTCTCCTTTCTTTCGTTTGTTTCCCCTCTTACTAATATCTCGCATCCTTTCTTCTTTTACAATTTGTTGAAGAAAAAAATTCCTTATACAAATTTCACTTCTCTGCCTTGTAATTAATTTTCTTTTCTTTCTCCATTTATTTCTTTCCCTTTTTAAGTTTTTCCTTTTTCATTTTTTTTGTCTCTTCTAATTTTACAACAATAAACAAAAGAAAAAAATTCTTTCTGTTTTTGTCTTCTCTTTTTTTGCTTTTCCTTCTCAATTTCTTTTTCAAATCTTTTACAATTACTTTCCTTTCTTCCTTTACAATTCTCTTTCTTTTCTGAAATCTCTCTTGCCATTTTTTTTTGTCATTTGTTTCTTTCCTATTTGTCCACTTTTTCAACAATAATAAAAAAAGGGGAGGTCATAAAAAGATTCTTTTTTTTTCAATTATTTTTCCCTGCTTCATTTCTTCCCTCTGATCAAATACCCCTCCCTCTCACATAATCTCATTTCACCACAGTTTTTTTTCAATCAACACTTCAGCACCATCTTTTCCAAAAAGTTAGCTTTTTTTATTAATTCCTTTTTCTTGTGTTTTTTTGTTATTCAATTCATTCAAAAAAAAAA
The DNA here is from genome assembly GCA_030737875.1 of Allium sativum. Taxonomy (NCBI): domain Eukaryota; kingdom Viridiplantae; phylum Streptophyta; class Magnoliopsida; order Asparagales; family Amaryllidaceae; genus Allium; species Allium sativum. Next base: position 621,410,231 of record CM060909.1, on the reverse strand, counting down.
ACCAAAAAAAAAAAAAGAGTTTCGAACTAAGGACAAGGTGACTGGAGTTCAAGCAACAAATCAAGATTTCAGAAATCAAAAGAAATTGCAAATAGTGCTCTGCTGCAAAAAAAAAATCGACAATTATTGTAAAAATTTTTTGTTCGGCAGCGGCTTGAATGTAATTTTTTTAATTTCTGCAATTAAATTGTGTGATTGTTGTTATTTCTGCACTTTTTATTCATTCTGTTAAGGGCAATACCCCAATTCACATAAGGTGAGGGATTTCATCACCCTTTCCTTAGCCCACAAATTGCATTTCATCCTAGAATCTGACTAATAATAACGGTTAGACGTTGGACTTAAGGGAGTCACGGGCTCATCTAGGGCTTAATTGTATTGTGATAGTTGATTCATTTGGAACGAATTATTTCTTGGTGTCTAGACTATGACAGAGAAATAGCCATTTATAAATATTACAGTGATTCGTAAATATTATATCGGTTGTTACTCTGAAGGTACTTAAACCTTCGGCTGCATTGCTAGGGTGATTCCTGGTGCACCGATAACTCCTGTCCGTTAACTGGCTGAGAAATCTTTTGATCTAAGTAATCAAACGCGTCACTTTATAATTTTGGGTTAGGAGCTAATAAGGACAGAAAATTTCATTGTAGCTAATTTCTGTGCTTGCATTTAACAACAATGAGTGAAAAAAGTGTTAGCCAACAAAATTCTCCTAGGGGTTCTCGAATCAACCAAAATTTTCCAACCGAATTGGATCAAAATTGAGTGAATCAAAACTTTCCAACCTTTGGAGATCAAAATCAAATAAATCAAAATTTTCAAAATCCCAATATCCAAATGGATAGACCCTTGTCTCTTCATGATCGATGTTATCCAACTAGGACCGTCCAACCCTCCGTCATCGTGTTCCCACCAGCTGAAGGAAACAATTTTGAGCTAAAACATTCTTTTATTCAAGGGGTACCAAAATTTATTGGGTCTGAAAATGCTTATGAATTTCTAAGTGAATTTGAATTGTATGCTTCCACAACAAAAATGCAACAACTATCTAACGAATCGATCAAGATAAGGCTAATCCCATTTGCACTATGTGAATGCGCTAAAAGATGGCTAAATTCTCTTCCAAGACATTCCATAAGAAGTTGGGATGAATTTGTCACTGCATTCTTGAAAAAGTTTTTCCCTTTCCATAAAACTCTAAAAATCTGAACTGAGGTAAATCAATTTTGTCCGAGGGGGAAACTTTTTCAAAATACTTTGAGAGATTCAACCAGCTATTATATTGTTGCCCTCATCATGGAATTCTAAAAGATCACTTATGTCAAATTGCATATGAAGGGTTAAACTATCAGACTTGAACTTAACTAGAATCAATGTGTGGAGGAGATTTTATGTCTAAGACAGCCGATGAAGCTTGGTAATTCTTAGAAGATTATTCTGAAAAGGACATGCAATGGGAATCAATTCGTGTTCCCATTCGTACTTCTACTAGAGGAGTGCATGTCGTGGACCCAAGTCAGATTCCTTTAGAAAATCAAACTCCTCAAACTGGAGAAGGATTACCCCACTATTACTCTCAGGACCAAGCTAATGCTATCGCTCAAAATAGTCCTTACTCATCCACATACAATCCTGGTTGGAGAAACCACCCAAAATTTTCTTAGTCAAACCCCAATAATTCGGCTAACCCATCTCACATGCAACCCTTTATCCCCAATCCGAATTATCAAGCTCCACCTCCAAATTCTCAAACCTCTCAAGCTGCACCTCAACCCAAACAACCTTATAGGCACCCCAACTTTCAATCATCAAACCAATCCTCTCAATCTTCTCAATCGTCACCAGAAATTGTGCGTTTAGAAAAACAAATGGAGCAAATGATGAATATGATAAAGGAACTAGCGAAAAATAACGAGAAAGGAAAGTTGCCGAGTTAACCTGAGGTGAATCCAAAATATAACTCTCGTGTTGTACACTCTTGTGAGGACGAAAACCATAATCCAGTCAATGCTGTCACAACCCTTCGATATGGAAAGAGGATTGATAGTAACGTGGGCAACCCTGGCAAACCTTCTAACTCGACCCCTAATCTTGTTGATCACCCATTAGCGTCGAATGCCAATTCTTCTAAACCTCGTTCCCTTAAATGTTGGCAATCCCAACAGTTCTTCTCCCAGTGTCGGCAAACCCGACCCACCTTCGAAAATTAATGTTGGCAATACCAACATTCCATCTTCTACGACCTTACCACCTTCTTTTTTTGATAAACCTTCTTCTGTGAATGGTGAAACTGATCACAGAGTCGAAAAACCAATAGCTCCATTTCCCCCATACACTCAATAATAAGAAGAAAGCGGCAAATTTCGATAAAATTTTGGAAATTTTCAAACAAGTCTGTGTGAACATTCCTCTTTTAGACACAACTGAACAAATTCCTCAATATGCCAAATGTCTTAAGGAATTGTGCACACAAAAACGTGCGACTAATGTCCCAAAAACCGCCTTTCTAACTGCGAATACAAGCTCTGCTCTTTCGAATCTTACCCCAGTCAAGTACAAAGACCCTGGCTGCCCTACGATTGATTGCAAAATAGGAAACACCCATATCTCTCGTGCCTTACTCGACCTTGGTGCCAGTGTCAATCTTCTTCCTTATACTGTTTATTGTCAACTTGGGTTAGGGGAAATTAAACCAACAAACATCACTCTTCAGTTAGCCGATCGATCTGTCAAAAAGCCATTGGGCATTATCGAAGACGTCTTGATACAGATCGAACAGTTTTACTTCCCTGTCGATTTCATAGTTTTAGACACAGAGCCTGTCTCAAATCCCAATGTTCAAATACTGTTGATTTTAGGACGGCCCTTCTTAGTAACCTCAAATGCTGTCATAAATTGTAGGAACGGTCAACTTCGACTTTCCTTCGGGCACCTGACCATTGAGCTAAACATCTTCAATCTCAACAAACAACCTAGTGATTTCGAGACCGATGAAATCAACATGATTCAAACCATAGTTGACGAAACCTCTAATGACACTTCTGAAGCCTTGAAAATGTGTCTGGAACATTTCGACTCCGATTTCGACGAACTTGAACACATTTCTGAACTAAATGAATTTCTTGACTTAAATCCTTCGTCTTTTGAATCTAACCAAGGAATGTTAAACAATGTTAACACTCAAGAACATCCTAAGTTAGATCTAAAACCCTTGCCACAAGACCTTAAGTACGCATACTTAGACTCCTCAGAAACTCTTCCTGTAATCTTGGCCTCTGATCTTACCGAGGACAAAGAAGAAAAATCTTAGAAATTTTGCGGGGAAATAAAGAAGCCTTGGGGTGGGAACTGAGCCATATAAAAGGAATTAGCCCATCAATTGTGGAACATCGCATACATTTAGTTGATGAGGCTAAACCCACCCGTGAGGCTCAAAGGCGATTAAACCCAAACATGAGAGAAGTGGTCAAGGAGGAGATAATCAAATGTCTAGACAATAACATCATCTATCCCACCTCTGATAGTACCTGGTTGAGTCCGGTACAAGTCGTACCAAAGAAATCGGGAGTCACAGTGATCAAAAATGAAAGTAATGAGCTCGTCCCAACAAAAATCAAAACAAAATGGCATGTGTGTATCGACTATCGAAAGCTCAACTCAGCCACACGAAAAGACCATTTTCCTTTACCTTTTATTGACCAAATGCTCGAACACTTAGCGGGTCATGAGTACTATTGTTTTCTTGATGGATACTCAGGCTATAACCAAATCCCGGTTGCTTTAGAGGATCAACACAAGACCACCTTTACTTGTCCCTTTGGAACCTTTGCTTATCGTCGCATGCCTTTTGGTCTTTGTAATGCCCCCGCGACTTTCCAAAGGTGTATGACGAGTATCTTCTCTGATATGGTGGACGAATTCTTGGAAATATTCATGGATGATTTTTCAATTTATGGATCATCTTTTACCCAATGCCTCACTCATTTAGAACTCGTCCTAAAACGTTGTAAGGAAAAATCACTCGTGCTTAATTGGGAAAAATGCCACTTCATGGTAAAAAGGGGGATAGTTCTAGGTCATGTCGTCTCCAAAGATGACATTGAAGTCGATAAATCTAAAATCGATTTGATTGCTAATCTACCTCCTCCTAAGTCTGTTAAGGATGTTCGTTCATTTCTTGGCCACGCGGGATTCTATAGAAGATTCATTAAGGATTTTTCGAAAATTTCAAAACCTCTCTCAAATTTACTTGCCAAAGACGTTAAGTTCGAATTCTCCAATGACTGCAAAACATCTTTTGAAACTCTTAAGTCAGACTTGACCACAGCTCCAATCATTCAACCTCCTGATTGGACTCAGCCCTTCGAACTTATGTGCGACGCTTCTGACTTTGCAATTGGAGCCATCTTAGGTCAGCGTATCGATAAACTCCCTCGAGTCGTTTATTACGCTAGCAAAACCTTAAACGAGGCCCAATTGAATTACTCAACTACTGAAAAGGAATTTTTGGCAGTTGTCTTTGCTCTTGAGAAATTCAGACCTTATCTCATAGGATCCAAAGTCATAGTTTGCACTGATCATGCAGCCCTACGATATTTGCTTTCTAAGAAGGATGCTAAGGCCCGCTTGATTCGTTGGATCCTTCTTCTTCAAGAATTCGATATAGAAATACGAGATAAAAAGAGTTCTAAAAATGTTGTAGCTGATCATCTCTCTCGAATTATGCACGAAAATGTTGACGACACCCAAATCGATGACTATTTTCCTGACGAACAAATTCTTTCCATCTCCAACACCCCTTGGTATGCTGACATTGTGAATTATCTTGTCACACAACAAACACCCGCTGAATGGTCGAAACAAGATAAACAAAAATTTCTCTCGAAAGTTCGAAACTTCTATTGGGACGACCCATATCTTTTCAAATACTGTCCAGACCAAATCATTCGAAGGTGTGTGCCCGATCATGAACACCAAAGTATTTTCTCTTTCTCACATGACCATGCTTGTGGCGGTCATTTTGGAGCAAGAAAAACTGCTGCAAAAGTTTTGCAAAGTGATTTCTATTGGCCTACACTCTTCCGTGACGCGTTCGAATTTTGCTCTAAATGTGATCGATGTCAAAGAACGGGTCGAATCTCTAAGCGAAACATGATGCCTCTCAACCCCATTTTAGTGATTGAGTTATTCGATGTTTGGGGCATCGATTTCATGGGACCATTCCATAATTCATTTGGAAATCTTTACATCTTGCTTGCGGTAGATTATGTCTCAAAATGGGTTGAAGCCATTCCGACCAAAACCAACGACAACAAGGTTGTTGTCAAATTCCTCAAAGAAAACATCTTTTCGCGCTTTGGCACACCTCGAGCTATCATTAGCGATAATGGCAATCACTTTTGTAATCGTGCTTTTGAGTCCTTGCTCAAGAAATACTCAATCACACACAAGCTATCGACCCCTTACCATCAACAAACTAGTGGACAAGTAGAAGTTTCCAATAGAAAATCAAACAAATTCTTGAGAAAACCGTGATTTCCAATAGAAAAGATTGGTCCTTAAAACTGACTGATGCACTTTGGGCTTTTCGCACTGCTTATAAAACCAATCTAGGGATGTCACCATATCGATTAGTCTTTGGAAAGGCCTGTCACTTACCTCTTGAATTAGAGCATCGTGCTCTTTGGGCCATAAAATTTTTGAACTTTGACTTAGAGAAAGTCGGCTCACATAGGAAGTTACAAATTTCTGAATTAGAGGAATTAAGAAATGAGGCGTATGAAAATGCGAAAATCTACAAAGAAAGAACCAAAGCCCAACACGACAAAAACATACTTCATAAGGAATTCGACGTTGGTCAAAAAGTTCTTTTATATGACTCTAGACTTCACTTGTTTCCAGGAAAACTCAGATCTCGATGGACTGGACCTTATGTTGTGAAAACAATATATCCTCATGGAGCGGTTGAAATTGAAAATCCTAGGGATGGAAAAATCTTCAAAGTAAATGGTCAACGACTGGAACCATTTTTTAGAATTCGAGCAATATGACGAAGATGACCTTATCGATCTTCATGAGCCTGACCATCCACCGTGAAATCAGGTGGTACATGTTCTTTCTCTTTTTTTTCTCATTTTTTATTATTTCTGTTTTTCTGCCATTTTGGTCTGCATACCTTAGACAGTGGGGACACTGTCTCAATCTAGTGTGGGAGGAGTCTGCATTTCATTCATTTTTCATTTTTTTTGTTTTTCTTTCTTTTCATTTTCATCCATTTAAATAGGACCAACATGCATTTTAAATCGTAGTAACATACCATAATTTTTTTTTAATACGACTCATTTTCAATTGATACAACAAAATAAGTTTACAATTTTTAGCCAGTTGATAGTATTTTTATCTCTCAGCTAAGTTCAAATTTGAAATATAATGAAAAGTTTAATTTTGAGGGATAATAGTGTAACCGGTACATAGGGAGATTCTTAGGTGATGGCCATGAAATCTAATCTATATTGTAGACTTTGTTTAAATAAGTGGAGGACTTAAAAGACTTATGTTGACTTTTCAAATTTTTAAAAACTAAGTTGTGTTAAGCTGAATTCGCATAACTCTCTTTTGTGCTTATAATAGTAATCCAAGGGTATCCAACATTGCTTGTATATCAAGCGTTGGTGTGCGAACCTGCCAAGCTCTATCCGACATGTTGTTGACAAAGTCAGCGTTGGAATATCTTAGTCTCATTTTATGAGATTGGACACCTAAGGATTACCGACACGTTGTTGACAAAGTCAAAGTCGGCTTGCACAATCCGCCAAGCTCTTTACCCACTCTCCGTTAGTCCGCGAGGCAGTGCATGGGTGGTAAACCTTGGTCTTTTTAGTTAGGTGTATGTACTTAATCATAAATTTTAAAATTTTATAGAATAAAAAAAAATAAGCGATGATGCCCAAACACTTCTTGACCTTATTGATTTGACTAGCCATACATGAGAAAATAATAATACCACTTTGCAAACTGTGCCAAGCAAACTAAGAATTTATTTCATGGCTGCACTATGTTATCGACCGAACTAACTAGCCAAACTGGAATTTAACATTTGAAAACTTGATTTATATTGAAAATTTGTGACAAGTTGAGGTATCTAAAATAAAATCAACTGATTAGAATTATAAACTTAATTTGTTGTACCACTTTCCGGAAACAAGTCATGTTTTCAGTTTTTGTTTTCAATTGCATAAGTCCTTTGCATTCATGTAGTTACATTAGATCCACACATAATGCATTTGGATTTTGTGGGTAGTATCCGCTGAAAACCCTCACGAGACACCACTCGTCCTACTAGGGACACCTAGAGGTTTAACGGCTTGTTGCATACGCTCAATGCAATCGTGTTTCCTACGAAAGTGCGACCTAACTAGTTAGTTTTTCATTTTCTTTTTACTCGAGGACGAGTAAAAGATAAGTGTGGGGGTATTTGATTAACAAAGAAATGTGTTTATTTTATGCTCTTATATTTTATCTTTTGTAAATAAATAAATGATACTTTGGGTACTTTTGTGTGTTTTTACAGGTTGTCAAGAAATGCCTCCTTCGTTTCAAATTAAAGGCTAACTACAGATAAAAAGCTACTTTCCCATATTAAAGCCATCTCAATTACAAAAGACGTTGTAGCTCACTGGTAATTGCATAGAAATTTGTACTGAGAGACCTGAGTTCGATCCCCGTCGAGCTCACTTTTTGCCAAAGAACGGAACGCATTCACACTACCCCTTTTCTATGAAGAATATATTAATTAGTGTTATATTATATATATACATATTCACGTGTATGTATGATATTCACTAATAGACATTTCAGGAGTAGTCATGGAAATCAATTCAGAACATTCATTTTTCAATTTCCAATTTGAAGAATTTCTAATTGATTTAATGCTAAGAAAAGATCAATTTTGAAGATTTCATCCTTTGTAGCCTTTGGAGTTTGATGAGTATCCTTGTTTGGAATAATTAATTGCATGCAATTTAATTACCAATCAACTAGCTATACGGAGGATTTGGAAGATATTCACCAAGATATGCATCAGATATTCTTAAAAGAATTATTTCCAAACAAGCCTAGTCAAGGAAGGCAAGAGATATGATATTACTTCTTGGGAAAAGAGACCCACTTATTCATAGACTTAATTAGGATTTTTCCTATCTCATCTAAAAATATACGTTGTAACCACTGTAAGAGGATGGATTCTTCTGTACTTTCTTTAGTTTTAATAAAGCTCTTCTTCGTTTAGTTTATTTGCTTTACTTTCATAACAATTTGTGTTCTACTCAATTAGATTTGGTAGACAGAAATTGTTATTGTTATTTCTATTGCTTATTAGTGATTAGTCGTTTGATTAGTTTCAACGACAATCCTAATTTACTTTTTGTTGTTCTTCTTTTCCTGCCATTTTACTTCCTGCATTTTATTTCTGTTTTTCATTTTAATTTCCAATTGATAGTTGTGATTTGATCGTCGGTTCAATTAGATTTGTTCTGAATCGGACCGTAGTTTCAATTTTCATTGTATTCAAAACCAACCTCGAAAACCGTCTAACTCGCCCAAGAATAAATAAATAATAATTTTTAATTACACCTCACTGTGTTCGACCTGTATGCTACACACCTGTACGCTTGCAGAATTTTATTTAAATATCGCGCAGTTCTAATTCATAGGAAAGGGTCGAACAGGGACCATCATGGGTATCTACAATCTTTGGGGGTCGTATGACACATATGATTATGCGAGTAGGAGCCGATCTTTAGAAAGGGGATCATTCACCCCGATCATGGGGTTCCAGTTGAGACAATGCAAGCAGGTGTAGAGATATAGTGTGAGGTGCGATAGTATATTCAAATCACAACTGCTTTACCTTAGTTTATGATACTTTCCTATTTCCAGTTTATACCTATCATGCCTTTTTTATTATTCTCATACTGAAGAGTCACTAGACTTACCAGGCTTTATGTCTGACCCTATTTTCTTTCGTCTTCTTTTCTTCCATTCCCCCCACCCAAGGTCCACAGGGAGGAAACAACCCAGCTTAGTCAAACTCTTTGCAAGCTTCAAGATAGTAGATGTACGGTTTGGACTCTCTTTCCTTGGCTATGGCTGTTGGACAAATTCTATGGGGATTTATGCAGTTTTAATTATGTTTTATGCTTCTTTATTTAAAAACCAAGACAGAAATGGGGATGAAATGTTTTGGAAGTTATTATGTGACAGTTGTGGAAATGTTTTGTATGAACATGTATCTATGAAATAAAAAGTCTGTTTGTTTTTCGCTGCTTATATATATGTGTTTATATCTGTCTTGTGTTTTATCTGTGACTTTTACTTACAAACCTCCACCAAAGTTATGGCATTCCCTTTGTGAGTGACCTTAATGGAGATGGGGTGTTTCACTTGGTATCAGAGCCCAGATTTACCAGACTAGATAAAAGTTTTTGAAACTATTTTCAAAAAGAAGTTTAAAGAAGCATTCTTTTTCAAGAAAAAGTGTTGTTTTTAAAAGGCATAATTCCCTAAAGCCATATGCACTATCTCTCTATCCTTTTGTCTTGAATACTTTCCTTTTTGTTCTAGCATGTCTGGAGATCTTAACCTTCCAGAAGGAGTACCGATCCGTGGCTGGTTCCGAAGGTACCTAGAGGCTAGGGCCAATGGTGCTGGCCCAGCAGACATTCCTCCTCCCACAGTGGCAGCGGTTCCTCCTCCTCCTCCTTGTGGAAATACTTTCGCTAAGACGTGTAGAGACTTCAAGGCTATGGGTGGAAAGGACTTTTATGGGACTGAATCATTTGTGGTAGCAAGGAACTGGCTGAAGGAGACCAAAGATTTGCTCGTCATCTTCGAAGTTGACGACAGGAAAAAGATACAACTAGCAGCGTGGTTGCTTAAAGATGAAGCTTCCTATTGATGGGAAATTACCCATGCTGAGATGCCAGTGGAAACTTGGGAAGATTTCAGGATGAGGTTTGAGATGAAGCTCCTCTCCCAAGCTGAAAGAAGCCCACAGATGTAAAAGTTCCTAACTCTTAAACTAGGAAATATGACAATCAAGGAGTACGTCAATCAGTTTAATCAACTGGCCAGATTTGGGCTGGATTTAGTAAACACCCAACACAAGAAGGCCCTCCGCTTCGTCAAAGGTCTGAATGAGCCTCTACACAGCCTTGCTATGACCCATATACCCATAGGAGCAACCTATGAAGGCTTGGTGGACATGGCGCTGCCATACGAGGAAGATAAAGGAAAGAAAGAGGCAAAGATGGAGGTGCCTCAAGAAAAGAAAGAGGGTTTACAGGCTAAGAAGATAGACTTCAAGAAAGGAGGGAAGAACAACAAATCCCGTGAAAAGAGAAGGTGCAATTTCTGTGGCATTGTTGGACATATAGCGAAAGACTGCAGGAAGAAGAAGGCAAAGATGAATGGTGTTTGTTTCCATTATGGAGAGACTGGACACTTGGCTAAGGACTGCCCAAAGAAGCGGGGGCAGGGACAGAGGGCTGGAACCACCTCAGGGAAACAGGTTCACGCGCTGGTGGCACTTCCATAAGAACGAGGCAGAAATATTTCTGTAGAAAGCTTAGTTTATCTTTATGATCATCCAGTTCGCACTCTCTTTGATTCTGGTGCATCACACTCCTTTATTTCATCTGCCTTAGTAGAATCTCTTCACTTAGACACTAGTATGGTAGAAGATCCTTTGTTGTTTCAAATCCAATTGGGGGCGCGGCTTATTTGTCGATGGTTTGCTTGGATTTGAAAATCTCTATTCTAAGTGTTGAATTTAGAAGTAGTGCCTTTGTTTTCGGCTTCTCAGGATATGGACTGATCTTAGGCATGGACTGGTTATCCAGTAATGGTGCCATTCTTGATTGTGAGAAAAGAGTGGTTAGACTCTTGACTCGGCTTGGTAACACTCTAGAAATTTCTTGTAATCCCTTGAATGCTGTTATGCCTAGTTATCTAGAGTCGCTTGATGCTTCTATTGAGAATTTGCAGTCGGTTAGAGTGGTCCGGGAATATCCGGATGTCTTTGAAAAGGTGAAAGGCTTACCTCCGAAGCGGGAAATAGACTTCCGCATATATCTTGTTGATAATGCAAAGCCCGTAGCTCTGTCTGTTAGACATATGGCTCCAAAGGAGAGAAAGGAGCTCAGTAAGCAAGTTAAGGAGCTTCTCGAGAAGGGGTTTATAAGGAGGAGTATCTCGGAATGGGGTGCTCCAGTGGTATTCTCCACCAAAGCAGGTGGTTCACTACGTCTTTGTTTGGACTATAGGGAGCTAAACAAGCTGACTAAAAAGAATAGACACCCGCTTCCCAGAATAGACGATTTGTTTGATCAGCTTGTAGGTGCATCGGTCTTCTCCCAACTTGATCTGGATACTGGGTTCCATCAGCTAAGGGTAGCTGAAGATAGCATTGATAAAACGGTGTTTAGAACCCTAGACGCTTTCTACGAGTGGCTTGTCATGCCTTTCGTCTTGACAAACGCACCCGCTTATTTCGTGGACCTAATGAGCAGGGTGTTCAAAGAATTCCTCAACAAGTTTGTGGTTGTCTTCGTAGACGATATTTTGATCTTCTCAAAGAATGTGGAAGAACATGCTCAGCATCCGAAGGAGATCATGGAAACTCTTCGAGTTCATCAGCTAAAAGCCAACTTCTCCAAGTGCCACTTTTGGAGAGAAGAAGTAAGATTTCTTGGACATATAGTGTCCAAAGAGGGGTAGCTGTAGACCCCGCGAAAGTAGTGCCAGTGCAAGATTGAAAGACACCAAGAAATGCAATCGAAGTCCGAAGCTTTCTTGGGCTAGCCGGTTTTTACCGAAAGTTCATTAGGGATTTCGCGAAAATCTCAACTCCACTCACAAGGCTAACAAAGAAGAATCTGGCGTTCGCTTGGGATTTGGATTGCGAGTTTGCTTTCCAATGATTAAAAAGGGCTCTCACAACAGCCCCAGTTCTGACTTTGCCGGATGGAAGCAAGACATTCACGGTATATACGGATGCTTGTGGTACGGGGCTAGGCGTTGTTCTGATGTAAGAAGGGAGGTAGTAGCTTATGGTGAAAGACAATTGGAAGTTCATGAAAAGAACTACCCAACCCACGATCTTGAGTTGGCCGCCATCATCTTTGCGCCTAAGTCTTGGCGCCATTATCTCCTAGGTGAGAAGTTCGAATTATATACTGACCATAAATCGTTGAAGTATCTTTTCTCGTAGAAAGATCTTAACTTAAGGCAGCAAAGGTGGATGGAGTTCCTTGCCTCGTATGATTTTGAGATTTCCTATACTCCTGGCAAAGGCAACGTAGTAGCAGATGCGTTGAGCAGAAAGAAGCTGACCCTAAGCTCTCTCTTTGTAGAAAGGCAAAGCTTATAGTATATAGCCAGTTTTGACTTTAGGCCCTCCTCTGATTTTATACCTGGTTTATTGGCATCCCTAGAAGTACGACCCACTCTTTTAGACTCAATAAGGGTTGCACAACGCGAAGACCCTCAGCTTGTTGATGTGATTGATAAACTAATTAGGGGTGAAACTTCCAGTCACCTCGATAGGTACTCCATCGATGATAAGGGTTGGCTAAGGCGAGATGGAAGACTATGCGTCCCACAAGCAAAGGATTTAGTAAAGATGGTTCTCGAGGAAGCACATCATTCCAAGATGACAATACACCCAGGTAGGGACAAGATGTATAAGGACATAAAGGGAGTTTTCTATTGGAGCGGCATGAAGAAGGACGTGGCAGATTTCGTTTCTAAGTGAGTGACATGCCAACAGGTTAAGGCGGAACAGAAGAGGCCTGGAGGACTGCTTCATCCTCTAGAAGTCCCGCAATGGAAGTGGGATAGCATTTCAATGGACTTCATTGATGGGTTTCCTAGGTCAAGAAGAGGCAGTACTAGCATTTGGGTAATAGTGGACAGGCTCACTAAAAGCGCCCACTTTATACCTATCAAGATTAGAAGGACTGCCTCATCTCTAGCTTCTCTTTATCTCAAGGAAATAGTTTGACTCCATGGAATACCCTCCAGCATAGTGAGTGACAGAGATCCCATCTTTACGAGCGAATTTTGGCGGAGTTTGCAAGAAGCTGTAGCCACACAGTTATGCTTGAGCACGGCCTATCACCCCCAAACTGATGGTCAGACGGAAAGGGTGAACATAGTGCTAGAAGATCTTCTAAGACTGTGCGTTCTTGACTTCGGAGGGACATGGGAGGATCATCTTCCTTTAGTGGAATTCGCCTACAACAACAGCTACCAAGCCACCATCGGCATGGCGCCCTTCGAAGCTCTATATGGAAGACTGTGCCAATCACCAACTTGTTGGTGTGAGTCTACAGACAAGCTTATACTTGGGCCAGACATGATTAGAGAAACTTTAGAAAAAGTGGACTTGATACGAAGGAGAATGAAGACTGCCCAAGATAGACAAAAATCCTACGTAGACAAAAGAAGGACCGACCTTGAGTTTGAGGTTGGGGACAGGGTTTTCCTTAAGGTATCTCCTTTAAGGAATGTCGTTCGCTTTGGATCCACAGAAAATCTAACACCAAGATTTGTAGGACCATTCCCTATCATCGAGAAGATTGGGAAGATGGCTTATAGAGTAGAGCTGCCCAAAAGGTTAGCTGGAATTCACAACGTCTTTCACGTTTCTCATCTCCGAAAATGTCTACATGAATCGACGAAAGTGGTGGAGCCAAGCATTCTGGAAGAAGCCAAAGTGGAACGCGAAGCAACTATGAGGAGAGTTCCAACTCGAATCGTAGGAACTAAAATCAAAAAGCTACGCAACTGCGAGGTCAAGCTTGTCAAAGTTCAGTGGAGCGACACCGAGGAAGACGCGACTTGGGAAACTGAGGAAAAATACGCGCGGCCTACCCTTTTCTTTTTGAGGGTACATCTTTGATTTCTCTTTTTCCTTAAGTTATGCTTGTATCTATCTTTTTAGGTATATCTCCTCGATCTTATCCTTTATCCTTAGGTAGAAACCCCTTTGGATGTAAACATGTATTTGAAACATGTTATGGTTGATGACTGCAAGTGGCTGCAAGTAGTTGCTAGTGGTTACCCGTGGATGCATATACACACAACCTAGGTTTTAGATATGCTCAGTCACTTCATATTGCATATGCCTATATGTATTCATATTTGTATGTGGTTGAAACTTGATATGTTGTCATATGGATGTCGCATTTGTATGAATGGTTGCGTACTCATGTAGAATTATGAGTAGGAAAATTTTGCATACATAATGGATTCATGACACTTACATGATTCGCATTAAGGAGGTTAACTGAATCAGTAGACCGCCTAATTTTTGCATTAGATAAGGACATAAACACACACTATGCATATAATCATGAAGCACTAGAAGTCTTTTAAGGAAAATGGATGCCTGTGTTTGATGGTTGAGTAGATGGACAATTGGATGTTAGGATTTACGTTCTCCTAGACTTGAAGATTTCGGGGACGAAATCCTTTAAGGAGGGGAGAATGTAACACCCCGAATTTTCTGTTGACTATAAATTATCAAATTAAAGTATAATTAATTCTAAATTAAAGAATTAAGGGAAAAGGGTTACACCATTGCATTTGTCTCGGAATTCTGCTTAAGATAGAGTCCGAGTTTGCGTAAATCGGAATCCGTATGAAGGAGTTATGACCTTTGGAAGTTTCAGAATTCAGTTTAAAATTCATACAATTCAAATTCAGTTCGAAATTCGAGAAAACAGACCCAAACTGGGCTGGGTGGGAAAATTCCCGCCCAGGCACTAGGTCGACCTGGGGGTCGACCTGCCCAGTCGACGTGGTTTGGCCCTGGCTGGCCCGGTCAGTTTCTGGTCGAATTTCTGAGCTTGGCTGTGTCACTAGGGCTAAGTTGTCACTTTCTGATTGGCTTCTCTTGGTGTGTATGGTCTGGATTCACTCTATGATCATCTGATGGCTCAAATCAATCTAAAATTCTATAAATACAACTCAACACTCAACCTAAATTCACACAAATAATATAGAACTAGAGCCGTCATGCTGCTGGGAGGAAACTAAGAGTAGCCGTCAGTTAGAGAAAGCTTAGAGACAAGCCAAAACGAAAGTAAAACAAGAATCAAACAACGTTTGTCTACCCAAAGGAAAGCATTGCAAATTCAGAACTCAGAAATCAGAAAACAAGACCATCGTTTGTTGTAAGTATAGTGATTTCTCCGATGTGAATAAAATTAAGACTTAATTCGATGTAAAATGGAAATGGAATTGTGCTATTGTATATGTTAATTCATATCTATGTATTGAAATGATTATGTTGTGAATGGCATTGGGATGTTTGTGGTATAGATGAGTTGATGTTGACCCTATTGTACATTTAGAATGAAAACAACATCACGTGCAAGTTGTATAGTTCATGTTGTAATCTACACCTATATATTTATGTGATTATATAGGTGGTATGTGCTAAGATCTCATGTATATAGTTTATGCTAAAATCTCTATGCCTAAATGATTAAGTTCATATACATGCTCGTATGTTTATACGAAAGTTGCAAAGTTCATAATTGGATCCATGCCAAGATCCATTTTAATACAAGTTTCATGTTATAGTAGTAAACATGATTGGATCTAGTTCACTCATGCGATGAAATTATACATACTTTATGGACATGTTATATTCTTGTCATATGCTAGTGATGTTCGATGTTATGCCTAGATCTAAACATGTTTAGGCTTATGTTGTCTAAATCATATGTTAATTCATGTGACACCTATTTGGTTAGACCCCTATTTCAACGTAAGTTCACATGTATGTAAGTTGATTTAGCCTATGTTGCAAATTCACATATATGTATGTTGATTTAGTCTACATTGCAAGTTCACACCTATGATATTCATGTTGACTATTTTGCAAGTTCACACCTATGATGTTCGTATTGACTATGTCGATAATGCCAAGTTTACACCTATGTCATGTTTATGAATTTCTTTATACCAATTTTGTGTATGCTAAATTAGGCTAAGTTTTTAGCCTAATATTATATGTTAAAAATCATGTGGAAGAAAAATTAGGCTAAGATTTTTAGCCTAATATTTAGATGGGGTAATGTTGGGATAAATTGGTAATTATAGGAAACTTGACATAAATTAGTGAAAAATGTATGTATTGGCATGTTTGTCACATGCCAAAAATTGGTGGCATTTAAATGGTGCAAAATTCTTATACCAATAATGATGAACTTGGAAAGTGGGCCACAACATTTAATTGTTGACATATTTACATATAACAAGTAATAAAGTCAAATATGTAAATTTAGAAAATACGAGTATGCTTAACATGAGGTTGGATTGAGTTGTGATGTAAACCTGCCTGGACCCGCCCGGCTGTCCAGTAGTCACAACAATACCTATGCAATGTGGGTGGTTAAGCATTGAGCCCAATAAGGACCCGAGGTTAGACTGAGTTATGGTGTAAACCTGCCCGGAACCGACCGGCACATCCAGTAACCGTAACAATACCTGTCTAATGTGAGTGGTCGGTGCTTTAAAAAGATAAGGACAGACAAGTCAGGATGATAGGGTTAAGTTAACTAAAACACTTAACCAATTCAACATGTTAATTAAACTGATGGGTGGGGTTAGGTAAATACAGACACTTAACCACTTAACATGTTTGACTAGAAAATCCTAGTAACGGGGACCCATTTCAGCAGTAACCCAATTAGATATCATGATACCCTGAAACTAGGCAGGGTGGGGCACAATTACTGGGCTGATTGTAAGCAGTCAAAAGCGACGGTGGTGGGTGCAACAG
Source organism: Allium sativum (assembly GCA_030737875.1). NCBI lineage: Eukaryota > Viridiplantae > Streptophyta > Magnoliopsida > Asparagales > Amaryllidaceae > Allium > Allium sativum. The sequence goes on along the minus strand of CM060909.1, from coordinate 621,393,376 downwards.
TTTGGGTTCTAACGGAGTGCAGGCGTGCACACACTTCGGAGCAGACAAACAGGGCACTAGGGGCACCAGTAGTATACCCTATGCATTCTAGGATTGTGTCGGGCTGCCACCATGGGACTTGATACACCCCATGGTGGGACCATCATGGGTATCTACAATCTTTGGGGGCAGTATGATACATATGATTATGCGAGTAGGAGCCGATCTTTAGAAAGGGGATTACTTCACCCCGATCATGGGGTTCCAGTTGAGACAATGCAAGTAGGTGCAGAGATATAGTGTGGGTGCGATAGTATATTCGATTCACAACTGCTTTACCTTAGTTTATGATACTTTCCTATTTCCAGTTTATACCTATCATGCCTTTTTTATTATTCTCGTACTGAAGAGTCACTAGACTTACCAGGCTTTATGTCTGACCCCATTTTCTTTCGTCTTCTTTTCTTCCATTCCCCCCCCCCCCACCCAAGGTCCACAGGGAGGAAACAACCCAGCTTAGTCAGACTCTTTGCAAGCATCAAGATAGTAGATGTACGGTTTGGACTCTCTTTCCTTGGCTATGGCTGTTGGACACATTCTATGGGGATTTATGCAGTTTTAATTATGTTTTATGCTTCTTTATTTAAAAACCAAGACAGAAATGATGATGAAATGTTTTGGAAGTTATTATATGACAGTTGTGGAAATGTTTTCTATGAACACGTATCTATGAAATAAAAAGTCTGTTTGTTTTCCGCTGCTTATATATATGTGTTTATATCTGCCTTGTGTTTTATATGTGACTTTTACTTACAAACCTCCACCAAAGTTAAGGCATTCCCTTTGTGAGTGACCTTAATGGAGGTGGGGTGTTTCAGATACCAAATGTGACACCCCACGTCCATTAATGCCACTCACTAAGGGAACGCATTAACTTTCGTGAAGCGTTATAGGTAAATAAGAACATAATATCACAAGATAAAATATCAGTGGAATTAAAACTTTATTTAAATCAAAACATCATGGTCCCAAATACTGAGTTTACATCATAGGTTTGAAATAACCAATTGCATGTTTAATAATCCGTCTTGCCAAAAATATCAGAGTACAAAAGCATAAACCATATTTCCAAAGCAGAGCCATGAGAGAGTTGACAACAAGTCAAAGATGTACACCAATATCCAAAATAAAAGCTAAGACGAAAGAATCCAAATCAACTCTAAGCACTTCCACCCTGAGAACCTTGGAGGGAGGGGGAATGGAAATGAGAGAGGAGAAAACAAAAAGGGTCAGACATAAAGTCTGGCGAGTCCAGTTACTTTTAAATGTAAATAAATATAAGTATCATGGCAGGTATATAAAAAAACTGGAAGAACAAGATAACAATAACAAGTGTGAACAGAGCAAGATAAGATGAACACGATATATTATACTTCTTGAATACATTTCTCTACACCGCGCAGATACTAGTATATCAGAAGTAGAATGATCCCTACTAATATCGTTCCCTTACACTTTCTTGATTATTAGGTTACTTGGGTTAATAGCACTCACGAATTATACGCGCATCGTACCCATTTACTTTCCCATGAATTCACCTAATACAATATGTGTTGCTATCTCTCAATATTGAGATATACCCCATGGTACTCCACTTACACGGTCTCCACCGAAATGAACGCAGTCCCTCATCTTGCCCCGGAGTGACATACGGATCCTGGTATATCGATGTTACGTTTCGCAGAGATTTGCCGTTACTATGCTATGTAAGCGTACGGACTGCCATTATCAATAGAATCAGACTCCAGATCGGAGTAATGCCCTCTATTCTACGATACATCACCCAGAGTTGATACGCATGTATCTAGACTGTCCCACGTATGTACTTTCATTGAAGCTCGATGCCTCAATCGCACAACCTCTAATGTGCACCAAGTTCCATGACAGGGATAAACATGGAACTCGGTCGGGAGCTTTTCCATATTTGTACAGGCCCGTCTTTAAGAGCCTTCAAATACAGATAATCCTCGGGTCTATTTTCCATGATGGCTATGGCCCACCTCGGCCCCTCCCTCAACTAGTAAAGACTACAGAGCTAAGCGACAGCCCCTAAAACAACAAATCTAAACATCCATGTGGCGTCTCCCCTTAACTTTGTACCTCGATAGTGAAAGGTGAAATGATATCTTGGGGTTAGCTCTAGTCTTTTCGCATCCTGCTGGCTGCCGAAGACGGGTATCCGACGATCTACTATTCTTGTCGGTCCTGACCTTCCATCTCCTCATGAGGCAACCATCGAATCATCCTGATGTCACCTCGTCATAGCATTCTGACTGCATAGCTACCTCTGTAGTCGAGGCCCACCCACGTGGTAGTTACGCGCAGACCCAACCTCTATGAGCACAGTTCATAACTACACCACCACAGAGGACTAAAAGGAGCACCTTCAACGTCTCAAGAAGTTGCGTGCTTCCCCTTCTAGTCCTTCGGAGCCATCATAACAATCAGATGAATGTGCGCTCCCCTCGTGCCTTATAACACCTCGATGATCTACCCCGTTGGGTTATTCACCCTCAAACATATGGACTTCTCCAAGTGCCTCATTTTAATATGTTATTAGACTCTATGTTTAAACATTCTATTATGCTCTTGCCTTACCTCGTCGGGTTTTCATCTATCTTGGTTATTAACATTCATATTGAATTCTTATTCAAATTACCAAGTTTCTCTTGCTTATTAATTTCAATCATATAACTTAATCCATTTAAGTTTATTAATAAGCCCATAACATGTTATTCTCTAGATTGTGGCCCAAGGTCCGAAATCCACAATCTATTTTATATTCTTGCTTAGTTATATCATTACAATAACATATTTTATTTAATATGTAATTAAGTATATCCAATTCACATGTTTTCTAATTAACATGTTACTTACCATTTATGATTAAATATAACTTATTTCATTTTACAAGTTTTCCTCATTCTTTCTCATTTAATCATAAATTCAATTTACATCATCACTACAATGTATTGTTGTCTATTTAGCAGATTATTACACATATCTATTTCTACAAGTTATGCTTACCCTACAGGGTGCCTTCCAATTACATAACTTTATTATTTCTATTGGTTATGTATACCACTAGGTGTCTTTAATTACATAACCCTATTGGGTTAACTTCGTGGGCCTATATATAAATATTACCCACCCCTCAAGTTTACTTAACCCACCCATTACCCATCCAATTTTACTTAACCCTAACTCAAGTTCATAATCATACAATCCTAATGGATTAACTTAAGTTAAGCAGTCCAATTCACTACCATGTCCAATCATGGTTATAATGGGCTAGACATCTCATATTAAGCCTACAACATGTGGATGCTGGATATGCCGGTCGGATTCGGGCAGTCTTATTCCACAGTTGGGTCTAACCCTGTGTCTTAGCCCGATTCGTATTTACGTACTTAGACCCCCCACATTAGGTTCAACATTAGTGGCTGCTGGATATGCCGGTCGGGTCCGGTGGAGACTTCCACCACTAATGTAACCTAACCTCGTGTCATAAGTACAATTACAATTCCTAATTGTAATTACTAAACATTCCATTATTGATTAATTAATCAATTAAACCTTTCCCCATTTGAATTAGGTCTAATTCACTATTCAAATTATAGACTTTTTGCCTCTTTTTAATTCACCTTTTAATTATGCACCATATGCCCCTTATCATAAATTAAGGCATATATATATATATATATATGTATAAACATATATATACATACATACATATATATATATATGTATATATATATTGCACAAACCCAAACCAACATATTTTCTAATTTATACCTAAAATTCTTATTCACATACGTTCTAATTTATGTCCCAAATTAATATTTAGACATGTCCCATTCTATACCCAATTCCATATTTACATATATTCCAATACAAGTTGTACCCACTCCCATCTTTGCATATTTCTAATGTATGCCTAAAATTCATATTCATATATGTACCAATTTATATGCCAAATTAATATTTACACTTTCCAATACAAATTAACCCAAATTCATGTTTTCCAATTTGTGCCTAAAATTTGCATTCATATTATCCAATACGAAACATGCCCCCCAATCCATATTCTTATATTTTCCCCATTTCATGCCCAATTTATATTCATATTTTCCAATATCAATTATGCCCCAAATTATGTCCTTTCCTATTATTCTCAATTTCGCACGTTTGCATTTTTTAGCGTTAGGCCTAGGCTCGAAGATAGCCTGGCTATATGAAAATAAAAAGAAAAAGAAGAGAAAAAAAGAATCAGAGCAGGCATAATAACGAATCAATAACATAACAGTAGAAATAGGCATAAAACTGAATGGACATATTATCACAAGTTTAGATATGGTGACGATATAAACATATAAGAATATATCAGAGGAATATGTCATAATAGAACTGATTAGGCACTGATTCAAGATCCAATTTTTATATACATATCACGATTACTAATTAGATATTCAGATCTAAAAATAACATGAACTCACCGTGAATTTGCCGTGTAGAACATGTTGAATAAGTTGTTGTAGCCACTGCTGATTTTGTTGTAGAAACTTTTGAATATGTATAATCCTTTTTTTTAATTGATTTTGAAGAAGAAGAACCATTTTAATTTTCATTGCAGCAGAGCTTCGCCGTCACCATTATTTTTCTATGAACAAAACCAAGATTTAGGGTTCTTTTTATAGGAGTAGCGGAGCAACCAAGACCATCGGATTAGGTCAGGAACCATAGGAATCGTCCACGTCATCCGACCAATAGAAAACAACCATGTTGCAAATAATCAGTCTCTAACCAATAAAAACGCGCCATGTGTGCAACATGATGCGCATCAGCAGGGGTATTGACACCCACACGTCATATATATATTATGTATTTATTTTTAACCATCTTTCGAATTAATCCTCCAATTAACCCTTTTCACACTAAATCGCTTTTTAATTGAACTCGTTCACACTAAGCCGCTTTTTAGCCATTCCCCTAAAACAAAAATATGGCGCTGGCGGGATCGAACTTTGTACCTCTTGTATGCAAGTCACATGTTCTAACCAAATAAGCTACTAAGTCTTTTGATTACAAACCTTAGAACAACGCTAAACATTATTCTTTCCTGTTCCTCTTTTTCATGTTTTGTTGCAATATTTAATTTAAAGTTATCATTTTCATCCTAAATCGGTTTTCTGCAAACCATAGGTCTAAATTGACTAGAAAATCGCCGCGAACGCATTGACGCTAATTTCATGACCAAATTCATGAAGTTTTTCAAATTTTCCTTTTTATTTTTATTTAATTGTTCGCATGCATTTCTTTGCATTTCGTGTATTGCATTTAATTTCTTTTACTAATCTTTTTCCTTCATTTCACTGCATGAACTTATTATATGCAATTTTGTTGTCATTATTTAATTTTTCTCTTAAATATATCTATGTATATAATATATATATATACATATTTCCACATTTTTAATTTCATAAAAAATGCGGGGTGTTACAATTACCGTGATCCAAAATGAAGCTAACGAGCTTATACCAACCCGTACCCAGACTGGTTGGTGTGTTTGCATTAACTACAGGAAACTTAACGTTGCAACACATAAGGATCATTTCCCTCTGCCATTTATCGATCAAATTTTAGAACGACTAGCCGATCACGAGTACTATTGTTTCCTTGACGGGTACTCAAGCTATATTCAAATCCCTATCGCTCTTGAGGACCAAGAGAAAACCACTTTCACTTGTCCCTTCGGTACATTTGCATACCATCGTATGCCTTTTGGTCTCTGTAACGCATGTGAAACCTTTTAGAGGTGCATGATTAGCATTTTTATGGTATGATCGAGCGATTTTTGGAAGTTTTCGTGGATGATTTTTTCATCTTTGGGGATTCTTACACTGAGTGTTTACATCACCTTGATCTTATTGTTAACCGTTCCAAAGATAAACAGTTGACTCTTAATTGGGAAAAATATCACTTCATGGTTAAACATGGCATTGTTCTAGGACACGTCATCTCTAATAAAGGAATTAAAGTAGACAAAGCCAAAATCAAAATTATTTCAATCTCCCTATTCCCAAATCCGTTAAGGACATCCGATCTTGTTTAGGTCATGATGGCTTTTACCGTTGCTTTATAAATGATTTCAGCAAAATCACTCTACCCTTGACTAATCTTCTTAGTAAGGATGTTTCTTTCGACTTCAGTTCTGATTGCATTTCATTTTTTGAGCATCTCAAAAATAAACTTGTCTCTGCTCCTACCATCTGCTCTCCTAACTGGAAGCTGCCTTTTGAAATCATGTGTGACGCCTCGAATTTCGTTATTGGCGCTATCTTAGGACAACGTGTCGATAAGATTCTTTATCTCATTTACTACGCAAGTAAGACTCCGAACGATGCTCAAATCAATTATAGACCATTGAAAAGGAACTCTTGGTAGTCGTTTTCGCTCTAGAAAAAATCATACTTTATCTAGTTGGCTCACACATCACTGTTCATACCGATCATTCCACACTTAGGTACCTTTTTTCTAAAAACTCGTCTCATTCGTTGGATCCTTCTACTTCAAGAATTTTATCTTACCATTAAGGATAAAATGGATCTAAAAACGTTATTGCGGACCACTTGTCTCGTCTTCCAAATCCGCTATCTTCTTCACTTCGGATCAACAAGAACTTCCCGGATGAACAACTCTTTTCACAATCCACTGATCCTTGGTTCGCTGACATTGTCAATTACTTAGTCATCAAGAAGACCCCTTCTTTTTGGTCTAAGTAGGATAAACACAAATTCTTTTCCCAAGTGAAACATTTTTATTGGGACAACCCTTATCTTTTCAAAGTACTGTCCTGACCAAATCATCTGAAGGTGTGTTCAAAACACTAAAACTCGCAGTGTCCTCTCTTTCTGTCACGACCAAGCTATAGTGGTCATTTCGATCCCAAAAAGACAACCGAAAAGGTTCTCCAATCGGGTTTCTACTGGCCTAACCTTTTCAAAGATGCTTATGAATTTTGCAAAACTTGTGATCTATGTCAATTCTTAGGAAAAATTTCTAAACAGAATATGATGCCCCTAAACCCCATTCAAGAAGTCGAAGTTTTTGACGTTTGGGGTATAGACTTCATGGGACCCTTCCCTAATTCTTTTGGGAACCTTTACATTCTCTTAACTGTCGATTATGTTTCTAAATGGGTCAAAGTTGTTCCTTGCAAAACAAACGATAACAAGGTTGTCGTGCGCTTCTTAAAAGACACCTTTTCTAGGTTTGGCACACCTCGCACGATAATCAGCGACAATGGAACACACTTCTGTAATTGTTCTTTTGAAGACCTGATGAGAAAGTATTCGATAATCCACAAGTTATCCACTCCTTACCATCCTCAAATTTGTGGGCAAGTTGATGTATCGAATAGGCAGATTAAACAAATCCTTGAGAAAACTGTGAATCGAAATCATAAAGATTGGTCCCAAAAGTTAACTGACGCTCTTTGGGATTACTGCACATCTTTCAAAACAAACTTAGGTATGTCCCCTTATCGGTTGATTTTTGATAAGCCATGTCGCTTGGCAGTTGAACTAGAACATAGGGCATTATGGGCAATAAAAACTTTAGATCTTGACTTAGAGTAAGCAGGTGAACTTAGGAAGCTTCAAATTAATGAACTTGATGAAATTCGAAATGATGCCTATGAAAATGAATGAATTTATAAGGGAAAAATGAAACTTTTTCATGATAAATCAATTTTATGTAAAACTTTCATGCCAGGTCAAAAGGTTCTCTTGTATGACTCAAGATTGCATCTATTTCCGGGTAAGTTAAAATCTAGATGGACAGGACCTTACATTGTATGGACTGTTTTTTCGTATGGTGCAATCGAAATTGAGAATCCAACCGATGGATCATTCTATAAGGTAAATGGTCAACGCCTTAAACCTTACTTGGAATCAATACCCAACCAAGAGGAAGAGCTCATGGTCCTCCATGAGCCATATTACATTTGGTAAGACATACTAACCCTCTTTTGTACATATGTAAATATTCTCTTTTTTTGTCCCTTTCACTAAGATATGTCTGACTAACGACTATAGGGACACAGTCACACTCAAGTGTGTGTGTGTGGGGGGGGGGGGGGGGGGCGATTTTACATTACATCAGCAATCAAATTTTATGAACTAGGTCATTCATTGAACAAGGATTAACTAAAATTCATAAATAACACCTTGGTTCTTGTTTGATAAGTTGAATTGTTGGGTGATGGGAATGAACATTTTTTACTCATTGAGTCGTAATGTGTCTTTTTAAGATGCTAGCTTGAGACTGTGCATACGTTAGTCGTGTTCTGGAGTAAGCGTGTCAACCCTTGTTATACATGTTAGAATGTGCAAGTAAAAATAATCAAAAAATAAAAATAAAAATGGTTTTTCACCTACATATGTTGGATTTTCTGAGTTCATTTTCATGCATAATATTTTTTCTCACTCAAAATTTTCAAATTCGTAAGTTCTAAAATCCAGTTGGCCCAATTAAGGAGGAATGACTTATTGTAGCATTCTTCTTCGATACCCCCACATTATTCAAACCAAATTTTTACTCAAATTACATCCATGTTTCGACAAGATTTTTATATTGATATAATTAAGAACCTTGTACAGATTTATTTTCAAAGGTTCAAAAACATCACTTTATACTAATATTACACTACCCACTCCGTACTTGTTTTAAGTAGGATAACATATACCACATCTTATTTTATATGGGTTATCTATCTTACGAAACGTTGTTTATCTCTCCTTTTTTGTTTTTTAATAAGATCAATCTAAACTTGTGTGTTGAATTAGGGTTATAGAAGTTGAGTACCTAGGGCACAAAACTTTACATTGATGAAGTGTTGGTTATGATTCGCTTAGTAAAGGAGGAATCAAATGAAATAATATACGGTATGGTATCATTCCATTCCATCCCCACTCATCTTTCATCATGCAAAAAAGGAAAAAAGAAAAAAAAAAAGAGAAAAGAAAAAGAAAAACTGCATTGAAGAGAAAATCTATCAGAATAAAATAGTCATCCATCATTCTTGAGTATAAAGCATTCATCTCCATTCCATCCACATCCACCATACCGTACTTAGAAGCGAGGATTGTAGTTGAGAAGATGAAAGGAAACAAAAATGTTCGTATGTGCCTTAGTATTACTTTATCTTTTGTACCTTGAAGTTCAACTAATACACTTGCCCTCTTATCAATAACATTTTTAGAACTTATAAATTTTTCCTTCATCTATGCATAACTCACATCCAATACAGTACAATTACACTGGTGTAAAATTATTCAAAAAATAAAAATAAAAATAAAGAATGAATAAATGATTGGGTGCACATTGTCGATGTGTAGAACTTCGGTTGACACCACGCTCTTAACCTTCAAGACAATTACAGTGTTATCAAGGAATTACGATTCAACTTGAAATTTTTTATTCAATTTTGCATCAATTATGGGATGGACAATTTAGGACTGAATCGTTATTTTTGAAGTTAGGTAAAGTTCTTGGATTTGAAAGACCTTAAATATATCATTTGATTAATTCACGTACTTAAGACGCTTTGGATTTTATGGGTGGTATCCGCTGAACACCCTCACGAGACAACACTCGTCCTAATAGGGATACCTAGGGGTTTAAGCGCTTATTGCATATGCTAAATGCAATTGTGTTTCCTACGAAAGTGTGACATATCTTAGTTTTGTTTATTCGAAGACGAATAAAAAGATAAATGTAGGGGTTTTTGATATACACGTAAATGTGTATATTTTATCCGCTTATTTATCTTCTATTCACTTTAAAATAATTGATAATGTGTATTTATAGCTGTGTTTTCAGATTGTTTATAAAAAGCATTGTTTAGAGCATTTGATGGACAAAGCATGAAGAATTTGCTTAAAATGAGTGAAGTTTGAAATTACTAAAGCTCAAAGTGCGTAAATCTTGAAGGACAGTTGCAAATAAAGTTCAGTTAGGAAGACTTGGCTCAATGAATACTCATGCTGCGTTCACATTGGATCATTTGCAAGGCCTCTTACTCATGCTGCATTCACATTAGCTCATTTTCAAGGCCACTCACTGTACAGTTGCGTTCACACTGGCTTATATGTTATTTGGGCTAAATCTTTAGTCCCACATTGTGTAATTAGCCAATTAGTATCTGTCATATCAGCTACAAATACGTTTGTATCTTGTTCATTTAGAATTACATTAGGTTTTATTAAGTAATCCTTCTCTTGAAATAAAATCATTCTTCTCCCTTTCTCTTTACTTTTTGTTAATTTTATTTATGTTTATGTTATTTCTTTTTTGTTTTCCTTGTTCTTTAGCTATGTCTAGCTAATCCCCTTTAATTAGGGGGTAAAGACGCTGGATTAGGTTTAATACGAATCACATAGCCAGAGAGATTAGGACTTCATGTATATATATATATATATATATTTGAAAATTGGTTCACTTTATTATCTACTAGAAAGAAGTACAAGAAAATGGTTATCATACTAACCAGTACAATAGTCAAAAAGAGAAAGAAATACATGGAAATAGAAGAAACTATAAACCTAAACTAGAATATATCGGCCCATGATGAGGCCATAATCCCACTAGCGTGCATCGAACTGCACTGCACCCAAGCTCGAGGCTCCACTTCTACAACCAAATGTCATCCACACAATAATATCATCCAATACAAACGGCTTACTTCAGTAACAACCCCTGCACTTCATCTAGCAAGATACTAGAAATGTGATGCATCCAATTATCCTATAGATCAACAGCAAAACATCTCAGTCATAAAAATCTTCAATTTCATGCATTAAATCTGGTTGACAACTCACAGAAGCCTGTGAATTCGTCTTAATGCAAAAAAAAACAATAGTATAACTCTGCCATGTTATGCTTGTTGTACTTCAAATGCAAACTGGAAGATCAACAACCATAAAAGAGACTCCAGAAAAACTTTCAATCCACTACATCATGTAGTTTAGGATAAGAAGCAGACTCTTCTAAACCATTTGAAAACTTCCATATATGAGTACAGGTAGGTATTCAGCAACAAAACATACTTGGGTTTAGAAATCTGAGGGTTCAAAATGAATCAGCTGAGAATCCAACAACTGGGTGACAGACTAAACCCGTAGCACCACTACTTCTCCACAAAACTATACTGGCAATGTAACCAAATGCTCATGAATTAAACCGATTATCATCTAGCAATTTGACCAGATATCCAAATTGATGAAACTGAATACTAGATATCCCTGAACATAATCATCTCTTCATGATACTATGCAGCTTGTTTAAACACAATTCCATCCCCAGAAGCATACATAGGTAGCACCAGAATTATATTAGGAATTCTTACAAATGAGATCCCATGTGATATACAATTTCAATCCATATGAATTGGATCAAATCGACCAGTTAAAAAATGTAACACCCCACCTCCGCCAGGGTGGCTCTTGCAAGCAACTCTGACTTTGGTGGGGCGTTTTAAAACAAGGTAAACATGCATAATGATATAACAAGGCAGGACATGACATATATATATGTAAATAAACAGAGTAAGTAGATAGATAAAATAGCGGAAGAATTTTAAACCATTTCAAAAACAAGTCTGCTACATCATAATGTCAATTTCCCAAATAAACAAGTCTAGTACATAAAATAACATCATCTGAAACTGAAAAGGAAAACATAAAAGTAGCTATCCCCAAAGTGGAAAAACCATAGCGAGCTCAAGTCCAAAGCATACATGAGCTATCCAAGAAAGCAGCTAAGATCCAAGCTAGGCTCCTGTATTCCCTCCCTGAGAACCTGGGGGGGGAAACGGAAGAAAAGAGGCGAAAGAAAACATGTCAGTCAAAAAGACTGAGTAAGCCCTGCTACGATCAGTCTATAAACTAATAAAGTTAACAGCATGATGGAAACTGAGATGATCATAGATAACAACATACTGGCATGATAAATTAACTACAAGATAGATAGAGGTGTCATCGCATAAACAAGGTTAGGTTCTGCACCACGGTGTACTAGCAAACCAACATAACAGGTATTGATCCCTTGGCCCAAGCTTTGACCCAATAACATGAAGTGACCTTAATATAAGGTCCAACCAAACGGTCTAGTCGATCGGCTCCCTATAAGCCTAACACGTCAAGTGTTGGTGTCCATACGGCCCACATATGGATGTAGTCAGACTGTGCTGGGTCCACCTTCGGGTGTATCAAGCCCTCGGGTGTCAACCCCAGACACTGAAGCAATAATGCATAGTCTAAACCTACTGGTACCCGTGCCTCGAGTTTGTCCAATACCGGATTACGTGCACGTCCGTAGCCCGCCTGGACCCGCACCGCTGTACCACTCAGTCGTCGCTTTGGTCGCTTACATCAGTCCAGTAATCGTGCCCCGCCCTAGCCCAGCCTCTAGGGTTGTGATGATACCAAACTGGGATTACTGCTGGAACAGACCACGTTGCTAGGGTTTCCTAAGAGGGTTAAGTGTGATTTAACCCTTCACTAATCATGGATTAAATTGGTTAAGTGTAACCGACAGTTCACAACTTAACCCCATTTCAATCCCTCGAATCCCCAAATTGGTTAAGTATTAGTGGACCCTGACTTAACCCTAATCATGAGGCATTAATTAGTTTAATGCACCTTAACCTCTCACATTAGACTTTGTTGTGGTTACCTAGTTAAGCCGGTGGGTTCCGGGTAGATTTACACCACAACTTGGTCTAACCTCGGGTCTTGGCACCACATGACCAACTTCTCACATTAGGTCTTATTGTTTGTAGCCACTAGTTAAGCCGGTAGGTTCCGGGTAGAATTACGCTACAAACTCAACCCAACCTCGAGTTGGCCACACTTATGTTTTCTAAGTGTCATGTCCACTTTATTTCAAAACATAGTTACAAGTCAACAAATACTTGGGTAGACCTAACTTAATAGGTAAATTCCCAAGGGGTAGACCTAACTTAATAGGTAAATTCCCAATCTTATATTTTCATGTATTTTAAGTTTACCCAAACCCCCCAACGTCATTCTATCGCTTACATATTCGTAATAACGCATAAAGGATAGGAAGAGGGAACTTGGCATAACATACATGATGAACTTGCATATCACAACAAACATGCATAACATGTTAGACTTGCATAACTTAGCATAGTGAACTTGCATATTACCATAAACATGCATAACATGTTAAACTTGCCTAACATAGCATATTGAACTTGCATAAACATGCATAACTTGTCAAACATGCATAACATGTCATTGTGAACTTGCATAAGCATGCATAACTTATTAAACATGCATAACATGGCATGGTGAACTTGCATAAGTATGCATAACTTATTAAACATGCATAACATGGCATAGTGAACTTGCATAAACATGCATAACTCAATAAACTTGCAAATCATGGCATAGTGAACTTGCATAAACATGCATAACTCAATAAACTTGCAAATCATGGCATAGTGAACTTGCATAAACATGCATAACTCAATAAACTTGCAAATCATGGCATAGTGAACTTGCATAAACATGCATAACTCAATAAACTTGCAAATCATGGCATGATGAACTTGCATAAACATGCATAACTCAATAAACTTGCAAATCATGGCATAGTGAACTTGCATAAATCCCAACTTTCATCACATATTAACTTTAGAGTTTCTAAAATGAAGGTAAGAGGGCTTACAATACTTATGCGGACTCAAATGAGTATAGCAAATGTAAGAAACCCCTTATGCAACAAAATAAAACCCCAAAATGCAAGCAAACTTGATCAAGACTCCTCCTTTATGATGACAATAGAGAAACAAGACTTTAATGCAAGTTAAGGAGGATCATACAAGCCTAAATACACTTGTATGCATGGAAATCTCTTAGGAATTTGTTTAGGAATTGTATGAAGAGAGTGAAGGCCATGAGAGGTTTGATTTTGACATAGTTTAGTTGCTAGAATGAATAATGAGTGATTTAGGGTAGGTTAGGGTCTTATTTATAGATTAGGCTAGTGATTTAGACCATAGGATTAAACCCTAGTTGAATTAGGTCCATCAGATTTCGGAATTCTCTAGAACCAAGCCACAAGACCAGACCAAACCCAAAATGGTGCGCCAGGCAAAACTGCCCGGCCACCCTGTGTCGACAGGGCTGTCGACAGGGCTGTCGACACCCTGGGGACCCTGTCGACATGCCTGTCGACATGGGGGTCCTGGCGGGAATTTTCCCGCCTGCGCCAGTTTGCCCTAATTTCCCACTTTGAACTTGAAATTCAAATCTGTTTTTAATATGGAAATTTCTGAAAACTTCAATGGGCCTTAACTGGGTCATACGGACTCCGATTTTCGAAAACTCGGACTCTATTTCGCGTATTTTTCCGAGACGAACGCAATGGCATAGCCCGTTTCCCTTGATTCAGATTTTAGAATTAAATTCTGCCTCGATTTATGTTATAATAGGTTATTGAAAATACGGGTTGTTACATTCTCCCCTCCTTAAAGGATTTCGTCCCCGAAATCTTCAAGTTAGGAAGAACGTATCCTACCATCCAATCATCCATCTACTCAAAGCATCATCCACGAGCAATCATTGTCCTTACAAGATTCTAAATGCTGGATGAACATATGCAGAGGTGTGTGTATATGTACTTATCTAATGCAAATATCATCAATGCGAATTATGTTGGTGAAATGAATCCATATGTATGCAATTCCTAACATAATGTATATTATCTATATGTGTGCACATAACATACACCCATATGCAACATCCATGTGATAACACCCAATTTTCATCCATGAATAAGCATAAACACTCATGCATATGCAATATGAGGAGTGTGCGAGCCGATCTAGTGCCTAATTGTGTATAATGCATCCACGAGCAACCACTTGCAAACACTTGCAACCACTTGCAACCATCAAACATAACATGTCTCAAACACATGTTTCATCCAAAGGATTCTACCTAAGGTTCTCATGACAAGATAAACACGATAAACTAGATAAACTAGATAAACATGGATAGAGAGATATACTAAAAAGAGATCTTAGAAGATAAGCAAGATAAACTCCTTTTTGGATTACAAGAAATCCATTCAAACTCTGACATATAGTACTATCCGATGAGTCATAACCCCCTTATGGAGTTTACAACAGAAATAAGATCGAGAATGGGACCGAGAGGATATATACAAAAGATAACTTGCAAGCAAGCTCCACAGGAAAACAAGGATCAAGGATGCACTCTTAAAAAGAGATATGATGCGCGTATCTAGTCTTCACTATTCTTAGTCACGTTTCCTTGAGCTTAACTCCACTGTGCTTTGACCGTCTTTTACTTCATGATTTCTTGGCTTCCTAACTCCTATTTCCCAAATTCGAGTTGGAACTCATTTCATTATCGCCTCTCGTCTTCCTTTTCTACTTATTCTTCTTTCTGTATACTTGGCTTAAACATAACTTTAACCTCAAGATTTCATGCAAGCTCTCCAAAATTCACTCGTGAATCCTGGATCTCGTCTACTTACTATAAAGTATTCCACGCAGCAGAACTTTCTTTAAAATACCAATTCACGTTGCCAATCGCTCTTATAAACGTGATTTTCTATAGCTCATGCTTAATCGAAATGAACCATCCGCCTATGAGTGATAGGCCATACCTAGATTCAGTTGCCTACTCATGGCTTCCTGTAGGCTATTCCAAAACTGGCCAACTTCTTGAGGGTAAACCGTTGCTAACCATGATGCAGTCCTCTTGCTCTTCACCGGACTGAAATGAGCACTCTTCGTGAGTCTACCTATTATAACCCACCTAACCGTATTCCCTTTCTTTGATCTAGGTAATCTATCCACATAATCTATCGAGATGTTTTCACACTTCCCTTGCGGAACCTCCAATGGAGGTAATGGCCCGCCGGGCTTCTATGACTTGGCCTTAACCTGGTGGCACAACATGCATCCTGAGACCAACTCGGCCACCTCCTCGAGTGATGCGCATCTTCAAGAACCTTCTTTACCAAGTCTTCCACTCGAGGAACACATAATCTCTCATCGCGCCTTAGTCATCCCTTGTCATCTATAATATATCTAGCGAGGTGACTTAACAGCTCGCCTCGAATCAACTGGTCCATGTTCTTGACTAACTGCGGGTCTTCTTCCTGTGAAACCCCCTTCTTGATCCAGAAGAGTAAGTCTAAGCTCAGGGAATGCTAAATAACTGGCCAAACGGAGAAAGCTTCTTACTTCAATTGCCCTCCTCAGGGTTTTCCGGTCTTAAACCGCAACCACTTTAGCGGAATCCACCGCTAAGCCTTACTTAGGAACTATGTGCCCAAGAAATCCAACTTCTTTCCTCCAAAGTGACATTTGGAGAACTTGACCTTCAACTGGTGGCTCTAAGCGTATCCATCACCTCCTTGAGATGTCTAGCATGCTCTTCCTCGTTCTTTTAAGGAGATCAAAATATCGTCTACGACGACCACGACAAACTTGTTCAAGGACTCCCTAAACACCCTACCCATCAAGTTCACGTAATATGCGGGTGCATTAGTCAAACCAAATAGCATGACTAGCCATTCTAAAAATCCATCTAGAGTCCTAAACGCAGTCTTGTCAATTCCATCCTCAGCCATCCTAAGCTGATGGAATCCGGTAGCTAGATCAAAAGAAAACAGATGCTCCTACAAGCTGATCAAACAAATCATCGATCCTTGGTAACGGTTGTCTATTCTTCTCACGATAATCAACACATAAGCGAAGCAAACGGTCCACATTAGTAACGAATACTACTGGAGCACCCTACTCAAAAATGATTCGTCTCAGGAAGTTCTTCTCAAGCAACTCCTTGACTTGCTTTCTTAACTCTCATCTCGCGAGGTCATGCGCCTAACCGGCCACGAAACTGGCTTGGTATTACCAACCAGATAATGCGGAAATCTATCCCACGTCCAGGGTAACCCCTTTTACTTCACCCAAGATATCAGGATATTCTCGGACCACCCTCACAGATTGCAAACTATCGATAGACGAGTCGAGGGATTTCAAGATAACATAACATGACGGGATCCATAGGGTTACTAGAAATTTCTAGGGTATTACCGAGGCGGATCATGAGCCTCACAACCCTATGCACAAAAACCAAGAATGGCTCCAAAACAGGACAACCATTCCATGCCCAAAACCAACCCATATCCCCTGAAACAGAGAATATAAACATCCCACGAGAATTCTATACTTAAGATAGAAATTTTCAAATCCACTCAGACCACAGACAAACGGGCAGAACCCTCAATTGGATTTGAAACACATACGGGATCATCAACTAGACTAGTACTTAGGTGCAAACTTTCAACTAGATCAGATGAAATAAAACTATGCGATGTGCCAGAATCAAACAAAGTACGAACAGGGAAAATCAGAAAATGTGAACAAGACTTACAACAGAAACACTACCTCTATCATGAGCTGGAAGAACGGTGTTGAGGGGATGAACTCGCCCTCCAGATAGTCCTGCACACTGAGTCTGACCTTGCCCTTGTTTTCTTCGGGCAATCCTTGCTAAGATGTCCAAACTCACCATAATGAAAGCATTCGCCCCGCTTTCTCTTCTTCTTCCTACATTCCCTGGATATATGTCCAACTTTACCACAGAAGTTGCATTTCCTATTCTCTCTTGGCTTGTCCTTGCGGTTGTTGTTATTCTTGCCTCGTTTCCCGGAATTTACCCTCTTGCCTTGAGACTCATTCGCCTTGACCTCTTTCTTGTCATTGTTATCTTCTTCTTGAAGTAGGGCCGTATTCACCAAATTCTCGAAAGTCGCCCCCAAGGGTATATGAGACATGGCCAAACCATGTAATGGCTCGTTTAATCCTAGAGCAAAGTGTAGGGCCTTCTTCTGAGCTGTATTAACCAAGTCTAAATCGACCCGAGCCAGTTGATTAAACTTATCTATGTATTCCCTAATAGTCATGTCCCCTTGCTTCAGGGATAAGAACCTCAGTCCAAACCTTCCTCTAAAGTCATCCCAAGTCTCAATTGGCCTAGTAGCGGTGGTGACTACCCACCAACATGCAGCTTCTTCCTTTAGCAACCATACTGCCAATAAAACCTTCCTGCGGTCACCTATATCAAAGGTGGCTAAAAGATCTTCGGTCTCTTTCAACCAATTCCTTGCCTCTACAAAAGTCTCTGTTCCACTAAAATTCTTGCCACCCATCATCTTAAAGTTCTTACAAGTTTCCGCAAAATCCGCTTGTGGAGGCTGAGGGAGAAGAGGAACATCAGATACGGAAGGAGGAGGAGGAACAGCGGCCTTGACTGGAAAGACAACATTAGAGACACCCGGGACCGGTGCCGTGACTTCCAAGTACCGACGAAACCAATCGGGTATTGTTACTCTTTCGGGCAAGATGAGATTATCAGACATGCTGGAAAAGAAAAGAAAAGAGTTCAAACGAGGGGTCAAAGAATAGTGCTAATGGCTTTTGGGGAATAGCCTTTAAAAAAAAAAAAACTAGACTTTTCTTTGGAAAATACTTTATACTTGGTTTTGAAAATAGTTTTTCAAAAGTTTTAAAAACTTTTTATCCCTTCTCGTAAACCATATGCTCTGATACCAAATGTAACACCCCACCTCCGCCAGGGTGGCTCTTGCAAGCAACTCTGACTTTGGTGGGGCGTTTTAAAACAAGGTAAACATGCATAATGATATAACAAGGCAGGACATGACATATATATATGTAAATAAACAGAGTAAGTAGATAGATAAAACAGCGGAAGAATTTTAAACCATTTCAAAAACAAGTCTGCTACATCATAATGTCAATTTCCCAAATAAACAAGTCTAGTACATAAAATAACATCATCTGAAACTGAAAAGGAAAACATAAAAGTAGCTATCCCCAAAGTGGAAAAACCATAGCGAGCTCAAGTCCAAAGCATACATGAGCTATCCAAGAAAGCAGCTAAGATCCAAGCTAGGCTCCTGTATTCCCTCCCTGAGAACCTTGGGGGGGGGGGAACGGAAGAAAAGAGGCGAAAGAAAACAGGTCAGTCAAAAAGACTGAGTAAGCCCTGCTACGATCAGTCTATAAACTAATAAAGTTAACAGCATGATGGAAACTGAGATGATCATAGATAACAACATACTGGCATGATAAATTAACTACAAGATAGATAGAGGTGCCATCGCATAAACAAGGTTAGGTTCTGCACCACGGTGTACTAGCAAACCAACATAACAGGTATTGATCCCTTGGCCCAAGCTTTGACCCAATAACATGAAGTGACCTTAATATAAGGTCCAACCAAACGGTCTAGTCGATCGGCTCCCTATAAGCCTAACACGTCAAGTGTTGGTGTCCATACGGCCCACATATGGATGTAGTCAGACTGTGCTGGGTCCACCTTCGGGTGTATCAAGCCCTCGGGTGTCAACCCCAGACACTGAAGCAATAATGCACAGTCTAAACCTACTGGTACCCGTGCCTCGAGTTTGTCCAATACCGGATTACGTGCACGTCCGTAGCCCGCCTGGACCCGCACCGCTGTACCACTCAGCCGTCGCTTTGGTCGCTTACATCAGTCCAGTAATCGTGCCCCGCCCTAGCCCAGCCTCTAGGGTTGTGATGATACCAAACTGGGATTACTGCTGGAACAGACCACGTTGCTAGGGTTTCCTAAGAGGGTTAAGTGTGATTTAACCCTTCACTAATCATGGATTAAATTGGTTAAGTGTAACCGACAGTTCACAACTTAACCCCATTTCAATCCCTCGAATCCCCAAATTGGTTAAGTATTAGTGGACCCTGACTTAACCCTAATCATGAGGCATTAATTAGTTTAATGCACCTTAACCTCTCACATTAGACTTTGTTGTGGTTACCTAGTTAAGCCGGTGGGTTCCGGGTAGATTTACACCATAACTTGGTCTAACCTCGGGTCTTGGCACCACATGACCAACTTCTCACATTGGGTCTTATTGTTTGTAGCCACTAGTTAAGCCGGTAGGTTCCGGGTAGAATTACGCTACAAACTCAACCCAACCTCGAGTTGGCCACACTTATGTTTTCTAAGTGTCATGTCCACTTTATTTCAAAACATAGTTACAAGTCAACAAATACTTGGGTAGACCTAACTTAATAGGTAAATTCCCAAGGGGTAGACCTAACTTAATAGGTAAATTTCCAATCTTATATTTTCATGTATTTTAAGTTTACCCAAACCCCCCAACGTCATTCTATCGCTTACATATTCGTAATAACGCATAAAGGATAGGAAGAGGGAACTTGGCATAACATACATGATGAACTTGCATATCACAACAAACATGCATAACATGTTAGACTTGCATAACTTAGCATAGTGAACTTGCATATTACCATAAACATGCATAACATGTTAAACTTGCCTAACATAGCATATGGAACTTGCATAAACATGCATAACTTGTCAAACATGCATAACATGTCATTGTGAACTTGCATAAGCATGCATAACTTATTAAACATGCATAACATGGCATGGTGAACTTGCATAAGTATGCATAACTTATTAAACATGCATAACATGGCATAGTGAACTTGCATAAACATGCATAACTCAATAAACTTGCAAATCATGGCATAGTGAACTTGCATAAACATGCATAACTCAATAAACTTGCAAATCATGGCATAGTGAACTTGCATAAACATGCATAACTCAATAAACTTGCAAATCATGGCATAGTGAACTTGCATAAACATGCATAACTCAATAAACTTGCAAATCATGGCATAGTGAACTTGCATAAACATGCATAACTCAATAAACTTGCAAATCATGGCATAGTGAACTTGCATAAACATGCATAACTCAATAAACTTGCAAATCATGGCATAGTGAACTTGCATAAATCCCAACTTTCATCACATATTAACTTTAGAGTTTCTAAAATGAAGGTAAGAGGGCTTACAATACTTATGCGGACTCAAATGAGTATAGCAAATGTAAGAAACCCCTTATGCAACAAAATAAAACCCCAAAATGCAAGCAAACTTGATCAAGACTCCTCCTTTATGATGACAATAGAGAAACAAGACTTTAATGCAAGTTAAGGAGGATCATACAAGCCTAAATACACTTGTATGCATGGAAATCTCTTAGGAATTTGTTTAGGAATTGTATGAAGAGAGTGAAGGCCATGAGAGGTTTGATTTTGACATAGTTTAGTTGCTAGAATGAATAATGAGTGATTTAGGGTAGGTTAGGGTCTTATTTATAGATTAGGCTAGTGATTTAGACCATAGGATTAAACCCTAGTTGAATTAGGTCCATCAGATTTCGGAATTCTCTAGAACCAAGCCACAAGACCAGACCAAACCCAAAATGGTGCGCCAGGCAAAACTGCCCGGCCACCCTGTGTCGACAGGGCTGTCGACAGGGCTGTCGACACCCTGGGGACCCTATCGACATGCCTGTCGACATGGGGGTCCTGGCGGGAATTTTCCCGCCTGCGCCAGTTTGCCCTAATTTCCCACTTTGAACTTGAAATTCAAATCTGTTTTTAATATGGAAATTTCTGAAAACTTCAATGGGCCTTAACTGGGTCATACGGACTCCGATTTTCGAAAACTCGGACTCTATTTCGCGTATTTTTCCGAGACGAACGCAATGGCATAGCCCGTTTTCCTTGATTCAGATTTTAGAATTAAATTCTGCCTCGATTTATGTTATAATAGGTTATTGAAAATACGGGTTGTTACAAAAAATGGATTTCATAAACTCTGTAGTAACCAGTGCCACCGACTAAAAGAGATGTAACCAGTCTGGCAATTTGGATTTTAAGGTCTGAAATTAAATGTGGAAAAACAGATAGAAAGCGGTCTGATTATCAACGAAAACCACGTTGAAAATTGATGAAGTAAAACAATGCATGAAGAAAAATGAAAGAAGGTGATGAAATGTAGGCAGATCGAAAATTTTCAGATCTGAAATAATTGTGAAAACAGTCGGATTTTTAACTTCTTAACAGGATCTGAAGAAAAAACCAAAAAAACACAGAAACCATTACCCCAAATCTACATCTAATCTTACCCAATAAAGAACGAAATCATTCTAGCTCAAACAAATGGAAATTCGGTTGGAAAACTCAGAACTGAAGCACTTCAGTTGCGCCGGCCATGCCGAAACCCGAGTTAGCGATGTCTTGAAAATCCATACTTAAACTATACAGATCCATCACTAATGGCTAAATAGGAATCGAAACTAGATCACGGGGAAGAATAGATCTGAAATTTTGAAAATCGATGAGAGGTTTTAGGGTTAGGAGGTGATATAGAGAAATGTCTTACCAGCGATTCGAAAATCGTTGGAGGTTGGTGATATAAATTGATTTAATTTAGTAGGAAATCAAACAGAATCGGATCTTCATGTATATATATATATATATCTAGATCTGAACCTTCATACCATGTGTCGTTTAAGAGATATGTTCCTTCATAGAGTATATTCGAGTTCGATCTAATGTTTATCAGATTTAGATCTAACATTTAGGGTTTTAAAATAAAATAGTGAATTTGTCCTGCTAGCCTATGGTTGTTTAAGAGCTTAGCTCCTGCATAGGCTATACTTGTCGTTATTCACATATTTGTTTCTAGAAACCTAATAAGCGTTGATTCATGTTTATGACAGAAACAAGAATTAGACCTGATTAATCTATTTGGTTATTAATTCATGTTAATCTAGTTTATGTCATTGCTCACTAATTTATTTCTTTTATTAATAAAACTCTTTTTTTTTTGTTATTTTCAGACAATCAAAATTTCAGAAAAATTTGATTGGATTTATTAGTAAAATAATTTCTGGTCCTAGAGTTCGACACCCTCTACAACAACCCTTGTTGTTTAGGAAAGCCGAACGAATTAAACAATTGTTTACAGTTGTTAATTTGTTCGCAGACACATAATATAAAACATTTTATAACACTAACAAGTACATGTCTTTATATATATATATACACACACACACGCAAACTCATAATAAGGCAATCCATTACCTTATCTCTTATTGAGTTTACACCACAAAGCCAATGTTATCACTTTAATTTTTGCTCTGATACCAACTGTAACAACCCAAAAAATTCAATCCTCGAATTTCAACACTAATACATCCTCTATATTCACATGCCTAAACTGAAGTACCAAAAACCCAGAAAATCAGAAGAAAGAAGTTAGAGGGTTAGAATAGAAGAAGAACACAACCACATCAGAACATAGAAGATTGGAATCTTACAATGGAATGCATAAAATACAATATACTAATACTCTTTAAACAAGAGAAAAACTATATATATACATACATTAATCATCAGAGTATATAACAAGATCATCCTATATAGTCATAACAAACTGTCTATACAATGGATGATTAAGACAACATAAGTAGTAGAAATAAATTAATATAGTAAATACAAAATATGACTTGATTCCAGCTCTTCTCCTGCAGCTCCAAACAAATCCATAGCAAACTTGGTAAATATGTCGGGTCTGACCCGAGCACATTTTAAAGGAAATAAAAAACACTCGGATTATTCTGGAATACTTATGTAACGTCTCGAGTTTTTGGTAATTACCTACTATAATAAGTATTTATTAAAATATAAATATGTGGGTAATAATTAAGCTGGATAAACCACTAGCTTGGTTATTCGACTTAATTATTTAGGTAAATTGATATTTTGTGGTTTGGTGGTGGAACTGAATCACACTTAGTGATTAAATTGAGACATGAATAATTAATAGTGAAATTTAAGCCAAAAAGTGTGATGTTTAAATTTTGTGAGCAATTAGGTATTGAAAACAATTAAAATATTAACAAGTGTTAACATAAGTTATAGTAACGTAATAGAAAGAATAAAAGTGTTCTTATACAATAATAATAATTAGATAAAATGAGACGACCTGAACTTCCCCGTGAAGGAAAGCACGAATTGCTTTGAGAACAAGACGAATCAAAACACAAATAGAAGAGCATTTCATTGCTTATTACAACGATTCCATCAGAATATAAGAATATACAGAGTATGAATAAATATTATACATCATAAAAATATCAGAGATTTAAATTACATTGCATGGCAGTGGAAAATAATACAAAACACAACTGAAAGAGATAAATGGATACAGAGCTTTCTGGATATCGTTCCAGCTGTAAACCAGGATCTTGTGAATATAAATATGCAAAACCAAAACTACTAGCTGCCCGTGTGGAAATTAGAGGCACCTAGAGTTTAGGTTAGAACAATAAATTCCAGGTCAGTCATGTGACTGGTGTGAGAACTAAAACAGTTGTTTAAAACATTACTTTAAAAGAGAGTAATTCAAGGGACCACGCCGTACAACACGGAACTGGTTTCCTCCTAAGAATACTAGTGCATAGAATAAACAGCGCAATGGTTTTAGGAAATATGAAGCTATTATAAGACTCAGGTCCCATCACACAATGCATCGCAAGCCGAAGGATAGAGTTTTACCTTATAATAGCCAAACATGCTTGGTACGTTTAAAACAAATCATTTTGATACTATTATAGTATAAAGTGTACAAAAACAACTTCAAATATAAATGTATCAATCATAGACGACATAGTGCTCCATACCACTATGTCGCCATACTATGCTCTACAATCAAAACCGAAATGTCACGTATTGGAAATTGGATTTTCGTCATGAGTCAAGGCAAGGGGTAAGCTCCTCACCGGCTTCGAGACACTCTAGCAAATACCTCAGGATTCCCCGTAGAGAACCTTTGGAATTGGCTAGGCCGGTCCTTCCTTACGTTTGAGGATTCATTATTCCTGAACACACGTTTCCCGGTCCTATCAGACCTGTCCATCGGCTCCGAAGAGACCGATATATCCGAGGCGCCTCGCATTCCAACATCCACAAAGGTATAATAATCAACAATGTCTGGGCTAGTAAAACGCTGACACCACCCATAACTAGAAAGAAATGTCGTGTTCTTCCAGCGATCCTTGTCTCGTTTTTAACTCATAACGAGGTGTGAGGCTCGCGAATTAACGCTATACACAAAGCTACGCTGTATTAAAGCTGTGCTTTGATCATCTACCACAAGACCGCTTTTCAACAAAAGCCTTGATCACTGCACCTCAGCATGCCACACAGGCAATTCATGCCATGAGACTGGTATCTATCGATATATAACCTCTGAGCTCGTACGTCTCAGAGAAGGGCGTTAAGCAAGAGAATAAATTCTTCGCCGCCAAACATATATATATATTTAATAGAAATCAATCAACACAGAATAAAATCCAATGTCAGACACACAATCCATATACAAGTTCGTTCTGGGTCTGAACGAAACCGGTGGCACCTTATTCCTCCCCCACATATCCAATAAAGGGGTGAGGTCCTCGTGTATCCATCCATATCCAAGTACGCCTGGACGATCACCACTTATTACCTCGGCTTGGATGTACAGCCCAATCAAGACACCAGTAATCATCCAAACGATGTGAAGACCTCCGGTCTTCAACCACCGTCTTCATCGTCGAATCAGTTATTCAGAATAGGTATAAACCCGACCTTTCCGTATAACTCGCATGTATATTAAACAAGTGTTATAAAAACACAACATACACCTCATTCCAATTCTGAATATTCTTTTATTCAAATATTCATATACTTTAGGAAAAGTTCCCATTAATTTTATCAAAGATAAATCCTTAAAATTTATTCTTTAATCTTCCATTGGATATCATTTCAATCTAATTAAAGATTCATTAAAACTCCACTTGGTTTTAATCTTTCCAAAAATCAAAATTAACGATTGTTTAACTTGGGAAATCATATCCAGTCTTTAACTGGGTTAAAGAACCAATCTCATAAAACACGGTTCACGATAAACCCAAAATCACATTCCATTTCATCATCCTTTAACCGTAAATTAGCAAGTGAAGAATTCCCTAAATATTAACCTCGAAGGCCGAAACCAACATCAGATCAATACCCAGGAAACCATTCAACTTAACTAATCTCCTGTTAGTTTCTGATTTTCTTGACTCCATTGTTAATCGGGTTAAAGAACCAGTGTTATTTAAAACACCGTTCACGATAAACCCAAAGACCAATATCAATTCAATTCCAATTAAATATATTAAATTGGAAAACTTTACTTTAGAAAATTTCCTATAAATCTTAATAAAAAGATTTATAAATTCCAAATCTCATTTCATTGTAAATCGGGTTAAATAACGAATGTCGTTTAAAACACAGTTCACAACAAACCCAAAATCCAATCAGTCTCTTACCGTAAATTAGTAAGAGAACAATTCCCTAAGTATTAACCCCGAAGGCCGAAACCAACATAAGATCAATACCCAGGAAACCATTCAACTTAACTAACCTTCAGTCACTATCTAATTTTCTTAACTACGTTCGGTTCAAGAACAGTATTATTAAAGATACCATTCACGAAGAACCCAAAATCCAATTTGATATGAAATACAAGGCTCTGAACAGAAAATATATCGGTTTATATTCAATATCAAATTCTAAAACCAACTATTATTGTATTGGAATAATGATATATATCTTCCAAATTCCTCCACAATGCCCGTATAATCACAAAATCCAATATTCTTAAGCTAATTTAGATTCAAATCCATTCCAATTCATATATTGTAATTATTGGTTAATTTTTAAACCATTTCAAATCCAATTTACTTATTTTAAAAATATTGGATTTATTATTCTATTTCAAAACTAGTTCATTTCGATAAAATATATTTTTATCTTTTCAAATATGGAATTTTTCATCCCAATTCTTCCCAAATCATTTATTATGATTTTACCCAAATTATTGATATTTTTAATAATTTTATCAAGGTCCGTATAGTCGATTTCCATAAACGGCCATCGAACTGCACTTACAGCGACCTTTTCTAAATTTGATTTGGACATGATTCCAAATCCAATCGTTAAATTTCTAATTTCTTGTATTTGTTAGAAATCTCTTTTTGATACGAACCCAACGGTTCTGGTTTTAGGAGGATCCGGTGGTCGGATCTCCCGTAATGTCCGTTCGAAGTCAATGGTCGAAATTCGCGAACTACTGCGGCGCGACGCGTTCTATTCAGGCCATTACATATATATATATATATAATATTATATATATTTCATCGATTTCCTTTTAAAACGTATTTTATAAATCGTTTTAAATTCATTTTCAAAATGATTTCCACTTCATATTCAATTGCTAATCAAAATTGAATATTCCATATCGTCGACATATAAATGATAGTATTTATATGTATTTCATGCACACATGTACACAACAACAACGATAAACAATCAACCATTATCCAAAGTGCATTCTACACTACATAACATCAAATATAAATATTCAATGATAAAGCAGCCTGTCAATCAATTGATGTACATATAACTAAATATCGGGATTAGTGCATGTCCAATTTTATCCAAATACCCGTACGGGTTTTCAATCAACAAATAATGAATTTTATTTGGGCAGTTGGACGATGTGTAAAATTTGTTATCCCAATCAATATCAGTCAAATGTGTGTACATAAACAAATCGTCCGATTTGTTTATAAATGTTTATTTTATTCGTATACACATTAAAAATTATATTTTTAACTATAAAATATTTTTAACAATACATTGTTTTATTCCATTCTAAATCACACAATCAGTTTTCACAACACTTCAATCAAACAAACAAGCCATCCATGGTCTGTGGATGACGGGTGTTGGGTACTGCTAAGCACCATCTGCATCCTAGTACATATTTCAACTAGAAAATAAAATAAAAGTGAGAAGTTCTCACCTTTGGGTTCCACTCTGCCGTTCTTTGATTGTCAATCTATATAGTATACCTACATTAAAAATTATATTTCTAACCAATCAATAATTATTTCTTTGTATGATTATTTTATAAATGACATACATAGGCTAAAAATTATATTTTTGTCTTTCTAAAAATAATTTCATATTTTTATAACAACGCTACATAGATAAAAATCACATTTTTATTCCGCTACTATATAGATAAAAATTAAATCTTTCTATCACTAATGAATATATAAAAATCACGTTTTTACATTGCCATTCAAACGATAAAAATCATAATTTCTAATATCTCTATAATATGAAAATCATATTTTTCTTCAAATCAAAATCTTAACTTGCTTATAAAAATCTCGCCTTCCTATATATAATTATCTCGCCTTTCTATATATAAATATAAACTTTCCTTATTTAAAAATATAGCCTTTCCTTATTTAAAAATCAAATCTTTATAATATTAAAAATCTGAACTTTTTATAAGTAAAGATTGTATCTTTATAAATTATACTATATAAAAATCACAAACATTATTCTATATACAAATAAAACTGATTTTTATCCCTTTTGGACGAATTACATTTTATAACTATGAATAAATAAATAAAAATAACTTGACATCCCGGATCCAACAAAAGTGGTTTCGTCGAAAACGGAGGTCGTTTGCAAAATTTCCATTTTAAGGGTTGTATTTCTATAGCGACTATTCTGAATTTTCAAATTGGCATAACGTTTTATTCCCGCTATGAAATTTCAATTTTTCAGATTTGTTGGAAAGATATTTTCGAATAGATTCAAATATTTTTGGTTTCGCTAAAATCCGGTTTATTTTGAATCCTGTACATTCATTTGAAATTTTAAATCGAAATTTCAAACTACCGCGCCATTTCCAATTCCTTTTATAATTAAAAATAAATATTTATATTCTAACAATGATTCAAATAAATATATACGTTCGAATTCTGTTCAAAAGTAAATTTCTCGTCGTTATTATTTAAATTAATTCATTTTAAATATTCAAAATTCATCAAAGTTGCCAAAATAAAAAAAAAATTGGTTCGGATTTTTCGGGTTGTTACAATCTCCCCCACTTAAAATCTTTTCGTCCTCGAAAAGGAACGGAGCTGAAAGTTGTTTTACAAAACAATTCAACTTTCATTATGGCTTAAGTTCTTCAACTTTTCAGTTTCTAAGAACTTTTCAAAATCTTCAAAAATTTGGCAAACACCCTAAATTTTCGAAAAATTTCTCCATAACCTCCCTTGTATGGGAGCACCGAGAAATTCCCCAAACTTCCACACATCCCTCTCATCTCAAAAAGAAAAAGCCAAGCGGTTAGCCAAACGGCTCATAAAATCATCCAAACCCAAGAAATTAGTAAACATGTAGCTATTTGTCGAGCATACAATTTTATTCCTCTGCTCTAGCCCCCTTGCAATGACCTGTTCGATGGATACACATGTCTATGCATGCAATTTCAAACAGTTTTCAACACAGTTTAATATTTGGTTCAATTTGGCCTAAATTTACCTTTCTTTCATATGTTGGTTTAAAGGAATAATCATACAACAAAACCATCAATCAATTAGTTGATTAGCTTTTCAAATTTATAACTTTGATACATAGTCAAAAAATCAGATTTTTGATGCCAAATCACAATAATAAGCCCTATCTAGTTTTGGTTCTCACACCAATCAATTGGAATCATATAGAAATCCCAGTTTCGAAACTCGAACATAAATACTGATGATGTTCGGACATCACCAGGATTATCGCCGAGCGACTAGTGTGTGATTCTATATCTATCCAGTATATTAAAACTTCGAATACACGTTTGCAAGGCGTATATGCAAAATCTTTATATATTTGATTGTCCAAAATCAATACAAATAAATATTCAAATACTTTGAATAAGGTTTAAATTTTCAAAACAATATTGTTTTCATTTTAATTTTAAAAACACTACTCTTCACACTCGTTCTAGGATACTACTGATCTCATCTCTCACGAGTCATTCTTATTGGATATCGCTAATCCAATCTCTGATGAATTCTTTCGTTTGGTTCTAATGAGTCTTGTTCTCGAGCTTTGTAAACCAAAGCTCTGATATCAAAATGAGACGACCCGAACTTCCCCGTGAAGGAAAGCACAAATTGCTTTGAGAAAAAGACGAATTAAAAACACAAACAAAAGAACATTTCATTGCTTATTACAACAATTCCATCAGAATAAAAGAATATACAGGTATGAATAAATATTATACATCAGAAAAATATCAGAGATTTAAATTACGTTACATAGCAGTGGAAAATAATACAAAACACAACTGAAAGAGATAAACGGATACAGAGATTTCCGGATATCGTTCTAGCTGTAAACCAGGATCTTGTGAATATAAATTTGCAAAACCAAAACTATTAGCTGCCCGTGTGCAAAATAGAGGCACCCCGAGTTTAAGTTAAAACAATAAACTCCAGGTCAGTCATGTGACTGGTGTGAGAACTAAAACAGTTATTTAAAACTTTACTTTAAAAGAGAGTAATTCAATGGACCATGCCGTATAACACGGAACAGGTTTCCTCCCAAGAATACTAGTGCATAGAATAAACAGTGCAATGCTTTTTGGAAAAATGAAGCTATTATAAGACTCAGGTCCCAACACACAATGATCGCAAGCCGGAGGATAGAGTTTTTCCTTATAATAGCCAAACATGCTTGGTACGTTTAAAACAAATCATTTTGATACTATTATAGTATAAAGTGTATAAAAACAACTTCAAATATAAATGTATCAATCATAGACGGCATAGTGCCACATACCACTATGTCGCCATACCAGGCTCTACAATCAAAACCAAAATGTCACGTATTGGAAATTGGATTTCCGTCATGAGTCGAGGCAAGGGGCAAGCTCCTTACCGGCTTCGAGACACTCTAGCAAATTCCTCAGGATTCCCCGTAGAGAACCCTTGGAATCGGCTGGGCCGGTCCTCCCTTACGTTTGAGGATTAGTTATTCCTGGACACACGTTTTCGGTCCTATCGGACCTATCCTTCGGCTCTGAAGAGATCGATATATCCGAGGCTCCTCGCATTCCAACATCCACAAAGGTATAATAATCAACAATGTCAGGGCTAGTAAAACGCTGACACCACCCATAACTAGAGAGAAACATCGTGTTCTCCCAGCGGACCTTATCCCGTTTTTAACTCATACCGAGGTTTGAGGCTCGCGAACTAACGCTATACACAAAGCTACGCTGTGTTAAAGCCGTGTTTTGATCATCTACCACAAGACTCTGCTTTTCAACAAAAGCCTTGATCACTGCACCTCAGCATGCCACACAGGCAATTCATGCCATGCGACTGGTATCTGTCGATATATAACCTCCGAGCTCGTACATCTCAGAGAAGGGCGTTAAGCAAGAGAATAAATTCTCCGCTGCCAAACAGATACATATTTAATAGAAATCAATCAACACAAAATAAAATTCAGTGTCAGACATACAATCCATTTACAAGTTCGTTCCGGGTCTGAACGAAACTGGAGGCACCTTAATTATTCCTCTCCTACATGTCCAATACAGGGGAGAGGTCCTCATATATCCGTCAATCTCCAACTATGCCTGGACGATCACAACTTATTACCTCGGCTTGGGTATACAGCCCAATCATGACATTAGTAATCATCCAAACGATGTGAAGACCTCTGGTCTTCAATCACCATCTTCATCGTCGAATTAATTATTCAGAATGGGTATAAACCCGTCCTTTCCAAATAACTCGCATATATATTAGACAAGTGTTATAAAAACATAACATACGCCGCATTCCAATTATGAATATTCTTTTATTCAAATATTCATATATTTTGGGAAAGGTTCCCATTAATTTTATTAATGATAAATCCATAAAATTTATTCTTTAATCTTCCTTTGGATATCATTTCAATCTAATTAAAGATTCATTAAAACTCCACTTGGTTTTAATCTTCCCAAAAATCAATATTAACGATTGTTTAACTTGGGAAATCATATCCCGTCTTTAACTGGGTTAAAGAACCAATGTCATTTAAAACACGGTTCACGATAAACCCAAAAACATATTCCATTTCATCAGCCTTTAACCATATTAGCAAGTGAACAATTCCCTAAGTATTAACCACGAAGGACGAAACCAACATCAGATCAATACCCAGGAAATCATTCAACTTAACTAATCTCCAGTTAGTTTCTGATTTTCTTAACTCCATTGTTAATCGGGTTAAAGAACCAGTGTTGTTTAAAACACCATTCACGATAAACCCAAAGACCAATTTCAATTCAATTCCAATTAAATATATTAAATTGGAAAACTCTACTTTGGAAAATTTCTGTTAAATCTTAATAAAAAGATTTATAAATTCCAAATCTCATTTCATTGTAAATCAGGTTAAAGAACAAATGTCGTTGAAAACACAGTTCACAAAAAACCCAAAATCCAATCAGTCTCTAACCGTAAATTAGTAAGAGAACAATTCCCTAAGTATTAACCCCGAAGGCCGAAACCAACATCAGATCAATACCCAGGAAACCATTCAACTTAACTAACCTCCAGTCAGTTTCTAATTTTCTTAACTATATTCGATTCAAGAACAATACTATTAAAGATACCATTCACGACAAACCCAAAATCCAATTTGGTATTAAATACAAGGCTCTGAATAGAAAATATATCGGCTTATATTCAATATCAAATTCTGAAACCAACAAATATTGTATTGGAATAACGATATATATATCTCCCAAATTCCTCCACAATACCCGTATAATCACGAAATCCAATATCAAAATATTCCGAAGATAATTTCGATTCAAATTCATTCCAATTCATATATTGGAAATTCTAGTTATTTTTAAAACCATTTCAAATCCAATTTATTTATTTTAAAAATATTGGATTTATTATTCTATTTCAAAACTAGTTCATTTCGATAAAATATATTTTTATCTTTTCAAATATGAAATTTTTCATCCCAGTTCTTTCCAAATCATTTATTATGATTTTACACAAATTATTGATATTTTCAATAATTTTATCAAGGCCCGTACAGTCGATTTCCAAAAATGGCCATTGAACTGCACTTACCGCGACCTTTTCCAAATTTGACTTGGACATGATTCCAAATCCAACCGTGAGATTTCTGATTTCTTGTATTCGTTAGAAAGCTCTTTTCGATACGAACCCAACGGTTCCGGTTTTAGGAGGATCCGATGATCGGATCTCTCGAAATGTCCGTTCGAAGTCAATGATCGAAATTCGCAAACTGCCATGGCGCGGCGCGTTCTATTCAGGCCGTTATATATATAATATTATATATATTTCGTTGATTTCCTTTTAAAACGTATTTTAAAAATCGTTTTAAATTTGTTTTCAAAATGATTTCCACTTCATATTCAATTTCTAATCAAAATTGAATATTCCATATCATCGATATATAAATGATAGTATATTCAAAACAGTAGAATTTGAAATCAATTCCTTTTCGATATTCATTATAAAAATGAATAAAATCGATATAAATATCGTTCATGTCAAAATGGCGTCGATCTAAACAACACGGCTTTGTATGTTTTTAAATATATTCCTGTCCATCCCAAATCGGACATCACAATAAGATTGTGATCGTTTATTGAATATTATTTTAAAATATTCATCATTTTAAAATAATCGTTATTTCAAAATATTTATCCTTTCTGAACTGGAATCAGACACAGTCAATTACCACATAATTTGATTTATATGGATTTCATGCACATATGTACACAACAACAACGATAAACAATCAACCATCATCCAAAGTGCGTTCTATACTGCATAAGCATCAAATCTAAATATTCAGTGCATATAACAGCCTGTCAATCAATCGATCGACATACAACTAAATATTGGGATTAGTGCATGTCCAATTTTATCACAATACCCATGTGGGTTCCAATCAACAAATTATGAATTTTATTTGGGCAGTTGGGCGATGTGTAAAATTTATCATCCCAATCAATATCAGTCTAATGTGTGTACATAAACAAATCGTCCGATTTGTTTATAAGTGTTTATTTTATTCATATACACGATAAAAATTATATTTTTAACTATAAAATATTTTTAACTATACAATGTTTTATTCCATTCCACATCACATAATCAGTTTTCACAACACTTCAATCAAACAAACAAGTCATCCATGGTCTTTGGACGATGGGTGTCGGGTGCTGCTAAGCACCGTCTGCATCCTAGTACATATTTCAACTAGAAAATAAAATAAAAGTGAGAAGTTTTCACCTTTGGGTTCCACTCCGCCGTGCTTTAATTGTCAATCTATGTAGTATACCTACGCTAAAAATTATATTTTTAACCAATCAATAATTATTTCTTTGTATGATTATTTTATAAATGACATACATTGGCTAAAAATTATATTTTTATCTTTTTAAAAATAATTCCATATTTTTATAACAATGCTACATAGATAAAAATCACATTTTTATTCCGCTAATATATAGATAAAAATTAAATCTTTCTATCGCTAATGAATATATAAAAATCACGTTTTTACATTGCCATTTAAACGATAAAGATCATATTTTTCTATTATCTCTATAATATGAAAATCATATTTTTCTTCAAATAAAAATCTTAACTTCATGCTTATAAAAAAATTCGCCTTCCTATATATAAAAATCTCGCCTTTCTACATATAAATATAAACTTTCCTTTTTTAAAAATATAGCCTTTCCTTATTTAAAAATCAAATCTTTATAATATTAAAAATCTAAACTTTTTATAAATAAAGATCGTATCTTTATACATTATACTATGTAAAAATCATAAACATTATTCTATATACATATAAAACTGATTTTTATCCCTTTTAGACTAATTACATTTTATAACTATGAATAAATAAATAAAAATACATACCGATGAAATTTGGGGCTGTGGGATCGGAGGCGGAGGGCGCTGGAGGTCAGCAGTGGTCGCCGGAGGTGGGGGTTCGGCCGAAGGCGGGCTGTGGCGTTGGGCAGTTGTTGAACAGGGGCTAGGGAACGCTTGCGGTTTACAACGGAGAAGGGGGAAAAGGGGAGAGAGCGTCGGGGGGAAGAAGATGGTCGGGGAGGGGGCTCGCGCGCACGGCGGCGGCGCCTGGGGAGGAGGAGCGACGACATTGAACAAAAAAAGGGGGGCGTTTTTATTTTTTCCTCGATTTTGAAAAAGTGATGGGGAGGGGAGGGGTTGACTGAATGAGGGAGAAAGCTTTGAGGGGGGGTTTATAATAAAATTATTTTATTATATTTAATTTTCAAAAAGCAACCTTTTATTTCAGACTCGAAATCAAACCCACCGACTGTCGTCCACAACTAAATACCCTCATTCCGAACACAATGGGATATGTATCGTAAGCCAGTTTGGCTATTTCGATCGGTTTTCGTCAAAATCTAAATATAAATCTATATATTGAATTTGAACGCACATTTCAATTTACCGGGGCCACATACGGACTCTAAAAATTCCCGAAAAATATTTTCTAACTTAGTATTGACGATATGTTCCTAACAAAACTAATTTCGTCAAATTCGAAGAGTGTTTGGAAAATGGCCATTTTCTGGTCGATCCAAATTGACTGAAACTGAAAAAACACGTTTTCTTTTGCCACACTCACATATTGATTCAGAAAATTATGAATTTTGGAAACTAGCAATAACT
The DNA here is from genome assembly GCA_030737875.1 of Allium sativum. Lineage (NCBI taxonomy): Eukaryota > Viridiplantae > Streptophyta > Magnoliopsida > Asparagales > Amaryllidaceae > Allium > Allium sativum. The sequence continues at coordinate 621,357,668 of CM060909.1, read as the reverse complement.
TGACATCCCGGATCTAACAAAAGTGGTTTCGTCAAAAATGGAGGTCGTTTGCAAATTTCTATTTTTAAGGGCTATATTTCCATAACGACTATTCTGAATTTTCAACTGGGCATAACTTTTTATTCCCGTTATGAAATTTCAATTTTTTGGATTTGTTGGAAAGATATTTTCAAATAAATTCAAATATTTTTGGTTTCGCTAAAACCCGATTTATTTTGAATCCTGTACATTCATTTGAAATTTGAACTCGAAATTTCAAACTACCCCGCCATTTCCAATTCCTTTTATAATTAAAAATAAATATTTATATTCTAGCGATGATTCAAATAAATATATACGTTCTAATTCTATTCAAAATAAATTTCTTTTCATTATTATTTAAAATGATTCATTTTAAATATTCAAAATTCATCAAAGTTGCCAAAATAAAAAAATTAATTGGTTCGGATTTTTCGGGTTGTTACATAAAACCATTTTTATTATGATTTGGCGACAATAATTGTAAATATTTGTTAACAAAACAATTAATGGCATTTGCGTATAAAAGTGTAATATTGTGTGAATCATAAAGGATAAAATTATTGTATTTAGTAATAAATACAAAACTATGTGTTTTTTTATGGTTAGTAATTTCTTATGTTAAAGTCTAAGTCAACTGAAATATTTATTTAGTTATGTCACAAAGATTACATAAATATTTGTGAAATGATTTAATTATATGTAACTTACGTAAATTTTACTGTAAAAATGAAGATTTATAGATAATAGGCTTTAAATTGAGTTAAGAATGTTGCTAACACAATTAGTTAACATTTTTTGAAATTGAACAATGATTGTTGTAAGTGTTCATGAAGTAAAACTTAATTTGTTTAGCCTAATCATGTGTTTGTAGGCCTAATAAGTTACTTTAAGCCCTAACTGTGTAGCGTCCCAGAAATTTCGACACTTGGATCCAGACACTAATACATCCCGTGTCCAAACTCCAATGTCGAAAACCCAAAGAGCTAGAAGAAAGAATTTAGAGGGTGAGATAAGAAAGAAAGGAAGTTAGAATAATAGAAGAAGAAGAACGTAACACAACACAGAGTCTCACATCATAGCGGAACAAAATATAATATATAAATAAACTTTTATACAGAGCTTTGCAATAAAAACTTACAATCTTCAGAGTACATCAATACACCGGGACAGTTATTGTAGTATGTCCTCATATATATCACATAGCGGAATAATACTGGATACTATCATACGCATGAATACCTTCAGCTCGTCTTTGGACTTCACAACATCCAATAATCCGAACCTATACATCCCGGTCTAACCTGAGCATTACAAACACTGGGTCTGTCCGGTGAACCAGAGTGATAAAAACTCTCTAAGTTTATAATGTCGTCCAACTTGATTTTAAAGCTGAAACCTTTTCAAAAGAAAAGGATAATCGTAAGACCAAATCCACACATAAATACGACAGCTTTTACCTTACGATAACCCAAAACATTTTGAAATCAATATTTTATTTTGATATTATGATAGTGTCTAAATAACAATTAATAGAATCTAGCAGAACGTTTGCATCTCACGCTCCACATATATAGTATACAAACAAAATCACGGGCTCTTATTGGGGATTGGATTTTGACTATGACAATGTATGGAATCACCTGCCGATAGCGTATATCTAGAGGGGAATACACTGGGTTCAAAAAGAACGTCTTGCAACCTGGCCCACACATGACCAACCACTCATTTCGCTTGAGTGTATCGAGTGTATATCACCAATGGTTGGGCTCAAACCACCGTCCCCCTAATGGGACTACATCGAAATAGATTAAAGAAGCAAAAGGAATTTCTCTAGATCGTTGATTATACACCCTAATGGGAGTGACCCACATATCCTTGCTACCTGTCTGATTTATATCATTTCTCGGTTGATGAGGCTTGAGGTTAGAATTTACATTTAGAACATCTGGCCACCATTTACTTTGAATGTCACATTGTCAGATCCTCCAGAAAATCACTAATTGACATCCATAAAAATACTCTAGTTGTTAAGCTAAGAGAATGGCCATTCTCCGCCACAACTATAATACACTTGAAGAAATCAACGTACGTAACTCCTTTGGAAATACTCTGTCAGACATTCGTCCATACAAGTTGTCTTGGGACTGGACAAACCGAAGGCACTCTCCTACCACATCCTAGGAATCACCCTGTAGATCAGTAGCAAGAAGTCCTTGAAAATCCATAGATTCAACCATGACAGAATCACCGTTAAAATATCTCTAGGGATCAGCCAAAGAAATTCAACAGTAATCCTCCCACGCATGAAGATTTACGGTCTTCAGTTTCTCCATCTTCAATTAGTACCTTTCACGTATTTGCTGGTTCGAAATGGTTTTCGAATATAAATTCGATCCCGGTCTTTCCGTACTAACAACGCATTGGCATGATTATGATAGTCGGTTATTTAACTATCAAAATCAACATAAAAATAAGGTAGATCCATTGGTTCAGAACACTTTGTCTCTTAGCCTCTAAAAATACTATATTGGTTGAAATATCAAAAATATATTGGTTTTAATATTCTCATATCATTTTATTTCCATACTTAGAAAAATATCTTAAACTCATATCCAAGTTTCCATTAACTTCAATTTCAAAACATTTATATAACATTACTTATTATCAATTGATTCAACTTATTATCAAAAAACTAATTGTTACGATATTTCTTTTTGTTCGTTATTTGAACACAATCATCGTCACTTATCTTTTAGAATAAACTCATTCTAAATCTCCTTTCTATGCTTTTTGAAAATATCGTTACATTTTCACCATTCTCCTTTCTATTTATTTCAATTACAAAAATGTCATTTCATATTCTCAAGCCTTATTTCCTTTTTTATTTGGAATCCCATTATATATTTCCAAATCCTTCAAATAACGTTATATTATTATTTCCTAAAATAAATTGCTTCTAACGTCTTCACTATTACAATTAATATCATCCTCCGATAATCCAGAAGTCGTTCAAGTTGGGGTATTTTAATTACCTCTCAGATCTTGATCAACAACATTTTTATCTTAAGATAGATATCAGTGGTAATACAAAAAACCAATATTCATTTCCCATGTCAAAACAAATCCCATTTCAGTTATATCTTAATAAGACCTAATCTCTAACTTAATATGGCGAATCTAAATCGCATCTTCATTACTTAACTTGTTTAATTACTCTAATTCAATGTTGGGTTTTTGTGTAATTTCCATTTCATACCTTCCTCAGTTCCTAACCGTACGTAAATCAGTAAGAAAATAATTCCCTAAATATTAATCCCGAAGGCCGAAACCAACATCTGATTAATACTTAGATAATTATTTTTCTCACTCGATTTCTGGTTAAGTTCTAACTCTTTCATTTCAAATCTTGGCTTTTATTTCCACTTAAAGTCCATTTCTAGTAACTTGCTTCGATAATGTATCCAATAAAACTTGGACTTTATAACTTTATCAAATCCATTGATTTTATAAATCCAATTAAATAAAATTTCAAATAAGAATTCACTTTAACTTTAATTTAGACTCAGCTCATATTATTATTAAATAATATTGCTTAAATACCTGTTTCATTATAAATGACGCCTGAAAACTTTATAATACTTCATAAATACACTTTAAAATTCTAATATTACCACTCTGATTATTACTTCATAAATAATAATCAAATTTAAATAAAAATGTTTACTTCATCATCAACTATCTCCATTAAACTTTATAAACCAATCTAATAATCAATTTTAGTTACTATAGCCGACTTGTTCAAACTAAATATGATTAATTCGTTAATCACCTCTAATTAGCGCTTTTAATTTAAATTAATTAATAATATAATTAATTTAAATAATCCTATTTACTTTGATTATTATTAAAAAAAAATCCATTTCAATATAATCCTTTTTTTAAATTATTACTTAAAAACAATTAATCTCAGTTATTGACCGTTACATTAATCCCTGCTCACTTGCTTATCCATCTTAGTAATATACAAGTAATCTTTATAAGTCAATTAATAATTAAGATACGGCACGTGCTTCGCACATGGCAGATTTTGGTACAAGATGGTGATTGGTGGTTAAAACAATCAATATATATGTGGTTGGTTTATAAACTTCATTTAAAATATTATATTTAAAAAATCATTTTTAACTTATAAAATAAATTTCTAACATTAAATCTATCGACTTACTTGACGGTAAGTCATAAAACGGTGTATATTAATAAGCCATCTGCTATTGATTCCTCAACCAATGCTGCCCATTGGTTAATATTCAAACAAACATTGAATTTGAATTCAACAATTAATAGCCAAATCAATAACCCAATCATACTGGTTAAACAGTTCATGTAATGATCATATGCAAATAAATAGTCAGTTCAACTGGTAGTGGTCAACCAATAATAATAATTCAAGTATCCAATTTAATTTAAATACATTTATATTATTATAAACGTAACCAACAAGGTAAGTTACTTTGTTTGAGAGTCATCGTTAAAAATAACAATGTCGTTTTAAGTAAAATTAAACAAATGTTTAATTTAAATAATCGATATAACAATATTTAACAACATCCAAGCAATCATCAAATCAACCAACAATTAGCAAACATGGCATACAAATAATAAACTCGACTTATAATAATTATAAGTGGGATAATTGAGAGAGTTTAACACACCTTGATTTGATTCGTCGATTAAACGCTTGTTTTTAACTAAAATTTACGTTGCTTCAAATGTCATCCAAACCAGCTCCATCTCATAGCTCGCGTCCGTACGGTTCCAGCAGACCAGAGGCGCTAAGTTTTGTTAAGGTATGACAAGGTTATACGAATTATAAGCTCACGGTTTTATTTAAATAAATTAATCAACATTTAATTAATCTATTCTTAATTACTTTAATTATTAACAAATTAGTAAACAATATTTGCTAATTACCTTTCTAAATTCGAACCCAAAACCTGATCCATCCTAGTTAGTTGTCACGATGTACCCTTGTTCCGGGCATTACATTCACACCATTCTTAAGTACTCTTCACTGACCACAATCGCATGCCACACATTTCCCCACCAATGCTATCTGCCGTGCTACCTGCTAAATTTTCCGTTCTACATTTTGTTTTCATTAATTTATCGTAACGGTCGAAGCCTTTTGCTTTTGAAACCCGCCCAGGGCCTGGCAACCTACAACCCGCCTTGGTACATCATGATCTTCTTCCCCAACAATCCCCTTTTCGTTCAGCTTTCTACTCCTTTCCGTTGGTCTTTTTTTTTCTACATATGATTCTCTATCCCCATCTCATATCAAACTCCGCCAACATCTCCATGCAGAAATCCGTAGTGCAGCTTCCACCTCAAACCCCTCACTGTACTACATGCGGCTGCACCCCACCCCGACCTCTCTGCCAACAACTCTTGCTCACCGAGTCCGCCCTATCCACTGTCTTGCACTTACAGTAGCACAAACATCACAAATTTATTTTCATACCAGATCCACCAAGCTCTGTCTACGGCTCGCCTTCCAATCTGGAGCACCACCGCATTTTCCCATCTTCCTCAACTCTCTCAAAAACCGACAAATAACAACCCAGGGCTGATGCACACCATTTGTCGCGCATAATACTGACGTCGAGCTCAACAAGAAGTATATGAGCGTAAAGTTCTTTAAAAAACAAAACCAATGAATCCATTATCCTTTATTTTCATTGAATTTACATTATTTTGATTTTATTTTGAAGTGCAGTTTTCGGTTTAATCCTGTTTTCAACGAAGAATGAAACAAGATGTGGAGAAATATATATATATAGGAGAAGAGATTCTTAGAAAAGAACGATGTCTTTCGTTAGTCACGTATGTATAGGTTGGCTTCAACGGATAGATAGTTGCACCAATTAGTGCGAGTTTTCACTTCCATTTAGTTGTTGATGGGATATTATATATGGTACTATCTGCTGTGTTTAAGCTTGGGGAGGAAGGAATAGAACTTGGAAAGGGAAAATATAGGGTCTGCGCGTTTTAATAGCTCTGCATGCAAATGTATTTTCATGTGAAATGAAAGAAAACAGGGGTCGGCAAAGAATCAAAAGATAGGTAGCTTCTTTATCTTCATTTGGGGGTAGGATGCAGTTCCATCATCAGTCCATGTGCTTTTTTAAAATTAACAAGGCATAGCAGTGTACAATATAGAGTAATAGGTAGCTCAGCTATGGGTTTTACTTTTGGATCGCACATATACTTTTCAGGTTCAAGCAGGCCATGTAATGCTTTAAATTGTGTGGAACTTGATTCGATTTGCATGTGTTAGTTTTAGGGTAGGTTGCGGAAATTTGGGTAGGCCTGCGTGAAATCTGGGAAGGTTGCTATAAGTTAGGTTGTTGTATGTATATATTTGTCTTAGGCATATATGGTGTAGGTTAAGTTTGTTTTCACTTCACTGTCTTGTAAGATGTAACAGGCATGTTTGAATTAAATATGATTAGGACTTATTAGGGTAGGCTTCTAGTTAGCTTTAAGTGGAAATAGTGTAGGTTTTATTTATGTGTACATTATTTTATACGGTTATCGATGTTTAACTTGGTACGTCAAATTCGTATCGATAAACACAATCTTCAGAAATTACAAAAATGGACGTCATGGTATGATTTGACATTACGATCCTAATAAAACTAACTTCGTTGAAAACGACATCCGTTTGCAAAAACAACGCTATTTAGATCCCAATTTATCCACTGGTTGACCTTTAAATTGCACGCATAGATAAAACAACTCTAATTAGCTCCAAACTGGAAAACTAGCATTAACTAGCCATACGTATTCCAATAAAATTTGTTTCATCGAAAACGGAGGTCGTTTGAAAAACAGGTGTTTCTAACGCTTATATAATATCATTAAAAATATAATAAATTATAAAACAATTAAATAAATAAAAGTATTATCATATATATATATATGTATCTAAATAATTAAAATAATATACAACTTTAGATTCAATCAATAAAGAATAATAACTCAACATAAATATTTTCGAATTAAACGATATTCAAATTTATAAAGAAATCCTTTTATAAATCATTAAATAAACGTTATCGTTTATAGCCAAAAACCGTAGCGACTATTTCAAAATTTGTTTTGGACATACTTACATTATATAAGTTGAAATCTCGATTTTTGTCTTTCATTAGAAAATTATAAACAAATAGATTTAAACGTTTCTTGTTTCACAAAATTCTGACTTAAAATGGATATTGTATATCCAATTGAAGTTCAAAACTCAATATTATGAACTATCACGCAGTTTAGAGTTCGTTTTATATTAAATATAAATATAAATATTAATGTTTGATCATTGTTTAACAACGAATTCGATATTAAAAATCCATAAATATTCCCAATATAATATTTAAAACCAATTTTAATATTCAACAAATAGCCGAAAAATCCGGCTCGTTACAAATAGGGTCATTAGGGAGGGTTAATTAGCTAAGTTTGGGCCTAATTACATACTTAGGCCAAGAGAATTGTAGAAATTCGAGAACATTGTAGTCCTCCGTCCTTTTCTTTTTCTCCTGTAAAACAAAAAGGGGAGGAAAATAAGGAAAACTCAAAAACCCTCTTGCTGTAAGCTTTTTAAGCTTTCAAAACCACCCAAATCACTATATTATTTATTATAAAAAAGCAGGTGATACGTCCTATGCTCGAATCTAATCCAAAGTTTCCATGATTTTTTGAGGATTATTGATTTACAATAAAAAAAACTTTCTTGAATGTCTCAAGTAGTTCAAGAACGGGTAGAAAAATGCCTCCTTCCAACCAAATGAGCCTTAGTTCAGTGCAATAATCGCATATCCTTATTGCAAATTCAATTGTGGTGAGTGTTTTCTCATAAATCTCTAGTTCCAGTGAGTTTTGATGTCAATTTGCAGCTTATACATATGAAAATATGTAGCTTTTCTGTTATTTTTCCGAGTTGCTGAAATCACAACGAAAGTTGTTCTTTGGGTTGCCATAACCTTCATTGTAATTAATTTTTTCGAGCAAATCCTTTTGCATAGTGTTTTCAATACTCTGGTCAGTGTGTCTGCAAAATTTCATCAGAATCGAATCTTATTTGGTTGGGCAAACGATGCCCTAAAGTGGGGTCGGTGCAAGATTTTCTTTTGTACAAATTTGCGACAAGTGGGTCGACCCACCCTAAAATAGGGTCGACCCAGTGGGTAGGTGGGTCGACCCATCTGAAGAGAATTGCACAAGAGCAGTTTCAACTCCTATGCAAATTGTCTGAAGGTCCCTGAGTCTTGTTTGCTTCATTTTTCTGAATTTCTTTGGTGTTTTTACTTAGTTTTCGAGTATTATTAGATTGGATTATCAAGTATACGATAACCAAGTTAGATACCAGTGTTTAAATGATTCTATTTTTATAATAGAGCTTTATTGATGGAAATTTGGTGGCTTTATGTGCACAGGCACACTTTTAAAAAAAGAAATCTTATAGTTTTGAAGCATAGTTTAGTTTATGATTTTGGTTTTAAATTGCAAACAACCCTAAAACACTAGTATAAAAATCTATTTTTTAATAATAAGTCTTTAGAAATTAGATGAACTATTTTCAAGAAATCGTTTTAAAAAAACTAAGTATTTTGCAATATATAAAATTTCACTTTTTTGCACCCTTCAAGATGGCATATTGGATGTTAAATAATGTTGTAAACTCCGTGGTATGGGATGTGGCAGAATAAAAAGCCAATCAGTTCTAGTTTAGTTTAATTGAAGTCGATGTTTTATTTATGCTAATTTGATGATTTCTAGTGTGAAGTTTACGAGCGACGAGTAACCAAGCAATGAGAACATTTGGTATGGAATGCATTGTTACCACTGTTTGGATTACCAACTAAGAGTCAGTTATGCATATTGTGTTTTTATCCTAGTACTTGACTAGTCTCGAGTAGGCTATATTGAAGCTCGAAGTGGGAAACTACATATTCACTTGATCAAAGTGGTCAAGAAACACTTGATAAAAGTGGTTGGAGTGGAGGCGCTAAATTATGAATACATACAAGTACTTAGTTAGGCTTAAAGTGGGCTATATTAAAGCCGAAAGTGGGCAATAGCCCGGAGTATGCAATAGCTCGAAGTGGGCTATAATGGCACGTGCACATTATCTATGAAGATTTCATTTTATGTATTGGAATTTTAATGATTTTGACTTGATAGAAATTATCATACACTAACGAAGTGCAATTGGATTTTGGTGATTTTAATTTGATCGAAGTGATCATACATTTGCGAAGTGCATTTGGGATTTAAACCCATTTATTTTAAGATATACGATGTTTTGGAGCGAAGTACTTCTTTCATTGATGTTTTACTGTAATGTCCCGCATTTTTATCGATTTTTATTTGAATATTTAAATTAGTTTAAATATTAGTTTTGGTAATATAAACGAAAATTTATATTAATTAAAAGAATTTGAATGTTTAATTATATATTAAATATAAACGAGCTCGAAATGGCACGGTAGTTCGTAATATTCAGTTTTGAACTTCAGTTGAGTGTACATAATTCATTATAAGTCAGAATACGCTGAAACAAGAAACGTTCGAATCTGTTGAACTATAATTTTGTAATAAAAGAGAAAAAATCAGAATTTCGTAAGTTATATTGAGAGTTATGGCCAAATCAAATTTTAAAAAAATCGCTATGGAATTTATTTATAAACCGTAACGATCTATTTAACAAAATAAATCTATTTTAAATCAGTTGAAACTAGTTTAACTGAATAATGTAATATCGTGTTAAAAATTGGTATTAGTTTATACTGGAATTTATATAAATTCAGTTTGTGTATATTTATATAATAATTTATTTGTTTATTTCTAATCAGTTTATATTAAATCGAATTAAATGGTAAATCATTAATTTAATTTAATATCTTGTGTATATGGTCAAATTATACAGTGGAACCTATTCCAGTGTGTTCAGAATGGTGGTAGAACCCTGGAAATGTCGTTCGTTGCATTCAAATAGCGGTTCGATAGTGCAGGATATTTTAATTAAGGACACCGCATTAAATAAATATATAAATAAAACTTCAATTAAATTAAAGATCTAGATTTTAGGAGACGACCTATATGCACATGCTATTCTGCAAAGCCATCTCTCTTCTCTTTTCAATTTCGCGTCAAAGACATTCCTTCTCCCTGAAGTTTCTCAGCAACATACACTGAAGCCACAACCTACTCCTACTCCTACATGAAAGATGTGATCCTTATCGTTCCCTTGGCTTCTATAAATAAGGACCCTCGCCTTCGTTACCTTCCATCCTAAAAGCAAACCAACGAAAAATAATATCTCATCCTCTGCTTTAGTTTCATTTTCCAATCACCACCAATTCACTTTTCCATTTCTTTCATCTCTTCTGCCTTTCATTTTATTTTCTTATCACCAAATCGAAAACCATCATTCAAATAAAAAAAGGGATAAATCGAATTGCGAATCACTATCGAGAGGCATTGGAGCTAGGTGGCGTAATGGAGACACTCGCAAATTAAGGAAGAGGGGATGCAGTAGTGAAAAACAAATAGGGAACGGTGATTACAATCGTGAGATCCTTGAACTCGATAATGACTGGAAAGGTGCAGATGGTCACTGCGATTGATGGGAAGAAGCTTGTCGCGGTTCTAGGAAGTGGCGATGCTTATTAAACGCATTTAAGTGGATATATACCCATGTGATTTGAGAAGTGCGAAAGAGGATTGGGTGCAGCGATTGTGTATAGAGTAATGGGTGAAGTTCGGGTTTGTTTTTGGAGAGTTCAATAGTGATTTAGGGTTGCAATATCAGATTGGAATTTGAACTGATGTTGATTACATTTGGAAATTGGGTTCAAATGCTGAAAGGATGCGATGAAATATTGTTTGCAATCAGACGAATGGTTCGAAGGTATTGGCAAAAATCTAAGACGATTTGTAGAAGTCAGCAAATTGGGTAAAGGGGGTATTGACGAGGGTGCATTGAGGTCATTATGGAGGAGATTGGTCTCGGATCCTTTGCACATGATGGTTGCAAAGTGGACTGGTTGTATGTGCAGTGGTGTTGAGTTGCTATGCTGATAATGAATGGAGTGGTTTGCGAAGATGCAAATTTTTGATGGAGGAAAGGGATGGACTGGGTGCAACAGTATGATATAAAGTGAGCTTAGAATTGCCTGTGAAGTATTTCATGAAATACCCTAAATGGATGACCGAAATTTTTCAGAGTAATTTGCGATAGAGATGGATCAACGATCGGTTCGTCGATTTGTCAAGTTATTTGCAAGATGATAAGGTATATATGCTTTTTCGAAATTTAAAATTCATAGAATGATTTATCTAATTATTTTAATAATTAGTTTAAATTCAAATATTTAATCGATAAATACTCGCAGGATAATTTATTTCCAGGATAATTTATTTCGAGTGTTATTTTAGATCAATAATTGTTAATCGATTAATATAAATTAAAATTTATCATAGGTGAAAAATAAAATTTATTCAAGAAAATTCAAGTAGATACAGTGCTGAGACGAATGGAGTTTTAAACGAATATTCGCCAGGAAAAACCCTAGGTAAGTTAAACTCACTCAGTTAATTATTTGAACTGTTTTTAATAGTACAAAATTTTGTTTTATTGCTTGGTTGGGTGATAATTGATTGATATAAAGTAATAATAACATATAATAATATTATATAAAAATAATATTGGTGATTGGATAAATCGCGCAGTATCATTAGCGGATGATTTCCCTATGCGCCCCACAATATATATAGTGGATGACCTTCTATACCACGATATCCTGCCTCGAAGCAGGATGGGTATTATTATTGTTGGCTAATATCAGTGGATGCAGGAAAAACAGGATGAACGGATCCAGCTGTATTCCTCACATTTGGATTATTTGTTTTTACATATATACTAATATATGATGTGTTTTATAAACTGTGATATGTTTGGATGCGTTATTAACATTGATTGTTGATTTGGGATATTTTAAATATCCTAAATAATAATATATGGATTTTAAAACAGAAATTGGAATATAAAAATAATTTTATAATATTTATTTCAAATGAAAATGGTTAGTTAGAATCCAAATTAAATAGGATTTAAAAGCAAATATTTGTTTAAATAAATATCATGAAAAAGTGATTTTATAGATGACATTATGAGAAGTGGAATTATTATTTTGGAAATTTGAGAAAAATGTGAAGTGTGTATGAAATTGGAAAATGAAATGGGAATCGTAAAATAAACCGTTATTTTAAAATAAAATGAATTTGTCCTAGGGAAAATACCTATTTTTAAATAGAAATGTTCATTTGAAATCCAAATTATAAATACAGTTCAAAGAAAAAGATTTGTTTAAACAAATATGTTAATGAGGTGAATTTATAAATAATGTTTATAAAGGAATGAACGATTACCATTTGAGAATTTAGAAAATATGGATTTCAAAATAGAATTGAAATATGAAAAGAACTTAAAAGAAAATATTTATTTCCAAATAGAAATGTTTATTTTGAAACCAAATTGAATAGAATTGAAAAGTAAATCTATTTTAACAAATAAGATTAGAACTCGATTTTATAAGTGACATTTATAAAAGTGAAAACCATATATTGGAAGCATTTTGGGAAAGTTATAGTTTGAACATGGATTCGGGAAAGGAAGTGGAAATGGGTTAAGATTTTCCAATTACAAGGGAAATATAAAGGTGATTTTATAAAATATAAGTTATAAATAGAAGTGAAACCTGAAATTTTCAAGTATGAATTCAGACCAACCAAAAGATTCAAGTGTGAACTTGTATTAAGAGATATTGTTAATGATTGAGACAAATAAGGGAAAAAGCAAAATATCTGGCAAGTGAGAACAATTAGAAGTAAGAGTTAATGGAATACAAGTCGAACCAAATTGGAATATAAAATAGATTATATCAAAGAATTATATCTAAGATTTATAAATAATAATTATGAATAGTAAAGATTGGCAGATGATACGAATATTTTAATGGAAAGAGTTATTAACATAAAGAAGATAAATTATAATAAAACTATAAAGGTGTTTATAAAGAATATTTATAGAATATTCGATAATGGTTTTGTAAATCATATTCTTAATTAAAATATTTTTAATGATGATAAATTTGAGATAAATATCTCGTTTAAAAGTGATAATGAATAACTGGAACCTTTATTCATTAGACGAAGAAAGGGAGTTAAGAAAATTAGAAAATGACTGGGAAATAGTGAGCTAAATGATTTTATGAGTGTCGATCTAATGTTGGTTTCTGCCTTTATGGTTGGCACTTAGGGATTTATTCTCTTACTAGTTTACGGTTAGAGAATAATGACCGAGTTGAGAAATACGTGCTAAAAAGGGATTTTAAAATGAAAGGGGATTTTGAATATTCTTATATATACATGTAAGAATAAAAATGAGTATTTCAAATTATTGGAAAAATGGAGAAGTTTAAACTAACGAATGGTAAATCAAAAAGAGGCTAAAGTGATGATAAATACTAAATTAGCGAATTCGGTTTCCTTTTATCGGTGAATGGTTGTTTTATTTGATAATTAAATAACCGGCTATTAAATCTGGCTATATGATTGTTAGTAAGGAAAGATCGGGATCAAATTTATTTGAAAACCATTCCGAACTAACCAACACGTAAACGTAGAATATACGGATTGAAGATGGAGCAGTGAAGACCGTAGATCTTCATAACCGAAAGGACTACTGGTCGAATTCTCTGGAGTCGCGCCCGGAGATATTTTGATGATGATCCTGTCGTGGTTGAAATCGACGGATGGAAAGGACTACTCGCTATTGATTCATAGGGTGATTCCTAGTATGTAGTAGGAGAGTGCCTTCGGTTTGTCCAGTCCCAGGACAACTTGTATGGACGAATGTATGACAGAGTATTTCCAAAGGGATTACGTATGTTGACTTCTCCAAACGTACGAAGTTGGTGGTAAAGAAGGGAAACTTCTTTAGCCTAACAACCTGAGTATTTTTGGGGAAATCAATTAGTGATTTTCCGGTGGGTCTGAGGATGTGGCATTCAAAGTGAATGGTGGCCAGATGATCTATAAATACGATTATAACCTCAAACCTCACAACTGGGAAATGAAAGAAATCGGGCAGGCAGCATGGCTATGTGGGTCGTCCCCATTAGGGTATATTTTCACCATCTAGAGAATATTCGTATTTGTCACTTCTTTTCTCTTTTGTATCTCCCGGGAACGGTTATGTTGCCAGCAACCATAGGTGATAATATATTCGATACACTCAAGAGAAATGAGTGATCGGTCATGTGTGGGCCGAGTTGCAAGACATTCTTGTTGAACCCAGTGTATTCCCCTCTAGAGATACACTATCGGAAGGTGGTTCCATTCCTTGTCATAGTTGGTAATCCAATATCCAATAAGCGCCCGTGGTTTTGATTGTATACTATATATGTAGAGCGTGAGATGCAAGCGTTCTGCTAGATTGATATTTATTTGTATTTAGACACTGTTATAATATCAGAAAAGATATTGATTTTAAAAATGTTTTTGGGTTATTGTAAGGTAAAAATCGTCCGTGTTTACGTGTGGATTGGTCTTACGATTATCATTTTCTTTCAAAATAATTTTAACCTTTAAAATCAAGTTGGATGATACCAACAATTTAGTGGGTTTTTCTCACGTTGGTTCACTAGACTGAACTGTGGCGTTTGTAATGCTCGGGTCAGAACTAATTGGGTCCGACCGAGTTGTACAGGTTCAAGGCAAGATGATACAGACTTCAGGAAACGAGCTGGAGGAGATCAAATGTATTATATATTATTCAGCTGTGTGTTGAAAATAAGGATAGACTGTTATAACTATCCAGATGAATTGAATGGTCGTTGTACTATGATAAAATTGTAAGTATTGTTTCAAGTTTTCAATAAAGATTTATTTTTGTATTATATTTTATTCCACTGCGATGTGAGACTCTAATATTGTAGTTAGTTGTTCTTCTTCTTTTTCTTCTATTCTAATCTTTCTTTCTCTCTTATCTCACCCTCTAACTTCTTTCTTTAACATGCTGGATTTTCGGTACTCGAATTTGGACACAGGATGTATTTGTGTAGAAAATTCGAATTTTCTGGTTTGTTATATTTACTCTCTTGAGACTTTACATATATAAAGATTTTGATGATTTTGGTGTTGTGACCACATTATTACATAAGAACAGCATTATACATAGCTTAAGTCTAGTATAAGGGACTAGTATGAACCCCTTATGTTGTGATATGCTAATATAATACAATTTATCCTTTATGTTATTATGTCGCAACTCTACATAGAAAAGAGTTGTGTTTCACATGCTTACTCACTCTTATATCTGTTACTACTCGCTGTTGTTTAGACAAACTCATGTGTCTTAATGCTTGGGTCAGCCTGAGAATTTCGAAGTACTTCCTACTGTTGTAGATATTTCTTGCTCCTGCTTTGGATCGTCTCGTTTTAGGCTATCTATTATAGCTAGTTTGTTGTATATATATATATCACATTTGATCCATGTACTTCATTATTTACCATGTTTTGTGACATTGTCTGTTGTATATTGTACGTACATGTATACGATGTTGGGTAGTCTATTTTGTGACGCTTATTATGTTAGTTAATCATATTTGTTCTAAATTGTATTGTAGCCTCCATAATTTTGTATGGATTGAAGATTAAGAGTATCGATCCATAAAGAAAAAAGTAACACCTTTCATCGTTGCTCTTATTGTTTAATTAACACAAGACTTATGCTTGGTCACCCTTAACTAGCTCTATTTTCTGCATTAGTAGACAACATTACCAGTTACTATTCTTTACTAATGTGGGTCTCGGGGTAGGGCGTTACTTCTTGGTATTAGAGCCAGGTCAGAAAAAATACGATTAATGCATAACAGAATATGAGCACAGTACATTGAGATACAACGTAAGTGAAACAAGTAACCTTTGAGTCTTAACCTTGAGCGAATCACGCCTAAACTATTTTGTGTGAGGGTAGATATAGGAAGGGAATGCATCTAGGAATAAAATGTTTTATAATTCCGTAGTATTCCTTGTAGTTGAGTGTGAAAATATATCTTACCTCTATATTAATCCAACCCTTTCTTATCTTGTAGTGATGGCTAGTCGAGAAAGAGGAATCAGACGGATATTGAACCGAGCAGAGGTCTAGGTCCCGAGGAGTAGGATAAGCCATCCACTGGTGCTCATCCCACTGAGCGTGATAGGCGAGTATGAAGTTCCCGTCCCAAGGCAGTCACTTTATCTATCGATCAACTTTTAGATCTTATCCGGAGCACTCAGCCTTCTGCTTCAGCCTGATCATCTCCTCCGCACAAATCAGCCTTTGTGTGTATGTATAGTGACTTCTCCCATCTTGGGGGGAACTTTCAGTGGTTCTGAGTCATTTTTGGAGATCCAGGCATGGATTTGTATTTACAAGCGCATCTTTACTCACATGGAGATTTCCTCTCATCAGTAGGTCCTTGTAGCATCTAGCATGTTGCATGATCGAGCCTTGGATTGGTATGAGTAACTGATAGCTGAGGTTGATGAGTCTTCCATTGAGTGGAAGCAATTCCATGAGCACTTTGAGTTGAATTTTATTCCCGAGTAAGTGAAATAGGTTCTTGCTTGTCATTTCCTTGATCTTAAGCGGAGGAAGATATCTTTCTTCGAGTACGTTTCATCTTTTAAGGCCTTATCGACGTATGACATGGAGCAGATCTCTACTCCCCATAAAAAGAATCTTTAGTTTGTAAATGGACTTAAGAAATATCTTAAGAGACCCTTCTACTTAAGCTCAAGCATACTTTCAAGGATCTTGTTGATGATCCTCTCCATCTCGAGGTAGATGAGCAAGAGAAGGATAATGATGATGACGTTGAAACTCGTATGGGTCATGGAAAGAAGAAAAATTCCTTTCAAAAGTCTAAGTCCTTTCCAAATAAGAGGAAGAAGAGGACTTCAGGTCAGAATTCTTGGTCTAGTGAATCTCCTCCTGCTAAGAGGGGTTGCTTCAATTGTGGAGCTAGTGATCACATGGCGAGTAATTGTCCTAAGCTTTGCGTTTGTCGTTATTGTAAAAAGGAAGGATGCATGGAATCTTCTTGTCCTTCAACACCTAGGTCCAAACAGTATGGAAACCTGAATGTGATGGAGTCAAGTGGAGGTTCTTCTTAGCAGAGAGACATGCCTCCTATTCTAGAGGATTTTCTATTATTCTATGATCACAGGATTAGGGTTCTTTACGGTATGGGTGCTTCGCATTCATTCATTACGAAGAAACTTGTGAATAGTATATATTTGGATATTTGTTGCATTATGACTTCATTGAGGATAGCGAATCCCATTTGGGGATCCGCCACTCTTACCTTATTATGTGATGATGTTGAGATCATTATTTGTGGATTTTCTTACTGTGTGAATCTTCACGTGTTTCCTTCTCTTGGGTTTGATATAATTTTGGGTATGTATTGGTTCGTGCGATACGAAGCCAAGATCTTATGTGCTGAGCGCATCTTATATCTTTTCCATCCCAATTCACCTTCGTTACTCTCTCTTGTGCTTAGTGGACGTTGATAGTGATTCTATGGCTTCTTTATTTTCTTTCACTCAAGATTAGGATGATGATGATGATGATGAAGATGTGTACCATATTCCCATGTCTTGTGATTTTGCAGATGTTTTCGATCTCGTTTCAGGGTTGCTCCAAAATGAGTCATCGAGTTCCATACTGATTTAGTTCATGGTGCTCATCTAGTTAGTCATCCTCCCATGCGGATGTCGACCAAAGAAAATGAGGAACTAAAGAAGCAACTTCAAGAGCTTGAGTCCAAGCAATTCATCCGGTCTAGCTCTTCACCTGGGTTGTTGCGGTTGTCTTTGTTCGAAAGTCCAATGGATTTCTTAGGCTTTGCATTGATTATTGCAATCCAAATGAGCTTACCATCAAGAATCGTTATCCATTGCCTAGGATCGATGATATGTTCGATTAGTTGAGTGGATCTAAGGTCTTCTGCTAGTTGGATCTCGCCACCGGCATTAGTTATGAGTTGCGGAGGATTTCATTCCTCTTACCTCTTTCAGCACT
This sequence comes from Allium sativum, assembly GCA_030737875.1. NCBI lineage: Eukaryota > Viridiplantae > Streptophyta > Magnoliopsida > Asparagales > Amaryllidaceae > Allium > Allium sativum. The sequence goes on along the minus strand of CM060909.1, from coordinate 621,339,451 downwards.
CGTTATGGCTCTTATGAGTGGTGTATCATGTCGTTCGTTTTGACTAACGCTCTAGCATTCTTCATCGATCTCATGAATTGAGTTTTCCGTGAGTATCTCGATAAGTTTGTTTAGGTATTCATTGATGATATCCTTGTATATTCTGTATCTGAAGTCGAGCATGCTAATTATTTGCGGATTGTTTTGAACACACTCTGCTATCATCAACTGAAGGAAAAACTTTCTAAATGCTACTTTGGGGAAGGCAAGTTTGTTTTCTTGGCCATGATGTTTTTGCTGAGGATATTCGAGTTGATCCTTCTAAGATTGAGGTCATCTAGAATTGGAAAAGGCCTGAGATTCTTTCAGAGATCCGTAGTTTCTTGGGTTCGGCGGGTTATTACCATCGCTTTATTCAGGATTTCTCTTGCATTGTACTTCCTCTTACTTGCCTTACCCGTAAGGGTGTTCTCTTCGAATGGTCTGATTGGTATGAAAATTCTTTTCAACAATTGAAGGAATTTCTCACTCATGCTCCTATTCTAGTAGTTCCTATAGGGAACCAAGATCTTGTTATCAATACCGACGCTAGTCATTCTGGCTTGGGTGCTATATTAATGTAGTGAAGTCAAGTTGTAGCCTATGCTTCTCGCCAGTTGTGTCCGAATGAGATTTGGTACGCCACTCATGATCTAGAGATAGCTGCTGTTGTATTTTCTTTGAGGATTTAGCATCTTTATCATTTTATTTGAGGATTTGGCATCTTTATCTTCTTGGAGAGCATTTCATTCTTTTCACCGACCATAAATGTCTCAAGTATCTGCTTTCCCAGAAGGAGCTTAACATGTGACAACAACATTAGCTTGAAATTTTTTAGCGGAATAAGATGTTTTAGAGACCTTATCATTTTATGATATTTGTAATTGTGCACCTTCAGCCGATTCACTAGTGTTATTATTCAACATTGAGGCTCATCATCTATTCATGCTTTTATAACTAATTCTCAGAGGCGTGACCCAGAAGTGATGCTCCTTATTCAGTTATGTGGGTTTGAGTCCCAAGAAGAGGATTTGCGAGATTTCAGTGTTGATTCTTACGGTTGTCTTCGAAAGAAGATCCGTATTGTTGTGCCATCTGATTCCGGACTTAGACACAACATTCTCGATGATTCTCATTGCCCTAAGTATATTATTCATCCTAGCAGCAGTAAGATGTATGCCAACATGCATCGTATTTATTATTGGAAGGGCATGCAACGTGATATTGCGAACTATGTGAGTTCTTGTATGACTTATCAACTTATTATAGCTGAGCATCAGAATCCATCCGTTCTTCTCCAACAATTAGAGGTTCTATTATGGAAATAGGACCAGATTTCTATGTACTTCGTTGATGGCCCACCTCGTTCGTGGTTGGGTCATTTGAGCATTTAGGTGATTATTGATCGTCTTACTAAGTCAGCTTATTTCATTCCTTTTAAGTCTAATAGGGATGTACCTCTCCTTTCTAAGCTACATGTTAAGGAGATTGTTCGTCTTCACGAGGTTCCCTCTTCTATTGTTTGTGACCACAACTCATTATTTACAAGTCATTTCTGGAGCAGCCTTCAGCAGGCTTTGGGTACAAAGCTTAACTCTCTACAACTTATCATCCTTAGTCTGCCAAATAGACTAAACAAGTTAATCATACTCGTTTGGTTCTCCTCCGTGTTTGTGTGCTTGATTTTGGTGGGTCGTGGGTGGATCACCTACCTCTTGTGGAATTTTCATATAATAATAGATTTTAGTCTTTGATTGGTATGGATCCTTTTGAGGCCCATTATGGAAGGTTGTGTCGTTCCCCTTCTTATTGGTTGAAATTGGGGGAGAAGCTCATTATTGGATCGGTTTCTATTGGGGATTATTTTGAGAACATCGTGCTTACTCAACAGTGAATGAAAGAGTCACAGCGTCATCAAAAATCGTACGTAGCCAATCGTAGAAGGCCTCTCGAGTTCTCTATAGGGAACTTGGTTTTCATTCGTGTTTCTCCGCTGAAGGGAGTAATGTGTTATAGTATGACTGGAAAGTTGGATCCTCATTTTATAGAACCATTCCCAATTACTGAGCATATTGGGCACATTGCATATCATATATCTCTTTTAGCTCATCTATCTTGTATCCTAGATGTATTCATGTGTTGCAGCTTAGAAACTGCCTTAGAGATTTTGATTCCGCTATCGATCATTCTGAGCAGATTGAGATGAGATCTCCCCGGTTTTATCCATCGTACAACAACCCGTTTATTTTCCTTATTCAGAGGTAAGGTGCCTTCAAAGCAAGAATGTCTCGCTTGTGAAAATTTAGTGGTCGGCTAACCCTAAAAATTGTACTTGGGAAAGTGTCTATCGAGCATTTCTATCCTGATTTTCTTGCTTCACACAATAGGGTGAGGATTTCATTTGTGCGCATTATACCTTGTGTGGTCCACGTACACTCTTGTACATGTGCATATTCTTTGGATTTAAGTTATATTGGTTTTATAAGCTCATCCTTAAGGAAATTGCGGGAAAGAAATTTTTGTAAGGAGAGGTCTGTAACAGCCCAAGTTTCTGGTAATTACCCGCTATTATAAATAATTCATTAAAATATAAATATTTGGGTAATAATTAAGTTAGATAAGCCACTAGCTTGGTTGTTTGACTTAATTATTTGGATAAATTGATGTTTTATGGTTCGATGGTGGAATTTAATCACATTTAGTGATTAAATTGAGGGATGGATAAGTTATTGTGAAAATTGAGCCAAAAAGTGTAATGCTGAATTTTGTGAGAAATTGGATATTTACAACAATTAAAATAATAATAAATGTTAATACAAGTTGTAGTAATGTAATAAAAAGAATTAAAGTGTTCTTATATAATAATCATTGAGATAAAACCATTTTATTATCATTTGGTGACAATAATTGTAAATGCTGGTTACTAAAACAATTATTGGCATTTGGATATAAATATGTAATATTGTGTAAACCATAAAGGATAAAATTATTGTATGTAACAACAAATTCAAAAATACGTTTTTTGTTATGGTTGGTGATTTTTTAAGTTCAAATTTAAGTCAATTGATTTTTTTTGTTACGTCACAAAGATTACATAAGTATTTGTGAAATGTTTTAATTATATGTAATTTTTGTAAATTTTGTTGTAAAAATGAAGATTTATAGAAAACAGGCTTTAAATTATTTTAACATTGTTTGAAATTAAACAATGAATGTTGTACGTGTTTATGAAGTTAAACTTACTTTATTAGCCTAATCATGTGTTTATAGGCTTAATTAGTTACTTTAAGGCCTGATTAGGTCATTAGGGAGGGTTAATTAGCTTAATTTGGGTCTAGTTACACACTCAGGCCCAGAGAATTCTGGAAATAGGAGAAACGTCGTATTCTTCCTTCTTTTTCTTCTTCTCTCGTAAAACAAAAAGGGAAAAAATAAGAAAAACTCAAAAACCCTCTTGTTAGCTTTCTAAGGCCTCAAAACCACCTCAAATAACTATATTCTTGTAGTTTAAAACAGAAGGTAATACATCCTATACTCGAATATAATCTAAAGTTTCCAGAATTTTGTTAAGGATTGTTGATTTACAATAAATGATTTTTGCATGTCTCAGCTAGTTTAAGAACAGGTAGAAATAGGCCTCCTTCAAACCAAAAGAACTTTAATTCAGTTCAATAATCACATTTCCTTGCTACAAATCCAATTGAGATGACTCACAAATCTCTAGTTACAGTAAGTTTTGATGTTAAGTTGCAGCTTATATGTAAGAAAATCAATAGTTTTTCTTTTGTTTTTCGAGTTGCTGAAATCACAGCGAAAGGCTTTCTTCGGACTGCCATAACTTTTGTGTTATTTGATGTTTTTGAGCAACTCCTTTTGCATTGTATTGACAATATTCTAGTCAGTGTATCTGCAAAATTTCATTTGAATCGAACTTCGTTTGTTAGGGAAATTGATACCCTGAAGTAGGGGTTGGAGCAGGAATTACTTCTGTACAAATTTGCGGCAAGTGGGTCGATCCACCCTTTAAATCGATCGACCCAGTCTTCAGGTGGGTCGACCCACCAAAAGAGAACTGTGCAAAAGTATTTCCAACTCCTTTGAAATTTGTCTAAAGTCCCTTAGTCTTGTTTGCTTCAGTATTTTGAATTTTCTGAGGTGCTTTAACTTGGTTTTGATTATTATGAGCTTGGATGATCATGCTTAGATTACCAGCTTTTGGATGAGTCACGATTTCATTATAAAAGCTTTATTTATGGAATTTTGGTGGCTTTATGTACACAAGCATACTTTTAAAAAAAGAAACAAAATTTCTAATATATGAATAATTATTGTTTTATTTTAGTTTTCAGGAAAAACCGAGTTTATGATTTTGGTTTTAAAATGCAAACAACCTCAAAACACTAGTATAAAAAACTATTTTCTAACAAGGGGTTAGAAAGAAAACTAAATATTTTCAAGAAATCATTTTGTAAAATTAAGTATTTTCCAATATATAAAATTTCACTTTTCAGCACCCTTCAAGACGGCATATAGGATGTTAAACGATGTCGTAAACTCCGCGGTATGGGACATGGCAGAATGTGAAGTTGGTTAATTCCAGTATAGTCGGATTGAAGTCGTCGTTTTAGTAATGATGATTTCTAGTGCAAAGTTGACAAGCGACTAGTAAACCAAGTAGTGGGAATGTGTGGTATGGGACATGTTATTGCTAATGTTTGGACTAATGACGAAGAGTCAGTGATAGGTATTGTGTTTTTATGCTAGTACTTGACTAGGCTCAAAGTGGTCATATTGAAGCTCGAAGTGAGCCACTACGTATTCACTTAATCGAAGTGGTCAAGATACACTTGGGCAAAGTGATCATTTTGAGAGCACCATATTATAAGTACGTACAATTACTTAGCTAGGCTTGAAGTGAGCCATATCAAAGCCCAAAGTGGGGTAATAGCCCACAGTGGGCAATCGCTTGAAGTGAGCTATATTATGATGGCACCAGCACATTTTTTATGAAGAATTTCGTTTTATGTATTGGATTTTTAAGGATTTTAACTTGATCAAAGTGATCATACGCTTACGATGTGCAATTGGATTCTAATGATTTTAATTTGATCGAAGTGATCATACATTTGAGAAGTGCGTTTGGGATTCCAACCCTTTTATTTTGAGATATATGATGTTTTGGAGTGAAGTACCCCTTTTGTTGATGCTTTATGTGATGACCGCAAATAACTACTGCACTAAATAAGAGGAATAATGCGCTAAAAGGTGTGCTAAGCATCCACAGATGTATCAGGGTAAGATAACACAAGCGAGACCTATCGTATAACTCACAGCGCAAGGATAAAATATAATAGAACATATACAACAGGTAATAATAGTGAAGCAAAATTGAGCAGAATCTTAAACCCATGCAAAACTCTATTGAAATATCCATTACAACCTTGGAACAGAATTATAGGTGTATGTACAATAAGCCTCACTACAATCACTCAAAGAAACATCCAACAGCAGAAAAAACATATACTAGATAGTAGAAAATAATACGTCGGCCTCCTGCTTGTCATCGCACAACAACATTATTCTCATCAAGATCTATCACCTGCCACATGCTACTTAGTCTGCCCATCTCCATAAATCGGATAACAACCCAAGGTAATAAGGGGAAACATAAAACCTTGAGTCGGACAATAGTCTTAAAGAGCATGAAACAACTATCTAACATCATCAACAAGGTATATGAGAATAAGTAGATTAAACGATCAATCTACCTAACACCAAAGAAGAAACCCAAACTCATCTTCCACACATCCGATAGTGATAGCCTTTACAAAACAAGAATTTAGAAAGAACAATACATCAATAATGATCAGTTATCAAGCACAGGCCTTCCTAATCGATATCAACATCTCTCAAGCATAGACCCCGAAGGCCTAAACCAACATCAGACAAGCACCCAAGGGATATCTCCTCCGATGTCGAATAATCTACACAAGACGATATAAGCAAAACTATCATCATCCATGACTCTGGCTATCACCGCCAATTTGCTTTGAAACCATTGTTAATCGTATGACCGACTAAACAATTTGCCATCAATTGTCGAGGGCTAATGGTAACCTCGGTTCTAGCAAAACTCCATATGTCATACGACGAAACTATCTAGTCCCGTTGAGCTTACGTCATACGATGAAACGTATCTAGTCCTATAGAGCTGCCTATGGTATTTGTCCAGCCAATTCTAGTCTTTTAGGCGTCCCCATTATACCCCTGCTTCAAATCCTCTAAAACCTACGATAACGATAATTTCTCAGCCTTCGATATCTCTAGCCATCTAACCTAATGACCATTCATAAGCTCAAGTTCATTTCCCAAGCAACCATTATCCACGAACTCACCCCCTGGGATTGTCTTCACGTTTGTTGCATTACAACGATCAGCGAACAGATCACATCCCTTTGATATTCCCTCTTGAATACACTTCAAACTCACATCCATTCTCGAACCAAAAATATCATCAATAATTGTCCACATCAGTTAGGTCATTTTTCCCCTGAAATCGACCCATCACCAGGCCATTATGATCTTCCCACGACCCTACTCTTCCCAGTCATGAATGACTCGGCATCCACCTTGGCGACCTGACACACTAGCCAATCCGCCTAACCACATTCCATCCGAACTGATTCACCAGATGTGGTGCCAGTGATCCACTCTGCACGGCTCGCCTTTATACACTCGCGACCTATCGAGGCCACAACCTGAAGCCTTCAAATGGCCTAAGTTTTGCAGAATGATCCGAAGCCTTTCCACACCCCCAATGACTTGCAGCTCTCCAACGACTCAAAGCTCATCCCCCTTTCTCCATTTCATGCCGAACCATATATGCTCCAGATTTTTTTTCCGGTCCATGCTCCAGATTTTTTCCCGGTCCATGCTCCAAAACTTTGCCCGGACCACCAAACTGTCCAGTCCATCAAACCGCTCAGTCCATAAAACTGCCCAGTCCATAAAACGACCTGATCTAAGGAAAAACGATCCAACCTAAGGAAAAATGACCAGACTTAAGGAAAAACAAGCAGACCAAAGGAAAAATGACCAAACTCCAGATATGACCAAAAATAGCTCCAATTTTGACCAAATCATCACCAAACGACAACATCGATGCGACCAATTAATCCAAATCTTCAAATCATCCAATTCAACCATAAACACTTTCTAAAATCATTAACAATGTCAAAATGACAATTATTCATCAATAATCATATAATTTTCATCAAAAATCATGATAGATCAATGCATAAAGTAATACAATGGATCTAACTTGCATAAACATTTGAATTAACATAAGAATTAGTAGTTTTAAGTTGCTAGATTAGATCCTATGGTGATTCAAATGAAAATATACTTACCATGATGTAGATCTAGGTGAAAACAACTTAAAATGGTTAAATTAGGATCAAACAACCCATATACTTAATTGAATCCGTGTAAGAGATGCTTATCACTCACCAAACCTTCGATCCAGATCAAAACGTAGAATCACGAATCCGAACAGCGAAGAACAAACTTCAAATCTCTTGATTTGATGAAATCTCCCTCACTTGATGTAGGTCTAGCTTTGATTGATATAGATCTTTAGTCTTCTTCCTTAAATCAAGATTTTAATGGTGGAAAGGTGTATTTGACTAAGCAAGGAGGATCATGAGCTCAACCAAATGAGAGAATGAAGAAAAGCAACCCTCTCTCCATACCTCTAACCCCCTATTTATAGCCTCCCATCAACCCACTAATGGGCTACTCCAAATCAGTCCATTATGGCTTACAAAACCTGAACAGAAATTGTGAAACACAATAATAGCGATTCCCCCCATACTGCTGAACTAAATCTTTAACATGATCACTCTGCGGAATTAGCAACCCCATTTCCTTTCCAATGACATAGATATCAGCACCTGATTTGATCCCAATCAAAAATTATACTATACAAAATTGACAGGGGAAAAATGCTCATAAGTAAAATTGGTAAAAATTATGGACATGTCTCATATCCTCCAAAATAACATATCAAAATATGAGAAAGATCAAACCATCAGGGAATTAAATAAAAATATTTTATGATCCTCCGATACATAAAACACGGGTGTTACATTCTCCCCACCTTATGAATTTCGTCCTCGAAATTCCAAACTAACACAAGCGGCCAACACAATTCTGCATGCCTATCATCCATGTGCAGTCAATTTACTGTCCAAACTAGCATCCGTTAAGCCATGCATCCATAGCCTTAACCCAGCACGTGGAATTTTAACCACGATGGTACAAGCAATAATGATATAAGGTGACACGACATTAATGGGTCATATCGACAAGAATTCTGAATCGGTCGTCTTCACTCTCTCTTCAGTCTCCCACGTATAATCGTCATCGTCCTCACTCCATTGTACCTTGACTAGCTTAATTGCCTTCCTCCTAAGATATTTCATGTCATTCCCACAACGCGAAGCAACTTACGAGGTTTCGTAACTACAGTCCACTTCTAGGTCTTCATACTGCTCTGGAGATACCACCACACATTCGAATCATGCGCACACTTTCATACAAACGACACACAGAAAACATTATGCATACTTGACATTTTCTCGGTTATCTCCAATCTATACACGAGCTTTCCAGTTCGCTCAATTATCGGAAACGGTCGAACAAACCTTGGAGCAAATTTTTCTTTATTTCTGAACTGAACAATATTCATCAACAACGAAATCTTCACGAAAACCATATCGCCAACATCGAATTCCAAATCTTTTCGACATTTATCGGCATACCTCTTTTGATGGTCTTGAGCTACCTTCATTCGATGCCGAATGATCTCGATACATTTCGATGTTTCTCTTATCATCTCTGGCCTAAGTATCAACTTATCTTCAGTCTCTAACCAATAAGCCAGAGAATTACATGGTCTACCGTACAACACAACATACGGTGCCATCCCAATGGTCGACTGGTTGCTGTTGTTATACGCGAACTCAACTAGATATAGATAGCCTTCCCATGGCCCACAAAATCCATTACACAACTTCTTAGGAGATCTTCCAAAACTCAGTTAACTCTTTCAGTCAAACCATCGGTCTGGGGATGATAAGCCGTACTCAAACACAACTTGCTTCCCAAAGCTTCTTGCAAACTCTTCCAAAAGCCACGCATGAACAATGGATCTTGATCACTCACTTTACTCGTTGGCATACCATGGAATCGAACTATCCATTTTATATAATCCTCGGCCAACTTTGATGTCGTTCTAGTCGATCTGATAGGAATATACCTTGCGCTTTTAGTCAAATGATCCACGATGACCCAAATTCCTTCATTTCCTGTCCTGGTTCTAGGTGATCCATCGATAAAATCCATCGATATCTGTTCCCACTACCAAGTAGAAACTTTCAATGGCTGAAGCAATCCACTCGGCTTCTTCTGTTTAGCTTTCACCAAATGACAGTTCATGCAATTGGAAGTAAACTTTCCAATACCAGAAACAACATGGCCTAAGAACCTCACTTCACTCATCCAGAAGTGACAATTTGAAACTTAGCTCTCAACTGACGCTTTCGCAAGATTTCCAAAACAACTATTATGTGCATCTTATGCTCTCGCTGTTCCTTAGGCGTCATCGGTCTAAGAGGCCCAATGATAGGTCTAACACTCTCGACCAAATCAATTCTAAACTCAATCTCATGATGCGACAACAAACCTTTGACTTCCCCGAAGATATCCTCAAACTCATTAGCGATCAACACAGATGACAAGTCTTCCCGTGGAATCACAAGCGAATATAAAAAGCTTACGAAGATGCCATCTTCAAGCTTACATCGAATCAAAACCTTTTGTCCTCCAACATCCCCGACTCTCACTTCAAGCTTCGCGCAATTCACTCTTATCGCATACCTCTTAAGCCAATACATGCCCAAGATGATCCCAGACCCAGCGAGGTTCAAAACAAAACAATCACACACAAAAAAGCGACCAGCACTAAACAACACTAGATCACAACAATGTATAAAAAGATTTATTGCAAACAAAGGTTTATTCCAATATCAGGTCTTGAACCCATTCAACAGACAATCTTATTACTGGTAAAAAAAGGCAAATCTCTAGTACACAGCAGAATTCAAACAAACTTCATTGGTCGAAAGAAAAGCCAAACTATTAACGGCTTCTCCTAATTTTCATTAGGAATGCAATAGGAAATCGGAATTGCTTCCTGAACACATGCTTCCGCCGGTTGTTTATTATTCAGAAAATATGGACATCCTTTCTTCTCATGCCTAGGCTTGCCGCAGTTGAAGCACCCCTTCTCTACTCTCAGATTCTTACAATCCCTGGAATAGTGGCCATTTTCCTGGAAATTGAAGCAGTTATTATCCTTCTTAGGTTTCTTCTTTTAGCCATCATTCTCTTTCTGTTTCCTATTCTTATTCAGCTTCTTTGTAGCACTGAGGCAAATAAAAGTTTCTTCAAGAAGTTCATCTCTACTTCTAAAAGATTCATCCAAAGCAGCATTGATCCTTTCTTCTTGCTCCTAAACTTGATGTCGAAGTCGCTCCAAAGCTATATTTGTTCGTAACTCATCTTCTTCATCCTTAGAAGAATGATCCCTCTATCTCTTAGCAGAATCCTCTCTAGGTACTTGCACAGGAACGTCACACTCTACTGCCACTTCTGGAATGGACATCCTTAGTATGACTTTTGCCATCACGGCCCCAAATATAACCAGATATTTCGGTGCAATAACTGAAGCTCCAAGCTGGCTACCTTCTTCTACCCTCCCAATCTCAAGCTCAACCCTTCAAGTTTGACAACCTATTCTAAATCTAAAGAAATAGAATGATTAGTCCACATATAAGATAAGTTGTGATGTTGATCCAACAATATAATATTAAAAACTAATATATATAGTATATATCCATCAGAAATCTACAAATACGTCTCTCATACATTATTACCCCTTTGAACTTTGGCTAAAATCAATAATCAGAGCTCTGATACCAAATGTGACAACCGCCCATAACTCTTGCACTAAATAAGAGGAATAATGCACTAAAAGGAGTGCCAGGCAGCCATGGATGATCATCAAGGTAAGATAACACAAGCGAGGCCTATCGTATTACTCATAGCGCAAGGATAAAATATAATAGAACATATATAACAGTTAATTATAGTGAACCAGAATTGCGTAGAATCTGATACCCTTTCAAAACTCCATTGAAATATCCATTACAACCTTGGAAAAGTACTATATGAGTATGTACAATAAGCCTCACAACAAACACCCAAAGAAACATCCAACAGCGGAAACAACATATACTAGATAGTAGAAAATAATACATCAGCCTCTTGCTCATTGTCACACAACTACATCGTCCTCATCAAGATCTATCGCCTGCCACATACTACTCAGTCTGCCATCCAAAAATCAAATGAACAACCCAAGGTAATATGAGGAAACATAAAACCATGAGTCAAACAATAGTTTTAATGAGAAATAAAACAACTACCTAACATTATCAACAAGGTATATGAGAATAGGTTGATTAACCGATCAATCTACCCTAACACCAAAGAAGAAACCCAAACTCATCTCCTCCATCCGACAATGATAGGCTTTACAAAACAAGAATTTAGAAAGAACAATACATCCATAATAATCAGTTATCAAGCATAGAACATCCTAATCGATATTGATATCTCTCAAGCACAGGCCCCGAAGGCCTAAACCAACATCAGACAAGCACCCAAGAGATATCTCCTCCGACATAGAATAATCTACACAAGACGATACAAGAAAAACAATCATCATCCATGAACAGGCTATCACCGCAAATTCGCTTTGAAACCACCATTAATCATATGACCAGCTAAATAATTTGCCATCAATAGTTGAAGGCTAATGGTAACCCCGGTTCTAGAAACACTCCATACGTCATACGACGAAACGTATCTAATCTCGCTGAGCTGCCCAGGGTACCCGACCAGTCAATTCGGGTCTTTTAGGTGTCCCCATTATACCCATGATTTGAATTCGCTAGAACCTACGTCAACAATAATTTATCAGCATTCGATATCTCTATCCATCTAGCGGAATGACGGTTCATAAGCTCAAGTTCAATTCCCAAGCAACCATTATCCACGAACTCACCCTTGGAGTTGTCTTCACATTTGTCGTATTACGACGATCAACGAACACATCACATCATTTTAACATTCCCCCTTGAATACACTTCGAAGTCACATTCATTCTCGAACCAAAAATATCATCAATTATGGTCCACATTAGTCAAATCATCCTTCCCTGAAACCGACCCATCACTAGGTCGCTCAAACCTTCCCATAACCCAAGTCTTCAGGGTCGTGAACGACCCGACATCCCTCTCGGCGACCTGACACACTAGCCAATCCACCTTTCCACATTTCAGCTGACCTGATGCACCACGATCTGGTGCCTGCGATCCACTCAACACGACCCACCTTTATGCACTCGCATGACCCGACCTATGAAGTCCATAACCTAAAACCTTTGAACGACCTAAGTTTTGCATAACGACCCAGAGCCTTTCCATATCCCCAATGTCTTGGAGCTCTTCAACGACCCAAAGCTCATCCCTCTGTCTCTATTTTAGGCCGAACGATCCATGCTCTAGAATTTTTGCTCGGTCCATGCTCTGTAACTCTGTCGGGTCCACCAAACTACCCAGTCCATCAAACTGCCTAGTCCATGAAATGACCTGTCCTAAGGAAAAACGACCTGACCTAAGGGAAAACGACCTAACTCAATATCTGACCAAAAATAACTCCAATTTTGAACAAATCGTCACCAAATGACAAAATCGACATGACCAATTCATCCAATTCAACAATAAACACTTTATGAAATCATTAACAATGTCAAAATGACAATATTCACCAATAATCATATAAAATTCACCAAAAATTATGATAAATCAATGTATAAAGTAAAACAATAGATCTAACTTGCATAAACATATGAATTAACATAAGAATTACCAATTTTAAGTTGCTAGATTAGATCCTATGGTGATTCAATACTTACCATGATGTAGATCTAGGTGAAAACAACTTATGATGGAACTAGGATCAAACAACCCATATACTTGATTGAATCTGTGTGAGAGATGCTTATCACCCACCAAATCTTTGATCTAGATAAAAAACAAAGAATCACAAATCCGAACAGCAAAGAACAACCTTCAAACCTCTTGATTTGATGAAATCTCCCTTCACTTGATGTAGATCTAGCTTTGATTGATGTAGATCTTCAATCTTCTTCCTTAGATCAAGATTTTAATGGTAGAAAGGTGTACTTGATTGAGCAAGGAGGAAAATGAGCTTAACCAAATGAGAGAATGAAGAAAAGTAACCCTCTCTCCAAACTTCTAACCCCCTATTTATAGCCTCCCACTAGCCCACTAATGGTTACTCCAAATCAGCCTATTATGACTTACAAAACCTAAACAAAAATTGTGAAACACAAAAGAAATGATTCCTCCCATACCTCTTAACCAAATCTTTGATGTGACTACTCTACGGAATTGCTTACACCATTTCCTTTACAATTAAATAAATCTCAGCACCTGATTCGATCCAAGTAGAAAGTTATGCCTTATACAAAATTCACAGGGGAAAATGATCACAAATAAAATTGCTAAAAAGTATGGACATGTCTCATATCCCCATAAACAATAAAATATGAGAAGGATCCAACCCTTAGGGAATTAAATAAAATATTTTACGATCCTCCGAAACGTGAAATGTTGGCTGTTACATTCTCCCCCCTTAGGAATTTCGCCCTCGAAATTCCCAACAACCACAAGCAACCAAAACAATTCTACATGCCTATCATCAATGTGTAGCCAATTTACCATCCAAACTAGTATCCATTAAGCCATGCATCCATAGCCTTAACATAGCACATGGAATTCTAACCACGATGGTACAAGCTACAATGATGTAAGGTGACACGATATTAATGGGTCATACCAATGAAGAGTTCTGGATGAGTCATCTTCACACTCTCTTCCGTCTCCCATCATTCTCACTCCATCATACCTTGACTATCTTACCCGTCTTCCTCCTAAGCTGTTTCGCGTCATTCCTTACAATGCAAAGCGGCTTACGAGGTTTTGCAGTTACGGTCTCCACTTCTAGGTCTTCATACTGCTCCGGAGTTACCACCACATTTGAATTATGCACACACTTCCGTACAAACGACATATGTAAAATATTATGCACACTTGACATTTTCTCGGGTAACTCCAATCTATACACCAGCTTTTCAATTCGCTCGATTACCGGAAACGGACTAACAAACCTTGGATCTAACTTTCCTTTATTTCTGAACCGAATAATATTCTTTAACGGTGAAATCTTCACGAAAACCATATCGCCAATGTCGAATTCCAAATCTTTTCGATGTTTATTGGCATAACTCTTTTGATGTTCATGGGCTGCCTTCGTTCGTTACTGAACAATCTCGATACAATCCGATGTTTCTCTTATCATCTCTAGCCCAAGTATCAACTTCTCTCCATTCTCTAACCAAAAAGCCAGAGAATTACACGGTCTACCATACAACATCTCGTATGGTGCCTTCCCTATGGTCGACTGGTTGTTGTTGTTATACGCGAACTCAACTAGATGTAGATAGTCTTCCCATGATCCCCCAAATCCAATACATAAGCTCTAAGGTGATCTTCCATAACTCGGTTAACTCTTTTGGTCTGACCATCAGTCTAGTGATGATAAGCCGTACACAAACACAACTTGGTTCCTAAATCTTCCTGCAAATTCTTCCAAAATCCACTCGTGAGTAATGGATCTTGATCAGTCACTATACTCTTTAGGATACCGCGGAATCGAACTATCCATTTTATGTAAACTTCAGCCAACTTTGATGTTGTCCTAGTCGATCTGAAAGGAATATACCTTGCACTTTTGGTCAAACGATCCATGATGACCCAAATTCCTTCATTTCATGTCCTGGTTCTAGGTAGTCGATCGATAAAATCCATAAATATTTGTTCACACTTCCATGCAGGAACTTCCAACGGCTAAAGTAATCCACTCAGCTTCTTCTGTTCAGCTTTCACCAACTGATAGTTCATGCACTTGGAAATAAACTTTCAAATATCCATTTTCATCCTTTCCCAGTAGTAAGATCGCTTCATTTCCTGATGCATCTTATTACCACTAGGATGAATCGTCAACTTTGAGTGATGACATTCCCTCAGAACCTCATCTCTCAATCCGTCGATATCATGAACAACCATTCGTCATTACTTTCAAAGCCAACCTTCTCGATTGACCTCGAACTCTTTATGCTTTGGTTCCAACTTCTAGATAAATTCTACAAGCTTGGCATCTCGCTTTTGTCCCTCACCAATCCTTTCGATGAGAGTAGGTCTTATTGATAAGCTTGTCAATATTTCAGGTTCCAACTCACACTGTGGTCTAAAACCAAATCCTGCCAAAAAATTGAGGCTTTTCCATTCCAAAAACATCGTTTCTAACTTGCGTGTCTTCGACTCAACACATTTGCAACTACATTGCCATTTCTAGGACTATAGGCTATACCAAAAACATATGATGCTAGAAACTCTTACCACTGCTGTTGCCGAAGATCCAAATCCTTTTGGGGGAAAAGGTATTTCAATGACTTGTGATCCGTAAACAACTCGAGTCAAATTACCAATGGGTAATGTCTCCACATCTTCAGAGCAAACACGATCGCTGCTAACTCCAAATCATAAGTTGGATAATTCCTTTCATGGATATTCAACTGTCAACTCACATAGGCTACAACTTTATCCTTCTGCATCAGCATTGCTCCAAGTCCAGTACCACATGCATCGATGTATATCACCATCTTTTCATTCCCACTTGGAATGGTTGAAACAGGAGCACTCGTCAGTCTCTCTTTTAGAAATTTGAAAGCTTACTCACACTTTGCATCCCATGTGTACACTTGGTTCTTCTTCGTCAGTCATGTTAATGGTGCAACTATCTTGGAGAAATCCTTGATAAACTGTTGGTAATAACTTGCCAAACCATGGAAACTCCTCACGTCAAACGCATTCTTAGATCTATCCCAGTTATGGATTGGTGCCACTTTAGCGAGGTCAACCGTTATTGCCGTACCAGAAACAACATGGCCTAAAAACTTCACTTCACTCTTCCAGAAGTGACACTTTGAAAACTTAGCTCTCAACTGATTCTTTCACAAGATTTCCAAAACAACTCGTTATTGCATCTTATGCTCTCACTGTTCCTTAGGCGCCATCTGCCTAAGAGGCATAACAATTGGTCTAGCACCCTCGACCAAATTGATTCTAAACTCAATCCCACGATGAGACGACAAACCTTTGACTTCCCCATAGATATTCTCAAACTCGTTAGCGATTAACATAGACGACAATTCTTCCTGTGGAATTACAAGCCAATATAAAAAGCTTACGAGGACATCATCTTCGGGCTTACATCGAATCAAAACTTTTGTCCTTCCACATCCCCAACTCTCACCTCAAGCTTCTCGTAATTCACTATTGCGTCATACTTCTTGAGCCAATCCATGCCCAAGATGATCCCAGACCCAACGAGGTTCAAAACAAAACAATCACACACAAAGACGTGACCATAACTAAACAACACTAGATAACAACAAAGTATACAAAGAGCTGATGAACCCACACTAGATTGTTGCAAAAAAAGGTCTATTACAACATCAGGTCCTGAACCCATTCAGCATACAATCTTATTACTGGTGAAAAAGGTAATTCTCTAGTATCCAACAGAATTTAAACAAACACCATTGGCGGACAGTGAATCCAAACAAATAATAGCTTCTCCTAATTCTAATTAGGAATGTAACAGAAAATCTAAATAGCTTCCAGAACACATGCTTTCGCTTGTTGTTTATTTTTCAAAAAATATGGACAACCTTTCTTCTCATGCCCAGGCTTATCACAGTTCAAGCACTTCATCTCTACTCTCGGATTCTTACAATCCCTGGAATAGTGGCCCTTTTCCTGGAAATTGAAGTAGATATCATCCTTCTTAGGTTTCTTCTTTTGGCCATCATTCCCTTTATGTTGCCTTTTCTTATTCAGCTTCTTCGTAGCACTAGGGCCAGTAAAAGTTTCTTAAGAGGTTCATTTCTATTTCTAAAACTTCGTCCAAAGAAGCATTGATCCTTCTCATTGCTCAAATTGACATTGAAGTCGCTCCAAAGCTATACTTCTTCGTAACTCATATTCTTCATCTGTAGAAGAATGACCCCTCTGTCACTTAGTAGAATCCTCTCTAGGTACTTGCATAGGAACACCACGCGCTACTACCACTTCATGAATGGGCATCATTAGTATGACTGCTGACACAATGGCCCCAAACATAACCAGATATTTCGATGCAACAGCTTAAGCTCTAACTGGATACTAATCCTACCCTCCCAGTCTCAGGCTCACCCCTAGAAGTTTGATGACTCATTCTAAATCTAGAGAAATTGAACGATTATCTACATATAAGATAAGCTATGATGTTGATCCAACACTACTATATTATACACTAATATATAGTATATATCCATCAGAAATCTACAAATACGTCTCTCATATGTTATTACGTTTTGAACTTTGGCTAAAATCGATAACTAGAGCTCTGATACCAAATGTGATGACCGCCCATAACTCTTGCACTAAAGAAGAGGAATAATGCATTGAAAGGTGTGCCACGCAGCCATTGACGATCTTCAATGTAAGATAATGTAAGATAGACCTGTCGTATAACTCATAGCGTAAGGGTAAAATATAATAGAACATATACAACAGGTAATATTAGTGAACCAGAATTAAGCAAAATCTTAAACCATTTCAGAACTCCGTTGAAATATCCATTACAACCTTGGAAAAGCACTATAAGAGTATGTACAATAAGCCTTACAATAAACACACGGAGAAACAGATAATAGCGGAAACAACATATACTAGATAGTAGGAAATAATATGCAGCCTCCTGCTCGTCGCAGCACAGCAACATCGTTCTCATCAAGATTTACCACCTGCCACCTACTACTCAGTCTGCCCATCCGAAAATCGAACGAACAACCCAAAATAATAAGAGGAAGATAAAACCTTGAGTCAGACAACAGTCTTAACGAGAAATAAAACTTCTATCTAACATCATCAACAAGGTATATGAGAATATGTAGATTAACCAATCAAACTACCCAAACACCAAAGAAGAAAACGAAACTCATCTTCCCTGCATCCGACATTGATAGCCTTTACAAATCAAGAATTTAGAAAGAACAATACATCCATAACAATCAGTTATCAAAGATAGGCCATCCTAATCGATATCGACATCTCTCAAGCATACACCCCGAAGGCCTAAACCAACATCAGACAGGCACCCAAGAGATATCTCCTCCGACGTCGAATAATCTACACAAGACGATACAAGCAAAACAATCATCATCCATGACTCTGGCTGTCACCGCCAATCTGCTTTGAGCCCATCGTTAATCGTATGACCGGCTAAACAATTTGCCATTAATTATCGAGGGCTAATGGTGAACTCAGTTCTAGCAAAACACCATACGTCATATGATGAAATGTATCTAGGCCCATCGAGTTTCCCAGGGTACTCGACCAGTCAATTCTAGTCTTTTGGTCATCCCTATTATACCCATACTTTGAATCTTGTAAAACCTACGAAAATGATAATTTCTCAGCCTTTAATATCTCTAGCCATCTAGTCTGATGACTGTTCATAAGCTCAAGTTCAATTCCGAGCAACCATTATCCACGAACTCACCCCTTGGAGTCGTCTTCACATTTGTCGCATTACGATGATCAATAAACACGTCACATTCATTCTCGAACCAAAAATATCATCAATTATGGTCTACATCAGTTATGTCGTCCTTCCCTGAAACCTAATCCATCACCAGGTCGTTCCAATCTTCCTACGACCCGACTCTTCTAGGTCGTGAGCGACCCGACACTTCTAGGTCGTGAACGACCCGACATCCCCCTCGGTGACCTGACACACTAGCCGATCCGCCTTACCACATTTCGCCTGACCTGATGCGCCACGATCTGGTACCAGCGATCCACTCAGCACGGCACGCCTTTATACACTTGCATGACTAGACCTATGAAGGCCACAACCTAATGCCTTCGAACGACCTAAGTTTTGCAGAATGACCCAAAGCCTTTCCATACCCCCAATGACCTGGAGATCTCCAATGACCCAAAACGCATCCCCTTGTCTCGATTTTAGGCCGAACGATCTATGCTCTAGAATTTTTCTTGGTCCATGCTCTAAAACTCTGGCCGGACCACCAAACTTTTCAGTCCATCAAACTGCCCAATCCATAAAACTGCCTAGTCCATAAAACGACCTGACCTAAGGAAAAATGACCTAACTCCATATCTAACCAAAAATAGCTCCAATTTTGACCAAATCGTCACCAAACGACAACAATTCATCCAAATCATCTAATTCAACCATAAACACTTTATGAAATCATTAACCATGTCAAAATGACAATTGTTCATCAATAATCATATATAATTCACCAAAAATCATGATAAATCAATGCATAAAGAAAACAATGGATCTAACTTGCATAAACATATGAATTAACATAAGAATTACATGTTCTAAGTTGCTAGATTGGATCCCATGGTGATTCAAATGAAAATATACTTACCAGGATGTAGGTTTAGGTGAAACAACTTAAAATGATGAAATTAGGATCAAAAACCTATACACTTGATTGAATCATGTGAGAGACGCTTATCACTCACCGAACCTTCGATCTAGCTCAAAAACGAAGAATCATGAATCCGAACATCAAAGAACAACCTTCAAACCTCTTGATTTGATGAAATCTCCTTTCACTTAATGTAGATCTAACTTTGATTGATGTAGTTCTTCAATCTTCTTCCTTATATCTAGATTTTAATGGTTGGAAAGGTGTATTTTATTGAGCAAGAGGATCACGAGCTCAACCAAATGAGAGAATGAAGAAAAGTAACCCTCTCTGTATACCTCTAATCCCCTATATATAGCCTCCCACCAGCCCACTAATGGGCCACTCCAAATCAACCCATTTCGGCTTACAAAACCAAAACAGAAATTATGAAACACAAAAACAACGATTTCTCCCAAACTGTTGAACCAAATCTTTAACGTGACCAATCTACGGAATTGGCGACACCATTTCCTCTCCAATGAAATATATCTCAACACCTGATTTAATCCCAGTCAAAAGTTATGTCCTGTACAAAATTGACAGGGCAAAATGGACACAAAAAAAGTTGGTAAACATTATGGACATGTCTCACATCCCAATAAACAACATATCAAAATATGAGAACAATCAAACCCTTAGGGAAATAAATAAAAATATTTTATGATCCTCTGATATGTAAAATGAGGCTGTTACATCCCCCTCCCCTTTAGGAATTTCTCCGTCGAAATTCCAAACAAACACAAACAACCAAAACAATTTTGCATGACTATCTTCCGTGTGCAACTAATTTAACATCTAAACTTGCATCCATCAATCCACGCATCCATAGCCTTAACCTAGCATGCAGAATTATAACCACGATGGTACAAGCTATAATGATGTAAGGTGACAAGACATCAATGGGTCATACCGACGAAGAGTTCTGGATAGTTCGTCTCCACACCCTCTTCCGTCTCCCACGTATAATCGTCATTATCCTCACTCCATTGTACATTGACAAGCTTAATCGTCTTCCACCTAAGTTGTTTTGTGTCATTCCCTACAACGCAAAGCAGCTTACGAGGTTTCGTAGCTACGGTCTCCGCTTCTAGGTTTTCATGCTGCTTTGGAGGCATCACCATATTCGAATCATGCACACACTTCCATAGAAACGACAAATGGAAAACATTATGCACATTTGACATCTTTTCGGGTAACTCCAATCTATACGCAAGCTTTCCAGTTTGCTCGATTATCAGAAACGGTCCAACAAACCTTGGAGCTAACTTTCTTTTATTTCTGAACCGAACAATATTCTTCAACGGAAAAATCTTCACGAAAACCATATCACCAACATCAAATTCCAAATCTTTTTGACGTTTAAGGCATAACTCTTTTGATTGTCTTGAGCTGCTTTCATTCATTGTCGAAAGATCTCCGATACTATCCGATGTTTATCTTATCATCTCTGGCCAAAGTATCAACTTATCTCCAGTATTTAACCAACAAGCCAGAGAATTAGGGTTGTATACCATGTTTTGTTTCATTTTCTGTTGTATGCCATATTTATATGTATATGATGCTGGGTAGTTTGTCCTGTGATGCTTATTGTATTAGTTAAATGTTTTTGTTCTGAACTGTATTGTAGTCTTCACAATTTTGTATTGATTGAAAATTAAGAGCGTCGATCCATGAAGAAAAAAAATTAAAGCATCTATTATTGATACTTTTAATGTTTAACTAACACAAGACTTATGGTTGGTCGCCTTTAACAAGCCCTATTCTTTGCATTAGCACACAATATTACCAGTTAATGTTCTTTACTAATGTGGTTCTTAGGGTGGGGCATTACAACTTACAATGAGAAAACTTACATCACAAACAACTTTCTTAATTTTGGAAATACTTTAAAAGAATGGATCTCTCGTAATACATGACCACCCATAAACACGACATGTGTTTTTCCCTTATGATAACTAAACTTATATCAAATCTTGTGATATTATAATAATGTTTATCAAATCATCTAAAAATAAAATAGAAATATAGCTGAAAAGATTGATCATTTCGACATAGTTGGTTTACATCTAAAACCATACGAGCTCGTATTGGACTTTCGATTTCCATACAATGACAAGGCACTGGGGTATCACCTATCATTATATCTCTCTAGATAAAGCGTACTGAGAGCCTCGTATGGATTCCCTGCAAATCAGGCTCGGCCTAACCCCTCCTTCGCTTGTTCCAAATATTTCACCACCTTGGTTGTGATCAACAACCAAACTTTAGTATACAGTAATCAAAAGAGACTTCCATTGTAGATTGGGTGGTGATAATACACTAAATGGGAGCTACCCATCTATCCCCGAAGCGTATCCCTTGCTTTAGTCATTACTATTTGATGAGGCTAGAGGCTACAATTTTACCTTGGAATATATCCATCTTCAGATGCCACATCATCGGTCCATCAATCACTAATTGACGTCCATAAAAATACAACCTCCAAACTCATACATCTTAGAGAAGGGTGTTATTCTAAGAGAAGTTGCCTTCTTCATCACTAACTAGATACATTTGTAAAAATCAATGTATGTGATCTGAAAAATGAAATGTCGAACATCCATCCATACAAGTTGTCGAGGAAAAGGACAAACTGAAGGTACTCTTTTACTACATCCTATTGGGATAACCCATAGGATTAGTAGCAAGAAGTCCTTGCATTATGCAGAACCCTAGAATGTAGGGACTGCTACTACAAGTATAATCCTCGTAGCTAACTAGGGACATCGAGCAGTACTTTTTGTTTTAAAGCTTAAGCATTCAAATTATCTACACAAGCATAGGCACACCTACAATTCAGTTTCGATGCAAAGTCGATTTAAAATGGTTTCGGATCCAGTTTCGACCCTGGTTCCGCAAACCAATAAGTTATAAGGTAAACGAGAATTTATTAATAGTTGGTTTTTTAACTATCAAATCGAAATAGTACAGTTATATCCATCAGTAGCACATGCCCCTTTTAATTTAAACTAGTCATTTAAAATTTTCCATCGATTCTTAAAAATCGATTCCATATACTTATCTTAATGGGATAAGTATATTCATAAATCTCTTGTTTTCGTTACTTTGAAAATTATAGCCATGCGCATTTTAGAATACGTGTGTTCACAAAATCATATTATTTTCCCTACTTTGAAAATATAGCGCTATATACTTAATTGAATGGTATAAATATTCTTACAAATCATATTTGGGCTAAACAATATCATGTGATACATTGTTTCCTTTAAAACTCAAATAGTTTTATTTAACTTGTAAACTTTACAACTTAAGTGTTAGAAACCTTTTTATTGCATTTGAAAATCTCTTTCTAATATAATCACTTTTTACTTAATTAGTTTATTAAGTAAAACCTTGTTTAAAACCATTTAATTAACTTTATATCTCTTTTATAAACTTTATTTACGAAACTTTGATTCATTACAAAATCCTTTATTAAATTTCCTTTAAAAATCTTATTATATAAAACTTAGATTTGTTATGAAAACTTATATAAATACTTATTTGGACAAATCCTTTTAATTTTAGATTTCTTTTTATACACTCCTGCTTAAAAATTTGGATTTATAAATAAAAATCTTTATAAAAAAAGTCTCATTAAAAATATTCTTTTATAACATGATTTCAATTTTTCTTATAAAACTTCAAATCAAATCAAGCCTTCTTTCATTTCAAATCAAATCACCTAAACTTGTCTTGAAATCAAATTAAATCATTTTTATAAACTCTTTATGAATATTTAACTTTAGATAAATTTCAATTCTAAAACCAAAGATCGTTTCTATGTCATTATTATAAGATAAATCAAAACTATTAATTAACTTATTTAGAAAATAGTTGAAATCATTTACAAGCTCTTTTCATTTCAAAATTGGATTTTATAACTTCATAAAACTCAATTGTAATCTTTATTGAGTTTTAACATTCAAAATTTTGAAAACTTATTTATAAAACAACAATACAAAAATCATTTTATATTTTCCTTTATAAAATCCGACTGTAAATATTGATTTATTTATAAAACTTTCATTTCATATAATTTATATCAAATCCAATATCACTTACAAGTTCTTTTTATTTCAAAATTGGATTTAATAACTTCATAAAACTCAATTATAATTTTTGTTAAGTTTTAACATTCAAAATTTTGAAAACCTATTTATAAAACAGCAACACACAAATCATTATATACTTTCCTTTATAAAATCCGACTAAAAATATTGATTTATTTATAAAACTTTCATTTCATATAATTTATATCAAATCCAATTCAGAATGTTACTTTTGTTATAAAAATAAATTTATAACTTCAAAACTGGTCAATTCACCTTACGAGGAATCAACGCCTTCAAAATATAAAATTCAGATAATTTGTTGTCAATCGCTGAACCAATGCTGCTTATTGATTAATAATACAACTATGTTGAATTAAATTCAACAATCAACATCCAAATCAGATTATTAATGTTACTTAGGTTAGACAATTAATATGTATATAATATGAAAGCAAGTAACATCCAAAACATTGAGGAATTCTATTGGATCCCTCCAGCCTCTCCCCCCGCATCGCAACTCATATATCAGTTTATATTTGCATATAAATCAGACAATCTAATCTAATTCATTTAAGATGAATCTTTCACTAAAAAGCAGGTAATGTAAAAGGTTGACCGTTCACAAAAAGGAATATATGTATATCGACAACCATCAACAAATCTATAAATCATCCAAAAACATAATCAATCATATCACACAAACAAATATCAATTTAATAATAGATATTTGTAACATATATAATATAACAGTATTCTAGAAAGTGTGAGTTGTCAGTTCACCAGCCATTCCAAACGACGATTCCACAACGATTTTTGTAATTTCAAACATTTGTCTGAAATCATATAAAAATCCAAACAGTTCAAATCAAGTCAATCCAACTCGAATGTGTAATGTTCGTGAATACGAACCCAACACAACTCGTTTTGTTGAAATCTATTATCGTATGAAAAAGATACACTCGTTACAACTTTAAACGAATTAAAATTGTTTATATCTTAACTAATGATGTCATTAGCTCTAATACCTTGATTAGCGACAATTAAACGCAGCCAAATCCTTCGTTTGATACCAGGTTTCAAACAAAACCCTTTACCCTTAACCAATCATCACCGATGCCTCCCTAGTGCACTGGACCTCGGACCAACCCCATATGCATCTCCGCCACCTGGAGCTGACCCTCCGCACCAAGTGTTGCCACCCTATTCGCCTTCGTTTGCCGTGGACCTCGAGATAAAAGAAAGCCATTCATATGCAATTTCTGATGCTTACAGTCCGCCATTTTCCAGAGCACCACCACCGATCAAAAGCCCTCCCCTTCCTCCTCCTTCTACCTTCAGGCCGCCTCATTTAAAAATCCACCATTGGCGTGCAAAACACGAAAATACGAAAAAGACCGATTCATGGTTTTGGTTAGATTCTGGCCCATCCACGACCGCCGACGGTCGAGCATCTAGTATGGATATCGATGCGAGCAACTTCCCATTGGTTTTTTTTACTAATTTTGGATTGATTGAAAGATTATATTCCAACTATTGGTTTGACCATAGAGACTAGGTTTAGAAATAAAAAGGGTGGAGGTCCGTATATAGGCTCCTCAAAAACACTATTCGTCGAGTCCCAAAATTTCTGAACTCGAAATGAAACGTTCCAATAGATGTTCTCAGCTAATAACCCATATTTTGAACACAATGGAATTTGTTACAAAAGCTAATTCGATCGTATTTAACAATTATTATTAAAATTAAATTATAATTCAAATCATTTATCGATATGCGTTATATTACACAAAATCATAAAACAAATCCGATGCATGCAAAAATTGAAATCTTATTATAGTTTACCATTCAGAACGAAAAAACTAGTTTCACTGAATTCCGAGATTGTTTGAAAAGTGGCTAGTATTTTGTGTTAAATTAAATCGATAAAATATAAATCGATTTCAAAACAATCAAATCCATTGACAATAAATTATTGCTATCGTATATATTCAAATAGAATTATATATAACTTCAAACTAAAATAATTTGGATTTTTAAACTCAACATTTTCATTTTTCAAATTAATCTAACATTGAAATTCATACTTAAATAAATCATTAACTTCCAAAATTAGTCATTTTAATATTTTAATTAATTAAATATTCTTGTATTAAAAATCCGTGTTGTTACAGGTATTCTTCTTATTTCTTCTAGATTTCTGAGTATTTCATCCTAACTTATTTTCAAAATTTTAGTTCTTGTTGTCACCGTCATTTTGATGGATGGGTTCCGATAAAAATCGAGTGGGAATCGACAGTTTGAAATTGGCTATCCAAAACTGAAAAAAAAATATGTAAGGGAATTCCTGAATTTTCTTACTACTTGGCCAACGACAACATAATACCATACAAATTTATCACCAAATTATTACTAGATCATAGCACTTTCCTTCCTCTTCGGTTGCCGCTGGTTTCATCCAATTTTATTAAGAAACGAAGGAGACATGCCTTCCGGAAGTTTGATTGTAAATACGAAAATGAGAAGAAGAAGAAGAAGTAGTAGAGAAAATTTTATGAAAAATGCGATTGTTGAGCCTATTTATAGTGGTTGAATGTCCATTCATTCAAAATTTAAATTCAAGATTTTGATGCCAAATTGGTTACTAACTACTAAATCATCAGTATCTTTCTCATACGTCCTTCGAATTCAGCAAATAAACATAGTATCTTGATCAGAAATACGAACCCATCGCAACAGAGCAGATCTTGTCATCAAATTCTTAAAGAAACAAAAGTGTGGTTCACGAAAATTGAAGAAGGAAAAGTTAAAAAGATGGAGGATTGTAAAAAAATGGTGCGCTTTCTATTAATTCATCTTTATTTATGCATATAGGAATATATTTATGCACATAATTAGGTATTAAAATTTGTTCTTTTTTTTACTTTCACATATTTTGATTCATATGTCAACAAATCATAGTATAAATATTGATAAATCTAAAATATTTAAATCATTTCTGATTTTAAATTTAAATTTTATTACACTTTACTTTGGTTTAAGAAATTGAATGGACATCTTCTCAATAGAAAATGCAAGTTCAAATTTTATTTAACAATTTTTTTTATTTTTTTTTGGCAAGGCCGACTGGTTTTTACAGTGATCCGTAACACTATTATTATAACACAAAATAATTACAAAAAACACAGAAGTTTAACAGATTTCTAACTTACTACGATCGTCTTTTATAGTGGACCGTCCACTACAACTATACTAGTTTACAGACCTGGAGCTAGACAAAATATCTAGATTAGAATTTACATGAAAACAAGCTCCACGTAGGGAGCGCTCATAAGTTTCCAAAGTTATATAGCTAAGAATTGACATATACCTATTAGATTTGAATTACAAATTACAGTATCAAAATTAGAAGCAAAAGCAATTTGAATTACAAGAACAACTCCACATTTCATATACACCACTCTCGAACTGGAGATACACTCAACTGCTCTAAAAAACACTAATATATCATCAAAGATTGACCAAAATGGAAAATAAAAAATCTCCTACGCAACCTTACATGTTACAACAAAAACCAGACAGAATTTGCATTTTAAGAAAAACCATGGCAACGGCTGTAGTTGGTAGTGAGCAAAATGCAAATGCCAAGAGGCAATCCCCAACGTTGCAGAGCAATCTCCTAGGGGACACAAAAGGCATACACAAACTCAAGACAACCCAAAAAACCAACAATCCAAAATCACCATACTTGATACCTTTTCATAAAAACTTAAATAAAAAATGAGCTGAACTAGACTAAACATTTTGCAACCAGAAACCATAACATCACAGAAGAAACTACCCATAAAAGCTTACACCATAAACAAATTACATGACATTAAAGTGCACAGGCAGAATGACAGGGGATAGCCTTCTTAATACAACCTCCAACAACAGTAGCCAGGTGTAAAGATCCAGAATTTTTGATATTTCAAAATTCGAGTTTTTGAGAATTTGGAGTAACGCACATGGTTCTGGATACATACACTCATTTTTCAATGCGATTCTAAAAAAGTATAATGAACAATTGAGATATTTATATCAGTTTTATCAACTTACTGGCTCAAATTTGGAATTTAATATAGGGTGCGTTTTTTAGAGGTCCCTATTAAGTTTCAAAATATAAAAAAAACCCGGTCATAAACTTATTGTAAATTAGGTCCCTGTTTTCAAAACTTATAAAATAATAATTAAAAAAATAAAAAAAATTCGTAAATTAGTAATAAAATATATTACGCATTATAAAAAAAATTCTGTTCAAAAAACAACAAAAATAATGTCAGAAAGAAGAAAACAGCAAAAAAACAGAAAAAAACTGCAGTTAAATGCATAATATTATGCACCTTTTTGATTTTATTGCATGCATATATGCAATTATTGCAGTTCTTCCAGCGGATAGATTTAACATAATTTTTCAGTTTATTTTTATTTGCATCCAAATGTGCAAATTTCTCAAAAAAATGCACACATGTGTGCAACATTTTTATAGGATAAAAAGTAGGGACCTAATTTATATAAAAAAAAAACAAAGTTCTGAAAATTTTTAAACCCGCCCCTATTTTATTTTTTTCGCCTTTTTGTATATTTTTTAAAAAAATGTGCGTACGTTCATTAATTTTTTTTTCTTCTAAAATATGGAAATAATGTCAGGAATCTACGGAAATCGAAAAAAAATAGTTGCATACATTTATGCAATTATTACTGATAATTGCATATATATATGCAACTTTTCTGTAAGCTGTTTTCAGATTAAAATCTGAAAATAAACCTGCACAAATGTATGCAAGTATTTGAAATTTTTGCGCACATGTATGCATTTATTTGCATGAATAAAAATCAACGAAGATGTATGTAGTGAAAAATATGCACGGATGTATGCAGGAAAGTGATATATGTGCATACTATTATGCATTTAACTGGAAATTTCGTTTTTTTTTTTTTGGTTTTTTTGATTTTTGACGCCTTCGTTGATTGTTTTTTGTTCTGAATTTTTTAGTGTTTACATGTTTTATTTAAATACGAATTTACGTGAATTTTTTATATTTTTTTGATGACTTTTCAGAAAATAGGGACCTAATTTACAATAAGTTTATGACCGGATGTGAGCCTAATTAAGTTTCAAAATAGGGATGTGAGCCTAATATTCACTTTAATATATTTGGTCGATACATACACTCATGGGTTCATAGGATAGTAGGTTTCAACATTCGCGTTTCCAAAGCAACCGTTCAAACATTTAAATGCCAAAATTGTTGTTTGATTCCAAAAGTTGTTTACCAGCTTACGCTATCCCAAATTTTTCCTTCCTAAAACTATGCCTCATAATCAAAACCTGCTCTAACCAATCCCATTTCCTTTGAATAAAATAAGGATCGGCTCCATCTTTTGCTCCCTGTACAACGCTATTTTTTTACAACCTTCCCCTCGAGGATTCTCTTCTCCAACGAGGTGCGGCACCGAGCCTTCTCTTTCCTGAAGCCATCGCGTCCGCCCTCCTCATCGAGTCGACCTTCTCCACCCTATCGACACTTCCTTGAATCCGTCATCCCCTCAGCCCGAAACCGAGCCCCATCCACCGTCCGCGCCACTAGCTGTAGGCGCCCCACAGACCATGAAACCGCCCAATGCTCCGGCTCCCCTCAGACAACCCAACCGTTATGTTATATGACTTTTAGATATGAACATACATGTTTTATTTATATAAGAAAATAGGAAATCCATTTTGCAGATTTGTTTACATAAAAGAATAATATAAAAAACATCAAAATATGATTAATAGCTATCTGTCAAAAATTGACAGCTTAACCAGAATAAGTTGTATGAAGGTTTTTGCGACACAAATAGCAACATATGAATATGTTAACAAAGTATTAAACTTTTTAAATTAATGGAAACAAGCTTATTAAGTTAATGGAGAGTTTTGCCTTAAACTAATCCATGATTTTATTTAAACCATACTTAAAGAAACCATTATTACATGCAGCACAACTATCCAAGCAATGTGATGTATTTTCATCGAAAAGGGGTTAAAGGAAAGTGTAATCATTTCCTTCCTTAACATCACCATTAATACCATCCTTCACAAAGAAATCAACCATCAAATCTTTGCATGGAAAAGGAGCATTTTCCAAGCCATTACTACCAAACTCCCATCTCCATTAACACCACATCATTTCATAAAAGTTAATGTCATTTTTAAGTACACAATAGTAAAAGGATAATATGGTAGTTAGCCACATTGATTTGCAATTATTAATACCCTACCCCTTTATCCATTCTCTCCACTTTATTCACAAATCAAAACCACCTTCTTTTCCCCTTCTTCTTTATTTTAATGGGTGCTAAAATCCCTATGTTACTTCCGTCTCCAAGCTTCATCACCTACGAGTTCATTCTTTTACTTCACCTTTTCTAGCTCTAGGCCTAGCTAGTATAGTATAACCAATTTCAATCTTCCATAACTTCTTCAAAACATATCAAAATTAAGATATTCATTTTTAGACCATGCACAATTCCAGTTGTTATAACTTTTTGTAACAACCCAATTTTTTTTTAAAAAATAGTAATTAATTAACAAATTAACTTATTAAAGAATAAGTTGTAAAATAATGGTTATTGGGAAACAAGGGTTGCACCATCGAGTCCATTACGATTTTTGGTTCGGATAGACATTTGGTTTGCATATAATGGACTTAAAATGAAGAAGTTATAGCAGTTTGACATTTAAATTAAAAATCAGAAAATTAATACACACACACACACATATATATATATATATATATATATATATATATATATATATATATAACAATAATAATAAATTGGGCACATCCATGGGACGACCCAGAATACAACTGGTCGAGCCTTGGGTTGATCCCTAGGTCGATTCACGTTGAATGTAGGTAGACCTAGTTATAAACTGGGTCGACCTATGTCGTGGCCATGCACTTTGTTTGCCAGGCACAAAATCGACTGTGGTGCTTTCGGATCCTTCTTTCCATCTTTTGGCCCAAGTTAATTACCTAAAATCCATCGACTCTGGTGCTTTCATATCCCTCTTCCCATCTTATGGCCCAGGTTAATTACGAGTTCTAGAATACCTAATTCTATTACAAATACAACTCCTTTCTAGCTCTAACATTCCCAACTCCATTCCCCCTACTTTGTACCTCCTCCACACAAACTTCTTCCTCTAAAATTTGAATGGAGTTCCAAGATAAATTTTTGTCCATATAAATAGGAGAATATATATATATATATATATATATATATATATACACACACACACATCTAGAGATTCCTACCAGGGCTATTTCGATAAGCATGTTTAGGTGAGATTTCATGATTACTCATATTTTTCAAATAGGCTTTGGTAAATTAGGAATAATGAAAGTTGTGTGTATAATATAATTAACAGATCTATTATTCTACAGTTTGTTCCTATGTTCTGTAATTCTTTTACTATGAGTTTTTATGAATTGCTAGATTAGTATGATTTTGGTATATTTAGATAATAAACTAGTTTGCAATTTCCTTTCAGTTATTTGTCGTCTTTTCTACGCCTATTTTCTGTAATAACTCTAAATGTTGAAGTACTGTCTATTCCTATTCCTATTTCATTTCAATAATTTATTGTTTACTGTTAATATTCCATTATTCTCCTACCTCCTTCTTTATGGGTTTTTTATTTACAGTTCGGGCTATGCCCTATTTTGTTTATTTTGTTCAATTGATTTTAGGCCATGAGAAAACCTATACCTTTTACCCTTTTATTTACATTGAGCTTGGGTCTAGCAAGCGCCTAAACCTTTACCCTACTATGTCTGTGTAAATTGAAAAAAAAAATGGTTTTTGGGTTATTTGGGGCATGTTGAAATTGATTGAATATTGTAATCAACAAGTGAACTAAAATTTGGGGAATGTTCAGATCAGATAAGTATTGTAATCCAAAAATGAACTATAATTTGATGAATGTTGTAATTGGATAAATATTGTAATCCACAAATGAACTATAATTTGGGGAATAATTGATAAATTATGTAATTGGAAAACATACATAAATGGAATAGGTTGACTTAGTAATTCACAAAGTAATGGGGATTCGGGGTTGTAAAATAATTATGATAATAGTATCATAACCTAAACAGAATGTTTAAGACAACCTAAAATATAAGAAAAGGTTATATTCAAAAAGGAGTTTTATTAATTAAACTTAAAGCATGTCTTAAGTTTAAAATGAAAATAAATTAATAAGCATGTAATGGGAGTACGTTCCGACGGCATAAGCTAACTATGGAAAATAAGTGGCTTATAGTTGTAGTGCGTTCTGGCAGCATAGGCTGATTGGGGAAAATAAGTTGCCTAATGATAAGCGTGTAGTAGGAATCTGTTCCGGTAGCATAAGCTGATTATGGAAAATAAGTGGTTCATAGTTATGTCCCGTTCCGGCAACAAAGACTAATTGGGGAAATAAGTGGCCAAATGATTATTAATTATATAAGGAGGACCAATGTAACAACCCGCATTCTACGCATCTGAGGATCGTAGAATATTTATTTCTTTCCCATATGAAGTCGTATGGTCATGTAACTATGGGAAACAGCCATTGGACTCATTTCCAATGTTTATGATTTTTGTCGATTTTTGAATGACCGTTTTGCCCCTAGCTGATCTTGTTTTGGCCATAACTTTTGATTGGAAAGGAATTTTGACCTGAAAACACTGATGGTTTACCTTTCCATAGAGTGGTCATATGTGAAAAATGGACTTATCGTTTGGGAGATATGGCTGAAATAAGGTTTGGAAGGTGAAAAACTGCTTAACCGGACCAAATAGGGTGATTAGTGAATGGGCCCATAACCCATTTCGGGATTAGGGTTATAGGGAGGCTGAAAAGGGGTAGAGAACCATTCCATTTCAGTTTTCTAGCCTCCACTTATCTCCAAGAAACCCTAAAAATGGCCTCCAACCTCTAAATCACTTCCAAATCATCTCCTAATCAAGGATTAAGCTTAGCAACATCGAATCAAGGGAGATCTACACCAAATCAACATTGGAGCTGCTGTTTAGTATTGTGATTCGCATCAAATCAGAGATTTACTTCAGATCTAGAGTTTATTTGTGGCTTAGGTGAGTGATTCGCATGGTTCCTCACTAATTATGGCTAATTAAGGGTGATTAGAGTTAATTAGTGAATTTAAACATGATAAAATTCTGGAAAAATGTTCATAAATTCTTAAATGATGTTTTAGACCTCTGATATGAATTTGGGTTAATTTGGTTAAGTTTTGCTAATCACATCATTAGTTTCAACTAAACATGCTTAAGGGGAAATATGGGGTTTTGGGTATGTTAGATCCATTTTAACCTATCGTATTAATGTTTTGATGTTTGTGGTTGATTAGGCATGTTGCTATGACTGTATGATATGTTTTGTGATTGATTTCAATAGTTAGAATGGTCGAAAACGTCGTCGAATGGCGTAAAACACTTGCTGGAAAAGTCTCAGGAAACAGTGCAGGTTTTCAGATTGGATCGGATATGGGGGTCGGATCGGATAAGTGAACTGGGCAAGGGATTCGATCGGATCGGAACTTAACACTTGAGAAACCTGGAAAAAAGGTAGGCCATGCTAATTGAACTGGGATCGGATCGGCTAAAAGAGGGGGGAATCGGATCGAAGCAAATGAAGGACGAAAGAGCTGATCGGGGCGGGAGCACAAACTGGATGGGGGATGGCCACCCGACCCGACCCGAAGTGGGACATCCGACCCGAACCGACGCAATGTAGTGAACCCGAACCGAACCGTTACCAGAGGAAGACCATGAACCGACGCAACGTAGTGGACCTGACCCGAACCGATGGCTTGAAGGGGAAACCTGACCCGACCCAGTATTGACCAATAACCCGAGATGCAAAGGTAGTCCAATATGGGAAGTTAGAGCTCAGGATCCAGTTGGGAACCGATGAGTTCACTTCGTGGTTGGGCTTTGCTGCGGGACGTGTGCTAAGGAGTTGTCGACGTTCATAACTTCGATTCAACATTGACAGGAATGATGGGCTACTTAGCAGTGCATTAGAGTCACTATGACTAGAGGGGGCAAGGTGATGGTAGCAAGACTACGTTATCAGTGCAGTAGAGTCAATACAACTCGAGGGGCAAGGTGATGCGTAGTAAGACTATGAGCCAGCACAGATGGGGTGAATAACTCCATGGGGCAAGAGGACATAGTAAAGGATTAGTAAGACTATGAGCCAGCGCAGATGGGGTGAATAACTCCATGGGGCAAGTGGATATAGTAAAGGATTGGTAAGATTATGAGCCAGCGCGGATGGTGTGAATAACTCCATGGGACAAGTGGACATAGTAAAGGATTGGTAAGGCTATGAGCCAGCACAGATGGGGTGAATAACTCCATGGGGCAAGTGGACATAGCGAAGGATTAGTGGCTACGTTATCAGTGCAGTGAAGCCATTTATGACTTCATGGGGCAAAGTGATCGTAGCAAGGTATTTTGGGTGATCGAAGTGGTGAATATCGTATGCTTTACGCACTGAGTGAGAGATGTGAGGATGGTTGCTATGCTTGATTGCTTGCCATCACTATGACATGCACACCCCCACCCCAGTATCTTTACACCATATGTTAGTGGCACCTTAGAGTGTTGTACAGTATGCAGTGCTAACTCTTTGGTTGCAGGTCCAGGTTCAGGTATGTTTTAGTCTACCTGTTATTGTTCTGTTTAGATGCTTATCGCTCATACCAGGCTTTATGTCTGACCTAGAGTTTTATGTCTCCTCTTATTACTCTGGGTGCTCACACGAGCAAACTAGAGACAGGTTAGCTGGTGATGCGCGAGTAGCTGATTCGGAGGCAAGCAGGAGGCTTCCACATATGATATATAGATATTATCCCCGTGTCGTTGGTGGTCGCTACTTGGGCATTAGTAGTGTACCTCCTTTATCTTGCTTTTGCTTTTGAGACAGTTTGAAATGTTGTAATAATGTTTAACTTTGGATCATAAGCTGTACTTGGATTTTCCGCTGCTATGTTAGTTGTTTCGGCTTATGCACTGTCTCACCTGTTTTATGTCAAGTATGTTATTATTATATTTTATCCTATGCGCTGTGAGACATTCTACAGGTTCCTTGTTAGTTTATTCTCTTCTTTATTTTCTTCTTACGACCCGTTCCGTGCTAGCTGGACATGTGTACAGCGCACCTCTAGAGTAAATGTCGGCTGGTGCGGGGCGGGCCGTCACATTTGGTATCAGAGCTCTAGGTTGCGTAGTTAACCTAGGGAAAGACACTAGGGAGAGATAGTACGTATAAGAGAGAGCATATTTGTGATTACTTTGGTTTTCAAAAGCTATATATGAATATACTATTAGTAGTAAAAGAATGAAATCGCACTGCACTAGCACCACTATGGGGTCGTTAATCGTTTCCCTTTTACAGATTGACGATGAGCCGATATGCTAGAGGTGCTGGTAGGGGAGCCAATAATGGGAATGCTGCTGACATGAGGGCGATGTTTACTGACCTCATGAGAGACATGCTTAGGGAGGTACAAGGGGCGGTTCCCAATCCCGGAATTGGTGTTGGCCCATTAGTGCAGGCGCCTAGGGCCGATTTCGCCAAGTTGTGCAACGATTACACTAACCTTGGTGGGAAGCCGTTCCACGGGACGGAGTCGGCCACAGATGTTCAGGATTGGATGGATAGCTGTGATCGTATCTTCGACGACTTGGGTCTTGAGGATGCGATGAAGAGAAGGCTAGCATCTCGTCAGCTACAAGGGCGAGTGATGAATTGGTGGAATGCCATTAGAACAGCTACTCCAGAAGATCAGGTTACTTGGGATCAGTTCAAAGCTCGCTTTAGCGAGAAGTTCATTCCCGCTGCCCAGAAGTCAGTATTATTTAAGAGATTCTTGGAACTCAAGAAGAGTGGTAGGGCAGTTTCTGACTACATTGCTGAGTTCAACACTTTGTCAAAGTATGGACTATCTCTTATCGATACTCCTGAGAAGAAGAATGAGAAGTTCATTACTGGTTTGGATGGATACTTGGGGGAAAGGCTTATCAACCACATCGATGAGACTTTTGAATCGATTGTGGGGAAAGCTTTGAGATCAGAGAGTCTTTACCCTAAGTCAAAGACTGAGGCTGCTTCTGCGGAAGGGCCGAAGCCGCAAGCAGGCGGTGGAGGCAAGAAGAACTCTCAGAGTAAGAGGAAGCTGAGCCAAGCTAAGGATGGACAGAAAAAGAGCAAGAAAGATGTTGAGTGCTTCAGCTGTGGCAAGAAGGGCCATTATGCCAAAGATTGTCGGGCCAAGACAGCGGATAAGAAGTGCTTCAACTGTGGTCAAGTGGGACATTTCAAGGATAAGTGTCCGCAACCTCCTAAAGAAAAGAAGAATGTGAAAGCATATGCTATTGATGTTGTTCCTTCTTCGTCGAATGCCCCAACTGCGGCGGAGAAAGGAAAGAATGTTGTTAATCAAGGTATGATTTCTATTTATGATGTACCAGTTCGAGTTTTGTTTGATACTGGGGCTTCCCGTTCCTTCATATCAAGTGACATGGTAGATAGGTTGGGACTGGAACCCGAGATAGTCGATAGACCATTAGTTGTGACGAACCCGATTGGTGGTTCGACTAGCCTTAGTATGATTTGCCGAAATTTGGTCTTATCGAGTCATGGATGTATGTTTGTTTGTGATTGCTTTGTTTTGGGATTTACTGGGTATGGCATTATATTGGGAGTCGATTGGCTCCAAAGATATGGGGTGGTGATAGACTGTGAGGGCTTTTTGGTGACAGTTAGGGCAGATGATGGGCGAAGGGTAGTGTTTGGTAGTCTACCTAGTGATGGGGTTATGGCTAGTTTTGTAAATTCCCTCGACATCTCGCAGGATGAGTTGTCAGATGTGCCCGTGGTTGGCCAGTATCCGGATTTCTTCGAGGAGGTGACCGGGCTTCCACCACACCGAGAGATTGAGTTCCGTATTGATTTAATGAAAGATGCCAGACCTTTAGTGATGCCCCTTCGTCGTATGGCACCAAGGGAGCAGCGAGAGCTCGGGGTGCAATTCAGCAATCTTTTGAACAAGGGATTTATTAGAAGAAGTGTCTCCGAGTGGGAAGCACCAGTTGTGTTTGCCACTAAGGCAGATGGTTCCCTTCGTTTGTGTGTGGACTATCACGAGTTGAATAAGGTAACGAGGAAGAATAAGTATCCTCTACCGCGGACAGATGATTTGTTTGATCAACTGGAAGGAGCAAGAGTGTTCTCCCAGTTGGACCTCGCGACAGGATTTCATCTGCTCCGAGTAGCGGATGAGAGTGTTCCGAAAATGGCATTTAGGACGCCGTCTTGATTTTATGAGTGGTTGGTCATGCCATTTGGGTTGACCAATGCACCAGCATATTTTGTGGATCTTATGAATCGAGTATTCAGAGATCAGTTGAATAAGTTTGTTCTTGTGTTCGTAGATGATATCCTTGTTTACTCAAGGACAGAGGGGGAACACAAGGGACACTTGAGGATAGTGATGGAGGTGTTGAGGAAACACCAATTGAAAGTGAAATTCTCTAAGTGTCACTTTTGGAGAAGGGAAGTGAGATTCTTGGGCCATGTTGTTTCGGAAAATGGTATTGCCGTGGACCCTGCGAAGGTGGCTACGGTACAGGATTGGCCTACGCCCAAGAATGTAACAGATGTAAGAAGTTTCTTAGGATTATCTGGATATTATCGTAAGTTTATCCAGGACTTCTCCAAGATAGCAGCACCGTTGACTCGGTTGACTAAGAAGAATCAGTCCTTCGTCTGGGACGAAGTGTGCGAGAATGCATTCAAGAGTCTAAAAGAAAAGTTGATGCGTGCGCCAGTGCTAGTCATTCCTAAAGGGAATGAAGAAATGACGGTATACACGGATGCTTGTGGTACCGGAGTAGGTGCTGTATTGATGCAAGGAGGTAGGGTTGTAGCTTATGCTAGTCGGCAGCTAAAGCAGCATGAGAAGAAGTATCCAACCCATGATTTGGAACTAGCAGTTATTGTGTTCGCATTAAAGATGTGGAGACACTATCTCTTGGGAGAAAGATTTGAGTTGTTTACTGATCATAAATCGTTAAAGTATCTCTTCTCCCAGAAAGATCTGAATCTCCGTCAGTAGAGATGGTTAGAGTTCTTGGCTTCGTATGATATCGCATACACACCTGGGAAAGGTAATGTGGTAGCCGATGCCTTGAGTAGGAGATATGCCAGTTTAGGGGCTATGTTTCTTGAATGGAAGCAACTGGAGTATATCGCGGGGTTTGATTTCAGACCAAAGTGCGAATTGGATCCAGTCATGCTAGCTAGTTTGGCGATCAGACCCACTTTGATAGAGCAGATTGGTTCCAGCCAGAGGGACGATCCTAATCTATTGGAAATCATCTCCAAGTTAGAGATGGATATCGACGGTGAGGAGATGAATTTGTATGGGCTTGATCGAGACGGATGGCTTAGAAAGAATGGAAGACTAGTTGTACCCAACGTGAATTGTTTGAGAGATGAAGTGCTTAGAGAATGTCATCACTCAAAACTGACTATACATCCTGGTGGTAATAAGATGTATCGAGACATGAAGCAGACTTACTACTGGGAAGGGATGAAAAGAGACGTTGGGAAGTTTATATCCAAATGCATGAATTGCCAGCTAGTTAAAGCCGAGCAAAAGAAGCCTAGTGGGTTGTTACAACCATTAGAAATTCCCGAATGTAAATGGGAGCAAGTCTCGATGGATTTCATCGATGGTTTACCAAGGACTAGATCGGGAGATGATAGCATTTGGGTAATTGTGGATCGATTGACTAAGAGTGCAAGATTTATGCTAGTCAAATCGACCAGAACGACAGCTAAATTAGCAGAATTGTATATGAAGTGGGTAGTGAGATTTCATGGAGTACCTAAAAGCATTGTAAGTGACCGAGACCCGTTGTTTACTAGTGGGTTTTGGAAGAGCTTACAAGAGGCTTTAGGGTCAGAATTACATCTCAGTACCGCATATCATCCCCAGACCGACGGTCAGACGGAGAGGGTGAATCGTATATTGGAAGATCTCTTGAGAGCTTGTATATTG
Organism: Allium sativum; assembly: GCA_030737875.1. Classification (NCBI taxonomy): domain Eukaryota; kingdom Viridiplantae; phylum Streptophyta; class Magnoliopsida; order Asparagales; family Amaryllidaceae; genus Allium; species Allium sativum. The sequence continues at coordinate 621,300,350 of CM060909.1, read as the reverse complement.
GATTTTAGTGGATTATGGGATGACCATTTGCATCTAGTAGAGTTTGCATATAATAATAGCTACAAATCCAGTATCGGTATGGCTCCATATGAAGCTTTGTACGTAAGACCGTGCAACTCACCATCATGTTGGATAGAGACTGGCGAGAAGTTTATGCTTGGACCAGATGCGGTGAGGGAAACTTCAGATAAGATTAAGACCATTCAACAAAGAATGAAAGCTGCCCAAGATAGGCAGAAGAGTGATACTGATAAGAGGAGAAGAGACTTAAAATTCTCCGTTGGTGACTTGGTGTTTGTCAAGATTTCTCCGTTGAAGAGCGTGATACGATTTGGCAGGAGAGGCAAATTGGCACCAAGATTTGTTGGCCCATTCCCTATTCTTGAACTAGTCGGGAATTTGGCGTATAGAGTTGGCTTACCAGAGAAGATGGCTGGAGTTCACAACGTATTTCATGTTTCCCAGTTAAGAAAGTTCGTACACGACTCAGATATGACTGTTTCACCTGATCAGTTAGAGGACTTCGAAGTAGAACCCGAGGCGGTTCGGAACCGCAAGCCGATCCGTATTGTCGAACATGATACGAAGCAACTTCGAAGGAAGGCGGTCAAGCTAGTCAAGGTTCAGTGGGCCTAGAACGAGGATGACTGTACTTGGGAGACAGAGGAGAGTATTAGAAAGACGTATCCAGAACTCTTTGCCTGGTAAGATTTACCTTGTAATTTAGTTATTCCACATGCTAGGATAAACTTGTCTTGCTTGTTTTACATGTTTGATTGTTGTTTTATGGTTGACAGGCATGCGGGACTCTATGTGTGTTTTGGTTAGGGAATTTCGGGGGTGAAATTTCTTAAGGGGGGGAGAATGTAACAACCCGCATTCTACACATCGGAGGATCGTAGAATATTTATTTCTTTCCCATATGAAGTCGTATGGTCATGTAACTATGGGAAACAACCACTGGACTCATTTCCCATGTTTATGATTTTTGTCGATTTTTGAATGACCGTTTTGCCCCTAGCTGATCTTGTTTTGGCCATAACTTTTGATTGGAAAGAAATTTTGACCTGAAACCACTTCCATTAGATTCGTTTGATGGTTTACCTTTCCGTAGAGTGGTCATATGTGAAAAACGGACTTACCGTTTGGGAGAAATGGCTGAAATAAGGTTTGGAAGGTGAAAAACTGCTTAACCGGGCCAAATAGGGTGATTAGTGAATGGGCCCATAACTCATTTCGGGATTAGGGTTATGGGGAGGCTGAAAAGGGGTAGAGAACCATTCCATTTCAGTTTTCTAGCCTCCACTTATCTCCAAGAAACTCTAAAAATGGCCTCCAACCTCTAAATCACTTCCAAATCATCTCCTAATCAAGGATTAAGCTTAGCAACATCGAATCAAGGGAGATCTACACCAAATCAACATTGGAGCTGGTGTTTAGCATTGGGATTCGCATCAAATCAGAGATTTACTTCAGATCTAGAGTTTATTTGTGGCTTAGGTGAGTGATTCGCATGGTTCCTCACTAATTATGGCTAATTAAGGGTGATTGGTGTTAATTAGCGAATTTAAACATGATAAAATTGTGGAAAAATGTTCATAAATTCTTAAATGATGTTTTAGACCTCTGATATGAATTTGGGTTAATTTGGTTAAGTTTTTCTAATCACATCATTAGTTTCAACAAAACATGCTTAAGGGGAAATATGAGGTTTTGGGTATGTTTGATCCATTTTAACCTATCGTATTGATGTTTTGATGTTTGTGGTTGATTATGCATGTTGCTATGACTGTATAATATGCTTTGTTATTGATTCAATAGTTAGAATGGTCGAAAACGTCGTCGAATGGCGTAAAACACTTGCTGGAAAAGTCTCAGGAAACAGTGCAGGTTTTCGGATCGGATCGGATATGGGGGCTCGGATCAGATAAGTGAACTGGGCAAGGGATTCGATCGGATCGGAACTTGACACTTGAGAAACCTGGCAAAAAGGAAGGCCATGCTAATTGAACTGGGATCAGATCGGCTAAAAGAGGGGGGATCGGATCGGAGCAAATGAAGGACGAGGGAGCTGATCGGAGCGGGAGCACGAACTGGATGGGGGATGGCCACCCGACCCGACCCGAGGTGGGACACCCGACCCGAACCGACGCAATGTAGTGAACCCGAACCGAACCGTTACCAGAGGAAGACCATGAACCAACGCAACGTAGTGGACCCGACCCGAACCGATGGCTTGAAGGGGAAACCCGACCCGACCCAATATTGACCAATAATCCGAGATGCAAAGGTAGTCCAATATGGGAAGTTAGAGCTCAGGATCCAGTTGGGAACCGATGAGTTCACTTCATGGTTGGGCTTTGCTGCGGGATGTGTGCTAAGGAGTTGTCGACGTTCATAACTTCGATTCACCATTGAAAGGAAAGATGGACTACTTATCAGTGCAGTAGAGTCACTATGACTCGAGGGGCAAGGTGATGGTAGCAAGACTACGTTATTAGTGCAGTAGAGTCATTACGACTCGAGGGGCAAGGTGATGCGTAGTAAGACTCTAAGCCAGCACATATGGGGTTAATAATTCCATGGGGCAAGTGGACATAGTAAAGGATTAGTAAGACTATGGGCCAGCGTAGATGGGGTGAATAACTCCATGGGGCAAGTGGACATAGTAAAGGATTGGTAAGACTATGAGCCAGCGCAGATGGGGTGAATAACTCTATGGGGCAAGTGGACATAGTAAAGGATTGGTATGGCTATGAGCCAGCGCAGATGGGGTGAATAACTCCATGGGGCAAGTGGACATAGCGAAGGATTAGTGGCTACGTTATCAGTGCAGTGAAGCCATTTATGACTTCATGGGGCAAAGTGATCGTAGCAAGGTATGTTGGGTGATCGAAGTGGTGAATATCGTATGCTTTATGCACTGAGTGAGAGATGTGAGGATGGTTGCTATGCTTGATTGCTTGCCATCACTATGACATGCACACCCCCACCCCAGTATCTTTACACCATATGTTAGTGGCACCTTAGAGTGTTGTACAGTATGCAGTGCTAACTCTTTGGTTGCAGGTCCAGGTTCAGATATGTTTTAGTCTACCTGTTATTGTTCTGTTTAGATGCTTATCGCTCATACCAGGCTTTATGTCTGACCCAGAGTTTTATGTCTCCTCCTATTACTCTGGGTTCTCACACGAGCAGACTAGAGACAGGTTAGCTGGTGATGCGCAAGTAGCTGATTCGGAGGCGAGCAGGAGGCTTCCACGTATGATATATAGATATTCTCCCTGTGTCGTTGGTGGTCGCTACTTGGGCATTAGTAGTGTACCTCCTTTATCTTACTTTTGCTTTTGAGACAGTTTGAAATGTTGTAATAATGTTTAACTTTGGATCATAAGCTGTACTTGGATTTTCCGCTGCTATGTTAGTTGTTTCAGCTTATGCACTGTCTCACCTGTTTTATGTCAAGTATGTTACTATTATATTTTATCCTATGCGCTGTGAGACATTCTACAGGTTCCTTGTTAGTTCATTCTCTTCTTTCTTTTCTTCTGACGACCTGTTCCGTGCTAACTGGACATGTGTACAGCGCACCTTTGGAGTAAATGTCGGTTGGTGCGGGGCGGGCCGTCACAACCAAGTCTAGGGTTGACTTGAGTCAAATTGCATTTTTGGTTGGGGACCCGTATCAGGCAATATTCCTTTTATCACACTATGGAGTTCTCTCACGAGGAGGAGGAGGAGGAGAGGACACGCTTATACTGCATCGGGTAGTAAGAGGTCCAAACGAGGTGAGTACGGGTGCGTTATGGCGGGGTGGTGTGCGTGCATTACGCCGATTGGAGAAAATAAGACGATGTAATGCCTGTGATTAGCGCTATGTCTTTTCGAGCTGATGCACTGGGCCTGATAAATCCAAGGTCCATAGTGGTCGTAGGTTATCATACAATGGTATGGAAGTCGATTGATGGGTAGTATTAGGAATATTTCTTTCCTAATTATATTATGTTTTGAATACACCGAAGTGGAAACAGTAAAAAAGTTTTGAGTGTGAATGAGAACAATCTATTCTACTTATTATCTCTTATGTCCACTTTTAGGCATGCACGAACACCTACCCTATATGACACTAGAACTATTGTTTTACCTATTTCCTTTGCTTGTTTAATCATGCTGGTAATCAGGATAACTCACCAGACTTAATGTTTGACACATTTTCCTTTCTTCTTTCCCCTAAGCTGATAGGTATGAAGTGCATAGTGCAGATCTCTTTAATGTTTCTATCTTGAAGGATTCTTATATATGATGGATTGCTTTCTGTTTTTTTCCATGGTTAGGTTGTACCTTTTATTATTTAAGGGATAGTATTATTTTGTACTCTGATGTTGTTTTGTCTAAGATTTTGAGACATGATATTTTGTGACATTTTGGTTCAATTGAAATAAAAATATTTTAGACATTTAAAATAAATAGTTTTCTTCTTTCGCTGTAAATTTATTGTCTATGTCTTGTGAAATCATAGCCTCTGTGATGTTTTATTGTCCTTGTACCTGCAATGCTCCATATTTCTTTACAGAATCCTATTTTGGGTAATATTAGGAGGCGTGGGGTGTAAAATTTGATATCATAGCCTAAGGTTGCAAAATCACTACAATTTTGTTTTAAAAGAAAGTACTTTCGGAGGTAAACGCACTTCAAAAGTTATTTTTGAAAGTAAAAATATATCCTCTCTAGTCAGTTACAACCTCATTTGACTCTTTCGAATTACGGATCTCTATCTTTTCTTCGTCGATTTATCAATAAGGTAACCTATATAGGTTCTTCTATGTGTTGAACCATAAATCTTTATAGGATGAAGTTTTGACTTATGGATTTTACGAAAGACATGAAAGTATCAGTAAAAATTTTGTAAAGGCGTCATTAACCTAAGGATTAACAAGAAGATAAGAAGTTAGGAATAACTTGGATTGGATGGTTAAGAAAAATTGATACACTTCTATAGTTTGGTTTATAATTAATATAGAAAACGTAATTGCAGGAATAAAAAAAGAAAGATATGAACTAGTGCGAAATAGGGATTTAATTGTATTACGCACTATTCGACAATTTAGGGATAATCAAAACTTGCAATTACAAATTTCTATTAATTACATTTCTTATACTATGGAAATAGATTTTGTACATTTTCGGTAACCAATCAATTTGGAATGAGCCAAACTTCTGATAAGGTAAACTTACAAGGATGGAAACTGAAAGAGTGACAAAGATATTTTAATGTAAAAAGTACTATAGGGAAGGTGTTGATAAAAAAGATTGAGAAATGGAAGTATGTAAAGGATTGGTGGAAGAAAGAGTTTTTTTGTCTTTAATTCTCCCTAGATCTCCTATTTTATCTAATTTAGGAGTATTATGTCCCTTTATCTTTGATTCACTAGTTGGGGTGGATGCCTAGGTCCATGTCCATGATGAGATGAGATATTCCATGCAGGGCATTTGTATTGTAGGCCTAACAAAACTGCCCTTTACTAATATAGTAAATACCCGAGTGTGTAGAGATAACACTAGTTGACTGTATGCACTTAGGCCGGTATTAGTTTCTTAATCCTGCTGGAAGATCAATAGGATTATATATGGTGAGGCAAGGTTGAAACTAGAAATTTTGATTTAGGAGATGATCGGGGCATTTTCGGGTAGGGTTTGGTTTTGGGTCTTGTTTGAACCATAATTGATCATATGATATTTTGGCATTGGTAGTAGAGTTTGATTAAGGTGCTTATATTCTAAGGTTTTTGAGATAGGAAAATTTGGAGGATGGATTGGTTAACCAAGTTCAGGGCTATTTTTACTGTAAGAAGAGGTTATCAGGCTGGGATATCCAGTGGACTAACTTTTGAGACTTCTTGTTACCCAGTGGGTCAGTCATGTTCATGTTCCTATTTTTCCTTAGTGCATCTCTAGGCAATATTGATTCAGTTTTCTTTGTGCTATATATTTCAAGTATGATAAGTGGTTGACAGGTTATCTCCTAGAAGAGAGATTGAATTTCATATATATATATATATATATATATATATATATATATATTTGTGAAAATTCTAAACTTGTAGCATTAAGGATAAAGCACATGATTTTGCGGGCGTAAGTGAGAATTGAGTTTCATGCTTATGACTCGAATCTTTCCTAGCTATTGAATTATGCTATCAATGGGTGGGTTAGGAGCTTAATCAAGTTATTTATATGAGGAGACATCTCAAATATTGAGAGAGAAGCAGTTTCTATTAGGGATACATATTATAGACGTACCCCAGTGTTGACCTGTGAAGAAATAGTTTGAATGGATTGTTTTACTCTCTAAACCTATCTCTTGGCAGATTAGTATGGCAGTTGTGTTGGAACAATCTACGTATATATTAAGGAAGTCATTGGGCTTCAGTCATAGTGAGAATATTTTGGGAAAAACCAAGTAAGGAACTTTTTAAAAATAAAATAAAATTAATGAGTGTAAGCATTTTCGGAAGAGAGGCATGATTCGTCTTTCTTACAATGATGGATAGTTTCTTTGGCTCAGTAGTAGTCATAAGTGAATTATTTCAGAAGAAACATTTCTCTTTGACTCATGTAGACGATCTTTTGGAAATGATTGGAAGCCATATTTTCCCTGTAGTTAAATTTCTTTGCTTATGATTTCCATCGAATTTGAGTAAAGAAATATAGAGATAGATTTGTTTGCAGAACATCCAATGGATTTTGGAATAGTTGACATGCCTTTTGGGCTAGCTTATGGCTAAGCCAAGTTGCTGACATATATGGTAGGGCCTTTGGTAAGGTCAGTGGTAATTTGATAGGGGTCTGTGTTGATGATGTGATAGTCTAAAACATAGAAGGGCATAAAGTTGGCATGTAGACAAGGACTACGATATATTGTAAATGCATAAACCAAAGATCAAAATATCTGAGTATGATTTTTGGAAAAAAAGTATGAAAGATATTCTCGGATAGTGTGATATTATAGAAAGTATTTCCTAGAAGCAATTTTGACCTACCTCACTAGGAGTGGTTACCTTGGATTAACTACAATTAGTTTGCCATGTGAGAAGGGACATTACCTATTATAAGGGAAGTCCAAATTTTTAGTAACTATAGTTTATTAGTTATTTGTTTCCTCGTAATGGATTGAGGCTTAAGACAAGGAAAATTTATTAAGTTTGAGTGTTTGATGATTTTGGGATTTCTTTATAAAAGTAAGAATGTAGTTTACAATTCTTTTGAGTTTAAGAGTCCATGTAATTTCTATAGAAATATTTTATAGCCCCAAAAGATTTAACCCGAGAATGTATCTTAGCATCGGATAGGAATTCACCATTTGTTATGCTCTATTATTGAGATTTGGTGCTAATCAAGATTATGTCATTGGATCCTAGAAATTACATTTGAAGGATAATGGCTCATAAAATCGGACTGGTAGAATAAATTCTGGGCAGTTAAAGTCCCACTAAAGACTTGCAATTTACCCGCTATAGCCTATATCACTCATCTACGGCTACGTTATTTCAGTTTAGCGTTGATAAACAGTAGATCTGCTTTAAGTCCTGCTATTTTCTACCATACCCGCTAAATCATGGCTATTTAACATACTCTTTAGCAATATTAATGCACAGAGGTTGATTCATCAAGTTCTCTTCTAAAACAAATCAAAAAAGTTACATTAAAGAGCTAATTTAAAGATATAAGTGCCTAATTTAAGGTAGAAATCTATCATAGCCATCAAATCTAATATGCAAAACCCTGGTATTCTTCAATTTTGTTATATATAATTATTTAAAATTAGTTTCTTCTACATAAATGATGCGGGAATGATAATTGATTAATTTCAAACACTTTATTTTACATGTAGTGAACTTTTTTGCACATCCGCTATTTCCCCAGTTTATCCCCGCTACAACTTTATGAACCTCCACTGCTACAGAACCGCTAAGCGCTTTGACTACACAGAATAAATCCTTATATGATCACCAAAATTGAGGCAAGTAATAAGTTTGGCTAGTGGAGAAATGATTCAAAAAATATAAAGATTTCAAACGGATGATTAATTAATCCTATATGCGTATAAGAAACTAATATTAATTAATCTTATATAACAAAATCAATGAGTATCATAGTTGTGCATGCTAAATTTGATGAGTATAATTGATTGTTACCATGTACAGGAAGGCACTTATGCCTTAAATTTAGCCTTTTACGCTAAATTTGCTTAATTTTTAAAAAATGAACTAGTCAAATCAAGCTCTATATATTGATACCGCTAAAGCAGACGCTAAAAAGCCTTGATTTAGTGGATGCAGCGGAAAATAGTAGATCTATAAGCGGATCTACTGTTCATCAGCACTCAATTGAAATAGCTTAGTCGTTGAAGAGCGCTATAGGCTATAGCAGTGATATTATGGGGTTTTCGCACGGCTTTAATTACATAGCGGCCACATGTATATATAATTTCAGAAATAGAAAATTTAAAGGACAAATGTGTTTTAATATGAAATTCATGTTTTTGAAATTTCATAAAAGTGTATATATATAATCCGAAAAGAAATTTTTGTAACTGGTAGTTTATCTCACTAAGACTTTCAAATGAGGTGTTGAAATATATATATATATATATATATATATATATATATATATATATATATATATATATATAAGTTGCACAATATAAATAAGTCCTTATGGGGTTAGACAATATAAGGGGAACAAATAGAGGACACAAGACAGTAAAAGCCAAGCCTAAAAACCAGATCGTGGGTAAGATAAAAGTATAGCTCTACTTATAGGTAGGGTGAATTGAGATTTTCCAAATGACATAGCTTTATTAAAACTGGTTCAAAAAGGAAGCAAACGGATAACGTGGAAAATAATGGATTACCATATTTGAAATATATTTTCCTAAAGTGATTAAGATTAGTAACATAGAAGAACTCTCCTAAGGATTTAGTTAGAATAAATCGGAAGTTGTAAGGGAAGTTATCCAATTTGGAAGTTGGAAGGAAGTACGAGTTAATAGTAAGTCATCGTGCGGAACTGACAAATTTAGTAATAAAATCTTTTATCCTATAGAGAGAATTCAATTTTCTTACCCGTTTCCTTTTTGATATTACATCATTAGCTTCCTCCTTTGATTAGGACCTTTCTTCTAAATATTCTTGAGTAGGGTAGACCTTAGGATTCAAGCCATGGATGGTAGGATATGGTTTGAAACATGTCATTGAAACATGTTGTGTCTGATGGTTGCAAATGGATGCAAGTGTTTGCAAGAGGATGCACTGGATGCATATACACACACTAGGCCCTATGATCGGCTGAATAGTACATTTACATATGCATATGGATGTGTATGCATTACTTTCCTACGGATGTAATATATGGATGCTATAATATGGTTGTAGCATATGGATGGTGTTTAATGAAAAGATATGCGTTTTCTATTATCATTAGGATTTTTGCACACACTTGGATGCATGGAACAAACATGATTGCATAAAAAGGAGGTCAACTGAATTAGTAGGCTGCCTAATCTTTTGCATTAGTTAGGGTTATATACACTACACTATAGCGTAAGTACATTAGTTGCATTGGATAAACTAAGGACAATGGTTATCAGTGGACGATGGATGAGTATTTGGTTATAGATGTTGTTGCGAAAATAATTATCTTATTATTTTACCTTAGAGATTTTGGGGATGAAATTCTTTAAGGAGGGGAAGAATGTAACAACCTAAATTTTTAATAAACAATAATTAATCAAAGAATTAATTAAATAAATAACAATATGTAAAACAATGGAAATTAGACAATGGGGGTTGCGCCATTGGGTCCGTTATGATTTTTTGGTTGAGATAGACATCTAGTTTACATGAAATGGACTTAAAATGAAGAAGTTATGGCATTTTGAAGTTTTAATTAAAAATTAGAATATATATATATATATATAGTAAATTGGGCACGTCCATGGGACACCAAAAATACAACTAGGTCGACCCCTGGGTTGACCTATGTTGAAAGTGGGTCGACCTATGTCGTGGCCCGGCAATTTGTTTGCCAAGCACGAATTCGACAGAACAGATTGAGTTTTTCTTGGTGCGTCTGGATCCTTCTTTTCATCCGATGACCCAGGTTAATAAATTAAAATCAAAGGTGTCTGTGCTTCCTGTTTCTATTATAAATACACCACTTATCTAACCCTATTCCACACAACTCCATTCCCTTTCTTTATGCCTCCTCCACACAAACTTCTTCCTTTAAAATTTTAATGGAGTTACGAGATAAATTTTTGTTCATACAAATAGGAGAATATTTATATATAGATATAGAGATTCCTACCACGGCCATTTCGATAAGCATGTTTAGGTGAGATTTCGTGATTACTCATATTTTTGAATAGGTTTGGGTAAATTAGGAACAATAGTAGTTGTATATACAGTATTACTGCATATCTGTTATTCTACAGTTTGTTCCTATTTTCTATAAATCTTTTTACGTGATTTTTTTATGTAATTACTAGATTAGTATGATTTTGGGATAATACGACAGTAAAATAAATTTGGTATTTTCGTTCATTTATTTACAGTTATTTACTCTCTTATATTTTCTACGTCTATTTTCTGTAGATAATTCTGAAAGGTTAATTACTTTCTATTCCTATTCCTATTCCTATTTCTATTTCATTTCAGTAATTTGTTGTTTATTGTTAATATTCCAATCTTCTCCTACCCCATTTCTCTGTAATTCTTTTATTTACATTTTGGATTATTCCCTATTCTGTTTATTTTGTTCATTTGAGTTTAGGTCATGCAAAAACCTAAACCTTTTACCCTTTTATTTGCGTTGAGCTAAGGCCTAGTGAGAGCCTATGCCTACACCATATTATTTCTGCGAAAATTAGAAGAAAAAAAACAATATGATCGTGGGTTATTTAGGACATGTTAATATTGATTGAATATCGTAATCAACTAGTGAACTATAATTTGGGGAATGTTGGAATTGGATAAGTATTGCGATCTACAAATGAACAGCAATTTAGGGAATGTTGGAATTGGATAAATATTACAATCCACAAATGAACTATAATTTGGGGAATAATTAATAAATTATGTAACTGGAGAATTCATATATAAATGGAGTAGGTTAACTTAGTAGTTCGCTAAGCAATGGGGAAGAGTAGGCTTATTAATTAAACTTAAAGCGTGTCTTAAATTTAAAATGAAATAAATTAATAAGTATGTAGTGGGAGTTCATTCTGACGGCATAAGCTGATTGGGGAAATAAGTGGCTTATAGTTGTGGTCCGTTCCAGCAGCATAAGCTGATTGGGGAAAACAAGTGGCCTACTGAATAAATGTGCCCGAGTCTGTTCCGGCAGCATAAGATGATTGCGTAAAATAATTGGCCTAATGAATAAGCATGTAGTAGGAGTTCATTCCAGCAACGACGACTGATTGGGGAAAATAAGTTGCTCATAGTTATGGTCCGTTGCGGCAGAGAAGACTGATTAGGGAAAATAAGTGGCCAAACGGTAATATATTAAATAATGGGGGCCAAATCTAGGGTTGAGTTGATTCAAATTTCATTTTAGGTTGGGGGCCTATATCAAGCAGTATTCCTCTTATAACATTATGGAGTTCTCTCATGAGGAGAAGGCGAGGATGATTATACTGCATTGGGTAGTAAGAGGTCCAAAAGAGGTGGGTACATGTGCATTATAGAGGGACGTTGGGCGTGTATTACGCCAACTAGAGAAAATAATACATTGTAACGTCTATGATTAGAACTACGTCTTTTAGAGCTGATGGGATGGGCCTGATAAACCCGAGGTCCCTAGTTGGCATAGGTTATCACACGTGGTATGGAAGCCGATGGATGGGTAGTATTAGGTATATTTCTTTCCAAATTATATTATATTCTGAATTCATAGGAGTGCAAATTGTCAAAAAGCATTGAGAGTGAATAAGAACAGTCTATCCTACTTATTACCTCTTATGTTCACTTTCAGGTGTGCATGGACACTTACCTTATATGACACTAGAACTAATGTTTTACCTATCTCCTTTTCTTATTTAATCATGCTGGTAATCAGGATAACTCACTAGACTTTATGTCCTACCCATTTTCCTTTCTTTTTTCCTTTTTTTCCCTAGGCTAATAGGGAGGAAGTGCATAGTTCGGATCTCTTTGTTGATTCTATCTAGAAGGACTCTTACAAAAGATGGATTGCTTTTTGTTTCTTTTTCACTGTTAGGTTGTACCTTCTGACTATTTGGGGGATATATTATTTTGTACTCTGATGTTGTTTTGACTAAGATTTTGTGACATGACATTTTGTGATAATCTGGTTCAATTGAAATAAAAACAACTTTGTCATTTTATTATAAATTGTTCTCTTCTTCCACTCTAAATTTATTATTTATGTCTCGTGAAATATAAGTTTATTTGATATTTTATTGTCTTTATACCTACAACGCTCCATATTTTTGAACGAAAATTTATTTTTGGTCACGTTAAAACATGTGGAAGTTATAATTTCATGCTAAGAACTTCTTCCAATCCTTAGCGTAATTAGTACAAAATTACAAATTTTTTAACATCATTTTCTGGTTTGAATTCTATTTTCAATCCGAAAATGCACTTTTTGGTTTTGGCTATAACTCATTTAAAACATACTAAATTGAGAAATTTGTTATTTTAAATAGTACAGAAAAGAAATTTCTACAACTTTGATGCTTATAACTTTTTTAATTCTGAGTTTAGGATGATCAGAAAATCTCTTGAAGTTGAGCTATTTTCAAGTATGATGATATGTTTGAAACTCGATCCAAATCTATATTCTCCTACACCTAACCAAGCCATTCTTCTTTCAAATAATAAGAAAAATTAAAGGGAAGAAAGAGAGAAAGTATGGAAGGAGAAGAGGAAGGAGATAATTCAAAGTTCGACAAGGCTCGGAGTGAATTATACAATCAAAAGTTAGATGGAGTGGAAAGAAAGGTGAGAATACATCTCATAGATTTACAAAATTCATATTTAAAAGTATATCATTTATATGCCATATGTGTTGCAAGTGATTATAAGTTGATTGATAGCATATATAATTGATTATGTTATATGAATGGTTGTTTGAAATGCTGGATGATTAGCTATGCTAATTTTTTGATTGCCTCCAAGTTATGCGAATGGATGAATAGTGATTGAAATCATTATATGATATGTTTAGATAAATGGATGAATGTTAGATATGATATTGGATGATAATTATGTCAAAATAATGTAATAACCATCTTGATAACATGGTATATACACAGGTATAATTTTTTTTTTTGAAAATGATAGTTAGGATCAAGTTGAAAATGTGATAAAAAATTGATTTTGGAATTTGATTATGAAAAATCGGCAATTTTAAAACTAAATAAAGATGGAGTTCAATGGTGAAAATGGATTTGAAATCGAAGTTTAAAAAGATAGTAAATCAAAGTTCAAATATTGGGATGAATAGTCAAATCAATTTGTAATTGATTTTAAAAGATTGAATTGAGTTAGATACATCAACGTAGGTTTAAATGAGTTTGAAAAGCACTATTAGTCTTATACTATTTCTAATTTTACTTTAGAAAAGATTTGGATTTGAAAAGTTAATTTTGAAAATCAAGTAAAAATTAAGCACATCGCATATAGGTAGTTTCATGATCTTCGCTAAAAAATTCAAATGACTTCTTATAAAAATCCATAAGAAAATCGCGCTTTTGCAGATTTTGTAGATTTTGAATTATGTCTAAATAAATTCTTATAAAAATCGCGCTTTTGCAGCTAAACGACCATAAAGAAAATCATTTATAAATGGACGAATTTGATTATAGAAAATATGGAATAAATTTGATAAATCATTTAAAAAGTTTTAAAATAGATTTGAAAGGGAAAAATATGAATTTTCAAGTAAGGAAAGTCTATTGAACTAGAAAAGTTTTATGTAGCATTTTCCGTAGCACTTTTTCTATTGTGAAAAATTATATCCTTGGAAATACAGGTTTGAAATTAACATTTCTTTCCAAAATGGATCGAGAGTGTTTACAATTATAAAATTGAGTGTTATAAATATGATTTGATGTGTTTATATCTTATTCCAATGTTGGATTAATCGAAGGGGTAAGAAGAAGCAATTAAAAGAAATCATTTAATTTTAGCTCTAATAAGCCGACGAGTAAACCTGATTTTTTTATTTCTGAAATGCGGTTGAGGTGCTTAAACTAAGGAGATGCTCAGGATAAATCAGTGCCATGGATCACCTGGCCGCATTCCAGACAAGGAATGGATAAGGTAGAAATATCGAAAACGAGTTAGGAATATAAGATTAATACTAGTATAAAAAGCGCTTGTTACCTCATTTGCTTATGTTGTGCTTGCAACTATTGCAAATAATATTATTTGCTTTTGCTCTATCATTACAATAAAAGCAATTAGTACAGGGAAAATAGCAGAAAATCTGCCTGTAAAAATTTGCTTCAGATAGCTACACAACAGAAGCAAAAATGTTTTATTTGCACCACTTGCATGACCATCAGATGCAAATGACATTGAATCGCATAAGACCAATCTATTACTTAAATTGTAAAATTGAAAATTAACACAGCACTCACATAGAATTCTTGTTGGTTTTTTATTTCCATTATAACCGCAAAACAAAAATACGATCTCTTGCAAATCGAAATTGTAGCCCCGTCTTCCCCCAATTTTCCTCCTCGTTCGCATAGAAATCTAATTCCGTAACAACAACACGGTCTCCTACAAATCATAATTATACCTTCGTCTTCCCACTAATTTTCCTTTCCCATTCCGACAGAAGTGAACTTTGATTCCATCTGATTTCATTTGATTTCATTTGATTTCATCCGATTCAACATCTGCTAGTTCCCATCTTCCATGACCATCCATTAGATGCATAACCTCCATCGTATTTAGAACGACCTACTTACCCTCTTCCCTCTAGCACCGCATCGTCTTCTGTTTGGAATTTGAATTTAATCTATGCTTATTTGGTTTGGGCAGTGCATCAAAAGAAGGCCATGTAAACTCATGAATTTTGCCCAAATTCATGTTTGGTCGAGAGACATGAGGGTTGGGTAATACATTTTCACTATTGATTAAACTGGGGCTAGACAAAGATAAAGATGAAACTATTATTGATCAAGGTAAGCTTCATGGATCATGTTTCGCCAACCATTTGACCCATTGTTTAATTGTATTTTTTGCATTCCATTATCTATAAAAGTTTGAGTTTTTAAACAAAAACTGTATTTTATTTAAGATGTTGTTAACATCTGATTTATTTCACTACAAGAATAAATTTTAGTTAACGGCTCTGGTGTTTTTGAAACAATGTACTTGATTTGAAAATTTTGTCTCCCAAATACAAAAATGTAGTTTCGGTAGACAATTAAAATGGATAAATGCATTGCCATTTATTGAATCGTGTCCTCTTGTACTGCTTCTCATACTATATGGTTTCAGAAGAAACTATTGTTGATGATACTTAAAGATTTTATGTCATATATTTTCTTATGTTCCTATTGAGTTTGTGAATTGATTTTGTTTCCAATGTCTTCTGAAATATCTATCTTGCTTTCAATTCCACTATAAAGATGGTCATATGTAACACCCCATGTCCATTAATGTCACTCACAAAGGGAATGCATCAATGTCCATGAAGCGTTATTGTTGTATAGAACAGATAAATTGCAAGAATAAATAAATAAAACAACACAGTGGAAGATACAACTTATTTCATTTCATCATAACTCAAAGCGAGTTTACATAAGTAGTTTCCAAACCATTACAACAGGATCAATAGTCTTTTCCAAAAACTTCAAAGTACATAAAGAAGCAAATACTTAAATAACATAAATGCATAAATCCCCACTGAGCATAAGCAAAGCCATAAAGATAAGAGAGTCCCAAGCGATACATCTACTCTCTTCAAGCAAATGAAAGAAATCGGCACTAAGCTTTAGTATTCCCTCCTTGCAAACCTGAGGGAGGGAAGTAAGAAAAGAGGTGGAAAGAAAAGGGGGTCAGACATAATGTCTGGTGAACAATATAATTATCAAAATATTCACAGACTATACGAAAGTCTATCTAACGTTTTGGGGGTAGACCCCTTACCTCATCGAAGACATCAACATATTCACAGACTATACGAACAGAATGTAAATCATCATTGGATGCGTCAAGTGACTCAAGATAACTAAGCATCACCGATCCTCTAGGGTCACAAGAAATGTCAAGGGTCTTTCCACTATGAGTCAACAATTTTACTACCCTTCGTTCACAATCTAGGATGGCGCCATATCGGGCTAGCCAATCCATCCCTAAAATCAACCCATAGCCCATGAAACCAAGCACAAAAGCATTACATTCAAAACCAACGCCTAAGATAGGCAATCTCAAATCCCTACAATCCATGGATAAATAAGCCGACTCACCAATAGGATTTGAGACTACAATGGGATCCACAACAAGACTAGTATCTAAGTCAAGTGTTTCAACTAATGATGTAGAGATAAAAGTATGTGATGTGCCAGAATCGAATAAAGTACGGACATGATGATCAAACAGAAAATCTAAACTCTCAACGGAAATGTTTCTACCTTGTTCTCGCAGAGATGGGGCCGCGAGAGCGTGGACCTACTCCCTTGCCTGCCCTGGTGCCACGAGAGCCTGAAGATGCCCTCAAGAAGTTCTTTGCCCTTGTGTAATGGCGCGTTTTGTAAGGTATAATAATTAAGTTATTTAATTATTTAAATAACGAATATTTTTATAAACGATAGTTGAACGTATAATTATAATTTTATTATAATTAAAATCGAGCTTGAAATGGCGCTGCAGTTCGCGATTTGGCGATTCGAACTTCAACTGAATGTACAGGATTCGTTTTAAGCCGGATTTCTGTGAAACAAGAAACGTGTGGAGCTGGTGGAGTATATCTTTCTAGTGGAAGAGAAAAATCGGGATTTCATCGTGTAGATTTTGAGTTATGTCCAAATCAAATTTCAGAAAAGTCGCTGTGGAATTCCTTTATAATTTGCGACGCTTTATATACGTTATAAATCGATTTTTCGATACGAACTGAATATCGGGATAATCTGGAGTCTGGAAATCAAGTCATAAAATCTGAGGTGATATTCTGGAGCCGGACGACATTGTATATGGATATATACGATAATATTAATTTATTAATATTTAATTTAATAATATTTAAATATATTTATATATTTAAATGGGTCATCCAGAGCTTTAAAAATACGCAGTTTGAGCATACGAAGTCGGAATTCGACGAAACTAGTTTTGTTGGATCCACAATATCAAGTATTTGCTAGATGTTAAGTTTCGTGATTTTTAGAGTCACTGTGTGGTCGTACGGATTTTTAGAGTGAGAAACAGTCAGTATTTCGACGGTTAAAAATACGCGGTATGAGCAGACGGAGTCGGAATTTGATGAAACCAGTTTCGTTGGGACCGTAATGTCGAACTCTACCTACAGGTCCAGTTTGGTGATTTGTGGGTATCATATGCGGTCGCAATGATTTTTTTAAGGACATAAGATAAAGGGAAAATCGAATAAATAAAATAGAAGATCAACTAAAAAAATATATCCCAACTTTTCTTGGGCAGTATGAAGGCCACGCACACCTCATTTCCAACCACAGATGCTACCTACCAATACTCAGTAGATGTATACAAACACAGCAAGAAAATTCCCATTTCTTATAACACAAACCGCACAAAAGAAAATCAAAGGAAAACCAAATAAAACTCCTTAAATCTCAAAGCAATTATCTTTGAATCCCTCTTTGGATTCTCTTAAGGTTCATGTAAGTCTCACTGCGTTCGATTCCCTCTTCGTTCACTGTCTATTTCGAGCGTGAGACTAGGGTTCGTTCATTTAAGAACTTGGAGCATCGATGGTTCAAACGGATTATATATTTTAATTTGCGGTTAGTATTAGCATCAGTTGTGAATTTTTCCTGGGTAATGGCAACAAAAGGGGTCGCACTTCTGTGTTGCGTGAGCTACAGGAGCTCAACGTGGTTTTCTGAAATGGTGTTCGAGTGAAGTGGTTTCGATACAGGGAGGAGGAGAATCGAGTGGAGAATGAAATGGTGATTTTTATTCAAGGTTCGGTGGAAGAAAACGTGGTTTGAAGGAGGAGTTCGAAGGGGATAAAGGTGGAAAGGGCGGTGCGTGTATGAGGAGAGGACGGCATCTGGTTGAGGAAGAAGAGGGGTTCAGTATTGGGTTTATACGGGAGCGGGTCAGACAGTGTTAGTGGGCCAAGTTAGGATGGTAAAAGCCCAAACTATTTAATTAACTTAGTTTTATTTTAAATTAAATATGCGTTAACTTCAGAATTGAATATCTCCTCCATACGTTATCAGAATGGCGCGAAACAAGATCCGTTGGGATCGTATGGTCGAGCACTCCACAATGGAACTGACCGCGAGTCGATTGGAGTCCGTCAAAATTTATAGCAAAATAAATTGTCTGAATCAAGCGATGGTTATCGTCATTGATGATGATCGTCCAAATGTGAGTAAATCTCACAAACTCTAAACAGTTCTATTTTTACAGTGTATTCTTAGGACTGTTAATTATTGTCTGTTTGACTGTGTGTTGACTGTTGATTGAACTGCTAGTCAGTTAGTAGAGATTATATATATATGTATATATATATATATATAAACCATCAAATAAGTTATATGTTGATTCTGTTCTAACAGAATATTATACTGGTGTTGTCTAACATCTATGGTGCAGGGAAACAGGTTGGAGGAATCCAACAGGATTCCTCAACAGTTATTTTACTGTGATTTTTATATTGTGATATATAACGTGATGTATATAATCTGTGTGATTTTGTGTGGTGGGACGATATTTATCGTTGTTATATGGTGTGTTAAATACCATGAGAAATACCAGAATGTAGGAGAGGGGTTTTCAAAGTATATTTTGAAAATAGTTTATTTATATAAAATCAAGGGATTTTATATATATATAAGAAAAAGGATTTTTGAATATTAAGGAAAATAGTGGGTAAAACAAATATAAAAGAATTATATTTGTAAATCAATATAAGGGAATATATATGTTAATCGAATATAAGAGGATATATTTGTTAGTCAAAATATAAAGGAATTATATTCGTTAGAACAAATATAAAGGATATTTATTTAGAGATTAAATAAATAGAATATTATAAAGGGTATTTATTTAGAGATTAAATGAATAGAATTAAACTAAAGAAGATATTTATTTGTTAAATAAATAGAAGTTAACCAAGTGAATTGGTCGAGTTAACCAAGTGAATTGGTTGAGCTAAAATGAAGTAAATTTGTTAAGTTAAACTAAATGATTAATCGATGTGAATTAGTTAAGTTAAACTAAAGGATTAATCGATGTGAATTAGTTAAGTTAAACTAAAGGATTAATCGATGTGAATTAGTTAAGTTAACCAAGTGGTTAATCAAAGTAAATTAGTTGAGTTAAACTAAGTGAACCGGCTAGAGTTAATCAACGTGAATTAACTAAGTTAAACTAAGGGGATTAGTTCAGTTAATCAAGACAAGTAAATCAAGTTAGGGTAAACCATTTGAGTTAAACAGTTAGAGTTAACCATTTGAGTTAACCAGTTTGAGTTGATCAGTTAGAGTTGATCAGTTAGAGTTGATCAGTTAGAGTTGACCAGTTAGAGTTGACCAGTTAGAGTTGTCCAGTTAGAGTTGACCAGTTAGAGTTATCCAAGTGGAGTAAATCGAGTAGAGTTGCCGAATATCACTTATTCGAAGTAGAGTTATCGAATATAGAGTATTCGAGGGAAGAGTAATCGAATATAGTTTATTCGAGTGGAGAAATCAAATGTTATTCATTTGAGAAGAGTTACCGAATATTATTTATTCGAAGAGTAGTTATCGAATATTGGTTATTCGAATTTAGTTAATCCAAAGGAGTTATTCGAAGTTAGTTAATCCAAAGGAGTTATTCGAAGTTAGTAATCCAAAGGAGTTATTCGAAGTTAGTTAATCCAAAGGAGTTATTCGAAGTTAGTTAATCCAAAGGAGTTATTCGAAGTTAGTAATCCAAAGGAGTTATTCGAAGTTAGTTAATCCAAAGGAGTTATTCGAAGTTTGTTAATCCAAAGGAGTTATTCGAAGTTAGTTAATCCAAAGGAGTTATTCGAAGTTAGTAATCCAAAGGAGTTATTCGAAGTTAGTTAATCCAAAGGAGTTATTCGAAGTTAGTAATCCAAAGGAGTTATTCGAAGTTAGTTAATCCAAAGGAGTTAGTCGAAGAGTTAATCGAATATAGTTATTCGAAAGAAAGTGTTAATCGAATATAGTTATTCGAGTAAAGTTAAAAGAGTTAATCGAATATAATTTATTCGAATAGAGATAAAGAAGTTAATCGAATATAGTTCATTCGAATAGTGTTGGAGGAGATATCGAATATAGTTTATTCGATAGGATAGAAGTGAATATAATTTATCAATTAAGTTATTCGAATGAGTTATTCGAAGAAGTAAATCAAATTAAGTTAATCGATTAGAGTTGAGTTAATCGATTTGGGTTAAGTTAAGTTGTCGAGTTAAGTAATCGAGTTAAGAAATCGAGTTGAGATAATCGAGTTAAGAAAATCAAGTTGAGTTAATCGAATAAGTTATTCGATAAGAGTAAATCCATATAAGTTAATCGGATGTTAGTTATTCGATAAGAATTGACACATTTATGAAAATCGAATATTTGTTATTCGATAAGGGTTAATGAAATAGAGCCAACCAAGAAGAGTTATTCGAATATTAGTTATTCGATAGAAGTAATCGAAATAGAGTTTATCGAATATATAGAGATTACTCGAAAGAGAGTTATACGTCGAATTCGATTATAGCGAATTCGGGAAAGTACTATTTACTTTCCAGGGTTTAAATCAAGATTTAGTTATTGATTTAGAAATTAGGTGTCTGTTAAATTATTCGAGTTAGGAAATAAAATATATAGGGGTAGGAATTATAACGTTATAGTTATAACCAAACACTGTCATATAAGAAGTGGATTCGTAACTAGAATCCGAGGATTTGCATAAACAGATGATTGTAAAAGGTGAGTGATGAGCTTCATCTATTTCACAGTAAAGGACGTTGTTCAATTAAGGTCTGAGAGGTAACTATACCCCAACTTGATTGACTTCAGAATTGACAAAGGAATAGTTGTGGTTCGATAGAAAAGGTTGATTTGAAATATAGTTAAGTAATAAGCGATTAATGGATTAAGCGAAACGATGTTTTATACAACGTTCATTGGAAATCCGTAAATGAGTTTTGGAAACGTTTTCCAAATATAGTCAGATATGTTTTCTAAACATAGAAAATGAAATGTTTTCATGATAAGAATTTAAGAAATAGAGTTAAGCAAATTCAGAAACTGACTGGAGAGGGTAAGTTGAACGGTTTTCTAAGGGTCGATCTGATGTTGGTTTCGACCTTCCGGATTAATACTTAGAGAATTGTTCTCATACTAGTTACAGTTAGGGACTGATAGTTGCGAAATAATAGTGATGTGAAAATAAGCTATGGAAATGTTTTCCAATGATTAATAACATATATTTTCTAAATATATGAAATAAGGAAATATGAACATATGATGATTGATCGATCGAATTTCCATTTGGAAATAAGATCGTTGTTTGTACACCGACATGTTTTCATTTGATAGTTAACTCACAGACTATCGAAGTTTTTACCATTTTAACGTTGTTAATATGGAGAGACCGGTTGGATTATTATCCAAAGAACCACTCTGTATTGGCATAAGCGTTACGAGCAATATATGCCAAAGATAAATTGAAGACGGAGTAAAGTGCAAGGGCTGTTGTATAAGTCTTAGATAACAGTGACTAAGATGGATATACTGAATAGTGCCTTCGGTTTGTCCAGTCCCAGGACAACGTATATGGAAGAAGGTCTGACAGAGTATATCCAATGGATCGCGTAAGTTGATCTGTTCAAACGTATTCACGTTTGGTGGCGGAGGAATTCGTTTCTCTTAGCTGTATACCCGTGTTATTTTTGGATAAGTCAATTTGTGATTTGGCGGGTATGACGATGTGGCATTCAAAGTGAATGGTGATCAGATGTTCTGAAGATAGACGTAGCCTCTAGTCTCACACCAGGAAGTAACAAAAGTTGGGCTAGGCAGCATGGCTAGTTGGGTCATTCCCAAGCAGGGTGTATTGTCACCGATCTAGTGAATATTCATATTAAAACTTCTTTTTGATTCTGTATCTTCGGATGACGGTTTGATGGCCTATAACCGTGGTGGCAATATATTCGCGACACTCAAGCTAAATGAGTGAGCGGCCATGTGTGGCCGGGTTGCAAGACGTTCTTGTTGAACCCTGAGTGTATCACCTCTAGAGTACACTATTCAGAAGGTGCTCCCATACCTTGTCTGATGGAATCCATTCTCCGATAAGCGCCCTGCGGTTTATGATTTTATACTATGTATGTAGAACGTGAGATGCAAGCGTTTCTGCTAGATTGATACCTATTTGTACTTAGACATTATTATAATATCACAATGATATTGCTTGTCAAAGTTGTTTAGATACTCATAAGGAAAAACCCGTTCCGTATTCACGGCGTGGTCTTATGAGATATCATATACCTGTTCAATGGTTTTAAACTATTTTTACTCATACCAGTCCCATGACTGACCCGGAGTTTACTTTGTTGTTTTCCCTAAACTCTTGGGTGCCTAAATTTGTACGGGCAGTCAAGTAGTCGGGATTTACAGATATACATGGAGAGCTTGGAGCAGGAGACTTCAAGATTCTATAGCTATAGTTATTTCCGCTGTGTTGTAAGTGTTGTACTCTGATAAGTGCTATTGTATATATATAACTGTTTACTTCAAAGTTATGTTATATATTATATGTTATTCGTTCCGCTGTGAGATTCGTGTTTCTCTAATGATTCTGATGTTCTTCTTCTTCTTCTATTCTATTAGTTCTATCTTTTCTTTCTCACCTTCTAAATTCTTTCACTAACGTCTCGGGATTTCCGGCTCTCGAGGAGTCGGAAATTTCCAGCCGTTACAGTTGGTATCAGAGCCAGGTTAAGTGATTACCTTGGCTCTGTGGCATAACTCGATAGAGATGGGATTAATAATATCCTAGATTGAGTTTGAGTGTATATATACGAGTGCGTATTTGTTATTTAATATAAAGTGATTTTATATTGTGGAGACTCATTGGTTGAGTGGCTTATGAATTCGGGTCGATCAGTTTGATCCACTGTATCGATAAGGGTTACTAAACACTCGAATACGATGAACCGTCATGGTATGTTTTGAAAGAGGGTAAATGAAATAATTTATCCCAAAATGTATTTGGTTATAGAAGAAATATACATCTTGAAATTATTATAGTATATTGATTGTGTTGGTTGTTATTATAATCGAATAAGATTATAAAAGGGTGAAATGGTTATAAATGACCAATCAGAATTCATATGAATGTAATATATGAAATAGTTTGAATTTAATATGAATTTAAATCAGAATTTGGAATTTAAAATAAGGAAATTTTAAGTTCCTGGGAGATTTTGAAATGTTTTCAAAATGGAAGTATTTAGTAATGGTTTTGAAAATAATATAGTATTGAAATCACTTGGGTCGCTGGAAAATAATTCCGATGATGACTGCGCAGTATCATCGGTGTGATTTTCGAGTTCTAAGTGGTGGATTACTACCAAAGATTTTAATTTGAATTGTTTTGAGGAAACAAGTTGTTTAGAAAATTCAAAGACTTTGAATTGGCAGTATGATTTCAAGTTGATTTGGAAAAAACCCAGGAATTTAAATTCTATAATTTAAATGTAACTCGTGGAGTTAAGTAAAACTGAAATGGATTTGATTATAATCTGGATTGGAATTGAGTTGATGGGTTAAGAGTTTGAAATATGATATTGGAGTTTGAATAGAATTTGACTTGGATAACACCAAGTGTTTGAGTTGAAGGTTGGATTGAGATGACATTGGTATATGTTGGGTTGATACATTTGAAAGTGATAAGAGTCGATATGCCCGACAAAAAGGTACAAGTTTATTTTTGATATAAGCATGAGATTTATGAGCCGAATTGGCAAGCCGCTTGGCTGTTTGATTTTCTTTTGGGTTGGAGAAGGCCTAGAGAGGCGAGTTGTGGTTTTACCGATAGGGCTGTACAAAGGAGGTTATGGCGAAAATTTCCGAAAATTTAAAGTGTTAGAAAATTTTCAGAATTTTTGAAAATTTTAGTTAGTCGGAAGAATAAATATTTTAGTCGATATTAAGTGGTTCAGTTGAAACTGGAGTTGAGAAGTAAACTAAAAGATATTTGAATCTAGTTAGTAAAGTTGGTAGCATTTTCCTAGCTTAGCAATTTCGAGGACGAAATTATTTTAAGGGGGGAAGTCTGTAATGGCGCGTTTTGTAAGGTATAATAATTAAGTTATTTAATTATTTAAATAACGAATATTTTTATAAACGATAGTTGAACGTATAATTATAATTTTATTATAATTAAAATCGAGCTTGAAATGGCGCTGCAGTTCGCGATTTGGCGATTCGAACTTCAACTGAATGTACAGGATTCGTTTTAAGCCGGATTTCTGTGAAACAAGAAACGTGTGGAGCTGGTGGAGTATATCTTTCTAGTGGAAGAGAAAAATCGGGATTTCATCGTGTAGATTTTGAGTTATGTCCAAATCAAATTTCAGAAAAGTCGCTGTGGAATTCCTTTATAATTTGCGACGCTTTATATACGTTATAAATCGATTTTTCGATACGAACTGAATATCGGGATAATCTGGAGTCTGGAAATCAAGTCATAAAATCTGAGGTGATATTCTGGAGCCGGACGACATTGTATATGGATATATACGATAATATTAATTTATTAATATTTAATTTAATAATATTTAAATATATTTATATATTTAAATGGGTCATCCAGAGCTTTAAAAATACGCAGTTTGAGCATACGAAGTCGGAATTCGACGAAACTAGTTTTGTTGGATCCACAATATCAAGTATTTGCTAGATGTTAAGTTTCGTGATTTTTAGAGTCACTGTGTGGTCGTACGGATTTTTAGAGTGAGAAACAGTCAGTATTTCGACGGTTAAAAATACGCGGTATGAGCAGACGGAGTCGGAATTTGATGAAACCAGTTTCGTTGGGACCGTAATGTCGAACTCTACCTACAGGTCCAGTTTGGTGATTTGTGGGTATCATATGCGGTCGCAATGATTTTTTTAAGGACATAAGATAAAGGGAAAATCGAATAAATAAAATAGAAGATCAACTAAAAAAATATATCCCAACTTTTCTTGGGCAGTATGAAGGCCACGCACACCTCATTTCCAACCACAGATGCTACCTACCAATACTCAGTAGATGTATACAAACACAGCAAGAAAATTCCCATTTCTTATAACACAAACCGCACAAAAGAAAATCAAAGGAAAACCAAATAAAACTCCTTAAATCTCAAAGCAATTATCTTTGAATCCCTCTTTGGATTCTCTTAAGGTTCATGTAAGTCTCACTGCGTTCGATTCCCTCTTCGTTCACTGTCTATTTCGAGCGTGAGACTAGGGTTCGTTCATTTAAGAACTTGGAGCATCGATGGTTCAAACGGATTATATATTTGAATTTGCGGTTAGTATTAGCATCAGTTGTGAATTTTTCCTGGGTAATGGCAACAAAAGGGGTCGCACTTCTGTGTTGCGTGAGCTACAGGAGCTCGACGTGGTTTTCTGAAATGGTGTTCGAGTGAAGTAGTTTCGATACAGGGAGGAGGAGAATCGAGTGGAGAATGAAATGGTGATTTTTATTCAAGGTTCGGTGGAAGAAAACGTGGTGTGAAGGAGGAGTTCGAAGGGGATAAAGGTGGAAAGGGCGGTGCGTGTATGAGGAGAGGACGGCATCTGGTTGAGGAAGAAGAGGGGTTCAGTATTGGGTTTATACGGGAGCGGGTCAGACAGTGTTAGTGGGCCAAGTTAGGATGGTAAAAGCCCAAACTATTTAATTAACTTAGTTTTATTTTAAATTAAATATGCGTTAACTTCAGAATTGAATATCTCCTCCATACGTTATCAGAATGGCGCGAAACAAGATCCGTTGGGATCGTATGGTCGAGCACTCCACAATGGAACTGACCGCGAGTCGATTGGAGTCCGTCAAAATTTATAGCAAAATAAATTGTCTGAATCAAGCGATGGTTATCGTCATTGATGATGATCGTCCAAATGTGAGTAAATCTCACAAACTCTAAACAGTTCTATTTTTACAGTGTATTCTTAGGACTGTTAATTATTGTCTGTTTGACTGTGTGTTGACTGTTGATTGAACTGCTAGTCAGTTAGTAGAGATTATATATATATGTATATATATATATATATATAAACCATCAAATAAGTTATATGTTGATTCTGTTCTAACAGAATATTATACTGGTGTTGTCTAACATCTATGGTGCAGGGAAACAGGTTGGAGGAATCCAACAGGATTCCTCAACAGTTATTTTACTGTGATTTTTATATTGTGATATATAACGTGATGTATATAATCTGTGTGATTTTGTGTGGTGGGACGATATTTATCGTTGTTATATGGTGTGTTAAATACCATGAGAAATACCAGAATGTAGGAGAGGGGTTTTCAAAGTATATTTTGAAAATAGTTTATTTATATAAAATCAAGGGATTTTATATATATATATAAGAAAAAGGATTTTTGAATATTAAGGAAAATAGTGGGTAAAACAAATATAAAAGAATTATATTTGTAAATCAATATAAGGGAATATATATGTTAATCGAATATAAGAGGATATATTTGTTAGTCAAAATATAAAGGAATTATATTCGTTAGAACAAATATAAAGGATATTTATTTAGAGATTAAATAAATAGAATATTATAAAGGGTATTTATTTAGAGATTAAATGAATAGAATTAAACTAAAGAAGATATTTATTTGTTAAATAAATAGAAGTTAACCAAGTGAATTGGTCGAGTTAACCAAGTGAATTGGTTGAGCTAAAATGAAGTAAATTTGTTAAGTTAAACTAAATGATTAATCGATGTGAATTAGTTAAGTTAAACTAAAGGATTAATCGATGTGAATTAGTTAAGTTAAACTAAAGGATTAATCGATGTGAATTAGTTAAGTTAACCAAGTGGTTAATCAAAGTAAATTAGTTGAGTTAAACTAAGTGAACCGGCTAGAGTTAATCAACGTGAATTAACTAAGTTAAACTAAGGGGATTAGTTCAGTTAATCAAGACAAGTAAATCAAGTTAGGGTAAACCATTTGAGTTAACCAGTTAGAGTTAACCATTTGAGTTAACCAGTTTGAGTTGATCAGTTAGAGTTGATCAGTTAGAGTTGATCAGTTAGAGTTGACCAGTTAGAGTTGACCAGTTAGAGTTGTCCAGTTAGAGTTGACCAGTTAGAGTTATCCAAGTGGAGTAAATCGAGTAGAGTTGCCGAATATCACTTATTCGAAGTAGAGTTATCGAATATAGAGTATTCGAGGGAAGAGTAATCGAATATAGTTTATTCGAGTGGAGAAATCAAATGTTATTCATTTGAGAAGAGTTACCGAATATTATTTATTCGAAGAGTAGTTATCGAATATTGGTTATTCGAATTTAGTTAATCCAAAGGAGTTATTCGAAGTTAGTTAATCCAAAGGAGTTATTCGAAGTTAGTAATCCAAAGGAGTTATTCGAAGTTAGTTAATCCAAAGGAGTTATTCGAAGTTAGTTAATCCAAAGGAGTTATTCGAAGTTAGTAATCCAAAGGAGTTATTCGAAGTTAGTTAATCCAAAGGAGTTATTCGAAGTTAGTTAATCCAAAGGAGTTATTCGAAGTTAGTTAATCCAAAGGAGTTATTCGAAGTTAGTAATCCAAAGGAGTTATTCGAAGTTAGTTAATCCAAAGGAGTTATTCGAAGTTAGTAATCCAAAGGAGTTATTCGAAGTTAGTTAGTCGAAGAGTTAATCGAATATAGTTATTCGAAAGAAAGTGTTAATCGAATATAGTTATTCGAGTAAAGTTAAAAGAGTTAATCAAATATAATTTATTCGAATAGAGATAAAGAAGTTAATCGAATATAGTTCATTCGAATAGTGTTGGAGGAGATATCGAATATAGTTTATTCGATAGGATAGAAGTGAATATAATTTATCAATTAAGTTATTCGAATGAGTTATTCGAAGAAGTAAATCAAATTAAGTTAATCGATTAGAGTTGAGTTAATCGATTTGGGTTAAGTTAAGTTGTCGAGTTAAGTAATCGAGTTAAGAAATCGAGTTGAGATAATCGAGTTAAGAAAATCAAGTTGAGTTAATCGAATAAGTTATTCGATAAGAGTAAATCCATATAAGTTAATCGGATGTTAGTTATTCGATAAGAATTGACACATTTATGAAAATCGAATATTTGTTATTCGATAAGGGTTAATGAAATAGAGCCAACCAAGAAGAGTTATTCGAATATTAGTTATTCGATAGAAGTAATCGAAATAGAGTTTATCGAATATATAGAGATTACTCGAAAGAGAGTTATACGTCGAATTCGATTATAGCGAATTCGGGAAAGTACTATTTACTTTCCAGGGTTTAAATCAAGATTTAGTTATTGATTTAGAAATTAGGTGTCTGTTAAATTATTCGAGTTAGGAAATAAAATATATAGGGGTAGGAATTATAACGTTATAGTTATAACCAAACACTGTCATATAAGAAGTGGATTCGTAACTAGAATCCGAGGATTTGCATAAACAGATGATTGTAAAAGGTGAGTGATGAGCTTCATCTATTTCACAGTAAAGGACGTTGTTCAATTAAGGTCTGAGAGGTAACTATACCCCAACTTGATTGACTTCAGAATTGACAAAGGAATAGTTGTGGTTCGATAGAAAAGGTTGATTTGAAATATAGTTAAGTAATAAGCGATTAATGGATTAAGCGAAACGATGTTTTATACAACGTTCATTGGAAATCCGTAAATGAGTTTTGGAAACGTTTTCCAAATATAGTCAGATATGTTTTCTAAACATAGAAAATGAAATGTTTTCATGATAAGAATTTAAGAAATAGAGTTAAGCAAATTCAGAAACTGACTGGAGAGGGTAAGTTGAACGGTTTTCTAAGGGTCGATCTGATGTTGGTTTCGACCTTCCGGATTAATACTTAGAGAATTGTTCTCATACTAGTTACAGTTAGGGACTGATAGTTGCGAAATAATAGTGATGTGAAAATAAGCTATGGAAATGTTTTCCAATGATTAATAACATATATTTTCTAAATATATGAAATAAGGAAATATGAACATATGATGATTGATCGATCGAATTTCCATTTGGAAATAAGATCGTTGTTTGTACACCGACATGTTTTCATTTGATAGTTAACTCACAGACTATCGAAGTTTTTACCATTTTAACGTTGTTAATATGGAGAGACCGGTTGGATTATTATCCAAAGAACCACTCTGTATTGGCATAAGCGTTACGAGCAATATATGCCAAAGATAAATTGAAGACGGAGTAAAGTGCAAGGGCTGTTGTATAAGTCTTAGATAACAGTGACTAAGATGGATATACTGAATAGTGCCTTCGGTTTGTCCAGTCCCAGGACAACGTATATGGAAGAAGGTCTGACAGAGTATATCCAATGGATCGCGTAAGTTGATCTGTTCAAACGTATTCACGTTTGGTGGCGGAGGAATTCGTTTCTCTTAGCTGTATACCCGTGTTATTTTTGGATAAGTCAATTTGTGATTTGGCGGGTATGACGATGTGGCATTCAAAGTGAATGGTGATCAGATGTTCTGAAGATAGACGTAGCCTCTAGTCTCACACCAGGAAGTAACAAAAGTTGGGCTAGGCAGCATGGCTAGTTGGGTCATTCCCAAGCAGGGTGTATTGTCACCGATCTAGTGAATATTCATATTAAAACATCTTTTTGATTCTGTATCTTCGGATGACGGTTTGATGGCCTATAACCGTGGTGGCAATATATTCGCGACACTCAAGCTAAATGAGTGAGCGGTCATGTGTGGCCGGGTTGCAAGACGTTCTTGTTGAACCCTGAGTGTATCACCTCTAGAGTACACTATTCAGAAGGTGCTCCCATACCTTGTCTGATGGAATCCATTCTCCGATAAGCGCCCTGCGGTTTATGATTTTATACTATGTATGTAGAACGTGAGATGCAAGCGTTTCTGCTAGATTGATACCTATTTGTACTTAGACATTATTATAATATCACAATGATATTGCTTGTCAAAGTTGTTTAGATACTCATAAGGAAAAACCCGTTCCGTATTCACGGCGTGGTCTTATGAGATATCATATACCTGTTCAATGGTTTTAAACTATTTTTACTCATACCAGTCCCATGACTGACCCGGAGTTTACTTTGTTGTTTTCCCTAAACTCTTGGGTGCCTAAATTTGTACGGGCAGTCAAGTAGTCGGGATTTACAGATATACATGGAGAGCTTGGAGCAGGAGACTTCAAGATTCTATAGCTATAGTTATTTCCGCTGTGTTGTAAGTGTTGTACTCTGATAAGTGCTATTGTATATATATAACTGTTTACTTCAAAGTTATGTTATATATTATATGTTATTCGTTCCGCTGTGAGATTCATGTTTCTCTGATGATTCTGATGTTCTTCTTCTTCTTCTATTCTATTAGTTCTATCTTTTCTTTCTCACCTTCTAAATTCTTTCACTAACGTCTCGGGATTTCCGGCTCTCGAGGAGTCGGAAATTTCCAGCCGTTACACCTTGCCCCTGTTTCCTTGGGCAGTCTTTAACTAGATGACATGTCTCTCCACAGTGGAAACAGCCAGTCTTCTTCTTTTTCCTATAGTCTTTACTCAGATGGCCTGGTGTCCTACAATTAAAGCACTTCTTCTTTCCTTTCCATTATTGTTCTTCCTGCCTTTCCTGTTTTGTTGTTGCTGCTACGGTTTCTTTTGATCCCTTTTCTTCTCGGGTGCCTTATTAGCATTGGCGCCCTTCTCCTCTTCATACATAAGCGCCATGTCAACTAGCCTCTCAAAGGTGGCCCCCGTAGGGATGTGGGTCATAGCTAACCCATGTAGTGGATCATTCAAACCCTTAAAAAATCTTAGGGCCTTCTTTTCGGGTGTATTCTCCAAGTCCTAGCCAAATCTCGCCAACTGATTGAACTTGTTGACGTATTCTTTTACTGACAGATTCCCTTGCTTTAACGCCAAAAATCTTTCCATATATAAATTCTCTTTAGCCCGTGAGAGAAACTTTGCCTCAAACCTACGCCTGAAATCTGGCCATGTATCAACTGGACGCTCTCCATTAGTGACCTCCCACCAAAACGAAGTTTCGTCCTTCATCAGCCAAGCAGCCAATTGGACCTTCTTACAATCGTCCAAATCGAAGACGCCAAACTGATCCTCCACTTCTTTCAACCAATTTCTAACTTCAATGAACGTTTCAGACCCACTAAAGGATTTTACGCCCATCGAATGGAAGTCTTCACATATCTTTGAGAAAGTATCTCCACGCGGAGGAATGACTGGAGCTGGGGGAGGAGGAAGAGGAACGTCGGCCGGTCCCGCGGCAACGGCCCTAGCCTCGAGATATTGACGAAACCAACCGGGTACATGAACACCCTCTGGTATCGCAGATGCTCCAAACATGCTGAAAAGAAAAAGAAAGAGTTTTAAAACAAGGGAAGCGAAAGAGAGATGTATGGCTTGCGGTAATTATGCTCTTTAAAGTAAACTTTCCTTGGAAATATTTAAAACAAGTTTTCGAAAGTACTTTCTAGGAAAATAATACTTTTGAAAACACATTTCCAAACTTTTTAATTGTTCTTGTAACCATAGCTCTGATACTACGTGTAACACCCCATGTCCATTAATGTCACTCACAAAGGGAATGCATCAATGTCTATGAAGCGTTATTGTTGTATAGAACAGATAAATTACAAGAATAAATAAATAAAACAACATAGCGGAAGATAAAACTTATTTCATTTCATCATAACTCAAAGCGAGTTTACATAAGTAGTTTCCAAACCATTACAACAGGATCAATAGTCTTTTCCAAAAACTTCAAAGTACATAAAGAAGCAAATACTTGAATAACATAAATGCATAAATCCCCACTGAGCATAAGAAAATCCATAAAGATGAGAGAGTCCCAAGCGATACATCTACTCTCTTCAAGCAACTGAAAGAAATCGGCACTAAGCTGCAGTATTCCCTCCTTGCAAACCTGAAGGGGGGAAAGGAAGAAAAGAGGTGGAAAGAAAAGGGGGTCAGACATAAAGTCTGGCGAGTGCGATAACTTTAACAATATAATTATCAAAATAACTAGGATAAGGCATAAGCTGGAAAATAAGGAAATGAATTTGAACAAATGGGTATGACAGAACAAATCGTAGTTTAGTGTACCCCTAGCTACCTTCATAGGTGTCATCTGCCCCCATCTCCACTAGGTGTACCAACTACCCCCATTCGATCGGCTCGCTAACTCATAGATACCCGTGCTGGCCCCACAGTGGGGTGTATCACTCCCCAAAGTGGCAACCCGATATAACCAAAAATGCACGACTTATATCTACACGATGCAACAATATCTTACCTATCAGCCTGGGCCCACACATGCATATGAAGCCATTGGACTTGCGTTGCCACCGCTGACCCGTTTTGACCTCTTACAATCAAATCCAGTACGCATGTCCCGTCCTCGACTTGGGTCGATCCCACAAAGATACTTAATGGTTTACTGGTTTGAAAAGGGCCCCCATGCATGACACAAGCTTTCCACCTATGCTTGGTCTCCTCTAAGGTTTTTCCCACTTAACCCATTCTTATTCATGTCTTCTTACATGTTTCAATCTTGGTTAAGTGCATCTAATCGTATTTCAAATGCCACCCAAATCACCCACTAAATTCCACATGCCACCCAAGGCACCCACTTAACCCCCTCATGTCCCACTACATGTTTATCTGGTTAAGTGTTTCTTAATTCATTAAGACCGTAACCTTGTAAAGACCTCCCACGTTATACTGGCATTTCTGGCAGCTGGATTTGCCGGGCGGGTCCGGACAGTCTTACACCACAAACGAGCCTAACCTCGTGTTTTTACAACTATTACGCATTTAGTTTATGCCTAAGACCTCCCACATTAGACTGGCATTTGTGGCAGCTGGATATGCCGGGCGGGTCCGGGCAGTCTTACACCACAAAAGAGTCTTACCTCGTGTCTTAGGAGATTAATTACACATAATTAACTATCCATAATTTGAATTAATTTCCCTATTCAAATTGTCAATCAATTACAAATTTAACTATGTCCATAATTAACTGAATTATATCCATCTATTTATGGTATATAAAATTATACCAAT
This sequence comes from Allium sativum, assembly GCA_030737875.1. NCBI lineage: Eukaryota > Viridiplantae > Streptophyta > Magnoliopsida > Asparagales > Amaryllidaceae > Allium > Allium sativum. The sequence continues at coordinate 621,266,814 of CM060909.1, read as the reverse complement.
TAACATCACATTTAAGGCATTTATGCCAATTATCGATATTAAATCTTTTAATATTACCCCATTGCCCCACGTTGTACGTTCGATATACGTTAGACTCGAATAGTCTAACTTATGGAATAAAGAGAAAACATCACAACATGCATAGAATAAAAACTAGATCTAAACATAAGGGGTGAACTTGCATGTGTGAATAAGGTTTTTCAACCAAAAACTTGCATAGGCCTAAGTTACAAACTTGCATAAACTATGGATGTAATAGATCTAATCATAAGGTGTTAACTTGCATAGGCAATAGTTACAAACTTTATATTACATGATACATACTCCAACATATATATATATACTTGCATATGTGATTTATACAACATAAACTATAATGTAAACTTGGATCTAACTCACACATGTCATAGCCTAGCTTTAGATCCAATTTACACATAAAATAGATATCATGAAACATGTAAGGTTGTATATGATTCTCACTAACTTGCATATGATTCCTATCTAAATTAACATCTAAACTTGCATGTAGAATTATCAAGTTAAACTTACATATGATTTAACATATGAATCAGTTCTAACAACATAACCAAACTAGCATATGAAACATCATTATGAATTGATTGTACATAGCCAACACTTAACATAGATTTACAACATAGATGATAACATCACAACTTTACAACATAGATAATAACACCATAGATTTACAACATAGATAATAACATAACAGTCAATGATTCACAACATAACCATATAATCCAAATCATAACTCGACCTAATTAAATTGTTAATTATCTTATTAAAGAAATCGAACTCACAAAAAGAAGGTCTTGTGTTCTGAAATCTGAGTTTTGAAATTGTTTTAGCTCGCCTTTGTAGTAGATTCGTTATTGTTTAGATTAGAGTTGAATAGAATTGAGTTGATTAGCTTCGTTTTCCCTCTAGTTGGTGGCGGCTACTCTATGTTACAAGATGACAACATGACGACCATGATTCCAATTTTTATTTGATTCTAGGGTTTGAGTATACTCATGTTTATATAGAATTTCAATTTAATTATAGTCGTCGGATGATCTTAGGGTTAATCAAAACCATTCAGTCGGGATAGGGTGACACCTCAGCCCTAATGACTCAGCAAGGAGTCAGAAAGGACTCAACAATGAGTCACAATATGGATCAGATTACACCAGAAAGCTGTGCAGGTTTTTGCTCGGCCTGGCCGCACTTGGCAGGTGCACCAGTGCAACATTTGTACTAGCGCACTTCCCAAGTGCGCCAGTGTATATTTTTTTCTTCTGATTTTTCCGCCTAACTCGTTCGTCCATATCTCCTTCATCCGGTATTCGTTTTACGTAAACTCGGACTCTATCTCAACCAGAATTCCGGGATGAACACAATGGCGCAACCCGTTTCCCTTAATTATCTCATCTGAGATTAATTATTCTTTAATTTTGTTAATTTGATCATTCAAAAATTCGAGGTGTTACATTCTCCCCTACTTAAAGGATTTCGTCCTCGAAATCTCTAAGTCAAGATCAACGTATCCTACCATCCAATTATCCATCTACTCAACTATCAACCACTAGCAACCATGGTCCTTAAAAGATTTCTAATGCTTTTCATGTACATATCCATAGTGTGTGTATATGTCCGTATACTAATGCTAAATCAGGCGGTCCACTGATTCAGTCGACCTCCTTAATGCAAATAATGATAGTGCCATGTATCCATCGTGTATGCAAAGAATCCTATACATATCATTACTACATGTGTGCACAACCATCCATTTAAATGCAACATCCATATGATACACACATTCAATGTACACTCATTTTAATAAATACATCCATTTATATGCAATATGCAATATGAAAGTGACTGAGCCGATCTAGTGCCTAAAGTGTGTGTATATGCATCCACGTGCAACCACTAGCAAACACTTGCATCCGCATGCATCCATCATACATAACATGTCTCAAACACATGTTTCAACCATAGGACTACCCTATCTAAAGGTCAAAGATACTAGCGAGAGGACATACTAAGGATAAAACAAGTACAAGCTAGGCGATAAAGGGGAAATTAAAAGACATACCCTCGAAAATAAAAGGGTATACTGAACGCATCTTCTCTTCCATCTCCCAAGTAGCGTTGCTCTAATTATTTCCCCATTGCACTTTGATTAGCTTGACCTCTCGATTCCTCAACTTCTTAATCTACGACCCAAGAATGCATGTAGAGCTCATCGAATCGTCGCATCACGCTCTATCTCCACCTCTCTAAGCAATCTCGACTCTACCACTTCCGCGGTCTCATGCAAGCACTTCCTCAAATGTGATACATGGAATACATCGTGTACACCACTGAGTCTCTTGGGCAATTCCACTCAATACGCCATCTGTCCAATCCTCTCCTTAATAGGAAACGACCCTACAAACCTTGGTGCTAACTTCCCGACGGACCCAAAGTGAACAACATTTCGTAATGGAGACACCTTGATAAAGACCATGTCCCCAATATCAAACTCAAGATCTGTCCACCTCTTGTCCGCATAAGATTTCTGCCTATCTTGCGCCTTCTTCGTCCTCCTTCGAATCAAATCAATCTTTTCCGAAGTCTCTCTAATCGTATCAGGCCCAAGTAAGATCTTATCCATAGATTCCCATCAACATGTAGGTGAACAACAAGGCCTTCCATAAAGGGCCTCGAAAGGTGCCATGCCAATGCTAGACTGAAAGCTATTATTATATGCGAACTCCACCAAAGGAAGATCCTCCTCCCATGTACCTTCGAAGTCTAAAACACATAGCCTCAAAAGGTCCTCTAGAATACGATTCACCCTCTCGGTCTGGCCTTCCGTCTGAGGATGATATGCGGTGTTCAAACATAACTTAGTCCCTACCGCCTCTTGCAAGCTCCTCCAAAACTCGCTAGTAAAGATAGGTTTGCTATCGCTCACTATGCTAGAAGGAACACCGTGCAAACGAAGTATCTCTCGAATGTATACGGAGGCTAACCATGGAACAATCCTCTTACTCTTCACGGGAATGAAATTGGCGTTCTTATCAAGTCTTTCTACCACGACCCAAATCCCTATATTGCCCTTCCTCGATCTTGTTAACCCGTCAACAAGGTCCATTGAGACACACTCCCACTTCCATTGTGGGATCTCCAATGGGTGAAGCAACCCACCGGGCTTCTTTTTCTCTGCTTTTACTACCAAGCATCTAGCGACAAACTCGGCCACATCCTTCTTCATAAGGGCCCCAAAAGTAAACTCGTCTTATGTCCATGTACATCTTGTCCCCGCCGGGATGAATGGTCATCTTAAAACGATGTGCATCATCAAGAATATTCTTTATTAAATTCTCATCTCTTGGTACACAAAGTCTACCGTCCCTACGTAACCAACCCTTATCATCTAGGGTATACCTACTGAGATGGCTCGATGACTTCCCCCTTATGAGCTTCTCTACTAACTCAACCAACTGTGGGTCATCTCGCTGTGCCTCACCAATCCATGCCAAAAGCGTAGGTCTGACCTCTAAGGATGCTAACAAACCGGGTACATAGTCAATGGAAGGTCTAAAGTCAAACGTAAAGATGAACTCTAAGCTTTGCCGCTCAAAAAACAACGGACTCAAGGACAACCTTTTCCTACTTAAGACGTCTTCCACCACGTTACCCTTGCCAGGGGTATATGCTATCTCAAAATCGTAGGACGCTAAGAATTCCATCCACGTTTGCTGCGTTAAGTTTATGTCCTTCTGAGAGAACAAGTATTTTAGTGATTTGTGGTCAGTAAACAATTCGAATTTCTCGCCAAGAAGATAATGGCGCCAAGACTTAAGCGTGAAAACAATAGCGGCCAAATCTAGGTCATGCGTAGAGTAATTTCTCTCATGTACTCTCAACTACCTTCCTCCATAGGCTATTAACCTTCCCTCTTGCATTAAGACTGCGCCTAGTCCTGTCCCACAAGTATCGGTATAAAGAGTAAATGGCTTACTCCCATCTAGCAACACTAAGACTGGGGCTGTGGTCAAAGTTCTCTTCAAACGTTGGAATGCATCATCACAATCTACGTCCCACGTAAAAAATAGGTTCTTCTTCGTCAAGCGTGTTAATAGGGCTAATATTTTTGCAAAGTCCTTGGTAAACTTCCTATAGTAGCCAGCCAACCCCAAGAAACTCCTCACCTCGGTAGCATTTTTAGGGACCTTCCAATCTTGGATGGTCACCACCTTCGCGGGATCCACAGCTATCCCTTCTTTGGAAACCACGTGCCCTAAGAATCGCACTTCCATCCTCCAAAAGTGACATTTAGAAAATTTAGCTTTAAGGTTATGCGCTCGAAGGGTCTCCAATACTTCCCTAAGATGTAGGGCATGCTCTTCCTTGCTCTTAGAAAAGACCAAGATGTCATCCACAAAGACCACCACGAATTTATTAAGGTACACCCTACTCATCAAGTCAACAAAGTATGCGGAGGCGTTTGTCAAACCGAAGGGCATCACAAGCCATTCATAGAAACCGTCCGGAGTCCTAAAGGCAGTCTTATCTATGCTATCCTCAGCCACTCTCAACTGATGGAAACCAGTGGCTAAGTCTAACTGCGAAAACACTGAGGCGCCAACTAACTGATCGAAGAGATCGTCAATCCTCGGCAGTGGATGCCTATTTTTCTTGGTAAGTTTATTAAGTTCTCTATAGTCCACACAAAGTCCAAGGGACCCATCCGCCTTCGTGGCAAATACTACTGAAGCACCCCACTCCGATATACTACGTCTTATGAACCCTTTCTCAAGCAACTCCCCTACTTGCTTAATGAGCTCCCTCCTCTCACGAGGAGCCATGTGGCGCGCTGGCATAGATACTGGTTTTGCATTGTCTGCAAGATAAATACGAAAGTCTATCTAACGTTTTGGGGGTAGACCCCTTACCTCATCGAAGACATCAACATATTCACAGACTATACGAACAGAATGTAAATCATCATTGGATGCGTCAAGTGACTCAAGATAACTAAGCATCACCGATCCTCTAGGGTCACAAGAAATGTCAAGGGTCTTTCCACTATGAGTCAACAATTTTACTACCCTTCGTTCACAATCTAGGATGGCGCCATATAGGGCTAGCCAATCCATCCCTAAAATCAACCCATAGCCCATGAAACCAAGCACAAAAGCATTACATTCAAAACCAACGCCTAAGATAGGCAATCTCAAATCCCTACAATCCATGGATAAATGAGCCGACTCACCAATAGGATTTGAGACTACAATGGGATCCACAACAAGACTAGTATCTAAGTCAAGTGTTTCAACTAATGATGTAGAGATAAAAGTATGTGATGTGCCAGAATCGAATAAAGTACTGACATGATGATCAAACAGAAAATCTAAACTCTCAACGGAAATGTTTCTACCTTGTTCTCGCAGAGATGGGGCCGCGAGAGCGTGGACCTACTCCCTTGCCTGCCCTGGTGCCACGAGAGCCTGAAGATGCCCTCCAGAAGTTCTTTGCCCTTGCCCCTGTTTCCTTGGGCAGTCTTTAACTAGATGACATGTCTCTCCACAGTGGAAACAGCCAGTCTTCTTCTTTTTCCTATAGTCTTTACTCAGATGGCCTGGTGTCCTACAATTAAAGCACTTCTTCTTTCCTTTCCATTATTGTTCTTCCCGCCTTTCTTGTTTTGTTGTTGTTGCTACGGTTTCTTTTGATCCCTTTTCTTCTCGGGTGCCTTATTAGCATTGGCGCCCTTCTCCTCTTCATGCATAAGCGCCATATCAACTAGCCTCTCAAAGGTGGCCCCCGTAGGGATGTGGGTCATAGCTAACCCATGTAGTGGATCATTCAAACCCTTAAAAAATATTAGGGCCTTCTTTTCGGGTGTATTCTCCAAGTCCTAGCCAAATCTCGCCAACTGATTGAACTTGTTGACGTATTCTTTTACTGACAGATTCCCTTGCTTTAACGCCAAAAATCTTTCCATATATAAATTCTCTTTAGCCCGTGAGAGAAACTTTGCCTCAAACCTACCCCTGAAATCTGGCCATGTATCAACTGGACGCTCTCCATTAGTGACCTCCCACCAAAACGAAGCTTCGTCCTTCATCAGCCAAGCAGCCAATTGGACCTTCTTACAATCGTCCAAATCGAAGACGCCAAACTGATCCTCCACTTCTTTCAACCAATTTCTAACTTCAATGAACGTTTCAGACCCACTAAAGGATTTTACGCCCATCGAATGGAAGTCTTCACATATCTTTGAGAAAGTATCTCCACGCGGAGGAATGACTGGAGCTGGGGGAGGAGGAGGAGGAACGTCGGCCGGTCCCGCGGCAACGGCCCTAGCCTCGAGATATTGACGAAACCAACCGGGTACATGAACACCCTCTGGTATCTCAGATGCTCCAAACATGCTGAAAAGAAAAAGAAAGAGTTTTAAAACAAGGGAAGCGAAAGAGAGATGTATGGCTTGCAGGAATTATGCTCTTTAAAGTAAACTTTCCTTGGAAATATTTAAAACAAGTTTTCGAAAGTACTTTCTAGGAAAATAATACTTTTGAAAACACATTTCCAAACTTTTTAATTGTTCTTGTAACCATAGCTCTGATACTACGTGTAACACCCCATGTCCATTAATGTCACTCACAAAGGGAATGCATCAATGTCTATGAAGCGTTATTGTTGTATAGAACAGATAAATTACAAGAATAAATAAATAAAACAACACAGCGGAAGATAAAACTTATTTCATTTCATCATAACTCAAAGCGAGTTTACATAAGTAGTTTCCAAACCATTACAACAGGATCAATAGTCTTTTCCAAAAACTTCAAAGTACATAAAGAAGCAAATACTTGAATAACATAAATGCATAAATCCCCACTGAGCATAAGAAAATCCATAAAGATGAGAGAGTCCCAAGCGATACATCTACTCTCTTCAAGCAACTGAAAGAAATCGGCACTAAGCTGCAGTATTCCCTCTTTGCAAACCTGAAGGGGGGAAAGGAAGAAAAGAGGTGGAAAGAAAAGGGGGTCAGACATAAAGTCTGGCGAGTGCGATAACTTTAACAATATAATTATCAAAATAACTAGGATAAGGCATAAGCTGGAAAATAAGGAAATGACTGTGAACAAACGGGTATGACAGAAAAAAACGAGGAAATAAGATGAACCAAGATAACGTTAAAGGCGCCCCTAATCTCTATAAGATAATTACTACACTACACCACTACTAGCCACCCTTAAAGGTTGATCCCGCCTACAGAACTTAATAATGATAATGGTAGTTTAATGTGACCCTAGCTACCTTCATAGGTGTCGTCTGCCCCTATCTCCACTTGGTGTACCTACTACCCCCATTCGATTGGCTCCCTGACTCGTAGATACCCGTGTTGGCCCCATAGTGGGGTGTATTACTCCCCAAAGTGGCAACCCGATACAACCAAAAATGCACGGCTTATATCTGCACGATGCAACAACATCTTACCTATCAGCCCAGGCCCACATACGCATATGAACCCGTTGGACTTGCGTTGCCACCGCTGACCCGTTTTGACCTCTTACAATCAAATCTAGTATATGTGTCCTGTCCTCGACTTGGGTTCAGCCCTCAAAGATACTTAATGGGTTACTGGTTTGAAAAGGGCCCCCATGCATGACACAAGCTTTCCACCTATGATTGGTCTCCTCTAAGGTTTTTCCCACTTAACCCAATTCTTATTCATGTCTTCTTACATGTTTCAATCTTGGTTAAGTGCATCTAATCGTATTTCAAATGCCACCCAAGGCATCCACTGAATTCCACATGCCACCCAAGGCACCCACTTAACCCCCTCATGTCCCACTACATGTTTATCTGGTTAAGTGTTTTTTAATTCATTAAGACCGTAACCTTGTAAAGACCTCCCACATTAGACTGGCATTTCTGGCAGCTGGATTTGTCGGGCGGGTCCGGGCAGTCTTACACCGTAAACGAGCCTAACCTTGGGTCTTTACAACTGTTACACATTTAATTTATGCCTAAGACCTCCCACATTAGACTGGCATTTGTGGCAGCTTGATTTGTCGGGCGGATCCGGGCAGTCTTACACTACAAAAGAGTCTAACGTCGTGTCTTAGGCGGTTAATTATACATAATTAATTATCCCCAATTTGAATTAATTTCCCTATTCAAATTGTAAATCAATTACAAATTTAACTATGTCCATAATTGACTCAATTATGTCCATCTATTTATGGTATATAAAATTATACCAATTAACATCACATTTAAGGCATTTGTGCCAATTCTCAGTATTAAATCTTTTAATATTATCCCATTGCCCCATGTTGTACGTTCGTTTGTTTAACGTAAAATATATGTTAGACTCGAATAGTCTAACTTATGGAATAAAGAGAAAACGTCACAACATGCATAGAATAAAAACTAGATCTAAACATAAGGGGTGAACTTGCATGTGTGAATAAGGTTTTTCAAACAAAAACTTGCATAGGCCAAAGTTACAAACTTGCATAAACTATGGATGTCATGGATCTAATCATAAGGTATTAACTTGCATAGGCAATAGTTACAAACTTTACATTACATGATACATACTCCAACATATATATATATACTTGCATATGTGATTTATACAACATAAACTATGATGTGAACTTGGATCTAACTCACACATGTCATAGCCTAGCTTTAGATACAATTTACACATAAAATAGATGTCATGAAACATGTAAGGTTATACATGATTCTCACTAACTTGCATATGATTGCTATCTAAATTAACATCTAAACTTGCATGTAGAATTATCAAGTTAAACTTACATATGATTTAACATATGAATCAGTTCTAACAACGTAACCAAACTAGCATATGAAACACCATTATGAATTGATTGTACATAAGCCAACAATTAACATAGATTTACAACATAGATGATAACATCACAGCTTTACAACATAGATAATAACATCATAGATTTACAACATAGATAATGACATATCGGTCAATGATTCACAACATAACCATATAATCCAAATCAAAACTCAACCTAATTAAATTGTTAATTATCTTATTAAAGAAATCGAACTCACAAAAAGAAGTTCTTTCTTTCTGAAATCTGAGTTCTTAAATTGATTTAGCTTGCCTTTGTAGTAGATTTGTTATTGTTTAGATTAGATTTGAATAGAATTGAGTTGGTTTGCTTCGTTTTCCCTCTAGTTGGTGGCGGCTACTATAGGTTACAAGATGACAGCATGACGACCATGATTCCAATTTTTATTTGATTCTAGGGTTTGAGTCTACACATGTTTATATAGAATTTCAATTTAATTATAGCCATCGGACGATCTTAGGGTTAATCAAAATCATTCAGTCAGGATAGGGTGACACCTCAGCCCTAATGACTCAGCAAGGAGTCAGAAAGGAATCAGCAATGAGTCACAATATGGATCAGATTACACCAGAAAGCTGTGAAGGCTTTCTGCTCGGCCTGGGCACACTTGGCAGGTGCGCCAGTGCAACATTTGTACTGGCGCACTTCCCAAGTGTGCAAGTGTATCTAATTTTTTTTCTGATTTTTCTGCCTAACTTCGTTCATCCATTTCTCCTTCATCCGGTATCTGTTTTACGCAAACTCAGACTCTATCTCAACCAGAATTCCGAGATGAACACAATGGCGTAACCCGTTTCCCTTAATTCTCATATCTGAGGTTAATTATTCTTTAATTTAGCTAATTTGATCATTCAAAAATTCGGGGTGTTACATTATAGGTTGTTTGATTATTGAAGAATGATAATTAGTTTATGTTGCATGTGAGGATAATGAGAAGTCAATAGAATTTTATCTCACTACAGCGAAGGCTTGAAAAATAAAATGCCTTAAAATCCTTCCAACACACATCAAAATCAAATGTGTCTTCAAATATTTATCATGAAAGGAGAGATTTTGCAATTCTTTACAATTGAAATTACAATCATTTCTCTTGTTTGTATGACTTTGTAAATTTGTGATGGAGCAAACATTGTTTTATTTTTCGATTTGTATGTGATGGTAAAAATGTATTTACAGGCTTTTTTTGCTTGGACCATGCTGTTGCTTTGCTTGCTCCATGTGGATTTTCTAACAATCACTGTCAAGGTAGCTCTCTCATTACCTAGTTATTGCTTTATTCCCTCTGAAACATACATAATGTCCAAAATATATATTTACCTTTTACTGGCATATTTTATGCTTTTAATGGCACTATATTTTCACATTTTAAGAAAGTTGATGTGTACCATGTTGGAATGAATGGTAGTTGGTGGCTAATTGGAAAATAATACATTAATATAATTAATGATGCTAAATCTAAATCCCTTTGTCACCTATGTTGATTCTAATAATTGATAATTCACTCATATCGCATTTTCTTTCTCATCCTTTGATTGATTTGTTATAAAAAAGCTCCAGTAACTGTTGGTGCTTTAAATTAGCATTTTATACTATGTGTTAGGAAGTCCTGTTATTTTACTTTTGAAGCGACTTAGATGCAATATTGAGTGAACGTTGAACATGTCTGATATTACTTTCCACACATGGTTAAATGGTGTTTGGCATACTGCCTAATCAGTGTTGGACTCAAATGTTTCACGTTTGCTGAAATCATATATTCAACATAGAATTTCACATATATTACATCAGCTGTTGTGTCTATATTGGACAGGTAATTTTGTCCTGTGGTGAGTTATGCATCACAAACCTACTTCAACTACTTGTTTCCTTGAATCAAGTCATTTATATTACTTTATTTTCTTTGGCAACATGAATATTGAGCCAATTAATGACAAGCTCTTGAATCTTGGGTTCTTTATTTTTATTGATCATACATGGCCAAACAAAGTTATCAACGAAAAAGCGAATGGAAATGGGGAAATATGCTTAAGCTAATAAGGATAAGAAAATTTATATGATATATAAATTTCTTTTCATATTTAGGTGTCTTAAATCAATCTAAATTATTTCAAAGTTCAATTACAAAAATAAGATATGATTCTACATTTAGAACCATATTTTGGCAGAGCAATTGCTGAAATTCCTTCATTTAAATTGTTCTACTCTTTCTCAATACATGTATTGTTTATTGAGTTTCTAAGAAGAAAATAGAAAACCTTTTATATATTCCTATTTAAATGCTTTTCCTTGCATCGAGAACAGAAGCCTATCAGTACTTCTTCAATATGAAAAGACATGGTAAAGTGACTTAGAGTAGGATCGATTTATATGGAATATGCGGAAGTGTATATGATAAACTAACGTGCCTTATACTAAATATTAAGTAACATAAATATCACAGATAAATAAATGTAGTAAATAAAAATGACACTAGGAATTTTTATACTGGTTCAGAGCACCATACTACGTTAAGTACCAGACTCCTTCTGAAACTATCAACACCCTCTCTTCTCCCAGAGGAACAGGTTCACAATGTACCCAAGCAATCAGACGGGATTTTCTATGCCTAAACAACTGAAAAGGACTTTCACCAATACAACAAGAGATTGACTTTGATTATGTTCTTGAATAACACTGAGTAGCTAGAAATTGAGTACACCCTTCCTATAATCTTATCCTCAAGTATATAACATGTGTGAAGATTTAAAGGAATTATATTGCTTATGAATCAAGAGATATAAAATATATTTAAAGATTCAAAAGCAATTTGAATGTTTGAGCAAGCTTTTAGAATGCAAGAGAATAAAAAAATTTAAGATCAGAAAATATAAGAAGTTTGGTGAATTGTAAATCAAGTTTGTGATGTATATATAGTGATTGAAGAGTAGTCAAATTTCATGAAGAGTTTCAACAAAGAGAAGCAGCCATTTCTATTAGAAATGAAAAGGGACCTCTTCATGAAAGATGGGGATTTTTTAGAAATATGGTTGTTATTGTCGGGTCAGTCAACTAGTATAAAAATCACCAGTTAACTGGTAGAAAATATAAAATGTATATAAATTTGAATAATGACAAAAAATAGCCGTTACTGAGTATTTTCTCCTTTACCAGTCGACAGGTATAAAATGAACCAGTCGACTGGTCTAGGGGCCAAAACCCAATAGTGGTTGTTTCACGCCATTTTCATATATATGTATGTATATATATATATGTATGTATGTGTGTATGTGTGTTTTGTGCATTTTTGTTATAATGAATGAGGATAGATTTTAACAATAATCTAACATACTAAACACACACATATATATAAACTAACTCTTCAGTCGATCTTCATTTCTTTGTTATCGTGAATCAAAAATTTCATGAATCAACACTCTTCCCCCTTTTGATTGATGATAAACTCTTGCAATGTTCAAGGAATTTTTTATTTTTTTCCCCTGAATATATTCTTGTATATATTTGTCCCCCTGAATATAAAGGTTCTCCGCAATATTTTGTTTGATATAATATAAACTTGCCATTGTTACTTCTCTATAACAAAATGTTAGTTGTATATATATAATACTTTCTCACCCTTTGTAATCGATTAAAAAGAATATATAACTTGATAAAACAGTAATCGAACATAGTGGAGAGAGTATAAGCAGATATTTTTACAAGTCTTTACATGAAACAATTCCTAGCTCACTTCAGAGCTTAATAAATGAATTTTGCTATAACGGTTTAGTAAAGATAGCTTCAAATTTGATTTTTTGAATTTACAAATTCTTAGTTTATAATCTGTTTTTAAATATTATCTCTTAAGAAACGATGTCTTATATCAATATGTTTTGCCCTAGAATGATTTACCGGATTTTTGGATAAGTTTATTGCACTTGTCTATTCCCAATTAATAGTTGAATTTCCCAAGTGCACATCGAAATTTCTAAGTGTTTGTTGCATGTATATTACTTGAGCACAAGCCAATATCGTTGATATATATTCTACTTAACATGTCGATAGTGAAACGTAGTTTTTTTCTTGCTAAACCAAGATATTAGTGATATTCCAATGAAATGACAAGTACCACTTGTACTTTTACGATCTGTCTGTGATCCTCTGAAATCATCGTCAATATATGATACTAATTCAGAGGAACAATCTTTCGGGTAGAAAAGTCCAAAATCTTTAGTGTTGCTAAGATAATGCAATATAGGTTTTACTGCTCGTAAACGTGACTATTTTGGGTTGACTTCAAATCGAGCACATATACAAACACTCATCACAATATCCGGTCTACTAGTGGTTAAATATAAGAGAGAACCTATCATATTTCGATACAATTTTTTATCTATACCTTTACCATTCTAATCCTTTTCGGATGTGTAGTTGTACTCATAGATGCCAGTTTACTTGACGTATTTTCCATGCCAAAATGTTTTATTAAATTATTGCAGTGTAATAACCTAGAAAATCCGAACCAATTTAAATTTTTTATTTTGGCAATTTTAATGAATTTTGAATATTTAAAATGATTTATTTTAAATAATAACGGTGAGAAATTTATTTTGAATAGAATTAGAACGTATATATTTATTAGAATCGACGTTAGAATATAATTATTTATTTTTAATTTTAAAAGTAATTGAAAATTGTGCGGTAGTTTGAAAATTCGATTTCAAATTTCAAATGAATGTACAGGAATATTAGAATCGTTTTGAAAATATCTTTCCAACGAACCCGAAAAATCAAAATTTCAAAGCAGAATAAAAATTTATGTCCAGTTGAAAATTCAGAATAGACGCTATGGAAAATATAGCCCTTAAAAATAGAAATTTTGCAAACGACCTCCATTTTTTGGTGAAACTACTTTTGTTGGACCCGGGATGTCGAATTATTACTAGATTCCAAAATTCATGATTTTTCGAATCAATATGTGAACATGGCAAAGTAAAACGTGTTTTGACTGTTTTATCAATTTGGATCAACCAGAAAATGGCCATTTTTCTAACGGTCTTCAAATTTGACGAAATTAGTTTTGTTAGGACTGTATCGTCAATACGAAGCTAGAAAATATTTTTTTGGAATTTTTAGAGTCCGTAAGTGGCCCCGGTAAATTGAAATGTACGTTTAAATTGAATATACTGATTTATATTTTAAATTTAACGAAAACTGATCGAAACAGTTGAATTGGGTTACGAAACATATCCAATTGTGTTCGGAATGGGGGTAATTAGCTGGGGGCGACAGTCATTGGGCTCGAAATGGAATTCGAATGAAAAAGTCAACTTTTGGAGAAACTAAGTAAATAAATAAATAAATGTATTTAATTTACAAAAAAACCCTTTTCCCTTCTTCGTTCTTCAGTTCGAACCCCCCTTCATTAAAATCAAATGATAAAATGGCAACATGGGCCATCGTCGCTCTCCGTCTTGGGCACCGCGACGGCCGCCAGAGCCCTCCCACCGCCGACGACCTCCCCTGGCCTTCACACCGCTCTTCTCTCCCCCGTTCGCACCTAAAACCGAGGCCTAACCCCTCCAATGGCCTGAAGACCACCGCCTATCCCCTCTGATCGCCACCGTGGAGCACCTCCATGCTACGCCGCCACCCCCTGACTAGCTCCGCCACCTGTGGGTCTCCCTCCGGCCAAAATTCCCTTTTTTGTGTATTTTTAGCATTGCAATTCTGCCTCTGAGCTTCCCCGCACCTCCACGCCTCCACCGCGAACACCTAAATTTGTCGAGAACTACTCCAAACTGTCGGTGAGTGTTTAATTTTGATTTTTATTTGTTTATGCAATTAAAAGTATGATTTTTTATTTATGTGAAGTGGAGATAAAAATATGGTCTTTAAGCATAGTAAAAATTTGATTTTTATATGTGTATTAGCGAAGTAAAAAATTGGATTTTTATACATATGGAAGCAAGATAAAAATTAGATTTTTATAATAAATTAAAATTAGATTTTTATAATATATAAAGATTAGATTTTTATATGTAGAAAGGTGAGATTTTTATATAGAGAAAGACAAGATTTTTTACTGTAGAAAAGGTTAGATTTTTTAAATGGAAAAGTTATGATTTTTGAAGATGTAAAAATATAGTCTTTTCTATATATATAGCGATGTAAAAATATAATCTTTTCTATACATGTAGCGATGTTAAAAATGTGATTTTTAACATATACCGCGTGAAACAGATCTTGTTGAAAACACGGCGAAGATTTTCTACATAAGAAGAGTCGCGGTGTTTGGTTAAGCTTAAAGGTGAGAACTCCTCACTATTTTTTTTTCTATACAGTTATTTATTTTATAACTGCATATATGAACTGTTCCCCATCATCCACAGACCATGGACGACTTGTGTGATTGTTTAGTTTGGTTGATTGGATTGTTTGGTTTTGGTTTGGGAAATGAAATGGAATGGATTAGATTGGTATGTGTATGGAGCAGGCCATTATTGGACTAGGATAAGGCTAGGCATTATCCCATTTCTAGTATCGCGCCATTATGCCGCCTAAATTTTCTAAAATATGTTGGAAAAATAAAAATATAATTTTATTAGATAAATGAATAAAATAAAATATTCATTTACAAATCAGACGATTTGTTTATGTACACCGATTTGACATATATTGATTGGGACGAGAAATTTTACACATCGCCCAACTACACTAATAAAATTCATTATTTGTTGATTGAAACCCCACACGGGTATTGGGATGAAATTGGACATACACTAATCCCAATAATTAGTTGTATGTCGATTGATTGATTGACAAACTATTGTAAGTGTTAAATATTTATATTTGATGCTTATACAGTGAAGAATGCACTCTGGATGATGGATTGATGTTTCCATTGTTGTTATACACAATTATTATGTGAAATTCATATAGTCAAATTATAGGGTAATTGACTGTGTCTGATTCCAGTTCAGAAAGAATAAATATTTTGAACTAACGATTATTTTAAAATAACGAATATTTTCAAACAATATTCAGAAAAGAATCAAAATATGATTTTGATGTCCGATTTGGGATGGACACGAATATATTTAAAAATGTAAAGCCGTGTTGATTAGATTAACGCCATTTTGACATAAACGATATTTATATCGATTTTATTCATTTTTATAATGAATATCGAAAAGGAATTGATTTCAAAATCTAATGTTTTGAAAATATCATCATTTATATATCGATGATATGGAATATTCAATTTTGATTAGAAATTGAGTAGGAAGTTGAAATCGTTTTGAAAACGAATTTAAAACGATTCATAAAATACGTTTTAAAAAGAAAACGATGAAATATATATAATATATATATTATATAAATATAATGGCCTGAATAGAACGCGCCGTGCTGCGGCAATTCACGAATTCCGACCATTGACTTCGAACGGACATTACGGGAGATCCGACCGTCGGATTCTCCTAAAACCGAAACCGTTGGGTTCGTATCGAAAAGAACTTTCTACGAATATTAGAGATTTGAAATCTAATGGATGGATTTGGAATTATGTCCAAATAAAATTTGGAAAAGGTCATTGTAAGTGCAGTTCGATGGCCATTTATGGAAATCGACTGTACGGGCCTTAATATAATTATTAAAAATATCCATAATTAGTGTAGAATCATAAGAAATGATTTGGAAAGAATAGAGATGAAAAATTCCATATTTGAAAAGATAAAAATAGATTTTTATCAAAATGAACTAGTTTTGAACTAGAATTATAATCCATTTATTTTTTAAATAAATAAATTGGATTTGAAATGGTTATAAAAATAATCAGAATTTCCAATATATAAATTGGAAATGGATTTGAATCGAAATTGTCTTTGGAATATTTCGATGTTGGATTTCATGATTATACAGATATTGTTATGGAAATTTGAAAGATATATTTATATCGTTATTTCCAATACGATATTTGTTGGTCGTAGAATTTGATATTGAATATAAGCCGATGTATTTTCTATTCAGAGCCTTGTATTTAATATCAAATGGAATTTGGGTTTGTCTTGAATGGTGTCTTCATTAACACTGTTCTTAAACCCAGTTGAGAAAAAGATTAAATCTTTTTATTTAAATTTAATGAAGTATACCAATTAAATAATATTTAATTGGAATTGAATTAGAATTGATTTTTGGGTTTATCGTGAACGGTGTTTTAAATAACACTTGTTCTTTAACCCGATAATTAATGGAATGTGAATTAGGTTTATTGTGAACTGTGTTTTAACGACATTCATTCTTTAACCCGATTTACAGTGAAATGGGATTTGGAATTTATAAATCTTTTTGATAAGATTTAAAGGAGATTTTCCAAAGTAAAGTTTTCCAATTTAATAAAATAAATTGGAATGGAATGGAATTCGATTTGGTAATAATCGAAGTGAATTTCTGTGGATGAAGACTGCTAATGGAATTTAAAATGCTTTGCCGGTATTCCATTTATATTATTAGTCGAATATGAAGGTTTATATCGATTATATATATTGATTTGTTTTCCATGAAGATTCCATCGTTAATGGAATGTGATTTTGGGTTGTCGTGAATGGTATCCTTAATAATATTGTTCTTAGACCCAACGTAGTTAAGAAAATCAGAAACTGACTGGAGATTGGTTAAGTTGAATGGTTTCCTGGGTATTGATCTGATGTTGGTTTCGGCCTTTGGGGTTATTACTTAGGGAATTGTTCACTTGCTAATTTACGGTTAAAGGCTGATGGAATAGAAGGTGATTTTGGGTTAATCGTGAACCGTGTTTTAAATGACATTGTTCTTTAACCCAGCTAAAGGCAGGATATGATTTCCCAAGTTAAAGAATCATTAATATTGATTTTTGGGAAGATTAAAACCAAGTGGAGTTTTAATGAATCTTTGATTAGATCGAAAAATCGAGAATGGAGTATCACCAGTTTTGCTCCAAGCGATAGTTAAATCATTAATTAGATTTGAACGTGAAATGGTAATGAATTTACCGATAACACCATGGTGTTAGATATGAAGTATTACCAGTTTTACTTCTTAGGATGAATAGGTCTGGGTTGGAAATTAAAACAAAGGATTACTTCGGTAAGGTTCATTAATCCCGACTAGTTTGGATAAACCATAATTTAGTTTGAATTGATATTCAAAGGAAGATTAAAGAATAAATTTAAAGAATTTATCTTTGATAAAATTAATGGGAACCTTTCCCAAAGTAAAAGAATATTTGAATTAAGGAATATTCTGGATTGGAATAAGGCGTATGTTGTGTTTTTATAACACTTGTTTATTATATACACGAGTTATTCGGAAAGACCAGGTTTATCCCATTCTGAATAACTGAATCGACGATAAGTCGACGATGAAGACGGTTGTTGAAGACCGGAGGTCTTCACATCGTTTGAATAATTACTGATGATCTTGATTGGGCTGTACACCCAAGAGGAGGGAATCAGTTGGTGATCGTCCAGACGTACTTGGAGATCGATGGACATGCGAGGAATAAGGTTCCTCCGGTTTCGTTCAGACCTAGAATGGGCTTGTAAATGGATGTGTGTCTGACATCGAATTTCATTCTGTGTGATTGATTTACATCGGTTGCATAGCGTGAATTGCCTGTGTGGCATGCTAAGATGCAAATGATCAAGGCTTCTGTTGAAAAGCAAGTTCTTGTGGTTGATGATCAAAGCAAGCCTTTGTGGCATAGTGTAGTGACCCGAAATTCCGGTCCAATTTGAGCTGACCAAATAACAAAAGTCCAACCCCAATTACACTGGAAAATCAGAAAAACTAATAGAAAGAAAACAGAGGGTGAGGATAGATAAGATAGAAACTTAGAATAGAAGAAGAAGAAGAAGAACACAACATCAGAGTAACACGAACCTCACAGCGGAACGAATAACATATAATATGTATAACATAACTTGAAATATATATTTGTACTTGAATATACATCATTATCAAAGTACAACACTTACAACACAGCGAAAATAAACTATAGCTATAAGATCCTGAAGCCTCCTGCTCCAGTCTTCAAGTATCTGTAAATCCTGACTACTTGACTGCCCGTACAAAATTGGGCACCCAAGAGTTTAGGGAAAACAAAACAAAATAAACTCCGGGTCAGTCATGGGACTGGTATGAGTAAAACAGTTTAAGCAGTTTGAACAAGTAAACGATATCTCATAAGACCACGCCGTATAACGGAAAGGGTTTTTCCCTTATGAGAATCCAAAATATCTTTATATCAAAAACCTTTTGATATTATAATAATGTCTATCAACCACAATACAATAATCATCTAACAGAACGCATTCATCTCACGTTCTACATATATATAGTATACAATCAAAACCGCAAGCACGTATTGGGTAATGGATTTTCAACTATGAGAAGGTATGGAACCACCTTTCGCTAGTGTACCTCTAGAGAGGAATACACTGGGTTGAACAAGAACATCTTGCAACCCGGCCACACATGACCGACCACTCATTTCGCTTGAGTGTATCGAATGTATATCACCAACGGTTGGGATCAGCAACCGTTTCCCGAATGGGACAACATCAACAATAGATTTTTTTTGAAGTAAACGAAACTCTAGATCAAGTGATTATACACCCTAATAGATGTGACCTACATAGCCATGCTACCTGCCCGATTTCTGTCATTTACCGGTTGATGAGGCTTGAGGTTACGCCTTATCATCACATTAGATTCACTTCGAATGCCACATTATCAGATCCATCAAAAATCACTAATGGACGTCTACAACAGTACATTACGTGTTAGCTAAAGAAGTTTCCTTCTCCGCTTCCACTCTTGGTACGGTTGAAGAAATCAATGTACGTGACCTTTCTGGAAATACTCCGTCAGACATTCATCCATACAAGTCATCCAGGAACAGGATGAACCGAAGGCACTATTCAGTACATCCATCATAGGCACTGTTATCTAAGACTTATACAATAGCCCTTGCACCTTACTCCGTCTTCAATTATCTTTGGCATATATGATTCACAACGCTTATGCCAATACAGAGTGGTTCTTTGGATAATAATCCAACCAGTCTCTCCATATTAACAATGTTAAAATGGTCAAAAACTTCGATAGTCGGTGAGTTAACTATCAAAGAAAAATACGTGTGCAAACAACGATATTATTTCCAGATGGTAATTCTATCAAATCAATCATCAATCATATATATATATATATATATATATATATATATATATATATGTTTATGTACATTCATATGTTCCTTATTTTCTATGTTTATAAAATATACGTTAACGCTGGAAAACATTTCCATAACTTATTTACGTATCACTATTCTTCTACAGCTATCAGTCTCTGATTGTAAACTAGTATAAGAACAATTCCCTAAGTACCAATCCCGAAGGTCCAAACCAACATCAGATAGTCACTTAGGAACCCATTCAACTTAACAAGTCTCCAGTCAAATTCTGATTTAGTTTAACTCCATTTCTTAACTCCTTATACATGAACACTTCCTTTTCTAATTCATATTTCAAATTTCAATATTTGATTGCATTACTGATTCTATTTGGAAAACATTTCCAAATCTTCTTTACGTGGATTTAAACAGTTGTTTAAATCAACATCGCGACCACAACTCAAACCACTATACTTATTTACTAAAATCACTTAACCACTTTCACTCTCGAACCTTAACCATTTCTAAATTAAAAACAAAGTCAATCAAGCTGGGGTATAATTACCTCTCAGACCTTAACTGAACAACATTTAAAATTCGAAATAGGGTAAGTTCATCTTTTAACCCTTCAACGCTTCCTTACGAACCCTCGGATTCTATTTACGAACCCCCTTCTTTAACAAGTTTACGTGATTATAACAATGGTGTTATAATATCCTACATCCGAATATTTCTGATTCGATTCACTTCTTCGAATATTTCTGATTCGATTCACTTCTTCGAATAACTAAATTCGATTACTCATTTCAACTCTATTCGAATAAACTAAATTCGATTAACTCCATTTGAATAACTCTAATTCGATTTAACTCTATTCAATAACTCTATTTCGATTTAACTCTATCGATTAACTCTAAGTGATTAACTCTAACTGGTTTAACTCTGACTGGTTTAACTCTAACTGGTTTAGCTCTAACTGGTATAACTCTAAGGTTAAACCTAACTAGTTAACCCTAATGGTTTTACTCTAACTGGTTAATCCTAATGATTTTACTCTACAGTTTTACCTAACTGGTTAACCCTAATGGTTTTACTTCTTCATATATAAGTTCAGACATATATATATACATACATATATATATATATATATCCAAAGATAAATATTTCCTTTATAATCTATTTGTTTTCTAAATGCCCTTTTCTCATATTTCCTTTTTAATCCTATTTGTAAATGGTTTACAAATACTTCCTTTTCAAATTCTATTTGCAAATGGTTTGCAAATAATTCCTTTTTGGGTTCTATTCCCAAGTATTTCCTTTATTAACCTTATTTATTTATCCTGAGTATTTCCTTCACTAATATCTTATATATTTATCCTAAGTATTTCCTTTACTAATGTCTTATTTATTTTCTAAATAAATATTCCTTATATCTTATCTTATTCATTTAACAAATAAATATCTCCTTTTCTTATTCTATTTCCTAAGTCATTATCTCTTTTATAACTTATTTACTTAACAAATAAGTATCTCGTTTAACATCTCCTATTTATTTAACCAATAAATATCTCATTTATAAGATCTTATGATTTTATAAATATTCACTTTTCTTTATAAATATTTCATTTATAAAAATTTCCCCTTTCTATATAATTTCACCTATAAAGACTTCTATTTATAAATATTTCATTTATAAAACCCTTTTTGATTTTATAAATATTTTATTTTCAAATACCATTTGAAAATTCCCCTTTTTCACATTCCGGTATGTTATGGCGTTTAATATATCAAGTCATGATGTCAAACATCGTCCATACACATATAATCAATAACAGATTATAAACAACGTCATATATCACAATATATGAAAATAACAAAATAGTTGTTGAGGAATCCACTCGGATTCCTCCAACCTGTTTCCCTGCATCCACAGATGTTACACAATAAAATCAACATCACTTTCAGTTCCATATGATATATTCTGTTAAAAAGAATCAATATAGAAATTCAACTAACTGACTAGCAGTTCAATCAAACAGTCAACACATAGTCAATCAGCCAATATTTAACAGTTCTAAAATTACAACATGAAATTATAAACTTTTCAGAGTTAGTGAGATTTACTCACATTCGACGATGATCGTTAATAATGATAACCGTCGCTGGATTTGATTTAGACGGACAATTTATTTTGCAATAAATTGTAACGAGCTTCAATTCGCTCCCACTCAGTTCCATGGCGTAGTGTCCGTCCATACGATCCTGTCAGATCTTGTTTCGCTGAATTTCTACATCGTATGGTAAAGTTATAACACTTCTAAGTTTTATACTATTTATAGTAAATAAACTTGAATTTAAAAGAGTTGGGCCTCACCCCCCTTAAACAAAACCGACCCACCTATGTTAAAAACCGCACCCATTTAAAACTCCTTCTTCCCCGTTCACTATTCTTCCACGCTTTAGTAAACCGCTCCATCCATTCCAACAACCACTGCATCCTCCCATCTTCAATGAATTCACAAACAAAATATACCAAATGAATTCTCATCCCCTCCTCTTCTCCCCCATACCACAAACTCACAGCTCGCGCTCATGGACCAATTTCTGTCGAGCTACAAGAAACCACGCCAC
The DNA here is from genome assembly GCA_030737875.1 of Allium sativum. Classification (NCBI taxonomy): domain Eukaryota; kingdom Viridiplantae; phylum Streptophyta; class Magnoliopsida; order Asparagales; family Amaryllidaceae; genus Allium; species Allium sativum. The sequence continues at coordinate 621,244,089 of CM060909.1, read as the reverse complement.
AGATTTTCGCTCGACAGTTTTTAAATGCCAAAAATCCCAATACTTTGAAATCATGATCGGTTTGTACCCCTAAATCCAAAAACAACCTCGAATCGAACCATTGCTCACTTGCTTCTGCCACAACTGGAAACCTAGTTCCGCTGTTCAAAAACCAGCAGCACCTAACTGACGTCGAACCCAACACAAAGTACCTCAGGTCGAAGAGAATAGTTTGAGGGATCTAGAAATATAGGTTTAGTGATTTTAGGAGTTTCATTTGATTTTCACATCTCACAACTTTTGCTGTGTTCTTATTTTGTGGAGGCGCAAATGCTTTGTTGACTGTGGAGAGAAAGTAAATTAGTTCTAAGGGGTTAAGTGTAACACTCCGAATTTCGGTTAATGCTAAAATTCACTATTTGCAAAATAAATAATCTCAGATGTGGGAATTAGGGGTAACGGGCTGCGTCATTGCGTTCGTCTCGGAAAAATACGCGAAATAGAGTCCGAGTTTTCAAGAATCGGAGTCCGTATGGCCCAGTTAAGGCCCAATGAAGTTTGCAGAAAAATTAAAGCTAAAAACAGATTTGAAAATTCAAATTCAGATTTCAAAATGGAGCCAGCAAGGGGCCAGGCGGGAAGCTTCCCGCCCTACCCATGTCGACAGGGCTGTCGACAGGCCTGTCGACAGGGGAGTCGACTTGCCTGTCGACCTGGGCGCGGCGTCCAGAGAACCTGGGTGCACCAGGTTGGGTTTTAGGCTGGCTTGGAGGGCTGGGTTCTAGAGATTTCCTAAATCTAACGGACCTAATCTAATCTAGGGTTAATCTAAGGGCCTAAAACACTCACCTAATCTATAAATACACCCTAAACCTACCCTAATCCATACTAAAAATAGAAATGATGGCCTCATGCCGCCAAATTAAATCCTAGAAGGAGCCTCCACTAATTTATGAAGGAAGTTGCAAGCTAATCACTCTCTAATCAACCTCTAATCATCACCATCTTCATATTTAGCAACTAATTCCACTTCATAAGTTTGCTAATCTTGGTTTTGGTGAGTTTCTATCACTTTAACATCAATTGTTAAAGTAAGTAGATTGGGTGTAACGAGACTTATGGTCTTAAATGTGGATTAGTGAGTTTGAATCATTTATAATGATATGCTACTCTATGTTTTCCTATGTTTATGCATAATTAATAAGTGGGTTTATGCATGTTTGATAAGTTGGTTTATGCATGCTTAACAAGTTGGTCTATGCATGTTTAACAAGTGGATTTATGCATGTTTAACAAGTGGGTTTATGCATATTTAATAAGTGGATTTATGCATGTTTAACAAAGTGAGTTATGCAAGTTCACATGCAAGTTATGTGTATGATGTTATGTAAGTTATGTGTAGGTGGTTATGCAAGTTTATATGCAAGTTATGTATATGCTTAAATGCAAGTTTAACATGATTTGCAAGTTATGCATGCTTATGCAAGTATATGAATGCTTATGCAAGATATGTATATGCTTAAATGCAAGTTTAACATGATATGCAAGTTATGTATGCTTATGCAAGTATGTGAATACTTATGCAAGTATGTGAATGCTTATGCAAGTATGTGAATGCTTATGCAAGTTATGTGTATGCTTAAATGCATGTTTAACATGTTATGCAAGTTATGAGAATGCTTATATGCAAGTTCAACATGTTATGCAAGATATGTGTATGATAATATGCAAGTTTGGGTTAAATGTAGTTGGGTTAATATATGCTCATATATGCAAGTTGACATCCTCTTAACCCATGATATTTGTGTTGGATCTTCCCCTTTATTATGTCATGAAATGAGAACGATTTACGTGGGGAACGATGGGGTTGGTAAATATGTTAATAAAAGTATGATTGGGTATGATTAAGCATACCATAAAAAAAAAATTTAACATAAGTGGGAATTTACCTATTGAGTTAGGTCTACCCCATGGGAATTTACCTATTGAGTTCGGTCTACCCATGTTATGAAAAACTTGATATTAATTAGGGATAATTAATATGGGGGTGATTAATTAGGTGTAATTAATCGACTAAGACACGAGGTTGGACTCATTTGTAGTGTAAAACTGCCCGGACCCGACCGGCTTAACCAGTTGCTACAAATGTCAGCCCAATGTGAGAGGTCTTAGCCATAAATTAAATACGTGATTAAAGTAAAGACACGAGGTTAGACTCTGTTATGACGTAAGACTGCCCGGACTCTACCGGCTTAACCAGGCAGTCATAACAGCCAGTCTAATGTGGGAGGTCTTTGTGGGAGATCACGGTCTTAATTAATTAAGAAACACTTAACCATATTAGCATGTAGTGGGACATGAGGGGTTAAGTGGGTGCCTTGGGTGGCATGTGGAAATTTAGTGGTTGCCTTGGGTGGCATGTGGAATCTAGTGGGTTGCCTTGGTGGCAATAGAAAATACGATTAGAATACTTAACCAAGTGGAAACATGTAATTGAACATGATTAAAGGGTTAAGTGGGATACACTAGATAAGTGACAAGCTTAGGTGGGTAGCTTGTTGGGGGCCCATTTCAACCAATATCCCAAACGTATCTTTGTGGGCTCGACTCTAGTCGAGTGACGGGACACGCATATTGGGCTTGATTATAAGAGGCCAAAACGGGTTAGCGGTGGCAACGCAAGTCCAACGGGTTTCATATGCGTGTGTGGGCCCGGGCTGGTAGATAAGCCGTTGTTGCATCGTGTAGATATAAAGTCGTGCACCGTTGACATTATCAGGTGACCACTTTAGGGGAGTGATACACCCCACTGTGGGACCAGCACGGGTATCTACGGTAGGGAGCCGATCGCTTGGGGAGTAGTGGGGTACACCTAGTGGAGATAGGGGCAGACGGCACCTATGTGGTCAGCTAGGGGTACATGAAACTACTAGTTATATCTTTCTTTAAGTCCTTGGGTGGGATCAATCTTTGAGTGGGAATGACTGGTGTGGTGCAGTGTAGTAATTATCCTTGGGTGGGTAGATGCGTCTTTACGGTTATCTTAGTTTATCCTAGGTCTATCAAGCTGCTTAGTGTAGCCATTCATCCCCAGACATTACCGTAGGTCAAGTTTATGTCTTCTCTGGTTACTTTAATGATTGTATTGTTAAAGTTATAGGACTCGCTCAGACTTATGTCTGACCCCTTTGTTTTTATCTTTTTCCCAACCCTCAGGTCCTGCGGTGGATCCTAGCAGTAGTGGAGCTTGATCGGATTGCTGTTCCAGTCTTTAGGAGCTTGGATAGATGTAAAGCTCCAGTTACCCAGTTATCTTTTCTTTTGTCTTGGCTATTGTATGAGAGAGTGGGATTATGTACTTCTTTATTTTGATGGATATTGTACTTGACTTTTATTGTGGTTTTATGATATAACCAGACATGTTTACTTCCGCTGTTATGAGATGATGTTTTAAATTTCAAGTACTATTTATATCTGTCTTGTTGTAATTTTTCTGTTCTATATTCACTAAAATACTCCACCGATGCTATGGCATTCCCTTAGTGAGTGACCATAGCGGGTGTGGGGTGTTACACGTGGTATCAGAGCAAAGGTTACCGGAACAGATAAAATTTTTAGAAAACTATTTTTCTAAAACATTTTTGGAAGAGATATTTTCAAAAACATGTCTTTTAAGAGAAAAGTTTTTGAAAGAAAAACATAATCCCCAATAGCCATATCTATATCCTTCGAATTCTCCGTTTTGAATCTTTCCTTTTTCGTTTCAGCATGGCTGAGGATCTTAACTTTCCGGAGGGTGTGACGGTACCAGTATGGTATAGGAGATTGATGGAGGCTAGGGCCACCACTGCGGGTCCAGCAAATGTTCCTCCACCAACCGTAGCACCCGATCTTCCTCCTCCCCCTCCTCCTCGCACGGATACTTTTGCTAAGACTTGCAAGGAGTTTAAAGCTATGGGAGGGAAACCTTTTCAAGGATCTGAAACTTTTGTGGAGGCTAGAGATTGGCTTAAGGAGGTGGAAGAGTTGATAGATATCTTTGAGATGGAAGAAGGAAAGAAAGTCAAGTTAGCTGCTTGGTTAATGAAGGGAGAGGCCTCATTCTGGTGGGAGGTTACTAATGGAGAACGCCCCGTTGACTCTTGGGCGGATTTTAGACAAAGATTTGTGGCAAAGTTTCTCTCAAGGGCGGAGGAAAACTTGTATATGGAAAGATTCTTGACTCTAAAGCAAGGAAATCTCTAGGTGAAGGAATATGTTAACAAGTTTAATCAATTGGCAAGGTTTGGCCTAGATATGGTGAATACACCGGAGAAGAAGGCTTTGAGGTTCGTGAAAGGCTTGAATGAACCGATGCATGGGTTGGCTATGACTCATATCCCTATGGGGGCCACCTTCGAGAAGCTAGTTGACATGGCACTCATGCATGAAGAAGAGAAGGGTCCCAATGCTAATAAGGCACCCGAGAAGAAGGGGGATCAAAAGAGACCCCAACAACAACAGCAAAATAAAGGTGGGAAAGGCAACGGTGGCAAAGGCAAGAAGAAGAAGTGTTTCAATTGTGGGACACCTGGCCACCTAAGCAAGGATTGTCGCAAGAAGAAGAAGACTGGCTGCTTCCACTGTGGCGAAGCAGGGCATTTAGTGAAGGATTGCCCTAAGAAGGGGCAAAGGACGGGGTCTACCTCAGGAGGCCAGGTGCAAGCTCTTATGGCACCAGGTCAGGCTAGGGGGCAAGTACAGGCTCTCGCTGTCCCACCGATTCAGGAGAGAGGTAGAGCTATTTCCGTTGAAAGTCTGGTTTTTCTATTTGATCATCCTGTCCGTACATTGTTTGATTCAGGCGCATCGCATTCGTTTATCTCATCATCACTAGTTGAGTCACTGCACTTAGACACCAGTCTGGTAGATGATCCCTTGGTTGTTTCAAACCCAATTGGGGGCTCCACTTATTTGTCCATGATATGTCTGGGTTTGAAGATTTCTATACTTAGCATTGAGTTTAGATGTGATGCTTTTGTCTTGGGCTTCACGGGCTATGGGTTGATTTTGGGCATGGACTGGTTATCCAGTAATGGTGCCGTTCTTGATTGCGAAAGGAGAGTTGTTAGGCTCATGACCCGCTTGGGTAACACTCTCGAGATTTCTTGTAATCCCATGGACTCGGTTATGCTAAGTTATCTTGAATCGCTTGACGCTTCGGTCGAGAGTTTGCAATCTGTTAGAGTGGTCCGGGAATATCCGGATGTGTTTGAGGAGGTGAAGGGCTTACCTCCGAAGCGGGAGATTGACTTCCGAATATATCTGGTGGATAATGCTAAACCGGTATCTTTACCAGTGCGCCACATGGCTCCTCGTGAGAGGAGGGAACTCCATAAGCAAGTAGGGGAGTTGCTTGAGAAGGGGTTCATAAGACGAAGTATATCGGAGTGGGGTGCTCCAGTAGTATTTGCTACAAAGGCGGATGGGTCCCTCAGACTTTGTGTAGACTATAGAGAACTCAACAAGCTCACAAAGAAGAATAGACACCCATTGCCGAGGATTGATGATCTTTTCGATCAGTTGGTGGGCGCTTCAGTATTTTCTCAGTTGGACTTAGCCACGGGGTTTCATCAGTTGAGGGTGGCTGAGGATAGCATAGACAAGACTGCCTTTAGAACTCCGGATGGTTTCTATGAGTGGCTGGTGATGCCATTTGGATTGACGAATGCCCCTGCATACTTTGTTGATTTGATGAGTAGGGTGTTCAGGGAGTTCCTTAATAAGTTCGTGGTGGTCTTTGTGGATGATATCTTAGTATTTTCTAAGAGTGAAGAAGAGCATGCCCTACATCTTGGGGAGGTATTGAAGACTCTTCGAGCACATAGCCTTAAGGCTAAATTCTCTAAATGTCACTTCTGGAGGAAGGAGGTGCGGTTCTTGGGGCACGTGGTCTCCAAGGAAGGGATAGCTGTGGATCCCGCGAAGGTAGTATCAATTCAGGATTGGAAGGTTCCGAAGAATGCTACCGAAGTAAGAAGTTTCTTGGGGTTGGCGGGTTATTATAGGAAGTTTATCAAAGACTTCGCGAAGATATCAGCCCCATTAACCCGCTTAACGAAGAAGAATCTTGTTTTCGCATGGGACGTAGATTGTGATGATGCGTTCCGACGGTTAAAGAGAGCTTTAACCACTGCTCCAGTTTTAGTATTGCCAGATGGGAGCAAGCCATTTGTTGTCTATACTGATGCTTGTGGGACAGGGCTTGGCGCAGTCTTAATGCAAGAGGGAAGGGTGATAGCCTATGGTGGAAGGCAGTTGAGGGCACATGAGAAAAATTACCCTACCCATGATTTAGAGTTGGCCGCTATTGTTTTTGCGCTCAAGATTTGGCGCCATTATCTACTTGGTGAGAGATTCGAATTGTTCACTGACCACAAATCATTGAAGTACTTGTTTTCTCAGAAGGATTTGAATCTGAGACAGCAAAGGTGGATGGAATTCTTAGCATCCTATGATTTCGAGATAGCGTATACCCCTGGCAAGGGTAACGTGGTGGCGGACGCCTTGAGCAGAAAGAGGTTGTCCTTGAGTCCATTGTTCGTGGAACAGCGAAGCTTGGAATTTATCTCGATGTTTGATTTCAGACCTTCCATTGACTATGTACCCGGTTTGCTAGCTTCGTTGGAGGTTAGACCTACTCTTTTGGGGCGGATTGGAGAAGCACAGAGGAACGACCCACAGTTGGTTGAGTTGGTAGAGAAGCTCATAAGGGGGGAGTCGTCCAGCCATTTGAGTAGGTATACCCTAAACGATAGGGGGTGCTTGCGTAGAGACGGTAGACTTTGTGTACCGCAAGACGAGGGTTTGAGGAAGGTTATTCTTGATGATGCACACCGTTCTAGGATGACCATTCATCCCGGTGGGGACAAGATGTACCAAGACATGAAGAGGGTTTTCTTCTGGGCCGGTATGAAGAAAGATGTGGCCGAGTATGTCGCTCGATGCTTGGTGTGCCAACAAGTGAAGGCGGAGCAAAAGAAACCAGGTGGGTTGCTTCACCCATTGGAGGTTCCGTAATGGAAGTGGGATAGCGTCTCGATGGATTTTATTGACGGGTTACCCAGATCGAGAAAGGGTAATACGGGAATTTGGGTGGTGGTAGACAGACTTACTAAGAGCGCCCATTTCATACCTGTGAAGAGTAAGAGGACTGCTCCATGGCTAGCTTGTGTATATCTTCGGGAGATAGTTCGATTGCATGGGGTACCCTCTAGCATAGTGAGTGATCGAGATCCTATCTTCACTAGCGAGTTCTGGAGAAGTTTGCAAGAAGCAGTGGGGACTCAATTGTGTCTGAGCACCGCATATCATCCTCAGACGGACGGCCAGACTGAGAGGGTGAATCGTGTTCTAGAAGACCTTTTGAGACTTTGTATCTTAGATTTTGGAGGTACATGGGAAGAGCATCTTCCATTGGTGGAGTTCGCATATAATAACAGCTTTCAGTCCAGTATTGGTATGGCTCCTTTCGAAGCTCTCTATGGAAGGCCTTGTCGATCACCTACATGTTGGTGGGAATCTACGGATAAGATCTTACTTGGGCCTGATATGATTAGGGAGACTTCGGAGAAGATTGACTTGATTCGAAGAAGGATGAAAGCAGCGCAGGATAGGCAAAAATCTTATGCGGACAAGAGAAGGACGGATCTTGAGTTTGGAGTTGGGGACATGGTCTTTGTCAAAGTGTCTCCGTTACGAAATGTGGTTCGCTTTGGATCTGTTGGGAAGTTAGCACCAAGGTTTGTAGGGCCATTTCCCATCAAGGAAAGGATTGGACGGATGGCATATAGAGTGGAGTTGCCCGACAGACTTAGTGGTGTACATGATGTATTCCATGTGTCCCATTTGAGGAAATGCTTACATGAGACCGCAGAGGTGGTAGAGCCAAGCTTGCTTAGAGATGTAGAGATAGAGCGTGATGCGACTATTCGACGAGCTCCTACTCGCATCCTTGGGTCAGAGACTAGGAAATTGAGGAATCGAGAGGTTCAACTAGTCAAAGTGAAATGGGGAGAAGATGAGAGCAACGCAACTTGGGAGACGAAAGCGAAGATGCGTTCATTGTACCCATTTCTTTTTGAGGGTATGTCTTTATTTTCTCCTCTATCATTGTCTAGTACTTATCTTATCTTTAGTACTGTTTGACCTTTGGATAGGGTGAACCTATGGTTGAAACATGTGTTTGAGACATGTTATGGTTGATGGATGCAAGTGGATGCCAGTGTTTGCTAGTGGTTGCTCGTGGATGCATATACACACACTCTAGGCACTAGATCGGCTCAGTCACTTCATATTGCATATTGCATAAAATTGTGTAGGAAGCTATATTGATGGATGTATAATGATTGTGTTATCATATGGATGATGCATTTTGGTGAATGATTGTGCACTCATGTAGATATTGTATGTGTCGATAGGGTTCTCTCGCATACATAATGGATGCATGGCACTATCATGGTTTGCATATGTTCATACATTAGATAGGGAACATATACACACACTTTTTGCATATGCTCATACATCATTAGAAACTGTTTAAGGACAATGGATGCCCGTGGTTGATGGTTTAAGTAGATGGTTGTTTGGATGGTAGGATATGCATTCTCCTTAGCTTAGAGATTTCGGGGACGAAATCCTTTAAGGAGGGGAGAATGTAACACTCCGAATTTCGGTTAATGCTAAAATTCACTATTTGCAAAATAAATAATCTCAGATGTGGGAATTAGGGGTAACGGGCTGCGTCATTGCGTTCGTCTCGGAAAAATACGCGAAATAGAGTCCGAGTTTTCAAGAATCGGAGTCCGTATGGCCCAGTTAAGGCCCAATGAAGTTTGCAGAAAAATTAAAGCTAAAAACAGATTTGAAAATTCAAATTCAGATTTCAAAATGGAGCCAGCAAGGGGCCAGGCGGGAAGCTTCCCGCCCTACCCATGTCGACAGGGCTGTCGACAGGCCTGTCGACAGGGGAGTCGACTTGCCTGTCGACCTGGGCGCGGCGTCCAGAGAACCTGGGTGCACCAGGTTGGGTTTTAGGCTGGCTTGGAGGGCTGGGTTCTAGAGATTTCCTAAATCTAACGGACCTAATCTAATCTAGGGTTAATCTAAGGGCCTAAAACACTCACCTAATCTATAAATACACCCTAAACCTACCCTAATCCATACTAAAAATAGAAATGATGGCCTCATGCCGCCAAATTAAATCCTAGAAGGAGCCTCCACTAATTTATGAAGGAAGTTGCAAGCTAATCACTCTCTAATCAACCTCTAATCATCACCATCTTCATATTTAGCAACTAATTCCACTTCATAAGTTTGCTAATCTTGGTTTTGGTGAGTTTCTATCACTTTAACATCAATTGTTAAAGTAAGTAGATTGGGTGTAACGAGACTTATGGTCTTAAATGTGGATTAGTGAGTTTGAATCATTTATAATGATATGCTACTCTATGTTTTCCTATGTTTATGCATAATTAATAAGTGGGTTTATGCATGTTTGATAAGTTGGTTTATGCATGCTTAACAAGTTGGTCTATGCATGTTTAACAAGTGGATTTATGCATGTTTAACAAGTGGGTTTATGCATATTTAATAAGTGGATTTATGCATGTTTAACAAAGTGAGTTATGCAAGTTCACATGCAAGTTATGTGTATGATGTTATGTAAGTTATGTGTAGGTGGTTATGCAAGTTTATATGCAAGTTATGTATATGCTTAAATGCAAGTTTAACATGATTTGCAAGTTATGCATGCTTATGCAAGTATATGAATGCTTATGCAAGATATGTATATGCTTAAATGCAAGTTTAACATGATATGCAAGTTATGTATGCTTATGCAAGTATGTGAATACTTATGCAAGTATGTGAATGCTTATGCAAGTATGTGAATGCTTATGCAAGTTATGTGTATGCTTAAATGCATGTTTAACATGTTATGCAAGTTATGAGAATGCTTATATGCAAGTTCAACATGTTATGCAAGATATGTGTATGATAATATGCAAGTTTGGGTTAAATGTAGTTGGGTTAATATATGCTCATATATGCAAGTTGACATCCTCTTAACCCATGATATTTGTGTTGGATCTTCCCCTTTATTATGTCATGAAATGAGAACGATTTATGTGGGGAACGATGGGGTTGGTAAATATGTTAATAAAAGTATGATTGGGTATGATTAAGCATACCATAAAAAAAAATTAACATAAGTGGGAATTTACCTATTGAGTTAGGTCTACCCCATGGGAATTTACCTATTGAGTTAGGTCTACCCATGTTATGAAAAACTTGATATTAATTAGGGATAATTAATATGGGGGTGATTAATTAGGTGTAATTAATCGACTAAGACACGAGGTTGGACTCATTTGTAGTGTAAAACTGCCCGGACCCGACCGGCTTAACCAGTTGCTACAAATGTCAGCCCAATGTGAGAGGTCTTAGCCATAAATTAAATACGTGATTAAAGTAAAGACACGAGGTTAGACTCTGTTATGACGTAAGACTGCCCGGACTCTACCGGCTTAACCAGGCAGTCATAACAGCCAGTCTAATGTGGGAGGTCTTTGTGGGAGATCACGGTCTTAATTAATTAAGAAACACTTAACCATATTAGCATGTAGTGGGACATGAGGGGTTAAGTGGGTGCCTTGGGTGGCATGTGGAAATTTAGTGGTTGCCTTGGGTGGCATGTGGAATCTAGTGGGTTGCCTTGGTGGCAATAGAAAATACGATTAGAATACTTAACCAAGTGGAAACATGTAATTGAACATGATTAAAGGGTTAAGTGGGATACACTAGATAAGTGACAAGCTTAGGTGGGTAGCTTGTTGGGGGCCCATTTCAACCAATATCCCAAACGTATCTTTGTGGGCTCGACTCTAGTCGAGTGACGGGACACGCATATTGGGCTTGATTATAAAAGGCCAAAACTGGTTAGCGGTGGCAACGCAAGTCCAACGGGTTTCATATGCGTGTGTGGGCCCGGGCTGGTAGATAAGCCGTTGTTGCATCGTGTAGATATAAAGCCGTGCACCGTTGACATTATCAGGTGGCCACTTTAGGGGAGTGATACACCCCACTGTGGGACCAGCACGGGTATCTACGGTAGGGAGCCGATCGCTTGGGGAGTAGTGGGGTACACCTAGTGGAGATAGGGGCAGACGGCACCTATGTGGTCAGCTAGGGGTACATGAAACTACTAGTTATATCTTTCTTTAAGTCCTTGGGTGGGATCAATCTTTGAGTGGGAATGACTGGTGTGGTGCAGTGTAGTAATTATCCTTGGGTGGGTAGATGCGTCTTTACGGTTATCTTAGTTTATCCTAGGTCTATCAAGCTGCTTAGTGTAGCCATTCATCCCCAGACATTACCGTAGGTCAAGTTTATGTCTTCTCTAGTTACTTTAATGATTGTATTGTTAAAGTTATAGGACTCGCTCAGACTTATGTCTGACCCCTTTGTTTTTATCTTTTTCCCAACCCTCAGGTCCTGCGGTGGATCCTAGCAGTAGTGGAGCTTGATCGGATTGCTGTTCCAGTCTTTAGGAGCTTGGATAGATGTAAAGCTCCAGTTACCCAGTTATCTTTTCTTTTGTCTTGGCTATTGTATGAGAGAGTGGGATTATGTACTTCTTTATTTTGATGGATATTGTACTTGACTTTTATTGTGGTTTTACGATGTAACCAGACATGTTTACTTCCGCTGTTATGAGATGATGTTTTAAATTTCAAGTACTATTTATATCTGTCTTGTTGTAATTTTTCTGTTCTATATTCACTAAAATACTCCACCGATGCTATGGCATTCCCTTAGTGAGTGACCATAGCGGGTGTGGGGTGTTACATTAAGGCAGTGGTATTTACAAGGGTGATAAATATCTAGATATTTTGGTTAGATATTTTATATTATTCGTATCCGTCATCTAAAAACCCATACAATCACATACGATAACTAAAAATCACAAAAATTGACATGCGGCTAGGGTTCGACATTACGGTCCAACGAAACTGGTTTCATCGAATTCCGACTCCGTTTGCTCACACAGCGTATTTTTAACCATCAAAATACTGACTGTTTTTCACTATAAAATTCCGTATGGCCACACAGTGACTCTAAAAATCACGAAACTGTATATCTAGTAATAATTTAATATTGCGAATTCAACAAAATTAGTTTCGTCAAATTCTGATGTCGTTTGCAAAACTGGTTATTTTTAAAGCTCTGAATGACCCATTTAAATATATAAATATATTTAAATATAATTAAATTAAATATAAACAAATTTATATTATCGTATATATGTTCACATTGGAATACCATACAGCTCCAGAATAATCCTGTATGGGTTTCTAACTCGATATTTCATCATCAGAGTTATATCGATATTTGATTTATATTTAAATCCTTTTAAAATATAAATAGATTATAAAGGGAATTCCATAGAGACTTTTCTAAAATTTGATTTGGACATAAATCAAAATCTACACGACGAAATTCCGATTTTTCTCTTCCACTAGAAAAATATACTCCACCAGCTCTGAACTTTCTTGTTTCACAAAAATTCGACTTAAAACGAACCCTGTACATTCAGTTGAAGTTCAAATCGCCAAATAGCGAACTGCCGCGCCATTTTAAGCTCGATTTTAATTATATTATAATTCTATGTTTAAACTGTCGTTTAAATAATATATTCGTTATTCTAATTCAATTTTAAACTGAATTAAATATCACAGATGATCCAGTTCACTCCATATCGCCATTTCAGCTAATTATGATTATTTCAGAATTAAATATATTATTTAATTTATTATTCACCATTATTTAATTCCACGACCATTAAATCCTTTTAATCACCTTTTAAATAATTTAACAAATTAACTATTATACCGCTGAAAATGCGGGTCATTACATTCTTCCCCACTTAAAATAATTTCGTCCTCGAAATTGCTAAGGTAGAGGATGACCCTATCGACTAGTTAGAACATATTTGTTCATTTCTTAACTTCAGTTTCAACTGAACCAATTTAATTTCAATTAAAATTTTATTTAATTCTTATTAACGAACATTTTCAAAAATCATAAAAATTTTCTAACGCCTTAACTTCTCAAAAAATTTCGCCAGCACCTCCTTTGTACTGGTCGATCGGTCAAACTCCAACTCGCCTCTCTGGGCCTTCTCCAACCCAAAAGAAAATCAAATAGCCAAGCGGCTTGCTAAATCGGCTCATAAATCTCATGCTTATATCAAATATAAACTTGTACCTTTTTTTCGGCATATCATTATATCCTTTGCATCTGCAGTTAATTCAGCATATACCAATATTATCCCAATCAAACTCCAATCAGTTTCTATCCTCAACACAACCATTCGCTTAAACAAGTCAAATACCATATCAAACTCAAGTTTCATTCTTGATCCCAAACTTTTAACTTATCAACTAAATTCCAGATCACTTCCAGGTTTATTTAACTTATCCTAAGTTAAATTCTAATTTATTTACTTATCTTTACCATCTCGATTTATTTAACTTAATAAGTTAAATTTAAATTCTAGAATTTAAATCCATGAGTTTTTATTTCAAATCAATTTGAAATCCTAATAACCATTCAAAACTTTTGAATTTCTGAATAACTTGTTTTCGCAAAACAAATTTTTAAAAACAAAATCCTTGGCAGTAATCCATCACTTAGCAACTCGAAAATGAACACTGATGATGCAACTATCATCGTCAGAGTTTATTTTCCAGCGATCGAAGTGAGTTCAATACTATATCACTTTTAAAAACCATTTCTAAACATTTCCACTTTGAAATTTCAAAATATAATTCACACTGCTTGTAAAACAATTTAAAATCTCCTAGGATCTTAATTTTTCCTTATTTTTAATCCAAATCCATTTACAAACACTTATCCAATTTTCCCAAATTTTAATTCAAATTCTGGTTTAAATTTCAGATTTAACTCATCTGATTTCACTTATTTCACTTATATGAATTCTGATTGGTTATTTACATAACCATTTAATTTATAATCTTACTCGATTATAACAACAACCAATATATCCACTATATTATAATTTTGATATATATATCTTCTCTATATCAAGATATACCTTAGTTAAACTTATTTTAATTTACCCTCTTTTCAAAACATATCGTGTCGACCCATCGTATTCGAGTGTTTAGTAACTCCTACCGATACATTGGATCAAACTGATCGACCAAAACTCATAAACAACTCAACCAATAAATCACCACAATATAAAACAATTTTTATATCAATAAAAAATACGCTCACTCGTATATATACACTCAACTCAATCTAGGGTATTACTAACCCCATCTCTACTGAGTCACGCCACAGAGCCAAGGTAAAACTTAAACTTTTGCTCTGATACTAACTGTAGTGACCCAAAATTCCGGTCCAATTTGAGTTGACCAAATAATGCAAGTCCAACCCCAATTACACTGGAAAATCAGAAAAAATAATAGAAAGAACACAGAGGGTAAGGATAGACAAGATAGAAACTTAGAATAGAAGAAGAAGAAGAAGAACACAACATCAGAGTAACACGAACCTCACAGCGGAACGAATAACATATAATATGTATAACATAACTTGAAATATATATCTGTACTTGAATATACATCATTATCAAAGTACAGCACTTACAACACAGCGAAAATAAACTATAGCTATAAGATCCTGAAGCCTCCTGCTCCAGCTCTTCAAGTATCTGTAAATCCTGACTACTTGACTCCCCGTACAAAATTGGGCACCCAAGAGTTTAGGGAAAACAAAACAAAATAAACTCCGGGTCAGTCATGGGACTGGTATGAGTAAAACAGTTTAAGCAGTTTAAACAATTAAACGATATCTCATAAGCCCACGCCGAATAACGGAAAGGGTTTTCCCTTATGAGAATCTAAAATATCTTTATATCAAAAACCTTTTGATATTATAATAATGTCTATCAACCACAATACAATAATCATCCAGAAGAAACGCTTTCATCTCACGTTCTACATATATATAGTATACAATCAAAACCGCAAGCACGTATTGGGTAATGGATTTTCAACTATGAGAAGGTATGGAACCACCTTTCGCTAGTGTACCTCTAGAGAGGAATACACTGGGTTGAACAAGAACATCTTGCAACCCGGCCACACATGACCGACCATTCATTTCGCTTGAGTGTATCGAATGTATATCACCAACGGTTGGGATCAGCAACCGTTTCCCGAATGGGACAACATCAACAATAGATTTGTTTTTAAGTAAATGAAACTCTAGATCAAGTGATTATACACCCTAATAGATGTGACCTACATAGCCATGCTACCTGCCCGATTTCTGTCATTTACCGGTTGATGAGGCTTGAGGTTACGCCTTATCATCACATTAGATTCACTTCGAATGCCACATTATCAGATCCATCAAAAATCACTAATGGACGTCTACAACAGTACATTACGTGTTAGCTAAAGAAGTTTCCTTCTCCGCTTCCACTCTTGGTATGGTTGAAGAAATCAATGTACGTGACCTTTCTGGAAATACTCCGTCAGACATTCATCCATACAAGTCATCCAGGAACAGGATGAACCGAAGGCACTATTCAGTACATCCATCATAGGCACTGTTATCTAAGACTTATACAATAGCCCTTGCACCTTACTCCGTCTTCAATTATCTTTGGCATATATGATTCGCAACGCTTATGCCAATACAGAGTGGTTCTTTGGATAATAATCCAACCAGTCTCTCCATAATAACAACGCTAAAATGGTCAAAAACTTCGATAGTCGGTGAGTTAACTATCAAAGAAAAATACGTGTGCAAACAACGATATTATTTCCAGATGGAAATTCTATCAAATCAATCATCAATCATATATCTATATGTATATATATTCATATGTTCCTTATTTTCTATGTTTAGAAAATATACGTTAACACTGGAAAACATTTCCATAACTTATTTACGTATCACTGTTCTTCTACAACTATCATTCTCTAATTGTAAACTAGTATAAGAACAATTCCCTAAGTACCAATCCCGAAGGTAGAAACCAACATCAGATAGACACTTAGGAAACCATTCAACTTAACAAGTCTCCAGTCAAATTCTAATTTAGTTTAACTCCATTTCTTAACTCCTTATACATGAACACTTCCTTTTCTAATTCATATTTCAAATTTCAATATTTGATTACGTTTATGATTCTGTTTGGAAAATATTTCCAAATCTTCCTTACTTGGATTCAAACAGATGTTTAAATCAACATCGCGACGACAATTCAAACCACTATACTTATTTACTAAAATCACTTAACCACTTTTACTCTCGAACCTTAACCATTTCTAAATTAAAAAACGAAGTCAATCAAGTTGGGGTATAATTACCTCTCAGACCTTAACTGAACAACATTTCAAATCTCGAAATAGGGTAAGTTCATCTTTTAACACTTCCGTACGAACCCTCGGATTCTATTTACGAACCCCCTTCTTTTACAAGTTTACGTGATTATAACAATGGTGTTATAATCTCCTGTATCCGAAATATATTATCTTTAATATGACTTTTATTTCCTAACTCGAATAATATAACGACAACTAATTTATTTACTCCTATTCGGTTAACTCTAATCTATAACTCTTATTTGAATAACTCCAACCTAATAACTCTTACTGGATTAACTCTTATTCGAATAACTTATTTGAATAACTTATATTCGATTTGCTTACTTTCGAATACTTATATTCGATAATCTGTTTCTTCGAATAAATCTTATTAATTTAACTCCTGTCGAATAACTAGATTCGATAAACTCACTTCGAATATTTCTGATTCGATTCACTTCTTCGAATAACTAAATTTGATTACTCATTTCAACTCTATTCGAATAAACTAAATTCGATTAACTCCATTTAAATAACTCTAGTTCGATTTAACTCTATTCAATAACTCTAGTTCGATTTAACTCTATCGATTAACTCTAACTGATTAACTCTAACTGGTTTAACTCTAACTGGTTTAACTCTAACTGGTTTAACTCTACGGTTAAACCTAACTGGTTAACCCTAATGGTTTTACTCTAACTGGTTAATCCTAATGATTTTACTCTACGGTTTTACCCAACTGGTTAACCCTAATGGTTTTACTTCTTCATATATAAGTTCAGACTTATATATATATATATATCTATTTATCCAAAGATAAATATTTCCTTTATAATCTATTTGTTTTCTAAATGCCCTTTG
The DNA here is from genome assembly GCA_030737875.1 of Allium sativum. Taxonomy (NCBI): domain Eukaryota; kingdom Viridiplantae; phylum Streptophyta; class Magnoliopsida; order Asparagales; family Amaryllidaceae; genus Allium; species Allium sativum. Next base: position 621,226,804 of record CM060909.1, on the reverse strand, counting down.
CCCATATTTCCTTTTTAATCCTATTTGTAAATGGTTTACAAATATTTCCTTTTCAAATTCTATTTGCAAATGGTTTGTAAATAATTCCTTTTTGGGTTCTATTCCCAAGTATTTCCTTTATTAACCTTATTTACTTATCCTAAGTATTTCCTTTACTAATATCTTATTTATTTAACCTAAGTGTTTCCTTTACTAATATCTTATTTATTTTCTAAATAAATATTCCTAATATCTTATCTTATTCATTTAACAAATAAATATCTCCTTTTTTTTATTCTATTTCCTAAGCCAATATCTCTTTTATAACTTATTTACTTAACAAATAAGTATCTCGTTTAACATCTCCTAGTTATTTAACCAATAAATATCTCATTTATAAGATCATATTATTTTATAAATATTCCCTTTTCTTTATAAATATTTCATTTATAAAGACTTCCCCTTTCTATATAATTTCACCTATAAAGACTTCTATTTATAAATATTTCATTTATAAACATTTTATTTATAAAACCCTTTTTGATTTTATAAATATTTTATTTTCAAATACCATTTGAAAATTCCCCTTTTTCACATTCCGGTATGGTATGGCGTTTAATATATCAAGTCATGATGTCAAATATCGTCCATACACATATAATCAATAACAGATTATAAACCACGTCATATATCACAATATATGAAAATAATAAAATAGCTGTTAAGGAATCCAGCCGGATTCCTCCAACCTGTTTCCCTGCATCCACAGATGTTACACAATAAAATCAACATCACTTTCAGTTCCATATGATATATTCTGTTAAACAGAATCAATATAGAAATTCAAATAACTGACTAGCAGCTCAATCAAACAGTCAACACACAGTCAATCAGCCAATATTTAACAGTTCTAAAAATATAACATGAAATTATAAACTGTTCAGAGTTAGTGAGATTTACTCACATTGGACGATCATCATTAATAACGATAACCATCGCTTAATTTGATTTAGACAGACAATTTATTTTGAAATAAATTGTAACGAGCTTCGATTCGCTCCTACTCAGTTCCATGGTGTTGTGTCCGTCCATACGATCCTGTCGGATCTTGTTTCGCTGAATTTCGACATCGTATGGTAAAGTTATAACATTTCGAAGTTTTACACTATTTTAGTAAATAAACTTGAATTTAAAAGAGTTGGGCCTCGCCCCCCTTAAACAAAATCGGCCCACCTACGTTAAAACCCGCACCCATTTAAAACTCCTTCTTCCCCGTTCACCTTTCTTCCACGCTTCAGTAAACCGCTCCGTCCATTCCAACAACCACCGCTTCCTCCCATCTTCAATGAATTCACAAACAAAATATACCAAACGAATTCTCATCCCGTCCTCTTCTCCCCCATACCACTAACTCACAGCTCGTGCTCATGGACTAATTTCCGTCGAGCTACAAGAAACCACGCCACAGATTTTCGCTCGATAGTTTTTAAATGCCAAAAATCCCAATACTTTGAAATCATGATCGGTTTGTACCCCTAAATCCAAAAACGACCTCGAATAGAACCATTGCTCACTCGCTTCCGCCACAACTGGAACCCTAGTTCCGCTGTTCAAAAACCAGCACTACATAACCGACGTCGAACCCAACACAAAGGACCTCAGGTCGAAGAGAATAGTTTGAGGGATCCAGAAATAGAGGTATAGTGATTTTAGGAGTTTCATTTGATTTTCTAATGATTTTCGCATCTCACAACTTTTTCTGTGTTCTTATTTTGTGGAGGCGCAAATGCTTCGTTGACTGTGGAGAGAAAGTAAATTAGGTTTAAGGGGTTAAGGTAGTGGTATTTATAAGGGTGATAAATATCTAGAAATTTTGGTTAGATATTTTATATGATTCGTATCCGTCTTCTAAAAACCCGTACGATCACATACAATACCTAAAAATCACGGAAATTGACAGGCAGCTAAGGTTCGACATTACGGTCCCAACGAAACTGGTTTCGTCGAATTCCGACTCCGTTTGCGCACACAACGTATTTTTAACTGTCAAAATGCTGACTGTTTTTAACTCTAAAAATCCGTACGGCCACACAGTGACTCCAAAAATCACGAAACTTGATATCTAACAATAATTTAATATTGCGGATCCAAAAAAATTAGTTTCGTCGAATTCTGATGTCGTTTGCAAAACTGGCTATTTTTAAAGCTCTGAATGACCCATTTAAATATATAAATATATTTAGATAAAATTAAATTAAATATAAACAAAATTATATTATCGTATATATATTCACAGTGGAATACCATACAGCTCTAGAATAATCATATATGGGTTTCTAACTCGATATTTCATCATCAAAGTTGTGTCGATATTCGATTTATATTTAAATCCTTTTAAAATATAAATAAATTATAAAGGAAATTCCATAGCGACTTTTCTAAAATTTGATTTGGACATAAATCAAAATCTACACGACGAAATCCTGATTTTTCTCTTCCACTAGAAAAATATACTCCACCAGCTCTGAACATTTCTTGTTTCACAGAAATCCGACTTAAAACGAACCTTGTACATTCAGTTGAAGTTCAAATAGCGAACTGCCGTGCCATTTCAAGCTCGATTTTAATTATATTATAATTCAACGTTCAAACTATCATTCAAATAATATATTCGTTGTTCTAATTCAATTCTAAACTGAATTAAATATCACAGATAATCCAGTTCACACCATATCGCCATTTCGGCCAATTCTGATTATTTCAAAATTAAATATATTATTTAATTTATTATTTTAATTAAATATTCACCATTATTTAATTCCACGACCATTAAATCCTTTTAATCACCTTTTAAATAATTTAATAAATTAATTATTATACCGCTGAAAATGCGGGTCGTTACACATAGCTTTGTGTATCGTTAATTCTCTAGCCTCACACCCCAGTGTGAACTAGAAAAGGGAGAGGACCCCAGGGTGGGCATGCGTTTCCTTCTAGCTAGGAGTGGTGTCAGCATTTTGCATGCCCTGACATTTTACTTATGTGGATGATGGAAAGTGAGGCGCCTCAGTTATATCGGTCGATCCGGGACCGATGGAGTCATTTGGCTCATTTACGCACCATAGGGCAAGGAAACGTATTGTTCAGGGTTTAAGTTTAATCCACATCGAGTGGACCGACCCTGACGATCCAAGAGATGATGCTTTCTTTTCCTGAGGCTCATGCTAGAGAGTCTCGAAGCAGTAAGGACGATCCTTTGCCTTGGTTCACAGATGGAAATCCAACTTCCAATATGACATATTGCGGTTTTGATTGTAGATCCTAGTATTGGCGACATGATAAATGGTACCCCTGCCGTTTAGGATTGATACATTTATATTTGAAGTTGTTTTATACACTATGCACTTATAATAGTATCAAATGATTTGTTTTAACGTACCAAGCATGTTTGGCTATTATAAGGGTAAACCCTATCCCCCGGCTTACGTTGCATTATGTGATAGAACCTGGGTCTTATAATATCTTCATTTTTCCAAAAAGCATTGCGCTGTTTTTTTATATGCACTGGTATTCTTGGGAGTAACCCCTTCCGTGTTATACGGCATGGTCCCTTGATATATCTGATTTAAAGAAAAGTTTTAAATAATTGTTTTAGTTCTCACACCTATCACATAACTGACCTGGAGTTTATTGTTTTAACCTAAACTCTGGGTGCCCCTATTTTTGAGGCAGCTAGTAGTTGGGTTTTTGCATATTTACATTCACAGGATCCTGGTTTACAGCTAGAATGATATTCAGAAAGCTCTGTATCCATTTATCTCTTTCAGTTGTGTTCCGTTTTATCTTTCCGTTGCATTGTAATTTGTAAGTCCCTGGTATTTTATATTGTGTAATATTTTTTCGTACTCTGTATATTCTTGTATTCTGACGGAATTGTTGTAATAAGCAATGAAATGTTCTTCTGTTTGTGTTCTGATTTCTCGTGTCCTCGATTCAATCCGTGCTTTCCTTCACGGGGAAGTTCGGATCGTGTCAGTTTGGTATCAGAGCTCTTGAAACACCCCACCTCCGTTAGGGTCACTCTCAAAGGGAATGCCCTAATTTTGGCGGAGGTTTATAAGTACAAGTCACAGATATACAAGACAGATATAAGAACACATATTTGTAAACAGCGGAAGAACAATAAACTTTATTTCATCAAGTCAAATACGTGTTACAACAACATCCTTTCCAAAAACATAACATAACACTTTCATAATCTGTCTTGAGTACATTATTTTTAAAGAAGCATAAATAAAACATAGATAAACTGCAAAAGCCCCATAGTGGATTGTCCAAAGCCATAGTTCAAAACAGGAAAGTCCAAGCAATACATTTCTCTTCTTCAAGCTGGATGTTGAGGTAGGTCAAGCTGCTGTGTTCCCTCCCTGAGGACCTGGGGGGGGAAACGGAAGAAAGAAGACGAAAGAAAAATAGAGTCAGGCATAAAGGCTGAGTAAGTCTAGTACTACTTTGTCTATGAATAAAGAACTGGGTATGATAAGTAAAACAGGAAGTGGGCAACACTACGAACTTGGTTAAGTTATCTAGGGTCGAATATACTATCGTACCCCATGTTAATCTCTGAACCCATATAAACTAGTTTCCAATTTGCACCCCACAATCAGGGTGATGTGATCCATTCAATGATGATCGGCTCCTACTCGTAAAGTTACATGTGTCTTACGGCCCCCGATGTCTGTAGTTACCTATGCTGGTCCCACCATGGGGTGTATCAAGTCCCATAGTGGCAACCCGACACAACCTTAGAGTGCAAAGGTATGCTACTGGTGTCCAGTGCTTTATTTTTCAGCGCCGGAGTGCGTGCACGCCCGCACACCGTTAGAACCTACACTGCTACACCACCGCCGTCGATTTGACCTCTTACAATCAGCCCAGTAATCGTGCCCCACCCTGCCTAGTTTCAGGGTATCCTGATACACCTTTTTAGGGTTACTGCTGAAAAGGGTCCCCCGTTACTAGGTTTTCTATCTCTAGCCAACATGCTAAGTTGGTTAAGTGTTCTCTAACCTAACCCCACCAGTCCTTTTAGTTTAGCATGTTCCATTTTGATTAAGTCTTTAGTTCACTTAATCCTAACAATCCTGACTCAGCCTTAATTGTCTTATTAAGGCCCGGACCTCTCACATTAGACAGGTATTGTTGTGGCTGCCTGTTGCCGGTTGGTTCCGGGCAGTCTTACGCCACAACTCAGTCTAACCTCGGGTCCTTGCTGGGCTCCATGTTTAACCTCCCACATTGGATAGGTATTGTTGTGACTACTGGACAGCCGGGCGGTTCCGGGCAGGTTTACATCACAACTCAATCCAACCTCGGGTTAAACACATCGTCTTTTCTACATTTACATATCTTGTCATTCTTCTTTATTTCTTATATGTAAATATTTGCGGCCCATTATTATGTTAATGGTGTAAAGGTTACACCAACCATGGGCCCAACCCATACTTGAATTTGGGCCCTTCTATTTCATATTTTCATTCATTAATTAATTTTTAACCCAACGTTATTTTCCCCCGTTTTACACGTCCGTTTATATATATTGGGCTTAGCCTTTTAAAGCCCAATTTAGCCATGCGAAAAGGGGAGGCTTATGGCGTATACACAAAGAGGGGAAGGTGAGCGCATGAACTTGCATATGACGTTGGAAAATACATAATAGAAATCGATGTACTTGCATAGTGGTAACATAGGTGACATGAATAAAAGCAAGTGAACTTGCATAGGTTTTACTACAACATGAACCTATATTTTTATTTAGGCATAATATCAAACATAAGCATGGCATAAATATTTCTAGCATAAGCATGGCATAATATCAAACATAAGCATGGCATAAGTATTTCTAGCATAAGCATAAACAAGTCATGTTCATAAGGTTTCTACATGTTTACAAAGGGGATACTTTGTTACTAACACAAAAGCATAGTTCAACCTAATCATGATTTAAGCCTAATCACATAGCGATGGTATAAACATATTTATGCACAAATATTCCTAAACATGGTGTTTGCTTTAAACTTGCAAAAAAGGGGATTTTTGAGTCCAACCTAGCCATGTCATCATATAATCCTTTAAAACAAGATAGACTTAATAACGGATTTCAATTATGCCAAATATCTTTCCTAGCCATATTCATAAGTTTGCAAAAGCATGACTAATACATGGGTTATGGTGTCAAAATTCCACATAGTTTCATATGAACTATAATAACCAAACTTGTTTCAATTACTTGCAAAATGATTTATACACAAAATTATACATCATAATGGCATAATAACAAAGCCCCAAACTTGCATGAATTTCAATTAACTACATACATGTAGCTTCAATATAGATTACACAATTTTCGCAATATTCCAAACGTTTATTTGCATAGAACTACCGCATGTAGTTCTTTATAATGAATACAAATATAAATTACTTCCATTGCCACAATTCAAGCATACACATCAACACAGTTGTTTATTAATACCAAAGTAATACTCTACTTACAATGGTTGCGGCGAATTCTCTAATTAAGAGACACGATTCCTTTGTTGAATTGATTAGCTTTAGGTTGCTTTGAATTGCTTTAGGCCTTAGAACTTTCTCCCTAATCCTCTCTTTAGTTGGCGGCTATTCTTTGTCGTTCCTCAGCAACATGGCGGCTATAATCTTATTTTGAATGAATAGATTAGGGTTTAGTCTAGGGTTGTTTATATAGAGGTTAGGAATTGATTAGGACCCTTGATGTTGCTAGGTTAGATCATAGCCATTCATTAGGAAGAGAGACCAATAAAAATCCGCCACCTAGCCCTAATGACAAAGCAGACCACAGAAATTCGACCACACACCGACCTGGCCAGCCAGGTTGACTGGGCTCGACCAGGTCGATACCCCTGTCGACAGGGCTGTCGACAGCCCTGTCGACAGGGGTAGCCCAGGTCGACAGCCCAGTCGACCTGGGTGGCTAGGCGGGTGTTTTATCCGCCTGGCCCATTGGGCCCCATTTCAAATTATTATTTTATTCTGTCTGAATTTTAAATTTAATTCAAAAACTTCCGAAGGCCATATCTTCTTCATACGGACTCCGTTTTTCGAAAACTCGGACTTTATTTCGCGTATTTTTCCGATACGAACGCAATGGCGTATCCCGTTTCCCTTAGTTCTTTGATTTGAATTTGATTATACTTTAATTCATGAATTTCACAGTTATAGAATTTTCGGGGTGTTACATTCTCCCCCACTTAAAAGGATTTCGTCCCCGAAATCTTCAAGTTAGGAGGAATGTATATCCTAACATCCAATCATCCATCTACTCATCCATCAAACACGAGCATCCATTGTCCTTAAAAGACTTCTAATGCTTCATGATCATATGCAAAGTGTGTGTGTATACATGTACTTATCTAATGCAAAATCAGGCGGTCTACTGATTCAGTTGACCTCCTTAATGCGAATTATGTAAGTGCCATGAATCCATTATGTATGCAAATTTTCCTATTCATGATTCTACATGAGTGCACAATCATCCATACAAATGCAACATCCATATGACAACACATTAAAGTTCAACCATATACGAATACAAACATATATGCATATGCAATATGAAGTGACTGAGCCGATCTAAAACCTAGATTGTGTGTGTATATGCAACCACGAGCAACCACTAGCAATCACTTGCAACCACTTGCAACCATTCATACATAACATGTTTCAACTACATGTTTTCATCCAAAGGTTTTCTACCTAAAAGATACGGTCGAGGAAATATACCTAAAAAGATAGATAGATAAAAGCGCAACTTAAGGAAAAGAAAGATCAAGGATGTACCCTCGAACAGAAAAGGGTAGGCTGTACGGATTCTAGCTTCAGTTTCCCAAGTCGCGTCTCCCTCGGCGTCGCTCCACTGAACTTTGACGAGCTTGACTTCACGGTTGCGTAGCTTCTTCACTTCCGTTCCTAAGATGCGGGTTGGAATTCTTCTTATGGTTGCTTCGCGTTCCACTTCGGCCTCTTCGAGGATATTTGGCTCTACCACTTCAGCAGTCTCATGTAGACATTTTCGGAGATGTGAAACGTGAAAAACGTTGTGGACTCCAGCCAACTTATCGGGTAGCTCTAATCTATACGCCATTTTCCCAATCTTCTCGATGATAGGGAATGGCCCTACGAACCTTGGCGCTAGCTTTCCTGTGCTTCCAAAACGAACAACGTTCCTTAGCGGTGATACCTTGAGAAAAACTCTGTCTCCAACCTCAAATTCAAGGTCGGTCCTCCTCTTGTCGGCATAGGACTTTTGCCTGTCTTGGGCCGTCTTCATCCTTCTTCGTATTAAGTCTACTTTCTCTGAGGTCTCTCGGATCATGTCTGGTCCAAGTATGAGCTTATCCGTGGACTCCCACCAACAAGTGGGCGATCGGCACGGTCTTCCGTATAAAGCTTCGAAGGGCGCCATTCCGATGGTTGCTTGATAGCTGTTGTTGTAGGCAAATTCCACCAAAGGAAGGTGGTCTTCCCATGTCCCTCCGAAGTCAAGGACGCATAGCCTTAAAAGGTCTTCTAAAACTCTATTCACTCTCTCTGTTTGGCCGTCAGTTTGGGGATGATAGGCCGTGCTCAAGCATAACTGCGTTCCTACTGCTTCTTGCAGACTCCGCCAAAACTCGCTGGTGAAGATGGGGTCTCGGTCACTAACGATGCTAGATGTTATTCCATGGAGTCGAACGATTTCCTTAAGGTAAAGTGATGCTAGGGATGAGGCAGTTCTCTTACTTTTGACAGGTAAAAAGTGGGCGCTTTTAGTAAGCCTATCCACTATTACCCAAATACTAGTGTTGCCTCTCCTAGACCTAGGCAGCCCATCGATGAAGTCCATTGAGATGCTATCCCACTTCCACTGCGGGACCTCCAGAGGATGTAGCAGTCCGCCAGGCTTTTTCTGTTCCGCCTTAACCTGTTGGCACACCATACACTTAGAAACGAATTCTGCCACGTCCTTTTTCATGCCGTTCCAGAAGAAAGTCCTTTTTATGTCTTTGTACATTTTATCTTCGCCTGGGTGTATCGTCATCTTGGAATGATGTGCTTCCTCGAGAACCTTCTTTATTAAATCGTTTGTCTGTGGGACGCATAGTCTTCCATCTCGCCTTAGTACACCCTTATCGTCAATGGAGTATCTGTTGAGGTGACTTGAAGTCTCACCCCTAATTAGCCTATCAATTATTTCCACAAGCTGAGGGTCTTCGCGTTGTGCTGTCCCTACTGAATCCACTAAAGTTGGCCGTACTTCGAGAGATGCTAGCAAGCCCGGTACGAAATCGGAGGAAGGCCTAAAGTCGAAGCTGGCTATAAACTCTAGGCTTTGTCTTTCAACAAACAACGGGCTTAGGGTCAATTTCTTTCGGCTCAACGCGTCTGCCACTACGTTGCCTTTGCCCGGAGTATAGGAGATTTCGAAATCGTACGAGGCAAGAAACTCCATCCATCTTTGTTGCCTCAAGTTAAGGTCCTTCTGCGAGAAAAGATATTTCAACGATTTATGGTCAGTGTAAAGTTCGAACTTCTCACCTAGGAGATAGTGTCGCCAAGACTTGAGTGCAAAGACGATGGCGGCTAGCTCTAGATCGTGGGTTGGGTAGTTCTTTTCGTGCACCTTCAACTGCCTCCCGCCATAAGCTACTACCCTTCCTTCTTGCATTAAGACGGCGCCTAGCCCTGTCCCACATGCATCCGTATAAACAGTGAACATCTTGCTCCCATCTGGCAGCGTCAAAACTGGGGCTGTTGTGAGAGCCCTTTTCAGTCGTTGGAAAGCAAACTCGCAATCCAAATCCCAATTAAACACTAGATTCTTCTTAGTCAATTTCGTGAGCGGAGCTGAAATTTTCGCAAAATCCCTTATGAATTTTCGATAGAAACCTGCTAGTCCTAGAAAGCTTCGGACCTCAGTTGCATTCCTTGGTGTCTTCCAGTCCTGTACCGCCACTACTTTAGCAGGGTCCACTGCTAACCCTTGTTTGGATACTATGTGCCCAAGGAACCTCACCTCTTCTCTCCAAAAGTGGCATTTGGAGAACTTGGCTTTTAGTTGATGGACTCGCAAAGTTTCCATGATTGCCCTTAAGTGCTGAGCATGTTCCTCTTCACTCTTTGAGAAGATAAGGATATCATCTACGAAGACCATTACGAATTTGTTGAGGAAATCTCTAAATACCCTACTCATTAGGTCCACGAAGTAAGCAGGTGCATTTATCAAGCCGAAAGGCATGACAAGCCATTCAAAGAAACCGTCTGGGGTTCTGAACGCCGTTTTATCGATGCTATCTTCAGCCACCCTTAGCTGATGAAAACCGGTTGCTAAATCGAGTTGGGAGAAAACAGACGCTCCTACAAGCTGGTCAAATAAATCGTCAATTCTAGGGAGAGGGTGCCTATTCTTTTTCGTTAGCTTGTTGAGCTCCCTATAGTCAACACATAGACGGAGTGAACCATCCGCCTTTGTAGCGAACACCACCGGAGCGCCCCATTCTGAAATGCTCCTCCTAATGAACCCCTTTTCTAGAAGCTCTTTAATTTGTTTACTGAGCTCTTTCCTTTCTCGTGGAGCCATATGTCTAACGGGCAACGCAACGGGCTTTGCATTATCTACCAGATATATGCGGAAGTCTATTTCCCGCTTCGGAGGTAAGCCCTTCACCTCTTCGAAGACATCCGGATATTCCCGGACCACTCTAACTGATTGCAAATTTTCAACGGAGGCATCTAGCGATTCAAGATAACTAAGCATAACCGCATACGAGGGATTACAAGAAATTTCCAAAGTATTACCGAGCTGGGTTAGGAGCCTAACAACCCTTTTCTCACAATCAAGGATGGCCCTATTACTGGATAGCCAATCCATACCCAAAATCAAACCATACCCCGAAAAGCCCAAAACAAAGGCACTACATTGAAATTCAACACTTAGGATAGAAATTTTCAAATCCAGACAGATCATAGACAAATGAGCTGGGCCCCCAATTGGGTTTGAAACAATTAAGGGGTCCTCTACCATACTAGTTTTTAGGTGCAGAGATTCTACTAAAGCAGACGAGATAAAGGAGTGTGATGCGCCAGAATCAAATAAAGTGCGAACGGGGTGATCATAAAGATAAACTACACTTTCTACAGAAGTATTTGTACCTCGCTGTTGCAAAGGTGGCGCTTCTAGCACATGGACCTGTGCCCCTGGGGTGGATCCAGTCCTCTGCCCCTGTCCTCGTTTCTTTGGGCAGTCCTTAGCCCTATGGCCTGTCTGACCGCACGAAAAGCACCCACCATTCTCCTTGGCCTTTTTCTTCCGGCAGTCCTTTACTAAGTGCCCCACTTTGCCACAGAAATTGCACTTCCTCTTCTCTTTGTTGCCTTTATCCTCTTCATTCAGCAATGCCATTTGCACCAATCTTTCATACGTGGCTCCCATGGGTATATGGGTCATGGCCAAACTGTGTAACGGCTCATTTAACCCTTTGACGAAACGGAGAGCCTTCTTGTGCGGGGTGTTGACTAGGTCAAGCCCAAACCTAGCCAGCTCATCAAACTGATTCACATATTCTCTGACTGTCTTGTCTCCTTGCTTAAGAAATAAGAATTTTTCCAACTGCAAACTTCTTTCCGCATCTGAGAGAAATTTAGTCTCAAACCTTGCCCTAAAGTCCTCCCATGTATCCACTGGTCTTTCAGCATTGGTGACTTCCCACCAGTAGGAAGCCTCGCCCTTCAATAGCCACACCGCTAGTTGTACCTTTTGTCTATCTTCTACCTCAAAGATGATGAATAGGTCCTCCGTTTCTTTCAGCCAATTTCTAGCTGCCACGAAGGACTCAGTTCCATGGAAATCCCTTCCTCCCATAGCTTTAAAATCTTTACATATCTTAGCGAACGTGCTTCCCCTAGGAGGAGGTGGAGGAAAAGGTGCTGCTGCAGCTGGATGATTTCCTTCCGCTGGGGGAGGAGGAATGGTAGGACCTGGCTGAGTGGCCCTTGCTTCTAAGAAACGTCTAAACCAACCAGGTATGGGTACCCCTTCCGGCAAGTTAAGATCTTGGGACATGCTGAAACAAAAAGGATAGATTCAAAACGAAGGATAAGAGATAGTACCTATGGCTTTGGGGAGTGGACTTTTGCCTTTTTAGAATAAAATAACATTTTTCTTTTAAAAATGCTTCTTTAAATTTCCTTTTTGAAAATAATTTTTCAAAACTTTTTATTTTATCTGGTAAACCTATGCTCTGATACCAAGTGAAACACCCCACCTCCGTTAGGGTCACTCTCAAAGGGAATGCCCTAATTTTGGTGGAGGTTTATAAGTACAAGTCACAGATATACAAGACAGATATAAGAACACATATTTGTAAACAGCGGAAGAACAATAAACTTTATTTCATCAAGTCAAATACGTGTTACAACAACATCCTTTCCAAAAACATAACATAACACTTTCATAATCTGTCTTGAGTACATTATTTTTAAAGAAGCATAAATAAAACATAGATAAACTGCAAAAGCCCCATAGTGGATTGTCCAAAGCCATAGTTCAAAACAGGAAAGTCCAAGCAATACATTTCTCTTCTTCAAGCTGGATGTTGAGGTAGGTCAAGCTGCTGTGTTCCCTCCCTGAGGACCTGGGGGGGGGGGGGGAAACGGAAGAAAGAAGACGAAAGAAAAATAGAGTCAGACATAAAGCCTGAGTAAGTCTAGTACTACTTTGTCTATGAATAAAGAACTGGGTATGATAAGTAAAACAGGAAGTGGGCAACACTATGAACTTGGTTAAGTTATCTAGGGTCGAATATACTATCGTACCCCATGTTAATCTCTGAACCCATATAAACTAGTTTCCAATTTGCACCCCACAATCAGGGTGATGTGATCCATTCAATGATGATCGGCTCCTACTCGTAAAGTTACATGTGTCTTACGGCCCCCGATGTCTGTAGTTACCTATGCTGGTCCCACCATGGGGTGTATCAAGTCCCATAGTGGCAACCCGACACAACCTTAGAGTGCAAAGGTATGCTACTGGTGTCCAGTGCTTTATTTTTCTGCGCCGGAGTGCGTGCACGCCCGCACACCGTTAGAACCTACACTGCTACACCACCGCCGTCGATTTGACCTCTTACAATCAGCCCAGTAATCGTGCCCCACCCTGCCTAGTTTCAGGGTATCCTGATACACCTTTTTAGGGTTACTGCTGAAAAGGGTCCCCCGTTACTAGGTTTTCTATCTCTAGCCAACATGCTAAGTTGGTTAAGTGTTCTCTAACCTAACCCCACCAGTCCTTTTAGTTTAGCATGTTCCATTTTGATTAAGTCTTTAGTTCACTTAATCCTAACAATCCTGACTCAGCCTTAATTGTCTTATTAAGGCCCGGACCTCTCACATTAGACAGGTATTGTTGTGGCTGCCTGTTGCCGGTTGGTTCCGGGCAGTCTTACGCCACAACTCAGTCTAACCTCGGGTCCTTGCTGGGCTCCATGTTTAACCTCCCACATTGGATAGGTATTGTTGTGACTACTGGACAGCCGGGCGGTTCCGGGCAGGTTTACATCACAACTCAATCCAACCTCGGGTTAAACACATCGTCTTTTCTACATTTACATATCTTGTCATTCTTCTTTATTTCTTATATGTAAATATTTGCGGCCCATTATTATGTTAATGGTGTAAAGGTTACACCAACCATGGGCCCAACCCATACTTGAATTTGGGCCCTTCTATTTCATATTTTCATTCATTAATTAATTTTTAACCCAACGTTATTTTCCCCCGTTTTACACGTCCGTTTATATATATTGGGCTTAGCCTTTTAAAGCCCAATTTAGCCATGCGAAAAGGGGAGGCTTATGGCGTATACACAAAGAGGGGAAGGTGAGCGCATGAACTTGCATATGACGTTGGAAAATACATAATAGAAATCGATGTACTTGCATAGTGGTAACATAGGTGACATGAATAAAAGCATGTGAACTTGCATAGGTTTTACTACAACATGAACCTATATTTTTATTTAGGCATAATATCAAACATAAGCATGGCATAAATATTTCTAGCATAAGAATGGCATAATATCAAACATAAGCATGGCATAAGTATTTCTAGCATAAGCATAAACAAGTCATGTTCATAAGGTTTCTACATGTTTACAAAGGGGATACTTTGTTACTAACACAAAAGCATAGTTCAACCTAATCATGATTTAAGCCTAATCACATAGCGATGGTATAAACATATTTATGCACAAATATTCCTAAACATGGTGTTTGCTTTAAACTTGCAAAAAAGGGGATTTTTGAGTCCAACCTAGCCATGTCATCATATAATCCTTTAAAACAAGATAGACTTAATAACGGATTTCAATTATGCCAAATATCTTTCCTAGCCATATTCATAAGTTTGCAAAAGCATGACTAATACATGGGTTATGGTGTCAAAATTCCACATAGTTTCATATGAACTATAATAACCAAACTTGTTTCAATTACTTGCAAAATGATTTATACACAAAATTATACATCATAATGGCATAATAACAAAGCCCCAAACTTGCATGAATTTCAATTAACTACATACATGTAGCTTCAATATAGATTACACAATTTTCGCAATATTCCAAACGTTTATTTGCATAGAACTACCGCATGTAGTTCTTTATAATGAATACAAATATAAATTACTTCCATTGCCACAATTCAAGCATACACATCAACACAGTTGTTTATTAATACCAAAGTAATACTCTACTTACAATGGTTGCGGCGAATTCTCTAATTAAGAGACACGATTCCTTTGTTGAATTGATTAGCTTTAGGTTGCTTTGAATTGCTTTAGGCCTTAGAACTTTCTCCCTAATCCTCTCTTTAGTTGGCGGCTATTCTTTGTCGTTCCTCAGCAACATGGCGGCTATAATCTTATTTTGAATGAATAGATTAGGGTTTAGTCTAGGGTTGTTTATGTAGAGGTTAGGAATTGATTAGGACCCTTGATGTTGCTAGGTTAGATCATAGCCATTCATTAGGAAGAGAGACCAATAAAAATCCGCCACCTAGCCCTAATGACAAAGCAGACCACAGAAATTCGACCACACACCGACCTGGCCAGCCAGGTTGACTGGGCTCGACCAGGTCGATACCCCTGTCGACAGGGCTGTCGACAGCCCTGTCGACATGGGTAGCCCAGGTCGACAGCCCAGTCGACCTGGGTGGCTAGGCGGGTGTTTTATCCGCCTGGCCCATTGGGCCCCATTTCAAATTATTATTTTATTCTGTCTGAATTTTAAATTTAATTCAAAAACTTCCGAAGGCCATATCTTCTTCATACGGACTCCGTTTTTCGAAAACTCGGACTCTATTTCGCGTATTTTTCCGAGACGAACGCAATGGCGTATCCCGTTTCCCTTAGTTCTTTGATTTGAATTTGATTATACTTTAATTCATGAATTTCACAGTTATAGAATTTTCGGGGTGTTACAGCTCTGGTTTACAAAGCTTGAGAACAAGACACGTTAGAACCATACAAAAGAATTCATCAGAGACTGGGTTAGTAATATCCAATTAGAATGACTTGTTAGAGGTGGGATCAGTAGTATCCTAGAACGAGTGTGAAGAGTATATTTTTAAAATGAAAACAATTTTGTTTTGAAAATTTAAACCTTATTCAATGTATTTGAATATTTATTTGTATTGAATTTGGACAATCCAATATATAAAGATTTTGCATATACGCCTTGCAAACGTATATTCAAAGTTTTAATATACTGGATAGATATGGATACACACTCTAGTCGCCTGGAGATGATTCTGATGATTGTAGCTACATCATCAGAATTTGTATTCGAGTTTCGAAAGTGGGATATCTATATATTTCCAATTGACTAGTGTGAGAACCAAAACAAGATAGGGCTTATTGTTGTGATTTGGCACCAAAAATGTGACTTTTGGACTATGTATAAAAATTATGAATTTGAAATGTTAATCAACTAATTAATTGTTGATTGTGTTGTTTGATTATTGTTTTGATTATTTAGAATTTGGAACCATTAAGCTAAATTGTACCAAATATTGAATTGAATTGAGAATTGTTTGGAATTGCATGCATATATATGTATCTACTTGAACAGGTCATAGCAAGGAAGGCTAGAAAAGAGGAATAAAATTGTTTGCCCGATAAATAGGTACATGTTTATTGTATTTCTTGGGGTTTTTGATGATTTTATAGTCGACTGGCTAGCCGCTTGGCTGTTTCTTTTCCTTTTTGGATTGGAAAGGCCTGTATGGCGATTTCGGGATTTTTCCGGTGCTCCCGTGCAGGTGAGGTTATGGCAAAATTTATCGAAAATTTAGGGTGTCAGCCAAATTTTTGAAAAAGTTGAAAAGTTTTTAGAAATTGAAAACTGGAAGAACTTAAGCCATAATGAAAATAATGAAAGTTGAGTTGGTTTGTAATACAACTTTCAGCTTTGTTCCTTTTCGGGGATGAAAATATTTTAAGTGGGGGAGATTGTAATTACTCGGAAAATCCGAACCAATTTAAAATTTTTATTTTGGCAATTTTAATGAATTTTGAATATTTAAAATGAATTATTTTAAATAATAACAATGAGAAATTTACTTTGAATATAATATGAACGTATATATTTATTTGAATCGACGTTAGAATATAATTATTTATTTTTAATTTTAAAAGGAATTGAAAATGACGCGGTAGTTTGAAAATTCGATTTCAAATTTCAAATGAATGTACAGGATTAAAAATAAACCGGATTTTAGTGAAACAAAAAATATTTGAATCTATTTGAAAATATCTTTCCAACGAATCCGATAAATCAAGATTTCATAGCGAGAATAAAAAGTTATGCCCAATTGAAAATACAGAATAGTCGCAATGGAAAATATAGCACTTAAAAATGGAAATTTTGCAAACGACCTCTGTTTTTGACGAAACCACTTTTGTTGGATCCAGTAAGTCGAATTATTGCTAGATTCCAAAATTCATGATTTTTCGAATCAATATGTGAGCGTAGCAAAGTAAAACGTGTTTTGACAGTTTTAGTTAATTTGAATCGACCAGAAAATGACCATTTTTCTAACGGTCTTCAAATTTTACAAATTAGTTTTGTTAGGACCGTATCATTAATACGAAGCTAGAAAATATTTTTCGGGTATTTTTAGAGTCAGTATGTGGCCCTGGTAAATTGAAATATACATTTAAAACTGAATATAATGATTTATATTTTAAATTTAACGGAAACTGATCGAAACAGTCGAATTGGGTTACGTAACATATCCCATTATGTTCGGAATATGGGTAATTAGCTAGGGACGACAGTTGTTGGGTTCGAAATGGAATTCGAATAAAAAATCAACTTTTGGAGAAACTAAATAAATAAATATATTTAATTTACAAAATCCCCCTTTTCCCTTCTTCGTTCTTCAGTTCGAAACCCCGCCTTCGTGAAAATCGAACGAGAAAATGGTGACGTGGGCCATCGTCGCTCTCCTCCTTGGGCACCGCGACTGTCATTGGGCTCGAAATGGAATTCGAATGAAAAATTCAACTTTTGGAGAAACTATGTAAATAAATGTATTTAATTTACAAAAAACCCCTTTTCCCTTCTTCGTTCTTCAGTTCGAACCCCCCTTCATTAAAATCAAATGATAAAATGGCAACATGGGCCATCGTCGCTCTCCTCCTTGGGCACCGCGACGGCCGCCAGAGCCCTCCCACCGCCGACGACCTCCCCTGGCCTTCACACCGCTCCTCTCTCCCCCGTTTGCACCTAAAACCGAGCCCTGACCCTTCCGATGGCCTGAAGACCGCCGCATATCCCCTCTGAGCGCCACCATGGAGCACCTGCACGCCACGCCTCCGCCCCCTGACCAGCCCCGCCACCTGTGGGTCCCCCTTCGGCTAAAATTCCCTTTTTTGTGTATTTTTAGCTTTGCAATTCAGCCTCTGAGCTTCCCTGCACCTCCACGCCTCCACCGCGAACACCTAGATCCGTCGAGCACTACTCCGAACCGTCGGTGAGTGTTTAATTTCGATTTTTAGTTGTTTATGCAATTAAAAGTATGATTTTTTATTTATGTGAAGTAGAGATAAAAATACGGTCTTTAAGCATAGTAAAAATTAAATTTTATATATGTATTAGCGAAGTAAAAAATTGGATTTTTATACATATGAAAGCAAGATAAAAATTAGATTTTCATAATGAATTAAAATTAGATTTTATAATAGATAAAGATTTGATTTTTATATGTAGAAAGGTGAGATTTTTATACAGAGAAAGACGAGATTTTTAATGTAGAAAAGGTTAGATTTTTTAAATGGAAAAGTTATGATTTTTGAAGATGTAAAAATATAATCTTTTCTATATATATAGCGATGTAAAAATATATTCTTTTCTATATATATAGCAATGTAAAAATATAATCTTTTCTATATATATAGAGATGTAAAAATATAATCTTTTCTATACATGTAGCGATGTTAAAAATGTGATTTTTAACATATACCGTGTGAAACGGATCTTGTTGAAAGCACGGCGAAGATTTTCTACATAAGAAGAGTCGCGGTGTTTGGCTAAGCTTAAAGGTGAGAACTCCTCGCTATAATTTTTTGATACAGTTATTTATTAAATAACTGCATATATGAACAGTTCCCCGTCGTCCACAGACCATGGACGACTTGTGTGATTATTTAGTTTGGTTGATTGGATTGTTTGGTTGAATTTGGTTTGGGAAATGAAATGAAATGGATTAGATTGGTAACGAAATGAAATGGATTAGATTGGTATGTGTATGGCGCAGGCCATTATTGGACTGGGTATAAGGCTAGGCCTTATCCGGTATTTAGTATCGCGCCATTATGCCGCCGAAATTTTCTAAAATTTGTTAGAAAAATAAAAAAAAATTATTTTATTAGATAAATGATTAAAATAAAATATTCATTTACAAATCAGATGATTTGTTTATGTACACTGATTTGACTGATATTGATTGAGACGATAAATTTTACACATCGCCTAACTACACAAATAAAATTCATTATTTGTTGATTGAAACCCCACATGGTATTGGGACGAAATTGGACATACACTAATCCCAATAATTAGCTGTATGTTGATCAATTGATTGACAAGCTGTTATAAGCGTTAAATATTCATATTTGATGCTTATACAGTGAAGAATGCACTCTGGATGATGGATTGTTGTTTTCATTGTTGTTATACACATCTATTGTGTGAAGTCCATATAGTCAAATTATATGGTAATTGACTGTGTCTGATTCTAGTTCAGAAAGAATAAATATTTTGAAATAACGATTATTTTAAAGTAACGAATATTTTCAAACAATATTCAGATAAGAATCAAAATATGATTTTGATGTCCGATTTGGGATGGACAAGAATATATTTAAAAATGTAAATCCGTGTTGATTAGATTAACGCCATTTTGACATGAACGATATTTATATCGATTTTATTCATTTTTATAATGAATATCGAAAAGGAATTGATTTCAAAATCTAATGTTTCGAAAATATTATCATTTATATATCGATGATATGGAATATTCAATTTTGATTATAAATTGAATATGAAGTTGAAATCGTTTTGAAAACGAATTTAAAACGATTTATAAAATAACTTTTAAAATAAAATCAAAGAAATATATATAATATATATATTATACAAATATAATGGCCTGAATAGAACACGACGCGCTGCAGTAGTTCGTGAATTCCGACCGTTGACTTCGAACGGACATTATGGGAGATCCGACCGTCGGATTCTCCTAAAACCGGAACTGTTGGGTTCGTATCGAAAAGGACCTTCTAATGAATATTAGATATTTGAAATCTAACTGTTGAATTTGGAATTATGTCCAAATAAAATTTGAAAAAGGTCATTGTAAGTGCAGTTCGATGGCTGTTTATGGAAATCGGCCGGGCCTTGATAAAATTATTAAAAATATCAATAATTAGTGTGAAATCATAAGAAATGATTTGGAAAGAATTGGGATGAAAAATTCCATATTTGAAAAGATAAAAATAGATTATTATCGAAATGAACTAGTTTTGAACTAGAATTATAATCCATTTATTTTTAAAATAAATAAATTGGATTTGAAATGGTTTTAAAAATAACCAGAATTTCCAATATATAAATTCAAAATGGATTTGAATCGAAATTGTCTTTGGAATATTTCGATGTTGGATTTCGTGATTATACAGATATTGTTATGGAAATTTGAAAGATATATTTATATCGTTATTTCCAATACGATATTTGTTGGTCGTAGAATTTTATATTGAATATAAGCCGATATATTTTCTATTCAGAGCCTTGTATTTAATATCAAATGGAATTTGGGTTTGTCATGAATGGTGTATTCATTAACACTGTTCTTAAACCCAGTTGAGAAAAAGATTAAATCTTTTTATTTAGATTTAATGAAGTATACCAATTAAACAATATTTAATTGGAATTGAATTAGAATTGATTTTTGGGTTTATCGTGAACGGAGTTTTAAATAACACTTGCTCTTTAACCCGATAATTAATGGAATGTGAATTGGGTTTATTGTGAACTGTGTTTTAACGACATTCGTTCTTTAACCCGATTAACAGAGAAATTGGATTTGGAGTTTTTAAATCTTTTTGATAAAATTTAAAGGAGATTTTCCAAAGTAAAGTTTTCCAATTTAATAAAACAAATTGAAATGGAATTCGATTTGGTAATAATCGAAGAAAATTTCTATGGATGAGGACCGCTAATACATATGGAATTTAAAAGGCTTTGACAGTATTCCATTTATATTATTAGCCGGACATGGAATTTTATATCGATTATATATATATATATATATATATATATATATATATATATATATCGATTTGTTTTCCATGAAGATTCCATCGTTAATGGAATGTGATTTTGGGTTGTCATGAGTGGTATCTTTAATAATACTGTTCTTAGACCCAACGTAGTTAAGAAAATCAAAAACTGACTGGAGATTAGTTAAGTTGAATGGTTTCCTAGGTATTGAACTGATGTTGGTTTCGGCCTTCAGGGTTATTACTTAGGGAATTGTTCACTTGCTAATTTACGGTTAAAGGTTGATGGAATAGAAGGTGATTTTGGGTTTATCGTGAACGTGTTTTAAATGACATTGTTCTTTAACCCAGTTAAAGACAGTATATGATTTCCCAAGTTAAACAATCATTAATATTGATTTTTCGGAAGATTAAAACCAAGTGGAGCTTTAATGAATCTTTGATTAGATCGAAATATCGAGAAAGGAGTATCACCAGTTTTTCTCCAAGCGATAGTTAAATATTTAATTAGATTTGAACATGAAATGGTAATTGAATTTACCGATAACACCGTGGTGTTAGACATGAAGTATTACCAGTTTTTATTCATGGGATGAATAGGTCTGGGTGGGGAAATTAAAACAAAGGATTACTTCGGTAAGGTTCGTTAATCCCGACTAGTTTGGATAAACCATAATTTAGTTTGAATTGATATTCAAAGGAAGATTAAAGAATAAATTTAAAGAGTTTATCTTTGATAAAATTAATGGGAACCTTTCCCAAAGTAAAAGAATATTTGAATTAAGGAATATTCTGGATTGAAATAAGGCATATGTGTGCTGTTTTTATAACACTTGTTTATTATATACACGAGTTATTTGGAAAGACCGGGTTTATCCAATTCTGAATAACTGAATCGACAATAAGTCGACGATGAAGACGGTTTTTGAAGACCGGAGGTCTTCACATCGTTTGGATAATTACTGATGATCTTGATTGGATTGTACACCCAAGAGGAGGGAATCAGTTGGTGATCGTTCAGACGTACTTGAAGATCGATGGAGATGCGAGGAAAAAGGTTCCTCCGGTTTCGTTCAGACCCAGAGCGGACTTGTAAAGGGATGTGTGTCTGACATCGAATTTCATTCTGTGTGATTGATTTACATCGGTTGCATAGCGTTAATTGTCTGTGTGGCATGCTAAGATGCAAATGATCAAGGCTTCTGTTGAAAAGCAAGTTCTTGTGGTTGATGATCAAAGCAATGGCCTTTGTGGCATAACTTTATGTAGCGTTAAATCTCGAGCCTCACACCCCAGTGTGAACCAGAAACGGGAGAGGACCCCAGGGAGGGCATGCGTTTCCTTCTAGCTAGGAGTGGTGTCAGCATTTTGCACGCCCTGACATTTTACTTATGTGGATGATGGAAAGTGAGGCGCCTCAGTTATATCGGTTGATCCGGGACCGATGGAGTCATTTGGCTCATTTACGCCCCATAGGGCAGGGAAACGTATTGTTCAAGGTTTAAGTTTAATCCACATCGAGTGGACCGACCCTGACGATCCAAGGGACGATGTGTTCTGTTCCTAAGGCTCAGGCTAGAGAGTCTCGAAGCAGTAAGGACGATCATTTGCCTTAGTTCACAGATGGAAATCCAACTTCAAATACGACATATTGCGGTTTTGATTGTAGAGCCTAGTATTGGCGACATGATATTTGGTACCCATGCCGTCTCGGATTGATACATTTATATTTGAAGTTGTTTTATACACTATGCACTTATAATAATACCAAATGATTTGTTTTAACGTACCAACCATGTTTGGCTATTATAAGGGAAAACCCAATCCACCGGCTTGCGTTGCATTGTGTGATAGAACCTGAGTCTTATAATAGCTTCATTTTTCCAAAAAGCATTGCGTTGTTTTTTATATGCACTGGTATTCTTAGGAGTAAACTCGTTCCATGTTATACGGCGTGGTCCCTTGATATATCTGATTTAAGAAAAGTTTTAAATAACTGTTTTAGTTCTCACACCAGTCACATGACTGACCTAGAGTTTATTGTTTTAACCTAAACTCTGGGTGCCCCTATTTTTGAGGCAGTTAGTAGTTGGGTTTTTGCAGATTTATATTCACAGGATCCTGGTTTACAGCTGGAATGATATTCGGAAAGCTTTGTATCCGTTTATCTCTTTCAGTTTTGTTTCGAATTATCTTTCCGCTGCATTGTAACTTGTAAATCTATGATATTTTATAATGTGTAATATTTATTCATACTCTGTATATTCTTGTATTTTGATGAAATTGTTATAATAAGCAATGAAATGTTCTTCTATTTGTGTTCTGATTTGTCGTGTCCTCAATTCAATCCGTGCTTTCCTTCATGGGGAAGTTTGGGTCGTGTCATGCAGTATTTTTCTTGATTTATGAAAATTCCATTTGGAAGTTGTTTTATTTGTAAACCAAGAAAATACAACAGTTCTGCCATATAAGACATTTCAAACTCGCTAGTCATTGTTTTGGAAAATTCCTGAAATAATTTTTCATTAGTTTTACCAAATGTAATGTCATCGACATTATTTGAACTATTAAAATATCTGTATTATCTCAATTTTTTAAAAAGCATTTGATCAACTTTTCCAATTTGAAATCCTGAGTCTATTAAATAATATTTAAGACGCTCATACCATGCACGAGGTGCTTGTTTTAAACCATATAAAGACTTTTTCAATTTGAAAACATGGCTAGGATATTTCTCATGTGTGAATAATGGTTGTTGTTCAACGTATACACTTTCTTTTATGAAACCATTTAAGAAAACACTTTTTACTTCTATTTGATATAATTTAAAATTGTGATAACATGCATATGCTAACAAGATTTGAATTGCTTCTAGTCTAGTGACTGGAGAAAATGTTTCTTCATAATCTATACCTTCCTCTTGATTATAACCTTAAGCTACAAGTCCGGCTTTGTTACTTGTTATATTGTCTAGTTCATCTTCTTTATTTTTGTAAACCCATTTTGTACCAATGATAGTTTCATTACTTGGCCTTGGAAATAATTCCCAGACTTCATTATGGTCAAACTGATTTAATTCTTCTTGCGTAGCAATTATCTAATTTTCATCTGTAGAAGCTTCTTTTGGATTCTTGGGTTCAACATTTGATAAGAATGCAACATTACTTACTAAATTTAACTGGCTTCTTGTTCTTACATTAAAATTTATTTCACCATAATATTTTGAGTTAGATGATCTCGTTATATTATTGGTTGAGACCTAACTTCATTAGTATTAACAATTTGATTGTTATCATTGGAATTACCTTGAGTTTCAGCTACATTCTCATTTATGTTATTATGAACATTGTTTTCATTTTCTCAATAAATTATATATCTTTATCTTGAGAAGTCTATTTTTCAAGATTTTCGAATTAAAAGAATTTTGAATGAAATATTCATAAAAAAGATATATGAAGTGAAACTTCTATTTTATTAGTTCATTTATTATAAATTCGATAAGCTTTGCTTCGTTCGGAATACCCTAGAAATACTCCTTCATTGGATTTCAAATCGAATTTTCCAAGTTGATGTTTTGTATTTAAAATAAAACATTTTGAACCAAAAACTTTAAAATATGAAATATTTGGTTTTCTTCCATTAAAAAATTCACATGGAATATTTTTCATAAGTGGTCGAATGGAAACACGATTGAAAACATAACAAGTTGTTGCAACTGCTTCTACCCAAAAAAGTTTTGGTAATGAACTTCCATTCAACAATGTTTTAGTGCATTCTTGTATTGTTCGATTTTTCCATTCTACAACTCCATTTTATTGTGGAGTTCTAGAAAATGAGAAATTGCGAAAAATTCCTTTCTTCTTTCAATATAAATCGAACTTTTCATTTTCAAATTCACCTCTATGCTCACTTCTTATGTTTTTAATTTTTAAATCTGTTAAGTTCTGAATTTGTTTTACAAATATTTTAAAATTATCAAATGTATCACTTTTTTTTTCAAAAATATTGCCCAAGTATATCTTGAAAAATCATCAATAATTACAAACACATATCTACTATGATTTATGGACCAAATTTGAGTTTGTCCAAATAAATCCATACATAATAATTCATGTGGTTGTAATGTTGAAATAACCTTTTTATATTTGAAGGAAGTTTTTGTTCATTTTCCAAATTAGCATGCATCACGCAAGTTATCTAATTTAAATTTCATTTTGGGCAAAGCACTTACAAGATCATTTTAGAAATCTTATTTATGGTTTCAAAATAAATATGAAAAAATATTTTGTGCCACAACTAAGGATCATTATCTTTGGCTAGTAGACACATATATGTATTATTATTAACCTTCATATTTAAAATATAAATATTTTTATCACTGTTTCCTTCGAAAATAAGATTATGATTTGAATAAAGTATGCCATTTATTTTCAAAAAATGGTATTTTAAAACCTTCGTCGCATAGTTGACTAATACTTAATAAATTATGTTTTAAATTTTTAACTAGTAACACATCAGAAATAAGAGGTAAATTAGATATACCGTAATTGCTCATATCACCTTTGTCGACGACATATCCTTTGGAATTATCTCCAAATGTGACAGTTTCTCCTTTAGAGTAGATAATATTTGTTTGCATTTCCATATCTCCTGTCATATGTTTTGAGCAACCACTGTCGGGTATCCACTTTCCTTATCTCTTGTCATACGTTGGTATCCATTTCCTCTGTTAGGGTCCTAAGGGTTAGGTATTAGAAAACCAAACCATGAGGAGTCAGTGCCCCTTTAAAAAATATAGCTAATATTATTATCCATAGTTTCAATAAAAAAAAATATTTACTCCTAATCAAATAACTATTTGTCTTAGGAACGCATATATTGATATTTCTAGAAACCTTTTTCTTTGAAACAAATATGGTTTCTTTATACTACGTAATACCAGTTCGTTAGATCTAGAATTTTTCTTAATACTAACTTTTCGTACAAATCCTAAACCCTTTTTACTAGATGTAGGTTGAGAACTTCCAAAATTTTAGATAAATTCTCTCTTCCTTTATTAAAACTATTGATATTTTTAGAAATATCATCTAGTTTTATCTTAAGACTAGAATTATCTAATTCTATAATTTTAATCTTAGTTCTTAAACCATGATTTTTAGAAACAAGAAGGTTATTTTTCTCTTTTTGAGTTTCAATTTCCTGACTCAATAAAGAAAGTTGAGAATTTGCATTAGATAGAGATTCTTGTTATTTTCTATTTTCATCCTCCAATATCTCTTTTTTATCTTTTAGCAAATCTCTTTCAAATTCTACCTTTTTCTTATCTTCATTTGCTTGCACAAAGTTTCTTTTAAAATTATTTCTAGATTCTAATAATTCTGCACTTATTTGTACCATATCTTCAAGAGTAAAATCACTAACCTCGGTTTCTTTTTCCATAAAGCACACATTAGCTTGTTCGTTATCGCTTTCACTATCACTATCACATTCAGATGATGAAGTATATGAACCATCCCAAGTTACTGAAAAAGATCGCCTCTTGGAGTTCTCCTTTTTGTTCCGATTTTTTTAAATCTGGACAGTTTACTTGGTAATGCCCCATTTTGTGACAATTGTAGCATTCAACTAAGGATGGATCTGCCTTGTTACTATCTTTTGTATGATTCTTCTTTATATCTTTCTTATTTTCCTTCTTATATTTTTGAAATTTTTGGCAATGAAAGCTACGTCCTCTTTGTCTGAATCTAATCCATCTTTTTCTGCATGGAAAGCTAGATTCTTTTTATCTTAAGCATGAACCTTTTTAGCCTGCAAATTCACTTCATATGGCATAAGATTTCCTATCAACTCTTCGTGTTTCATGGTTGAAAGATCATTAGCTTCTTCAATAGCCAAAACCTTTCTTTCCCATTAATCCGTCAAAGTGTTTAAGATTTTTGATACTATATCAAAATCAGTATATTTCTTACCTAATCCCAATAATGAATGATAAATATTTTGAAATCGTGAATACATATCATTGATATATTTATTTTCATTCATTTTGAAATTCTAAAACTGATTTTTGAGCATGGATATCTTGCTTTGTTTAACCTTGCTAGTTCCTTCGTGTGTGACTTTGAGAGAACGCTAAATTTCATATGTGGTATTCCACATACAAATTCGGTTAAACTCATTTTTATCCAAGACATAACACAACATATTCATGGCTTTAGCAGTAGCAGTAGATTCCGCTTTTTCATTAGTTCATCACTCAGTATAATTTATCGTAGGTTGTGTATATTCTTTTTGAGTGATATTCCAAGCATCAAAATCATTAGCTTGCATATGTATTCTCATACGTGTAGCCCAATAACTATAGTTCATGCCATTGAAAAATGGAGGTCGTGTAGTTGACTCACCTTCTTTGAATCTAGTGTTTGTGGTAGGGCTAGTGTTACTTTCAATATTCAATGAATATCAAATAACATTTGTAAGGTTAAATGATGTCTTGCTCTGATACCAAACGAAAATACACAATCAAGTGACTTAGAGTAGGATCGATTTATGTGGAATATGCAGAAGTGTATGTGATAATATAACTTATTTTATACAATAGTTATGCAAGTAAATATTAAGTAATATAAGATATCATAGATAAATAAATGCAATAAATAAAAATGACACCAGGAATTTTATATTGGTTCGATGCACCGTCCTACGTCTAGTCCCAAACTCCTCCTAGAATTCAACTATCAACACCCTCTCTTCACCCGAAGGAACAGGTTCACAACGTACCTGAGCAACCGGATGGGGTTTTCTCTGCTTAAAAAACCGAATAGGATTTTCACCAATACAAAAAGGGATTGACTTTGATTGTGTTCTTGAATAAGACTGAGTAGCCAACAGTTTGAGTACACCCTTCCTATAATCTTATCCTCAATTATATAACATGTTTATAGAGATTTATAGGAAGTATATTGCTTATGAATCAAGAGATATAAAATATATTCAAAGATTTGAAAGCAATTTGAAAGTTTGAGTAAGCTTTTAGAATGCAAGAGAATATAGATTTTAAGATGAGAAAATATAAGAAGATTCGGTGATTTGTAAATCAAGTTTGTGATGTATATATAATGATTGAACAACTTTGATGAAGAGATTCAACGAAGAGAAGTAGCCTTTTCTATTACAAATGAAAAGGAATCTCTTCATGAATGACAGTGGCTTTTCAGAAATATGGTTGTTATTGTAGGGTCAGTCAATTGGTGTAAAAACCACCAGTCAACTGGTGCAAAAACCACCAGTCAACTGGTAGAAAATATAAAACATATATATATTTGAATAATGACAGAAAATAGCAATTACTAGGTATTTTCTCCTTTACCAGTCGATTGGTCCAGGGGAAAAACCCAGTAATGTCTGTTTCATGCCATTTTCATATATATATATATATATATATATATGTATATATGTATATATATATATGTGTGTGTGTGGGTGTGTGTGTATGTGTTTATTTTGTTCATTTGTGTTATAATAAATGAGGATAGATTTTAACAACAATCTAACATACTAAACACACACACACACATATATATATATATATATATATATATATATATATATAACTAACTCTTCGATCGATCTTCATTTCTTTGTTGTCGTGAAACGAAAATCTCATGAATCAATACGATGTATGATTAGAAAAGTATAGCCATGGATATATATGTTCCTTCTTTTTACTGTTTTTACGAAATCCAAAACCTTTTCTTATCAATATGAGAGGATATTTGTCTTATGCGTGTCATAAGTTGAGTATAGAACTATTGGCATTAATTTAAAAAATAATTGTGACTTATACAAATACATATCCTGCATTTCATAAAAGTTTTGGTTCCCAAAAAACATTTATGACTACATCCAATTCATGTTATAATATTTATATCCATAGATAAAGGCTATTACCATATTGTTAGCTATTACTTCTATTTGTAAGTTTAAAACATATTCTTATATGTTAATGCACTATATGTGCATCAATGTATAACTGTTTAGGAAGCATCTTTTGATTTTGACAAGAATTAACTAATAAATAATAAGCTATATTAATAACAGTACGTGTATGTTATTATATTTAATGTTCATACATATACATTTTTTCATCAACAAATTTTTTTATACATGGCAAAAGTATTTACTGTATGAGCAATCATGTATTTATAATAAGAATATTGATTTTCAAAAATCATTTATGGATACATCCACATGTTATTATAATAGTCATATCCTATTATCATGCTTCGCCATTAAGTATTACGATAGTATTAAATGTATATATGTTAAATATTTAATGTAAACGAATACATATCAATTAGTCGCTCGATTGTTGGTCATATCATGTTACTTTATCGTATGTATATATATATATATATGTATATATAAACATATTTGATGATCATAACTATATCTCCATTAATAAATCAACCTATTTACTTGCTTAAGTCTTTTTTTTGAACATTTGGTTAGTACATCATATAGGTCTAAGGAAAGTATCGAACTCCCAATCTCTTACTAAGTAGGTAAGTACCATACCACTACGCCCATTCTCTTGGCTTTTACTTGATTAAGTCAATTTTATACCAATGATTAATTGACAACTCACATTAACTTTGAAAACTAACGTAAAAAATAAAATCATACAAGATTTAGGTATTACAACTGCCACACTTCATCGTAATACACAATTATATCTTTCATGTGAATTTACAATAAGTGAATTTAGAGCTTAGTCATTGAAAAAAAATACATATGGTTAATAACAAACAAGATACGAAAATATTCTAGTAACCAGGACCATTGATATACTCAAGGCAATTTTCTGATTATGAAAAAGGGAAGTATTTTAATCTATATGTTTTTAGTTTCAATTGTTATGGTTAGGTCTCATTTCATTCTATAAACGAATTTATTTAATTTCTAAAATTAGCTGTAAAAGAGAATGGAAATTGATCTACGTAGATATGCAAGTTCTGATATTTTCACTTTTGTGAACAGTTTTTCCCTAAGTATGCGTATGGCATATTAATCGTCAGTTTGCTTACCGTTTGACCTTAAATTCCTGCTTATGTATGAATTGTCTAAAATTTATTTAATATTCTGAAATGTTAAGTTTTTTATCTTTAATACAACAACAAAAGGCAAGTTTGTGGTACTTGTTTAACATTACACAAAATGAGGAGTATTTATTTATGGAAAAGTTTGTTTAGACACAAACTTTGGACAAAAATTAGGGAACGCAAAATCTAAGCCATTGGATTGTACCCTGGTTTACACCCCTCATATAAAGAAAAATTGATCCAATGGTTGATATTTTGTGTCTCTTGATTTGTGTCAAATTATTGTGTCCAGATAGTCGCTCTCTTTATTTATTTTGTTTTTCTAATATCGCGTATACTGAGGTATTTGGACATTCCAAATGTGGTGAAAGCGCTATTGATGAAAGAATTCTCATTCTTACTTGCATAAGGAGGGAGCTAAAAGATGAGTTCAACATTACTAATAGAAAGTGCAATTTATCCTATTTTCTTCCATTATGTAATATTTTGTCTTATGAACTGGTAAATGCATTAGTACTGACCAAATGGAGATACAGCTTGTATTAATTTGTTGTCGTCACTATTACTATATAAAAATGATGACCAACCAGGGGAACAAATTAAGACCTCTATTTTGGAGTTTATATGTTAGGATGGGAAAGTCTAATCAATCATAAACTAGAAGGGCAACAAATTGGCATGTCTGTTGAATGGCCGCTGAAGTTACAACTACTTATTTTCCTTCTCCTTCTTACTTTTGTTATAATAACAATGTATATGAGCTTGGTTCATCAGGTTAGAAATGTCTGTCTTCATGAGATCCTTTTGTGAAACAAATCAATTTTAAACTATTATCAACTTTTCTTATTTTCTGGCTTATTTTTGTACTGAACTGTTATTGCCAATATGTCTTAATACTAACCAATTATAATGGAATATGATGACTATTTGAATAATCGTTTTACCTATTGGCAACATTGATGAGGTCATCACCATGATTGAGAAGATCAAAATGGAATTGGCTTGGTAGAAAAAATAGGTATCTAATCATGGAATAATAATAATCTTTTGATGTGCAGTAACATGAGCTATAAAGATACTAAATTTACAAAAAAAAAAATTAGCTTTGAATATATGAATTATAACACTATCAATGAAATTATTCCATTCAATTGTCCAATTTATGTTGTTATATAGTATGTTTATATAATTGCAAGAGATAATTACTTGTGATATATATATTTATTGCTTGTTTGAGAATTATAGTGATTTGTAAGGGGTATTTTTTGTATCAAATATAGTTTTTTGCATTTGATGTAAGCATAATAGAAGCAACAAGTGGGGTCTTTTTAAATCCCATTACCCTTTTTTGTTTCAACAACTGGAACAAAAGCAAAAAAGGATGTCTTTATTGCTTCTGTTGTGTACCAGAAGCAACAAATTTGGATTTATTTGCGTCTTTTTCATTTGCTCTGGATGTTGAACCGAAGCTACATGGGGTAAGAAACCAAAGGAAAAAATGTGTTTTTTGCTTTGCTTTTTCAACCAAAGTGTCAAATTTAGGCTTATTGTGTCATCTCCAGTTGTTTCAGTTGTAGAACGAAAGCAACAAGGGGTAAACAACAGAAGCAACAGGCCAGTTTTGTAGTAGTGTTATAATTTGAAATGTAATTAATTTGGATTACATAGAGATAATCATCATCTTATACATGGTGTTAAAATCTACAGAGGTGACTTATCCTATTTGAGGAATTTAAAAGGTGATCTCATTATTATTCTTCCTATAGCACTTGTTGATAGATGGTCTCTGTGATCCTATATACTCAATAATATTAATTAAGATTTGTTTTAGGTTTTGCAGTAAATGATGTCTTAAATAATATTGTTTTTCATTAATGTAACAAACCGAAATTTTTGTGATAATTAATTTAGTTATTAAATTAGATTTTCAAAATTGAAATTTTTGCAAATGATGGAATTTGACCATAAAACTTGCACCGTTGCTTTCAAGATGGAATTCTGGTCAACTTTATGTTTGGAACATCACGAAAGGTGTCTGTATGAAAAGTTACGGGTGAAATACGAAAATGGTTGGAAAATAAATAAAGTACAATTTATATGAGGTAATAAATATTACCATTAAAACCCACGTCCCCACTACTGCTAGATCGACCGGAATGTTTGATCGGCGGTCGAACCAGGCAGTGGCGGTTGGGGTTTTGTTTATATAATGTATTATATCGACGGAAAAATCTTTATAAAATTAGGACTAACGGTCCAAGGTCATTTCCACACCTGTAAATAAAGTTCTAGACCCCCACTCTTTAGCTCCTATTTTCTATAGGTAGTGGTAAAGCTTTGTCATTCCCAATTATCCATTATATTCGTTAATTCTAAATCATAGATCTATTTAAATCAAACAAACATGGATTGGAGATACTGAATCTAGATTACGGAAAAGGATTGGTTCTACAAACAGATATTTTATATTACTGAATTTCCTTCTTCTTTTCCTATTCTTCTTTCAGATCTACAAATCTAAATCTATGTTTGTAAATCTCTTTGTAAATAAATTGTAGATCTGTAGGATTTGAGAATTAAAAGCCTAAAAACTGTGTTCAGATTCAGATTTGGATACCTTTCAGGTGAGTAGGATATCTTTCAGGTGAGTAGGAAATATATACATTGTTTATAATAACTTGTATAATTTTTTTGTCTTGAATCTGAGTTATAGGCCTAAATGTTATCATATTTGTATATTTTTGTCAAATCTGGAAAATCATGGAAATAAATTAGGTGTGGATTTGTAGGCCTTTTTGTTTAGCATCATCATATTGCCTATAACTATTCTTCGATTGTTTGTGGTTATTATAAACACCTCAAATATGGAAATCAATCCAAAATTATTATTACAAGTAAAGTATTTTATTCCAGATTCATAGGATTTGGGTGTTTATTTTTGGTCTATAAAGTTTTGGTTAGAATAATAATAATAATAATCCAGTTTATGTTTATATTAGTTGGGTTTAACCTGGTTAGTGTAAATATGCCCTTTTTTGTTCTTTTGAAGTAAAAAGGTGTTATTTGAAATCAGCAAGAAATATAAACAATAATTATTTCTTATTTCTTATGATTTGAAATATGCCTACATTCTTCTTTTATATATTTTTGGCAAAAGATTACAATAACTACAGTTATAAAATCTTCTATGAGATTTTTGAATCTTAAAACAAGATTAAACAAAAATAGGGTTATTTTGGTCGCTAGTTTAGACCAGAGCATAAATAATAAATCTTAATAAGATAAGATTAGTAATTACGCTAATTCTGCACTTAAAGTATAACAAATAGATATATTATAATCTTATCCATCCAAATCTGCATTAATCAAGCTGTTATATCAAATAAATATTGTGGTTGCTTGGATTGTTAAGGTTTCCAATTCATAGGATAAATACATGGTAATAATTCCATGACAAATGGGAATAAATATGTGTGACCATTGTAGCAATAAGCATGGTATTGATTGCTATAATTAAAATGAGTTATTAATGGAATAATAAATATTGTAACCATGTTCAGTTAAGGAAAATGAATTAAATAGAAATTAAATGCCTAATTGGTTACAGTTTAATTTGTGATTAGGAATTAGAATTGTAACTCCAACTAGGGAAATAAATAAATAATAAAACTATGTGTGTGTGTATATATATATTCAAATAAGAATCAGATGGAATTAAAACGATATAGCAATGTTTAGGAGTTACAAATATTATATTAGAATTTTAATGGAACTGATACAAATAATATTTAATAGGATAATTAATGCCTTGGGAAATATGTCTGTTAGGGTCAGAAATTGCAAAGAATCTTAAACTAGAAGCAATAATGGAATCAAAGGGGATTAATGGGAATTGATTGTCATGGTAAATCATAAGTTCGACATTGAACTAAATAATTAAACATCCTAGAATGGGGAGTTATAAGTTTCCTTATTTCATTCTAGTTAATCTAGGATTAATATAATTAGAAATAAGGATTTGACTTAGTAGGTTAATGATGCAAGGTTAGTTGCCTTATTCGACAGAAGTCTACATTTTCTAGCAGTCGGATATATGTACAACTAATGTAAGATATCGTTAATCATAGGTACCCATGATGATAGTTACTAGCGCAGTGAGAATTATTTCCTAAAATAAAGTTTATTTCAATTGTTGTGGTACTAAGTGGTTATAGGACCCTCCTCCTTTCAAAAAATTAAATCATCAAGGGAATGATTCGTAAGTGTATCCTACTTCGATATTAGAGGTATTAAGTAGTTAGATCCACCATTAAAAGGGTATTATGTGATCACATAGCTTGCCTCCCCATAATAAAATGTATTAAATGGATAATTGGGTTGGACATCGGAAATCTCCGAGATGGTCCGCTTCCACTATGTAGTAAGTGACTGGGGATGGAGTCCACCTTGGGATAAGGTATTGAATGACCGCTACGGAAGAGCCGTAGGTTTCCCTATCTTGCGAGAAGTATCAAGTGACTAGCATATTATCCAATAAGTTCAGCAAGATAGTAACTCAAGGGTCTGTCGGGGGAAGGTCATAAATGACGAGATGTCAACTACCTATCATGTAGGTAATAAGTGATTGCTTACTATCTCTCGCCTTATGCGAGGTTTGGGAATATGCATTAATGACAGAAGCCTTAAATTAGTAGGGCTTAGTAGCTAGTGTCCTCTAATTTGTATTAGTCTAAGGTAAACTAACAAGTAAGACATTAAATGATCGAAAGGATCCTCCATTATCCTATATTGATAGTGAGGTCCTAAGTCGCTATATAGAAGTAACTTTCCTCCTTATGACTTATCGAGGGGTTGGATGCCCATCTCTTAGTTTCAATAGTTGGTTAGATGGTGATATAAAGGCTTTATACTTATGTGTAAATGTTTTATCTTAGTATTGCGATAACGTTATCTTTCAGGATACTACCTTCGGTATGGTTGCTAGTCGTCATGCGTAAATCTTTGTAAAATTAGGTTAGAATTACTAGCTTTGTTAGACATATGTTTTTGTTGTGACCAAATGGGATACATTTGTGTATTGTAAACAGTGTTATACATTTTCACCGTACCCGGACTTGTTGTTCTGAAACCCCTACTCATAACAACTCTCAGGTTTACCTTGGGGAAGACAGTTCTTATCAGGTTTTCAAGTTTTTTTTAGTTCTCATTCTCTCATGCTCGACATCAACATAGTGATTATTTTTTAGGTAGTTGCCTTAGTCGATACTAGTTATCCTATTTTGTTTTCACCGTGAATTAGTTTTCACTACACTCTTATTATGCTCATGCTTATTTGTTTGGAGGTATCAGATCTATACTCTCCATGCTTAAATGGGTTTGACTTTCCATTTTTGTCAATATTTAGACTCAGAAAATTGTAGGGTGTTAAATTTAGTATCAGAACTTAGGTTTAGATGATCATATTAATTAATATTAGGATTACTGAAACAACACATTTGGTTTTCTTTTTCTATTTTCTTTAATCTTTCTTTGTTGACTCTAAATTGTTTCGACGATGAGATAGTCATGGGTTTAATTAATTAAAATCGGTTTAAGCGACTAGGAGTTAGAAGTATTTCGAGTTCAAGTATTCGACCAACCCTGATTTACCTTATGGTGCTTTTAACGATTTTGTTTTGAAAAGCATGAGGACAACATATGGTGAATTCCGCGGATTCAAGCTTGGTGACTAGACAGAAAGATAGCTACAACTGAGATAGTCGTGATTTCTTGTTTTTGGTTTTGTTTGGGAGTTCCAGCCGATGGCCTTTCCTTAGTCATGAAACAGGGAATTCACGATAATGTGTCGTTGTAGTCCGAAAATATAATTACAATTATATCTGTTTGATATTTCATTATGTAAATCTGGATGATCATTTGCTAGAATTATTCATTTAAATCCTTGGTCTTATATTCAGCAAGATTTTAGTTTTTAAACTTTTTTTGAAATTAAAAAGGGGTTTCAAATATTCTAAACAATAGTTTTCGAGAAATTGTTTTATGAATAAAGATTGGTGAATATAAATAAACTTTTAGGAATTTGAATCTAATCATGTTTCAGATTATTGGGTTTTGTGAAATTTTAATAAATAATCCATCTTGGTAAAAAGAAGAAATTTGAAAATGACAAGTAATAAGTCTCGAAATTCAAAACTTATAATCATCCATTTCTTTTGATTTTCAATGTTCCTCTTTTTGGATATTTCAAATGGTTTGTGGAAACTGTAAAAAATCAACTTTTAGGGATTTTATAGAGAAAAATCTTGATAATCTAGAATGTGGAAAGATTTTCTAATCCGTAATATAAACTAGAATATAAATTAAAAAAATAGATTTATATTATGTGACCTTCAATTTGTAAATAAAAATTTATCCCGAATTTTGTTTCAAAATTTTCTCTTGGAAAAGACTAAGGAATTTTTTATTTAGTGTTTGCGAACAAATTAAACAATTGTAAACAACTGTAAAATTTGTTCGTCTTTCCTAAACAACAAGGATCATTGTAGAGGGTGTCGAACTCTGGGACCAAATTATTTTATTAATAAATCCAATCAAGTTATCCCTAACTTTTGATTGGTTGAAAACAAAGAAAACAGCAGAAATTAAATAAAACAGAATTTTAACAATAAGTGAAAGCAATTAGGGGATAATGACATAGATCAGATTCATAATCATCAATAGCCAAAAGATTAACCAGATCTAATACATGTTTCTGTCACAAACATGAATCAACGATAATAGGTTTTTAGAAACAAATATGTAAATAACGACAAGCATAGCCTATGCAGGAGCTCAGCTCTACAACCATAGACTATCAGGACAGATTCACTAATTAATTTCTAAAACCCTAAAATTAGATCTAAATCTGATAATTGTTAGACCGAACACGAATATACCCTGTGAAGGAGCATGCTCTTAAACGACACAGGATATTAAGGTTCAGATCTAACATTTGGTTCAGATCTAGATCTATATACATGAATTCCTCATCCTTTGGCTATGTGATTCATATCGAATCATATCTATTAGCGTCATCACCCCCTAATCAAAGGGGATTAGCTAGACATAGCTAAAGAAAATGAGAAAAAGAAAATAAATAACATAAATAAAATAAAATAACAACAGAGAAGAGAAGGAGAAGAGTTTTATTCCAAGCAGAGGATTATAGAATAAAACTAAATATGTTTTACAATGAATGATATAAAGCGTATTTATTGCTGATATGACAAGGGCTACTTGGCTAACTCCATAATGTGGGACTAAAGAATTAGCCCAACTAACACATAAGCTAGTGTGAACGGGGTTGTAGAGTAAGAGGCCTTGTAAGTGAGCCAATGTGAACGCGTGCAGTGCATGAATGAGAAGCCTTGCAAAGGAGCTAATGTGAACGCTACATCAGTGAAATGGTCTGCAATTGAGCCAATGTGAACACAATATGAGTCTTAGTGACCAAATCTACCCAACTGAACTCTATTTGCAACCGTTCTTCAAGCTTTAAACTCTTCAAGCTTTAGTAATTTTAACTTCACTCTTTTTCAGCAAATTCTTCATGCTTTATTCATCAAATGCTCTAAACCATGATTCTTGTCATCAATCTGAAAACACAGCTATAAATACACAATATCAATTATTTAAAAGATAAAATAAGATAAATATGCGGATAAAATAAACACATTTACGTGTATATCATTTAGTTTAGGGTACTTAATTTCGTAAGTCATTCGAGTCGTTTATCAACTGGGTAAGGGGAAAATCCGTTTTAATTTATTTTAGTTTTTTAGCTGGGTTTTCTTTTCAAGAATTCGTTCATTCATTTGACGGTCGCAATTGTTCTAAGGCGAATGAGTAGCACTGGAGAAGATCATTTCTCTACTTGACGGATGGCGGACATCAGTATGAGATTTCCAGTGGAATTGGGAAGGTGATATTATTTATTGTAATTTTATTTTAATTTTTAAAAGTCGAACGGGTGCGTTGGGTCAAGGTTCAGACCGCACCCCAAAAAGGGCAGGAGATTGATCGGTAGCGGTCGATAGCCCTCCTTCATAGGGGTCGAACGCTTTAGCTGTTTTGGGTACGACCTGAGCCTGGAGCAATATAATTCGCTCCCCCCAATAGCCAAAACCTATTTCCTTCATCCTTGCCAAATCCACAACAGCTGAACCCACTACTCCACCTTCTCCATGCCCAAAAATCGAGCTTTTGACATTCATTTCTCCTCTAGTTACCACCAAAATTGTTATGTATCGGATCCAAACCCTCCTATACTCAGATCTAATCACTTTCTCCGATTTCTTAATGGTCCATCCTCGAGCTTTCAACATCTTCGTGCAGCAGCAGCACCCCGGTCTCATGCCTTAGGAGGCCTCATAGTTAGACTGCAACCTTAGGAAGATAGAAACCTATTTGTAAATGGCAAATTTCAAGTTTCACCAAGGACGTCCAGTGAAATTCGCTAAGTTCGCCCCTTTCCAACTGAAGGAGCTATTTCTCGCCGCAGACCTGGTACCGATCCTATGCCACAAAACCTTCGAGCGAGTGCAATCCTCGCTATATTCGTCTTTTTAATGCTCGGATGGTCGTCAACTTTGATGTGGGTTTTAACCTGATTTGGTCCGAAGTTAAAGGCTACCCTATTGAGTTCTCCAACCAAGATTTGGCTGAGATCTTTGATATTTCCGCGGTCGGAGCTGACTTGGATGACATGAAGATGACCGACCCTTAGATTCTCTCTCGCATTTTTTTAGAGCTACCGCTGTTTGGGACACCAGTAATTTGCGACATGTCCCCCGTCTTATTGTGTGCACCATTTAGCACAACATTATTCCCAAGACAAGAATCCCTGAGTTGATCTCCCCTTTAGTGCATCGAGCCACATATGTTATTATTTGCGGCGTAACCATCAATTGGGCGCATGCATTAATGATCCACTTCTCCGAGCCGTTAGCATGTACTCCAAGGATCTATTTCCGTATAGTCATCCTTTCACCTATGTCTTCCGACACTTTCAACCGAATCTTCATGGGGAATCGGCGGTCAAGAAGACCTCTGATGCCATCTATTGTGCCCCGCTCAGGAAGATGGGAATCCATTTGCCCGTAGCTCCTACTCCATTTCCCATACCTCCTGCACCAATCGAGCAGCAGCAGCTGCGACCGGCTGCAATAGGCCAGGGGAGCCCTGAGCTCGCTGCCCTCCGTCAGATCCAGGCCGAGCCCCACGAGGTTCGCAGGGTGCACGTCGATAGGATTGTGTTTTGTATCTTGTATCACGGTGCTCAACCTTCTCGTAGCCCGTAGGTGATGTCCTTTGTATCTTGTATCGCATGTATCTTTCCCTTTCTAACATTTTATTTTTGTTGTTTGTAGTAGTTGTGTTTGTAACTATTAGCATTATTGTTCCTATAAATCATACAAACGATATAATGGGATTTTAGTTATGTTTATTTTTCATGCTCATTTGTATTTGAATTAGAAATGAAATCTCATTTTCTTTTCTAATTAATAGTTGTTTTAGAGCTTGAAAGTATAGAAATCTGTGCTGGATAAATTTTTGGGGAAGGACATGTTTTTTTTGTGTTGTTTCA
Organism: Allium sativum; assembly: GCA_030737875.1. Taxonomy (NCBI): domain Eukaryota; kingdom Viridiplantae; phylum Streptophyta; class Magnoliopsida; order Asparagales; family Amaryllidaceae; genus Allium; species Allium sativum. The sequence goes on along the minus strand of CM060909.1, from coordinate 621,187,183 downwards.
TCACATGCATATTTATAAGTTGCTTGTTCCTTTTTAAGCCAAAAATTATTTTTGAATTTTGTGTATGGTTTTGGCTTTTTTTGCGCGACGAACATCCTTCACGCAAACATGAGACTTGAGTTACGTAAGTTTCTGCAAAATATGTTTTGAAACCTCTTACAAATTCCATTTGAAAAATAAATGTATTTTATTAATTTACTTTCTTTTAATCCAATTTACGTAAAAACATGGCTTTGGATAAGGTAGTTTACACATGTTGAAACATCTGTTTCGTGTAAGAATAGATGATTTAAATGTAGTAAAGCGCATGCTACCAAATTTTGTTTTTATGCAAATTAGATGTGGAAAATAAATAAGAATCAAAAAGGAATTTCAATAATTTAAATAAGAATTTTTAGAGCGGAAAATTTTCTTATGGAAATTTTTGGTTTTATGGTCACATGAAAAGTGTAAGGAAGATTTCAGATAATTTGTTTGCGCATTTCAGTGGTTCATTAGGGATGATGATGCACTAAAGATGTTAATGATAGCAAGGGAAATGTTGTTTTAACTATGGAAACATGGTTTCCAAACCTTTTCGACGATGCATGCGAGTTATTAATTAACTCATTTTATGTTTTAGTACTTGTTTTAAACATCCTCTGTAGTCCACAGACGGGAATTTTTGGAGTATTTTGGGGCACTGAGGTAAAATTTTGTTGTAGGATGGGAATTGGAACATTTGTAAGCGGAAAGAACATTGATTTTCTCTGTTTCGATTTCCCTTTTCCGGATTAGGAGAAATTAATAGGAAATGGTTCAAAAACGTTGACATGTTGGATGGTAAAATTTGGATGCAAAATTGATTGCTTCACACTTCTATTATGTGTGGGGGTTATGGATAAAAAGTATTTTCAAAATTTGCATTCATGTAGAACTGTCAGTACATTTTAGGATGTTTGCATTAATTTTTTAAAAGGAAATGCATACATATTGGAGGATCCCATTTAGAATCATTATGCATGCATATTTTGTGGTTGCAATTCATTATGCACACTGTGCCCATGTGCACATTGGTTGCAAAATTATATGTACACTAATTGGTTGTATGGAGTAAGGTAATTACGCACGAGCACCATGACCTTATCATTAGTAAAATTTTGGGATGAAATTTCTTTTAAGGAGGAGAAAATGTAACAACTCGGAATTTTGGTGATAATTAATTTAGTTATTTAATTAGATTTCCATAATTGGAATTTTCGCAAAAAATGGAATTTGACCACGAAACTTGCGTTATTGCGTTCGTAATGGAATTCTAGACAACTTTCATGCTTGCAACTTCGCGAACGGAATCTGTATGAAAAGTTACGGATGAAATACGATAACGTTCAAAAAATAAATAAAGTAGAATATATATAATGTAATAAGTATTACTATTAAAACCTACGTCCCTTACCATTGTTAGGTCGACCTAGGCGGTCGACCATTGGTGCGACTTACTGGACGAACCAACTTGTGGTGACTTAGGCTTTGTTTATATAATTTATTATATCGATGGACAGATCTTTATAAAAGTAAATCCAATGGTCTAGGGTCATTTCCACATCTATAAATAAAAGGCTAGACCCCCACTCTTTTGCTCATATTTTCTAGAGGCAGCAGCAAAGCTCTATTATTCCCTATTCTCCAATCTCTTTTGAAATTATAAATTGTAAATCTATTCAAATTAAGCAAACAAAGATTGGAGATATTTAATCTAGATTTGCGCGAAAGGGCTGATTCTACGAAAAAGTATTTTATATTATTTAATTTCCTTTTTATTTTCCTATTCTTCTTTCATATCTACAAAGCTAAATCTGTGTTTTATAAATCACGTTTGTAAATAAATTGTAGATCGATAGGATTTAGGAAATGTAATCCTAAAAGTTGTGTTTATACTTAGATTTGGATAGCTTTCATGTGAGAGGGAAACATATACGTTGTTTATAGTAATTTATACAATTCGTTTGTGTTGAATCTGAATTATTCGCCTAGAAGTTACCAGATTGGTTTATTTTTGTCAAATCTAAAATGTTATAAATACAAAATAGGTGTGGATTTGTAGGCCTTTTTGTTTAGTATCATCATATTGCCTACGACAATTCTTAGATTGTTTGTAGTCATTGTAAATACCTCGAATCTGGAAATAAGTCCCAAAATTATTATTAGAAGTATAGTATTTTATTCCAAATTCGTAGGATTTGGGTGTTGAATTGTGGTTTGTGCAGTTTTGGTTAGAATAATAATAAAAATAATCTTGTTTGCGTTTGATATTGTTTGGGATTTTACTTTTAGTGTAAATATGTCAAATTTGTTCTTTTGAAAAAAAAGTTGTTATTTGAATTTAGCAAGAAATATAAACAATAAAGATTTCTTATTTCTTATGATTTGAAATATACCTATATTCTTCTTTTACTTATTTTGGGCATAAATTTACAATAACTATAGTTATTAAACGATCTATGAGATTTTTGAATCTTAAAACAAGATTAGACAAAAAAAGGGTTGTTTTGATCGTATGTTTAAACCAGAACACAAATGATAAATGTTAACAAAATAAGATTAGTAACTACATTAATTCTACACTTTATATATATATATATATATTGTTGACACCAAAAATTGGCACAACACCCAAGAAACAAATTTGTAGAGATTAAAAGAAGAAAAATAAAATGAAAAATGTGGAAAAGAACAATCACACACATATTTATAGTGGTTTGGCGTTAACGAGCCTATGTCCACTTTATAATTTCTTTTATATCAGATAACCTATTACAATCGAATAGTTAGAATGGTGATATAATCAGAAATCGTCCAAAAGATCCTTCTTCGTATTCCAAAAGCTCTATTTATAGGTGTCGTATCATTTAAATTGAATAAAACAATGTCCTTTGATCCAAGTCTTTAGAAGGTCCCGAAGAGAAGTTGCTTTCGAAGATGGCGACATGATTTGAATCAACAATGATAGTTGGCATCAGATCCAATCGTAAAGGATGAATAGTAGCATTTAAATATGGGAGAGATCCCATCATAAAGGATGTCTAGTGATTTCATGGGAAGGAAGTAGGAACTTCAAGTTCGATGGGGATGACAGCTTCCGATCCATAAGACAAGGCGAAGAGAGTGTGGCCGGCGGTAGTCTTATGTGTGGGACGATACGCCCAGAGAGCTAAAGGAAGCTCGTCGACCCATTTTCCATTAGCTCTTTGCAATCGCTTCTTCAAGATTGATTTAATAATTTTGTTGAAAGCTTCGACTTGTCCATTAGACTGTGGACGTGCAACTGCGGTGTATTTCTTCTCAATGTGATATCATTCACAAAAATCCCTGGATTACAAGCTGTCGAACTGAGTCCCATTATCTATTATAATAGTTCGAGGTATCATGCATTGACATATGATATTTTTGCCAATAAAGTTAATGACTCGCTTTGTCGTGATTGTGGTAATCTGTTCGGCTTCTGCCCACTTTGTAAAATAGTCTACCACCACGATTGCATACTTTGCACCTCCTTTTGAAATTGGCAGGCTCCTAATGATGTCAATCCCCCAAACGGCGAATGGCCAAAGGATAACCATTTGAGTGAGCTCTATTGGTGGGGCTCGTGGAATCTGAGCAAACCTATGGCATTTATCACATCTTCTGGAATAATTTGTTGCATCCTTGCTGATTGAAGTACCCATATCGCAACACTTTCTTAGCTAGAGGTTGCCCTCTTGTATGCGCAACGCATTCCCCTTCATGCACTTCTCTCAATATCCTTTTCAAATTTATCAATATGATTAGAAATCATGATAAATAATGAGAGTATGTGTATTTTGTTTAATGTTTAGGTTGGACGATCCAGTATAAGAAGATTTTGAGTATACGCCTAGCTAACGTATATACGAATTCTTAAGAGAGCTTTGGTTTATACAATGGTATGGGGTACGACTCATTTGAACAAAGGAGAAAGGACTCGTCAGATTTAAGATTAGTAATATCCCATGAGAATGAACTCATTAGAGATGGGTTAGTAATGCCCTAGAATGAGTTTGCAGAGTACAACGTTCGAGAGAGCGCTTTTCATGGATAATTAATAATTATGTTTGGAATTATATTATATTATAATTCTTGTTAAGGGATAAATTTGGGTCAAATCTAGTTGATATCATTATTAGCCACACAACGAAACATCGGGACAGAAAAATCACTTTGGTAAAGTTGTTCCTCCTGAATTATGTATCTGGAGGCTTGTCGCATGATGGCTCGTCTCTCATTTCTTCTCTCGGGGAGAGTGCCATGTAGGAGAAAATTCTTGATAGGGGTCATCCAGGATTCTTTTTTAGGCTTGGCCTCTGTTTGATCGATCTCCATCTGAACAATGATTGGAATGCTAAGAGTCTCTATAGGAACCAATTCTGCTTTACTCGGGTTGTTAGAACTAGCAAGTTTTTCCAACCTATCTACCTTTTGGTTTTCCTCTCTGGGAATGTGGGAGATGCTACATCGATCAAAATCATGCATCAATCTTTCGACCTGCTTGAGATAGGTAGAAAGTGGGACTCCTTTAGTTTTATATTCTTTCCGAACCTGAAATACAATAAGTTCTAAATCACAGAAAATATCAAGTAATGTTATTCTCAAGTTCCTCAAGAGTTTGAGCCCAGCAATCAAGGCTTCACCCTCGAAGTCATCATTTGTAGCCAAGAAATCCTATCTCAAGGCATAGTAGATCGACCACCCCTTAAGAGATAGCATTGATATGCCAACACCATAGCATCGGTTGTTACGAGCCTTATCCTTGCATAGTTTCCAGGTGTTTGATCTCGACTCATTATTTGGAGGTTCGGTACTATCTTCCAGACTTTCATCCTTCGGAATAGTAAATTTGGCTATGAAATCGTCTAGTGCTGGCCACCGAATGGATTTCTGTGGGACAAATGTCCGGTCAAACTGACTTAACTCGATGTTCCCTTTGAGCATCCTTCTGCGTGCCTTGGGTCATTGCAAAATTTGTCGAAGAGGTTAGTCGGTTAACACTTTGATAGGGTAGGCCTGGAAGTAATGTTGAAGTTTCCGTGATGCAATTAGCAGACTATAGGCGAGCTTTTCAATCTTTAGATAGTTGCGTTCAACCCTTGTCAATTTCTTGCTTGTATAATAAACTGATCGTTGTATCCGATCTTCTTCATGGATTAGGTTACGAGCTGATTGCATGTGCAGATAATGCCAAATACACAAATAAGTCTTCATGGTCGATCGCTTGTATAAGATGAGAGGTTTCTCCAAATGGTCGAGCAAGTTCTGGAAGGCTTCGACATAGTTAGGTGCCTAAGCGAAGTTCTGTTTTCCTCTTTTGATCAATTCAAAGAAAGGGTAAGCACTTGTCGGCCACCTTAGATATGAATCAACCCATTGTCGCAACCTTTCCTGCCAAGCTTTGCACATCTTTGATTCTTGGAGGTTCCTGGATTCCTATGATGGCTAAAATTTGATCTGGATTGATTTTGATCCCTCGTGAGTTAACTATGAAACCCAAGAACTTTTTCGATGTACCCAAAAGAGCACTTCAGGGGATTGAGCTTCATCCCATATCTTCGGAGAATACCAAACATCTCTAACAAGTCTCTAACATGATTGGATGATTGTCTCGATTTCACCAACATATCATCCACATACACCTCCAACATTCTCTCTATTTGATCAAAACTTCTGATCGACCAGACGCTGATAAGTCGCCCCATTGTTCTTCAATCCGAAAGGCATGAGAACATAACAACATAGCCCGAGATCCGTAATGAAGCTGGTATGTTCCTAAACTAGGACGCGTATTGCAATCTGGTTGTAACCCGAATAAGCTTCCATAAATGATAGAAGTTCATGCCCTGCAGTCAAGTCGACCAATTGATCAACCCTAGGTAATGGGAAGCTGTCTTTAGGGCAAGATTTGTTTAGATCAGAGAAGTCAATGCAAGTCCGCCACTTCCCATTAGCTATTTTCATAAGTACTGGGTTGGCTATCCATTTAGGATAAGTCGCATCTCAGATAAACCCGTTTGCTTGGAGCTTTCCAATTTCTTCCTTCAGGACTGAGGACCTCTCGGGACCGAGCGTTCACCACTCCTGCTTCAAAGGAGTATACTTCGGGTCGATAATAAGAAAATGTGTCATGAAGGAGGGTGAAATTTTACACATGTCAGCGTGGGTCCATGGAAACACATCAAGGTTAGCACGGAGAAATTTGATTAACTTCCTCGTCCGAAGGGGGTCGAGATGGATTCGATCTTCAAAACTCTTGTCGGGTCGTCATCATTGATCGAGATCTCCATAGTAGTTTCATTCGGATTTTCCTTCCTAAATATCGGTTCTTCATCCTCTCTTGGATCGATATCCTCGAGTTGGCAGATGGACGGTCTTGGCCGGGATGATTTTTGTAGTTGCTATGCTTCCTTCCCCTCCATGGGGGCAGGGGTATCTTCCAATTCCTTTCCATTTTTGCTTCGCAGTTCCTTCCATTCTGCCAAATAGCAAGCTCGTCCCGTCACTTGGTCCCCTCGCACCATTCCAATACCTCCGTCGATCAAAAATTTCAAGAGCTGGCACCAAGGAGCAATACAGACTCTAAACTCAGTTAGGGTTGGACGTCCTAGAAATGCGTTGTACTGGGAGCAAATGTTCATCACAACAAATGTCAAGATCCGTACGCTCCTGCGGTCTCCGTCTCCAATTTCTACAGGTCGGTTGGTCGAACTGATTGGCTCGCAGGATGACCCATTAAAACCGCGTATCTGGCCAGTACACGGCTCCAAGTCTTTCAATTTCAACTTCATTTGGTCATAAGCCTGTTTGAACAATATATTTACCGAACTTCCATTGTGGATCAGGACTTTTCGTACTGTAGCTTAGTCTATGATAGTCGTAACTACTAAGGGATCAATGGTCGGGCCTCTATACCGATCGACTCCCGATCATGGAAGATAATGTCATTGGTCATTTTCCTTCTTTGCTTTGTGGGACTTGCAGCTTCTGGGGTGCTTGTCTCCGCAACATACAGATGCTTTTTGGAATTCACATAATGCTCCCTAGTTCGAATGTTATGCCCTGCTGGATGTGGTCCTCCAACAATGGCATTGATCACTATCCCTTTTCCCTTTTCTTGGGTTGTGGCTCTAGGCGTAGCCTGACTTTGTTTAGATGCCAAAGTCCCTTTCCTTCTGTCTCTCGGGGATACTTTGTACTCATCGAGCTTCCCTTCTCGACTCAACTTCTCGACGATGTCCCGAAGGTGACGACATTCATTAGTTGTTTGCCCATAAATCTCATGGAACAAACAAAACTTCCTAGTTGCCCGCTCTTCCTCGGTAGCCTCACGAAAGGGTAGCTTCTTGTACTGAACCGTACCGCATGTCTCGAGATCGATAAATGTTCTCCAGCATGTCATTTAACCCTGTATAACTCTCAAAAAATTGGAACCGAGATCGCTTCCAAGAATTTCCTCTTTGTCCAGGGTTTCCATTAGCTACCTTCGATTTGTCACCCTTTCGCTTACCACAGTTTTTCCAACATTTACTTCCACCTTTCCATAATATCTCCAGACTGCTTGACTGCTACATTGCTATGAATAGGCTTCGTAGATATGTCTTTTGGCCCATCCTCTTCATCTAATTGTGCATCCTCCTACAGCAATCGGATGTTGGCCTTTTCATAGAACATTTCAATAGTTTTGGGAGGCTTCCCGATTAGATACTTCCCGAACCCCATCCTTTTTTCAATGTCGTCAACCATGGCCATCAAAATTGTCTCGTGATTAGGATTTCTTAATTCGGTGGCAGCCCAGTTGTATCGACTAAGGTAATTCCTCAAGGATTCAACCCTTCCCTTGTTTTACTGTGGAAAGGGTCATGACATGCTTAGACTTGGAGACGTGGAGACGGGACTGATTTAGGAACTTCTCACTTAAGTTTTTGAAGCTTGGGACCAACCTTGGGGGAATGAGGGTGAACCACTTGAGCTCAACTCCAGTTAAAAAGATTAGGAAAGCCTTGCATTTAATGGTGTTTGGAGCTACAACCACTTCCGTATGCCACAAATATCTTGTCGGATGTTGCTACAGGACGGTGGTTCAATCGTAATGGTTCATCTGAGGAATATTAAATCTTCTAGGAAATTCTTCCTGTAGAATGTCATCTGTAAACGACGTATGGATTCGGTCGATCCCCTAATCTTCATTTTATACCCTTTGTTGTCATTCATGATCTGCCTCACCATAGCAGTCAAATTTGGAGGGATAATTGTGTCTCGGTCGGTTTCTTCAACCGACCTACTCTCCATGATCCTTCTCCAGGAAATGCCTCCTGGTTTTTCGTATAGGCGTACCTTCCTCTTCCTCAAGCATCTTGGTAAATCACAAGATGTTGAGGAAGAAGGACATGATCTTGGGTTGTCTAAGTGTTACTTTGATGAGCCTAGGGAGAGGCACTTCGATCCCGTCGGGATGTGGGGTCGATGACTTCCACATTGGCCAGGTCGGCTTGAGTCTGACTCCCCGTTCCTATTTGGTCCGAATGCCCTTTCAGATGCAATAGGCGTATGTTTTTAGGTCTTCCTAACGGGCGTCATGGTTGACGTTGGCCTTAGTTTCTGCTGGATGATGATGAGCTCCCCGAGTTTTGGTCTATTCGTCGAGGGGAAGGTTGATGATTCCCGAATTCTTCCAATTGTTTCGACATGCGATTCATATCTACCGTATCACAAAATTCTCCCGAGCATGAGCATTTAAAGCTCCCGTGGTTTCCCGAAGCTGATTCATTACCGTTATGAACTCATCTTGGTTGGCGAAATCCGAGAGGGAGGCTTGATCAGCTGTAGAAGGTTGTACCGAAGATAGCAGAATGGGCTGGTCCGAATTGGGGTTCAGAGTAACTCTCGAAGCGGTTGATCCTCTGTTGCATCTGTTGACACTTGACATTGTGGCCAGAGGCTTTTTTTCCACCGGCACATGTTGAGGACTAATCAACCATGATTCAATAGTATCTGAAAAGTCGTAGGATCTCATTTCAGACTTGGTGATCCAAAAGTAGAGCAAAATCCTTCAAATGCTGAGAATATCAAGTTCTCAGTGAAAGCACTAAAGTGTTGACACCAAAAATAGGCACAATACCCAAGGGACAAATTTTTAGAGATTAAATGAATATAAATAAAATGAAAGACATATGGAAAAGAATAATCACACGTAGATTTACAGTGGTTCGGCATTAACGAGCCAACATAAACTTTATAATTCCTTTTTTATCAGATAACCTGTTACATTCGAATAGTTACAATTGTGATATAATTAGAAATCGGCCAAAATATCCTTCTCCTGACTCTGGAAGGTCTATTTATAGGTGTCGTATCATTTAAATTGGATGAGACACGTGTCCTCAGATCCAAGTTTTTAGAAGATCCTGAAGAGAAGTTCCTTTCGAAGATGGAGGCATGATTTGAATCAACAGTGATATGTGGCATTTGATCTAATCTTAAAGGATGACTAAAAACATTCAAATAGAGGCGAGACCGACTCTTTAGGAGGATATTTGGCACAATATTGGAGTGAATCTGAGCTATCTGGTATGAAGGATATGGGTTCTAATTGGCTCGCACATTGTATCCTTGTGCCTAGCTCAAGTCTTAGGTGTCGGTCGACTCGTCCCTGTGTCGGTCAGTTTTGTGGTCAGGATCACACAGGCTTTCTTGGCTTTTGGACCGGCTCCCATAATACCAATGAATCTTGACTGTTTTGCCAAAAGGCTAGTCAACATATGTATTATTATCTTATTCGTCCAAATCTACGTTAATAATGCTGTTATATCAAATAAATATTGTGGTTGTGTGTTTGAATTTGAAAGGTTTCCATTTCATAGGAATGAATACATGGTAATAATACCATGATAAATGAGAATAAATATCTATAACTTTTGTATCAATAAGCATGGTATAGATTGCTATAATTATAAAGGGTCATCAATCAAATAATAAATACTATAACCATGTTTTATTTGGGGATGTTTAGGGATAATGAATTAAATAGGAATAAATGCCTAATTGGTTACAATTTTATTTGTGATTGGGAATAGGAATTGTAACTCCAACTAGGTAACCAAATAAGTATTAAACTTATGTGCATATGTATATTCAAATAAGAATCAAATGGAATTAAATGATATAGTAATGTTTGGGAGTTACAAATAATAGAATAGAACTTTAATAGGATTGATATAAACATCATTTAGTAGGATAATTAATGCCTTAGAAAAAATGATCGTTAGGGTCAGAAATGGCGGGGAATCTTAAAACTGAAACAATAATGGAATGAAATGGGACCGTAGAAAATGCTAATTTCGAAAAGGAATTAAATAATTAAACATTTTAGGATAGGAAGTTATAAGTTTCCTTATTTTATTCTTATTAATATGTGATTAATATAATTAGAAATAAGGATTGGACTTAGAAGGTTAATAAGGCGATGTAACAACCCAGAATTTCAGCAATATAAATTTATTATTTGAATTTCAAAAATAGGAATTTCTGCAAACGATGGAATTTGGCCGTTAGACTTTCCGTTGCGTTTGTCTCAAAATTCTGGTCAAATTTTTGTTTGGAGTTTCACGAACGGAATCCATATGAAAAAGATACAGACGAAATACGAAAAACAAACGAAAAATAAATAAAAAGAATAATTAATTAATAATTTACCTGATATAGCCCAGCTGACCTAGGCAGTTTGATGCCCAGGCGGTCGACATGGGAGTCGACCAGCGGTCGACCTCCCAAGTCGACCTACTGGGCGTCAAACTGCCCAGTGACGGCTAGGTTTTTAAGGTTTTGTTTATAGTATATTTATAACGGATGGACGAATATAATTTAAAACTAATCCGATGGTTCTAAGCTGTTTTCACCCATATAAATAAAGGGGTAGAGCCCCCGTTTGCTTCCATTCAAATCTATAGAGGCAGCGGAGCTCTACCATTTTTCTTCCTCTTTTAACCTAATTTCTAAATAAAATATGTTCATACATATACCAAACCAAATCAAATTCATATGGAATTGGGAAGATTAACATGTTCAATGGAAGAGGATGCTCAATGATATATTTCTCTACTCTCTTCCTTTTTCTTACATTTCTATGAATAAATTTTTTTCCCTTTTTAGATAAATTGTAGATTTATAAGAATTTGGGGACTGTAAGCCTAAAAAGATTCAAAACTGAGAAATTTGAAGCTATAAGGTGAGTGGAAAATTTACTAATACAATTATAATGGCTTATCCATTTCGTTTAAATCCAAACTATGTTTTATGCGTATCAGATCTGTTATTTAAATAATTTTAAATTATGATAACCATCAGATCTGATTATGAATATGTTTGAAATTGGTAAATGACAAGTTTTGGTTATATATAACATGAGTTGTAGGATTTTATATATTTTTCCCACATATTTCTATAGTTATGTCATGAAATACGAAATATGTTGTACATGTTACATAGTACTATGGATCTGGAAATTTGTTCCATTAAACATAAATTTGTATACTTATGTTCCAGATTTTTAGTTCGGTACCGAAATATGAAATATGTAAATTTGGGTAAAAAGATGAATTTGTGTATTATGTGATTGTAAGAATAAAAGAAATATTTCTTGTTTACATTCAATATTGTTGGGTTTTTGGCTTAGGCATTGTAAATTATGTCGTTTCCTCATTTTTAAATAAGGAGGCATTATTTTAGAATCACAAGAAGTATGAAAAAAAGAATTAAAAAGGGAAAAGTGATGAAAAGGTACATACAAAAATAAATACATGTTTTGTATGTAATATGCATAAACTATTCCAAAATAAAAACACATTACAATGTTTCTTGTGATTTGGAAATATATCAATTCCACAAAATAGACATGATTTACAATGATTACGGCTAACGGTCCTTGTGAGACATGAAACCTTCTTGGCAAGGTTGAATATAAAAAGGGAATATTGGTTAATTGATTAGACCAAATCGTTAATTTAAAAATAAGTATAAAAAAATAATAACTAATAAATAAATATTAGCAACTACGTTGACCGCACGAAAACATAAAAATGAATATACACATATTATCCATCCAAAACAGCGTAAAACAGTGAAATATAAATTGTATGGAATGTTTGAATGTTGGATAAGTTTCAATTATGGAATTATATGAAAATATAATCCATTTTGAATTAATATATTTAAGGTGACCATTTGTAGCAATAAATATAATTAATTTCCACAAATGAGACCGCAAATAAGGGAATAACCATTGTAATCAATGTTGATTTGGGGAAAATAATGTGATGGGAAATATAGTTATAATTTCTAAAATCAATTAGGACAATTGTTGTGGACCCCAATTAGAAAATGTAAAAATAAAACCGCATTTAGACACGAGGTTAAACTCAACTTGTGGTGTAAGCCTGCCCGGAACCAACCGGCAAATCCAACAACCATAGGTAGTCAGTTTATGTGAGGGGTCTAATGAAAATATAAATGTACTATGACATGAGGTTAAGTTCACTTGTGGTAAAAAGCCTACCCGGAACCGACCGAAAAATCCAGCATCCATAGTTAGTCAACTTAATGTGAGTGGCTTAGTGCATATATATATATATATATATATATATATATATATATATATATATATGACAAAATTAAATAGAAATAAAAGAATAAAAATAGTAATTGTCTATTGCTGTACAACAAATAGATAACTAGAACTGATAAATAGTTGCCTTAGGAATATGATCATTAGAGTCATAAGAGCAATAAAAAGGAATTTATGATTGTTAGTTAAACACTAATTCCAAATTAGGAAAGGTATTAAATAAATATCCTAAGGAAGAAGGAATATAATCTTCCTTATTAGCAGCAATGGAAATAAAAAATATAGTGGGATTTTTTTTTAATAATGTAAGATATTATTAACTGTATAAACCAATGACAAAAATAAATGGTGTACGTAATTATTTCCGTATAAAGGAACTAGCGGGATTGACTTAATAACGTAGCCTACTTTATCCCAAAAAGGGAAAGGTCTTAAAGGCAAATAGGGGACGAACTAACAACCTTCGTGTATAGTGCGCTTCCTGGGTCCTAAAAGGCTAAGTGACTAGGGTTAAAGAGTCCACCTAGGAATAGGTTTTTCAGTATAGGGGTCTAAAAAGGCAGATGTGTGTGGGACTACGGAAACTTGGAAATTAAAAGGGTCATATATGGACATCTATCCTACGAGAAGTAGTATGCGACTAAGGAGGTTATCTAATAAGGTCAGCTAGAAGATATAACGAATGATAAAATACCTTCTCTCACCTTATGCGGGGCAAGGGTATATGCGTGAATGACGGAAGCCTTAACTAGTAGGTCCCGTAGCTAGTGCCCTCTAGTTTATGTTAATGCTGAATATATTATCGAGGGATAATAAATGACCAATAGGTCCGCCTAGGGTCTTAATTGATTAGGGTGAATCCACCTTATCTATCACTGATAGTGAGGCATTAAATTATAAAGAATAGTAAATGAGGATATAGATAGAAACTCGGTAATTAGGGACCCACTCTCGATAGAATGAACCAGTTAAGCTCTAGTATAAAGGCTTCACAAAAATGTATGTAAACGTCCTATCTCGGTAATATAACTTGGAACACTACTTCGAGAAGAGTAGTAGAGTCTTGCGTAAGCTTTAACAACGTTATTTTAGAATAACTAACCGTTGACACACTTTTTGATAAAAGCTGCCACACTGAATATCTGGATAGCATCGCGCTCGGATATGGAGAACATCATCAGAAGACAGGCAGCGATTTGGTCAAAGTCGCATCACGAACAAAGAAAGGCCCGAAACTCCTATCAGACGACCTCTTTTGGGACTGAAAACAGCAGTTACGAAGCTCTGTAACTCCCGTAGATCTTTGAATTAGCTTTAGTTTGAGCTTTGGCTTGGCTCAATCGGACTTACGGTTTGAAAGTTATGCCCGTTTCCATAAACTGATGTAATCTGGCAATTTCCTGGATAAAGCAATGAAGCATCACACGATCAGAGTATGGCTCATGCACCATCGGATCGCCACTCATCGGATTGCCCCCCTCGACTCGTGGTACACCTCCTGATCACGACCCGACTGCGGACACCAGCTTCCCACTCCAGCTCACGACCAGACTTCGGTTCGTGGAGACCTCATCGCGACCCGATCCCATGACCACGAACCGATCCCTGCATCTGTTGATACACGCGTAGATCTAAACCTATTCTCAAGGCTACTTCTGCTCCTACTTTCCCGGATCGGGTGCCACGTACCCCATCATGAACCAGTCTTCCCAGAAGCTCTCCTGCAGCTATAAATACACCATTTGAAGGCATTTTCAAGGATCTTTTGGCTTTAACTCCTTACGTCTTCCACCATTGCTCTCTGCAAAACATTTTTGGCAGCAAAGGAGCCAGATTCCACACTACAACATGAGGATTTCGTGTATAATCTTCATTTTTCTCACTTCTTTTTTTCATTTTAAACACGAGGACTTCGTATATAAACCGAGAGAATTGTAATTGTAACTTCTTAGGATTTAAGAAGAGATAAAGTGGACGTAGGCTTGGTTTGAGCCGAACCACTATAAAAACTTCGCGTGTTCCCCATTTTTACTGCTTTTTCTGCTTTTCTGTGAATTGTGAATTGCAATTGGGTGTTAGGCCCAGATTTTGGTCTAACATTTTAGCATGCCAGGTAGGGGCGCACACGACAACCTCAATTTCTAGCTTGAAAGGAGACTCAATGGTGAACAAAAGGAAGAAGATTGGAACTTCTGCTCATGCCGATGATGATGGTGCTGAAGACACAAGGAACGAGGCAAGCAAGGAAGCTTCCTCTCATGGAGATCCTTCTGCATACTTGACCAGAGACGAGATGGACGGAGTTCTCAGTGAACTGAGAGATCAGATGGCACGGTAAGATGATCTCCTCCAGAAACAACAGGAAATGATCAACCAATTCTTCGCACGGATGGATGGAAACATGAGCAACGCTCAAGTCATTAGAAATGAAGCCACAGAAGTGGCTCGGGCATCACATTGACTCGGGGGCAACCACCTCATTATTGGAAATGCATAGCGACCGACTTCAGCTCCAGATTGGATGGATACCGGAGCGCAAACTCTCACTCAACTGCAGCAGGAATCGGCTCGTGACAGGCCACCAGCACGGGGTCAGATTGCCCCTCCTCAGTTCGCTCCCCACGAACCACGATCCGGCCTTCATGAACCTGCCTCACAAACCGACCCCTCGGACCGGGTTGGATCGCCACCCTCGATCCGCGAGCCGCGATCCCTAGGCAACAACTCACCAACAACTTCCATCCTCTCCAGCATTCAACGCTGGGCGCACCAGCTCTGATTTTGGTAGCTTGCAACAGCTTTTTGAAGGTAGTCGACTCGCTGATCTGATTCAACTCCTATCGAGAGGCCGCACCTATCAGAATGACGTGGATGACGTCAATCACAACCCATTCACTCAGGAAATCAGGAATTCCCGCAATCCCCCGGAAAGCTCCCACAACATGAGCCATACAACGGCAGGATTGTAGTGACCAGAAAATCCAATCCAATTTGGGTTGACCAAAAACACAAGTCTAACCCCAAATTTAAACTGGAAAACAGGAAACTAATATAAAGAAGGCAGAGGGTGAGGAAATATAAGATAGAAACTTAGAATAGAAGAAGAAGAGGAACACAATATCAGAGTAACACGAACCTCACAGCGGAACGGATAACATATAACATATAACATATATCTTTGAAATAAAAGGTTGTACTTGAATATACATATCATTATCAAGTACAGCACTTACAACACAGCGGAATAACAATAACTATATAAAAATCCTGAAGCCTCCTGCTCCAGCTCTTCCAGTATATCTGTAAATCCCGACTACTTGACTGCCCGTATAAAATTGGGCACCCAAGAGTTTAGTGAAACAAAACAAAATAAACTCCGGGTCAGTCATGGGACTGGTATGAGAAAAACAGTTTAAAACAGTTTGAACAAGTAAATGATATCTCATAAGACCACGCCATATAACGGAACAGTTTTTTCCCTTATGAGAATCCAGAAAAACAGTTTGAACAAGTAAACCCATATTGGATCGACGAGAACCGTCATACAAACTCAAAGCAATTTACTTTGTGTTTTCCTGATTTTTCTATGAATTTCTATGAATTTGTGATGGTTGATTTTTGTTTGAGGAAAACACATACTGGCGGCTTACTTTTGGTTTGCTGTTTAATTTGTTATGACCTAATGAACGACTACTTATAGGCAAGAATATGAGTTGTTGGAAGAAAACAGTCCATATATATTATATATTTTTTTATCCTTTTATTTGTTTTCTGCACTCTAAAAATCAGTGTGATCACAACGACACCCAAAAATCACGCAAATGGACATACACCTTCAGTTCGACATTACAGTCCCAAAGAAACTGGTTTCGTCGAATTCCAACTCGGTTTGCTCACACAGCGTATTTTTAACCGTCAAAATACTAATTGTTTTTCACTCTTAAAATCCGTACGGCCACAAAGTGACCCCAAAGATCACGGAACTTAGAATCTAACAATAATTTGATGTTGCGGATCCAACAAAATTAGTTTCGTTGAATTCTGACTTCGTTTGCAAATGTGGCTATTTTTAAAGTCCTAAATAACCCTTTTAAATATATAAATATTTTTAAAAACAATTAAATTTAATATTTAAAAATAAATATTATCGTATATATTCATATTGGAATACCATACAGCTTTAGAAAAATCTTATATGGATTTCTAACTCGATATTTTAAATCTGGGCCAACCCGATATTCGATTTATATTGAAATTCCTTTTTAAAATATAAATAATTCCTTTATAAATTATAAAGGAATTCCACAGTGAATTTTCTAAAACTTGATTTGGACATAAATCAAAATCTACACGATGAAATCCCGATTTTTCTCTTCCACTAGAAAAATATACTTAACCAGCTCCTAACGTTTCTTGTTTCACAGAAATCCGATTTAAAACGGACCCAGTACATTAAGTTGAAGTTCAAATCGCCAAATAGCGAACTGCCGCACCATTTCAAGCTCGATTTTAATTATAATATAATTATACGTTCAAACTTCGTTTATACAATATATTTGTGAATATAATTCAACTTTAAACTGAATATATATATTTTGAATTGCCCAATTCACATTATATTGTCAATTTGCTATTTCGACTATTTCAAAATAAAATATATTATTATATTATTTATATTAATTAGTTATTCACTATTATTTAAATAAACAACCTTATATTCTCTAATTCACTATATAAATAATTAAATAAATTAATTATTATATCGCTGAAAATGCGGGTCATTACATTCTTCCCTACTTAAAATAATTTCGTCCTCGAAATTGCAAAGGTAGAAAACAAACCCTATCGACCGATTAGAACTTATTTGTTCACTTCTTAACTTCATTTTTAACCGAACCAATTTAATTTCAATTAAATTTCTAATTAATTCTTATCAACGAAAATTTTCAAAAATCCTAAAAAATTTCTAACACCCGAAATTTCTGAAAAATTTCGCCAGCACCTCCTTTGTATTGGTCATTAGGTCAAACTCCAACTCGCCTCTTTGGGCCATCTCTAACCCAAAGCAAAATCAAACAGCCAAGCGGCTTGCCAATTCGGCTCATCAAAATCTCAACCTACATGAAATATAAACTTGTACCTTTTTGTTGGGCATATAAACTCTATACTTCCATATGCTATCAACTCAGCATATACCAATATTAATCAAATCAAACTCTGATCAATCTATCCACAACACAATCATTCGCTTTTACAAGCCAAATATCATTTCAAACTCGAGTTTCATTCTCGATTCCAAATTCTTAACTTGATTATCAAATTATACTTCAAATGCGAATCTCACAAATCCAATGTGTCTCTATCATTCTAATTCAATTTCAGTTACCACTTAACTGACTTTATTTCAATTTTGAATCTTCTTTCACAAATTTCTATTTAATTTGCTTTTAATTCAAACAATCTTCCCCAGGGATTTTTTTAAATCACTTAGCTTTTCAAAAACCAAATATTCCTTTTCGGATTTCAACAACTTGTTTTTCTCATAACAAATTCAAAAACAAAACCTTTGGTAGTAATCAGTCACTTACCACTCGAAAATGAACACCGATGATGTCATGATCATCATCAGAATCTATTTTTCGGCTATCGAAGTGAGTTCAATACTATATCACTTTTAAAACTCATATTTAAACATCTCCATTTTGAAATCAATTCAAAATATCATTCATAAATGCTTGGAATACAATTTAAAATCTCCCAGGATCTTAAAATTTACATATATTTAACCCATATTCCTTTACCAATGCTTATTCAAATTTCCAGAGTTTTAATTTCAACTTTGACTTTAATTTCAGATTTAATTTATCTCGTAACACTTATACGAATTTTGATTGGTTATTTACATAACCATTTCACTTTTTATAATCTTACTCGATTATAACAACAACCAATATAAACCCTTTATATCAAAATATAATTTGGGTAAAATTATTTTGTTTGCCCTCTTTTCAAAGCATACCATGACGGTTCATCGTATTCGAGTGTTTAGAAGCTCCTACCGATACAGTGGATCAAACTGATCGACCAGAACACATAAACAACTCAACCAATAAATCTCCACAATATAAAACAATTTTTATATCAATAACAAATACGCTCTCTCGTATATATATGCTCAACTCAATCTAGGGTATTACTAACCCCATCTCTACTGAGTCACGCCATAGAGCCAAGGTAATCCACTTAACCTTAAGCTTTGATACCAACTGTAGTGACCCGAAAATCCGGTCCAATATGAGCTGACCAAAAACACAAGTCCAACCCCAAATTTAAACTGGAAACCAGGAAACTAATAGAAAGAAGGCAGAGGGTGAGGAAAGATAAGATAGAAACTTAGAATAGAAGAAGAAGAGGAACACAATATTAGAGTAACACGAACCTCACCGCGGAACAGATAACATATATCTTTGAAATAAAAGATTGTACTTGAATATACATATCATTATCAAGTACAATACTTAAAACACAGCGGAATAACAATAACTATATAAAAATCTTGAAGCCTCCTGCTCCAGCTCTTCCAATATATCTGTAAATCTCGACTACTTGACTGCCCGTACAAAATTGGGCACCCAAGAGTTTAGGGAAACAAAACAAAATGAACTCCGGGTCAGTCATGTGACTGGTATGAGTAAAGCAGTTTAAAACAGTTTGAACAAGTAAACGATATCTCATAAGACCACGCCGTATAACGGAACGGGTTTTTCCCTTATGAGAATCCAGAATATATTTATATCAAAAAACTTTGATATTATAATAATGTCTATCAACCACAATATAATAATCATCTAGCAGAAACGCTTTTATCTCACGTTCTACATATATAGTATACAATCAAAATCGCAAGCACGTTTTGGGAAATGGATTTCCAACTATGACAAGGTATGAAACCACCTTTCGGTAGTGTACCTCTAGAGAGGAATACATTGGGTTCAACTAGAACATCTTGCAACCCAGCCACACATGACCGACCACCATTTCGCTTGAGTGTATCGAATGTATATCACCAACGGTTGGGATCAGCAACCGTTTCCCGAATGGGACAACATCAACAATAGATTTTTAGAAGTAAATGAAATTCTAGATCAGGTGATTATACACCCTAATAGGTGCGACCTACAAGCCATGTTGCCTGCCCAATTTTTGTCATTTACCCGATGTGAGGCTAGAAGCTACGCTTATCTTTTACATGCCACATCTTCATTCACTTTGAATGTCACATCGTCATACCCGCCAAATCACAAATTGATTTCCCCAAAAATACCACGGGTATACAGCTAAGAGAAATAAATTCCTCCGCCACCAAACGTGAATACGTTTGAAGAGATCAACCTACGCGATCTATTAGATATACTCTGTCAGACATTCTTCCATACTGGTCGTCCGGGGACTGGACGAACCGAAGGCACTATTCAGTATATCCATCTTAGGCAATTGTTACCTAAGATTTATACAACAACCCTTGTACTTTGCTCCATCTTCAATTATCTTTGGCATATATGATTCGCAACGCTTATGCTAATACAGAGTGGTTCTTTGGATAATAATCCAACCGGTCTCTCCATATTAACAACGTTAAAATGGTCAAAACTTTGATAGTCTGTGATTTAACTATCAAAGAAAAACAGGTGTGCAAACAACGATATTATTTTCAAATGGAATTTATATCGATCAATCATCAACCATTATATATATAAATATATATATTCATATTTCCTTATTTTTTACACTTGTAAACACTGGAAAACATTTCCATGGCTTAATTTCGTATCACTATTCTTCCACATCTATCAGACTCTAACTATAACTAACAAGAGAACAACTTCTAAGTATAAACCCCGAAGGCCGAAACCAACATCAGATCGATACTCAAGAAACCATTCAACTTATTAATCTCTAGTCAGTTTCTAATTTCTGTTTAACTCCATTTGACTAACTATGTTCGGTTAACTACTTTTGATTAACTCGACTAGACTAACCATATTCGACTAACTCGTTTTGAATAACCAAATTCGACTAAACTCCCTTTCATTAACTCTATTTACTTTCCCAATAAATATTCCTTATCCAATAATTCCCTTTTTACAGTTTTTAACAACGTTTATTCACTTATCAAATAATCCCTTTTTTACAGCTTTTATTCACTTATCAAATAATCCCTTTTTGTAATAACCCGGAAATTCTGAGCCAATTTAAAATTTTTATTTTGGCAATTTTGATGAATTTCGATTATTTAAAATGATTATTTTAAATAAGGACGACGAGAAATTTATTTTGAATAGAATTAGAACGTATATATTTATTTGAATCGCCGTTAGAATATAAATATTTATTTTAAATTATAAAAGGAACTGAAAATGGCGCGGTAGTTCGATAATTTGATTTCAAATTTCAAACGAAAGTACAGGATTCAAAATAAACTGGATTTTAACGAAACCAAAAATACTGGAATCTATTTGAGAATATCTTTCCAATAAACCTGAAAAATTGAAATTTCATCGCGGGAATCAAAAGTTATGTCCAATTGAAAATTCAGAAAAGTTGCTATGGAATTCTAGCCCTTAAAAATGGAAATTTTGCAAACGACCTCAGTTTTCGATGAAACCACTTTTGTTGGATCCGTGATGTCAAATTATTGCTAGATTCCAAAATTTGTAATTTTCTGAATCAATATGTGATCGTGGCAAAAGAAAACGTGTTTTAACAGTTTCAGTCAATTTCGATCGACTAGAAAATGACCATTTTTCAAACCGTCTCAGAATTTGATGAAATTGGTTTTGTTAGGACCGTACCGTCAATACGAAGCTAGAAAATATTTTTCGGGAAATTTTTTAGTTAGTATGTGGCCCCGGTAAATTGAAATGTGCATTCAAATTCAATGTATAGATTTAAATTTTAATTTAAACGAAAAACTAATCGGAACAGTTGAATTGGCCTACGACTACAACACATATCCCATGGGGTTCAGAATGGGGGTAATTAGCTATGGACGACAGCCGGTGGGTTCGATTTCGAGCTCGAAGTAAAAAGTTGCTTTTTAAAATTAAATAATTAAATAAATAAAAATATTATATAACCCCCCTTACACACTTTACCTTCTCTCCCCCCTCTATCCGTTCAGATCAAAAATTAGAAATAGAAAAAAAAGAAAACAACGGACGTCGACCGCCTCCTCCAGGCCGACCACCGCCGTGTCCTAGCCACCGCACCCCTTCCCTCTGACGTCGGCCTCCCCTCCGTTCTCCTTTACCCCAATATCCTTTCCCACGAACCCAATCAGCCCAGAATCCCACGCCCTATCACCCTCTCCGCTCCTCTACCTCCTCCTCCTCCGTCCAACTACCCCTCTGCCAGTTCGATTGAAGAAGGGCGCAACCCCATTCTCCCCCCCCCCCTCCAACTGATTTACATCGCCGCGCCACCCCCTTTTGGCCCCACCGCCTGTAGCGCTGCCGTTTAGGCCTCCGACAGCCACTCCGACGTTGGTGCTCTCCCCCTCCCCCCCTTCATTAAACGACGCTGTAAGTTTTCTGATTTTCCTAATTGCGATTTTGTTTTCCGTTAGCTAATAAAAATATAGGTTTTACTATAATAAAAATAGGACCTTTATTCGATGTATAAGATGGTAAAGGCGGGATTTTTAAGATGGTAAAGACGAGATTATATTTTTAAATAGCAAAAAATATGATTTTTATATTAGTAGAAGATTAAAAATATAATTTTTATATTAGTAGAAGATTAAAAATATGATTTTTATATTCGTAGAAGATTAAAAATATGATTTTTATATTATAGAAGTATTAAAAATTCGATCTTTATTATGTAGAAGGAGCAAAGATGTGATTTTTATATGAGTGGCGATATAAAGATATAATCTTTATTATTTGAACACCGTTATAAAAATAGAATTTTTATCTATGTAGTACCGTTATAAAAATATATTTTTTATCTATATAGTAACGGTATAAAAATGTGATTTTTATCCATATAGGGTGATTATAAAAATGTGATTTTTTTATATGTAGTGGCTACGGGCAACGAAAGTGACGAAAGGCGAGCACGACGAAGGTTTTCTATATATGAAGAGTCGTGGCGTTTGGTTTAGCTAGTCAGTGAGAACTCCTCACTTTTATTTAATTTCTAGTTTGAAATATATATTAGGATGCAGATGGTGTTTAGTAGCACCCGACACCCGTCGCCCACAGACCATGGATGACTTGTCTGTTTGATTATTGGTGTTGTGAAATTGACTGTTGATTGTGATGTGAAAAGTATAATTTCATGTGTTGAAATAAAATAATTTCATGTGTTGAAATAAAATAATTTCATGTGTTGAGGTAAAATATATATATATTCATGTGTTAGAATAAAATATATATTCATTTACAAATCGAACGATTTGTTTATGTACACCGATTTGACTGATATTGATTGGGACGATAAATTTTATACATCGCCCAACTGCACAAATAAAATTTGTGTTTGATTATTTGAAACCTCACACGGGTGTTGGGATTAAATTGGGCATACACTAATCCCAATAATTAGTTGTATGTTGATCGATTGATTGACAGGCTGTTATAAGCGTTGAATATTTATATTTGATGCTTATACAGTGTAGAATGCACTCTGGATGATGGTTGATTATTTATTGTTGCTATTATATACATGTGTTGTATGGAAACCATATAGTTAACATTATATGGTAATTGATTGGGCCTCATTCCAATTTGGAAAATAAGGAATATTATAAAAGAAAATTCATGTGTTGAATATAAAGAAAATTCGTGTGTTGAATAGAAAGAAAATTCATGTGTTGAATAAAATATATATTCATGTGTTGAATAAAAATATATATTCATGTGTTGAAGAAAATATTCATTTGTTGAATAGAATAACGAAGTTATTGAAATATATAAAGCCGTGTTGATTAGATTGACGCCATTTTGACGTGAACGATATTTATATCGATTTTATTCATTTTTATAATGAATATAGAAAAGAAAGTGATTTCAAAATATAACGTTTTGAAAATATTATTATTTGTATATCGATGAAGTGGAATATTCAATTTTGATTAGAAATTGAATATGAAGTTGAAATCGTTTCGAAAACGAATTTAAAACGATTTATAAAATACATTTCGAAAGGAAATCGACGAAATATATATATAATATATGTATATTATATATATAATGGCCTGAATAGAACGCGCCCGCAGCGGCAATTCGCGAATTTCGACCATTGACTACGAATTGATATTACGGGAGATCCGGCCTTCAGATTCTCCTAAAACTAGAACAGTTTAGGTTCGTATCGAAAAGAGCTTTCTAACGAATATTAGAAATTAGAAATCTAACGGTTGGATTTGGAATTATGTCCAAATCAAATTTGGAAAAGGTCGATGTAAGTGCTGTTTGATGGCCGTTGATGGAAATCGACTGTACGGGCCTTGATAAAATTATTAAAAATAGTAATAATTTGTGTAATATCATAAGAAATAATTTGTGAAGAATACAGGTGAAAAAAATCCATATTTGAAAGGATAAAAATAATTTTTATCGAAATGAACTAGTTTTGAACTAGAATAATAATTTATTTATTTTTAAATAAATAAATTGGATTTGAAAGGGTTTCAAAAGTAACCAGAATTTCCAATAATTGAATTGGAATGGATTTGAATCGAAATTGTCTTTGGAATATTTCGATGTTGGATTTAGTGATTATACAGATATTGTTATGAAAATTTGAAAGATATATTTATATTGTTATTTCCAATACGATATTTGTTGGTCGTAGAATTTGATACTGAATATAAGCCGATATATTTTCTATTCAGAGCCTTGTATTTAACATCAAATGGGGTTTGGGTTTGTCGTGAATGGTGTCTTCATTAACACTGTTCTTAAACCCAGTTGAGAAAAAGATTAAATCTTTTTATCTAGATTTAATGAAGTGTGCCAATTAAATGGTATTTAATTGGAATTGAATTTGAATTGATTTCTGGGTTTATCTTGAACTGTGTTTTTAATAACACTTGTTCTTTAATCCGATAATTAATGGAATGTGATTTTGGGTTATCGTGAACGGTATCTTCAATAATACTGTTCTTAGACCCAACGGAGTTAAGAAAATCAGAAACTAACGGGAGATTAGTTAAGTTGAATGGTTTCTTGGGTATTGATCTGATGTTGGTTTCGGCCTACGTGGTTATTACTTAGGGAATTGCTCACTCTCTATTTTACGGTTAAAGGTTGATAGAATGGAATGTGATTTTGGGTTTATCGTGAACCGTGTTTTAAATGACATTGATTCTTTAACCCAGTTAAAGACAGGAAGATTAAAACCAAGTGGAGTTTTAATGAATCTTTAATTAGATTGAAATGATCGAGAATGGAGTTTCACCAGTTTTTCTCCAAGCGATAGTTAAATCTTTAATTAGATTTGAACGTGAAATGGTAATTGAATTTGCTGATAACGCTGTGGTGTTAGATATGAAGTATGACCAGTTTTACTTCATGGGATGAATAGGTTGGGATTGGGAAATAAAATAAATGATTACTTCGGTGTGGTTCGCTAATCCCGACTAATTTGAATTGATATTCAAAGAAGATTAAAGAATAAATTTAAAGAATTTATCTTTGATAAAATTAATCGGAACCTTTCCCAAAGTGTAAGAATATTCTGAATTGGAATGAGGCTTATGTTGTGTTTGTGTAACACTTGTTTATTATATACGCGAGTTATTCAGAAAGACTGGGTTTATCCCATTCTGAATAGCTGATTCGACGTGGTGTCGAGGATGAAGACGGTGGTCGAAGATCGGAGGTCTTCACGTCGTTTGGGTGATTACTGATGATCTTGATTGGGCTGTACACCCAAGAGGAGGGAATCAGTTGGTGATCGTCCAGATGTACTTGGAGATCGATGGATATGCGAGGTACAAGGTGCCTCTGGTTTCATTCAGACCCAGAACGAACTTGTAAATGGACTGTGTGTCTGACATTGGATTTTATTCTGTGTGATTGGTTTTTGTTAAATATATATCTGTTTGGCGGCGGAGAATTTATTCTCTTTCTTAACTCCCTTCTCTGAGACGTACGAGCTCAGGGGTTATACATTGATGGATATCAATCGCATGGAGTGAATTGCCTGTGTGGCATGCCTAAGTGGCAATTGATCAAGGCTTCTGTTGAAAAGCAAAGTCTTGTGGTTGGTGATCAAAGCACTGCCTGTGTGGCATAGCTTTGTGTAACGTTGATTCGCGAGCCTCACACCCCGGCCGTGAACCAGAAACGGGAGAGGACATCAGGGAGGGCATGCGTTTCCGTCTAGCTAGAAGTGGCGTCAGTGGTTTTACACGCCCTGACGAGTTTGACTTATGTGGTTATTGTTGTTGCGAGGCACCTCAGATATCGGTGACTATGTGGAGCCGGCGGAGTCATTTGGCTCATTGACGCCCCATAGGATGGGGAAACGCAGTGTTCAGGCATTTTAATCCACATCGGTGGACCGGCCCTGACGATCAAAGGGACGATGCGTTCTGTTCCTGAGACACGGACTAGAGCGTCTCGAATTCGATAAGGACGATCCCTTGCCTTGGTTCATAGATGGAAATCCAACTTCCAATACGTGACTTTGCGATTTTGATTATAGATCCTAGTATGGCGACATAATGGGATGGGGCACTTATGCCATCTATGATTGATACTTATAATTGAAATTGTTTTGACACTATACGCTTATAGTAATAATAAAAGATGAAATTTAGCGTATCAAGCATTCTTTGGCTATTATAAGGTAAAACCCTATCCTCCGGCTTGTGTTGCATTGTGTGTTGGGAACTGGGTCTTATAATAGCTTCATTGTTCTTTATTTAGCATTGCGCTGTTGTTTTATGCACTGGTATTCTTGGGAGGAAACCTGTTCCGTGTTATACGGCGTGGTCCCTTGATTTACCTAACTTTAAATTAAAGATTAATAACTGTTTTAGTTCTCTCACCGGTCGCTTGAATGACCTGGAGTTTATTGTTTTAACCTAAACTCTGGGTGCCCTTATTTTCGACGCGGGCAGCTAGTAGTTTTGGTTTTGCAGATTTATATTCACAGGATCCTGGTTTACAGCTGGAACGATATCCGGAAAGCTTTGTATTCGTATATCCCCTTCAGTTGTGTTTTGTATTATTTTCCGCTGCTATGTAATTTATTGTAATCTCTGATATTTATCGAATGTATTTTGTTTGTTAATACTCTGTATATTCTTGTAATCTGATGAAATTGTTGTAATAAACAATGAAATGTTCTTCTGTTTGCGTCCCGATGTGGCTTGTTCTTAACTCAATCTGTGCTTCCCTTACCGGGGAAGTTCGGGTCGTTTCAGTTTGGTATCAGAGCTTTGGTTTACAAAGCTCAGAGAACAAGGCGCATTAGAACCATACGAAAGAATTCATCAGAGTTTGGATTAGTAATATCCAATGAGAATGACTCGTTAGAGATGGGATCAGTAGTATCCTAGAACGAGTGTGAAAGTATATCTTTAAAGTGAAAACAATTTTTGTTTTAAAAATTTAAATCAATTATTCGTATTTGATTATTTATTTTATATTGAATTTGGACAATCCAATATATAAAGTTTTTTCATACACGTATGATCCACGGGTATTCGAAGTTTTAATATACTGGATAGATATAGAATCACACTCTAGTCGCCGGGGAATGATACTGATAATTGTGATCACATTACCAGTATTTATGTTCGAGTTTCGAAAGTGAGATTTCTATATGTTTCCATTAGACTGGTGTGAGAACCAAAGCTATAAAGGGCCTATTGTTGTGATTTGGCACCAAAAATCTGATTTTTGGACTATGTATCAAAGTTATGAATTTGAAAAGCTAATCAACTAATTAATTGATGGTTGTGTTGTTTGATTATTGTTGTGATTAGTTAAATTGTTGAACCTTTAGCCAAATTGTATCAAATAGTGAGTTGTATCGAAAATTTGTCACATTTGCATACTTGTACATGTACTTACGTTGAACAAGTCATAGCAAGGAGGCTAGAGAAAAGGTATAAAATTGTTTGCCCGACAAATAGGTACATGTTTATTGTATTTCTTGGGTTTTTGATGATTTTATGAGCCGATTGGTTAGCCACTTGGCTGTTTCTTTTTTATTATTGGATTGATGAGGGCCATGGGAGGCTATTTGAAATATCCCGAAGTCCCCGGTGCAGGGAAGGTTATGGCGAAATTTTTCGAAAATTTAGGGTGTTAGCCAAATTTTTGAAAAATTTGAAAAGTTCTTAGAAACTGAAAGGATGTAGAACTTAAGACATAATGGAAATAATGAAAGTTGAGTTGATTTGTTAAACAACTTTCGGCTTCGTTCCTTTTCGGGGATGAAAAGTTTTAAGTGGGGGAGATTGTAATAACCCAGAAATTCTGAGCCAATTTAAAATTTTTATTTTGGCAATTTTGATGAATTTTGATTATTTAAAATGATTATTTTAAATAATGACAACGATAAATTTATTTTGAATAGAATTAGAACGTATATATTTATTTGAATAGCCGTTAGAATATAAATATTTATTTTAAATTGTAAAAGGAATTGAAAATGGCGCGGTAGTTCGATAATTCGATTTCAAATTTCAAATGAATGTACAGGATTCAAAATAAACCAGATTTTAACGAAACCAAAAATATTTGAATCTATTTGAGAATATCTTTCCAATGAACCCGAAAAATTGAAATTTCATAGCGGGAATCAAAAGTTATGTCCAATTGAAAATTCAGAATAGTCGCTATGGAATTCTGGCCCTTAAAAATGGAAATTTTGCAAACGATCTCGGTTTTCGACGAAACCACTTTTGTTGGATCCGTGATGTCAAATTATTGCTAGATTCCCAAATTCGTAATTTCCCGAATCAATATGTGAGCATGGCAAAAGAAAACGTATTTTAACAGTTTTAGTCAATTACGATCAACTAGAAAATGGTCATTTTTCAAATGGTCTCGGAATTTGACGAAATTGTTTTTGTTAGGATCATACCGTCAATACGAAGCTAGAAAATATTTTTCGGGAATTTTTCTAGTTAGTATGTGGCCCCGGTAAATTGAAATGTGCATTCAAATTCAATATATAGATTTAAATTTTCATTTAAATGATAAACTTATCGAAACAGTTGAATTGGCCAAAGACACATATCCCATGGGGTTCGGAATGGGGGTAATTAGCTATAGACGACAGTCGGTGGGTTTGATTTCGAGCTCGAAGCAAAAAGTTTCTTTTTAAAATTAAATAATTAAATAAATAAAAATATTATGTAACCCCCCCCCCCCACACCCTTTACCTTCTCTCCCCTCCCCCTCTCTATTCGTTCAGATCGAAATTAGAAATAGAAAAAAAAAAAAAAAAACGGACGTCGACCGCCTCCTCCAGGCCGACCACCGCCGTGTCCTAGCCACTGCACCCCTTCCCTCTGACGTCGGCCTCCCCTCCGTTCTCATCCACCCCAATCTCCTTTCCCTCGAACCCGATCAGCCCTGAATCCCAAGCCCTATCCCCCTCCCCGCGCCTCCACCTCCTCCCCCTTCGTCAAACTCCCCCTCCGCCAGTTCGATTGAAGAAGGGCGCAACTCCATTCCTTCCCTCCCCCCCCCCCCCAACTGATTTACATTGCCACGCCACCCCCTTTTGGCCCCACCGTCTGTAGCGCCGTCGTTCAGGCCTCCGACCGCCACTCCGACGTTGGTGCTCTCCCCCCCCTCTTCATTAAACGACGCTGTAAGTTTTCTGATTTACCAAATTGCGATTTTGATTTCCTTTAGATAATAAAAATATAGGTTTTACTATAATAAAAGTAGGACCTTTATTCTATGTATAAAATGGTAAAGGGGGATTTTTAAGATGGTAAAGACGAGATTATATTTTTAAATAGCGAAAAATATGATTTTTATATTAGTAGAAGATTAAAAATATGATATTTATATTATTAGAAGATTAAAAATATGATTTTTATATTATAGAAGTATTAAAAATTCGATCTTTATTATGTAGAAGGAGCAAAAATGTGATTTTTATATGATTGGCGATATAAAGATATAATCTTTTTTATATGAACACTGTTATAAAAATAGAATTTTAATCTATATAGTACCATTATAAAAATAGAATTTTTATCTATATAGTAAAGGTATAAGAATGTGATTTTTATCCATATAGGGTGATTATAAAAATGTGATTTTTATATATGTAGTGGCTACGGGCAACGAAAGTGACGAAAGGCAAGCACGACGAAGGTTTTATACATATGAAGAGTCGTGGAGTTTGGTTATAAATATATACTAGGATGCAGACGGTGTTTAGTAGCACCCGACACACGTTGTCCACAAACCATGGATGACTTGCTTGTTTGATTGTTGGTGTTGTGAAATTGACTGTTGATTATGATGTGAAAAGTATAATTTCATGTGTTGAAATAAAATAATTTCATGTGTTGAGGTAAAATATATATATTCAAGTGTTGGAATAAAATATGTATTCATTTACAAATCGAACGATTTGTTTATGTACACCGATTTGACTGATATTGATTGGGACGATAAATTTTACACATCGCCCAACTGCACAAATAAAATCTGTGTTTGATTGTTTGAAACCCCACACGGGTGTTCGGATGAAATTGGTCATACACTGATCCCAATAATTAGCTCGATGTCGATCGATTGATTGACGGGCTGTTATTAGCGTTGAATATTTATATTTGATGCTTATACAATGTAGAATGCACTCTGGATGATGGTTGATTATTTATCGTTGCTATTATATACATGTGTTGTATGGAAACCATATAATTAACATTATATGGCAATTGATTAGGCCTCATTCCAATTTGGAAAATAATGAATATTATAAAAGAAAATTCATGTGTTGAATAGAAAGAAAATTCATTTTTTGAATAGAAAGAAAATTCATGTGTTGAATAAAATATATATTCATGTGTTGAATAAAAGTATATATTCATGTGTTGAAGAAAATATTCATTTGTTGAATAGAATAACGAAGTTGTTGAAAAATTTAAACCCGTGTTGATTAGATTGACATCATTTTGACGTGAACGATATTTATATCGATTTTATTCATTTTTATAATGAATATAGAAAAGAAAGTGATTTCTAAATATAACGTTTTGAAAATACTATCATTTGTATATCGATGATGTGGAATATTCAATTTTGATTAGAAATAGAATATGAAGTTGAAATCGTTTCGAAAACAAATTTAAAATGATTTATAAAATATGTTTTGAAAATAAATCAATGAAATATAATATATATATATATATATTAGCCTGAATAGAACGCACCGCGCTGCGGCAGTTCGCGAATTTCGACCATTGACTTCGAATTGATATTACGGGAGATCCGGCAGTCGGATCCTCCTAAAACTAGAACCGTTAGGTTCGTATCGAAAAGAGCTTTCAAACGAATATTAGAAATTAGAAATCTAATGGTTGGATTAGGAATTATGTCCAAATCAAATTTGGAAAAGGTCGTTGTAAGTGCAGTTCGATGGTCGTTGATGGGAATCGACTGTACGGGCCTTGATAAAATTATTAAAAATAGTAATAATTTGTGTAAAATCGTAAGAAATGATTTGTGAAGAATTGGGGTGAAAAAACTCCATATTTTAAAGGATAAAAATAGTTTTTTTTATTGAAATGAACTAGTTTTGAACTAGAATAATAATTTATTTATTTTTAAATAAATAAATTGGATTTGAAAGGGTTTCAAAAGTAACCAGAATTTCCAATAATTGAATTGGAATGGATTTGAATCGAAATTGTCTTTGGAATATTTCGATGTTGGATTTCGTGATTATACATATAGTGTTATGGAAATTTGAAAGATATATTTATATCGTTATTTCCAATACGATATTTGTTGGTCATAGAATTTGATATTGAATATAAAATGATATATTTTCTATTGAGAGCCTTGTATTTAATATCAAATGGGATTTGGGTTTGTCGTGAATGGTGTCTTCATTAATACTGTTCTTAAACCCAGTTGAGAAAATATTAAATATTTTTATTTAGATTTAATGAAGTGTGCCAATTAAATGGTATTTAATTGGAATTGAATTTGAATTGATTTCTGGGTTTATCGTGAACGGTGTTTTAAATAACACTTGTTCTTTAACCCGATAATTAATGGAATGTGATTTTGGGTTGTCGTGAATGGTATCTTCAATAATATTGTTCTTAGACCCAACGGAGTTAAGAAAATTAGAAA
The DNA here is from genome assembly GCA_030737875.1 of Allium sativum. Classification (NCBI taxonomy): domain Eukaryota; kingdom Viridiplantae; phylum Streptophyta; class Magnoliopsida; order Asparagales; family Amaryllidaceae; genus Allium; species Allium sativum. The sequence goes on along the minus strand of CM060909.1, from coordinate 621,155,164 downwards.
CTAATTGGAGATTAGTTAAGTTGAATGGTTTCTTGGGTATTGATCTGATGTTGGTTTCGGCATTCGGGGTTAATACTTAGGGAATTGCTCACTTGCTATTTTACTATTAAAGGCTGATAGAATGGAATGTGATTTTGGGTTTATCGTGAACCATGTTTTAAATGACATTGATTCTTTAACCCAGTTAAAGACAAGAAGATTAAAACCAAGTGGAGTTTTAATGAGTCTTTAATTAGATTGAAATGATCGAGAATGGAGTATCACCAGTTTTGCTCCAAGCGATAGTTAAATCTTTAATTAGATTTGAACGTGAAATGGTAGTTGAATTTGCTAATAACATTGTGGTGTTAGATATGAAGTATGACCAGTTTTACTTCATGGGATGAATAGGTTGGGATTGGGAAATAAAATAAATGATTACTTCGGTGTGGTTCACTAATCCCGACTAATTTGAATTGATATTCAAAGAAGATTAAAGAATAAATTTAAAGAATTTATCTTTGATAAAATTAATGGGAACCTTTCCCAAAGTGTAAGAATATTTGAATAAAAGAATATTCTGAATTGGAATGAGGCGTATATTGTGTTTGTGTAACACTTGTTTATTATATACGCGAGTTATTCAGAAAGACCGGGTTTATCCCATTCTGAATAACTGATTCGACGTGGTGTCGAGGATGAAGACGGTGGTCGAAGACCGGAGGTCTTCACGTCGTTTGGGTGATTACTGATGATCTTGATTGGGCTGTACACCCAAGAGGAGGGAATTAGTTGGTGATCGTCCAGACGTACTTGGAGATCGATGGATATGCGAGGTACAAGGTGCCTCCGGTTTCGTTCAGACCCAAAACGAACTTGTAAATGGACTGTGTTTCTGACATTGGATTTTATTCTGTGTGATTGATTTTTGTTAAATATATATCTATTTGGCGGCGGAGAATTTATTTTCTTGCTTAACGCCCTTCTCTGAGACATACGAGCTCAGTGGTTATATATTGATGGATATCAATCGCATGGAGTGAATTGCCTGTGTGGCATGCCTAAGTGGCAATTGATCAAGGCTTCTATTAAAATCAAAGTCTTGTGGTTGATGATCAAAGCACTGCCTGTGTGGCATAGCTTTGTGTAACGTTGATTCGCGAGCCTTACACCCCGGTCGTGAACCAGAAACGGGAGAGGACATCAGGGAGGGCATGCGTTTCCTTCTAGCTAGAAGTGGCGTCAGTGGTTTTACACGCCCTGACGAGTTTGACTTATGTGTTTGTTGCTGTTGCGAGGCGCCTCGGATATATCTGTGACTATTTGGAGCCGATGGAGTCATTTGGCTCATTGACACCCCATAGGGTGGGGGAACGCAGTGTTCAGGCATTTTAATCCACATCGGTGGACCGGCCCTGACGATTCAAGGGACAATGCGTTCTGTTCCTGAGACACGGGCAAGAGCATCTCGAATTCGGTAAGGACGATCCCTTTCCTTGGTTCACAGATGGAAATCCAACTTCCAATGCATGACTTTGCGGTTTTGATTGGAGAGCCTAGTATGGCGACATAGTGGGATAGGGCACTTATGCCGTCTGTGATTGGTACTTATGATTGAAATTGTTTTGACACTATACACTTATAGTAATAATAAAAGATGAAATTTAGTGTATCAAGCATTCTTTGGCTATTATAAGGTAAAACCCTATCCTCCGGCTTGTGTTGCATTGTGTGATGGGACCTGGGTCTTATAATAGCTTCATTGTTCTTTATTTAGCATTGCGCTGTTGTTTTATGCACTGGTATTCTTGGGAGGAAACCCATTCCGTGCTATACGGCGTGGTCCCTTGATTTACCTAACTTTAAAATAAAGATTAATAACTGTTTTAGTTCTCACACCAGTCACATGACTGACCTGGAATTTATTGTTTTAACCTAAATTCTGGGTGCCCTTATTTTCGACACGGGCAGCTAGTAGTTTTGGTTTTGCAGATTTATATTCACAGGATCCTGGTTTACAGCTGGAATGATATTCGAAAAGCTTTGTATCTGTATATCCCCTTCAGTTGTGTTTTGTATTATTTTCCGCTGCTATGTAATTTATTGTAATCTCTGATATTTATCGAATGTATTTCATTTGTTAATACTCTATATATTCTTGTAATCTGATGAAATTTTTGTAACAAACAATGAAATGTTCTTCTATTTGTGTCCCGATGTGGCTTGTTCTTAACTCAATCCGTGCTTTCCTTACCGGGGAAGTTCGGGTCGTTTCACCTTTTAACAAAATTTATTTCACTTTAAATTTCCCTACCAACATTCCGGTATGTTATGGTATTTAACATATCTAATCACGATGACCAACATCGTCCAAACACACATAATCGACAACAGATTATATATCACATCATATATTTCGATATATGAAACAAAACAGTAAATTAAATATTAAGGAACCCAGTTGGGTCCCTCCAACTTGTTTCCCTGCATCACATATGTTAAACAACACGCATATAAAATATTCTGTTAAACAGAATCAATATTCGATTAATGATTTATATATATATATATATCGTTATCTATAATTTCAATCAATACACAAACAACTCAACCAGTAGTTAACACACAGCAATCAGTCATCATTTATCAGTTCTAAATATACGTTATAAAAATAGAACTGTTCAGAGTTAGTGAGTTTTACTCACTTTGGACGATCGTCGTTAATAACGATAACCATCGCTTGATTCAGATAGACAATTTATTTTGCCATAATTTGTAACGAGCTCCGATGGATTTCCAGTCAGTTCCACCGTGTAGTGTCCGTCCACACGGTCTCAACGGATCCGACCGTTCGTGATTCTGATATCGTATGGATAAGAAATTCATTTTACAAGTTAATACATTGTTTTAATTTAAAATAAAACTAAATTATTTTTATACTTGGGCTTTACCCTTATATTTCGTCCTAACTTCAAACTTGAAGAGCCCAGAGCCGCAAAAGATATTTCCCCTTCTTCCCCGATTTACACAACGATGCCTCCTATATCAAACTCAACCATTGTCGACCATTTCTTCCATCCTATCTCCCTTCTTCTTTCACCTTTAATCATCAAAACAGCAACATTTATCATCAATTCAAAATCTTCTTCACACCAACCCCTCATTGCATAGCTCGAACCAACCTCCCCCATCACGTCGTTCACATCAAACCGCCACTGCCTAGTGAAACCAATGAAACTTTTGTGCCCCAAAACCCACGAAAATTGCACACAATGTGCCATTCGATCCCAGAATTCCCAAAATGAACTTCATTTCGCCCTTCGTTGCTTCAAATCGTCGTATACTGGAACCCTAGCAAAACTGCTATCAACCGCAACTCTAGAAAGTCCCACCGAGCCTGATAAAACCCATATTGGATCGACGAGAACCATCATACAAACTCAAAGCAATTTACTTTAGATTTTTCTATGAATTTCTATGAATTTGTAAAGGTTGATTTTTGTTTGAGGAAAACACATACTGGCGGCTTACCAACAGTTTTGTTGTTTAATTTGTTATGACCTAATGAACGACTGCTTATAGGCAAGAATATGATTTGTTGGAAGAAAGCAATCCACATATATATTATATATTTTTTATCCTTTTATTTTTTTTCTGAACTCTAAAAATCTGTGTGATCACACATGACACCCAAAAATCACGCAAATGGACATACACCTTCAGTTCGACATTACGGTCCCAACAAAACTGGTTTCGTCGAATTCCGACTCCATTTGCTCGCACAGCGTATTTTTAACCGTCAAAATACTAACTTTTTTCACTCTTAAAATCCATACAGCCACACAGTGACCCCAAAAATCACGGAACTTGGAATCTAACAATAATTTGATGTTGTGGATCCAACAAAATTAGTTTCATCGAATTCTGACTTCGTTTGCAAAAGTGCCTATTTTTAAAGTCCGAAATAACCCTTTTAAATATATAAATATATTTTAAAACAATTAAATTTAATATTTAAAAATAAATATTATCGTATATATTCACAGCGGAATACCATACAGCTTCATAAAAATCATACATGGATTTTTAACTCGATATTTTAAATCTGGGTCAACCCGATATTCGATTTATATTGAAATTCCTTTTTAAAATATAAATAAATCCTTTATAAATTATAAAGGAACTCCACAGCGACTTTTCTAAATTTTGATTTGGATATAAATCAAAATCTACACGATGAAATCCTGAATTTTCTCTACCACTAGAAAAATATACTTCACCAGCTCCTAACGTTTCTTGTTTCACAGAAATCCGATTTTAAAAGGACCCTGTACATTCAGTTGAAGTTCAAATCGCCAAATAGCGAATTACTGCGCCATTTCAAGCTCGATTTTTATTATAATATAATTATATGTTCAAACTTCATTTATATAATATATTCGTGAATATAATTCAACTTTAAACTAAATATATATAATTTGAATTGCCCAATTCACATTATATTGCCAATTCACTATTTCGACTATTTCGAAATTAAATATATTATTCTATTAATTATATTAATTAAATATTCGCTATTATTTAATTAAACAACCTTATATTCTCTAATTCACTATATAAATAATTAAATAAATTAATTATTATATCGCTGAAAATGCGGGTCATTACAAGGATGGATCCTACTGTGCACCTGATGCGCTACAAACGGCATATGGAAGTTCAATCGGCATCGGAAAACGTCATGGCTAAGTGTTTTCCCCTCTTTCTGACTGATATAGCAGCCATGTGGATTCGGCAGCTAGAGACGAAATCGATCAACAGCTGAAATATGTTGGTCGCTCGCTTCCTTGAACAGTTTCGGGTCTACATCGCTCGACCCAAGAACGTCATGTCACTCACTACAATTAAGCGGAGGCCTAGAGAAACTCTGTGTTTATTCCTGGAAAGATTCAACGTTGCAGCAACATCAGTTGATCGCCCTGAACAATCGATGGAACTGATGGCAGCAGTATCCGGCGTTCTAGATAACTTGGAGTTCAAAAAATCTTTGTATCGAGACCCACCACGGAGTCTCAGCGAGTTCTACCTTGAATCAGATAGATTTCTGCGTGAGGAAGACACAACTTCTGAGAAGAAAGTTCTCGATGTCAATATGCTCAAAGATGGAGAACTGTCTGATACTGGAAATGGCAAAGGAAAAGTCACCGTCAAGAATGATCGCAACACTCAGCCTTGGAGAGGGCCCAAATATGAAAAGTATACTGAGCTCAGTGATTCACTTTCGGACATCTACATGGACACAAACGGTGTTGTCTCCTACCCAAAGCCCCCCAGGAGGGAACCATCGCAAAGAGAACGCGATTCTGGAAAGCACTGCTTATTCCACGATATGGATAGACATGGCATGAATGAGTGCAGACATCTTCATGATTTGATTGAGGAACGGGTTTGGAGAGCTGTCGGAGTTCGTGAAACCATCAACATCACCTGCGCTTCCACCTCCTGCTCCCCGGAGAGGGAATGACCCTGGATTGAGCTCTCGTGGGCTCATAATCAACTGATCTGGATGAGATCAGCTTTCATTTTCTGCATTTCTTAGGCTTTAAGATTTGTTTTTGCTTTCATTAGGTTTTCCGACTGGTTGAATCGGAGTACACACGTACGGGGTTAGGATGTAGCCCCAAATCGTGCTCTGTACTCGGTGTCAAACCAATCAGGATTTGCTTTGGTTTTGCATTTGGAATTGAATAAGGAAGGACTTTCCAAGCATAGATTATGTTTGGAGAATTTAAGTATCTTGTCAGGATGTGGCAGGATCCTCAACTTCAGTTAAAGTATGGCTTATACTTATTATGGAACTCTAGGTATGGATTACGCCTAGGGACAGACTATCTTGTCGGGCTGTGGCAAGTGTAGCTCTATTTCAGGTCTGAGTATGGTTTATACTCACTTTGGAATCTTAAGTGTGGATTATACTTAGGAACGACAAGTGGTCTTGTTAGGATGTGACAAAAGAAATCGGGAACGGATTATACTCGGTTAGAACTTCATGGTTTAGATTATGCCCTGCAAACGGTCTTGTTAGGATGTGACAAAATAAATCGGGTATGGATTATACTCAATTTGGACATCTGGGTATGGATTATGCCTGGAAATGTTGGCCCTTGCCAGGATTTGGCAGGATGACTCAAACGTCCCTTGATTATGGTTTATGCTCATTAGACGTCGAAGCATGGTTTATGCTTAGAAAATTTGCACAATATCGCCAGGATTTGGCATGTTTGTTTTTCCTTTATTTCTTTACAGGTATGGATTATACCTGTAGCTGGCAGACCCGGCAAGGTCATGGCATTATCGAATATCTATGGCCTATAGATTTCCTGGACTATCCAGAACGCATCTTCCTTTAACCAGCAAGATATGTTCTGGGAGGCAAACTTGTTGACACACTTTTTGGTAAAAGCTGTCACACTGAATATCTGGATAGCATCACGCTCGGATATGGAAAACATCGTCAGAAGACAGGTAGCGATTTGGTCAAAGCCGCATCACGAACAAAGAAAGGCCCGAAACTCCTATCAGGCGACCTCTTTTGGGCCCGAAAATAGCAGTTACGGAGCTTGGCTCTGTAACTCTTGTAGATCTCTGAATTAGCTTCAGTTTGAGCTTTGGTTTGGCTCAATCGGACTTACGGTTTGAAAGTTATGCCCATTTCCGTAAACTGGTGTAATCTGGCAATTTCCTGGATAAAGCAACAAAGCATCACACGATCGAAGTATGGCTCATGCACCCTCGAGTCGCCCCCCTCGGCTCGTGGTACACCTCCTGATCATGACCCAACCGTGGACACCAGCTTCCCACTCCAGCTCACAACAAGACTTCGGTTCGTGGAGACCTCATCACGACCCGATCCCATGACCACGAACCGATCCCTGCATCTGCTGATACATGCGTAGATCTTGACCTGTTCTCAAGGCTACTTCTGCTCCTACTTTCCCGGATCGAGTGCCATGTACCCCATTACGAACCGGTCTTCCCAGAAGCTCTCCTACAGCTATAAATATACCATTTGAAGGCATTTTCAAGGATCTTTTGGCTCTAACTCCTTACGTCTTCCACCATTGCTCTCTGCAAAACATTTTCAGCAGCAAAGGAGCCGAATTCCACATTACAACACAAGGATTTCGTGTATAATCTTCATTTTTCTCACTTCTTTTTTCATTTTTAACACGAGGACTTCGTGTATAAACCGAGAGAATTGTAATTGTAACTTCTTAGGATTTAAGAAGAGATAAAGTGGACGTAGGCTTGGTTTGAGCCGAACCACTATAAAAACTTCGTGTGTTCCCCATTTTTACTGCTTTTCTGTGATCTGTGAAATGCATTTGGGTGTTAAGCCCAGATTTTGGTCTAACACTAACCTTGTCAAGCATGGAGCTTGGGTTGAACCAAACGGAATACATCTGTGTTATAGTATGTGTTGTACATTTCTTAGTCATCAGAACTTGTTATTCTAACCCCCCTCCTCATTACAACCTCTCAGGATTTCACAGAGAAGGTCGGGTTCTCGCAATTGATTAAGTTTGGCTTTAGGTTCTTGTTCCCTCTCATGCTCGGTATTGGCAAAGTGACTTTGAAAAAAGTAGTTACTTGAGTTAATACTAATTTATTCCATTTTGTTTCCGATGTGAGTTATTGTATCATACTCTGGTTATGCCCATGCTCATTTATTGCAGGTTCCAGATATATGCTCTATGCTTGGATGTGTTCAAGTTTTGATTTTTATCAAAATTTGGGTGTAGAAACGTTTAGGGTATTACATTTGGTATCAAAGCTTAGGTTAAACAATCAGAGGAATTAGTTAAATTAGGAGTCGTGAGAGAACATAATTCTATTTTCTTTTATGTTTTTCTTGTTTGTCTTCCATACTCGACTTTAATTTATTTCAACAATGAATTAGTCGTGGGCCTAATAATTAAAATGGGCTTTAATCGACTGAGTGTTGAAGTATGTTTAGTTCGGTTTCTAGCCAATTCTGTCTTTACCCACAGTATGTTAGCGATCTCGTCGTGAAGAACATGAGGACGTCATATGGTGAAGCCCGTTGGTTCAAGTTGGAGACTAGACAAAAATCTAGCTACACAGAGATAGTCGTGATTTCTAGTTTTTGGATTTGTTTGGTAGTTCCAGTTAAGACCATTACACAATCCAAATCGAGGAAAAAGCCCGTGTTAATATGTCATATCCATTTCGAAAATATAATTACGAGGTGTATCCATTTGTTACATCATTGGATTTCCGAATCTACCTTTGTTGAGGTATTCAATTGTGTTCTTGGCCTTGTATTCGAGGAAATATATTTTTAAAACTATTTGAAGAATAGAAATGGATTTCAGCGGTTTTGAAATATAGTTTTGGAAAATAGTTTATGAAGATATGGTTTTTAAATTCTTAATCTATTTGTCTTTTAAAATTTTAGGGATATTGTGTAATTTTAATAAATATAGTCTGATTGGTAGAAAAGATGGAGTTAGAAATGATAAGTAATATGCCACTAAACCTGAAAACAACAAATATTTATTCCTTGTAATTTGTGGTGTCCCTCTTCTTATATTTATTGGATAATTTATTGAAATTATCACAATTAATACTTAATATTTAAAACTCCAACATTTTCAAACACAAAAAGATTTTTCCATTTTAAAATATAAACTGGATATAAGTAATAATAATATAGATTTATAAATACGAAACTGTTAGTTTATAATGAAATTCCATTTTTGGAAAAGTTTTAAAATTTTCTTCGAAAAGGCTAAGAAAAATCCTTCGTCTGGATTTTGGGGTATTTGATTTCATGAATCGTTTGTTGTTGTCAGCTAGATAAGGGGAAATTTTGTTTTAATTTATATTACAGATTTCTAGCTGAATTATTTTTGGAATTCATTCATTCAACGGGTAGTCGCAGCATCGTATTTGAGACTAAAAAGCTTTGGATTTGGCTAGGAGTTTAACAATGGTCTTTAATATACTGCGGTGATGAGGATAATTATTTTTCGTATCGCGTTGAATCTTAAAAGATGACGTGGGATGATTATTTCAATATAGCCTAATAAGGACAAGGTTCAACCTCTATCCAAAGCCCATTTGATAGTTGACCATTTAATGCTATACTAGGACGGTCAATTAGTCGAGCTTTGGTACAACTTAGACCTAGGACTCAATCGTAAAAGTTACGTAAAAATTACACCCTTAACTTCCTTCTTTTATCCTTTATTCCTCATTTAGCTGAACTATATCTCTATTCTTCTTCCCTTTCCTTGTCGTTGCCTCGTCTCCTCTTTTCCACACTTGTTTGCACGTTGGATCTTGCACCACTAATACTACAAGATCTAGTTTCTTCTCTCCGACCATTTCTTAGTTCATAATACCAAATTGCGCTATCCGGTCTTACTCATACCATTTCAGTCTCATCCTTGGGGGAAAGATCATTTAGTTGGATTGGAATGAGCAAAAATGTCTCTTCGCTTTAGGGGTAAGAAAATTTGTCAAGGCAGCTGGACTTGCACCGGCCAGTTGCTTCAAGATCTTAGAATAGGATTTGTGTTTATGCTGCATCCGCCTTTTCTATACCTTGTTCGAATATGTTTTTTCGAAGCCGATCGTCATTCCAGAGGTGAAGATTAAGCTATCTTTGGATGGTCTTTCAAAGGATAATCTCGATGAGATTTTGGAGGAATCCATGTTGAACGCGGACTTGTATGGTCTCTTTTTTGTCTAGCTTTGAATATTTTATAGCAAATCTTTTTTTTCTTAGTCTTGATTTTTGTGTTTGGGGATCTATGTTCGAATGACCTATGTAGATGTGTGACCCATTTAGCACACCGTTCTATAAATGGGGAGTTATGACTAGATTTGTCTCATGATGCAGAAATCAATCATTTGCTTGATCGTTGGCGTAACCTTCACTTAGTTCTGCATCATATTCGATTCAGCTTGCTGTTCTTGCATGTTGTCTAATGGAGTTACTTTCTGTAATTTCACTTATCCATTTTGTCTTTAGGCAATAATTAGTGGATTTCCATGAGAAGCAATTTTGTGGTAGGTTACTTTTCTCATCATAAATTCTCTCTTAGAAGATATGGTGATGCGGACACCTCCAAACAACACCAGCAGCGTTGGTAACATGAGATTGAGTATTTTTGCTACCATTATATGGTTAATTAAATATCATAAAAATTGGTTTGAGCTCCAGCCGTGGAGCAAGACATTTTATCATTTATAACCATTGTTTTGGGGTTTTGGTGTTGTTATCTCTTTCCAGCATCAGATTCTTGGTTGTGGTTATTCGTGCTTATAAATGTTAGTGTTGTTTAAATCGCATGACTTAGGTTAATGAGATTTCTAGGTTTGAAAATTTTTATACCATTTACGCGTGACGGTTCGAATGAAATCTCATTTTTTTAATCTAAACTAACAGTAGTCCTAGGGCTTGAAAGAACAGAATTCTGTGTTGGATAAATTTTTGCAAAGGACCAGTTTTGCATTGTTTTTTGTCACGGGTATATTAATAAATAAACCATCATTCCTTGTTAAAGCTAAAAATTATTTTCGCCTTTTTGTGTCTGATTTCAATTTTCACATTTTTGGCGTGGTTGACTTCCTTCTTCGTCAAATGTGACTTGAATCATTTAAATTTCCGCAAAATACATTTTTAATAGCTTTTGGGAAAATGTTGTCTGAAAAAACATTTTTTTAATCATTTTCTTATTTTACAGAAAAGTGAAACAGTTTTGAAAAGAAATTTTCAAAAGAACACAAGAAGTTTTTAAGCGGAAATTTTATTTTTATGAATTTTTTTTATTCTTGGTCACATGAATAGCATAAGGAAGATATTTGGATGCTTTGGGTGCGCGTTTTAGCGGTGCAATAGGATTCATTATGCGATAAAAATGTTAACGGTAATAAGTAAAAGGCTATTATAGCCTTGGAAATGCTGTTTTCATATGTTGTCAACGATGAGCGTGAGCTATTAATTAATTCGTTTTACGTTTTAGAGCTTGTTTTAAGCCTCCTTTACAGTCTACAGTTGGAATTTTTTGGGGTACTTTGGGCAACCGAGGTGAACATTCCACTGTAGGAAGGGAAATGGAACATTTATAAGCGAAGAGAATGTTAAATTTCTTCGCCTTAATTTCCTTTTTCCGGTTTGAGAGAGATTAAATAGGAAACGGTTAGATTGCGTACGTTTTGGATGGTAGGGTTTGGATTCAAATTTGGTTTCTTCACGCTTTTATTGGTAATTGTGCGATGTCTATGGATGAAAAAGAATTTTCAGAATTTGCATTTATATAGAACTGTCTGTATATTTAGGATGTTCTGCATCATGTTTCCAAAAAATTTTCAAAAAGTTTAATGCAAGCATATAGGAGGATCCGAGTAGAATCGTCTTGCATACAAGTTTTTGGTTGAAATTGCATTATGTAGACCATGCACAAATACACATAGTTGCAAAGTGTATGTACACAAATTGGTTGTATAGCATAGGATTTTAGGGGTCAGAATTCCGAGACGAAATTCCTTTTAAGAAGGGAAGAATGTAACAACCCAAAATTTTGGCAATATAAATTAATTATTGGAATTTCAAAATTAGGAATTTCTGCAAATGATGGAATTTGGCCGCATGTCTTTAACCGTTGCGTTCATCCTGGAATTATGGTCAATTTTCATGTTTGGAGTTTCGCGAACGAAGTCCATATGAAAAAGCTACGGACGATAAATAAATAAATAGAATAATTAATTTATAATTTGCCTCATATAACTGAGCCGACCTGAGCAGTTTGATGACCAGGCGGTCGATATGGAGGTCAACCGGCAGTCGACCGCCCAGGTTGGCCTATTGGGTGTCAAACTGCATAGTGAGGGCTATGTTTTTAGGGTTTTGCTTATATTATATTTATAATGGATGGACGAATATAACTTAAAACTAGTCCGATGGTTCTAGGCTATTTTCACCCCTATAAATAAAGAGGGTAGTACCTCATTCTCTTCCATTCAAATCTATAGGGGCAACGGAGCTCTACCTTTTTCTTCCTCTTTTAACCTAATTTCTAAATAAAATATATTCATACGTATACCAAACCAAATCAAATTCGTATGGAATTGGGAAGATTAATAGATTCAATGGACGACGATGCTCAACAATAGATTTCTCCGCTCTCTTCCCTTTTTATTACATTTCTATAGATCTAGAAATTTCTCCTTTCTAGATAAATTGTATATTTATAAGAATTTGGGGATTGTAAGCCTAAAAGGGTCTAAAAGTGAGAAACTGGAAGCTATAAGGTGAGTGAGAAATTTACTAATACAATTATAATGGCTTATTTATTTCGTTTGAATCCAATCTATGTTTTATGCCAATCAGATTTGTTATTTAATTAATTGTAAATTGTGATAACCATCAGATCTGATTATGAATATGTTTGCAATTGGTAAATGACAAGTTGTGGTTATGTATAACATGAATTGTAGGATTTTATATATTTTCCCAAATATTCCTATAGTTATGTCATGAAATACGAAATATGTTGTATATGTTACATAGCACTTTGGTTCTGGAAATTGGTCCCATTAAACATAAATTTGTTATAGTTATGTTCCAGATCTTTAGTTTAGTGCCGAAATATGAAATATGTAAATTTGGGTAAAAAGATGAATTTGTGTACTATGAGATTGTAAGAATAAAAGAAATATTCCTTGTTTCCATTTAATATTGTTGGGTATTGGCTTAAGCATTGTAAATTATGTCATTTTCCTCATTTTTAAATAAAGAGGCATTATTTTAGAATCACAAGAATTATGATAAATAGAATTAAAAATGAAACAGTGGTGCAAAGGTACATATGAAAATAAATACATGTTTTAGTTTGTAATTAGCATCGACTATTCCAACATAAAAATACATTACGTATATTTCTTGTGATTTAGAAATATGTCAATTCCACAAAATAGGCATGATTTACAATGATTACAGCTAATGGTCCTTGTAAGACATGAAACCTACTTGGCAAGATTGAATATAAAAAGGGAATGTTGGTTAATTGATTAGACAAAATCATTAATTTAAAAATAAGTATTGCAGCATAATAAATAAATATTAATAATTAAGTTGACCACACGAAAACATAAAAATGAATATATACATATTATCCATCCAAATCAGCGTAAAGAATAACCATTTTAAACGATATTGATTTGGGGAAAATAAACGTGATGGGCAAAATGGTTACAATTTCTAAAATCAATTAGGACAATTGTTGTGGAACCCAATTAGGAAATTTATAAATAAAACCGCATTTAGACACGAGGTTAAACTCAACTTGTGGTGTAAGCCTTCCTGGAACCAACCAGCAAATCCAGCAACCACATGTAGTCAGTTTAATGTGAGGGGTCTAATGCATTAATATAAATGTATTATGGCACGAGGTTAAGTTCACTTGTGGTAGAAGCCTGCCCGGAACTGACTAGCAAATCCAGCATCCACAGGTAGTGAACTTAATGTCGGAGGCTTAATACATACATATACATACATACATATATGACAAAAAATAACAGAAATAAAAGAATAAGAAAAGTAACTGCATGTTGGGGTACAAGAAATATATAACTTGGGACTGATAAATAGTTGTCTTAGAAAAAATATGACCGTTAGAGTCATAAAAAGAAATTTACGATTGTCGATTAAACATTAAGTCCAAATTCGGAAAGGTATTAAATAAATATCTTAAGGAAGAAGTAATATAACCTTCCTTGTTAATAGTAATGGAAATAGAAAATATAGTTGGATTTAGTAGGTTAATAATGTAAGATATTATTAACCATATTAACCCGTGACGCAAATAAATGGTGTACGTGTAGTATTTCTGTATAAAGGAACTAAACAGGAATGACTTAATAATGTAGCCTACTTTATCCCCAAAAGGGAAAGGTGTTGAAGGCAAATGGGGGACGAACTAATAACCTACGCACATAGTCCGCTTCCTGGGAACTTTAAGGCTAAGTGGCTAAGGTTAAAGAGTCCACCCGGGATTAGGTTTTTCAGTATATGGGTCTTAAATGGTAGGTGTGTGTGGGCCTACCTAGACTTGGAAATTAAAAGGGTCAGATATGGCCATCCATTCTACGGGAAGTAATAAGCGACTAAGAAGGTTATCTAATAAGGTCATCTAGAAGGTATAATGAACGATAAAATACTTTCACTCACCTTATTCAGGGCAAGGGTATATGCGTGAATGACGAAAGCCTTAACTAATAGATCCTGCAGCTAATGCCCTTTAGTTTATGTTAATGCTGAATATATTATCGAGGGATAATAAATAACCAATAGGTCCGCCTAGGGTCTTAAGTGATCAGGGAGAATCCACACTATCCATCATTGATAGTGTGGCGTTAAATAATAAAGAATAGTAAATGAGGATATAGATAGAAACCCCGTAATTAGGGACCCACTCTCGATAGAATTAACCAATTAAGCTCTGGTACAAAGGTTTCACAAAAATGTATGCAAACGTCTTATCTTGGTAATATAACTTGAGAATACTACTTTGGGAAGAGTAGTAGAGTCGTGCGTAAGCTCTAACAAGGTTGGTTTAGAACCGTTAACGTTGTCAGGCATACAACTTAGGTTAAACCAAACGGAAATATCTGTGTTATAATCTGTGTAGTACATTTCTTAGTCACTAGAACTTGTTGTTCTGACCCCCCCACCCCTCCTCATTGCAACCTCTCAGGTTACATGGAGAAGGTCAGGTTCTACAAATGATTAAGTTTGGCTTTCGGTTCTCGTTTTCTCTCATGTTCGCTATTGGCAAAGTGACTTACTTTGAAAAAGGTAGTTGCTTGAGTTAATACTAATTTATCCCTTTTTTCCGCTATAAGTTATTTTATCATACTCTGATTATGTTTATGCTCATTTATTGCAGGTACCAGATATACGCTCTATGCTTGGATGTGTTCAAGTTTTTATTTTTGTCAAAATTTGGGTGCATAAAAGTTTGGGGGGTTACACGCGAGGTCAACTGTCTTATTCGATAGAAGACTACACTGTCCAATAGTTCGATATAAATACAACTATTGTGAGATATCATTAACCATAGGAACCCGTGGCGATAGTTATTTGCGTAGGGAGAATTATTTCCTAAAATAAGGTTTACATCAAGTGTTGAGGTATTATATGGTTATAGGAGTTGCCTCCCTTTCGAAGGAAGAAACCATCAAGGGAATGATTCATAAGCATAGCCTACTTTGGGATTAGAGATATTAAGTAGTCAAATCCACTCTTAAAATTGTATTAAGTGATCATTTTGTTTGCTTCCCCATAAATAAGAGGTATTAAATTGCTAATTGGGTGCGAGATCCGAAATCTCCATGATGCTCTTCTTCCTCTAGGTAGTAAGTGACTGGGGGATGGAGTCCTCCTTAGCATAAGGTATTAAATGACCGCTATGGAGATACCATGGGCCTGCCTGTCCAGTAGGAAGTATTAAGTGACTAGGGGATTATCCAATAAGGTCATCCATATAGTAATACAGGGGTCTGCCATGTGAAGGTCATAAATGACGAGATGTTGTTTACCTATCCTGTAGGTAATAAGTGATTGCTTACTATCTCTCTCCTTATGTGGGGTTTGAGAATATGCGTAAATGACGGAAACCGTAAGTTAGTAGGACTTAGTAGCTAGTGTCCTCTAGTTTATATTAGTGTAAGGTAAACCACCAATTAAGGCATTAAGTGATCAATAGATCCGCCTTAGGTTTTAAGTCATCAAAAGGATTATCCCCTATCTTATATTGATAGTGACGTGTTAAGTGTCCATATAGAAGTAATTTACCTCCTTATGACTTATCGAGTAGTTGGAATCCCACCTCTTAGATTTCGGTAGTTGGTTGAACGGTGGTCTAAAGGCTCCATACTTCTGTGTAAATATTCTATCTCAGTATTGCGATATTGTTATCTTTGGGGATACTACCTTGGGTATGGTAATTGGTCATCGTGCGTAAATCTTTACAAGGTTTGGTTAGAATTACCAGCCTTTTTAGACATATTTTTTGGTTGTAACCAAATGGAAGACATTTGTTATTGTAGAAAGTGTTATACGTTTTCTACTTACCAAGACTTGTTATTTTGACCCCCCCCCCCCTCATAATAACTCTCAGATTTACATCGAGGAAGACATGTCTAGGTGATAAAGTTTGGGTTTGGTTCTCGTTCTCTCATGCTCAATATCGACGTGGTAATTATCTTTAAGGTAGTTGCCTTAGTCAATATTAGTTACCCTATCTTATTTCTATTGTGAGTTAGTTTTATTGTACTCTGATTATGCCCATACTCATTTATTTGTAGGTACCAAATCTATGCTCTTCATGCTTGGATGGGTTTAAATATATGAATTTTGTCAAAATTTAGGCTTAGAAAAGTGCAGGGTGTTACAGTTAAGAAGATAAAGAATTCGGATCATGAGATAAGTGAGGAAATTGGTTTCAAATAAACAAATGCAAAATGATGAATCTACTTAAAATTACTCTAAGTCGAAAAGATGATATTTTGTAATTGTACGAATAAGTTAGTCTAAGTGAAGTAGATTTGATAAAGGAATTATATTCACGGTTTTGGACAGTGGATTATCCTTTAGATTTAAACAAACAGAAGTAAGAAATTTGGTAAGATAACATTATTCATGATTTTGGACAGTGAATATGAAATAAAATGTTGTTTAAAAACAAGTTATTTATAAGTAAGATTGGTTGAATGAGATCAATTGAGTTGGATCTGTTGGAGAGAATTATGGAATTTAAATGCGGATTATCAAATCCTGTTATATCTCTTTTTGTTTGTGGTTTTCGAATTGGATTTTGTAGGAACCAGAATCAGATGTGGGTGAATCCTATTCGAAAACCACTTTGAGTCAATTTGCGTGCGAAATAATCCTATTGTAGGTTTTAAAAGAAGATTTAGGATGATTATAATGGGGAACTACTTACTGAATTGTTTAGGGTGAAAATCCCAAAGGGCCTCGAGTACTAGTAATTCTCTGTTATAAGTTATCCAATGCAAGGTCGGTTCACTATTGATCCTCATTGGACGCGGTAGGAATGCGCCTTCAATTTCGTTCAAACCCAGAATGAACTAGTATGGATGTTTGTCTAACAATTGCATTTCTACAATTATGAACAATGGTTTTTACAAACGTACATTTGTTGGTAGCGAAGAAGGTAACTGCTCCTAGCATAACACCTTTCCTAGAGACGTACGAGCTCAAGGTTGTATTTTCGTGGAAGAAAATTAGTAATCTCTGAAAAGGCAATGTGGCATCCAAGATGATAATGATGGATATGTGATAGATAAGTAGTTACCTGTATTGAACCTCAGACATCGGAAATTACCAAAACAAGATTGATACTACAAGGCTATCTAGGTCGCATCTAATAAAGGGATATTATCATTTTCTTCTAGATAAATTACTATGGTATAGAGCCTTGGTATATTTTGAATGTGGTATATGGATAAGCGAAGTCTCGGTTAAAGGTCGGTAACGACCGACAAATGAGGTATTCGGTGCCCTCTAAGATGCACGCGTAGATGTGGGCTAGTCTTGTGTTGGTAGATGATCCATGTTTATTTCAAATTCTTAGGGCATCCCTCTAGAGGTGTTCCTAATCGTGGAAAAGGAAAATCTTTAGCCTTTTCATTTGTATGTAAATCCATTCTCCAATAAGAACCTACTTTTTAGATTATGCGGCATAATATCCCGAAGTTTAACAATGGTAACAATTTCGGGTGCGTGAATATTTATATTTGAAGTGATTTCAAAGATCAGACATTAGTAGAAATATCAAATGTTTATATAAAAATAATTTACTTATCGTAAGGAAAAAAACCCGTCTGTGTTTATTTGTGGACGTGGTCTTATGAGATACCCTTTCTTTCAAAAGAATTTTCATTCAAATGATATATATGACACTGCCATTTATTATTGATATTTTCTCACGCTGGTTTATCCAAGCTTGATCTGGGTGTTTTTAATACTTGGGTCAAAACCTAGTTGTTTTAGGACTATATTGAAGTCGGTTGGAATATCTAGAAGAGCCGGAGATATTCATTTACGTATGGGCACACTTTATTATTGTAACTGTTATGTTCTTGCCAGCAATTGCAGAGACTTGTGTTATAACTGTCCAAGATGAATCTAGGTTAGATTCTGATATGTATATTTAAAAGATTTCCCCTGTAAAAATATTGATCAATAGCATATATTTTCCTACCGTTGTGATATTGTATTTTGTTCTGTTCTATTTTCATATACTACCTCTGATGATCCAAGGATCCGTGCATTTTAAATCGGACAGTGGTTGATATTGTCGGTTTAAAAGGTACTGGTTTTTGGGTCGTCACACTAGGTTATCACAATGGCTAGAGCAGGAGAATCACCCACCAGTAGAATAGACAGACTCATAGAAAAAACACCACTAAAATAAAACTGACACAACTAGACTCAGATGGAATAAACTAAATATCACCTCAGACCAAGACATTACACAAACCACCCCAATATAAGACGACCGAGCACCAAAAAAAGCTAAACCAGTAGAAACTCACCCACTGAAAGATACCAGCGCAAGATAGTTACAACACCACAGCAATGACAGTACACAATTAACAAATAATACCCAAGTCGAAACCACACAGTCATATTCAACACTTAAATGCTGACATACCAAAAAAACCACATGCTCCAAGAAAGTTTTGGGATAAAATGTATAGTTATTTGAAACAGAGAGTGTAAATGAACTTTTGATTACGGTTAAACTGATAATAGAATGTACAAAGAGTTTGCTAATATATAGCAGTCGGTTGGGCTAAACGAGAAACAATTTGTAAAGTAAAATAAGCCTAGCCCAACTAATTACAATATAACACTTGATATAATACACAGCCGACATTTCTCTTTTACTCCCCCACAAAATTTAAGGTTTCTGAACCTTTAATTTTGCCATGTCGAGCTGGAGAATAAGCAAACTGGGGCAGCGCCTTAACTTTTTCTCTCTTTATTATACTTTTCTAGCTTGGATCTACTATTATTGATGCTATCTGATGGTTTGCTTGTTTTTTTAGCAGATTTGTTGAACCACTGTCTTTGGCTTCTGGATTATGAGATATGCGTGAATTTCCCTTGACGTTTGTGATGCTCGAGGTGATTCCATCTCCAGTACCATCCTTTTGAGAGCTTGCTTGATCAGTGACGTTGAAATCCTCTCTGAATCTAGTATAATTCTTCAACGATATAGCTTTAGTTAACATGTCTGCTCTCTGGTAGAAACCGGATATATGATTTACTTGTAACTCTCCTTTTTTAACTGATTCTCTAACAAAATGAATATCTATCTCGATATGCTTTGTTCTAGCATGTTGTATTTGGTTTTTTGTCATGTACACAACACTTCTATTATCACACCATAGAATTGGTTTTACTATAGGCTTTAGTTTGAGTTCTGGCAGTAGTGATAGTAGCCACTTAATTTCAGCTGTAGCATTAGCTATACTCTTGTACTCAGCCTCAGTGCTAGATCTTGAGATTATAGGCTGTTTCTTTGAACACCAAGATATTAGACTTTGACCAAAATATATACTGTAACCACTGGTTGATCTACGATCATCGGGATCTAAAGCCCAATCAGCATATGCATATCCAGTTATGTGTAAATGTTGACTGGTCTTTAGTCTTAGTCCATAGTTAACAGTTCCCTTTAAGTAGCGTAGAACTCTTTTGATTTCCTTCCAGTGTATGTCTGTGGGATTCTGCATAAATTGAGAAAGTTTATTCACATTATATGATATGTCAGGACGTGTTATTGTTGCATATTGAAGTGCACTAATAATACTCCTGTATTCAGTTACATTTGAAATGGCCTCTCCCCCATACTTTGAATAATTATGACTAATCACCATAGGAGTAGGTTGGGGTTTGGCATTTATCATTTTTGTTTTGACAAGCAACTCAGTTATATAATTTCTTTGACATAGAATTATTTCTGATTCGGTTCTGGATACTTCTATGCCTAGAAAATAGTTTAGTTCTCCTAAAATTTTAATTGAAAGCTGCTGATCTAAGTACTGAGTTAACTTGTCAATATCATCTGAATTATTTCCAGTTATAATGAGGTCATCTACATATATACGTATGTAAATAGTTGTGGAGCTATTTATTTTAGTGAATAATGAACAGTCTGATTTGGTAGATTGATATCCTAATTTAGTTAGTATATTTTTCAGTCTATCAAACAAAACTCGAGGGGCCCGTTTAAGACCATAAATAGCTTAATTCAGTTTACATACTAGATTTTGATTGACATTGTAGCCTTGTGGTTGCCTCATATATATTTCTTCCTCAAGAACACCATTTAAGAATGCACTGTTAACATCTAAATGTTTAACATGCCACTTTTTACATAAGGCAATAGTAAGTATGAGTCTAATGGTGGTGGGTTTTACTACAGGTGAGAAAGTTTGCTTAAAATCAAACCCATATTCCTGAGTAAAATCCTTTGCAACTAACCTGGCCTTGAACTTATTTATTGACCCATCTGGGTTTCTTTTGAGTTTATATGTCCATCTGCACCCAAATAATATTTTTATTGACAGGTGGACATACAAGCTCCTAAGTTTTATTTTTGATGAGTGCATTGTACTCCTCATCCATAGCTTTCTTCCAGTTTTTGTTTTTGATCCTGTTCAAAAGAATCAGGTTCACAATCACTGGATGAAGCTATATATGCCTTTGGTTTGAAAATACCACTTTTTGCCTTAGTAACCATAGGATGGCCAGTCTGAATTGGCTGTTCAGTGATGGTGAGTTGCTGTCATTGTCTGAATCTGATGAATATTCTGATCTTGTGCTTCGTGAACATGTTTTTCTTCTAAATCTTGATTTTCTGAATTTTCAGGATTTTGCATGGCGAGGCTGGGTTGTTGTGATCCATCACCTTCTTCAGAATGAGTTTGTGATGTTTAATTGGACTCAACAGCCTCACTTTCATCATTATTGTCCCAATTTTCAGAATAAATTGGGATCTCAGGTATTGAAACACCTGGATTTCTTACCTTACTTGTAGTTGATACTGTTCTACTACTAAAAGGAAACACCATTTCATCAAATACAACATGTCTGCTTATGTATATTTTACCAGTTTCATCCAGACACTTCTATCCCTTTTGTCCAGTGGTATATCCTAAGAAAGTACAGGGTTTTGATCTGAAATCTAACTTGTTAGAGTTGTATGGTCTTAAAAAAGGAAAACACAAACACCCAAATGGTTTTACGCTGTTATAATCCGGTTTTATATCATACACTTTTTCTATTGCTGTTATGTCCTTCAGTACCTTTGCTGGTTGTCTATTAATTAAGTGAACAGCTAAGATCAAACCAGACTCAACAATGTGTCTGTGTTCACGTTCAACTAGCCCATTTTTTTGTGAAGTGTATGGACAAGTGATTCTGTGAACAATAACTTTCTTAGTAAAATATTGATTTAAACTCTTGAATTCACTTCCACCATCGGACTGAATTATTTTAACTAGGGTATTAAATTGGCTTTCAGCCATAGAAATGAAGTTAGTAACAGCATTAACAGTTTTAGATTTGGATTTAAGAAAATAAATCCAAGTGTGTCCAGAATATGCATCTACAAAGGCAATATAGTACTTAAATCCAAAATCTGAATTTATAGGAGGACCCCATAAGTCAGTTGCAATTAATTACAGTGGTTCAATGTACACAGTTTCAGAGTCAACAAAGGGTAATCTATGACTTTTGCCTACTTGGCAATGCTCACAAATATATGGTAAAGAGATATTCATCTAATATTTTCATAACAATCTTAGCAATTGGATGTCCAAGTTTATAATGCCAAAGATCGAAAACATTTTTGCTGCTCTCAGCCTTGTCAAGAACATTCAAATTACAATATTTTTCTCTTTTAATCACACTGTTATTTTTGATAGTGTTGAACTTGTAAAGGCCTCCTGTCATGTTACCCTGTAAAATGGGTTCTCTAGTTAGAATGTCCCTAACTAGGCAATATTTAGGGTAAAATTCAAAGAAGACATTATTGTCGTGAGCAAACTGAGAAACACTTGTTGAATTTTTCTTGATCTTTGGAACTCTTAAAAGATTGTGTAGATATAACTGTCTCTTACCACTTAAACTAGCATTGCCAATGTGAGTAATATTAATGCTTTTACCATTGCCTAATAAAATAGAGTGATTACCACTGTAGTCTCTGCATCCCAGATTTAAACTGTCAACATTATTTGTAATATGGCGAGTAGCTCCATAATCTGGGTACCAACTATCATCTTGCACAGTTTCAAGTTTTGCATGTCATTTTGATTTCCACTTTTGCTAGAATTATCTTGTTGTTTTCAGATTGAGATAGAGCCATGTTCACACTAGGGTTCCCATTATTTTTATGATTCAAGTTAGCAGTGTAATTTGTATTGAATCTGAAGTAGCAGTTCAAAGCTGTGTGACCCATCTTTTCACAAATTTGACACTTTGGCATGTTGGTATTAATCCATCTACCTCTTCCACGTCCTCTTCTTGCACTACCACCCCTTGGGTAAGATTGATCATTCCTATTGTTATTATTGTTCTTATTTTTACCTTTAAATCCAGCAGTAAAATTCATAGCATAGTCTATTTCTTGAGGTTTCTTGGCATTTATTCTTGCCTCATGAGAGAGTAGGATAGAGTGTACTTCATCAATAGCAGGAACCACTTTTTGAGAGGTTATAACAGCAACAACAGCTTCATAATCATTGTTAAGACCATTGACTAAGTATAAAACTTGATCACTATTAGATACTCTGTTTCCAGTTGCATTCATTAAATCACATAGTCTTTTAACTTTCGCAATATACTCTCTCATGGACAAACTTTTCATTTTAACACTTTGCAATTGATTCTTGTAGTGAAGGACTTTTGTAGAACATTGATTATTGAATTCTTTTTCTACTGTAGTCCAAATATCATAAGCAGAGGTACACCCAATGACTTGTGGTAACAAACTTGCACTTATAGATGACAATAACCAAGAACTGATAAGTCTATCTTGTCTATGATACTGAACATAATTTTCATTAGCAATTGTCCTATTGCTTGCATCTGTAATGAACTTGGCTGGTATATCAACAGTGCCAACTATATATCCTTCAAGGCCATATCCTTGAATGGCTATCTTGACTTGCAATTTCCAGAGAAGATGATTATCTTCTTCAAGATGTATTGTGATTAATTGACTCTTAAGGCTAATGACAGTATTTGTTGTTGGATTTACAGGCCCAGCTTCAGTTGACGCATTCTAGCCATTGTCTGATGCCACAGAGGGTGTTGTCTCAACCATAATAGAAGGCAGATGATGACAGAGATATCAAGAAATCGAAACAAAGAATGCCGCTATCAATCAAGAATTTGAGGAATTTTTGAATAGGTATGTAGCAGCCAAATATGTCTGGTGATGAATATTAACTAGTTCAAAGAATACCTTATACTGAAGATTTCTCTAGGCACGACTCTTACTTGTTTTGATGATTTCCTTGATTCTTGGTTTATTTCCTGGCGATCTTTGTTACCGAAATTAGAAGATATGTCGCATTGTTCATATGCAGCTTGAAAACTCTGGTTTCAGGTGAGGCACTGAATCGATTATGTTGTATCTTCTCTCCAATGATGAGGAATCTCCTCTGATGAGCCAGATCCACATGATGATGATATAATCTGATGGATATGAAAACTAACAAAGCTCAAGTTCAGGATCTTGTTGTGCCGTGAGGCGATTTTGCTCTGATACCAAGAATTTTTTTGGATAAAATGTATAATTGTTTGAAACAGAGAGTGTAAATGAACTTTTGATTATAGTTAAACTGATAATAGAACGTACAAAGAGTTTGTTAATATACAACAGTCGGTTGGGATAAACTAGAAACAAAGTGTAAAGTAAAATAAGCCCAGCCCAACTAATTACAATATAACACTTAATATAATACACAGTCGACATATCTCTTTTACTCCAACCAGAAAAAACTCACCAGGGAAGCAGTCCCAACCAGCACGTTGAACTAGCTGATCCACAGCCCTGAGGCCTTCTTTTCGGTGAGAATAAACAAAGGCAAAGGAGGTGACCTGTTGAAGAAATGTATTAAGACAGATGGAAAAATCGAAGAAAGGGTGAGAGAAAAGATGAAATGTAATAACCCGGAAAATCTGGGCCAGTTTAAAATTTTTATTTTGGCAATTTCAGCGAGTTTTGAATATTTAAAATAGATTATTTTAAATAATATCGACGAGAAATTTATTTTGAATATAATTCAAACGTATATATTATATAAGTCGTCGTTAGAATATAAATATTTATATATAATTATAAAAGGAATTGAAAATGGCGCGGTAGTTCGAAAATTCGATTTCTAATTTCAAATGAATATACAGAATTCAATATAAGTCAGAATTGAACGAAACAAGAAATATTTGAATCTGTATAACTATATCTTTGTAACGAAGTTAACAAACTGAGATTTCATCTTAGAAATGATAAGATATGTCCAGTTTAAAATTAGAAATAGTCGCTGTGGAATTTATATATATTTTTATATATAAGGCCCTTAAAAATGGACATTTTGCAAATGACCTCGGATTCCGACGAAACCAGTTTTGTTGGGTCCAGGATGTCGAGTTATTGCTAGATTCCAAATTTCATAATTTTTCCAATCAATATGTGAGCGTGGCAAAGGAAAACGCATTTGACCAGTTTCAGTTGATTTTAATCGACTGGAAATTGGCCATTTTTCAAACGGTCTCAGAATTCGGCGAAACTAGTTTTGTTAGGACCGTATCGTCAATACGAAGCTAGAAAATATTTTTCGAGAATTTTTAGAGTTAGTATGTGACCCCGGTAATTTGAAATGTACGTTTAAAATTCAATATAGTGATTTAAATGTAAATTCAACGGAAACTGATCGAAACGATTGATCAGCTTACGATACATATCCCATTGTGTTCGGAATGGGGGTAATTAGCTGGGGGTGACACTCGTTGGGTTCGATTTGGAGACTAAACGGATTATTTTTGAATTAATTAAAAATAAAATATTTATATAAATAGGGGGGTCAACAAAAATTGGTCAAACCCTATTTTTCATTTCACTCGGTCAAACTCTAACCCACCGTCGTTCTCAACACATTTGAAGGCTGAAAGGGCTAGGTTTTTAAATCCTTAAAATTTCCCAAACGGATTCGAATTAGCCTAGGGTTTTCAAGGGAAAATCAAAGGCGATCTCGCGGGCTTTAAATCCGAATGGGTTTGATGATCTATGGATCGACGTTGTGGCTGTTATGGCGTCAAAAAGGTGTGCCATTCATAGGAGAATTCCGCGCTGTAGAGGGCGGCGAGCTGCACCCAGTTCGAGGCACAGGGAGGTGGCTCAAGACTCTTCCAAGTGGCGGCTTCGGATCGAGGTCCAATCCATCATAGCTCGTGCGCAATCAAACCCTAGTGGCCGAGCAAAATGGGTCTCGTTACGATAAGGAGGACGGGTTTGTTTTGCAGACAGTGGAGAAGATGAAGAATTCAACAGTGAGCATTTTCTTACTTAAGTTATTTAATGTTTAAGATTTTGTAAATAAAAATATATATATAGCTTTTGAAAATAAAAATATACGTTGTTTTGAAAATAAAAATATACTCAGCTTTGGAAATGAAAATATATTTTGTTTTGGAAATATAAATATACTTAGTTTATAAAATAAAAACAGCATGGTTATAAAACAGAAAAAGCGTAGTTTTAAAATATGAACATCCCGTTAAAAATAGAATTTTTATATAATAGAGAATATAAAAATATAATTTTTATTTATGTAGCGAAATAAAAATCTAATTTTTATTATATATATAGTGAAATAAAAAGGTGATTTTTATAGCGTTGAAATAAAAATATAATTTTTATTTGAACAGCGTGAAAAGGACCGCACTGGAATTTCAAACAAATCCAGATGTTCAGAAATTCAGAAGCAAAGCACGGCGGAGTGGAACCCTCGGTGAGAACTTCTCACTCTTCAACTTCTTTTTCTAGTTATATATATATATACTAGGATGCAGACGGTGCTTAGTAGCACCCGACACAATCGTCCACAGACCATGGACTTGTTTGTTTGGTTGCGTAGACTAGTTGGATTATTTGATTGAAACTGAATTGTTTGGTGAAATGGAATGGATTTGAATGATGTGTGAATGGCGTGGGCCTTCACTAGTCCGGGGATAAGGCTAGGCCTTGTCCCGTTTCTAGTATCGTGCCGTTATGCCGCCGAAATTTTCTAAAATATGTTAGAAAAATAAAAATATCATTTTATTGAATAAAGGAATCGAATAGAATATTCATAGGTTGAATAAAATGTTTTATCGTTAAAAATATAATTTTTAACGTGAATGTGAATAAATAAATATTCATTTACAAACCAGACGGTTTGTTTATGAAACACTGATTTGACTGACATTGATTGGGACGATAAATTTTACACATCGCCCAACTGCACAAATAAAATCTGTGTTTGATTGTTTGAAACCCCACACGGGTGTTGGGATGAAATTTGAAGTTCACTCATCCTGATTTATTAAATATGTCGATCGATTGATTGACAGGCTGCTATAAGCGTTAGATATCTATATTTGATGCTTATACAGTGTAGTGCACTTTGGTTGATGGTTGATTATTTTCAATGCTATTATATACATGTGATGTATGAAAATCCATATAATTAACTTTATATGGTAATTGATTGGGCCTCATTCCAATTTGAAAAATAAAGAATATTATAAAATAAAAGTTCATGTGTTGACAGTACTCATTCATTGAGATTGGTCATGTGTTGAACGAAATATTTTTGTAATAAAATTTACATCTTTATCAATATAAAATAAAAGTTCATGTGTTGACAGTACTCATTCATTGAGATTGGTCATGTGTTGAACGAAATATTTTTGTAATAAAATTTACACCTTTATCGATATAAAATAAAAGTTCATGTGTTGACAGTACTCATCCATTGAGATTGGTCATGTGTTGAACGAAATATTTTGATAATAACAACTATTTTGAAAAAGAAATATTTGAAATAGAATATTTGAAAAATAGAAATTTATGAAGCCGTGTTGATTAGATTGACGCCATTTTGACGTGAATCGATATTTATATCGATTTTATAACGATTTCGAAATGAATTGAATTGAAAACGATTTCGAAATGAATTGAATTGAAAACGATTTCGAAATGAATTGAATTGAAAACGATTTCGAAATGAATTGAATTGAAAACGATTTCGAAATGAATTGAATTGAAAACGATTTTGAAATGAATTGAATTGAAAACGATTTCGAAATGAATTGAATTGAAAATGAATTCAAATTGAATTGAAATTTGAATTGAATAGAAATGAATTTATAAAGAAGAATTCAATTTTGATTTGATTTGAAATGGAAGTCGAAATTGCTTTTGAAACGAATTTTAAAACTATTTATATAATTCGTTTTAAATAGAAATCGACGATATATATATTATATATATTATATATATAATATAATGGCCTGAATAGAACGCGCCGCGCCGCGGCAGTTCGTGAATTTCGACCATTTATTTCAAACAGATATTGCGGGAGATCCGACCGTCGGATTCTCCTAAAACCGGAACCGTTGGGTTCGTATCGAAAAGAGCTTTCTAACGAATATTAGAAATGTGAAATCTAACGGTTGGATTTGGAGATACGTCCAAATCAAATTCGAAAAAGGTCGCTGTAAGTGCAGTTCGATGGCCATTGATGGAAATCGACTGTACGGGCCTTGATAAAATTATTAAAAATAGCAATAATTTGTGTAAAATCATAAGAGATGATTTGTGAAGATTTGGGATGAAAAACTCCATATTTGAAAAGATAAAAATAAATTTTTATCGAAATGAACTAGTTTTGAACTAGAATTATAATTCTATTTATTCTTAAATAAATAAATCGAATTTGAAAAGGGTTTTAAAAATAACCAGAATTTCCAATGATTGCATTGGAGTGGATTTGAATCGAAATTGTCTTCGGAATATTTCGATGTTGGAATTCGTGATTATACGGATGTTGTTATGGAAATTTGAAAGATATATATATTTATATCGTTATTTCCAATATAACATTTGTTAATCGTAGAATTTGATATTGAATATAAGCCGATATATTTTCTATTCAGAGCCTTATATTGAATATCAAATGTTATTTGGGTTTGTCGTGAATGGTGTCTTCACTAACACTGTTCTTGAACCCAGTTGAGAAAAGATTAAATCTTTTTATTTAGATTTAATGAAGTGTACCAATTAAATAACATTTAATTGGAATTGAATCGATATTGATTTTTGGGTTTATCGTGGACAGTGTTTTAAATAACACTCGTTCTTTAACCCGATGATTAATGAATGTGATTTTGGGTTTATCGTGAACTGTGTTTTAAATGACACTGATTCTTTAACCCAGTTAAAGATTAAAACTAAGTGGAGTTTTAATGAATCTTTAATTAGATTGAAATGATCGAGAATGGAGTAGCACCAGTTTTGCTCCAGGCGATAGTTAAATCTTTAATTAGATTTAAACGTGAAATGGTAATTGAATTTACCGATAACACCGTGGTGTTAGATATGAAGTATAACCAGTTTTACTTCATGGGATGAATAGGTTTGGATTGGGAAATTAAAACAAATGATTACTTCGGTAAGGTTCGCTAATCCCGACTAGTTTGAATTGATATTCAAAAATAGATTAAAGAATAAATTTTAAAGAATTTATCTTGGATAAAATTAATGGGAACCTTTCCCTATGAATGTGAAATTTAGAAACTAACTGTCGGTTAGCCAAGCAGAATGGTTTTCTGGATATTGATCTGATGTTGGTTTCGGCCTTCGGGGTTAATATTTGGGGAATTATTCTCTTGATTAATTTACGGTTAGTGACTGATGAATTGGAATGAGGCGTATGTTGTGTTTGTGTAACACTTATTTAAAATATACGCGAGTTATTCGGAAAGACCGGGTTTATCCCATTCTGAATAACTGATACGACGATAAGTCGAAGATGAAGACGATGGTCGATGACCGGAGGTCTTCACGTCGTTTGGGTGATAACTGATGATCTTGATTGGGCTGTACACCCAAGAAGATGGAAACAGTTGGTGATCGTCCAGACGTACTTGGAGATCGACGGATATGCGGGGTACTAGGTGCCTCCGGTTTCGTTCAGACCCAGAACGGACTTGTAAATGGACTGTGTGTCTGACATTGGATTTTAGTCCGTGTGATTGATCTCTATTAAATATATATCTGTTTGGCGGCAGAGAATTTATTCTCTTGCTTAACGCCCTTCTCTGAGACGTACGAGCTCAGGGGTTATATATTGATGGATATCAAACGCATGGAGTGAATTGCCTGTGTGGCATGCCTAAGTGGCAATTGATCGAGGCTTCTGTTGAAAAGCAAAGTCTTGTGGTGATGATCAAAGCACGACCTTTGTGGCGTAGCTTTGTGTAACGTTTACTTCGCGGGTTTCACACCCGGTATGAACCAAAAACGGGAGACGGACCTCAGGGAGGGCATGCGTTTCCTTCTAGCTAAAAAGTGGCTTCAGTGGTTTTACACGCCCTGACGAGTTTGACTTATGTGGTTGTTGCTGTTGCGAGGCGCCTCGGATTGATCGGTCGTTCTCGAACCGATGGAGTCATTTAGTTGGCTCACTTACGCCCCAAAGGGTGGCGAAACGCATGTTCAGGGTTTAAGTTTAATCCACATCGGTGGACCGGCCCTGACGATCCAAGGGGCGATGCGTTCTGCTCCTGAGACTCGGGCTCGACAGTCTCGAATCGGTTGAGGACTATCTTTTGCGTCGGTTCATAGATGCAAATCCAATTTCCAAATACGTGACATTTGCGGTTTTAATTGTAGAACTAGTATGGCGACATGATATATGGTACCCATGCCGCCTATGATTGATACTTATGATTTGAAGTTGTTTTATACACTATGCACTTATAATAGTATCAAATGATTTGTTTTAAACGTATCAAGCATTCTTTGGCTGTTATAAGGGAAAACCCTATCCCCCGGCTTGCGTTGCATTGTGTGATAGGACCTGGGTCTTATAACAGCTTCATTTTTCTTTATTTAGCATTGCGCTGTCTGTTTTATGCACTGGTATTCTTGGGAGGAAACCCGTTCCGTGTTATACGGCGTGGTCCCTTGATTTACCTAACTTTAAAAAAACAAAGATTAATAACTGTTTTAGTTCTCACACCAGTCACATGACTGACCTGGAGTTTATTGTTTTAACCTAAACTCTGGGTGCCCTTATTTTGACACGGGCAGCTAGTAGTTTTGGGTTTTGCAGATTTATATTCACAGGATCCTGGTTTACAGCTGGAACGATATCCGGAAAGCTTTGTATCCATATATCTCTTCTAGTTGTGTATTGTATTATTTTCCGCTGCTATGTATTTAAATGTAATTTAAATCTCTGATATTTCTGTGTAATATTCGTTTATACTCTGTATATTCTTGTAATCTGATGCATTGTTGTAATATACAATGAAATGTTCTTCTGTTTGCGTTCTGTTGTGGCTTGTTCTCGAACTATCCGACGCTTTCCTTTACGGGGAAGTTACGGGTTTTCACAGTTGGTATCAGAGCTTTGGTTTACAAAGCTCAGAGAACAAGACACATTAGAACCATACGAAAGAATTCATCAGATATCGGATTAGTAATATCCAATTAGAACGACTCGTTAGAGATAGGATCAGTAGTATCCTAGAACGAGTGTGAAAAGTATATTTTTCAAATGAAAACAATTTTTGTTTTGAAAATCTAAATCAACTATTCGTATTTGATTATTTATTTATATTAATGTGGACAATCCAGTATATATAGATTTTGCGTATACGTCTGATCCGCGTGTATTCGAAGTTTTAATATATTGGATAGATATAGCATCACACTCTAGTCGCCCGAAGATGGTACTGATGATTGTCATGACATCATCAGTATTTATGTTCGTGTTTCGAAGGTGTGATTTTCTATATATTTCCATTAGGCTGGTGTGAGAACCAAAACTTATATAGCTAGAACCCTTTGTTGTGAATTGGCATCAAAAACATGATTTTCTTTATATATATCAAAATTATGAATTTGAAACTCTAATTCACTAATTGATTGATGTTTGTGTTGTTTGTTTAATTGTTTGCTAATTTTAACCATTTAGCCTAATTGAATCAAATATTGAACTATATTGAAAATTGGTCACATTTGCTTGCATATACATATATATCATTGAACAGGTCATAGCAAGGAGGCTAGAGCAGAGAATAAAATTTGTTTGCCCGACAAATAGGTACATGTTTACTACATAATTTCCTGTTTTGTTTGGGTGATGATGATTTTGTGAGCCTATTGGCTAGCCGCTTGGCTTTTTCTTTTTCTTTTTGAGATCTGAAGGACCGGGGAAGCTATTTGAAATTCCCCGATGCTCCCATTGCAAGGGAGGTTATGGCGAAATTTTTCGAAAATTTAGGGTGTTAGCCAAATTTTTGAAGAATTTGAAAATTCTCAGAAACTGAAAAGTTGGAGAATGGAAGCCAGATCGAACGTAGAGTTGAATGATCAAACCACTTTCGACTTTGTTCCTTTTCGGGGACGAAAAGTTTTAAGTGGGGGAGATTGTAATAACCCGGGAAATCTGGGCCAGTTTAAAATTTTTATTTTGGCAATTTCAGCGAGTTTTGAATATTTAAAATAGATTATTTTAAATAATATCGACGAGAAATTTATTTTGAATATAATTCGAACGTATATATTATATACGTCGTCGTTAGAATATAAATATTTATATATAATTATAAAAGGAATTGAAAATGGCGCGGTAGTTCGAAAATTCGATTTCTAATTTCAAATGAATATACAGAATTCAATATAAGTCAGAATTGAACGAAACAAGAAATATTTGAATCTGTATAATTATATCTTTGTAACGAAGTTAACAAACTGAGATTTCATCTTAGAAATGATAAGATATGTCCAGTTTAAAATTAGAAATAGTCGCTGTGGAATTTATATATATTTTTATATATAAGGCCCTTAAAAATGGACATTTTGCAAACGACCTCGGATTCCGACGAAACCAGTTTTGTTGGGTCCGGGATGTCGAGTTATTGCTAGATTCCAAATTTCATAATTTTTCCAATCAATATGTGAGCGTGGCAAAGGAAAACGCGTTTGACCAGTTTCAGTTGATTTTAATCGACTGGAAATTGGCCATTTTTCAAACGGTCTCAGAATTCGGCGAAACTAGTTTTGTTAGGACCGTATCGTCAATACGAAGCTAGAAAATATTTTTCGAGAATTTTTAGAGTTAGTATGTGACCCCGGTAATTTGAAATGTACGTTTAAAATTCAATATAGTGATTTAAATGTAAATTCAACGGAAACTGATCGAAACGATTGAATCAGCTTACGATACATATCCCATTGTGTTCGGAATGGGGGTAATTAGCTGGGGGCGACACTCGTTGGGTTCGATTTGGAGACTAAACGGATTATTTTTGAATTAATTAAAAATAAAATATTTATATAAATAGGGGGGTCAACAAAAATTGGTCAAACCCTATTTTTCATTTCACCCGGTCAAACTCTAACCCACCGTCGTTCTCAACACATTTGAAGGCTGAAAGGGCTAGGTTTTTAAATCCTTAAAATTTCCCAAACGGATTCGAATTAGCCTAGGGTTTTCAAGGGAAAATCAAAGGGGATCTCGCGGGCTTTAAATCCGAATGGGTTTGATGATCTATGGATCGACGTTGTGGCTGTTATGGCGTCAAAAAGGTGTGCCATTCATAGGAGAATTCCGCGCTGTAGAGGGCGGCGAGCTGCACCCAGTTCGAGGCACAGGGAGGTGGCTCAAGACTCTTCCAAGTGGCGGCTTCGGATCGAGGTCCAATCCATCATAGCTCGTGCGCAATCAAACCCTAGTGGCCGAGCAAAATGGGTCTCGTTACGATAAGGAGGACGGGTTTGTTTTGCAGACAGTGGAGAAGATGAAGAATTCAACAGTGAGCATTTTCTTACTTAAGTTATTTAATGTTTAAGATTTTGTAAATAAAAATATATATATAGCTTTTGAAAATAAAAATATACGTTGTTTTGAAAATAAAAATATACTCAGCTTTGGAAATGAAAATATATTTTGTTTTGGAAATATAAATATACTTAGTTTATAAAATAAAAACAGCATGGTTATAAAACAGAAAAAGCGTAGTTTTAAAATATGAACATCCCGTTAAAAATAGAATTTTTATATAATAGAGAATATAAAAATATAATTTTTATTTATGTAGCGAAATAAAAATCTAATTTTTATTATATATATAGTGAAATAAAAAGGTGATTTTTTTAGCGTTGAAATAAAAATATAATTTTTATTTGAACAGCGTGAAAAGGACCGCACTGGAATTTCAAACAAATCCAGATGTTCAGAAATTCAGAAGCAAAGCACGGCGGAGTGGAACCCTCGGTGAGAACTTCTCACTCTTCAACTTCTTTTTCTAGTTATATATATATATACTAGGATGCAGACGGTGCTTAGTAGCACCCGACACAATCGTCCACAGACCATGGACTTGTTTGTTTGGTTGCGTAGACTAGTTGGATTATTTGATTGAAACTGAATTGTTTGGTGAAATGGAATGGATTTGAATGATGTGTGAATGGCGTGGGCCTTCACTAGTCCGGGGATAAGGCTAGGCCTTGTCCCGTTTCTAGTATCGTGCCGTTATGCCGCCGAAATTTTCTAAAATATGTTAGAAAAATAAAATTATCATTTTATTGAATAAAGGAATCGAATAGAATATTCATAGGTTGAATAAAATGTTTTATCGTTAAAAATATAATTTTTAACGTGAATGTGAATAAATAAATATTCATTTACAAACCAGACGGTTTGTTTATGAAACACTGATTTGACTGACATTGATTGGGACGATAAATTTTACACATCGCCCAACTGCACAAATAAAATCTGTGTTTGATTGTTTGAAACCCCACACGGGTGTTGGGATGAAATTTGAAGTTCACTCATCCTGATTTATTAAATATGTCGATCGATTGATTGACAGGCTGCTATAAGCGTTAGATATCTATATTTGATGCTTATACAGTGTAGTGCACTTTGGTTGATGGTTGATTATTTTCAATGCTATTATATACATGTGATGTATGAAAATCCATATAATTAACTTTATATGGTAATTGATTGGGCCTCATTCCAATTTGAAAAATAAAGAATATTATAAAATAAAAGTTCATGTGTTGACAGTACTCATTCATTGAGATTGGTCATGTGTTGAACGAAATATTTTTGTAATAAAATTTACATCTTTATCAATATAAAATAAAAGTTCATGTGTTGACAGTACTCATTCATTGAGATTGGTCATGTGTTGAACGAAATATTTTTGTAATAAAATTTACACCTTTATCGATATAAAATAAAAGTTCATGTGTTGACAGTACTCATCCATTGAGATTGGTCATGTGTTGAACGAAATATTTTGATAATAACAACTATTTTGAAAAAGAAATATTTGAAATAGAATATTTGAAAAATAGAAATTTATGAAGCCGTGTTGATTAGATTGACGCCATTTTGACGTGAATCGATATTTATATCGATTTTATAACGATTTCGAAATGAATTGAATTGAAAACGATTTCGAAATGAATTGAATTGAAAACGATTTCGAAATGAATTGAATTGAAAACGATTTCGAAATGAATTGAATTGAAAACGATTTCGAAATGAATTGAATTGAAAACGATTTCGAAATGAATTGAATTGAAAACGATTTCGAAATGAATTGAATTGAAAATGAATTCAAATTGAATTGAAATTTGAATTGAATAGAAATGAATTTATAAAGAAGAATTCAATTTTGATTTGATTTGAAATGGAAGTCGAAATTGCTTTTTAAACGAATTTTAAAACTATTTATATAATTCGTTTTAAATAGAAATCGACGATATATATATTATATATATTATATATATAATATAATGGCCTGAATAGAACGCGCCGCGCCGCGGCAGTTCGTGAATTTCGACCATTTATTTCAAACAGATATTGCGGGAGATCCGACCGTCGGATTCTCCTAAAACCGGAACCGTTGGGTTCGTATCGAAAAGAGCTTTCTAACGAATATTAGAAATGTGAAATCTAACGGTTGGATTTGGAGATACGTCCAAATCAAATTCGAAAAAGGTCGCTGTAAGTGCAGTTCGATGGCCATTGATGGAAATCGACTGTACGGGCCTTGATAAAATTATTAAAAATAGCAATAATTTGTGTAAAATCATAAGAAATGATTTGTGAAGATTTGGGATGAAAAACTCCATATTTGAAAAGATAAAAATAAATTTTTATCGAAATGAACTAGTTTTGAACTAGAATTATAATTCTATTTATTCTTAAATAAATAAATCGAATTTGAAAAGGGTTTTAAAAATAACCAGAATTTCCAATGATTGCATTGGAGTGGATTTGAATCGAAATTGTCTTCGGAATATTTCGATGTTGGAATTCGTGATTATACGGATGTTGTTATGGAAATTTGAAAGATATATATATTTATATCGTTATTTCCAATATAACATTTGTTAATCGTAGAATTTGATATTGAATATAAGCCGATATATTTTCTATTCAGAGCCTTATATTGAATATCAAATGTTATTTGGGTTTGTCGTGAATGGTGTCTTCACTAACACTGTTCTTGAACCCAGTTGAGAAAAGATTAAATCTTTTTATTTAGATTTAATGAAGTGTACCAATTAAATAACATTTAATTAGAATTGAATCGATATTGATTTTTGGGTTTATCGTGGACAGTGTTTTAAATAACACTCGTTCTTTAACCCGATGATTAATGAATGTGATTTTGGGTTTGAACTGTGTTTTAAATGACACTGATTCTTTAACCCAGTTAAAGATTAAAACTAAGTGGAGTTTTAATGAATCTTTAATTAGATTGAAATGATCGAGAATGGAGTAGCACCAGTTTTGCTCCAGGCGATAGTTAAATCTTTAATTAGATTTAAACGTGAAATGGTAATTGAGTTTACCGATAACACCGTGGTGTTAGATATGAAGTTTAACCAGTTTTACTTCATGGGATGAATAGGTTGGGATTGGGAAATTAAAACAAATGATTACTTCGGTAAGGTTCGCTAATCCCGACTAGTTTGAATTGATATTCAAAAATAGATTAAAGAATAAATTTTAAAGAATTTATCTTGGATAAAATTAATGGGAACCTTTCCCTATGAATGTGAAATTTAGAAACTAACTGTCGGTTAGCCAAGCAGAATGGTTTTCTGGATATTGATATGATGTTGGTTTCGGCCTTCGGGGTTAATATTTGGGGAATTATTCTCTTGATTAATTTACGGTTAGTGACTGATGAATTGGAATGAGGCGTATGTTGTGTTTGTGTAACACTTATTTAAAATATACGCGAGTTATTCGGAAAGACCGGGTTTATCCCATTCTGAATAACTGATACGACGATAAGTCGAAGATGAAGACGATGGTCGATGACCGGAGGTCTTCACGTCGTTTGGGTGATAACTGATGATCTTGATTGGGCTGTACACCCAAGAAGATGGAAACAGTTGGTGATCGTCCAGACGTACTTGGAGATCGACGGATATGCGGGGTACTAGGTGCCTCCGGTTTCGTTCAGACCCAGAACGGACTTGTAAATGGACTGTGTGTCTGACATTGGATTTTAGTCCGTGTGATTGATCTCTATTAAATATATATCTGTTTGGCGGCAGAGAATTTATTCTCTTGCTTAACGCCCTTCTTTGAGACGTACGAGCTCAGGGGTTATATATTGATGGATATCAAACGCATGGAGTGAATTGCCTGTGTGGCATGCCTAAGTGGCAATTGATCGAGCCTTCTGTTGAAAAGCAAAGTCTTGTGGTGATGATCAAAGCACGGCCTTTGTGGCGTAGCTTTGTGTAACGTTTACTTCGCGGGTTTCACACCCGGTATGAACCAAAAACGGGAGACGGACCTCAGGGAGGGCATGCGTTTCCTTCTAGCTAAAAAGTGGCGTCAGTGGTTTTACACGCCCTGACGAGTTTGACTTATGTGGTTGTTGCTGTTGCGAGGCGCCTCGGATTGATCGGTCGTTCTCGAACCGATGGAGTCATTTAGTTGGCTCACTTACGCCCCAAAGGGCGGCGAAACGCATGTTCAGGGTTTAAGTTTAATCCACATCGGTGGACCGGCCCTGACGATCCAAGGGGCGATGCGTTCTGCTCCTGAGACTCGGGCTAGACAGTCTCGAATCGGTTGAGGACTATCTTTTGCGTCGGTTCATAGATGCAAATCCAATTTCCAAATACGTGACATTTGCGGTTTTAATTGTAGAACTAGTATGGCGACATGATATATGGTACCCATGCCGCCTATGATTGATACTTATGATTTGAAGTTGTTTTATACACTATGCACTTATAATAGTATCAAATGATTTGTTTTAAACGTATCAAGCATTCTTTGGCTGTTATAAGGGAAAACCCTATCCCCCGGCTTGCGTTGCATTGTGTGATAGGACCTGGGTCTTATAACAGCTTCATTTTTCTTTATTTAGCATTGCGCTGTCTGTTTTATGCACTGGTATTCTTGGGAGGAAACCCGTTCCGTGTTATACGGCGTGGTCCCTTGATTTACCTAACTTTAAAAAAACAAAGATTAATAACTGTTTTAGTTCTCACACCAGTCACATGACTGACCTGGAGTTTATTGTTTTAACCTAAACTCTGGGTGCCCTTATTTTGACACGGGCAGCTAGTAGTTTTGGGTTTTGCAGATTTATATTCACAGGATCCTGGTTTACAGCTGGAACGATATCCGGAAAGCTTTGTATCCGTATATCTCTTCTAGTTGTGTATTGTATTATTTTCCGCTGCTATGTATTTAAATGTAATTTAAATCTCTGATATTTCTGTGTAATATTCGTTTATACTCTGTATATTCTTGTAATCTGATGCATTGTTGTAATATACAATGAAATGTTCTTCTGTTTGCGTTCTGTTGTGGCTTGTTCTCGAACTATCCGACGCTTTCCTTTACGGGGAAGTTACGGGTTTTCACATGAAAGGCGCTCAAATGGGATACAAAAAGAACGTAGGGTAAAGTAAACCTAAGGGTTTGCAATAGATATCTGGATAAGAGCAGCGATTGAGAGGCAAAACACGGATTAGTGGTGGTGGAACCAGCGTGACAAAGAAAGAAAACCAGATCTTTGTAGGGAAAATGGATCTAGTGCTCACGACGATGGAAAAGTGGTTCTGAAAGGAGGAGACGAAATGAGGAAAAAGGAGTTTGGTGCGTAGAGATTTAGAGGGAGGAAGATGATAGTATATGAAGTGGTAGAGAAACGTAAGGAAGAAAAGGACAGAGATAACAACTTGCCATTGGAGGCTCGATGTCATGTATGAGTTTTATTTAACAATTTAGTTTGTCTACATATTCACTTATATTTTGTTTCAAAATTATACATATGTATGTATATTGAAAGTATGTATGTAATTAATATAATTATACAGATATTTTAATAGAACAGAAATAAATCATATTTTTGTAAAGTATAAATTTAAATATTTTTATATATTTTAAACATATATAGTTAACTTGAATATTTTTTAAATATAAATTATAAAAGATCTTTTCTTATGTTACATCATCATAAATATTATTTATAATTAATTTTGATTTCATATTTAGATTTGATTTATAAATCTTGAATTGGTTTATATGTAAGTTTAAGTTTGATTATGAATAAATATATGGGCTAAACATGTTTTTTTAGTAGAATTTAATGCTTGTTCGTATTGAATTGAAATGCTTAAAATATAATACTTAGATATGTTCCTAGTACAATAGCATTTGGGTGTAATCAGTCGAAGGAGTTAGTAATTAAAACAAGTCTGTTAACAGGCTTTATGGCCCGGTTACCAGGAGTAGTCCAAGCCTGCACGATTCAGCCCATCACGTGACTCAACAGCCCAGAAGTGTCGCCATGATACTCAGTATTCAAGTTCGTAAGGCTTCACATAAGTGTGGGCCTTACAACTTCGTAAACACTCACGCTAATCAAAATTACCCATCCCTACGGGATAGAAACTTCGCTTCCCCAAGGGATGAAAACTTCACGTCCCCACAGGATGGAAACTTCGCATCCAACGAGATTAAAACTTTGCATCCCCACGGGATGGAAACTTCGCATCCCCATGGGATGGAAACTTCGCATCCCTATCCCAGGGATGGAAAGTTCATATCCCCATCTCACGTGATGGAAACTTGGCATCCCCACGGGAAGTAAACTTCGCATCCGCACGGGATGGAAATTTCGTATCCCCATCCGCACGGGATGGAAACTTCGCATCCCCATGGGAAGGAAATTTCATTTCCCCACAAGATATGGAATTTTACCTATGGGCCCTATTACTCACCTACTCCCACCTAGTTCACTACCTATAAATACCCCTTGACCTCACATATGAAAGGGATTGGCATTTGCTTGATTTGACACCTTGAGAGGACCTTCGACACCATTAATGGCATAAGAGCTTTGGGGAAGAAGAAGTAACTATTTCTCAAACCTTCCAGCATACAAATAGTGACTCCCAAACAGTGACTATCAAAGCGTCCGGTAACTCCCGAACAACCGAGAACCCTGACAACTCCTGCACTGCCGAAAACTCGGGCAACTCCGGAATAGGCGAGAACTTCAGGAACTCCCGAATAGCCGAGAACCCCAGCAACTCCCAAATAGTCGAGAACTCCGCAACTCCCGACCAGCCGAGAAACCCGGCAACTCCCAAACAAAGGAGAATCTCGACAACAAGGATTAATAGAACTTCATTAATCATTGTATTCACTTGTAATGATGTTTACCATTGTACTTTGTCAATAGTGAATAAAATCAGCAAAGACTATAAATTGGATGTAGGTTCAATCCAAACCGAACCACTATAAAATAATGTGTTCTTTACTTCCGGCACATTACTTTTTCACTCTAGACAATTATTTTCAAAATTTTGGAACTCTTGAGCATTGGCGACCACTTTTCGGTGTCAACACTTTAGCGCTCCTGGTTGGGGGGAGTAAACCACACCTCTGACCAATATCTTTGCTCTAAGTTGGAAAAGCCTCCTTTTTCCATTGTTCTTCGACCATAAATTTGTAGTGCTACTCCAATTCATTCTCATCTGCCTAACAGGCTTGTCAACAACGGTGAGCAAGGGAATATCCATCATCGGCTGATCCTCTTATGATAACCAAGATGCTTCGGTCCTTCAACAGCCTCTTTCCGATATCTTGGCCACTACCGATATGGCATCGCCTCCGGCCCCTATGGCTTCAGTTACTCAGGCTCAGTTTCTCGCACTTACAAGGAGATTGGAAGAAACCGAAAGATAGCTTGACGCTTAAGTCAAACAAAACAAAGAGTTGATCCAAGAACTCCAAAGGAGCACTCAAAGAGACGTCGCTCACCTTCAGGAAAATTAGAGTGCTCGACCTCCTTCTAATCACATCTTCTCGAGCTCCACTTCTGTTTCCCATCCTAATAACCAAATTCCTCATCGCAAAACCGGCCTTGGTGGAGCTGGGTCACCATCAAGGAGGGAATGCCTCATCTCGATCGTTCCTGGCTTGAACCTAATCTTGACAAAGGGGTTAGCGCTCAAGCCCCCTACCAAACAGACTCAAACTGCTGCAAATATGATCTTGGTGCCTACGCTTCTAGCAACCAATCGGGACCAAGTTCACCTTAACCAACCTCCACAAAATCATAGAATTGAGGTTGAAGACTTGCAAGATAATGTAGACATTCCTATGAGAAGACGCCCTAGGCTCCATACTCGTCAATTAGTTCACGACCACCGAAACCCGGCGGACGTCTAGGAAACCAGTACAAGGTGTAACCCCTTCATCGTCTCCTAAATGATGAATGACCTAGATACTTCGATATGCCATGACTCACGGTTTATTTAGGGAACTCTAGTCCTAGAAACTTTGTAAACCGCTACGAATGGCATATGGATTCATCCCGTGTCACTAACGCCATGAAGTTCAAATGCTTCCCCGTCTTTCTTGAAGGCGTAGTTTTATCATGGTTCTCTCGACTCCCGCTGGGAACTATCTTGACTTTCGACCAACTCGCAAGGGGTTTGGTCACACAATTCAGGATGCATGTTGCAATTCCCAAAGACAACCTCTTGGTCTCGAACATCTTCCAAGGCACCGATGAAACTCTCAAAGGCCATCTTGAAAGGTTCAACACCGCCTTGGAAAAGGTCGAGGACCCTGCCCCTCAAACTATGCTTGTCCATCTTGCTAAGGGCATACTTCCTAATTCTGAATTTGGAGCGTGGATCGACTAAAGGGAACCAAAGACTATTGAAACTTTCTATGAGAAAGCCAACCAGTTCCAAAGCCAAGAAGAAGTGTGTAGGAATCAAGCTACTCGACCCGATCACCCTCACAATCCACATTAGAACGAAGCCCAAAGAACGGACGACTCTGACTTAGATACACCCGACGACCTTGCTCAAAACGATAATGATGGGGACAAACCCAACAATCCTCTACTCGACAACTACTCACTACTAGAGCAACTCGTCTATCATCAAAGTCTTAAGCACTACAAACAAGATCCTTCGAGCGAAGTTTTTGAGCCACCCGACGCTCACCATGAACTTCACTCGACTAGGACAGTCATCGACTAGATCCTATAGGGTTAATTTTTGACTCAGCAAGTTCGCAGCACTGATAAGTGGCTTAGACCCTTGACGCCACAACGTCTCATCTTGCTTGAGTTGCACCTTGCTTGAACATAATTATTTTCATTTATAATGTATTTCTCTTTTATGTTGTTATTTTGACCAATAGCTTTAGTTGTCTTGTGACCAACTTTATTGTAATCCTTGTACGAAATATGAAAATATTGGCTTTTGCCTTCGAGATTCGACTGCGAATTGCCAAAGCACTGCTACCGCGAATACATCAAGTCCAATGGATTCAGCACGACCTACCTACGCTAAAGCGTACTCTGGCAGCGGTCTGTTGGCACTACCACCCTAAACCTAACAGATTTTGACAACCAATTTATGCTCAGGAATAGTCTGGATTCGTTCTATTGGTACTAACTTACATGAACTTTGCACGCCTCGAGCTAATCGAAAGCGAAGTTCACTCACTTGAACTCCGCACAACTCAAATTTCTAAAGAGTGAAGTTTCGACTAACACAGATCTAAGAATAACATCAAGTCACGTTACACGTGCACAACTCTCTAAAAGTGTAGAAGTACTCAAGCATGTAAAATCACAACTTCCACGATGCATCAGTCTCTAAGGTCGTCATTGGAGATACCGGCTTGCGACTCATTCTCACCTTTACCCCTCTCGTCCGAGGCAAAACGAGAATGGAAAGCAAGCCCTCTTCTCCAAAGGGCGCCTCCTTTTCGTTGTGTCATGGCCCTTCACCTCCACCTGAGTTTCAGCCACCCTCCATTCAGCGGGGGGAACATCGAGAGGAACTACCGAAGGCACATTCTGAAACAAGCCCAGGGGCACCAGTTCCACAAATGTCTCCAGTGATGCAGTGGTCTCTGAGGTCGTCATCGGAGATACCATCTCGCGAATCATTTCCACATTTCCCCCTTCGTTGGAGGTGAAGTGGGAATGGAAAGCAAGACCTCTTATTTAAAGGATGCCCCCTCTTTGCTATGTCATGGCCTTTCGCCTCCACCTGAGCTCCAGTCACCCTCTATTTATCCATGGGCAAGTCGGAAAGGAGTACCAGCGTCACATTTAGAAGCAAGTCGAGGGGAACCATCCCTCCACCGGTCCTGCACCTGTCTCCCATGATTCAGTGGTCTCTGAGGTCATCATCGGAGATATCATCTCACAACTCATTCCCACCTTTGCCCCCTTCGTCAGAGGTGAAGCAAGAATGGAAATAAATCCCTCTTCTCTAAAGGACGCCCCTCTTCGTTGTGTTATGGACCTTCGCCTCCACCTTAGCTCCAGCCACCCTCTAGTTAGTTGGGGGTATGTCGGGAAGCGCTAGCGAAGGCACGTTCGGAATCAGGCCAAGAGGCACCAGCACTTCGCCAGTCCCGCAACCATCCCATTTGACGCAGTGTTGTATGAGGTCGTCACTTGATAAATCAGTTTGCGACTCATTCCTACCTTTGTCTCCCTCGCTGAAAATGAAACATGAACGAGAAATGAACCCTCCTTCTCCAATTAACGCCTCCACAATGGTGACATCACAACTTTAGGCCTCCACCTGAGATCTGGCCACCTCCCAGTCAATTGGAGGAACGTCGGGAAGCATAACCGAAAGCATGCCCGTAAAAGAAGGCTTGGAAGCACCGGTCCTCCACCAGTTCCTGCATTGCCACTGCCGCCATCTTCTCCACGACTATGGAAGGACCTTTAGGGAGAAATCCCAACACACACAGAAGATTGTCTAAAACCGTAGTCTTGGCGCCGTAGAAGTCGCTTGCGACATCCCCCGATGCTATGGCTTCCCAAATGAAAGCGTCCCAAAATGTGATAACAACCTTTAGTTTTATAACTAAAACCATTTTCATCGCCGACCATTGGTGCAACTCCCAAATCGAATCGTGATTAAAACATAATTGGATTTAGAATCATACCTCAGAATTGGAGACTCAACCATATATCCGCATTTAATGTGCGTATACGAGTGGTCAGTTCGAACAAGTTCTTCTTTCGAGCATTAGGCCAATCAGTTGTGTTGTGTTCGACTTCAATCACAATAAAATCAAGCGACATCACGTGATGATGCAAACTTGCTAACTCGGACTCAGGATCGAGGAGAATTTGGCAGTTACATGGGCCAGTGGGCAGTTTTCTACCGATTCCTGCATCGGCATAGCCTTCGGAGAACCTAAGGCGGATCCCTACCAATTCCCGCACTAACATCATCTTCATCACAACTCATGGAGCAACCATTTTGGAAGCATGTCCACTACGTGGAAAAGGCGATCCAAAACTGAAGTTTAAGCCCAAGAAGTTACAAACATTCCATCAGCACTGAGACTCCCCACAAACAAATACTTCGAAATGCGATGGAGGTCTTTAGTTCTAACGACTAAAACCTTAGCCATCACCGACAACCGATGTGATACTCGGGTCGAGAAGCGACTACATCGTCATTGGGTTAAGGACTTGATCCTGAAGCTGACGAATCAACCATGTGTCCACATCTTACATACATACATGAGTCGCCAGTTCAATTAGGTCTCTTTCTCAAGTGTCGTGTCGTAAGGCTATGATGCATCAACCTCAATTCAATCGCACGACGTCGTGAAATGAATCAAGACCGTTAGCTCGAGC
Organism: Allium sativum; assembly: GCA_030737875.1. NCBI lineage: Eukaryota > Viridiplantae > Streptophyta > Magnoliopsida > Asparagales > Amaryllidaceae > Allium > Allium sativum. Next base: position 621,110,574 of record CM060909.1, on the reverse strand, counting down.
TAAAATATGGTAAAACATGAGATACTGGTGAAGTCTTCGGAGTACGAAATTTGTGTTCTCGCACAATCGTTAAGTTGTCGTGTTTCTCAAATCAAATTCAAACTCCCAAGAGGCCTGGAAAATTTACTAGGTGTCCAGAATATGAAATCCAATTCCATATCCGCACATACTTGGCAACTTTTCCTTGAATTCCCGTTTTCCTTTCCTAAAATCCACCACTCCACATTCGTGAGTGTCGGTCCCTGAAACAATCTCACTTTCTATATCCCTCTATTCTTCTCCTAGAAGCCTAAACACAAAACAAGTATTTGAGATGTTAGAGTTGCACTCCATGTCCCCTATACCTTGGTCAACTTCCCATCCAAAGTTAAAAGAGGGGAGGTTAAGTCAACTCTAGGGCCGACATATTCCAAATGTGCATTTCGGGAACGGAATTCGGGATTATAAACCCAACCGTGGTCATATTCACTTGTCTTCGAAGCCTTGACGGCCAAACAGAGTTCAACTCAACTACCACTCGTATAGTCACCAAGTGTTGAACCATCCGATTATACGCGCTTGGAATCTGAGTTCAATACCGCTTCGAAAGAAAACATATATGATCATATGCTGCAACATTTGCCATGTCTTTCCCTTACAGCGATGATCACATATACGAGTTTTCGAAGGTTCGACCGTTGGAACCATCCTCGGTCGCCAAACGATCGTGTACTTGCGAATCTAAATTATTCAATGGAACACGTCAAATGGTCATGCTGCAATCCAATGGCGTTTTGATAACCAGCTTAAGCAATCGCACACATGAGCTATGACTACAATCACACATACACGCTTTTAGAATCTCAATCGGTCAAACCGGCTTGATTCATTAACCAATTTGTGCTTATGAACTCAAATGGTCCAAGAGTACACGCGAAACAATCGAGTCCTAATTAGACAACTTTTCAGGAGCTGACTTGCAAGATCGCATTTCCACGATATACCATTTAAATTTAAACCACTTACTTCATACTTTGTTTGCAACATGCAAAACCACATGCAAACACCCAAGTGCATAAGCGACTCACTTCCCCACAACGAACCATTTGCACTCTTGTGTAATCGGAGTCGGTGACTAATGTTTAATTTCATGAATCAATAGAGATTAGACGTCTGAGAAAGGTTCCAGTCCGAGCAGCAAGATTCGAGCAAGTCGAAACTCCCAACAATATTGGACATCCAAACTTATGCCAACGGGCTTCGACAATGCGTCTCAACCACTTCGAAGCAGCGTATTCCCTGGAATATAAATCAACGGAAAATGGCAAGACTAATCGCGTAGCGCAGCATGGATATCTTTCTGGCCACCACCAGACTTGTCTCACTTCAAAGCATGTCTCGTTAACACAAGACTTACTTTAGGGGGCTAGTGTTAACCCTCTTTTTGTCCTGGTTACTAGGAGCAGTCCAAGCTCACACGACCCAACCCATTACGTGGTCAATGACCCGGAAGTGTCACCATCATACTCAGGAGCCCATAAGGAGTCACATAAGTGTGGACCTTACAACTCCTCAAACACTCCCTCTAATCGAAATTTCATATTCCCGCTAAATTTAGTATCCCTCTGGGATAGAAATTATGTAACCCCATTGGATGGAAACTTCGTATCCCCACAAAATGGAAATTTCGCACCCCCACGGGATGGAAACTTTGCATCCCCACACCATTGGAACTTCTTATCCCCATAGGATGGAAATTTCATATCCCCACAGATGGAAACTTCTCATCCCCATGGGATGGAAACTTCGCATCCGCACAAGATGGAAACTTTGCATTCCACGGGACGAAAATTTCTTATCCCACGGGATAAAATATTTGCATCCCCATCCCATGGGATCAAAATTTCATATCCCTATCTCACAGGACGGAATCTTCGCATCCCCACGGGATGGAAATTTTGTATCCCCATCCTATGGGATGGAGACTTCGTATCCCCATCCCACGGGATGGAAAGTTCGCTTCCCCACGGGATGGAAAATTCACATCCTTATGGGATTGAAACTTCGCATATCCATGGGATGGAAATTTCGTATCCCAATAGCCCCATGCTCATCTACTCTAACCTACTCCACCACCTATAAATACCCATTGATCTCAAAAATGAAAGGGGTTGTTATTTTGCTTGATTTGGCACTGTGAGAGGACCTTAAATGCCATTAATGTCATAAGAGATTTTGGGAAAAAGAAGTAACTTTTTCTTAAGGCCTCCAACATATGAACAACGACTCACAGACAGTTACTCCCAAATAGTGACTCCAGAATAGCCTAGAACCCTGGCAACTTCTGAATAATCAAGAAACGTGGCAACTTCTATAGAGCCGAGAACTCCGGCAACTCCCGAAGCCGAGAACCCCAGCAGCTCCCTACTAGTAGAGAACCCCGGAAACTCCCGACCATCTGAGAACCTTGACAACTCCCTAACAACTAAGAACCTGGGAAACTCCCAGACAACAAAGAATCTCAACAACGAGGATTAACAGAACTTCATCAATCATTGTAATCACTTGTAATGACGTCTACCATTTACTTTCTCAGTAGTGAATAAAATTAGCAAAGCCTTTAAAGTAGTTGTAGGTTCAATTTGAATCGAACCACTATAAAATACTGTGTTTTTTACTTCTCGCACATTACTTATCCACTCTAGGCAATTAGTTTCAAATTTTGAAACTCTCAAATGTTTGCGACCACTTTTCGGCATCAACATTGTCTATAATTGATATAAAAATTGAGTCAAGTCAATATTTATAGTATTTAAATTAGGGGAGTCCAAAGTAGTCAAGGGAGTTCTGAGAATGTTAGTTTTTAATGGATGACAAAGAGGGAGAAATGAAATCTGGTATTGGAGTAAGGGGGAGCTATCGTACTAAGAGGGAATTAGAAAATATATTTTATATAAAGGTTGTCATCATCAAAAGGGGGAGATTTTTAGTGCAAGAATGTTTTGATGATAACAACAGCATGTACAACAGTTATTGGTGTAAAGTATATTTACAATTATTTATGATTATATTAAAATTTATTACTAATGATTACATATATAGTATATAATATAGCCTTATAACAAGTGTTGATATTCGATACAGTACAGAAACAAGATTTTCCGCGATGCTAATCAAGACTCATGAGTTATCAAGAGTTCAAAAATAACGATGACATATATTTGAGTCTTAGTTATATGTTAAAACACATTTGCACTCATCTGATCTCTTTTCAAATAGTTTCAAAATAATTTCAAAGAAGTTTTCAAATAAATTTTCAAATGGTTTTTCAAATAAGATGGTTATCAAATAATATTTTAAATAAGCTCTTCGAATAAATTATAAATCAGTTTTCAGATGTTTTCTGAAATAAAGTTTTCAAAGTATTTTAAAAAAGAATATTTTTAATTATTTTTAAGTTTGATGTTTTAAGTTTCAAATCTATTTTAATAATAATTTATATTTGATATTTTGATATTTACTTGCTATTTTATTTTTGATTGTATTTAATATTTATTTTGACATAGGTTTTATATTTTCTGTTTTAAATCTCAAATCTATTTACAATTTCAGTTTCAATTATATTTGATATTATATGTTTACTATTTTAATTATATTTGATATTATACTTTGATTTTTCATTACATATACTTTATAGTTTAATATATTTTATTATTTGAGTTATTATTATTTTTTAATCCATATTATTTTAAGTATTTAGTTTTGAATTTAAAGTTACTTTACATATTGATTTTAATTATATAATATAATATCTATGTTTAAATTGTATAAAATTATGTTAATAAATTTTCTTACGTATTTTTATGTTTAAAAATACCTTTTACTATATTTAGTAGTTTCTAAAAGTTTAAGGTTCAATCATATAGTTTTATGTTTTCAAAACAATTTGAAAATTAAGTTTTTAAATTAATTTTACATGCTTATGTCAACGTGCTCACTTTAGGGTTCTCAACATAGTGGCCGTTTAAGTTCAAAATTCAATTTTCAAAAGAAGTATCTATCTGTCATATCCTTTCGTGAATGGATATGGTTATTATTCTTCTACAAATACATCAGTTTTCCAATGAATTTTTATTCATGATTTCACCTTCTTCCTCCCTCTTCTCTTCTCCATTATTTCTTAATCAAATTCTAGTCATACTCTGCCAAAATCTCAAGTAAATCAAATCGGTTTCACTTAGTTTTCAATTCACTATTATCCTCTTCATATTCTATCTAGATCAAAATGCAAATCGAAGTAATATGGTTGTTGTAATTAAGATCACAAAATCAAGTCTACATTCCATTGTAAAATCCTCTCAAGTATACTCTAAAGGGTTTTACTTGTTAACCTGTAAATCAAGCTTGGTCTGATTATATCGGTAAAGCAATTGGGTGTGTCTTGTTGGCTCGGAATTATAGGCCTGCTGTGCCTAGAGATAGAAATTCTAGAGGGTATCTCCTTGTAAACTTGAAATTAAGAAGTGTAAAAAATATTGAAGATAATAAAAATCCGTATAGGCTTTGGTCCAGGGCTGGATATATTGTAACTCCAAACCAGTATAAAATCCTGTGCGTTCTTTTCTTTACTCTAATACTTTCTATCATTTTTTATCCTATTTTGTTTTATGTGATTTCTGATAAATTTGTGATTGCTCGCATTTATACAAGTATACTTAAATTTATGCAAAAAGATTCATATAAATTCCAAAAATTTTGTTCACCCTCCTCTTCCTCTAGTGTTAGGTTTACCTTAAGATCCACTTCCGTTGCACCCACAATAACTACAATAGCAATTGTATAATACATGGGTATAACACAATAGGCTTGACCTTGTACTTCATAATTCATATGTCCATATTAAATTTCAATTATATAATGCACATGTATATAATGACAAATAAGTGCAAATCAAGCCTAATAATTATTCCATAACTAATTCAAGTAATGACGGGTCTATTCTTGGCAATAATGAGTTGACGAAATAAGCGATTGTTTTAAGCTTTGAGTTGAATAGTTAAAATGAAGTGAACGGATGATGTGTTTTTATGTCTTTTAAGTAAAGAGTTGAATAGAGAATAGAACGGTAATTATGAGTGGAGAATTGAGTAGTTGATTACGCGGTTTTCTATATGTATATTTTTGTGATTGCATATACTTGTTGATAAAATACATAGGTAAATTACATAGATAAAACAAATACGAAATACAATTAAATATATGCAAAAAGGATTAATAAAATAAATTCGAAATACAATCAACCTCTGCATCCACTTCAACTACTTATTTGGGTGGTCATTATCCTTGTTGATTGGAAATGACATATATTATTTCATGTGTCATTTGTCAGAAATCTTTTCTATCAACCAGCTTGTTGCCAATTCATCATTCAAAAGAGTCGAAAAGAATTGTTTTGTCAAGCTGCGTTATAATATTTAATACTTTGCCGAATTCTATATCTTCTGTTGAAAGCCATTGAAGACGAGCAACCAAATTTTCATAATTTAAATATGTTCCTGTTGATTCTACGATTTTTGTCATGTTTCTTTTATTTATGCTTTATGAACTTGTACATGATTATTTTTGAATGTCATTCATGTATCTTACTATTATTTCCTAAAATTTCTCCTCGATTTCACCTGGATTTCGTCTATGTGTAGATTTTTGTACTTTATTGGTACTAGATGATGTATCAATATGGGTCGATGGACGAAATGGTGATGTTTGTTAACTTGGAGAATTATAATCAAAATTTTAATTTGGAATCATTTCAAATGAATCGTCCAGTTGCCCAAGAGAAAAGGATTCAAAATGAAATGCAGGCGAAGTTGGTAGACATATTTATTATGTGAGTTTTTCTTAAGTGCGTGGGTCACATGGCGTAAACGCATTGCTCTCCCTATTTCATTTGTATTTTGAAATAATTGTTGTATCAAATCGAAATTCTCTATCGCATTTATCATGTATATCAGAATACCCGAACCAAATTCCTGTAAAATGCAGCAAGTTCTATTAAAACATAAATCTAACCAACAATAAATAGCTTTATTTTATAATTTTAGAAATACAGTCTCTCCATTATTCAACACTTCTTGAAATAGTCTCTCTATCAATATCTCAACCAGCTCCAGTTTTGTTTCTTATAACCTCTCATTTCACCCATTATTTTTTAGACGATTGGGCTTGTGTCTAAATTTTCCTTCACCAACTGGAGCTACATTTGGCATTGTTTTTGCAATGACATTGAATTTGAGCATGATTGTCTTATGAATTCTTTTTTTTATGTTTACCGCAAACACCATACGCTTTGATAGAATAGTTAAGAAACAATGTTGTAGATTCAAATCCACTTATAATATTGTCACCATTTGATTGAAGACATTTATATATCTTGAAAATAACGTAAAATTAAAAATTGAAAAAAAAGAATCAAAAAAGAAATATTTTACAAAATGTAGTAATATAAATGAATTTAACGATCGATACCTAAATTGAATGAAGCATTTGAGTATAATATTAGGAAGAATTTCAAATTTGGGGTTGTTTGTGAGACAAAGATGAGTTTATGAGTCAGAAGTGGAGAGATAACAGGGCAAAGGTGGCTACGAACTGAAATAGCCATTGGCAACGGACGCATCGGACACCTTTTCTACATGAATATGCAACTATGAAATGACATGAAAATAGGTGCGACAACTACTACGGCTCACGTGCGACTACACGTACAACGCCCAATTTATTAAGGAATGAACTACCGTTGAATGGACTGGGACAGCGGCTGGCCGAAGAGTGATGACTTGACTTGGTGGCCAGTAGACATTTGAAGCCTTTGACGAGGCTCAAGTGGGTAATGGCATGTTGCTGCTGCTGTGCGAACTAGTGTGGTTAGAGACGAGGTCAAGCATATGGTCGACCGAACTAGGCTGTTGCGCTATGGAAAAGGTCTGGTACTGGTTGTGCAGTGGTAGGACTCATTAAGACTTCTCATCAAATAGGCAAGTGACTGTTGTTCGGTGAGGAGGCATGAAGTGATGGTGTTGTTCTAGGATGGTAGATTAGTGGTTATGGGAAAGAGATAGGGTCAAGGAGGTAAAGTAAAATCTGAGGTGAACATGAAGGCAATGTAGAACGATGGTTGCGAGGACACTTTGGAGGAAACTGACAAGGAGAAATCGAGGCTAAGGAACTGGGTAACAATGTTGAGGTAGGTGGCATTGTCCAGGTGGAGGAGCTGATGGATGAGCGCCGAGGCGAAGGAGGTAGGAGGTTGCCTAGTGTGGAAAAAAAATCAGGTTTTCAAAAGTTCAGGTGGTGTTTGGTTCAGGATTTTTAGTTTTTAGTTTTCGCTCACACTAAAATGCGAATGATGCATGTATAACGTCAAAATTGATCGTTTTAGAAAACAAAGTTAACGCATAAAATAGAAAACAACTTTTATTTATTTTCTTTATTTTGGGAATTGACACAAGAAAGTGACATAATTTATCATTTCGTCGTCCTTTTCTCCTTTACGTGGTCCCCTTCATCACCATTTCACTCCCTCTGTCATCCCTTTAACTTTTCTTATGTTTTGTTACCAATATTGAAAACTCAAAAATTATTTTAAACCAAACACTACCTTAGTTTTTATACATATAAAAGTGGGTTCGGATTGGAAAAAGATGAGAAGTAGTATTTTTTTCTCAAACTCATCATGTAACAACCCGTATTTTCAATAACCTGTTATAACGTAAATCGAGGCAGAATTTAATTCTAAAATCTGAATCAAGGGAAACGGGCTATGCCATTGCATTCGTCTCGGAAAAATACGCGAAATAGAGTCCGAGTTTTCGAAAATCGGAGTCCGTATGACCCGATTAAGGCCCAACGAATTTTTCAGAAAATTCCAAAGCAAAAACAGATTTCAAATTCAAGTTTGAATTTGAAAATTTGGGCCTGTTTGGGCCAGGCGGGAGAATTCCCGCCAGAGTACCCAAGTCGACAGCCCTGTCGACTTGGGAGTCGACTTGGTTGGACCCAAGTCGACAGCCCTGTCGACTTGGTTGTCGACTTGGTCCAGCCGGGCTGTTTAGCCTGGTGCACCATTTTGAGATTGTGTTGAGCTTGGGGGCCAGATTCGATTTTAAGGGCTGAGATTGCAACTAGGGTTTAATCCTATGGCCTAAAACACTTGCCTAATCTATAAATAAGGCCCTAACCTAACCCTAAATCATCATTAATCTATCCTACAACTAAACTATGGCAAAATCAATCCTCTCATGGCCTCCATTCTCTTCATACAATCCCTAAATAAATTTCTAAGTGATTTTCCATGCATACAAGTGTTTTCAAACTTGTATGAGCATCATTAGCTTGCATTCAAGTCAAGTTCTTATATTTGCATCATAAAGCAAGGATTTTTATTGATTTAAAGCTTGCATTTTGGGTCTAATTGGTTGCATAAGGGCTTTGTCATAGTTTTGTGTATCTTCATAAGCATTGTAAGCCCTATTCTACTTTCATACTTAAACTCTAAAGTTAAATGTATGATATGCAAGTTTATGCAAGTTTATATGCAAGTTTACTATGCTATGATATGCAAGTTTATGCAAGTTTATATGCAAGTTTACTATGCTATGATATGCAAGTTTATGCAAGTTTATATGCAAGTTTACTATGCTATGATATGCAAGTTTATGCAAGTTTATATGCAAGTTTACTATGCTAGGATATGCAAGTTTATGCAAGTTTATATACAAGTTTACTATGCTATGAAATGCAAATTTATCATGTTGTGATATGCAAGTTTATATGCAAGCTTATCATGTTGTGATATGCAAGTTTATATGCAAGTATGCCAAGTTATGTTATGCAAGTTTGGGTTGAACATTTTGTTCATACTATCATGTTATGCAAGCTTATTTTGGGTTTATGAACATAAAGCTTCAAGCTTTATGCCAAAGGTTGCATTTTGGCAACATGTAAGTTATCATATCTCTTATGATAACTTGCATGTGAGGCTAAATGCGAACTTATGGCCATGTCTACATGTCATTTATCACCATGTATCACCAATATGCTAAGTTTGGTTTTATGCATGCTTTTGAGGCCAAAATATGTAATATGCAAGTATATGAACACATGAACATTTCATATGCCACCATGTTGAACTTGTGGCTTCAATACCTTTATGTCATGATTATGCCAAGTTCCCTCTTTCTATCCTTTATGCGCTATTGCGATATGTAAGCGATGGGATTGTGTTTGGGGTTGGGTAAAAGCAAAAGACATAAAAACATAAGCTTGGGAATTTACCTATTAAGTTAGGTCTACCCATTGGGAATTTACCTATTAAGTTAGGTCTACCCAATTGCTTGAAAACTTGTAACATGTTTTGGAAACATGATGGACATGACACTTAGAAAAGATAAGTGTGGCCAACTCGAGGTTGGGTTGAGTTTGTAGCGTAAACCTACCCGGAACCGACCGGCGTAACTAGTTGCTACAAACAATAGGACCCAATGTGAGAAGTTGGTCATGTTGTACCTTGAACCCGAGGTTAGACCAAGTTGTGGTGTAAAGCTACCCGGACCCGCCCGGCTTAACTAGTAACCACAACAAGGTCTAATGTGAGAGGTTAAGGCGCATTAAATTAATTAATGCCTCCTGATTAGGGTTAAGTCATGGTCCACTTAATACTTAACCAACTTGGGCTTGGTAGATTAATCGGGGTTAAGTCGTGAACTCATCGTTACACTTAACCAAGTTAATCCATGATTAGCAAGAGGGTTAAACCGTACTTAACCCACTAGAAAATACTAGCAATGGGGGCCCACTCCGCAGTAACCCCAAAATCGTATCATTAAGGCCCTAGGGGCTAGGCTAGGGAGGGGGCACGATTACTGGGCTGGAGGTAAGCGACCAAATAAACGACGGCCGTGTGGTACGCCGATGTAGTTCCGGACGGACTATGGTCGTGCACGTAGTCCGTGTTTGGAGAAGTCACCCATGGGTACCAGTAGATAGAGACTGTGCACTCATGTTTATGGTGTCCAGGGGTTGGCACTCTAGGGCTTGATACACCCGAAGGGTGGACCCGGCACAGTTCGACTACAATTATGTTTGGGCCATATTGACACCAACACGTGACGAGTTAGGCTTGGGGAGCCGATCGACTAGACCGTTTGGTTGGACCTCGTAGGGTCATTTCATGTTACTGGACCTCGTATGAGGGTCATTTCATGTTATTGGGCCAAAGCTTGGGCCAAGGGATCAATACTTGTTTATTCAAGTCATGTTAGTTTGCTAGTACACCTGTGGTGCAAAACCTTAATCCTGATTATGCGATGACACCTTTATCTATCTTGTTAGTTAATCACCATGCTAGTATGTTGTTATCCTTATGTTCATCCCCGCTGCTCATGCCAGTTAGCTTTATCAGTTTACATTGATTGTAGTAGGGCTTACTCAGTCTTTTTGATTGACCTGTTTTCTTTCGCCTCTTTTCTTCCGTCCCCCCCCCCCCAGGTTCTCAGGGAGGGAATACTGGAGCTTAGCTTGGATTTCGTATTGCTTGCTCGTGGGATTTAGCTCATGTACGGTTTGACATGAAGCTAGCTATGGCTATCACTTCTTTTGGGGATTAGTACTTATGTATTTTAGTTTTTCAGTTGATGTTGTTTTATCTAGACTTGCTTATTTGGAAAGCTATGTTGTACCAGACTTGTTTTGAAATGGTTTAAAATCTTCCGCTGTTTTATCTATGTTATTTACTCTGTTTACATATATACATATGTTCTTGTTCTGCCTTGATATATCATTATGCATGTTCTCCTGATTCAAACGCCCCTCCAAAGTTAGAGTGCTTGCAAGAATCACCCTAGCGGAGGCGGGGTGTCACAATTTGGTATCAGAGCATATGGTTTACGAGAAGGAACAAAAAGGTTTTTAAAACTTTTGGAAAACTATTTTCAAAAACAACGTATAAAGTATTTTCCAAAGAAAGTCTAGTTTATTTTAAAGGCTATTCCCCAAAAAGCCATTAGCAAAATTCCTTCGTTTTTTCGCCATTCTGAATCTGTCTTTTTCTTCGTTTTCAGTATGGCCGACAACTTTGCTATTCCGGAGGGAGTGCATGTACCTGTTTGGTATAGGAGACTTTTGGAGGCTAGGGCGACCGAAGCCGGCCCCGCAGATGTCCCTCCTCCTCCTCCTCCAGTAGTTAATATTCCTCCTCCTCCTGTTGCTAATGTTCCTCCTCCTCCTGTTGCTGAGGTTCCTCTTCCTCCTCCCCCTCAGCATCCTCAACCTGACTTCGCAAAGACTTGCAAGGATTTCAAAGCAATGGGTGGCAAGAATTTTCAGGGCACTGAGACTTTTGTAGAGGCCAGAAATTGGTTGAAAGAGACCGAGGATTTTTTTGCTATCTTTGGGTTAGATGATCAGAGGAAGCTCTTGTTGGCGGTTTGGCTTATGAAGGATGAAGCCGCTTATTGGTGGGAAGTCACCAATGGTACTAGGCCTGTTGAGACTTGGGCCGATTTCAGGGCAAGGTTCATGCTTAAGTTTCTATCTTCTACGGAGGAGAATCTGCAAATGGAGAGGTTCATAACTTTGAAGCAAGGAGATATGTCTGTCAAAGAATATGTGAACAAGTTCAATCAGTTAGCTCGTTTTGGCTTGGATATGGTGAATACTCCTCAGAAGAAGGCTCTTCGTTTTGCTAGAGGATTGAATGAGCCGTTGCAGGGATTGGCTATGTCACACATTCCCCATGGGGCCACATTTGAGAGCTTGGTTGATATGGCGTTACTTCAGGGAGATGTCAAGAAAAATGATACTCAAGCCAAGAAGACTGATTCCCAGGGAAAAGGAAATCAGGGAAATCCAAGTGGTCAAAGCAGTCAAGGCAATCAGAACAAGAACAAGGGTCAAGGCAACAAGGGGAACAACAACAAGGGCAAGAACAACAAGGAGAAGTGCCATTATTGCGGTTCAGTTGGGCATCTTGTTAAGGATTGTAAGAAGAGGAAAAGGAAGAATGGTGAATGCTTTTTCTGCGGTAAGACTGGACATTTCAGTAGGGATTGCCCGAAGAAGCAAGGGCAAAGGCCAGGGTCAGACTCAGCGTGCTGAACCTTCAGGAGGGAAAGTTCATGCTCTCAATACCGCTCCAGTTCCCGATCGAGGTAGTATTTCTGTTGAGAGCCTTGTATATATTTCTGATTTTCCAGTTCGTACCTTGTTTGATTCTGGTGCATCGCATAGCTTTATCTCATCTGATCTTGTTGATAGTTTGCACCTTAGTACTAGCTTGGTAGATGATCCCGTTTGTGTCTCAAATCCTATTGGGGGTTCCGCCCATTTGTCTATGATATGTGGGGATTTGAGGATCTCTATACTGAGTGTAGAGTTCTTGTGCAGTGCTTATGTTCTTGGTTTTAGGGGATACGGATTGATATTGGGTATGGATTGGCTTACCAGATATGGAGCCATCCTTGATTGTGAGCATAGGGTTGTGAGGCTTGTGACTCGCCTCGGAAACACCCTAGAGATTTCTTGTGATCCGAGAGGTCCCGTCATGTTGTGCTATCTGGAATCACTCGACTCGTCAATGGAAACTCTTCAGTATGTGAGAGTGGTTCGAGAGTATCCGGATGTTTTCGATGAAGTTAGGGGGTTGCCCCCTAAGCGAGAGATTGATTTCCGCATTTATCTGGTGGATAATGCAAAGCCGGTTTCTTTGCCTGTTCGGCACATGGCTCCGCGTGAAAGGCGGGAGTTAAGTAAGCAAGTGAAAGAGTTGCTTGAGAAGAACTTCATTAGACGAAGTATATCTGAATGGGGAGCTCCTGTGGTATTCGCTACCAAGGCAGATGGTTCTCTCCGACTTTGTGTTGACTATCGAGAGTTGAATAAGCTGACTAAGAAGAACAGACACCCGTTACCGAGGATTGATGATCTCTTTGACCAGCTTGTCGGTGCTTCTGTTTTCTCTCAGCTTGATCTTGCTACTGGATTTCATCAGCTCAGGGTAGCTGAAGATAGTATAGACAAGACTGCGTTCAGAACTCCAGATGGATTCTTCGAATGGCTTGTCATGCCGTTCGGCTTGACTAATGCACCCGCATATTTCGTGGACTTGATGAGTAGGGTGTTCAGGGAGTTCTTGAACAAGTTTGTCGTGGTCTTCGTAGATGATATTCTGATCTTCTCTAAGGATGAGGAAGAGCACGCAAGGCATCTCGTGGAGGTGATGGATACGCTTAGAGCGCATCATTTGAAGGCCAAGTTCTCCAAGTGTCACTTTTGGAAAAGGGAAGTTAGATTCCTTGGGCATATAGTATCTAAGCAAGGCTTAGCGGTGGATCCCGCTAAGGAAGTTGCAGTTCAGGATTGGAAGACTCCAAGGAGTGCAACCGAAGTAAGAAGTTCTCTCAGTTAAGTTAGTTAGTAAGCGTCCCTTGAGTTTAGACCTACCCTTCTGGATCAAGTAGGGACTTCACAGAAAGAAGACCCGCAGTTAGTCGAGATCATGGACAAGTTGACTCGAGGCGAGATGGTAAGTCACCTCGCTATAGATGACAAGGGATGGCTAAGACGCGATGAGAGAAAGAAGGTTCTTGAAGATGCACCTCACTTGAGGAGGTGGCTGAGTTTGTCCCAAGGTGCATGTTGTGCCAACAGATTAAAGGCTGAGTCATAGAAGCCCTGTGGGCTATTATATCCATTGGAGGTCCCCGCAATGGAAGGGGGAAAAAGCGTCACGAAGGATTTCGTGGATGGACTGCCTAGATCAAGAAAGGGGATACGAGCATGTGGGTCATAGCAGGTAGACTCACGAAGAGTGCTCATTTCACTCCGGTAAAGAGCGAAAGGACTGCATCCTAGCTAGCAACAGTTTACTTTCAAGAAATAAAGCAGTTGCACGGGGTTCCCTAAAGTATAGTTAGTAACCATGACTCAATTTTCACTAGCCAGTTTTGGAATAGTCTACGGGAAGTCGTGGGCAAGCAACTGAATCTATGTACGGCATATCATTCGCAGGCGGATGATTCATTTCGTTCAAGCATGAGTTATAGAAAATCACGTTAGAAAGAGCAATTGGCAACGTGGATTGGTATTTTCAAGAAAAGTTCTGCTGCGTGGAATACTTTATGGTAAGTAAACGAGATCCAGGATTCACTAGTGAATTTTGGAGAGCTTGCATGAAACCATGAGGTCATAGTTATGTTTAAGCCAAGAATGTTAGAAGAATAAGTGAAAAAGGAAGACGAGAGACGACAATGAAATGGGTTCCAACTCATATTTGGAAATAAGAGTTAAGAAGCTAAGAAACCATGAGGTAAAAGACGGTCAAAGCACAGTGGAGTTAAGCTCAAGGAAACGTGACGTAGAACATTGAAGGCTAGATACGCGCATCATATCTCTTTCTAAGAGTATATCCTTGATCCTTGTTTTCCTGTAGAACTTACTCGCATATTATCTTTTTTTATGTATATCCTCTCAGTCCCATTTTCGATCCTATTTCTGTCGGGAGAAATGACTTATTGGCTAGAAATACATGTCAGGGTTTGAAGGGGGTCCGTTAGATTGACTAAACCTTTTGGGCTTTTATAGAATATGGATTGGGTTAGGAAGGGATTTCTTGTAATCCGAAAGGGGTATATCCTGCTTATCTTCCCGATCTCTTTGTAGCATTTCTCTTTGCTATCCATGTTTATCTAGTTTATCGAGTTAATCTTGTCATGAGAACCTTAGGTAGAAACCCTTTGGATGAAACATGTGTTTGAAACATGTTATGCTTGATGGTTGCAAGTGGTTGCAAGTGTTTGCAAGTGGTTACTCGTGGATGCATTATACACGTTAGGCACTAGATCGGCTCACACACTCCTCATATCGCATATGCATGAGTGTTTATGCTTATTCATGGATGAAAATTTTTGTGTTATCACATGGATGTTGCATATGGATGTATGTAATGTGCACACATATAGATGTTATACATTATGTTAGGAATTGCATACATATGGATTCATTTCACTAACATAATTTGCATTGAGGATATTTGCATTAGATAAGGACATATACACACACCTTTTGCATATGTTCATACAACATTTAGAATCTTGTAAGGACAATGATTGCTCGTGGATGATGTTTTGAGTAGATGGAT
Organism: Allium sativum; assembly: GCA_030737875.1. NCBI lineage: Eukaryota > Viridiplantae > Streptophyta > Magnoliopsida > Asparagales > Amaryllidaceae > Allium > Allium sativum. The sequence continues at coordinate 621,095,402 of CM060909.1, read as the reverse complement.
GGTAGGATACTTTCTTCCTAACTTGAAGATTTCGGGGACGAAATCCTTTAAGGAGGGGAGAATGTAACAACCCGTATTTTCAATAACCTGTTATAACGTAAATCGAGGCAGAATTTAATTCTAAAATCTGAATCAAGGGAAACGGGCTATGCCATTGCGTTCGTCTCGGAAAAATACGCGAAATAGAGTCCGAGTTTTCGAAAATCGGAGTCCGTATGACCCGATTAAGGCCCAACGAAGTTTTCAGAAAATTCCAAAGCAAAAACAGATTTCAAATTCAAGTTTGAATTTGAAAATTTAGGCCAGTTTGGGCCAGGCGGGAGAATTCCCGCCAGAGTACCCAAGTCGACAGCCCTGTCGACTTGGGAGTCGACTTGGTTGGACCCAAGTCGACAGCCCTGTCGACTTGGCTGTCGACTTGGTCCAGCCGGGCTGTTTAGCCTGGTGCACCATTTTGAGATTGTGTTGAGCTTGGGGGCCAGATTCGATTTTAAGGGCTGAGATTGCAACTAGGGTTTAATCCTATGGCCTAAAACACTTGCCTAATCTATAAATAAGGCCCTAACCTAACCCTAAATCATCATTAATCTATCCTACAACTAAAGTATGGCAAAATCAATCCTCTCATGGCCTCCACTCTCTTCATACAATCCCTAAATAAATTTCTAAGTGATTTTCCATGCATACAAGTGTTTTCAAACTTGTATGAGCATCATTAGCTTGCATTCAAGTCAAGTTCTTATATTTGCATCATAAAGCAAGGATTTTTATTGATTTAAAGCTTGCATTTTGGGTCTAATTGGTTGCATAAGGGCTTTGTCATAGTTTTGTGTATCTTCATAAACACTGTAAGCCCTATTCTACTTTCATACTTAAACTCTAAAGTTAAATGTATGATATGCAAGTTTATGCAAGTTTATATGCAAGTTTACTATGCTATGATATGCAAGTTTATGCAAGTTTATATGCAAGTTTACTATGCTATGATATGCAAGTTTATGCAAGTTTATATGCAAGTTTACTATGCTATGATATGCAAGTTTATGCAAGTTTATATGCAAGTTTACTATGCTTTGATATGCCAGTTTATGCAAGTTTATATGCAAGTTTACTATGCTATGATATGCAAGTTTATGCAAGTTTATATACAAGTTTACTATGCTATGAAATGCAAATTTATCATGTTGTGATATGCAAGTTTATATGCAAGCTTATCATGTTGTGATATGCAAGTTTATATGCAAGTATGCCAAGTTATGTTATGCAAGTTTGGGTTGAACACTTTGTTCATACTATCATGTTATGCAAGCTTATTTTGGGTTTATGAACATAAAGCTTCAAGCTTTATGCCAAAGGTTGCATTTTGGCAACATGTAAGTTATCATATCTCTTATGATAACTTGCATGTGAGGCTAAATGCGAACTTATGGCCATGTCTACATGTCATTTATCACCATGTATCACCAATATGCTAAGTTTGGTTTTATGCATGCTTTTGAGGCCAAAATATGTAATATGCAAGTATATGAACACATGAACATTTCATATGCCACCATGTTGAACTTGTGGCTTCAATACCTTTATGTCATGATTATGCCAAGTTCCCTCTTTCTATCCTTTATGCGCTATTGCGATATGTAAGCGATGGGATTGCGTTTGGGGTTGGGTAAAAGCAAAAGACATAAAAACATAAGCTTGGGAATTTACCTATTAAGTTAGGTCTACCCATTGGGAATTTACCTATTAAGTTAGGTCTACCCAATTGCTTGAAAACTTGTAACATGTTTTGGAAACATGATGGACATGACACTTAGAAAAGATAAGTGTGGCCAACTCGAGGTTGGGTTGAGTTTGTAGCGTAAACCTACCCGGAACCGACCGGCGTAACTAGTTGCTACAAACAATAGGACCCAATGTGAGAAGTTGGTCATGTTGTACCTTGAACCCGAGGTTAGACCAAGTTGTGGTGTAAAGCTACCCGGACCCGCCCGACTTAACTAGTAACCACAACAAGGTCTAATGTGAGAGGTTAAGGCGCATTAAATTAATTAATGCCTCGTGATTAGGGTTAAGTCATGGTCCACTTAATACTTAACCAACTTGGGCTTGGTAGATTAATCGGGGTTAAGTCGTGAACTCATCGTTACACTTAACCAAGTTAATCAATGATTAGCAAGAGGGTTAAACCGTACTTAACCCACTAGAAAATACTAGCAATGGGGGCCCACTCCGCAGTAACCCCAAAATCGTATCATTAAGGCCCTAGGGGCTAGGCTAGGGAGGGGGCACGATTACTGGGCTGGAGGTAAGCGACCAAATAAACGACGGCCGTGTGGTACGCCGATGTAGTTCCGGACGGACTATGGTCGTGCACGTAGTCCGTGTTTGGAGAAGTCACCCATGGGTACCAGTAGATCGAGACTGTGCACTCATGTTTATGGTGTCCAGGGGTTGGCACTCTAGGGCTTGATACACCCGAAGGGTGGACCCGGCACAGTTTGACTACAATTATGTTTGGGCCGTATTGACACCAACAGTGACGAGTTAGGCTTGGGGAGCCGATCGACTAGACCGTTTGGTTGGACCTCGTAGGGTCATTTCATGTTACTGGACCTCGTATGAGGGTCATTTCATGTTATTGGGCCAAAGCTTGGGCCAAGGGATCAATACTTGTTTATTCAAGTCATGTTAGTTTGCTAGTACACCTGTGGTGCAAAACCTTAATCCTGATTATGCGATGACACCTTTATCTATCTTGTTAGTTAATTACCATGCTAGTATGTTGTTATCCTTATGTTCATCCCTGCTACTCATGCCAGTTAGCTTTATCAGTTTACATTGATTGTAGTAGGGCTTACTCAGTCTTTTTGACTGACCTGTTTTCTTTCGCCTCTTTTCTTCCGTCCCCCCCCCCCAAGTTCTCAGGGAGGGAATACTGGAGCTTAGCTTGGATTTCGGATTGCTTGCTCGTGGGATTTAGCTCATGTACGGTTTGACATGAAGCTAGCTATGGCTATCACTTCTTTTGGGGATTAGTACTTATGTATTTTAGTTTTTCAGTTGATGTTGTTTTATCTAGACTTGCTTATTTGGAAAGCTATGTTGTACCAGACTTGTTTTGAAATGGTATAAAATCTTCCGTTGTTTTATCTATGTTATTTACTCTGTTTACATATATACATATGTTCTTGTTCTGCCTTGATATATCATTATGCATGTTCACCTGATTCAAACGCCCCTCCAAAGTTAGAGTGCTTGCAAGAGTCACCTTAGCGGAGGCGGGGTGTCACACATCATCTTTATATATAATCTTGCACAATATCTATTTTTCGATGCCTGAAAAATATAAAATACATGCATTGGTACCTTATTTATCTTGGCCTCCGTGGGTTAAGTTTTGGAAAGCCAAACCCATAAAGAGTTTGAATGCCCTTTCAAAATATAATCATTGGTTAAATAGACTTCATTAATAAAATTACAAGTATAGTTCCCTTCCTTATTATTATCTAACCTTTTAGGTACCCATAAATTAATAGACTTACAAGATGGTTTGAACTTTAATTTCCTAGGTTTTGTTTTGTATTCAGCACCTTTAACAAATTTAGTACATTGAGTACCATCATTATTCTATTTGGGCATAGAGGTGTACCCAAGTCCATGTTTATTATTATGGGTTTAGATGTAGATAATAAATTTTCAGAGTTACCCTTCCCTTTGTTAAATTTATCAACATCAGTTTCCATTTTATTAAATATCCTTGTTAAAGTTAAGCATTATATTATCTAGAGATGTTATTTTTTCCATTCAGATTGGTGATCTCTGGTTCATAAAATGATTTTCTGATTTTGAGTTCTCATTTTCACTTTTCAATTTTTTTTAAACTTCGAGTGCTAAATTCTTTCCACTATTATGTCCATTAATTCTTTCAATTCCATCTTATAGACATTATTTTTCTTTACTTAACCTTTCATTAAACATTTTTAATTTATCCTTCTCTGCTAAACTATTCTTGTACTCCTTCCTATGCATTTTTATATTTCATATGCATATCATTTAAGAAATTAGTAATTTCTTTACTAAAATTCCATACTCGATTATTCTTTGCCATAAAGAACATGTTGACGTTTTCTGTTTTTGAATCACTATCACTTGATAATGTATCAGAATCAGTCCATGTTGCTTTGAAAACATGTTTCCTCTTCCTACTGAAGGTGTTTGAAAAGTACTTTGATTGCTTCAGATTTGGACAGTTTCTTTTCAGATGATAGGGTTTAGACATTTGAAACCATTAACAACATTTCCGTTTATGGAATTATAGTTGCTAGTTTTCAGAATTTTGTTCATTTTCTAGTATTTCAAAAATTTCTTAAAATTCCTAGTCATGAAATCAATTTCACCATCATCATCAATTTTGTGAAGACCCGCAACTTCCTCGGTAAGGAAAGCCCGGATACTTTGAGAACAACACACAAAATAACGCAGACAGAAGAACATTTCATTGTTAATTACAACAATTCCATCAAAACACAAGAATATACAGAGTATGAATAAATATTACACAGAAAATATCAGAGATTTAAATTACATTACATAGCAGCGGAAAAATAATACAATACACAACTGAAAGTAATACACGGATACAGAGCTTTCCGAGTATCGTTCCAGCTGTAAATTAGGATCCTGAGAATATAAATCTGCAAAAGCAAAACTACTAGCTGCCCGTGTTAAAATAAGGGCACCCAGAGTTTAGGTTAAAACAATAAACTCCAGGTCAGTCATGTGACTGGTGTGAGAACTAAAATAGTTATTAATCTTTATTTTATAGTTAGGTAAATCAAGGGACCACGCCGTATAACACGGAACGGTTTTCCTCCCAAGAACACCAGTGCATAAAACAATAGCGCAATGCTAAATAAAGAACAATGAAGCTATTATAAGACCCAGGTCCCATCACACAATGCAATGCAATGCAAGCCGGAGGATAGGGTTTTACCTTATAATAGCCAAAGAATGCTTGATACGCTAAATTTCATCTTTTGTTAGTATTATAAGTGTATAGTGTCAAAACAATTTCAAATCATAAGTATCAATCATAGACGGCATAAGCGCCCCATCCCACTATGTTGCCATACTAGGCTCTACAATCAAAACCGCAATTGTCATGTATTGGAAATTGGATTTCCGTCTGTGAACCGAGGCAAAAGATAGTCCTCTACCGATTCGAGACTATCTAGCCCGAGCCTCAGGAACATCCGCAACTGCCCCTTGGAGCGTCAGGGCCGGTCCACCGATGTGGATTATTATGCCTGAACACTACGTTTCCCCGCCCTTTGGGGCGTAAATGAGCAACAAACGACTCCATCGGCTTCACATAGTCACTGATATATCCGAGGCGCCTCGCAACAGCAACAACCACATAAGTCAAACTCGTCAGGGCATGTAAAACCACTGACGCCACTTCTAGCTAGAAAGAAACGCATGCCCACCCTTAGTTCCTCTCCCGTTTCTGGTTCACAACCGGGGTGTGAGGCTCATGAATTCACGTTACACAAAGCTATGCCACACAGGCGGTGCTTTGATCATCAACCACAAGACTTTGCTTTTCAACAGAAGCCTCGATCAATTGCCACTTAGGCATGCCACACAGGCAATTCACTCCATGCGTTTGATATCCATCAATATATAACCTCTGAGCTCGTACGTCTCAGAGAAGGGCGTTAAGAAAGATAATAAATTCTCCGCCGCCAAACAGAAATCAATCACACAGAATAAAATCCAATGTCAGACACACAGTCTATTTACAAGTACATTCTGGGTCTGAACGAAACCGGAGGCACTTTGTACCTCGCATATCCATCGATCTCCAAGTACGTCTGGACGACCACCAACTGATTCCCTCCTCTTGGGTGTACGGCCCAATCAAGATCATCAGTAATCACCCAAACGACGTGAAGACCTCCGGTCTTCAACCACCGTCTTCACCTTCGACTTATCGTCGTATAAGTTATTCAGAATGGGATAAACCCGGTCTTTCCGAATAACTCGTGTATATAATAAACAAGTGTTACACAAACACAACATACGCCTCATTCCAATTCATCAGTCACTAACCGTAAATTAGCAAGAGAATAATTCCCCAAAATATTAACCCCGAAGGCCGAAACCAACATCAGATCAATACCCAGGAAACCATTCCTCTTAGCTAACCTACAGTTAGTTTCTAAATTTCACATTCTTAGGGAAAGGTTCCCATTAATTTTATCAAAGATAAATTCTTTAAATTTATTCTTTAATCTTCCTTTGAATATCAATTCAAACCAAATTATGGTTTATCCAAACTAGTCAGGATTAATGAACCTTACCGAAGTAATCATTTGTTTTAATTTCTCAATCCCAACCTATTCCTCCCATGAAGTAAAACTGGTAATACTTCATATCTAACACCACGGTGTTATCGGTAAATTCAATTACCATTTCACATTCAAATCTAATTAAAGATTTAACCATCGTCTGGAGCAAAACTTGTGATACTCGATTCTCGAACTTTTCAATCTAATTAAAGATTCATTAAAACTCCACTCAGTTTTAATCTTTAACTGGGTTAAAGATCCGATGTCATTTAAAACACGGTTCATGATAAACCCCAAAATCACATCACATTTCAATCAGTCCCTAACCGTAAATAGTAAGAGGACAGTTCCCTAAAGTATTAACCCCGAAGGCTGAAACCAACATCAGATCAATATCCAAGAAACCCTCCAACTTAACTGATCCCCAATTAGTTCCTAATTTTCTTAACTCCATTTGGGTTTAAGAACAGTATTATTAAGGATACCGTTCACGACAACCCAAAATCCCATTTGATATTAAACACAAGGCTCTGAATAGAAAATATATCGGCTTATATTCAATATCAAATTCTGAAACCAACAAATATCGTATTGGAAATAACGATATAAATATATCTTTCAAATTTCCATAACAACATCTGTATAATCACGAAATCCAACATCGAACTATTCCGAAGATGATTTCGATTCAAATCCATTCCAATTCAATTATTGGAAATTCTGGTTATTTTCAAAACCATTTCAAATCCAATTTATTTATTTTTAAAAATAAATAAATTATTATTCTAGTTCAAAACTAGTTCATTTCAATAAAAATCTACTTTTATCTTTTCAAATATGGAGTTTTTCATCCCAATACTTCCCAAATCATTTCTTATGATTTTACATAAATTATTACTATTTTTAATAATTTTTTCAAGGCCCGTACAGCCGATTTCCATCAACGGCCATCGAACTGCACCTACAACGACCTTTTCCAAATTTGATTTGGACATAATTCCAAATCCAACTGTTAGATTTATAATTTCTAATATTCGTTAGAAACCTCTTTTCGATTCGAACCCAACGGTTCCAGTTTCAGGAGAATCCGACGGTCGGATCTCCCGTAATGTCAATTAGAAGTCAAAGGTCGAAATTCGCGAACTACCGCAGCGCGGCGCATTCTATTCAGTCCATTATATTATATATATAATATATATTTCATCGATTTCAATTCACAATGTATTTTATAAATCATTTTAACTTCGTTTTCAAAACGATCTCAACTTCATATTCAATTTCGAATCCAAAATTGAATATTCCACATCATCGATATATAGATGATAATATTTTCAAAACGTTAAATTTAGAAATCACTTTCTTTTCTATATTCATTATAAAAATGAATAAAATCGATATAAATATCATTCACGTCAAAATGGCGTCAATCTAATTAACACGACTTTTATTCAACACATGAATATTTATTATATTCAACACATGAATTTATTTTCTATTCAACGCATGAATTTACTTTCAATTCAACACATGAATTTATTTTCAATTCAACACATGAATTTATTTTCTATTCAACACATGAATTTATTTTCTATTCAACACATGAATTTACTTTCAATTCAACACATGAATTTATTTTCTATTCAACACATGAATTTATTTTCAATTCAACACATGAATTTATTTTCTAAATTGGAATGGGGCCCAATCAATTACCATATAATATTAATTATATGGATTTTCTACAACACATGTATATAATAACAATGATAAATCATCAACCATCATCCAAAGTGCACCACACAACTGCATAAGCATTAAATATAAATAATTAACGCTGACACAGTCTGTCAACCCATCGATTGACATACAACTAAACAATTGGGATTAGTGTACGTCAAATATCATCCCAATACCCGTGTGGGGTTTCAATTCAACAAATACAGATTTTATTTGTGTAGTTGGGCGATGTGTAAAATTTATCGTCCCAATCGATACCAGTCAAATCAGTGTATATAAACAAATCGTCCGATTTGTTTATAAATATTTATTTTATATACACGTTAAAAATTATATTTTTAACTATAAAATATTTTCCACTATAAAATATTTTATTTCATTTCACATCACACAATCAAATTTCACAACACAACAATCAAACAAACAAGCCATCCATGGTCTGCGGACGATGGGTGTCGGGTGCTGCTAAGCATCGTCTACATCCTAGTATATAATTTTAACTATAAAAAAAATTTTAAGTGAGAAGTTCTCACAATTGGGTTCCACTACTCCATTCTCTAGCGGACGATCTGGATTTCTTTTACTTCTGGATTTCTTTTGCTTCCAGTTCGTTCCATCACAGTCCGTTTCACGCTGTATATATATTAAAAATGTAAAGACCCGTAAATTCCCGCTCTTTGGATCGACCATAAACCACACAAGTCTGACCCAATGGTCGGAAATCCACGAATACTTTAACTTTGGGAATACAACAACATCAGAACAATAATAGCAGACTTTTATAACATCATAATAAATGTTACATCAGAGTACAGAATATATATCAGAGTACATTAAATAAATTTACAGCGGAAGATAATTTTACATTACTTTAATACAGTGCAGCGGAAATAAAATAACTAAGACAGCGGAAGACTTTTCTATGCTCTGGACACAGCTTTGAGCTTCAATCCAGGATCCTGCTAAAGAGATAAATATCTGCAAAAAGCTACTCGACTGCCTGTGTGGAAAAGAGGGCACCCGAGTTTGCAAAAGTGGAAACAAACAATGGGTCAGTCGTGGGACTGGTGTGAGAATTCTTAACTAATATAACTAATAGTAATAAGGCAAATCCAAGGACCACGCCGCTAAAGCGGAACGGGTTTTATTCCAATGGATTACCGTGCATAATTTAAGTAAATCGTCAAAACAACGCAATGCTTTGTAGAAAAATGAAACCATCATAAGACCCAAGTCCCATCACACAATGCAACGCAAACTGGAGGATAGGGTTTTACCTTATAATGGTCAAACATGCTTGATACGATAAAAACGATATTATTATTAGTGTGTATATGTTTTAAAACATTTCAAAGTAAATGTATCAATCCTAGGAAGCATAGGTACCATATGCTATGCCTCCATACTAGTAATACAATCAAAACCGCAAGGGTCGTATTTGGAATTTGGATTTCCTTCTGAGTCAAGGCTAGGGAGGAGCTCCTTACCGATTCGAGACACTCTAGCTGATGCCTCAGGATTACCCGCAGTTAACCCTTGGAAATGGCAGGGCCGGTCCTCAAATACAGCTTAGAGGATTGGCAATTCCTAAGCACACGTTCCCCGGTCCTATAGGACCTATCCGAGGCGCCTCATTCCATCATCCACATAAGTAAAATGTCAGGGCTGGTAGGTCACTGACACCACTCTTGCTAGAAAGAAACGTGTTGCTCTCCCTGCGTTCCCTTCTCCCGTTTTAGACTCCGCCGGTGTGTGAGGCTCGTGAAGTCACGCTATACACAAAGCTATGCCTAAACAGGCTATGCTTTGATCATCCCACAAGGCCTGCTTTTCAACAAAGCCTTGATCATATGCATCTTAGCATGCCACATCGTCAATCCATATCATACCATTGATTTCTACAAACATATAACCTCTGAGCTCATACGTCTCAGAGAAGGGTGTAAAACACCAAACAGATATATGTTTAGCAGAGATCAACGAATACAGTATAAAGGAATACAATGTCAGACATACAATCCATTTACGCGCTTATGCTCTGGGTTTGAGCGAAAGCCAAACCCGTGCAATCAACACTACGTCCGGACGGCTACTACTGTCGCCCCTTCAAGGTAGCTACTCCCATCATGGGTCTCAATAGCAACACACCCATTCGATGTGAAGATCGTCGGTCTTCAATCACCGTCTTCAACTCTTCGAACGTCGTATCATTATTTGGAATGAGAGTAAACTCGGACTTTCCAAATAATTCTCGCATATATAATTTTGAAAGCAATTTCATATCGTTAAAATTAATTTATAACGATCAATCTTTATTTTTAATTAAATTCTATTTAACGACGTCTCATGTCAACAGGCGACTTTGGCGCTGTTTTCACCCAAATTTGTTTTACACGTTTCTCTAAATCTAACCGTTGGATTTTTAATATACTTCATATCATTAGAAAGATCTTCCCAAGGTGAACCTACCGGTTTCAGTTTTGGGAAAATCCGTCGGTCGGATCATACGGTATAATCAATAAAAATACGATTCTAAAATGTGAACTACCATGCTCGATTCAAGTACTTTTAATTTATATATATATATATATATATATATATAATTCCTCGTCCATTTCATTTTACTATATTTTGCTAACAACAAATCTTCTTATTTATATCCAATATTGATATATATATCATCACACGCAACAATGTTTTCTTTTATTTTTCAATTTCCAAAAATATACTATACACAAAATGTATGTTTTGTGTATCATTACAATTACAACCAAAAATAAGTATTTTTGTGCTTCATTTCCATTACAACAACCATGCATATTTTGGTGTCCACTTCATTTCTATACAAATGAGTATATTTTTGTTTGCTTAATTTCAATATAACAAAAATAACAACTTTGATATTCTTTTAAATGCCAAACAAAAATAATAATTCCTATCTCTTTCAATGCAAAACCAAAATGATCTTGGCTTTTTATAATGGCAATGTAAATTCTATTCTTAGGTGACATCATAAAAATGTAATTTTAATTTACAATATAATATCATATTTTAATGACATAATAAAAATGTAATTCTAATTTATAGTGCAAATTCTCACTTATAGTTACATATGAAAATGTAAAATTTTGTTCGCTTGCCAAATTTCATACCATAGTTACAAATAAAAATATAAATTTTATTTTCAATGCCAATTGCATATCATAGTTTCAAAATAAAAAAAGTAATTTTTTATTTGCATAGCAAATATTATATCTTTAGTTCAAATAAAAATGTAATTTTTATTTGCAATGCAAGTTCTCATTCTAAGTTACATAACAAAAATGTAGTCTTTATCATCAATGCACATTCCTACTTTTGTTTACATATAAAACACAAATTCTATTTAAAATGCGAGTTCATATTTTTGTTCTACATAATAAAAATGTAAATTTTATCGCTACCATTTTCCATTGACAAAAATATGATCTTAACCATGCATTTCATTTCATATGCAGTATATAACAAATAAATATATTTTCTTCATATGCAATACATGACATTACCAAATAAGTATATCTTCTTTATATGCAGCATAACAATGAACTTTTTATTAACAAAAGAAACGCAGCAAAAATGCAGTTTTGAAATGTATTCATTTTATCGTAACTCAAATGACGATAAGAATGAAATGTTAACATCGCTATTTTTTTCGCACCAGAAATATCGATAGAAATGTGATATTAACCTTTCTCTTTTACCGCATCAAAATATTGATAAAAATATAAACATTCCAATTTATACTTTTATTTACATCTGACATGTAAATAAAAATATGACTCTTCAAAACATGCTTTTACTTACATCTAAAAAGTAAGTAAAAATGCTACTGCTAAATTCATATATATTTTTTTTCAAAAATGTAAGTAAACAATGCAACTCTTTAATTCATCAATTTTGACACTAAAAAGGTGTCTACTTTTATCTAAACTATCATAACACAAAAAGGATTTTTTTTAACTTTTTTTTTATTGAAAAGAAATAACAATAAAAATGATTCTTTTTAATGTTAAAAAGAATCAGCGACAAAAATGTTCCTTTTTACCGTTAAGAAGAAATAGCGACAAAATGTTTCTTTTTATCGACAAAAGAAATATTGACAAAAAGGGTTTCTTTTTTTATCGACAAAAAAAAAGAAATATGAACAAATTTGTTACTTTTGCATGACAAAAGGAATGTGAACAAATTTTGATAACAAAAGAGTAGCGAGCAAAAATGGTTTCTTTTATATTTGACAAAATGAATATTTTGTCATTCTTATATTTTTATATTTGACAAAATCTCTTCTATATTATTGTATTAAAATGTAATTTACATTCCAAAGTCTAAACCTCTTTTTTTTATAAAAAAATGAAATTTTAAAATCGTCAATTCTTTTCTCATGATTCATATCAACATAAAATATAATTTTTATGTTACATCATTTCTAACACTAAACATTAACAGAAAAGTGATATATTTGTTTGTCGTCAACTCTAGCTCAACGAACAAATAACCATGATATTTTATATGTTACAAATTCAATGTATTCTAATGTCATAAAAAAAATGATATTTAATACACTAATCATTTCTATGGATCTTAATTTCATATAAGAATGATATTATGCGTAATCACATTTTTCTATTTCTTCTAATGATATATAAAAAGTAAATATTATATCTTAACAAATTTCCCATTCCTAGTGACATAAACAAAAGAATTCTATATGTTAACAAATTCGTTTCATTACAAATGACATGTAAAAGGTGAATTTATATGTTAACAGACTCATTTCATTAAACAAAAATGTGAATTTTTGTTCTTATTCATTACATTGAACAAAAATGTGAATTTTTGTTCTTATTCATTACATTAAACAAAAATGTGAATTTTGTCCTTATTCATTACATTAAACAAAAATGTGAATTTTTGTTCTTATTCATTACATTAAACCAAAATGTGAATTTTTGTTCTTATTCATTACATTAAACAAAAATGTGAATTTTTGTTCTTATTCATTACATTAAACAAAAATGTGAATTTTTGTTCTTATTCATTTCATTAAACAAAAATGTGATTTTTTGTTCTTTGATCCATATTTAAGAAAAATGTCAATTTCCTTTTCTTTTCATTTTTTTGTTTGTTTCAACATTTGTATATATACAATGTATATTTTACATGACCAATTCTAATTCACATAAAAAGGATAATTTTACATGACCAATTCTAACAAGGTGATATTAACATAACAATTTCTTATTCAACGAAACAAGTTATTTTGTTTTTCATATTATCCTATTCAACAATATCAGTATTTGGTTGTTCTATTCAACTAAATAAGTAAATTTGTTGTTCATATCCTTCTATGTAAACTAAGCAAAATAAGTGGTATTGTTATTTCTTAACAAACCTCTAATTAACCAAAAATGATATTTTGGTTTCAACCATTTCCTCTAAATCAAACATGAGACATTTGGTTTCAACAAAACAAACATGATGTATATTTGTTTTTCAACTATATTATCTTAACAAACATAATATACTTAATTTTCAACTAAACAAATAGGATATATTTGTTCTCAACTAAACAAAAAATCAAACATCATACAAATTTCAGCACAAACAGATCTAAATTATATACATACAATCATCATATAGCAAATTGAATTGATTAATTATTTTTAAACAAAGAAATCTCACCTTGATATTGAGTTATGCGCTGTTCAGAGCCAAAATTTGGCCAAAATTCAACTTTCTCGGAATCATGCCTAATCAGTGTCATCGCGAAGCTCTCGGTCTCACGATCGTGGTGCACCTGAAATCGCTCAGTTTCGAGTCCGTACGAGCAAGATATGATCAAATTAAGATTGGTCAAATTGGATAAATTAAATAGTCAACTGTAATTAGGCAAAAGTCAAACCCACCTTAATCCTCCATCTTCCTCAACGTTTCAGCCGTGACTTATGCAATTTGTGAACCCATAAAGCTCAAAATTAGGGATCCATTTATCTTGAGATTGGAGCAACTAGAAATCGATCGGAAGGTGGCAAATCGAAGAGGGAGGAGAGGGCTATGTTCGCCGGGATTGGTGGGGGGTGCGGTGGGTCCTACAGGGGGCGGCGGGCTGCAATAGGCGGCGGGTTTGGGGTGCTTTGCCTCGAAATCCGTGACTTAAAACTCGATCTTAGCCGTATGGATTGAAAGGTCTTGAAATTCTCTTCGATTCGGTATATGATTTGTTGATTTTCGTTGAGCGGATTGGAAGATATTAGCATTTGAAATTCGAATGGTTTCAGCCATCAAAAACTGCAGTGGCGGCTGGCATTAGGGTTCAGCCCGATTTTTAAATATTATTTTATTAAAATCTCGAAATTTGTGCTAAAAAGGTGGATTTTTGGACTTTGTCGGATTTGGGCCTGCTTACTGTCGATCTTAACGTTTTGAGGCCTTCCGAACGCGATGGGCTATGCCCTGGGCTCCAATTTCGAAGTCAGTAACGTTTTTTTCGGTTTTCATTTAAAAATGCAATATTAAATAAATAATTTAATTTCTACCGTATATTTAAATATGCCGGGGCCACAAATTAACTTCAAAAATTCCCGAAAAATATATTTAGCTATGTTTTGACGCTGCGGACCTAGAAAAATTAATTTCGTTCAATTCTGAGTTCGTATGAATTTTTAATGAATTTTTAAAGTCAAAAATTATCCGTTTACACTGAAAAAAATCAATTATAATTATATATCAATTCTAAAAATTACCGAAAAATCATTTTTAGCTTTATTTTGACGATACGAACCCAACAAAATTATTTTCGTCGAATTCTGAGACTGTTTGAAAAATGACTATTTTTAAGGCGTTCAAATTTAACTAAAATAGTCAAAACACATTTTCTTTTACCATGCTCACATATTAATTCAAAAAATTCTGAAACTTGAAACCTAGCAATAATTTGACATTCCGGTTCCAACAAAAGTGGTTTCGTCGAAAACAGAGGTCGTTTGAAAAATGACTATTTTTAAGGCCAATATATTTAATATTAAAAATACATTTTTAAACAATAATTTCTGAAACTCGAAATATATAAGTGTTTACTGTTTTCCAATGCAGAAACGTCATTCTGAACTCAATGGAAGTGGTTTTGAGTCCAAATTCCTTCATATGTGAAAAGTAGCATTTTTGACCTTTATATATTTCATAGCGACCTTTCTAAATTTTAAGCTGGGCATAACTTTTGATTCCCGCTATGAAATTTCGATTTTTCGGATTTGTTAGAAAGATATTTTTAAATAGATTCTAATATTTTTGGTTTCACTAAAATCCGTTAAATTTTGCATCCTGTACGGTCAGTCAAAGTTCAAGTTTGACTTTTCAAACTACAACGCTATTTCTAACTCCTTTTATAATTAAAATTAAATTATTCATTCTAACTTCGATTTGAATCAAATTTGTGATCATTATTATTTAAAATAGATTATTTTAAATATCAAAACTCATTAAAATTACTAAATTTAAAATTTTAAATTGGCCCCAAAATTCAGGGTTGTTACAAAAAACCATATTTTTAATACTATGATATTTATAAATAAAAAACACAATTTGGTTTTATCACTTCATGTATAATGATCACATTTTTATCTATGTTCGTATTTATAAAAATCATTTTTTATAAATCAGTTTGCTATATGAAAATCATATTTTTACCTCGCTATTAATTATTTCATATCATCCCATATAAAAAGTATATTTTTCTCTAAATCATTTCATATAAAAAAATTATATTTCCCCTCTAAATCCTTTCATATAAAAGTTATATTTCTCTTCTAAATCATTTCATATAAAAGTTATATTTCTCTTCTAAATCATTTCATATAAAAGTTATATTTCTCTTCTAAATCATTTCATATAAAAGTTACAATACTCTTCTAAATCATTTCATATAAAAGTTATATTTCTCTTCTAAATCATGTCATATAAAAGTTATATTTCTCTAAAGCTTTATATATTTTAATTGATTTTTATTTTAAAAACAACATTTCTAAAACCTTAAAAGATTTAATTACATAATTAATAATAATAATAAAGACAAGAAATAAAATAGAAATCAAGGTTTTTTATTACCCTAAATTTTCAGGGCCATTGATCTTGGAGCCAAAGACACTGCCTTTCTTCCTTTTAGACGTCCACTGAACCCATGAACTTCGCCTTCGACAGTTGCTTGTCGCGCCACCCTGGAGCCACCGACTTCAAACCTGATGCCGCCCCACCCTTCGCCTTCATCTCGCCATCCTACGGTCGCTACAGGAGCCAGCTCGGTGGGGCGGTTGGCTTCCGGGTGGCGTGGCTAGGGTTTAGAAAGGGCGGTGGCCTTTCGTAGGAGGAGGGAGGGGTTTAGCGGCGTCGGGGGAGGAGAAGATGGCCGGGTGAGGAGGAGGGGAGAGGTGGATGCGGCGGCTCCGTGAACATCGAAGGCTGGAAGGGCGCGATTTCCTTTTCGATTTCTTTTTTTTATTCCGGTAAACCAATTGAATGAAAGAGGGGTAGGGAGAGAGGTTATATAATAATATATATAATTGTATTTAATTATTTTCAAAAAGCAACTTTTTATTTCGACCTCGAAATTGAACCCACCGACTATCGACCATAGCTAATTACCCTCATTCCGAACACAATGGGATAGGTATCGCAAGCTAATTTGATCATTTCTATCAGTTCCCGTCAAAATCAAAATATAACTCTATATATTGAATTTGAACGCACATTTCAATTTATTGGGGTCACATACTGACTCTAAAAATTCCAAAAAAATATTTTCTAGCTTCGAATTGACGATACGGTCCTAACTAAACTAATTCCATCGAATTCTGAGACAGTTAGAAAAATGGCCATTTTCCAGTCGATTAAAATCAACTGAAACTGGTCAAATGCGTTTTCCTTTGCCACGCTCACATATTGATTCAAAAAATTATGAATTTTGGAATCTAGCAATAACTTGACATCGCGGATCCAACAAAAGTGGTTTCGTCGAAAACCGAGGTCGTTTGCAAAATTCCCATTTTTAAGGGCCAGAATTCCATATCGACTATTCTGAATTTTCAACTGGGCATAACTTTTTATCCCCTCTATGAAATTTCAATTTTTCGAATTCATTGGAAAGATATTCTCAATTAGATTCTAATATTTTTGGTTTTGCTAAAATCAGATTATTTTGAATCCTGCACATTCATTTGAAATTCGAAATCGAAATTTTGAACTACCGCGCCATTTTCAATTCCTTTTATAATTTAAAATAAATATTTATATTCAAACGACGATCTATATAAATATATACATTATAATTCTATTCAAAATATATTTTTCGTTGTTTTTATTTAATATAATCCATTTTAAATATTCAAAATTCAATAAAATAGCCAAAATAAAAATTTTAAATTGGCTCAGATTTCCGGGTTATTACAAATTTCCTGTACGTGGTTGTTGCTCGTAGCGCTGAGTGCTATTAGTGTTTCATTCTTATTTGCTTAATTATCTTTCCTAACCTTTAACTTTACTTCAAAGGACATTAGGTTACCAATTAAATCTTCTATTTTCATAGTTTAATATTATTCGTTTCTTTGATTTCTGGAGTCTTCAGATCCTATTCACAAAAAAATGAATTCAAGATCTTTCTAATTTGACCTTTTCATTAATTTTCTCTTCTGATGATATTAATGCATACACTATATCTAAGACCTAGAATATATATCACAAAAAGACTTATTTGATTTCATTTGAAATTTTTACTATTGGTTAACAAAGATATTTCAGTTCGTTTTACTTTTCTACTGCCCTAGTGAGTAACTTGTAATTTGTTCGAGCAGACTTACAAATAGAGATTGGATTAAATTCATTTCTATCTAAAAAGTAAAATAAAATATTTATGGCCTCTGAGCTATTTAATGCTCATGTCTTTTAGTTTAGTACCCAAGTTGAATATTCAGTCTAGGGCTTAGTGTACTTGAATTGGATAACGTTCCAAATATTTAAACGATAAGTTTGTGAATATAATTTCATCCTACGTGCCCAATAAACATAATTACTGCCATTAAATAAAGGAGGTATAGTGGTATATGTCCCTTCTTCAAAAGTCTTACTAGTGACATTTGCTAGTTAAAATGTTCAAAAGTCATATTATAAATAGTTTGAAAAACCTTGCTTTAATACCAATTGTTAATTAGATCTTAAGGCTATTTGAACACTAGAGAAGAAAAGTGTATATTTTAAATGTAACACCCGTAAAAATAGACTTAAACAAGCTTAAGATAATCTAATTTAAAATAAATAATGATAAGTAATGAAATTCAGCAATAAAATAATAATATATTAATGGGTTGAAAATGGAAGTTTACAGAATTAGTAATTTAGCGACGAAAATAACATAGTTCTATGGTGAAATTCTGGTCCAATTTCATATATAATATGTTTAAATCAGAGACCATGTGAAGGATTTAAATTTAAAAGATGCTGTACGTTAAAATATATGCAAGAACTTTTGAAAATTGAATTTTAATATAAATATATGGAAAAAAATATAACTAATTAATGGTTGATTACGATATCCCATTCAATTCAAAATTATATATATACACATACATTTAGGGACAAGAATGTTGTTTAAATGGTAAGATATTAATAAATATAAATAACATTAATAAAAATATCTTCCCAACAATCAATGCAGGCCACTGGCCACTTTCACGACCAGGAGGTCGACCGCCCCTTAGAAGGAGTGTTAACCACTGGTCGATCGGCCTCCTAGGGAGGGTGTCGACGTCCTGGTGCGGCCAAAGCCCAATGAGGCTGGTTTAGTTGATGTTTTAGGTTAGTTTTACATAAAATGGATAGCTTAGATTAAATTTATATTAATCTAATGGTTTCTATTCATTTACACACCTATAAATATCACCTAACTTACCTCTCAAATCTCTAAACCCTTTCATTCTCCGTACCTCCATTTAGTTGCTGACATTCCAGGAATTTAGGATTCTTCTTATGTCCCTAACCTATTTCATTTCTAATCAATTTATATTTTGGAATTCTCTATGATATATGTATGAGATTCAAAACTATATATTCTCTTATATAGATCTGTAGTAGAATCGAAGAAGGACGATATCGGCATTTAAATCAGTATTATTTCTTTTCTCCAAAATCTCTATAAGTGGAAATAATACTTGTTTAGGCATAATTAAAAAAAATTCTTATTTTTACATTGATTAATATGCTTGGCGAGATTTGGTTTTACGATAACATCATCTTAGAAAACCCCTAAATCTCCTATTTTACATATATAGCAAAGTTGTCAGTCAACAATTGGGTTTGTGAATTGTTTGGGTTATGTATGAAGAACGGTTTGGTGATTTACTCTTGTTTAATTGAAATTACCCCTTTTAATATAAGAAGTGTTTGTGATGTAAAAAAATTAGGATTTGATCTATTTTTATTATTTGAATAGGTTTAGATTTCCATCTAAAATGGATAATTTGAACGTATTCAGATTTGGTATAAATCAAATGTTAATGTTTTTATGTACAACATAGAAAAGGGTTAATTGGATTAAATAAAAGTTTATGTATATATGTATGTATGTTTATATATATATATATGTGTGTGTGTGTGTGTGTGTATGTTAAATATGTATGTATGTATGTATGTAATTAACACCTTATTCCTAATTCATTACCTACATTGTTTTAATAAGCTTCTGATACAAGTTTGGATAGTTATGTCGTTACTTTTCCCAATTGTTGTTATTATTAATTATGCCATGTATTTAATAGTTTTGATGTGGGAAATAGGCTTTATACCTGTGAACCGAATTGATAATTTACACCGTTAAAATGTTTCTTCACTCAAATGGAAATTTAGTGTTTGCAGTACGTATTAAATATTATATTTGTATAGCAAAATCAACGTAATAAAAGTAATAATAATGTAATAAATATGTTTGAGTGAGGTTAGAAATTCGAAATGTTCCCATATAAATTGTTGCTTGTGTGTATAAAATGGGTTATTTACATACATTAAATAATGACACATGGACACGAGGTTAGTCGTCAATTGTGGTAGAAGCCTGCACGGAACCAACTGGAAAATCCAACAACCATAAGTGAGTTTGGCTAATGTGAGAGGTTTGGGTGTCATGGGCCATTTAACTTAGAACACTTTGACACACGGTTAAGCCCGCTTGTCGTGGAAGCCTACCAGGAACTACCTGGTATATCCAGCGTCTACAAGTAAATGGTTTAATGTGAGAGGTCTAGTGTATATACCTATTATGTGTAAATATGTAGGCTTACTGCGCCTTAAGAAGGTCTTAAGTGGCCGACTTCCTTCTTATCTTGTTTGGGTCTTAAGTGGTCAAAGACTAGGACCATACCAAAGGTTTATTCCTTGGAATGTGCCTAAAGTCATGGTACTCTCCCTTATTAGATTTGTATTGGTCTATGGGTCCTCCTTCTCTAAATGTGGTTTAGTCATTTCAAAACGGAGTGGGGTAGTTTACTGGAATGCCCACTTCCTCTAGGAGTATAAGGAGGGCTAACCTGGAGACAAATTTGGTATACGTAGGATGCAACATGCTATTTAATTAACCAACTGTCTAAGGGAAGTCTTAAGCGACATAGGCGTTTTACCGCAATATCAGTTCAGTAGTAACATGAGGTGTCCACCGGAGGGGTCTTAAATGGCTATATGCGGGCCTACCATAAACTGGTATTGAGCAGGGAGATATTACTTCTCATATTACTTGTGAGAATATATACATACATACATACACACACACACACACATATATATATATATATATGTATATCTGTGTGTGTATGTAAGAACATTGACATGCTAGGACGGGGTCTGAAGTGGCTAGGGTCCGCCTTAGAGTTATAAGAGATTATAAGAATCCACCCTTAATAAACATGCTAGGATGGGCTTTAAGTGACCGAGAATGTCCACCTCGTTGGGTCTTCACCCTAAATGCATCAATGAAGGTCTTGAAAGATTGATTCAGATATCCACATCATTGATTAAAATATTTCTTTATATGTGTGTACTTGTATGTTTTGTAGACATACCTTGACATATATAACCTGCCAAATCTAGAGTATAGACTTTAAGAAAATATTATTTTAGTCACCGGAACTCTATATTCTGAAATATCTAACAGGTTAATAGGTGGGGTAGTGACTTGATGGATGAAACGTTGATGGAGCCTGAAGAAGGCGATGGGACTATCATGTTGCTATTAGCTATTATAGCTCTTTTTCTTATTAAAACTTTGGATAATGAATAATGATGATGTACCATTAATGTATTTGACATTTTGTACTTGGATCAATGGATTTTATAAAACGGTGCATCTTATTTTATTATTATACTTTTTCCGTTCTGCTGTGCGTGAGATTTCCATCACGTTATATTATCTGTTATTTTATGCAAATGTAATTCCTTATAGGAACCGATGACCTGCTAAGAGCGGCTCTAAGTTTCAATGGGCCTTTTCTTGATCTAAATTTAGGCCTACTCCGGGCAGGTTATTACATTTGGTATCAGAGCCTATGTTACCCGATTTTAAGGGAATTGTATGTTTGAGAGGTGTATTTGTAATTTGAAAAAGGTTTCAGACTATATATAATATAAATATATATTTACACCCCATATGCATACACAGCTATACTAGGAAGCTTTATCGTTTTCTTCCATTTTCAGCTTAAATACTACCTCAGGAGTATCCATTGAAGTATTCTTCCTTTTTTTTCAAATGGTTGACAATCCTTCCAGTTAGGGAAACCAAGCAAGACCTCGGTATTTGCCAGAACAGTTCTAATAGTATCTTTGTACTGTGAAGCAAGTCCCTGTTGCTAATCCCTCCCCATCTGAGCCTGTAGCTTATGCCGTTGAGGTAGCTTTTTATTTTCCTTGTTTCTATAAGAGTTTTGTGAGCCTTAGTGGAAAACCATTCTTAGGTACAAAAGGTTTTGTTGGTGCTCAAGCTTAGATGATGGACTGCGAAAGGATTTTTGAGGCCACGGGATGGTCAGACGAAGTTAAGAGGAGAGTTGTGGCCTGACACTTAAAAGGAGAAGCCCTTAAGTGGTAGAACCGAGTACTTAGAGAGAATAAGGGATGAGTATTTACGTGATCTGAATTCAAGACCTGCTTTGAAGCAAAATTTCTACCCAATGCTGAAATAATAACCCAATTAGAGAAGTTTATCCATTTCAAACAAGGAAATTTGAGTCTGCAAGATATGTGGCTAAATTCATCGAGTTATGTAAATTTGGCAGAGGTTTGTTGGATACCTCGATGACCAAGGCATTAACGTTTGTTAAGGGGTTGAACTCCCCATTAAAAGACACATTGTTGGCCCAAGTCACCTTCGGAGCAGCCTTTGAGACATTAGTGAAGATGGCCATCGTATGCACAACTGAAGGATCTAAGAAGAATAAGAATGGTGAGAAGGGAGAAGGTAATTCTAGTTATAAAAAGAATAAGAAGGAGTGGTAGAAGAACAAGAAAAGGGGGTAAGTTTAAGAAAGAAGTTAACACTTATAAAAGGTGAAATCGTAAGGGTGATGAGGCCAAGGACTATAGGACTACTTTAGTAAAGAGGGAGTTTAAAGGGAAGTGATACAATTGCAAGAGGAAGAATACTTATCTAGGGATTGCCCAAAGCCTAGATTTGTTCAGAATATTCAGAATTGTGCGTTGGAAGTAGCACCGATACAAAATTGACCCCCGAAAGATCAAAGTCAACCCGCACTTGAAGGTATACCTTCTATTTTAGGAATTTTCATATATACCTTGTTTGACTCTAGGGCGACCCATTATTTAATTTCCAAGAGACTAGTTGACTTGTTGAACCTTTCCTTATCTATCAGTAGTAATATGATAGAAGTGGCCAACCCTATCGGAGGAATTAAGTATCTTAAGTTGATCTATAAAGACCTAATAATGGATATCGATGATGTCGAGTTCCTATGCGAAGCATATGCATTGGATTTTATGGGGTATTACCTTATCCTAGGTACGGATTGGCTATCATTTTATGGAGCCATCCTAGATTGCGACAACAGAGTTGTTCATCCTAAGAGCCAAGGAGGACGTAGTCTGAAAATCCCTTGTAACAAAGAAGCAAGGATAAATCCCTATTGTATAACTTGTCTCCTAGTTCGGAAGGACCATCATCAGTCCCTATAGTATGTGAGTTCTTCGACGTCTTTGAAGAAGTAACAGGACTTCCACCCCATAGGGATATCTCTTTTCGTATTGACCTAGAGAAAGAGGCTAGACCAATAGCTTTACCCTTAAGGCATATGGAACCAAAGGAAATGAGAGAATCGGATAAATATATTTCGCATTGCTTCAGAAAGGCTTCATTCGACGAAGTATGTCTGAATAGGGTGCACCCGTTGTGTTTCCCACCAAATCGATTGAATCTTTATGACTTTGTGTGCATTATAGGGAGCTTAATATTCTAACCAAGAAGAATAGGTAATCTGTTTGACCACTTGGGAGGAGCTCATGTATTTTTCCAATTAGACCTTACAACTAGATTTCACCAATTAAGAATTTTAGAGGACAGTAAGGAAAAACACGCGTTAAGGATGCCAAAAGATTTGTTCCAATGAGAAGTTATGCCATTTGGACTTACAAATGGACCCGATTTCTTTGTTGACCTCATGAGTAGAGTGTTAGAGGCATTATGAATAAGATCGTGGTATTTTTCGCAGACGATATTCTTATATTTTCTAAGGACCACAAAGAGCATTAAAGTCGCCTAAGATAGGTCCTAGGGATGTTAAGAGAGAACCAATTGAAAGCCAAGTTTTTGAAGTGTCATTTCTGAGGAGACAAAGTTAAATTTTTGGGACATATCATGTCAAGCAAAGTTTTGGCAACAGACCCCACGAAGATCTAGGAAATTAAGGAATGGAGAGTACCTGAAAATGCTATAGAGGTAAGAAGCTTCCTTAGATTAGCAGGATATTACTGAAAGTTTAATAAGGACTTTGCAAAGATTTCTACCCTTTTAACTCAACTAACGAAGAAGAACTTGTTTTTTTCTTGGTGTAGTAAGTGCGGTTTGGCTTTTAAGAAATTAAAGGAAGCATTGACTGGTGCGCCAGTTCTTATTATACCCAATGGCTCAAGGATGTTCACGGTTTACACCGACGCATGTGGGACCGGTTTAGGAGCGGTTCTCATACAAGAAAGAAGGGTTGTTGCTTATGCCAGTAGACAACTCAAAGACCCCGAGAAAAGATATCCAGTACATGACCTAGAGTAAGCCGTAATGGTGTTCGCCTTAAAGACGCGGAGACATAATCTTTTAGGGGAGAAGTTCGAGCTTTTCACTAACCATAATTCTCTAAAGTATCTATTCTCTCAATGCGACCTGAATTTAAGACATCAAAGATGGATGAAGTACACTGCCTCTTTTGAATTCATGATCCAGTATACCCAAGGGAGCGAGAATGTCATAACGGATGCGTTAAGTAGAAGTCATGCATCTTTGAATGAAAGTTTGGAATGGAAAAAGTTAGAGTTTCTCTCTAACTTTAACTTGCAGCCCCATCTAGTAGCTTATAGTAGTTTTCTTGTAGTTAAGCTCGTTAGAACTGCTCTAAGAGAAAAGTATTCAGAGTATGCAAAACCTTGACGAAGAAATAAGAAACTTGAAGGATAAAGTATGGGGGAAGGAGACCTTTCCTCATTCAGTTAGATATTCACTGGGCGACGACAGAAGTTTACTTAGGATGGACGACTTTGCATCCCTAAAAATGAGGAGTTAAGAAAGGAAATCTTAGAAGAATACCAAAGGTCAAGGATGATCATACACCCCGGTTGAGATAAAATGTATAAGGATATGAAGAGGAATCTCCATTGGAAAAGAATGAAAAGGGAGATAGCTGAGTTTGTGGCTAAGTGTCTGATGTGCTAGAAAGTAAAAGAGGAGCAAGGAAGGCCCGGAGGATTACTGTTAACTTTAGAAGTTCCCATGCGGAAGTGGGGACATATTTCCATGGATTTTGTGGATGGGCTTCCAAGAAGTCAGAAGGGAAAAGAGGATATTTGGGTTATAGTAGACTGTTTGACCAAGAATTTTCATTTTATACCTGTCAAGAAGAATAGATATGTGGCTTCATTGGCATAGTTATATGTTAGACAGATAGTAAGATTTCATGGTACTCCATCTTGTATAGTGAGTGACCAAGACCCCTTATGGGTTTTAAAGAAGTTTACAAGTAGGATTGGGGACGACCTTCAACTTAAGTACAACATATCATCCGTAAACCAATGGCCAGTTAGAAAGAGTAAATAGAATCCTAGACGTCTTGCTTAGAGCTTACATTATCGACCTTGTATGAGATTGGGCGCAGCACCTGCCACTGTGGAGTTTACATATAACAATAGTTTTTAAGCGTTGAGGTATGGCCCTTTTCGAAGAGCTTTGAGAGGCCATGCAAATCACTAACTTGTTGGGGGGAAACTACCAACAAGGTTCTACGCGGATCATACTTTGCTTTAGATTTTCCACGGAGAAGATTTCTTTAATGTAATAACCCGAAAATCTGGGCCAGTTTAAAATTTTTATTTTGGCAATTTTAGCGAATTTTGATTATTTAAAATGAATTATTTTAAATAATATCGACGTGAAATTTATTTTCAATATAGAATTCGACGTATATATTATATACGCCGTCGTTAGAATATAAATATTTATATATAGTTATAAATAGAATTGAAAATGGCGCGGTAGTTCGATAATTCGATTTCAAACTTCAATTGAACATACCGGGTGCAAAACAATCCGGATTTTAGTGAAACCAAAAACAATAGGATCTAATCGATAATATCTTTCCAACGAATCCAACAAATCAAAATTTCATAGCGGGAATCAAAAGATATGTAAAGGTTGAAAATTCTGAATAGTCGCTTTGGAATTCAGGCCCTTAAAAATGGACATTTTGCAAACGACCTCGGATTTCGACGAAGCCACTTTTGTTGGGTCCGTGATGTAAAGTTATTGCTAGGTTTCGAAATTCGTAATTTTCTGACTCAATATGTGAGCGTGGCGAAGTTAAACGTGTTTTGACAGTTTCAATTAAATCGGGTCGACCAGAAAATGACCATTTTTCAAACGGTCTCAGAATTTGACGAAATTAGTTTTGTTAGGACCGTATCATCAATACGAAGCTAGAAAAAAAAATTCTGGAATTTTTCGAGTTAGTATGTGACCCCGGTAAATTGAAATGTGCGTTTAAATTGAATATACAAAGATTTATATTTAAAATTCAACGGAAACTGATTCAAACAGTCGAATTGGCCTACGATACATATCCCATTGTGTTCGGAGTGGGGGTAATTAGCTAGGGACGACAGTCGGTGGGTGTGATTTGGGGTTCGCATAGAAAAGTTACTTTTAGAATTTAAAATAAAATAATATAATTATTAAACAACTCACCCCCTTTCCTCTTTACTTGGTCAAACCCTCACAAATTCAACCCCTTGGTCAAACCGTTCTGAAACCCGCCTCCACACGATCGAACAGCCGAAATTTCTCAAAACTTTGCCTTGATTTTACCTCCAATCCAAACCGAATTAGCCCCACTCCAAAAGGGAAAATAATAGATCTCTTTGAGATCTCTGAATCCATACCACGATGATCGTCGATGGCGGACGGAGGTGGCCTCAGCGGCGCCTGAAAGTTGCGGGCTTTCAAGTGGAATCCGGGGCAGAGATGGACGTCGAGTTCGTCAGGATGGGGATGCACGTGGAGCACCGATGATGGCCGACGTCGTGGTGAGGGCAGACGCACCTCCGACGGCTTATGGCGGCGTTGATTTCGAACCCTAGTTCGGAGCACAATTTTGAACAACGGCCTGAAACTCTCGGGAAGAAGGTGGTTTATTTTCTTTTATTATTTACATCTATTTACATTGTTAAACATTGTTTTTGTAAAAAAAAAATTCAGTTTTTGTTTGATAATACATTGGAAAAAAAACCAGTCTTGTTCGATAAAATACATTGTTTTGAAAAGTAAAAATATGATTTTTATATATTGAACATCGAAGTAAAAATATGATGTTTATATATTGAACATCGAAGTAAAAATATGATTTTTATATATTGAACATCGAAGTAAAAATTCGATTTTTATATATTGGATAGCGAAGTAAAAAAGTCGATTTTTACATATGTAGTGGCTACGGGCGAAGAAAGTGATAAGAGACGAGAACAGTGAAGATTCCCTGCATTTGAAGTGCCGTGGAGTTAGGATAGCTATCGGTGAGAACTTCTCACTTTAAAATTTCTTTTTCTAGTTATATATATATATATACTAGGATGCAGACGGTGCTTAGTAGCACCCGACACCCGTCATCCACAGACCATGGATGGCTTGTTTGTTTAATTGTTTGGTTGTGTAGTTGGTTAGATTATTTGGTTTGAATTGAATTGTTTGGTGAAATGAAATTGATTTGATTGATGTGTGAATGGCGTGGGCCTTCACTAGACCGGGGATAAGGCTAGGCCTCATCCCGTTTCTAGTATCGTGCCGTTATACCGCCGAAATTTTCTAAAATAAGTTAGAAAAATAAAAATATCATTTTATTTAAGGTATGAACTGAATAGAAATTCATATGTTAAGATAAAATGTTTTATCGTTAAAAATATAATTTTTAACGTGAATATGAATATACGTGAAAGTGAATAAATAATTATAAACAAATCGGCCGATTTGTTTATATACACTGATTTGACTGATATTGATTGGGTCGATAAATTTTACACATCGCCCAACTGCACAACTAAAAATCTGTGTTTGATTGTTTGAAACCCCACACGGGTGTTGGGATGAAATTTAAAGTTCACTCATCCTGATTGATTAAATATGTCGATCGATTGATTGACAGGCTGTTATAAGCGTTGAATATCCATATTTGATGCTTATGCAGTGTAGTGCACTTTGGTTGATGGTTGATTATTTTCAATACTATTATATGTGTGTGATGTATGAAAATCCATATAATTAACATTATATGGTGATTGATTGGGCCTCATTCCAAATTTAGAAAATAAAGAATATTATAAAATAAAGGTTCATGTGTTGACTGTACTCATCCGTTGAGATTAGTCATGTGTTGAACGAAATATTTTAATAATAAATTTTATATCTTTATCACTATAAAATAAAGGTTCATGTGTTGACTGTACTCATCCGTTGAGATTAGTCATGTGTTGAACGAAATATTTTAATAATAAATTTTATATCTTTATCACTATAAAATAAAGGTTCATGTGTTGACTGTACTCATCCGTTGAGATTAGTCATGTGTTGAACGAAATAATTTAACAAAGATAGTCACACGTGGACAGTACTCATTCGTTGAGATTAGTCGTGTGTTGACAAAAATAAATATTCATTTGTTGAATAGAATAAAGGAATATATGAAGCCGTGTTGACTAGATTGACGCCATTTTGACGTGGACGATATTTATATCGATTTCATTCATTTTAAAATGAATATTGAAAAGTAATTTTGAAATCGAATATTTTGAAATGAAATGAATTGAAAACGATTTCGAAATGAATTGAATATAAAACGATTTCGAAATGAATTGAATATAAAACGATTTCGAAATGTACTGAATATAAAACGATTTCGAAATGTATTGAATATAAAACGATTTCGAAATGAATTGAATATAAAACGATTTCGAAATGAATTGAATATAAAACGATTTCGAAATGTATTGAATATAAAACGATTTCGAAATGAATTGAATATAAAACGATTTCGAAATGAATTGAATATAAAACGATTTCGAAATGAATTGAATATAAAACTAATTCGAATTGAATTGAGAACGAATTCGAATTGAATTGGAAACAAATTGAAATGAATTCAAATTGAATTGAAATTTGAATTGAATAGAAATGAATTTTAAAACGAATTTATATAGAAGAATTCAATTTTGATTTGAATTGAAATGGAAGTTGAAATTGCTTTTGAAATGAATTTAAAACTATTTATATAATTCGTTTTAAATAGAAATCAACGAAATATATATTATATATATTATATATATAATATAATGGCCTGAATAGAACGCGCCGCGCCACGGCAGTTCGCGAATTTCGACCATTTATTTCAAACGGACATTACGGGAGATCCGACCGTCGGATTCTCCTAAAACCGGAACCGTTGGGTTCGTATCGAAAAGAGCTTTCTAAAGAATATTAGAAATTAGAAATCTAACGGTTGGATTTGGAATTATGTCCAAATAAAATTTGAAAAAGGTCGCTGTAAGTGCAGTTCGATGGCCATTGATGGAAATCGACTGTACGGGCCTTGATAAAATTACTAAAAATAATAATAAATTGTGTAAAATCATAAGAAATGATTTGGGAAAAATTGGGATGAAAAACTCCATATTTGAAAAGATAAAAATAGATTTTTATCGAAATGAACTAGTTTTGAACTAGAATAGTAATTTATTTATTTTTAAAATAAATAAATTGGATTTGAAACGGTTTTGAAAATAACCAGAACTTCCAATAATTGCATTGGAATGGATTTGAATCGAAATTGTCTTCGGAATATTTCGATGTTTGATTTCGTGATTATACAGATGTTGTTATGGAAATTTGAAAGATATAGACATATATATCGTTATTTCCAATACGATATCTGTTGGTCGCAGAATCTGATATTGAATATAAGACGATATATTTTCTATTCAGAACCTTGTATTTAATATCAAATGCGATTTGGGTTTGTCGTGAATGGTGTCTTCACTAACACTGTTCTTGAACCCAGTTGAGAAAAGATTAAATCTTTTTATTTAGATTTAATGAAGTGTACCAATTAAATAATATTTAATTGGAATTGAATTGATATTGATTTTTGGGTTTATCGTGGACAGTGTTTTAAATAACACTCGTTCTTTAACCCGATAATTAATAGAATGTGATTTTGGGTTTATCGTGAACCGTGTTTAAATGACACTGATTCTTTAACCCAGTTAGCGATTAAAACTAAGTGGAGTTTTAATGAATCTTTAATTAGATTGAAATGATCGAAAATGGAGTACCACCAGTTTTGCTCCAGGCGATAGTTAAATCTTTAATTAGATTTGAACGTGAAATGGTAATTGAATTTACCGATAACACCGTGGTGTTAGATATGAAGTATAACCAGTTTTACTTCATGGGATGAATAGGTTGGGATTGGGAAATTAAAACAAATGATTACTTCGGTAAGGTTCGCTAATCCCGACTAGTTTGAATTGATATTCAAAAAAAAATAGATTAAAGAATAAATTCAAGAAATTTATCTTGGATAAAATTAATGGGAACCTTTCCCTATGAATGTGAAATTTAGAAACTAACTGTCGGTTAGCTAAGCAGAATGGTTTTCTGGATATTGATCTGATGTTGGTTTCGGCCTTCGGGGTTAATATTTGGGGAATTATTCTCTTGATTAATTTACGGTTAGTGACTGATGAATTGGAATGAGGCGTATGTTGTGTTTGTGTAACATTTATTCTTAATATACGCGGGTTATTCGGAAAGGCCGGGCTTATACCCATTCTGAATAACCGATTCGACGATATGTCGAAGATGAAGACGGTGGTTGAAGACCGGAAGTCTTCACATCGTTTGGATAATTACTGACGATCCTGATTGGGCTGTACACCCAAGAGGATGGAAATAGTTGGTGGTCGTCCAGACGTACTTGGAGATGGATGGATATGCGAGGAAAGTGCCTCCGGTTTCGTTCAGACCTAGAACGGACTTGTAAATGGATGGTGTGTCTGACATTGTATTCCTTTATATTGTATTCGTTGATCTCTGCTAAATATATATCTGTTTGGCGGCGGAGAATTTATTCTCTTGCTTAACGCCCTTCTCTGAGACATACGAGCTCAGAGGTTATATATTGGCAGAAATCAGTGGTACGATATGGATTGATAATATGGCATGCTGAGATGCAGTGATCCAGACTTTTGTTGAAAAGCAAAGTTTGGTGGATGATGATCAAAGCGCAGCTGATATGGCATGGCTTTGTGTATAGCGTTGATTCGCGAGCCTCACACCTCGGTGTGAACCAAAAATGGGGAGGACCTCCGGGAAATGGACATATGCTGGTTTCTAGTTAGAAGTGGTGTCAGTGCTTAAACTGGCTGGTATTACTTATGTGGATGTTGCTTATCATTACTTATTGCCCAATGGGGCGTCTCGGTTAACGGTGGTTGCAGAGGCTTACGGGTCCCAGATCACTATGAGGTTCCATAGAACCGGCTAGCATATCGTTTACGGCATTACTAACCATCGACGGGTGGCCGGCCCCGTCTTTCCGGGTGCAGTCGCGGCTGTAACCTGAGGCTCGGGCTAGAGAGTCTCGAATTAAGCACAGGATATTCCCTTTGCCTCGGTTCATAGACGAAAATCCAATTTCCAAATACGTGACATTTGCGGTTTTATTTGTAAACCTGTATATGGCGACATAGTGGCATGGGACGCTCATGTCGCCTATGATTGATGCTTATGATTTGAAGTTGTTTTATACACTATGCACTTATAATAGTATCAAATGATTTGTTTCAAACGTATCAAGCATTCTTTGGCTGTTATAAGGAAAAACCCTATCCCCCGGCTTGCGTTGCATTGTGTGATAGGACCTGGGTCTTATAACAGCTTCATTTTTCTTTATTTAGCATTACGCTGTTTGTTTTATGCACTGGTATTCTTGGGAGGAAACCCGTTCCGTGTTATACGGCGTGGTCCCTTGATTTACCTAACTTTAAAATAAAGATTAATAACTGTTTTAGTTCTCACACCAGTCAAATGACTGACCTGGAGTTTATTGTTTTAACCTAAACTCTGGGTGCCCTTATTTTCGACACGGGCAGCTAGTAGTTTTGGTTTTGCAGATTTATATTCACAGGGTCCTGGTTTACAGCTGGAACGATATCCGGAAAGCTTTGTATCCGTATATCTCCTTCTAGTTGTATATTGTATTATTTTCCGCTGCGATGTATTTAAATGTAATTTAAATCTCTGATATTTCTGTGTAATATTCATTTATACTCTGTATATTCTTGTAATCTGGTGCATTGTTGTAATATACAATGAAATGTTCTTCCGTATGTGTTCTGTTGTGGCTTGTTCTCGAACTATCCGCGCTTTCCCAACCGGGGAAGTTACGGGTTTTCACAGTTGGTATCAGAGCTTTGGTTTACAAAGCTCAGAGAACAAGACACATTAGAACCATACGAAAGAATTCATCAGAAATTGGATTAGTAATATCCAACGAGAATGACTCGTTAGAGATGGGATCAGTAGTATCCTAGAACGAGTGTGAAGAGTATATTTTTGAAAATGAAAACAAATCCTGTTTTGAAATATAGATCAATTATTCGTATTTGGTTATTTATTTATATTGATGTGGACAATCCAGTATATATAGATTTTGCGTATACGTCTGATCCGCGTGTATTCGAAGTTTTGATATATTGGGTAGATATAGGATCACCATCTAGTCGCCCGGAGAGAATTCTGATGATTGATACATCATCATCAGAATTTATGTTCGAGTGACGAAAGTGATATTTCTATATATTTCCTATTGACTGGTGTGAGAACCAAAATTAGATAGGGCTTATTGTTGCGATTTGGCATCAAAAATGTGATTTTCGACTATGTATTAAAATTATGAATTTGAAACTCTAATTCACTAATTGATTGATGTTTGTGTTGTTTGTTTATTTGTTTGACAATTTTGAACCATTTAGCCTAATTGAATCAAATATTGAATTGTATTGAAAATTGGTCGCATTTTCTTGCATATACATGTACTTACATTGAACAGGTCATAGCAAAGAGGCTAGAGCAGAAGAATAAAATTTGTTTGCCCGACAAATTGGTACATGTTTACTACATAATTTACTGTTTTGATTGGGTGATGATGATTTTATGAGCCTATTGGCTAGCCGCTTGGCTTTTTCTTTTTCTTTTTGAGATTAGAAGGACCGGGGAAGCTATTTGAAATTCCCCGATGCTCCCGGTGCAGGGGAGGTTATGGCGAAATTTTTCGAAAATTTAGGGTGTTAGCCAAATTTTTGAAATTTTTGAAAATTCTCAGGAACTAAAAAGTTGGAGAATGGAAGCCAGATCGAACACAGAGTTGATTAATCAAACCACTTTCGACTTTGTTCCTTTTCGGGGACGAAAAGTTTTAATTGGGGAGATTGTAATAACCCGAAAATCTGGGCCAGTTTAAAAATTTTATTTTGGCAATTTTAGCGAATTTTGATTATTTAAAATGAATTATTTTAAATAATATCGACGTGAAATTTATTTTCAATATAGAATTCGACGTATATATTATATACGCCGTCGTTAGAATATAAATATTTATATATAGTTATAAATAGAATTGAAAATGGCGCGGTAGTTCGATAATTCGATTTCAAACTTCAATTGAACATACCGGGTGCAAAACAATCCGGATTTTAGTGAAACCAAAAACAATAGGATCTAATCGATAATATCTTTCCAACGAATCCAACAAATCAAAATTTCATAGCGGGAATCAAAAGATATGTCCAGTTGAAAATTCTGAATAGTCGCTATGGAATTCAGGCCCTTAAAAATGGACATTTTGCAAACGACCTCGGATTTCGACGAAACCACTTTTGTTGGGTCCGTGATGTAAAGTTATTGCTAGGTTTCGAAATTCGTAATTTTCTGACTCAATATGTGAGCGTGGCGAAGTTAAACGTGTTTTGACAGTTTCAATTAAATCGGGTCGACCAGAAAATGACCATTTTTCAAACGGTCTCAGAATTTGACGAAATTAGTTTTGTTAGGACCGTATCATCAATACGAAGCTGGAAATAATTTTTCTGGAATTTTTCGAGTTAGTATGTGACCCCGGTAAATTGAAATGTGCGTTTAAATTGAATATACAAAGATTTATATTTAAAATTCAACGGAAACTGATTCAAACAGTCGAATTGGCCTACGATACATATCCCATTGTGTTCGGAGTGGGGGTAATTAGCTAGGGACGACAGTCGGTGGGTGTGATTTGGGGTTCGCATAGAAAAGTTACTTTTAGAATTTAAAATAAAATAATATAATTATTAAACAACTCACCCCCCTTTCCTCTTTACTTGGTCAAACCCTCACAAATTCAACCCCTTGGTCAAACCGTTCTGAAACCCGCCTCCACATGATCGAACAGCCGAAATTTCTCAAAACTTTGCCTTGATTTTACCTCCAATCCAAACCGAATTAGCCCCACTCCAAAAGGGAAAATAATAGATCTCTTTGAGATCTCTGAATCCATACCACGATGATCGTCGATGGCGGACGGAGGTGGCCTCAGCGGCGCATGAAAGTCGCGGGCTTTCAAGTGGAATCCGGGGCAGAGATGGACGTCGAGTTCGTCAGGATGGGGATGCACGTGGAGCACCGATGATGGCCGACGTCGTGGTGAGGGCAGACGCACCTCCGACGGCTTATGGCGGCGTTGATTTCGAACCCTAGTTCGGAGCACAATTTTGAACAACGGCCTGAAACTCTCGGGAAGAAGGTGGTTTATTTTCTTTTATTATTTACATCTATTTACATTGTTAAACATTGTTTTTGTAAAAAAAAAATCAGTTTTTGTTTGATAATACATTGGAAAAAAAACCAGTCTTGTTCGATAAAATACATTGTTTTGAAAAGTAAAAATATGATTTTTATATATTGAACATCGAAGTAAAAATATGATTTTTATATATTGAACATCGAAGTAAAAATATGATTTTTATATATTGAACATCGAAGTAAAAATATGATTTTGATATATTGAACATCAAAGTAAAAATTCGATTTTTATATATTGGATAGCGATGTAAAAAAGTCGATTTTTACATATGTAGTGGCTACGGGCGAAGAAAGTGATAAGAGACGAGAACAGTGAAGATTTCCTGCATTTGAAGTGCCGTGGAGTTAGGATAGCTATCGGTGAGAACTTCTCACTTTAAAATTTCTTTTTCTAGTTATATATATATACTAGGATGCAGACGGTGCTTAGTAGCACCCGACCCCCGTCATCCACAGACCATGGATGGCTTGTTTGTTTAATTGTTTGGTTGTGTAGTTGGTTAGATTATTTGGTTTGAATTGAATTGTTTGGTGAAATGAAATTGATTTGATTGATGTGTGAATGGCGTGGGCCTTCACTAGACCGGGGATAAGGCTAGGCCTCGTCCCATTTCTAGTATCGTGCCGTTATACCACCGAAATTTTCTAAAATAAGTTAGAAAAATAAAAATATCATTTTATTTAAGGAATGAACTGAATAGAAATTCATATGTTAAGATAAAATGTTTTATCGTTAAAAATATAATTTTTAACGTGAATATGAATATACGTGAAAGTGAATAAATAATTATAAACAAATCGGCCGATATGTTTATATACACTGATTTGACTGATATTGATTGGGTCGATAAATTTTACACATCGCCCAACTGCACAACTAAAAATCTGTGTTTGATTGTTTGAAACCCCACACGGGTGTTGGGATGAAATTTAAAGTTCACTCATCCTGATTGATTAAATATGTCGATCGATTGATTGACAGGCTGTTATAAGCGTTGAATATCCATATTTGATGCTTATGCAGTGTAGTGCACTTTGGTTGATGGTTGATTATTTTCAATACTATTATATGCGTGTGATGTATGAAAATCCATATAATTAACATTATATGGTGATTGATTGGGCCTCATTCCAATTTAGAAAATAAAGAATATTATAAAATAAAGGTTCATGTGTTGACTGTACTCATCCGTTGAGATTAGTCATGTGTTGAACGAAATATTTTAATAATAAATTTTATATCTTTATCACTATAAAATAAAGGTTCATGTGTTGACTGTACTCATCCGTTGAGATTAGTCATGTGTTGAACGAAATATTTTAATAATAAATTTTATATCTTTATCACTATAAAATAAAGGTTCATGTGTTGACTGTACTCATCCGTTGAGATTAGTCATGTGTTGAACGAAATAATTTAACAAAGATAGTCACACGTGGACAGTACTCATTCGTTGAGATTTGTCGTGTGTTGACAAAAATAAATATTCATTTGTTGAATAGAATAAAGGAATATATGAAGCCGTGTTGATTAGATTGACGCCATTTTGACGTGGACGATATTTATATCGATTTCATTCATTTTAAAATGAATATTGAAAAGTAATTTTGAAATCGAATATTTTGAAATGAAATGAATTGAAAACGATTTCGAAATGAATTGAATATAAAACGATTTCGAAATGAATTGAATATAAAACGATTTCGAAATGTATTGAATATAAAACGATTTCGAAATGTATTGAATATAAAACGATTTCGAAATGAATTGAATATAAAACGATTTCGAAATGAATTGAATATAAAACGATTTCGAAATGTATTGAATATAAAACGATTTCGAAATGTATTGAATATAAAACGATTTCGAAATGAATTGAATATAAAACGATTTCGAAATGAATTGAATATAAAACGATTTCGAAATGAATTGAATATAAAACCAGTTCGAATTGAATTGAGAACGAATTCGAATTGAATTGGAAACAAATTGAAATGAATTCAAATTGAATTGAAATTTGAATTGAATAGAAATGAATTTTAAAACGAATTTATAAAGAAGAATTCAATTTTGATTTGAATTGATATGGAAGTTGAAATTGCTTTTGAAACGAATTTAAAACTATTTATATAATTCGTTTTAAATAGAAATCAACGAAATATATATTATATATATAATATAATGGCCTGAATAGAACGCGCCGCGCCGCGGCAGTTCTCGAATTTCGACCATTTATTTCAAACGGACCTTACGGGAGATCCGACCGTCGGATTCTCCTAAAACCGGAACCGTTGGGTTCGTATCTAAAAGAGCTTTCTAACGAATATTATAAATTAGAAATCTAACGGTCGGATTTGGAATTAGGTCCAAATAAAATTTGAAAAAGGTCGCTGTAAGTGCAGTTCGATGGCCATTGATGGAAATCGACTGTACGGGCCTTGATAAAATTATTAAAAATAATAATAAATTGTGTAAAATCATAAGAAATGATTTGGGAAAAATTGGGATGAAAAACTCCATATTTGAAAAGATAAAAATAGATTTTTATCGAAATGAACTAGTTTTGAACTAGAATAGTAATTTATTTATTTTTAAAATAAATAAATTGGATTTGAAATGATTTTGAAAATAACCAGAACTTCCAATAATTGCATTGGAATGGATTTGAATCGAAATTGTCTTCGGAATATTTCGATGTTTGATTTCGTGATTATACAGATGTTGTTATGGAAATTTGAAAGATATAGACATATATATCGTTATTTCCAATACGATATCTGTTGGTCGCAGAATCTGATATTGAATATAAGACGATATATTTTCTATTCAGAACCTTGTATTTAATATCAAATGCGATTTGGGTTTGTCGTGAATGGTGTCTTCACTAACACTTTTCTTGAACCCAGTTGAGAAATATTAAATCTTTTTATTTAGATTTAATGAAGTGTACCAATTAAATAATATTTAATTGGAATTGAATTGATATTGATTTTTGGGTTTATCGTGGACAGTGTTTTAAATAACACTCGTTCTTTAACCCGATAATTAATAGGATGTGATTTTGGGTTTATCGTGAACCGTGTTTAAATGACACTGATTCTTTAACCCGGTTATCGATTAAAACTAAGTGGAGTTTTAATGAATCTTTAATTAGATTGAAATGGTCGAAAATGGAGTACCACCAGTTTTGCTCTAGGCGATAGTTAAATCTTTAATTAGATTTGAACGTGAAATGGTAATTGAATTTACCGATAACACCGTGGTGTTAGATATGAAGTATAACCAGTTTTACTTCATGGGATGAATAGGTTGGGATTGGGAAATTAAAACAAATGATTACTTCGGTAAGGTTCGCTAATCCCAACTAGTTTGAATTGATATTAAAAAAATAAATAGATTAAAGAATAAATTCAAGAAATTTATCTTGGGTAAAATTAATGGGAACCTTTCCCTATGAATGTGAAATTTAGAAACTAACTGTCGGTTAGCTAAGCAGAATGGTTTTCTGGATATTGATATGATGTTGGTTTCGGCCTTCGGGGTTAATATTTGGGGAATTATTCTCTTGATTAATTTACGGTTAGTGACTGATGAATTGGAATAAGACGTATGTTGTGCTTGTGTAACATTTATTCTTAATATACGCGGGTTATTCGGAAAGGACGGGCTTATACCCATTCTGAATAACCGATTCGACGATATGTCGAAGATGAAGACGGTGGTTGAAGACCAGAAGTCTTCACATCGTTTGGATAATTACTGACGATCCTGATTGGGCTGTACACCCAATAGGATGGAAATAGTTGGTGGTCGTCCAGACGTACTTGGAGATGGATGGATATGCGAGGAAAGTGCCTCCGGTTTCGTTCAGACCTAGAACGGACTTGTAAATGGATGGTGTGTCTGACATTGTATTCCTTTATATTGTATTCGTTGATCTCTGCTAAATATATATCTGTTTGGCGGCAGAGAATTTATTCTCTTGCTTAACGCCCTTCTCTGAGACATACGAGCTCAGAGGTTATATATTGGCAGAAATCAGTGGTACGATATGGATTGATAATATGGCATGCTGAGATGCAGTGATCCAGACTTTTGTTGAAAAGAAAAGTTTGGTGGATGATCATCAAAGCGCAGCTGATATGGCATGGCTTTGTGTATAGCGTTGATTCGCGAGCCTAACACCTCGGTGTGAACCAAAAACGGGGAGGACCTCCGGGAAATGGACATATGCTGGTTTCTAGTTAGAAGTGGTGTCAGTGCTTAAACTGGCTGGCATTACTTATGTGGATGTTGCTTATCATTACTTATTGCCCAACGGGGCGTCTCGGTTAACGGTGGTTGCAGAGGCTTACGGGTCCCAGATCACTATGAGGTTCCATAGAACCGGCTAGCATATCGTTTACGGCATTACTAACCATCGACGGGTGGCCGGCCCCGTCGTTCCGGGTGCAGTCGCGGCTGCAACCTAAGGCTCGGGCTAGAGAGTCTCGAATTAAGCACAGGATATTCCCTTTGCCTCGGTTCACAGACGGAAATCCAATTTCCAAATACGTGACGTTTGCGGTTTTATTTGTAAACCTATATATGGCGACATAGTGGCATGGGACGCTCATGTCGCCTATGATTGATACTTATGATTTGAAGTTGTTTTATACACTATGCACTTATAATAGTATCAAATGATTTGTTTCAAACGTATCAAGCATTCTTTGGCTGTTATAAGGAAAAACCCTATCCCCCGGCTTGCGTTGCATTGTGTGATAGGACCTGGGTCTTATAACAGCTTCATTTTTCTTTATTTAGCATTACGCTGTTTGTTTTATGCACTGGTATTCTTGGGAGGAAACCCGTTCCGTGTTATACGGCGTGGTCCCTTGATTTACCTAACTTTAAAATAATGATTAATAACTGTTTTAGTTCTCACACCAGTCACATGACTGACCTGGAGTTTATTGTTTTAACCTAAACTCTGGGTGCCCTTATTTTCGACACGGGCAGCTAGTAGTTTTGGTTTTGCAGATTTATATTCACAGGGTCCTGGTTTACAGCTGGAACGATATCCGGAAAGCTTTGTATCCGTATATCTCCTTCTAGTTGTATATTGTATTATTTTCCGCTGCGATGTATTTAAATGTAATTTAAATCTCTGATATTTCTGTGTAATATTCATTTATACTCTGTATATTCTTGTAATCTGGTGCATTGTTGTAATATACAATGAAATGTTCTTCCGTATGTGTTCTGTTGTGGCTTGTTCTCGAACTATCCGCGCTTTCCCAACCGGGGAAGTTACGGGTTTTCACATTTAATTAGGCAGAGTATGAAGGCAGCCCAAGACTGCAAGAGATCATATGCAGATAAGAGGAGGAGGGAACTTGATTTCGATATAGGAGACTTGGTATTCACAAAAGGTTTCCCCTCTCAAGAAGACTGTCTGGTTAGGGTAGACTAGGAAGTTGGCTCCCAGATTTATTGGGCCTTTTCGAATTATCGAGAGAATGGGATCTTTGCCTTATCAAGTGGACCTTCCTGATTGCTTATCGGGGATCCATAACATTTTTCATGTTTCTCATTTGAGGTAGTGCCTTCAAGATTCTGCTATTAGCCTCGAGCTTGACGATATGGGGGACATAGGAAAACTCGAGTTGGAGTCTAGGGTGCCCTATGCCACTACAAGGATTGTAGAGCACAAAATCAAAAGACTCAGTAATAAGACTGTTCACCTCGTCTGAGTACAGTTGGGGAATGATCCTATGGAAAGTACATAAGAGACTGAGGAGAAGATGAGACAGAGCCCCGGTAATTTTCCTCTAAATTACGTTAATGGATGCATTTTGGTCACTAGATTGGATGCTAAAGAAATGGATGCAACACAATTGCACAGCACACTCATATAGAAATATATGCATATTGGGGTGTTTTGCATACATACTGCATCACTTATTTCACATACACGCTAGGATTTAGCTCACTTTAATGAGTCTGTAGCTCATAATAACTGCAAGTCATGGATGCTTATAGATGAATTAAAAACAACACAGGTGTATAAGATGAATGTTTAGAGTGAGTTGTGTTTTCCCTCCTTCAGATAGATTTTGGGACGAAATTTATTTTAAGGGGGGAGAATGTAACCCCACGTAAACATAGACCTAAACAAGATTAATATAATCTAATTTAAATAAATAATAGTAAGTAATGAAAATCAACAATAAAGTAATAATATATTAATGGGTTGAAAAATGGAATTTTACAGAATTAGGAATTTGGCTATGAAAATATCATAGTTGTATTCGTGGCAAAATTCTAGTCCAATTTCATATATAATATGTCTAATCAGAGACCGTATGAAGGATTTATATTTAAAAATGTTGTACATTAAAATATATGCAAGAACCTTTGAAATTTGAATTGTAATACAAATATATGGAATAAAATATAACTAATAACAGTTAATTAGGGTATTCCATTCAATACAAAATTGTGTATACATATACATATGATTGGGGATAAGATTATTATTTGTGAATATTAGGCTCACATCCCTATTTTGAAACTTAATTAGGCTCACATCTGGTCATAAACTTATTATAAATTAGGTCCCTATTTTCAAAACTTATAAAATAATAATTAAAAAAATAAAAAAATTCGTAAATTAGTAATAAAATAAATTATGCATTATACAAAAAATTCAGTTCAAAAAACAACAAAAATCATGTCAGAAAGAAGAAAACAGCAAAAAAACAGAAAAAACTGCAGTTAAATGCATAATATTATGCACCTTTTTGAGTTTATTGCATGCATAAGTGCAATTGTTAAAGTTCTTACAGCGCCTAGATTTAACTGCATATTTCAGTTCATTTTTATTTGCATCCAAATGTGCAAATATCTCAGAAAACATGCACACATGTGTGCAACATTTTTATAGGATAACACGTTAGCTAAAAGTAGGGACCTAATTTATATGAAAAAAAAAATTTAAAATTAAAACCCGCCCCCTATTTTCTGAGTTCCGCCTTTTTTATAAAAAAAAATGTGCGGTACTTCATAAAAAAAAATTCTAAAATCTGGAAATAATTTCAGGATTCCACAGAAATCAAAAAAATAGTTGCATACATTTATGCAATTATTACAGATAATTGCATATATTTAAGCAACTTTTCTGTAAGCTGTGTTCGGTTTGGAAATATGAAAATAAACCTGCACAAATGTGTGCAAGTATTTGAAATATTTGCACACATGTAAGCATGTATTTGCATGAATAAAAATCAACAAAGATGAATGTAGTGAAAAATAAGCACGGATGTATGCAGGAAAATGGTATATCTGCATACTATTATGCATTTAACTGCAAATTTCGTTTTTTTCTGTTTTTTTATTTTTGATGCCTTGTTTGATGGTTTTTTGTTAAGAATTTTTTAGCATTTACATTTTTTATTTAAATACGAATTTACGTTTTTTTTTTTTTTTTTTTTTTTGATGAATTTTCAGAAAATAGGGACCTAATTTACAATAAGTTTATGACCGAGTTTTTTTTTATATTTTGAAACTTAATAGGGACCTCTAAAAAACGCACCCTTATTATTTAAATGGTAAGATATTAATAAATATAAATAACGCTAATAAAAATATCTTCCCAGCAATCAGTGCAGGCCACTTTCCATTTTCACGACCAGATTGTCGACCGCACTCTTAGGGAGGCATCGACCGCCAGGTGTGGCTAGAGCCCAATAAGGCTAGTTTAGTTGGTGTTTTAGGTTGGTTTTATATAAAAGGTATAGTCTAGATTAAATCTATGTTAATATAATGGTTTCAATTCATTTACACACCTATGAATACCACCTAACTCACCTCTCAAATCTCTAAACCCTCCCATTCTCTGTGACTCCATTCTGCTGCTGACACTCCAGGAATTTAGGTTTCTTCTTCTGTCCCTAAACTATTTCATTTCTAATCTAATTCTATTTAGTTTATATTCTGGAATTCCCTATAATTTATATATGAGATTCAAATATATATATGTATATGTGTGTGTGTATATATATATATATATATATATGATTCTCTTATATAGATCTACTGTAGAATCGAACAACGATTTCATCATTCAAATCAGTATTATCTCTTTTTCCCAAAATCTCTGTGAGTGGAAATAGTACTCGTTTAGGCTAAATTCTACATTTTGTAGATTTTTATATTGATTAGTATGCCTAGGGAGATTTTATTTCACGATAACATTATATTATAAATCCCCCAAATCTCTTATTTTGAATATATCGCAAAGTTGTCAATCAACAATTGGGTTTGTGATTGTTTGGGTTATGTATGAAGAATAGTTTAGTAACTTACTCTTGTTTAATTGGATTACCCGTTTTTAATCTGTGAAGTGTTTTGCGATGCAAAAAGAGTAGGATTTGATTTGGTTTTATTATTTGAATAGGTTTAGATTTCGATCTTGAAATGTATAATTTGAACGCATTCATATTTGAAATAAATCAAATATTATTGTTTTTATGTACAACATAGAAAAGGGTAAATTAGATTAAATAAAGATCTATGTATATATGTATGTATGTTTATATATATATATATATACACATATGTGTGTGTGTGTGCGTGTGTATGTGTGTTAAATATGTATGTGTGTAATTAACACCTTCTTCCTAATTCGTTACCTAAATTATTCTAATAAGCTTCAGATACAAGTTTGGATAGTTGTGCTATTATTTTTCCGAATTGTTGCTACTATTAATTATGCCATGTATTTAGTAGTTTTGATGTGGGAATTAGGCTTGTATACCTTTAATGTGAGCTGGATTGATAATTTACACCATCAAAATGTTTTTTTAGTCGAATGGAAATTTAGCATTTATAGTAGGTATTAAATATTATATTATATTTATACAGCGTAATCAATGTAATAAGAATGTAGTAAATACATTAGGGTAAGGTTAGAAATTCGAGATGTCCCCATATAAATTGTTGCTTGTGTGTGTATGTAAAATGGCTTATTTGTGTATATATGTATATATATTAAATAATGATGTATAAACACGAGGTTAGTCGTCAATTATGGTAGAAGTCTGTCGTGTGAACCAATCGGAAAATCCAGATACCACAAGTGAGTTTGGCTAATGTGAGAGGTTTGGGTGCCATGGGCCACTTAACTTAGTACATTATGACATGAGGTTAAGCCCTCTTGTAGTAGAAGCCTGCCCAGAACCGCCCAGCATATCCAGCATCTACAAGTAGATGGTTTAATGTGAGTGGTCTAGTGTGTATATATACCTATTATGTGCGTAAATAGGTTGGCTTACTATGCCTTGAGAAGGTCTTAAGTGGTTTACTTGTTATCTAGTTTGGGTCTTAAGTGGTTAAATGTTAGGACCATTCTAAAGGTTTATTCTTTGGAATTGGCCCAAAGGCATGGGACTCTACCTTATTAGATTTTAAGTCGGTATATGGGTCCTCCATCTCTAAAAATTGGTTTAGTCATGGCGATAACGAAGTAGGGTAGTTTATCATAATTGAAAAAGTAAGTCGTGTCTTGTGACTTAGAGTAGGATCTTTCTATATGGAATATGAAGAAGTGAATAATATAATAACTTGTCTAGTACAATTATGCAAGTAAACATTCAGCAATATAAGATATCACCGATAAGTAATTACTGTAAGAAAAGTGACACCAGGAATTTTATACTGGTTCGGACTTCCCGTCCTACGTCCAGTCCCAGACTCCTTCTGGAATTCTACTATCAACACCCTTTGTTTACCCGGAGAAACAGGTTCACAACAATCCGAGCCCCAACAAGGATTTCTCGCCTGAGAACCGACATAGGACTTTTAACTAAAAATAAGAGTTTGATTTATGCTTGTGTTCTTGAACAACACTGAATAATCAGCGATTGAGTACACCCTTCCTATAATCTTATCCTCAAGTATATAACGTGCATGTGAAGATTGAAGGAAGTATATTACTTATTGAATCAAGAGATATGAAATAATTTCAATGATTCAACAAGTAATTTGAATATTTGAAAGCTTTTTAGAATGCAAGAATTTATAAACGTAGATCAGAGAATAGGTTAGATTCCAGAAGAAT
Source organism: Allium sativum (assembly GCA_030737875.1). Taxonomy (NCBI): domain Eukaryota; kingdom Viridiplantae; phylum Streptophyta; class Magnoliopsida; order Asparagales; family Amaryllidaceae; genus Allium; species Allium sativum. Next base: position 621,050,487 of record CM060909.1, on the reverse strand, counting down.
TAGTTATTTAAAAAGTAGATTTGTAGTGTATTTATAGTAGTTGAAAGTTAGAGATCCTTCATGAAGAGTTTAATCAAAGAGATGCACCCATTTCTTTTCAGAAATGAAGAGAAACCTCTTCACGAAGAATGATGTCTCTTCATAAAAGTGGCTATTGTTTCGAATCAATCAATTGGTTTGTAAATCACCAGTCAACTGGTTAAAAATATTGAAAATCGTATATATTTAAAATTTGTAGAAACTAGCCATTACTAGGCTAAAATATGCTTGGCAAGTCGACCGTTTCGACAGTCACCAGTCGACTGGTTCTGAGCATATTTCCCAGTAATGGTTGTTATTCTAGACATTTGTTTATATATATGTTATCAAAATACGTGCATTCGTGCATGTGCTCTATAATGAAGATAGATTTTAACATTGATCTAAGACAACTAAACGCACATATATATATACAAAGTAACTCTTTGATTTGATCTCCATTTCGTCGTTGTCTTGAATCAAAAATCTTGTGAATCAACATTCTCCCCCTTTTTTGATTGATGACAACACCTTGCAATTTTGTTGAGATAATGAATTGCTCCCCCGAATCTATGCTTGTATATATTCATCTCCGCCTTAATAAAAAGCTTTTCTTCAACAATTTGTTAGTGCATATAATATAATATACTTATCGTTTCCTATAACAAAATGTTAGTGTATATAATGATCACATATTTTCTCCCCCTTTGTCATCGATTACAAAGAGTAAGTACCATGATAAACAGTAGTAATCAATCATAAAACATAAATAGTTAAAACATTTTTAGGAGATATTGGGTCATGTGCATTTCGATAAACTGAATTTTGTTTTCACATATATTTAGAGATACCGAAAATAGCCTTATTTTTGTTGTGGTGTACCTGCAAAAAATATGATATATATACTTTGGTACCCACTTCCTTCGTTAGGGTCTAAGGGTTAGGTGGAAGGTAATGATACCCAAGAGGGTTTAACGAAACCTTTAAAAATGAAATTTTCATTTTTAACTACTGAATTAAAGTAATCATCAGTATATTTTTCTTTGTTTTTCCAGTTTATAGGAACCCATATACTTAAACAACTTCTATTGGTATTTCCTTCTGTATTACTAGATTTATGATAAAGATCTCTAATCATAGAAATATTCGAAAATCTATAATAATTGGAGCTTGGATGTGCACTAGTACTAACAGTGTTATTTTTATTGTACGTAAAAGCATATCTAGTACTATTTCTCTGATTTTTTTTATTATATCCTAAACCACTTTTGTCATGTAAAGGTCAAGATCTAGATAAAATCATATTTAAATCATTTTGACCTTTATTAAATTTTGCGAACTTACTTGTACATTTATCAAATTTGATTCCAAAGTCGTGATTGACATTTTCAAAAGAAATTTTATTATTTTTTAAATCACCAATTTCCTTATTTAATTCAGAATTTTTCCTTTTAAAAGTACCATTTTTAGTTTCGAGACCAAAAATTTGATATTTTGAATTATCTAAAGAAGCTTGTAATTTTTCAAAATTTTCTTATGAGTCAGAAATTTGATTTTGCAAAATATTATAATTCACCTTTAAAAAAATCAGATTCTCTAGATATTTCTATATTCTTTTCAATTAAAGATTCATTCTCCTTTTTAAGAGACAAAATTAAAGAACTATTTAAAGAATCTTCTATAGATGTATTTTTACTTTGTAAAAGATCGATTTGCTTTTAAAAAACATTGTTTTTATCTTCTAGCTGCTCATTTTCTTTGTGAAGGAAATATTATTGAAAAACAAGCTCTTCTAAGGTATTTTGAAAATATTTGGCTTGTTTTACTAAAAATTTGTTTTCCCCTTTTAATTTGGAATTTTCTTGCTTACAGTCTTTAAATTTGGCTAAAAAAACTACATTAAGTTTACCCGAACTTTTTAAATCTTTCAATATTTTTTCATGGTCTAACATAAGATCTTTATATAATGAATCTACACATATTGATTGTGATCTGACTTTAGCCATAAGACATATGCTTCCTTGCTCTTTTGATTCTGCTTTGTTGCTCTTCCCTTTTCTAATCCCTTAGTAATATTTCTTTATTTCCATTTATTCTAGGATGTTATTACGATCTCTAGAACACCAGGCTCTGATACTAGATGAAAAAATCATGTCTTGTGACTTAGAGTAAGATCTTTCTATATGGAATATGCGGAAGTGAATAATATAATAACTTGTCTAGTACAAAAGTTATGCAAGTAAATATTCAGCAATATAAGATATCACCGATAAGTAATTGTAATAAGAAAAGTGACACCAGGAATTTTATACTGGTTCGGGCTTCCCGTCCTACATCTAGTCCCAGACTCCTTCTGGAATTCTACTATCAACACCCTCTGTTCACCCGGAGGAACATGTTCACAGCAATATGAGCCCCAACAAGGACCAATACAAGCCCCAACAAGAATTTCTCACCTGATCACCGACACAGGACTTTTAACAAACAATAAGAGTTTGATTTATGCTTGTGTTCTTGAACAACACTGAATAATCAATGATTGAGTACACCTTTCATATAATCTTATCCTCAAGTATATGACGTGTATGTGAAGATTGAAGGAAGTATATTACTTATTGAATCAAGAGATATGAAATAATTTCAATGATTCAACAAGTAATTTGAATATTTAAAAGCTTTTTAGAATGCTAGAGTTTAGAAATGTAGATAAGAGAATAGATTAGACTCAGGAAGAATTAGATATTTGAAAACTAGATTTGTAGTGTATTTATAGTAGTTGAAAGGTAGAGATCCTTCATGAAGAGTTTAATCAAAGAGATGCACCCATTTCTTTTTAGAAATGAAGAGAAACCTCTTCATGAAGAATGATGTCCCTTCATAAAAATGTTTGCTATTTCGAATCAGTCAATTAGTCTGAAAATCACCAACCAACTAATTAAAAATACTGAAAATTGTACATATTTAAAATTTGTCGAAACTAGCTGTTACTAGGCAAAAATATGCTCGACCAATCGATTGGTTCGACGGTCACCAGTCGACTGGTTCTGAGCATATTGCCCAGTTATGGTTGTTCTTCTAGCCAATTGTTTATATATATATATATATTATCAAAATACGTGCATTCGCGTATATGTTGTATAATGAGGATAGATTTTAACATTGATCTAACACAACTAAACACAACTAAACACATATATAAACTAACTCTTTGATTTGATCTCCATTTCGTCGTTGTCTTGAATAAAAAAATCTTGTGAATCAACAACAATGTCCACTTACCCTAGGAGCATAGAAAGGGCCAACCTACGGACTTATTTGTTGTACGTGGATCACAACATGCTATCTAATTAACCAACTGACTAAGGGACGTCTTAAGTGGCATAGGTGTTCTACCATAATATTAGTTAAGCGGTAAGTTGAGGTATCCGCTGGAGGGGTCTTAAATGGCAATATGCGGTCCTACCCTAATTCGGTATTTAAAAGCGAGATACTTCTCATAGTACTTAGGAGAATATATATATAAGAACTGAATTAATGCATACTGTTATTTATGCCAAAGTCAACTTTTGGCTTCAAACATTTCAGATTCCAGCAGTATCAATTGACACAATAGAAAGTGTCTGTGCAGTTTTCATTTGGGAAGGAGGACTACATAAAATTAAATATGATAATTTGTATAGACCTAAAGATGAGGGAGATTTTGGTTTGAGGAGATTAAGAGACATGATAGATGCTTTTACACTGAATCAGGTCTAGAAAATTATAAATGAACAAGGTCTTTGGGCTAGATGGATGAGAATAAGGTACATCAAAAACAATTTCTGGGCAATGGCTATTAATAATAATTCATCTGCTACTTGGAAATCAATACTCAAAATGCAAAACAAGCAAGCAGCTAACTGTGAGAGGGAGTTTGCTCCAGGTAAAGAAACAGATTTATGGAGAGACCCATGGATTAAAGGTGTAACAACCCGTATTTTTGAATAACATAAATCAAGGCAGAATTAAACTGTAAAATCTGAATCAAGGGAAACGGGCTGTGCCATTGCGTTCGTCTCGGAAAAACACGCGAAATAGAGTCTGAGTTTTCAAAAAACGGAGTCCGTATGACCAAGTTATGGCCCAATGAAGTTTTCAGAAAAATTCCAAGCCCAAAAACAGTTCAAATTCGAATTCAGATTTAAATTTCAACCAAGGCAGAATGGGCGGGAATTTTCCCGCCCTAGGCAGGGTCGACACAGGGGTCGACACCAGTGTCGACCCCCCCAATGGGTCGACATCCATGTCGACCCATGGGTCGACACCCATGTCGACCCAGGGGTCGACCCCCCTGGTCGGACCAGTTTTTCTGGTGCACCGTTTTGACAGGTTAGGTCTTGCTCTGGAAGGTTCTGACGGGATTTGATGGACCTGATGTGTTTTATGGTTAATCCTATGGTCTAAATTAACCTAATCACCTATAAAAAGACCCCTAGACCTAGCCTAAACCCTCATTAATCATTCCTACAACTAAATGTTGTCCAAATATTCACCAATCCTGGCCCCCACCTTCTTCATGAGAGCATGAGTGTCTCAAATCAATCTATGTCATAAAAGAGCCATCTTTCTTAAGTAAAAGAGCCTCCTTTCTTTGTCTTTGGGGTTATTACTTCTTGTTTCAAGGCGTTTAAGTGGAGCTTATTATTTTCTTTGCGGATTTTGCTTGTGGCTTCCTCTCAATCTTTATATATATTGATCTAGATCGCATAACCGCTCATTGTAAGCCCTATACTACTCTTAGATTCTAACTATGAAGTTAAATGTGATATGTTGCAAGTTGAGTTTGGGCCTAAGTATGATATATGCTTTGATCTTATCATGTTATGCATGAATATGTTCTATGCATGTTTGTAAACCTATGATCTTATCATGTTATGCATAAATATATTCTATGCATGTTTGAAAACCTATCACCTTGACCTTGTGGGCTAAAAGCTATAAGCTTTATGTTGAAATGTTGCATTATATAACGTGAGAACTCTTATAACCTTTATGATAACTTGCATATAATGCTATATGCGAACTTTTAGCCATCATCCTATGTCATTCATAATCATGTTTCACCTATTTGCTTAAGTGGATATTATGCATGTTTTGAGGCCTATGATGTAATATGCAAGCTTATGAACCTATTTATGCCTCATATGCCACCATGTTTAACTTGTGGCCAACCTTATTGCCTTATGCCCCTTTTTGTCATGCTTTTGCCAAGTTCCCCCTTTTTGATCTATGTTATGTTATGCAAAATGTACATGCGATGGGAATACGTTGGGTTGGGTAATATTAATGACATTAAACATGATTTTAAATATGACACGAACATTGACTTGTGATTGTGTTTGTAAACATAATGGTGGACATGACACTTAGAAAATATGAGTGTGGCCAACTCGAGGTTGGGTTGAGTTTGTAGCATAAATCTACCCGGAACCGACCGGCTTAACTAGTGGCTACAAGCAATAGGACCCAATGTGAGTAGTTGGTCATGTTGCACTAGAAACCCGAGGTTAGACCAAGTTATGGTGTAAAGCTACCCGGACCCGCCCGGCTTAACTAGTAACCACAACAAAGTCTAATGTGAGAGGTTGGGTGCATTAAAATAATTAATGCCACATGATAGGGTTAAGTCATGGACCACTTGAATACTTAACCAATTAAACATGGTGGGTTGACGCGGTTAAGTCATGAACCTTGGATACACTTAACCAACTTGATACTTGATTGGGTAGGGTTAACCACATTTAACCCGCTAGAAACCCTAGCTACGTGGTCCTTTTCACCAGTAACCCTCTTGATTGTATCATGATACCCTAGGGACTAGGCTAGGGTGGGGCACAATTACTGGGTTGACATGTAAGCGACCAAAACGATGGCTGAGTAGGTGCGCCGGAGTAGGTTCAGGCGGACCATGGTCGTGCACATGGTCCGGAGTTGAAAAAGCAGACACGGGCACCCGTAGGTTTAGACTGTGCGTGCTTGATCTGTGTCCGTGGTTGGCACCCTAGGGCTTGATACACCCTAGGGTGGACCTAGCACAGTTTGGCTACACTTCGTGATTGGGCCGTATGACACCGACATTTGACGAGTTAGGCTTATAGGGAGCCGATCGACTAGACCGAGTAGTTGGACCTCGATTTAGGTCATTTCATGATGTGGGCCAGCTTTGGGCCAAGGGATCATTTCTTATACTTGACATGGATTGGAATACTAGTACACCCCCGGTGCAACTTAATCTTGTATATGTGATGCCACACTTGATCTATATTGTTAACTTTTCACCATGCCAGTTATCACCCTACATCTCATCTCTGTTTTACATGTTCAGTTAACTTTATTAGTTTTTATACTAATAGTAGGTAGGACTTACCAGTCTTTTTGACTGACCCATTTTCTTTCGCCTCTTTTCTTCCGTTCCCCCCCCCCCCCAGGTTTGTAGGGTGGGAACACTGTTACATAGCTGGATCTTTTACTGCTTTTCTGGATAGCTCACGTATGGTTTGAGCATGCTACGGCCTTATGCCACTTTGGGGATAGTTACTTTATGTTTTTTTTCAGTTTTCAGTTTATGTACTAGACTTTGTTTTATGGGAAAATAATGAACAAATACTTTGATGTAACTCGACTATGGTTTTGAAATGCTAGTTTTATCCGCTGCTTTATTTACTCTGTTTTTTACTTACATGTTCTGTCTTGTGATATCTGCATGCATGTTTACCTTGTTTAACGCCCCTCCAAAGTTAGTGTCCTTGCAAGAGTGGCACTGGCGGAGGTGGGGTGTTACATTTGGTATCAGAGCATAAGGTTTACAAGATTTGAGCAAAAGTTTTTTTTTAAAACTTACCTTTTGAGAAACTATTTTTCAAAACCAATTAAGTATTTTCCAAGAAAAGTCTAGTTAATTTCAAAGGATTATTCCCCAAAAGCCATTAGCACTATCCTTCGTTTCCTTATTCTAAATCTATCTTTTCCTTTTTCAGTATGGCCGATCTTAACCTTCCCGAGGGAGTGACCATTCCCGGATGGTTCCGGAGGTACTTGGAAGCTAGGGCCAACAATGTAGGCCCAGCAACCACCCCCACCGTAACTGAGGTTCCTCCTCCTCCTTCTCAGAATCCACAAGCAGATTTCACTAAGATTTGCAAAGACTTTAAGGCGATGGGTAGCAAGAATTTCATTGGGACGGAGACTTTTGTGGAAGAACGAAATTGGTTGAAAGAAACTGAGGATCTCTTCGCTATCTTTGATGTGGAAGATCATAGAAAGGTTTTATTGGCAGCATGGTTATTAAAAGAAGAGGCTGCTTATTGGTGGGAGGTCACCAATGCTACGAGGCCTATAGAGACTTGGGCCGACTTTAGGACAAGATTTGGGCTTAAGTTTCTATCATCAGCTAAGGCGAATCTGCAATTGGAGAAGTTTATATCTTTGAAGCAAGGGGACATGACAGTGAGGGAGTATGTGAATCAGTTTAACCAGCTCGCTCGATTCGGTTTGGACATGGTTAATACCCCCCAGAAGAAGGCTTTACGCTTCGCACGAGGGTTGAATGAGCCATTACAAGGTTTAGCCCTATCTCATATACCCATGGGGGCCACTTTTGAAGGCCTAGTGGACATGGCATTGCTTCAAGGGGACGATAAGAATGGCAAGAAGGAAGTCAAGGCTAATGAGACTCAAGCCAAGAAGACAAACTCCAAGTGGGGTGGGAATCAGAGCAATCAGAACAACAAGAACAACAAGGGCAACAAGGCCAAGGCAAAGGATCCAAGAAAATGCAACTTCTATGGGATTGTTGGGCACATATCCAAGGATTGCAGAAAGAAGAAGAGGAAGCGGGGCGAATGTTTTCATTGTGGAGAGACTGGACACTTTAGCAAAGATTGCCCCAAGAAGCAAGGACAAGGGCAAGGGCAGAATCAGCGTGCAGGACCTTCTGGAGGGCAAGTGCATGCTCTCAACACTGCTCCAGTTCAGGACCGAGGTAGTATTTCTGTAGAAAGTCTTGTTTATATTTCTGATTATCCTGTTCGCACCTTATTTGATTCTGGTGCATCACATAGTTTTATTTCTTCTGACATTGTTGAAAATTTGCACCTAAGTACTAGTCTAGTTGAGGATCCCGTTTGTGTTTCAAATCCAATTGGGGGTTCCGCCCATCTATCTATGATTTGTGTGGATTTGAAGATTTCTATCTTGATCGTAGAATTCACGTGTAATGCTTATGTTCTCGAGTTCACGGGATACGGGTTGATCTTGGGCATGGATTGGTTGTCCAATTATGGAGCCATTCACGATTGTGAACATAGGGTGGTGAGGCTCATGACTCGCCTCGGTAATACCCTAGAAATTTCTTATAACCCTAGAGGTCCCGTCATGTTATGTTATCTTGAATCTCTTGACTCGTCCGTCGATGATCTGCAATCTGTAAGGGTGGTCCGAGACTATCCTGATGTCTTTGAAGAAGTTAAGGGGTTACCCCGTAAACGAGAGATAGATTTCCGCATTTATCTAGTCGATAATGCCAAGCCAGTATCATTGCCCGTTAGGCACATGGCCCCACGTGAAAGAAGGGAGCTCAGTAAGCAAATCAAGGAGTTGCTTGAGAAGAATTTTATTAGGCGAAGCATTTCTGAATGGGGTGCTCCGGTGGTATTCGCTACTAAGGCGGATGGATCGCTTCGTCTACATGTTGATTATCGAGAGTTGAACAAGGTGACAAAGAAGAATAGACACCCGTTACCGAGGATTGATGATCTCTTTGACCAGCTTGTTGGTGCTTCTGTTTTCTCTCAGCTTGATCTAGCCACTGGATTCCATCAGCTTAGAGTGGCTGAGGATAGCATTGATAAGACTGCGTTTAGGACTCCAGATGGATTCTTTGAATGGCTTGTCATGCCATTCGGTTTGACTAATGCTCCCGCCTACTTCGTAGATTTGATGAGTAGGGTGTTCAGGGAGTTCCTTAACAAGTTTGTTGTTGTCTTCGTGGATGATATTCTGATCTTCTCAAAGGATGAGGAAGAACATGCCAGACATCTCAAGGAAGTGATGGATACGCTTAGAGCGCATCAGTTGAAAGCCAAGTTCTCCAAATGTCATTTTTGGAAAAGGGAAGTTCTGTTTCTTAGACATATAGTTTCTAAGCAAGGCATAGCGGTGGATCCCGCGAAAGTGGTTGTGGTTCAAGACTGGAAGACTCCTAAGAATGCAACCGAAGTGAGAAGCTTTCTCGGTTTGGCGGGCTACTATAGGAAGTTCATCAGGGACTTCGCTAATATTTCGGCCCCTCTTACTAAGTTGACGAAGAAGAACTTAGTCTTTGCATGGGATTTGGAGTGTGAGCTTGCTTTTCAAAGGCTCAAGAGAGCCCTTACCACAGCTCCAGTTTTGGCATTACCCGATGGCGGTAAGATGTTTACCGTGTACACCGATGCATGTGGTACGGGGTTAGGTGATGTTCTAATGCAAGGGGGAAAAGTGATATGTTATGGGGGTAGGCAACTTAAAGTTCATGAGAAGAACTATCCCACTCATGAATTGGAGTTGGCGGCGATTGTCTTTGCACTCAAATCCTGGCGCCACTATCTTCTAGGCGAAAGGTTTGAGTTGTATACTGATCACAAGTCACTCAAATACCTCTTCTCGCAGAAAGATCTGAATCTAAGGCAGCAAAGATGGATGGAATTCTTGGCATCTTTTGACTTCGAGATAGCTTACACCCCTGGCAAGGGTAATGTTGTGGCAGATGCACTAAGCAGAAGGAGGTTGACTTTGAGCCCCTTGTTCATTGAGAAGAAGAACTTAGAGTTCTTGGCAAACTTTGATTTCACGACGACTGTTGAGTCGATGACGGGTTCATTAGCATCCCTTGAGCTTAGACCCACACTTCTTGATCAAGTTGGGGCTTCGCAGAAGGAAGATCCACAGATAGTCGAGGTCATGGATAAGTTGATTCGTGGTGAGACGTCTAGTCACCTTGCTAGATATACTATTGATGATAAAGGCTGGCTAAGGCGTGATGGAAGGCTATGCGTTCCACAAGTAGGAGACTTGGTGCATAAAGTTCTCGAAGAAGCACATCACTCAAAGATGACTATACATCCTAGAGGAGATAAGATGTATAGAGATATGAAGCGCATTTTCTTTTGGGCTGGAATGAAGAAAGATGTGGCAGAGTATGTTTCAAAGTGCATGGTGTGCCAACAAGTGAAAGCCGAGTCAAAGAAACCAGGTGGGCTATTACATCCATTGGAGGTCCCGCAATGGAAGTGGGAGAGTATTTCTATGGATTTTGTGGATGGATTGCCTAGGTCAAGGAAAGGGAACACGAGCATATGGGTCATAGTTGATAGACTTACGAAGAGTGCTCACTTCATTCCTGTAAAGAGCAAAAGGACCGCATCATGGCTAGCATCTATTTATCTCTGAGAGATAGTGCGGTTGCATGGAGTTCCTTCTAGCATAATTAGCGATCGTGACCCAATTTTCACTAGTCAATTCTGGAATAGTTTGCAAGAAGTGATGGGTACGCGATTGAATCTGAGTACAGCCTATCACCCCCAGACGGATGGCCAAACCAAAAGGGTGAATAGAGTGCTAGAAGATCTTTTGAGGCTTTGCGTTCTTGACTTTGGTGGTACTTGGGAAGACCACCTTCCTCTTGTAGAGTTTGCTTATAATAATAGCTATCAAGCCAGCATAGGGATGGCACCATTTGAAGCTTTGTATGGGAGGCCGTGTAGGTCACCATCTTGTTGGTGGGAGACAACAGATAGGCTTATACTTTGGCCCGATATGATACGGGACACATCCGAGAAAGTTGAATTGGTGAGAAGACGGATGAAAGCGGCCCAAGATAGACAGAAAGCCTATGCTGACAAGCGAAGGGCAGATTTGGAATTCGAAGTGGGAGACATGGTTTTCGTGAAGGTTTCTCCTTTGCGTAATGTGGTACGTTTTGGAGCAATTGGGAAGCTGGCACCAAGGTTCATAGGACCCTTCCCTATCATAGAGAGAATTGGAAAGATGGCCTATAAGGTGGAATTGCCCAAGAAGCTAGCCGGAGTGCATAATGTCTTTCATGTCTCACATCTCTGAAAGTGCTTACATGAGTCCGCTGAGGTGGTTGAACCAAGCATTCTTGAAGACATTGAGGTAGAGAAAGAGGCAACCTTGAGAAGAGCTCCGATTCGTATTTTGGGAACAGAGATCAAGAAGTTAAGGAATCGAGAAGTCAAATTGGTGAATGTTCAGTGGAGTGAAGCCAATGAAGATGCAACTTGGGAAACCGAGGAGAAGATGCGTGGGCTTTATCCATTCCTTTTTGAGGGTACATTCTCAATTTCCTTTTTCTATCCGTGTTTATCTTGTTATCTCGTTAACCTTGTCATGAGAACCTTAGGTAGAAACCCTTTGGATGAAACATGTAATTGAAACATGTTATGCTTGATGGTTGCAAGTGGGTGCAAGTGTTTGCAAGTGGATACTCGTGGATGCATGATACACATTAGGCACTAAGATCGGCTCACACACTTTCATGTTGCATATGCATAAGTGCATATACTTATTCATGGATGAAACTTGTTATGCTATCACGTGGATGCTGCATATGGATGAATGTTATGTGCACTCATGTAGAGATTATAAATTATGTTAGGAATTGGCATACATATGGACTCATTTCACTAACATGTTTTGCATTAAGGGGGTTTACTGAATCAGTAACCGCCTAATTTTCGCATTAGATAAGTGCATATACACACACCTTTGCATATGATCATACAGCATTTAGAATCCTTTAAGGACAATGACTGCACGTGGATGATGTGTTGAGTAGATGGACGATGGATGGTAGGATACGTTCTTCCTAACTTGGAGATTTCGGGGATGAAATCCATTAAGGAGGGGAGAATGTAACAACCCGTAATTTTGAATAACATAAATCAAGGCAAAATTAAACTGTAAAATCTGAATCAAGGGAAACGGGCTGTGCCATTGCGTTCGTCTCGGAAAAACACGCGAAATAGAGTCCGAGTTTTCGAAAAGCGGAGTCCGTACGATTAAGTTATGGCCCAATGAAGTTTTCAGAAAAATTCCAAGCCCAAAAACAGTTCAAATTCGAATTCAGATTTAAATTTCAACCAGGGCAGAATGGGCGGGAATTTTCCCGCCCCAGGCAGGGTCGACACAGGGGTCGACACCAGTGTCGACCCCCCCCAATGGGTCGACACCCATGTCGACCCATGGGTCGACCCCCCTGGTCGGACCAGTTTTTCTGGTGCACCGTTTTGACAGGTTAGGTCTTGCTCTGGAAGGTTCTGACGGGATTTGACAGACTTGATGTCTTTTAGGGTTAATCCTATGGTCTAAATTAACCTAATCACCTATAAAAAGACCCCTAGACCTAGCCTAAGCCCTCATTAATCATTCCTACAACTAAATGTTGTCCAAATATTCACCAATCATGGCCTCCACCTTCTTCATGAGAGCATGAGTGTCTCAAATCAATCTATGTCATAAAAGAGCCATCTTTCTTAAGTAAAAGAGCCTCCTTTCTTTGTCTTTGGGGTTATTACTTCTTGTTTCAAGGCGTTTAAGTGGAGCTTATTATTTTCTTTGCGGATTTTGCTTGTGGCTTCGTCTCAATCTTTATATATATTGATCTAGATCGCATAACCGCTCATTGTAAGCCCTATACTACTCTTAGATTCTAACTATGAAGTTAAATGTGATATGTTGCAAGTTGAGTTTGGGCCTAAGTATGATATATGCTTTGATCTTATCATGTTATGCATGAATATGTTCAATGCATGTTTGTAAACCTATGATCTTATCATGTTATGCATAAATATATTCTATGCATGTTTGAAAACCTATCACCTTGACCTTGTGGGCTAAAAGCTATAAGCTTTATGTTGAATTGTTGCATTATATAACGTGAGAACTCTTATAACCTTTATGATAACTTGCATATAATGCTATATGCGAACTTTTAGCCATCATCCTATGTCATTCATAATCATGTTTCACCTATTTGCTTAAGTGGATATTATGCATGTTTTGAGGCCTATGATGTAATATGCAAGCTTATGAACCTATTTATGCCTCATATGCCACCATGTTTAACTTGTGGCCAACCTTATTACCTTATGCCCCTTTTTGTCATGCTTTTGCCAAGTTCCCCCTTTTTGATCTATGTTATGTTATGTGAAACGTACATGCGATGGGAATACGTTGGGTTGGGTAATATTAATGACATGAAACATGATTTTAAATATGACATGAACATTGACTTGCGATTGTGTTTGTAAACATAATGGTGGACATGACACTTAGAAAATATGAGTGTGGCCAACTCGAGGTTGGGTTGAGTTTGTAGCATAAATCTACCCGGAACCGACCGGCTTAACTAATGGCTACAAGCAATAGGACCCAATGTGAGTAGTTGGTCATGTTGCACTAGAAACCCAAGGTTAGACCAAGTTGTGGTGTAAAGCTACCCGGACCCGCCCGGCTTAACTAGTAACCACAACAAAGTCTAATGTGAGAGGTTGGGTGCATTAAAATAATTAATGCCACATGATAGGGTTAAGTCATGGACCACTTGAATACTTAACCAATTAAACATGGTGGGTTGATGCGGTTAAGTCATGAACCTTGGGTACACTTAACCAACTTGATACTTGATTGGGTAGGGTTAACCACATTTAACCCGCTAGAAACCCTAGCTACGTGGTCCTTTTCACCAGTAACCCTCTTGATTGTATCATGATACCCTAGGGACTAGGCTAGGGTGGGGCACGATTACTGGGTTGACATGTAAGCGACCAAAACGACGGCTGAGTAGGTGCGCCGGAGTAGGTTCAGGCGGACCATGGTCGTGCACATGGTCCGGAGTTGAAAAAGCAGACACGGGCACCCGTAGGTTTAGACTGTGTGCTCTTGATCTGTGTCCGTGGTTGGCACCCTAGGGCTTGATACACCCTAGGGTGGACCTAGCACAGTTTGGCTACACTTCGTGATTGGGCCGTATGACACCGACATTTGACGAGTTAGGCTTATAGGGAGCCGATCGACTAGACCGAGTAGTTGGACCTCGATTTAGGTCATTTCATGATGTGGGCCAGCTTTGGGCCAAGGGATCATTTCTTATACTTGACATGGATTGGAATACTAGTACACCCCCGGTGCAACTTAATCTTGTATATGCGATGCCACACTTGATCTATCTTGTTAACTTTTCACCATGCCAGTTATCACCCTACATCTCATCTCTGTTTTACATGTTCAATTAACTTTATTAGTTTTTATACTAATAGTAGATAGGACTTACCAGTCTTTTTGACTGACCCGTTTTCTTTCACCTCTTTTCTTCCGTTTCCCCCCAATGTTTGCAGGTTAGGAACACTGTTACCTAGCTGGATCTTTTGCTGCTTTTCTGGATAGCTCACGTATGGTTTGAGCATGCTATTGCCTTATGCTACTTTGGGGATAGTTACTTTATGTTTTTTTTTTTTCAGATTTCAGTTTATGTACTAGACTTTGTTTTATAGGAAAATAATGAACAAATACTTTGATGTAACTCGACTATGGTTTTGAAATGCTAGTTTTATCCGCTGCTTTATTTACTCTGTTTTTTACTTACATGTTCTGTCTTGTGATATCTGCATGCATGTTTACCTTGTTTAACGCCCCTCCAAAGTTAGTGTCCTTGCAAGAGTGGCACTGGCGGAGGTGGGGTGTTACAAAAGGTAAATCATTGATTGATACTCTGAGTTGGGACACATTTTCAGCTTATGGTTGCCCAAATCAGAAAGTTAATCAAATTATACATGATCGTGACTAGTGTTGTGACAATTTGCCTTATTCCAGTGAGATGAAAAAGGATATTGAATTCATGCCTCTATTCATTGACAGAGATTTTAACAAGTGGAAATGGACATCAAGTAATGAATTCAAATTAAAAGAAGCATGGAATGCATGCAGAACGTTGGAAGCTAAAGTTGACTGGTACTTTGTGATTTGGGACAAGGTGTTGCCACAAAACATTTCACATATAGTATACAAAGCAATGAACTTTCGTCTCCCTATTAGGGATCGACTGTATGATTGGGGAATCATTTCTAAAAATCAATGTCCTCTATGCGAAAATCAGAAGAATATCATTAACACTTATTTTTCCAGTGTAATTTCTCTAAAGAAGTAATTGGAAGCATACAATCAAACTATAACATTGGTAATCAATGTGAAAATTTGCACGAAATCATCACTTACCTGGCTCTGAATTGGACGAACATAGACCTTAAAATTAAAGTACGTGGCGTTTGCGTAGCTACTGCTTGTTGGCGGATTTGAAGAGAAAGGAACAATCGAATTTTTCAAAACAAGAAGAGGTCAGCTCGCGAATTAACCGGGTTAATTGAAGTAAAAGCTAAACTGATTAGTAAAAATCAAGGAAGAAGACTTACGACAAGACATGCAGAACTACTGTCTCAAACTGAAGAAAGGGGTCTAGGGGATCGGCATGAATCACATCTAATATCTGAAATCCAGTGGCCGCCATGAAAGCTTCATTGAAGAATCCGTTGTTTTCCATGTTTGGGGAAGATGAATGGTTTTATGGTGGAACGTGTAAATGGGTTTTTGTATATATTGTTATATGAAATTGTACATATGTGCGTTGTCGAACTGGTGTAGACAAATATCACGTTTTTGGGCTTAAATATGCCTTGATAAAATTGATCCCATTTTCAAATAAAAAATAAAAAATTATGATATGTATATAAGAATGATGACAGGCAATGTAACATCCATAATTTTAAAACGGGACATAAGTGATAATTAAAGAATAATTAATTTTAAAAAAAAGAATTAAGTGAAATGGGTTGCGCCATTGCGTTCATCTCGGAATTCCGCTTGCGATAGTGTCCGAGTTTGCGTAAAAAGGATACAGTATAAAGAAGTTATTGAGGTTGGAATTTTGTATAAATAAATAAAATAAAATCAATTTAAATTCAAAAATATTCAAACAGCCAAGGCGGAAGGAGGTAACACGGAACCGGCCACGTTTGGGGTGTCGACCCGAGACCCGCTGGGTCGACCCGAGACCCGTTGGGTCGACCCGAGACCCGCTTGGTCGACACCAGTGTCAACCCAGACACTTTGGGGTCGACACCGGGGTCGTGTCGACCCCCCTTGCAGGGGTCGACCCCATCGGCCAGATCTGGGCAGTGGCGATTTTTGATGTGTTGGACGACCTGATGGCTTCTTTGGTGATCTAATAGCTCTAAAACACTCTCTACACCTATAAATTAGTGCCTAGACCTAACCTTAATTCATAATAATTCCTTAGGATGCCTATATTCTACTGAACTCTCAATTCTCTTAGCTGCCGCCTCTAAAGCTTAAATCATGAAGTTCTTCATCAACAATCACCTTTGAGGTTTAATCAACATCAAATTAGAAGATTAATTTTGCAACAACAACAACGATCCCATTACCTTTTCTTAATCCTAGCAGTGTAAGTTCAGTTACTCTTCAGATTTAAATACCTAATTGTTATCCTAACATATAATAGAGTGAATCTAGATCTATTCTTAATTATAAGTTAGTCCTTTCAGATTTGTTCCTTCCCTTATATCAGATCTATGCCTAAGATGTTATTTTATCTACTTATTTAGACCTATCTTTTGTTGTACATCGAATCTATAGTCTTCTCATGTCCATGTTGTTATTTTGTTAGATCTATTAGATTTATAATCTTTTTATGTTCATGATATTGTCAAGTCTATGACTCTATATGCCCATGATGTTACTTTTTTATCAGTTTATTTCAGATCAATCTTTGTTATACCTCAATTCTAACAGAACTGTAATCTAGGTCCATAATGTTATATTTGACAGATATATCATTATAACGCCTGTTTTATGCCTACTTTCATTTATGTTCCTTCTTTCTTACTCTTTCTTGTTTTTATTTTATGAATACTAGGTCTATTCGGAACTTAGACTGAACTTGGTTATTCCTGCGATTGGAATACGCGGGTATTGGGCAATACTCTACTTGGTAATAATGGAACATAATTTGTAACTTGTGATTTGGGACATAATTGTTATTGTTGCGAACTTGGGGTAAATTGAAATATTAAATCTAGATTGGACGTAAGCTATAAATTGGAATATTAATCTAGATTGGGCATAACTATTGGTCAGGACACCAAGCATAATGTATATTGTGATTTTGGGGCATGACTATTATTGCAAATTTGGGAAGACTGAGTGTAACTTATTTTGAGTAATAATTTGAATTTGTGGGGAATTAATTGTAATTGACTTGGTCGGGCATTACTTGAGAATTGGAACATGACTAGTTTGGTGAATGTGGGAAAATTAGTATACAAAAATCTAGGTTTGGGCATATATGACAAATATGTAAATATGTTAAAAGATAACCATGCCTAACCCAAGGATAGACTGAGTTGCAGTGTAAAACTGGCCGGAACCGCCCGGCACATCTAGTAACCGCAACAACACAGATCTAATGTGAACGGTTAGCACATTTAGCCCAAAACCTGAGGTTAGAATGAGTTTGCGGTAGAAGTCTTCCTGGAACCACCCGGCACATCCAGCAACCGTAAACAACAGTTCTAATATGAGAGGTTGGGGCATTAATAAATTAATTAATGCCAATAAACAAACATGCTCAGAAGGTGGGGTTAAGTGAATTTAGAACACTTAACCGTTATAACATGTTAGACAAGTGAGCAGGGTTAAGTTAACTAATACAACATGATGAACGCGTAGAGTTAAGTTAATAAGAAACACTTAACCAATATGACATGATGAATGAGTAGGGTTAAGTTAATAAGAAACATTTAACCAATATAACATGATGAATGGGTAGGTTTAAGTTAAAACAAGAGAGCAACACTTAACCAATATAACAGAATGCGTGGAAGGGTTAAGTTAACACAAGAAGGCAATACTTAACCAATGTAACACGATAAGTGGGCGGGTTACGTTAACTTGAAATGATTGATGACACTTAACCAATACAGCATGATGAACGTCAGCGTAGGTCCCGACGGATTACGGGCGTGCACGTACTCCAGAATGGGAAAAAGCAGGCACTGGGTACCAGTAGTTATACACTGCGCATCTTGAATCATGTTGGGTTGCTATCGTAAGGATTGATACACTTTATGGTGGGACCGACACAGAGTATCTACGAGCAAGAGAGGGCCAATTGACACAGGCACAAGGAAAATTACTATGAGTAAGGAGCCAATCGATAGGGTAGTAATGGTACATCTAACATCTTCATGGCAAATAGGCTGACTGAGATAAGATCCTCATACTAGATGTACACCTGAAGGCTACCATAATTGCGGGGATTGGGATCACGTTGTAATATTATCATTTTACACAGATTACTAGTTGGGACACTAGTTAGGCGGTGTAGAGATATAGAAATCAGAATAACAGGGTAGTAGCGAAGCAGAGAAAGAGTAGAAGTGCATTCAGTTTATGTTGCCTTATCATGTCTATGCTGATCGTATGTTATCTTCTTATCCTTGTTATCCCGATATTATCTTATACTCAGTTTATTCATGTCATGATGCGTTTACCTATTTACATGCTGAGAGTCACTGGACTTACCAGACTTATGTCTGGCCTAGTTTGTTTCGCCTCTTTTCTCCCCCCCCCCCTAAGTTCACAAGGAGGAAATGTTACCACGTAGATTAGTTTTCTTTCCAAGCTCAAAGATAGTCAATCTATTTCTTTGGACTCTCTCTCCCACTGCTATGGCTGGTTCATGCTTTATTGGGGAATATCATTGTTATTTTTATGCTTCTTTTATACTTGGAAGTTTTTAAATTAAGACAGAAGTTCTGTGTATGATTGATACAATTGTTGTAAAAGCTTGACTGAACCACATTGTTTATAAAAAAAATTATTTTCCACTGCTTTATCTTGTCAGTCTTGTAATTTATCTGCATCTTTTACCTAAAATGCTTCACTGAAGTTAAGGCATTCCCTTGGCGAGTGACCTTAACGGAGGTGGGGTGTTTCACTTGGTATCAGAGCTGAAGGTTATCGGATCAGATAAAAGATTTGAAAAATTAATTTCAAACGGTTGTAAAAGAAGCATTTTCAAAAGAAAAGTTTTGTTTTAAAGGCATATTCCCAAAGCCATATGCACTGTCTTTTGATCCTCTGTTTGAATCCTTGTTTCCTTCTTTCCTGAGTCTTCGGGGCTCCTGGCTTTATGGGAGGTAACCTCATCGCGGCATGGTTCCGTAGGCTTGATGAGACTACGACACCTATTAAAGGACGAAGAAGTTCCCAACTTCCATCCATAGCCGCAGTAGTTCCATCTGCGGCTAATTTTTCTTTCAAGCTTTGTAGGGTTTTTCAGTGCGATGGAGGCAGCTTTCGAGAGACTTGTCAACATGTTACACAAGGGATTGGAATATAAGAACGGTGAAAGAAATAATAGATCCCGCGACAAGAGGAAGTGCCTTTTCTATGGTATAGTGGGTCATTTAATTGTAGGAAGAAGAAAACAGGTGATTGTTTTCAGTATGATGAAGCAGGACATCTTATCAAGGATTTCCCGAAGGACAAGGACAAGGGCAAAGGACATAATCTTCTAAACGGTAATTGCATGCTCTCACTGCTAGTGTACCTAAGAGAGGTAGGAATGTTTCTGTTGAAAGTTT
This sequence comes from Allium sativum, assembly GCA_030737875.1. Taxonomy (NCBI): domain Eukaryota; kingdom Viridiplantae; phylum Streptophyta; class Magnoliopsida; order Asparagales; family Amaryllidaceae; genus Allium; species Allium sativum. The sequence goes on along the minus strand of CM060909.1, from coordinate 621,030,709 downwards.
AGTCTTTCTTTTCAATCATCCTATTAGAACTTTGTTTGATTCTGGCGCTTCACATTCTTTTCTATCTGCTTTCATATTTGAGTCTCTGCACCTTAGTAGTAGTAAGGTAGAGAATCCCATTATTTGTCTCAAATCCAATTGGTGGTTCGGCTCATTTGTCTTTGGTTTGTAAGGATTTGAGAATAGCTATATTAAGTATTGAGTTTAAGTGTAATGTTTATGTTTTTGGTTTCATGGGCTATGGGTTGATTCTAGGCATGTATTGGTTAGCTAGTAATTGTGAAAGGAGGGTAGTTAGACTTTTGACTTGCCTCGGGGAATACCCTCGAGATTTCGTGCGATCCTAAGGGATCAATTTGGCTTAGCCACCTAGAATCACTTGATGCATCTATCGACAATTTGTGATCCGTTAGACTAGTCCATGAGTACGCAGACATTTTTGATTAGGTTAGGTGTTTGTCCCCTAAAACGCGAGATAGACTTCCACATATATCTAGTTGACAATGCAAAGCCAGTTGCATTACCTGTACGACACATGACTCCAAGGGAAAGAAGGGCTCAGTAAACAAGTAAAAGAGTTACTTGAGAAAGGGTTCATAAGGCGAAGTATTTCTGAATGGGGTGCTCCAGTTGTTTTCGCTACAAAGGCGGAAGGTTCACTTCGCTTGTGCGTAGATGATACTTTGGTTTCCTCTAAGAGTGGGGAAGAACATGCTTTGTATCTAAGGGAAGTATCGGATACCCTCCAAGCATAGCTTAAGGCTAAGTTCTCCAAATGTCATTTTTGGAGGAAAGAAGTGAGGTTCTTAGGATACATGGTCTCTAAGAAAGGGATAGCAGTGGGTCCTGCAAAGATGAGGGCGATCCAAGGTCGGAAGGTTCCTAGAAAAGCAACGGAAGTAAGAAGTTTTCTAGGGTTGGCGGGCTACTATAGGGAGTTCGTTAAGGACTTTGCGAAGATATCAGCCCAGTTTGACTTTGCTAGCAAACCGTTCACAATATATACCGGTGCTTGTGGGACAGAGCTTGGAGCAGTTCTCAATGCAAGAGGAAAATGTGATATGAAAAAGGCGGTAAGTACGCAGCTAGGTTTGAGCACCACTTGTCATCCTATGACAGGAAGGTGAATAGGATTTTGGAAGACCTTTTGAGGAAATGTTAGCATGACACAGCAGAAGTGGTAGTGCCGAGTATACTAAAAGGAGAAGAGGTGGAACGAGAGGCGATAGTGAAACGAGTTCCAGCTCATATTTTGGAAATATAAATTAAGAAGCTACACAATCGTGAAGTTGAGACAGTCAGAGCACAATGGAGTGAAGCTCAAGAAGATGCGACTTAGAAGACTGAAGACCAGATACGTGCATCATACCCTTTTTGAGGGTATACTCTTGATCTCTCTTTTTCTATACAGTTTATTTGCATGCTAGTCCTTATCTTTTAAGTATATCCTCTCGGTCCTATCCTCGATGCTTAGGTAGAAGCCAATGGACGTAAACATGTGTTTGAGACATGTTATGTTTGGTTGATGCAAGTGGATGTAAGTGTTTGCTAGTGGTTGCTCGTGGATGCATATACACACATTAGGCACTAGGTCGGCTTCGTCACTTCCATATTGCATATGCATGAGTGAATTTTCGTATATATGGGTTCAAACTTGATGTGATATCATATGGAAGATGCATTTGAATGGATGGTTGTGCACTCATATAAAAGTTATAAAGTACCATAGGAATAACTGCATATATGTTGGACTAAAAACACTAACATAATTCGCATTAAGGGGGTCAACTGAATCAGTGGACCGCCTGATTTTTGCATTAGATAAGGACATATACACATAATGCATATAAACATGAAAGTATTAGAAATCTTTTTAAGGACAATAGATGCCTGTGATTGAATGGTTGAGTAGATGGATGTTGGATGGCAGGATACACATTCTTCTTGACTTGAAGATTTCGGGGACGAAATCCTTTAAGTAGGGGGGAATGTAACACCCCGTAATTTTAAAACGGGACATAAGAGATAATTAAAGAACAATTAATTTTTAGAAAAAGAATTAAGTGAATCGGGTTGCGCCATTGCGTTCATCTTGGAATTCCGCTTGAGATACAGTCCGAGTTTGCATAAAACGGATACAATATGGAAGTTATTGAGGTTGGAAGTTTGTATAAAAAAATAAAAAAATCAATTTAAATTCAAAAATATTCAAACAGCCAAGGCGGAAGGAGGAAACACGGAACCAGCCACGTTTAGGGTGTCGACCCAGACACTTTGGGGTCGACACCAATGTCGACCCAAACACTTTGGGGTCGACACCAGGGTTGACATAGGTGTCGACTCCCCTTGTAGGGGTTGACCCCATCGGCCAGACCTGGGCAGTGACGATTTTTGATGTGATGGACGGACCTGATGGCTTCTCTTGTGATCTAAAGGCTCTAAAACACTCTCTACACCTATAAATTAGTGCCTAGACCTAATTCATAATAATTCCTTATGACGCCTACATGCTACTGAACTCTCAATTCTCTTAGCCGCTGCCTCTAAAACTTAAATCATGAAGTTCTTCATCAACAATCACCTTTGAGGTTTAATCAACATCAAATTAGAAGATTAGATTTGCAACAACAACAACGATCCCATTACCTTTTCTTAATCCTAGCAATGTAAGTTCAGTTTCTCTTCATATTTAAATACCTAATTGTTATCCTGACATGTAATAGAGTGAATCTAGATCTATGCTTGATTATAAGTTAGTCCTTTCAGATTTTTTCCTTCCCTTATATCAGATCTATGTCTGAGATGTTATTTTATCTACTTATTCAGACCTATATTTTGTTGTACATCGAATCTGTAGTCTTCTCATGTCCATGATGTCATTTTGTTATATCTATCAGATCTATAATCTTTTTATGTTCATGATATTGTCAAATCTATGATTCTATATGCCCATGATGTTATTTTTTTTATCAGTTTATTTGAGATCCATCTTTGTTATACCTCAATTCTAAAAGATCGGTAATCCTCTTAGGTCCATAATGTTATATTTGACAAATCTATCATTGTAATGCTTGTTTTATGCCTACTCTCATTTATGTTCCATCTTTCTTCCCCTTTCTTGTTTTTATTTTATGAATACCAGGTTCATTCGGAACCTAGACTAAACTCGGTTATACATGCGATTGGAATACGGGGGTATTGGGGAATAATCTATTTGGAAATAATGGAACATAATTTGTAACTTGTGATTTGGGGCATAATTGTTATTGTTGCGAAATTGGGGTAAATTGAAATATTAAACCTAGATTGGGTGTACGCTGTAAATTGGAATATTAATCTAGATTGGGTATAACTATTGGTCAGGACACCAAGCATAATGTATATTATGATTTTGGGGCATGACTATTATTACAAATTTGGGAAGATTGAGTGTAACTTATTTTGAGTAATAATTTGAATTTGAACTTGTGGGGCATAACTTGTAATTGACTTGGTTGGGCATAACTTGAGAATTGGGACATGACTAGTTTGGTGAATGTGGGATAATTAGTATACAAAAATCTAAGTTTGGGCATATATGAAAAATATGTAAATATGCTAAAAGATAAACATGCCTAACCCGAGGTTAGATTCAGTTGCGGTGTAAAACTGCCCAGAACCGCCCGACACATCCAGTAACCGCAAAAACACAGATCTAATGTGAGAGGTTAGCGCATTTAGCCCAAAACCCGAGGTTAGAATGAGTTTGCGGTACAAGTCTGTCTGGAACCACACGGCACATCCAGCAACTGCAAACAACAGTTCTAATGTGAGAGGTTGGGGAATTAATAAATTAATTCATGCCAATAAACAGACATGTTAAGAAGGTGGGGTTAAGTAAATTTGGAATACTTAACCGTTATAACATGTTACACAAGTGAGCAGGGTTAAGTTAAGCAGTACAACATGATGAACGCGTGGGGTTAAGTTAATAAGAAACACTTAACCAATATGGCATGATGAATGAGTAGGTTTAAGTTAATAAGAAACACTTAACCAATATAACATGATGAATGGGAAGGGTTAAGTAAAAACAAGAGAGCAACACTTAACCAATATAACAGAATGCGTGGAAGGGTTAAGTTAACACAAGAAGGCAATACTTAACCAATGTAACACGACAAGTGGGCAGGTTAAGTTAACTTGAATTGATTGATGACACTTAACCAATACAACTTGATGAACGCGTGGGGTTAAGTTAATAAGTAACACTTAACCAATTTAACTTGATGAACGAATGGGGTTAAGTTAATGGGAAATACTTAACCAATATAACATGATGAATGAACGGAGTTAAGTTAATAGGAAACACTTAACTAATCCAACATGACGAGTGAGAAGGGTTAATAAGAAACACTTAACCAACATGACATGATGAGTGGGTGGGTTAAGTTAACATGTATGGACAACCACTTAACCAATATGACATAATGTGTGGGAGGGTTAAGTACATATCGGGTTGGTGGGTAATATTAGTAAATATAGGCCCACAAACTTAACCATTAAGTAAACATGTTTGAATCAGTAGGAGGGTTAAGTACATATCGGGTTGTTGGGTAATATTAGTAAATATAGTCCCACAAACTAAACCAGTAAGAAAACCTAGTAACGGGGACCCATTTCAGCAGTAACCCACATAGATGTATCAAGGTACCCTGAAACTGGGCAGGGTGGGGCATGATTACTGGGATGATTATAAGTGGTCAAAAATAGTGGCAGGGGGTACGTCAGTGTAGGTTCTGATGGATTACGGACGTGCACGTACTCTAGAGTGGGAAAAAGCATTCATTGGGTACCAGTAGTTATACATTGTGCATCTTGAATCGTGTCGGGTTACTATCATAAGGATTGATACACCTTATGGTGGGACCAGCACAGGGTATCTACATGCAAGAGACAGCCGATTGACACAGATACAAGGAAAATTACTGCGAGTAAGGAGCCAATCGATAGGGTAGTAAGGGTACATCTAACATCTTCATGGCAGTTAGGTCGATTGAGGTAAGATCCTCATACTAGATGTACACCTGAAGGCTACCATAATTGCAGGGATTGGGATCACGTTGTAATATTATTATTTTAAACAGATTACTAGTTGGGACACTAGTTAGGTGGTGTAGAGATATAGAAATCAGAATAACAGGGTAGTAGCGAAGCAGAGAAAGAGTAGAAGTGTATTTAGTTTATCTTGCCTTATCATATCTATGCTGATCGTATGTTATCTTGTTATCCTTGTTATCTCGGTGTTGTCTTATATTCAATTTATTCATGTCATGATGCTTTTACCTATTTACATGCTGAAAGTCACTGGACTTACCAGACTTATGTCTGACCTAGTTTGTTTCGCCTCTTTTCTTCCGTTCCCCCCTCCCCCCAGGTTCACAGGGAGAAAATGTTACCACTTTGCTCAATTTTCTTTCCAAGCCCGAAGATAGTCGATGTGTTGCTTTGGACTCTCTCTCCCACTGCTATGGCTGGTTCATGTTTTATTGGGGAATATCATTGTTATTTTTATGCTTCTTTTATACTTGGAAATTTTTGAATCAAGACAGAAGTTCTATGTATGATTGAGACAATTGTTGTAAAAGCTTGACTGAACCACATTGTTTATAAAATAAATTTATTTTCCGCTGCTTTATCTTGTATGTCTTGTAATTTATCTGCATCTTTTACCTAAAAATGCTTCACTGAAGTTAATGCGTTCCCTTGGTGAGTGACCTTAACGGAGATGGGGTGTTTCATGCTACGACGGGGTCTTAAGAGATTATAATAATCCACCCTTAATAAACATACTAGAATGGGCCTTAAGTGACCGAGAATGTCCACCTCATTGGGTCTTCACCCTGAATGCATCAATGAAGGTCATAAGCGATTGTTTTCAGATATCTACGTCATTGATTAAAACATTTCTTTGTATGTGTGTACTTGTACGTTTCGTGACATACCTTGACATATCACATATACAACCTTCCAAATCTAGAGTATAGTCTTTATTCAAATATTATTTTCAGTCACCGGAACTCTATTTTCTCACCCCTCTCCATAACGTATCCAACAGGTTAATAAGTAGGGCAGCGACTTGATGGACGAAACGATGATGGAGCCCGAAGAAGGCGATGAGACTATTATGTTTCTATTAACTATTATTGCTCTTTTACTTATTGAAACTCTAGATAATGAACAATTTATGATGTACCATTGCAAACAAATGTATTTGACATTTTGTACTTGAATCAATGGCTTTTATTTAATGGTGTATCTTAATTTATTATTATGCTTTTTATGTTCCACTATGTGTGAGATTTCCATCATGTTATATTGTCTGTTATTGTGTGCAAATGTAATTCCTTATAGGAACCGAAGACCCGTTTAGAGTGGCTCTAAGTTTCGATGGGTCTTTTCTGGGTCGAAATTTAGGCCCACTCAAGGCTGGTTGTTACGTTAAATCTATAAAACTAATCTTATAATTTTAAGACTATATCTACTCCAACAGCAAGGAGAAAGAAGTAAATAATAAGATGAAGTACAGTAAAGAAAATAACTCCTGGACATTTATGCTAGTTTGGGTTAACCAATCCTACATCCAGTCTTGCAGTCCACCGTGTAGAATTTCACTTTAACTACTTACATTCCACTAGTGACAAGAACATGTTTACAATCTAGATTTCATGGACTATAAGATAGACCCTTTTGATTTCATGGGATACAAGAACACCTTCCCTTTTCCCAAACAATAACAGATCATGGAAAATAGTCGTATCTTTGATATGAATTCTTGCTGGTTTCGTACAATGATCGTATAGACCTCAAATGACAATATATATTTGACAGAATGAAATCAAAGAGAGAATAATGTCAATTCGGTATAAACTCTTTGATATTGTGTGGTTTTCAAATCAATGAAGTAGTAAAATGAAATACCATTGATTGCAAATACAATCGAAGATGATTCAATAGATTTCTTATGCAAAAGTAGTAAAGAATAAGGGAATAAAGTGACTATTAACTGGAAACTCATTTTTTAAAGCCTTAATGTAGTGGTTGAAGAGATATGTCTTTTGGTGAAGTGGTGGGTGTTAAATCCCCTGATTTTAATTTTAAAAAACTTCTCAATGAAATATATGTTGCTATACTTTGGGCTTATAAGTCGACATACTTGTGTTGCAAGAGGATTAACAACACCAATAAGTGTTACAAGTTTCAAATTACCTCTTGTTTGTGTATTCTTTTGATTCAATTGAACTCGATGGTTTATTCTCTTCAAGTATAATTTCCATAGGCTCTTTAACAAGAGTTTCTAAGGTCCAACCAACAAATCATCACTTCAAACACCTCTATCCTTTCAACATTCTTCCTCAGCCAGTTTTGTTGTTTCGTTCTTCTTATTTTTCTTCATACATATTTCATTTGGTTCCATTGAATCCTTATTAATCTAAATAACTTCATGATATATATGAAATAATTGCACAACTTGGATATACACTAGTAGTAATACTTACGTGGTTGTCTTCATCAAAATTGGTATTTACAATATTAACAACAATCCCTATCATTACTGCTCTATTGAATCTTGATGATATCGACTAATTTCCTCCTTCACTTCTTTGTACTTCTATCTAAAATATGAAAGGGCTTCATTCCAATAATAAGGTTCGACTGAACCTCTAATACCTCAAATTATGTTGGTTAAACTATTATTGATATGTCATGTAGTGGTTTATAGGGATCTGATACATGGAACACATCATGCACGTCTTATGTAACGTCTAGCCTTTTTGACCGTTTCAAATTGGTAATTAAACTAACTTAAACACTCCAAATCGACAGATCATTATTTAGCTTACAGAGTTTAAAATATATAATCAACACAGAAAACACAGAATAAATAAAGAACACGGTCTTAAACAGCAAAAATAAAACTTTTATATACAATTAGAATTTTGAATACAAAATTTTTCTACATACAGCGAAATTTTAAAACAATTTGAATACAAAAAAATATTTACTGTTTTTGAGAACTTCAAAGTGTGCCATCTTTGGAATCCCCGGTTTCGTCAATCTTCGAATCTCAAGCTGTAATCTCTAAATCTATAACGCTCAAGGTCTGACCCGAGCGTTCCATGCAAAACATAAAACACTCGAGTTAGTATTAAATCATAGTTCAAGTAAATTAACTTTGGTGTAAACTAAAATATAACAATCAATTATTAAATTTCAAGTACACCGAACCTATGAGAAACTGTCAAGATATATCATAGCAACTTGGAACGAAAACAATCTGGACATATACATGTATATAAGGCAGCATGAATATTAAATAGCATATGGGTGATAACAAATGCACTTTCAAACCATGCGTAGATGCAGGTATCAGTATGACAGCAAGGAGGGGAAATATAACATTTTAATGTAACATTTCTTTCATGCGCCCTTTTCTAAGTTCAGGAAAAATCCATCAAAATTGTATAACTGCCTATAGAACAAGTTTGCTCAATGTAGCGATACCGCTGTGGAAACAGAGTCGATGAACTAAAGGGAATGGTCCGAGTTGGTGAAGGGGCTGCAGCCAATTTGATTTCGAGAGAATTGAAAGGGAAAAGGAGGGATTTTTATTTGATTTGGAAAGGGAGACGATTGTTTGCTAAAGGAAATGAGGGGAGTGGAATTTATAAAGGAGTAAAGAAGCTTACTAAAGAAGAAGATGAGTAGAGATAAGAACCACATTAAATCTGTAGCTTTAGGATAGCTGCGTGATAGGTCTGCACGCATATATTTGGGGAAGGTTATATTTAGTTAAAATTAATATCAAACTGTACCGTAAACACTTGATGAATGTTCCATATTCATACCATTAACACCACTTTCAAACGCAATAAAACTTGATGTATCTCCATATTTCAATGCTCTGAATAAATTTAACTAAATCGTAATCCGACTTTATTTGTGTATAACGATATTTTATTTTATTTTAAATTGACTATCCGTTCACTGGTAATTTTTTTTCGTTTTGTCTGTTTATCCCGTTTCATTTCAGATTTAAAACGTTAAATTTTAGTTCTTATAAATACACGTATCGAAATCAATTTCCTGTATACCTCAACAAATAAAATCTCTGATTTGTTTAACGTTAATTCAACGACTTATATTTTCAATTGAATATTAAATTCAATTCATACACGAACAATAGATTTGATTTTAAACTTATAACTCTAGTATCAATATAAAAATGATCATTACTAATTAAATTTTCAATTAATTTCACATTCCATTTAACGAAATTTCTGGGACTTTACACCTGATTGCTTTTCTAGTAACTCAACTCTATAAGCTAAAGTACCATCCCTTTTAGAGACGCGGAAATGACTAATAAATATTGAGGCTAAGTTACCTTCCCTTCGAAACTAAATCATGTCTCTCAAAGTTGAGATTTTGAGAAAAACTTTGTTTCCAACTGCAAATTTCAAATCCTTCATTCTAAGGTCTACATGCTTATTTAGCCTATCCTGAGTAGTTTTCATCCTCCTTTAAATCCCTTTGACTTTCTCAGGAATTCTCAGGAACATCCAGAATTATTTGTGGCCCAAGCACAAGTCAAATCTTTTTTTCACCCTAAAGGGATGGAGATTTACATGGTCGCCCGTAAAGAGCATCGAACGGTGCTTTGTTAGCACTCACCTTAGTTTCAAAGTTTTAATTAATTAATAGGCTTTTCTTATACTTTGATTAATTTATTCAAATTTTGTTGTACTTGGTAACTTTTATTATAGGTGAATTAAACAAATTGAGATGGCATTTCCAAGATCCACCAAAATCAAGAAAATAAGCATAAAAAAGGTACTCCAAAATATGATTTACCCTTTCGATTTGGGCATCCATTTGTCAGTGATAGGCCATACTCAGATTCAACTGTGTACCTAAAGAATCCTAGATGGCTTTCCAAATGTTATTAGTAAAATGATCATTCAATTACAAAAAATGCTAGAAGGAATTCCGTGGAGTTGGACAATTTTCTTTAGACAAATCTCACCTGTACTCAGAGCGGTTCGAGTTGACTTTACTAGAATAAAGTGGGAAGATTTCATATGTCGATCAATGATCACCCAGATACTCTTATTACCTTCTAGTCCTCAGTAAACCAACTATAATTCCTTTGAGATTTGATCCCGCTTCAGATTTTGAATCTAAAGATGCTACATCCAAACTGCGATTTGCTGATGATTGGCCTTGATTTTCTGATAAGTGCCACATATGCCATATAAATAGAGATATCTCTCTTTATTCTAATCCACTGTAATGACCCAAAATTTATTAAGAAATATTTAATGGAAATTAAATATTTAAAATGATTTATTTTAATGATTAATGACTTAGAATTTATTTAAAACGAAGTTTGAATGTATAAGTTTATATTAATTATAAAATAAACTCGTAACATCGTGGTAGTTCGAAAATTTTATTTTCGTATTTCAAATGAATGTACAAATTCAATATAAGTCGGATTTCTGTAAAATAAGAAATGTTAGGATCTTTTCAACAATATCTTTCTAACAGATGTGAAAAATTTCGATTTTGTGTTATAAATTGTAAGTTATGTCCAAATTAAATTTTCAAGAAGTCGCTATGGAATCGTTTATAAATTATAACGATTAATTAAATAAAAGGATTTATTATGAAACTGAATATCAATTTGACTTGAATTTTGAAAATATCGAGTTACAAACACAAGTATGTTCATTTTGGAATTATATGATATTTTATTTGTATTTTAATGATAACATTAATTTATTATTATTAAACTAAAACTATTATTGAATTTATTAACATTTTCTTGGTTTTACTTAGGCCATAAAAATAGCCATTTTCAAATGATCTCCGTTTTTTATAAAACCGTTTTTTTATGAATCCAAAGTTATCGGATCCAGAACGTCAAATTATTGTCAAGTTTAAACTTTTAGGTCAATTGGAATTCGTATGTAAGGATGGTAAATATGAACGCATGTTGAGATTTAGCTAAAATTCAATAAAGTTAGAAATAAGGCTATTTTCAAATGGTCTCCAAATTCGATGGGACCAAGATCATTAGGACCATAGTCGTGAAACATAGAAAAATTTCTAATTTCGTAATTTTTGGAGTTAATATGTGGTCATAGCAAATTAAGACGTACGTTGAAATTTATTGTTTAACGTTATATTGACTTTTATTTTAATTCTGAGAAAAACTGATTAAAATAATCGAATTAGCTTCCAAAACCTATTCCATTGTGTCTGGAATAAGGTATTTAGCTAGGGACGTCAGTCGTTGGAGTTCCTTTGGAGTTCGGAGCGTTAAACTTTGCGGTTAAGTGATATAAGAATATAATATTAATTAATATACATATATAACCCTAAATTCTCTAACCCTAGTTCCATATACAACATTTGCCACCGCTTAGGTTTTAATGGCCGAAAACATCCGATTTTCATACGCTAAATTCTTCCAATCCACAAACAATCCTTCGAAACTCCAACACCAACATTGCAGAGATTTATAAGGGCTTTGATTCTATATGGATGTGATCGATTTTAGTGGAATATCTAGCTCGAATTTCAACCTCGAAGGGTGTGTGTTCGCAGCAGTTTTCATGGCTCAAGTTGCGTGCGAGTTGGCCATCATGGGCAGCGTTGAAAGACGGGGCGAAGGCCGACGTCGTGGTTGAGGTTGATCGGACTCTGGCAGCTCCTTGGCGAGGCGGTGGGTGAATGTTGGGAGAAAAGATGGGTTACAAGGTTCGTCCGTGTTCTAGAAAGAAGAAACGACGGGGAAAGTGTTTAGTTTAATTAAAGTAATTAACTTTTAATTATCTTAATTAATTTTATTTATGCAATTAATGTTTAAAATAACATAACTTTTTTATACGATAACATAATTCAACGAAATAACTTGCGTTGGAACCATGACAACAAGATCATCGCAGTGAAGCAAATTTGTACAGAAACGGAGCTAGTTGCAAAATTTGGTTAAATTAAACGTTTAGTTTAATTTAATCAAAATAATCGTTTTATAATGATTTCGAACCGATCAATGTGAGAACTCTCACTTAAACTGATTTTATAAGTTATTATATCCATTTCTGAATATGTATTGATTGCCTTGATTGCAATGTTAGATTTGTGGTTGATGGATGTTTACAGTTATTTCTGTTATTATTATTTAACTATGGTTATAAGCGTTAATAATGGAAACACTTTGTAACAGCCCGCATTTTACATATCGGAAGATCGTAAAATATTTTTATTTTATTCCCTGAGGGTTGGATCATTCTCATCATTTAATATGTTGCTTATGGGGATGTGAAACGTGTTCATAATTTTTACTGATTTTGTTTGTGATCATTTTTCCTCTGTTAGTCTTATACAGAGCATAACTTTTGACTTAGTTCGAATCATAGGTGAGACCTATGCTATTGGAAAGGAATTGATGATTGTCTTTCCGTAGAGCGGTTACATTAAAGATTTGGCTCAGCGGTTTGGGAGAAATCGTTGTTTTAAGGTTTTCAGTTGGCTATCCAGGTTTGGTAAGCCAAAATGGGCTGAATTGAGAAGGCCCATTAGGGGGTTGGTGGAAACTATAAATAGGGGGTAAGGGATATAGGAAAGGGTTTGAATTTTCCATTCTCTCATTAGGAGGTCTTGAGCGCCTCCTTCCTCTAAAATCTTTCCACCATTAAAAAGAAAAATCCAAGGAGGGAAATCATAGATCTACACCATTGGAGGCTAGATCCACATCAATTGAGGCAAGAGTTCATCGGATCAAGAGGTTTGGTTCGAGGTGCTTGCTGTCTGGATTTAAATTTCTACCATTTTAGCTTGTTTTGGAGAATCAGTGAGTGATATGCATCTCTCACTTGGATTCAATGAAGTGTATGAGTGTTTGTTCATGTTTTTCATCAAATTCAAGTGCGTCCTCATAGATCTACACCATTATATGTCCATTTTCATATGAATCACCCTATGATCTAATTTAGCATGTTTAACCAGTTAATTCCATGCCATTTCATATGTTTATGTAAGCTAGATCTCTCATTTTGACCATATGTTCATTTTAATGATTTTTGGTGAAATTTACATCATTTTAGTGATAATCATCATATTCATGTTGTTAGCGATGTTATGACATGTTTATGGATGCATTTGGTGAATTGGTCGAGTTAGTTTCGTCGAATTTGTCATTTGGCGAAGTTTTGGTCGAAATCGGAGTTGAAATTGCAAAATGCAGGTTTTTTGGGTCGGTTTGAAGTAGGTCGGGTCGGTTCAAAACTTGTCTATGGGAACAAGCCAGGAAATGGGTCAGTCAAACTTTTGGGTCTGGTCGGTCCATACCTGGTTGGCCCTATCGGGTCGGTTGGTTATGACCGGGTCGGTCGGGTTGAAGTTCATGTTTTGTTGAGGAAACAAGTGGGACGGGTCGGTCCATTCTGATCGGGTCGGTCGTCCTTTGGGTCGGCCATAGTGGAACTATGAGAGGGCATTAGGTCGGGTCGAACATAACCGGGTCGAGAGGATCTGAGGTTGGACACAACTGGTCGGGTCGACCAGGTTGGAAGGCACGGGTCGGTCGGTTGGGTATTCTGGCCGATCGGTCAAGTTGGAGGAGTTTTCAACAGTGCTTCTAAACGCTGTGGTAGGTGGCTTAAGTGCTATGGTTTGTTTTCAATGGGTTCATTTTCTAAAAAAGTACGTTTTTCGGGTTTGAAGAAAAGGCTTTAAAAAATATATTTTTCGGGGTTACCCCCCCCCCCCCCCGAACCCTGCTCAAGCCGCAGTGCAGTAGTGTAGCTTGGCTCGGTGATGGTGATAGCTTCGAGGAGAATTCAAGTGGGAATATTAGAAGTGTTGAATGTGTTCGTTGATCGGTGTAGAACAACGAATGGGGCGACAACTCAAAGGTTGTGAGTTGGTGGGTAATGGTTGCTCGAGAAGGTTGCTTGGGCTATGAAAAGTCATCAAGTCGGATGACTAGAGATGGGAAGGCTGAGAGACTATCGTTGTCGTAAGTTCTAGCAGGCTCAAAGTAGGGGTACGATGGGGGCACCCAAAAGTTCGATTGTAGGTCGAGTATCTTGGGTATTGTTGAAAGGCCTAGTTGTCAAGGTTGGACATACATAAGTATCGTTGAAAGGCATACGAGGTTTATGCTAGACCTGGGGTTTATGCTAGAGCTGGGGTTACCATTAGCCCTAGACATATGGCAAGGTTGTCCATCATACAATTAGCGATGGTTTCGAATTAGGATTGGCGGCGATAGCCAGAGTCTGTCATGATTGATTAGTTTCTTTGTTTGAACCATCTCATGTAGATTGTCCAACATCGAAAGAGATGTTCCTTGGGTGCTTGTCTGATATTGGTTTAGGCTTCTGGGGCTTGTGCTTGAGGAGTGTTGAGTTTGATTAGGATGGTTTACATGAGATCTATAATTTGGATGTCAAGAGTGCTTTGCCATGATTGAATGAGTGTTCTAGTTTTCATGGATGTATAGTTGAATTCTTTAAGTAAAGGCTATCACTGTCCGATGTGGGGAAGATAAGGTTGAGTTCTTCTCTGGTGTTGTGGGTAGATTAGTATGTTTATCTATCCATTCTCATATACATTATTGTTCAAGTTTGTTAGCTGTTTTATCGCTCACTAAGACTGTGTCTGACTCAAGGTTTTATGTCTCCTCTTATTACCTTGGGTTGTTCATCCAGTTGTGGATGGGCAGACTAAGTCGTAGGTTACAGGTGATAAGTGAGGACGATGCTGCTGTGCGGAGGCGAGCAGGTGGATATGTTGGATCTAGAATAGCCCTAGAAGGGGGTGAATAGGGTTTATCACAGTTTTTCATTGAGTTAAAAATCTGACTGGATATTAAATAATAAACAGATCACAGAATGTAGCAGAAATAAAAAGCAGAAAGAAAATACACAGAGATACCCAACTTCGGCAAAATCCTGCCTACTGCTGCATTCCTAAGGTTTCTACCAGGTGATAGAACAGATCCCGCTTACAAGACCATGTAAACTCGTGAACCCCTCGCTCTGATCCTAACCCTACGCTCGAAACCCTAGACTGGTCTATATCCACTAGACCAAATTTTCCCATTGTTTTACAGACACTAGTAAACTATCAGTTAACCCTAACTGAATCCCCTAGAATTTTACAGAATTCTAGAAACTGTTTCAGATGATTTACAAGACAAATTAAAAACAATACAAACTAAATAAATAAAAACCGTAGGACTTAAAAATAAGGGTCATCCGCTTTTAAACTTGGCCGGCCACATAAGAATTGGTTCCACCCTCTATTTATTTTATCCCATCCTCTTGCTTTAGAAAATAAATGGTGGTGGCTATGGAAATATTTCTAGGGGTTTCTCTTTAATCCCCAAATCGATCAGTTGATTTGCCGAAGAAGATCTTGACTGCTTTGTATTCTTGTGTGTTACTTCGTGTGGTCGAGTGCTGATGCTCTTTGTCTCACTGATTTGGGGTTATTCGTAGCGATCGAAAATCTCTAGAAAAATATGTGGATTCCTTCTGGTTTAAAATTTGATTGCTCTGAATTTTTGAGTGTTTTCGATGCCCCAAAGGCCGATGATAATAGGTGTATAATATAGGGTAGAATCAAACCCTAGAACTCTTATTTCACGTATATGGATTGACTGATTTTGCCCCATTTGTTTCTCGGCTTTGATTGAGTTTTGCTGCGTGTATTTCTTCTGATGATTTGCGAGATTGAATTGATGAATCTGAAGATGTTTTTCACCCTTGAATGAATCCACTTGATTGATAAATAAATGCTGTGGAAAATTTACATGCCGGGACTGGATTCGAGATTTCTGCCTTAATTGATACTTGCCCAAAATTTGGATAGATAACCAATTGATTGCCAAATCATGCATTCCAAAAATGGAAACACAAATGATTTTTTGAAATTCTGAAAAATTGATTAAGAAGTTCTTCCCATGTTTGATTTGCTTATTCTTTGACTTGTTCATGTGTGATGCTGCAAATATATTCTTACCAAAACTTTGTTCAATGCCATAAACATATTTAAATGATTTGTCCCAAAAGATGAATGTGTTTCTGGAAAACATTTAAACAGATTCAATTCGACATTGCCAAAACTAGAAACAAATTTTTGTTTCTTGTCATGTATATGTTTGTTGTTTTGCATAAATATGGAATCCATCTAAATACTTGCCAAACATGCTTTGTTGAAACCTTGATTAATTCTGGAAAATATTGATTCAGAAATTTTAAATCTCTTGCATTTTTGGTAAATCAAATTTCTCCCAAAAGAATTTTTAGAAATATATTAAATACTTGCCCTTTGTTGAAATGAATCTTTTCCAAATATGATCCATATGGTCTGTTGAATGCTTGTACTGTTTCCTGGGCTTGTGCCTTCTTGTGTAAGCTCTATAACACTATGGTCTTGAAACTGTTTGCATATGTGCTGAGCCATTTTCTTGCTTAGACATATACATATTGTCCATTCATGTTGCCCCATGCTGTGTTAATATGTCGATGCTTGTATCCACTGTTTTTCTTAGCTGTGCACTTGTTTGAACTTTATAATGATGTATTATTGCTCCATGCATATATAGTTGAATTCTACTGCCATGTTAAAAAGAATTCACCATTGCACTCCATGTTGGCTGCGTATCAACTTTCAGCTGCTGTTTTTCTATGTAGATTCACATTGACATTGTAGCTCCACTTGTATTTGCTGTGTGAAACATGTAGCTGCACCATCCACCCAAAACATTTGAAACTGAAACTAATTTTACTCTTGAATGGCCTCGACCCTGGACTGATGCTTTATTTTGCTTACTTGCACGACCATACCATATTGCTATCATTTACACTTGTGACATGGTCTGTCTTACCTTGTACACTTGAATTTGTTGTACCAACTATTTATATTGCACGGCCCATTTTGTTAATACTTGAGTTGCTCATGACATTGTGCTCGACATTGGTTTGGTGCTGTTTTTATCACTTTGGTGTTTTTGGGTTGCCTCGACCATATTGATTATTGTTGCACTGAGTCGAGATGGTCCACGTGACTACTCCTCAGTTGCACTGTGGATTGGCGAGGGAGTGCACACGTGTGTGTGTATATATATATACATGTGTGTATATGCAGCCATCCAAACGAGTTTCCCTGTCCCTGCATTGATATATATATATATATATATATATATATATATATGTCATCTGCCTTGTGGTATTTACAGTGTATCACTGTGAATATCACAAGCTGTCTAGACACAGTTGGAATAGATTATTAATCAGATCGAGTCAGAAAAATGATGAGAAACACACCGAAATTCTGAGGCAAATAAATTTTCAAAATAAAAATTATATTCGCTAGAATTTAGAATATTATTTCTGTTCCAGATATTGTGTGTGTTTCTGTATGTAACAGGTATGAAGACTGGACTGACTGAAAGCTGTGAAGACCGAAGAACAGAGTGTCAGTGTGTCTGTAACAGTGTCACCAAAAATGTGTCTGTATATTGAAATGTAAACTGAGTGTGAGTGAACTGTAGTGAGGAGCTATGTATGCATATGATATAATTGTACTGATGTTTGTATTAAACAAATTTGATTGAAATAAAATATTATTTTATTATGTTCAAACAAATTTGTTTAACGTATTCAGTTTATTTACAAGTACAAATTTTTGTGAAGTATTTAAATAATGGAGTTATAAACAGTTGTACTGTTTAAATGTTTGAAATATTGTGATGGCCCGCCCCGCACCAGCCGGCATTTCCTCCGAAAGTGCGTTGTAAGCATGCCCAACTAGCACGGAACGGTCGCCAAAGAAAGGAAAGAAGAGAATGAACTAATCGGAAACCTGTAGAATGTCTCACAACGCATGGGACAAAATATAATAATAATG
Source organism: Allium sativum (assembly GCA_030737875.1). Classification (NCBI taxonomy): domain Eukaryota; kingdom Viridiplantae; phylum Streptophyta; class Magnoliopsida; order Asparagales; family Amaryllidaceae; genus Allium; species Allium sativum. The sequence goes on along the minus strand of CM060909.1, from coordinate 621,012,742 downwards.
TACTTGACATAAAACAGGCGAGACAGTGCATAAGCTGATAACTAAAACAAACATCATCATCAGAGTAGCGGAAGTCTAAATATAGCTTATTACAACTTTTCAAATTACTGTCTCTAAACAAAAGAAAGGAAGAGTGCACTACTAATGCCCCCAAAGTAGTGACCAACAGCGACACAGGGAAAATATCTATATATGTATCATACGTGGAAGCCTCATGCTCGTCTCCAGTACGGCTACTCGTGCATCACCAACTAACCTGTCTCCAGTCTGCTCGTGAGAGCACCCAGAGTAATAGGAAGAGACATAAAACTCTGGGTCAGACAAAAAGTCGGGTATGAGCGATAAGCAGCTAAACAGAACAATAACAGGTATACTAAACCATACCTGAACCTGGACCTGCAACCGAAGAGTTAGCACTACATACTATACAATACTCTAAGGTGCCACTGAACAGATGGTGTAAAGATAACGGGGTGGGGGTGTACATGTCATAATGATGGCAAATAAATCAAACATAGCAACCATCCTCACCTATCTCACTCAGTGCGTAAAGCATACGATATCCACTGCTTCGATCACTAGACCCATCGAAGTAGTGACGGAGTTCGACTAGTACAACTACAGCTACTACCAAGCTCACCACATGGAGTCATGACCAAATATTTACAAATGACCCCACTTCATTGGTCTATAGCTCTTTAGTCGTACCTAGGCCACTGTGGCCCTGAATCCGTTCACGTACTCCTTACACATAGCGATCAAAAGTTATAGACATCGACAACCCCTTAGCACACGTCCCGCAGCAAAGCCCAATCATGAAGTTCACTCGTTGGTTCCCATCTGGATCCTGAGTCAAAACTAATCATTTGGATTGCCTTTGCATCTCGGGTTTTGGTCATCATCTCCAGATCGGTCTTCATTCAGTTCGTGATCATCATCTAGGCTCGGTTCCTATCGGTTCGTAGCACCCTCTTCAGATCGGTTCGGATCGTAGTGACCTTCCTCCAGTGGTTCGGATTGTAGTGACCTTCCTCTAGCGGTTCAGATTGGGGTCCACACCTCCTGGCTTCGTGAAAAACTCCTCTGGTTCAGTCCTTCTTCCCAAGCACTCAGGATCGGGTCGGGTCTCTAAGCTTCTCCATGGTGCATCGGTTCGGGTCAGAGTGGCACACGAGAGGCGGATCGGGTCGTGGGTTCGGGTCCAGGTCATCTCGTGGATACAACAGCTTGGAGGGGCGGTTCGACTCGCGGAGAGCTCTTCTGGTCGGTTCGGTTCGGTTCGGGCTCCTTCCTCCGATCCGATCTAGATTGGCCAAATTCCTGCACTTCTTTCCAGCAACTGTTTACGCCATTCGACGGCGTTTTCGACCATTCTAACTATTCTAAACAATCACAATTCATACCAAACAGTCATAAGAACATATAACATCAACCACAAACATCAAAACAATAACCTGATAGGTTAAAATAGATCAAACATAGCCAAAACCCAATATTTTCCCTTAAGCGTGCTTAAGCAAAACTAATGATAGGATTAACAAAACTTAACCAAACTAGCCAAATTTTGTAACAGAGGTCTAAACAATATTTAAGAATTATAAATATTTTTCTAGAATTTAATCATGTTTAAATTCGCTAATAAACACTAATTACCCTTAATTAGCCATAATTAGTGAGAAACTATGCAATCACTCACCTTGGCCACAAATAAAACCTTTAGAACTGAAACTCCACTGTTTGGGCGCGAATACCAATGCAACACAGTAGCTCTACCTCGGTTCTTATGCTAATCCGCCTTGATTTGATGTTGCTAAGCCTAATCCTTGATTAGAAAGTGAGTTGGAGGTGTTTTAGAGGTTGGAGGCCATTGTTAGGGTTTCTAAGAGGTAAGTGGCAGCTAGAAAACTGAAATAGAATGAAAACCTAACTCATTTCAGCCTCCCCATAACCCTAATCCCGAAATGGGTTATGAGCCCATTCACTAATCACCCTATTTGGCCCGGTTAAGCAGTTTTTCACCTTCCAAACCGTATTTCAGCCATATCTCCCCAACTGTAAGTCCGTTTTTTCACATGTGACCACTCTACGGAAAGGTAAACCATCATCCGAAGCCAACGGAAGTTGTTTCAGGTCAAAACTCCTTTCCAGTCAAAAGTTATGGCCAAAACAAGATCAGTTAGGGGGAAAACGGTCATTTAAAAATCGGCAAAAATCATGAACATGGGAAATGACCCCAATAGTCGTCTCCCAAAGTTACATGACCATACGACTCCGTATGTGAAAGAAATAAATGTTCTACGATCCTATGATGCGTAGAATGCGGGTCGTTACACTCTTCCCCCCTTAAGAAATTTCGTCCCCGAAATTCCTTAACCCAATACAAACAAAGGATCCCGCATGCGTACCGGCCACAAACAACAATCAAACATGTAAAACAAACAAAACAAGCCTATCCTAGCATACGGAAAACTAAACCGAAAATGAAATCTTACCAAGCGAAGAGTTCTGGATACGTCTTCCTAATGCTCTCCTCTGTCTCCCAAGTACAGTCATTCTCATTCTCGCCCCACTGAACTTTGACTAGATTCACTGCATTCCTTCGAAGTTGCTTCGTATCGTTCCCAACAATACGCATAGGCTTGCGGTTCCCAGCTGCCTCGGGTTCAACTTCGATATCATCCAACTGATCAGGTGAAATAGTCACATATGGGTCGTGTATGAACTTCCTTAACTGGGAAACATGAAATATGTTGTGAACTCCTGCCATCTTCTCTGGTAATTCAACTTTGTATGCCAAATTCCCAATTTGCTCAAGAACTGGGAATGGACCAACAAATCTTGGTGCTAACTTGCATCTCCTGCCAAATCGTATCACGCTCTTCAACGGAGAAATCTTGATAAACACCAAGTCGCCAATGGAGAACTTTAATTCTCTTCTCCTTTTATCAGCATAACTCTTCTGCCTATCTTGGGCAGCCTTCATTCGTTGTTGGATAACCTTAATCTTGTCTGAAGTTTCTCTTATCACATCGGGTCCAAGCACAAACTTCTCACCAGTTTCTACCCAACATGACAGTGAGTTGCACGGTCTTCCGTACAAAGCTTCAAACAGAGCCATACCAATACTGGATTGATAACTATTATTATATGCAAACTCTACTAGATGCAAATGGTCATCCCATGATCCACCAAAATCCAATATGCATGCTCTCAAGAGATCTTCTTACACTCAATTCACCCTCTCTGTCTGTCCGCCGGTTTGAGGATGATACGCGGTACTGAGATGTAGTTTTGATTCTAACGCCTCTTGTAAGCTCTTCCAAAATCTACTAGTGAACAACAGATCTCGGTCACTCACAATGCCTTTGGGTATTCCATGAAATCTCACTACCCACTTTATATACAGTTCCGCTAACTTAGTTGTCGTCCTGTTTGACTTGACGGGTATAAACCTTGCACTCTTAGTCAATCGGTCCACAATCACCCAAATGTTATCATGGCCCGATCTAGTCCTTGGTAACCCATCAATGAAATCCATTGACACTTGTTCTCATTTCCATTCTGGAATTTCTAATGGTTGTAGCAAACCACAAGGCTTCTTTTGCTCAGCTTTAACTAGCTGGCAGTTCATGCATTTGGATATAAACTTCCCAATGTCTCTTTTCATCCCTTCCCAGTAGTAGGTCTGCTTCATGTCTCGGTACATCTTGTTACCACCGAGGTGTATAGTCAGTTTTGAGTGATGATATTCTCTAAGCACTTCATCTCTCAATCCATTGACATTAGGTACAACTAGTCTTCCATTCTTTCTAAGCCATCCATCTCGATCAAGGCCATACTTGTTCCTATCTCCGTTGATTCCCATCTTTAACTTTGAGATGATTTCCAATAGGTTAGGATCGTTCCTCTAGCTGGAACCAATCCGCTCGATCAAAGTGGGTATGATCGTCAAACATGCTAATATTTCTGGATCCAATTCGCACTTTGGTCTGAAATCATACCCAGCGATGTACTCCAGTTGCATCCATTCAAGAAACATAGCCCCTAAACTGGCATGTCTTCTACTCAATGCATAAGCCACCGCATTGCGCTTTCCTGGTGTATATGCGATGTCGAAATCATAGAAAGCTAAGAATTCTAACCATCTTTGCTGTCGGAGATTTAGATTTTTCTGAGAGAAGAGATACTTTAATGATTTATGATTGGTAAACAACTAGAATCTTTCTCCCAAGAGATAATGTCTCCACATCTTCAATGCAAACACGATTGCTGCCAGTTCCAAATTATGGATAGGGTATCTTTTCTTATGCGGTTTTAGTTGCCAGCTCACATAAGCTACAACCCTACCTCCTTGCGTCAATACATCACCTAGTCCGGTACCACATGCATCTGTATATACTGTCATCTCTTCATTCTCCTTAGGAATGACTAACACTGGTGCACATCTCAACTTTTCCTTTAGGCTCTTGAATGCATTCTCGCACTTTTCGTCCCAGACGAAAGCTAGATTCTTCTTGGTCAACTGAGTCAACGACGCTGCTATCTTGGAGAAGTCTTGGATAAACTTACGATAATATCCAGCTAACCCAAGAAACTTCTTATGTCCGTTGCATTCTTGGGCGTAGACCAATCTTGTACGTAGCCACCTTCGCAGGATCCACGGCAATACCATTCTCTGAAACAACATGGCCCAAGAATCTCACTTCCCTCCTCCAGAAGTGACACTTAGAAAACTTTGCTTTCAATTGGTGTTTTCTCAGCACCTCCATCACTATTCTTAAATGTTCCTTGTGTTCTTCCTCTGTCCTCGAATAGACCAAAATATCATCCACGAACACAAGGACAAACTTACTCAACTGATCTCCGAATACCCTATTCATAAGATCCACAAAGTATGCTGGGGCATTGGTCAGCCCGAATGGCATGACCAACCACTCATAAAATCCAGACGGCGTCTGAAATGCCGTTTTAGCTATACTCTCAGCTTCCACTCTAAGCTGATGAAAACTTATCGCGAGATCCAACTGAGAGAATACTCTCGCGCCACTCAACTGATCAAACAAATCATCTATCCGCGGTAGAGGATACTTGTTCTTCCTCGTCACCTTATTCAACTCGCGGTAGTCTACACACAACCGAAGGGAACCATCTGCCTTGGTAGCAAACACAACTGGTGCTCCCCATTCAGAAACACTCCTTCTGATAAATCCCTTCTTCAAAAGATCGCTGACTTGCACCCCGAGCTCTCGCTGCTCTCTTGATGCCATACGACGAAGTGGCATCACTATAGGTCTGGCATCTTTCACTAAATCAATACGGAACTCAATCTCTCGGTGTGGTGGAAGCCCGGTCACTTCCTCAAAGACGTTTGGATACTGGCCAACCACGGGCAAACCTGACAACTCACTATGCGGGATGTCGAGGGAATTTAGAAAACTAGCCATTACCCCATCACCGGGTAGACCACCAAACACTACCATCTGCCCATCATCCGCTCTAGCTATCACCAAAAAGGCCTCACAGTCTACCACCACCCCGTATCTTTGGAGCCAATCGACTCCCAAAATATTGCCAAACCCAGTAAAGCCCAAAACAAAGCAATTACTAACGAACATGCATCCATGACTCGATAAGACCACATTATGACAAATCATGCTAAGGTTAATTGAACCACCAATCGGGTTCGTCACAACTAAAGGTCTATCGACAATCTCGTGCTCCAATCCCAACCTATCTACCAGGTCACTAGATATGAAAGAACTGGAAGCCCCGGTATTAAACAAAACTCTAACAGGAACATCATAAACAGGAAGCATAACTTGAACAACAACATTCTTTCCTTTCTCCGCCGCAGTTGGGGCATTCGACGAAGAAAGAATAGCATTAAGGGCATATGCTTTCACCACTTGCTTTTCTTTAGGGGGTTGCGGACACTTGTCCTTGGGATGTCCCACTTGGCCACAGTTGAAGCACTTCCTATCCGCTGGCTTGGCCCGACAATTACTAGCATAATGAACCTTCTTACCACAGCTGAAGCACTCAACATCTTTCTTATTCTTTTTTTGTCCATCCTTATTCTGGTACTGCTTCCTCTTATTCTAAGGACCACTCTTGCCTCCACCACTTGCTTGTGGTTTTGGCTCCTCTGCAGATGCAACCTCAGTCTTTGACTTAGGGAAAAGACTCTCGGAACTCAATGCGTTTGCCATAATCGACTCAAACGTCTCATCGATGTGGTTAATAAGCCTTTCCCCCAAGTATCCATCCAAGCCAGTTATGAACTTCTCATTCTTCTTTTCGGCAGTATCAATAAGAGATAGTCCATACTTCGATAACGTATCGAATTCTGCAATATACTCCGAGACAGCCCTGCCATTCTGCTGGAGCTCCAAGAACTTCTTAAACAGCACTGACTTCTGAGCAGCTGGAATGAACTTATCGCTAAAGCGAGCCTTAAACTGCTCCCAAGTAATCTGATCCTCGGGAGTAGCTGCCTTTATAGCATTCCACCAATTCATTGCCCATCCTTGCAGCTGACGGGATGCTAACCTTCTTTTCATCGCATCCTCGATACCCAAATCTTCGAAGATACGCTCGCAGCTATCCAACCAATCCTAAACATCCGTAGCCGACTCCGTTCCATGGAACGGCTTCCCACCAAGACTAGTATAATCCTTATTCAGCTTGGCGAAATCGGCCCTAAGCGTCTGCACTATTGGACCACCACCATTACCATTATTGGGAGCTGCCCTCTGCACATTCCTAAGCATCTCTCTCATGAGGTCAGTAAACATCGTCCTCATGTCAGCAGCATTCCCATTATTGGCTCCTCTACCGGCACATCTTGCGTATCGGCTCATCGTTCAATCTGTAAAGAGAAAACGATTAACCATCTCCATAGTGGTGCTAGTGCAGTGTGACTTCATCCTTACTATACTAATAGTATATATATAGCTTTTGAAAACCAAAATAATAACAAATACGCGCTCTCATATACGTATACTATCTCTCCCTGATGACTTCCCTAGGTTAACTACGCAACCTAGAGCTTTGATACCAAGTGTGACGGTCCGCCCCGCACCAGCCGACATTTCCTCCGAAAGTGTGTTGTACGCATGCCCAACTAGCACGGAACGGTCACCAAAGAAAGGAAAGAAGAGAATGAACTAATCGAAAACCTGTAGAATGTCTCACAGCGCATGGGACAAAATATAATAATAATGTACTTGACATAAAACAGGCGAGACAGTGCATAAGCTGATAACTAAAACCAACATCATCATCAGAGTAGCGGAAGTCTAAATACAGCTTATTACAACTTTTCAAATTACTTTCTCTAAACAAAAGAAAGGAAGAGTGCACTACTAATGCCCCAAAGTAGTGACCAGCAGCGACACAGGGAGAATATCTATATATATGTATCATATGTGGAAGCCTCCTGCTCGTCTCCGGTACGGCTACTCATGCATCACCAACTAACTTGTCTCCAGTCTGCTCGTGATAGCACCCAGAGTAATAAGAAGAGACATAAAACTCTGGGTCAGACAAAAAGTCTGGCATGAGCGATAAGCAGCTAAACAGAACAATAACAGGTATTCTAAACAATACCTGAACCTGGACTTGGACCTGCAACCAAAGAGTTAGCACTACATACTGTACAATACTCTAAGGTGCCACTGAACATATGGTGTAAAGATAACGGGGTGGGGGTGTACATGTCATAATGATGGCAAACAAATCAAACATAGCAACCATCCCCATCTCTCTCACTCAGTGCGTAAAGCATACGATATCTACTGCTTCGATCACTAGACTCATCGAAGTAGTGACGGAGTTCGACTTGTACAACTACTGCTACTACCAAGCTCACCACATCGAGACATGACCAAATCTTTACAAATGACCCCACTTCATTGGTCTATAGCTCTTTAGTCGTACCTAGGCCACTGTGACCCTGAATCCGTTCACGTACTCCCTACACATAGCGATCCAAAGTTATAGACATCGACAACCCCCTAGCACACGTCCCGCAGCAAAGCCCAATCATGAATTTCACTCGTTGGTTCCCATCTGGATCCTGAGTCAAAACTACTCATTTGGACTGCCTTTGCGTCTTGGGTTTTGGTCATCATCTCCGGATCGGTCTTCATTCAGTTCGTGATCATCATCTAGGCTCGGGTTCCTATCGGTTCGTAGCACCCTCTCCAGATCGGTTCGGATCGTAGTGACCTTCCTCCAACGGTTCGGATCGTAGTGACCTTCCTCCAGCGGTTCGGATCGGGGTCCACACCTCCTGGCTTCGTGGAAAACTCCTCTGGTTCGGTCCTTCTTCCCAAGCACTCCGGATCGGGTCGGGTCTCTCAAGCTTCTTCATGGTGCATCGGTTCGGGTCGGAGTGGCACACGAGAGGCAGATCGGGTCGTGGGTTTGGGTCCAGATCGTCTCGTGGATACAACAGCTTGGAGGGACGGTTCGGTTCGCGGAGAGGTCTCCTGATCGGTTCGGTTCGGGCTCCTTCCTCCGATCCGATCCGGATCGGCCAAATTCCTGCACTTCTTTCCAGCGACTGTTTACACCATTCGACGGCGTTTTCGACCAATCTAACTATTCCAAACAATCACAATTCATACCAAACAGTCATAGGGACATATAACATCAACCACAAACATCAAAACAATAACTTGATAGGTTAAAATAGATCAAACAAAGCCAAAACCCCATATTTTCCCTTAAACGTACTTAAGCAAAACTAATGATAGGATTAACAAAACTTAACCAAATTAGCTAAATTTTCTAACAGAGGTCTAAAACAATATTTAAGAATTTATAAATATTTTTCCAAAATTTAATCATGTTTAAATTCACTAATTAACACTAATTACCCTTAATTAGCCATAATTAGTAAGGAACTATGCAAATCACTCACCTTGGCCACAAGTAAAACCTTTAGAAATGAAACTCTACTGTTTGGGCGCGAATACCAATGCAACACAACAGATGTACCTCGATTCTTATGCTAATCCGCCTTAATTTGATGTTGCTAAGCCTAATCCTTGATTAGAAAGTGATTTGGAGGTGTTTTAGAGGTTGGAGACCATTGTTAAGGTTTCTAAGAGGTAAGTGGTGGCTAGAAAACTGAAATAGAATGAAAACCTAACTCATTTCAGCCTCCCCATAACCTTAATCCCGAAATGGGTTATGGGCTCATTCACTAATCACCCTATTTGGCCCGGTTAAGTAGTTTTTCACCTTCCAAACCTTATTTCAGCCATATCTCCCAAACGGTAAGTCCGTTTTTCACATGTGACCACTATATGGAAAGGTAAACCATCATCCGAAGCCAATGGAAGTGGTTTCAGGTCAAAACTCCTTTCCAATCAAAAGTTATGGCCAAAACAAGATCAGCTAGGGGCAAAACGGTCATTTAAAAATCGGAAAAAATCATGATCATGGTAAATGACCCTAATAGTCGTCTCCCAAAGTTACATGACCATACGACTCCGTATGTGAATGAAATAAATGTTCAACGATCCTATAATGCGTAGAATGCGGGTCGTTACAAATATAATATTCAATTTAAATAAAATACTGTATGCATACGTGAATTTTGTACAGTCGTATTTTGTTTAAATATAAATATTATATTTCTGCCTGTGATGTTTATATAGAACAGTACAGTAACAAACACATTTAAAATAATATTTATTTGGTTGTTATCGTCAAACAAAAATCATATAATTGTGTATACAACAACGTCATATACGACAATCTCCCCCTTTTGATGATGACAAACAAATAAAAGATTTTGAGCACAATATATGTGTTTGACAATGAAGAACTGAACTCCCCTATTTGAATGCTCTCCCTACAACAGAAACTCCCCCTATAACTGTGCATGAGTGAAAAATGAAAATTAAATAAATTTTCAAAATTAAAAATATTTATAAAATATTCACTCATAAATCAAAATCTCAATCCATTCTCCCGCTTTTGTTATCATCAAAAGGAATCATAATTTAAAATATAGATGAAAATTGACTAAAAATATAATTTCAGCATAAGAGGAAGAACGGTCATCATAAATCTCAATCAGTCAAACAAAAATCATAATAAACTGAGAAGTGGTGTTATATTTCACATTGTAGATAATGACGGATTTACGATGAAATTTATAAAAATGGGGAGAGTTATAAAGATATGAATTTCAATTATTTTCAAAAGAATTTTACAAAAATGAAGCACAAACACAGTGATGGATTTGGACTATAATTAATCATTCAATTTAAGTGACGAAATCATATAATCTCAAATCCCAATAGCTATCAATTAACAAATCATAATACGTCATAATATTTCAACATATTTCACAAGTTAGAATATGGATTGATAGGCTGGTTTTATACACAAAGGAGAATTTCAAATTAATTTCAATTTATAGCACAATATTTTCTTTTTCTTTTTATTTTATTTAAGAGCACACTGACCCCACATAACTAGAGCTTGGATTTTTAAATGAGGTCAGACGGAGCTTAAATTATAAGTTGTCTCTTAACCATGCATGACCAGAGCTTGGATTTTTAAATGAGATTAGAGACACACTTATGTATTTATAATAATTTTATTATTTTCAGTTTCAAAATGAAAACTCCTCAATATATAAAACCAATATGAGTGATAGAAATGGGGTAGGTACATAAATGGACTTGTGAAATAAATTTCTAAGTTAATTATATTATGAAACATGCATGATTGTACTGGGATCATTGAAAATTTTCAATTATCACTAATTCTGAATAATAACATAGTCCAATATCTATCATAAATATTTCCACTATTTATTCAAGAAGATTTTTTGAAAAATATTAAACTCTCCACATTAATATAAAAGACATAATGAGTGACAGAATAATGGTAGATAAAGAAGATGGTCGCAAAATAATCGCCAGTTCAAAGATATTATAATAATTATTTAACCATCATGAAAATATAAATAAAATCTCCTCTTGTTGTGAAATATACTGCAGTCACAATTCATCACAATTTCAAAACCTGTTAATAATTTTGATGAATTATAAATATAGTTCAATTTGGATATAGTTTTCAATTTCTGAATGAGTAATCAATAAATAATTTCAAAATTGAAAATCAATTACAAGAGGGATATGGAGATGTAATGGCTGGATTTTTCAAGAGTCTGTTATTCATTTTAATAAGGAAATTAAAATATATCTAGAGAACTCAACCAATTTAAATGTGAATAATCACTTATATGTATGTATATACATATATGATTTGCACTAGAACTTGATATATATAAGGTATGTATAATGTTAAATATTACAACATACATAAGCAACAATTAGTAACACTATTCATAACACAGAGAAGTATGAGAAGTGTGGCAACACAAACTAGAGTGACAAATCCTATTTTACAACTAGCATGGATAAGTGTCATTCACATAGCAAAACCATACAAGTTAAAGAGTTAAACACTTATGTACATATCTATGTTTTAACAAAGGGGATTTAACACTTATATATATATTTATATACATATGCTACGGCCAAAAACATGGATATATAAGCTTATATACACCAAATATAGTAGCAACAAAACAAGAGAGTTAAACCAAAAGCAAACAAGGCTAAGCAAACCCATCATTAAGGAGTAGATTAGGACTTAACTATCTCATAATTCCCCTGCACATGATATCTGCGGCAAAGTAAGAATCCAAACAAAAATATCCAAGTAAGGGAAAGCATTCTCTTGAGTTTTGATGGGAAGGGTTGAGTCTTGCATTAAATGAAAGCAAGCTTTGCATTTAATGCAAACATATTCTCCTGTACTTAGGAGTGACCAAAGAGGGTTGGTAAGAAGTATTTTCGGTGAAGAGTACATATACTTTGCTGTAACATTTATTGGCCATTCGAATGAGAGAGAAAGGATAGGTAGAGGATGTGGCTTTTTACTGTTAAAAAGCATAAAGTAGAAGACCAATTGTGTGAGTCTGTGCCTATAAATACACGTTCATTTGCATGCTTTCTCTTTTACGAAAATAGAAGTTGTTGCTGAGAGTTTATCACCTTCAAGCTAGAATAATTCAGGAGCTTTTAATCGGTGAGTAAACCTTTCTTCATTTTTTTTTAGATATTTATATATACATCCATATAATGTATTATTGAAGACCTGAAACGCCAAACCTGAGAATGAAAATAGCTAAACCTATGAGTAAACCATCTCATATCATTCACTGATTTATGTTCCTTAATATGCGTATGTAGTTAAATTAAAACAGTGAGTAAACTTCCTTTACTATTTATTTAATATGGTATATGCATGCATAGATGGCTGATGGGTAGTGTTAGTTATGTGTCTAGTGAATTGTTCTTCATATTTAATCTTAAAACAAAAGCCTGGAATGGATAGAAATGGGGAAATAGCATGTAAAAGATGTACATATGAAGAAGGCTCTAATAATAATAATAATAGAAAACTCTGTTTAAAAAAAATAGTGCCTGGTCAAATTGGCAATAAGAGAATGAATATATGTGCTGATATAAACCAACGGTGGAAATTATTAACCTACCAGCGGATTATCAAGAAGAAATATGGTATTTAAAGTATATGCAAGTGTTCAGATGCCTACCAGTTTAACCATTCGATATCTCCTTGGTTGATTTACACGTCAGATAATTAGTTTAAGGTAATTACTTGAGTGATAACAAATGTAACAGTTAGGGTCAGACAACGTTGGTATGATCAGTAAAACAAAAACTGTTATGTATAGTACCAATTCTCAAATAGTATGACAGCAGTAAATGATGGGAACAAGGCTCAGTTTCCATCATTACTTCGCAAGCAACGTCCATAATTTACTGATGGGGTAACCGGTGACAATCCCTTCATCCAAAGCAGTTTCGGATGGGGTAACCGGTGGTGTCGACACGGTGAGGAGGTGAAGGCAGCAGGAACCAGACCCGAGAAAGAAGAACAGAGGAATGGCCGATATACTATATTATATACGGTATCCAACGACAGAACTAAGTGCTTAGCTTTGAACATGCACAAAAGTAAACTAATAATAGTTAATACTGGTGATAAACAGTGCAAATGAAAAAATATACTGTCCACATAACAAAACCGGAGCAGTATGGAATAGGAGTGAAGCTCACGCTCAACACACATTGGGTAAAGGTATAAATTCATGCATGGTGGGAAACTGGGATTGTGTATATGGGGGAAACGTGCTCTGTTTGCACCGAGAAGAATAATATCAAATATGTACCTGTACAGCATTACTCGTGAAATGCATGTATGTTATGGAATTGAATAAAGAGTAGTACCCGAACTAATGGTGTTGGAGACGACCACATGGAGGGGAAAAGACCTCCGACTTAAACTGGAGATGAATGGTAGTTTGTGGTGGCGACTGGTCAGAGTTGATCAGTGAAGGCAACGGGATTTGTGGGTGGTGGTTCGGCAAGGGCATGGTGGCGTTTGGGGACGTGCACGTGCACAGCAGTGCACGACTGTGCACGGTTGCACGGCATTGTCGAGAGCAAGAAATGGAGAATGAAGAAGAGTTTGGCACGAGGTCCGGCACTAGGATTTCGTGTGATCCGCCGATGAGTCTGCTTGGATTTCGAGTGATCGCCCAGGGTTTTCGAAGATTGGTAAAACGAGATCTGGCAAGGTGGTGTGGCAAGAAAAATCGAGTGGTTTCACCATGGTTTTCGAAGGTTGGCAATACAAGAGAAAAACGATTTTTAGGATCCAAGAATTTAATTAAATCAAGTTTAATTAAATTAAATAAATAATCTGTAATAAATTTATTTAAATAAAAATAGAATTTTTATTTAAACTGGCTTAGGCAAGTGGAACAGTGATGATAACAGTGAGGTCCCAAAATCGAAGTTTTTCCCGAGAAGTTCATCAAGATGGAAACTTGAGTTCTAAAAGATAATTTAACTTAAATAAATTATGAAACAATTTATTTAAGTTTAAATAAAAGAAATAAATATTTGACAAATCAAATCAGAGTATAGAACATCGTCTGACAGTCAATGATAAACAAGATTTAACACCGTGTGCGTAGCACGGGCTTTTTTCTATACACTTCCAGATAGTGATAAAAACTGTATAACATCTTGTGTGCGCCGCACACACTTTAACTACACAATTGTAAATGATATTTAAGATATCCAGATATGAACCTGAGAATTTTATACTGTATATATAATTATAAATACGGGATGTGCCAACTGAATTAAAGACAGTTAAGCTGAAATTAAATTATCGACTATAAAAGATATTTCGTACATCGTTTCGAAGAGTCCGGAATTTACATTTCACTTCGACTCGGATTTATACGACGTATACCGAAATCGATAAAGATGAAGAATGCAAGGACTATTTCAAAATAGTATCTACGGTCTGTTCAATCCCAGAACAGATCCGAACAGTCGGATGTCTGACAACGTATATCGATCAGATTTTACACATCGACTTTACGTAAGTGTATTTTGTTGGTGGCAAAGAAATTCGTTTCTTTAGCCTTATACCCGGAATATGTTTGTGGAAACAAATGAGTGATCTGTCAGATAGGACGGTGTGATATTCAAAGACGTTGAAGAATAATCCGTCAACGGTAACGTGACTTAAAACCTCACAACCCGAGAAAGACAATAGTTGGGCTAGGCAGCATGGCTAGTTGGGTCATACCCAAGCAGGGTATATTATCACCATCTAGAGTATTCCCGTTTGTTTCTTAAATCTATTTTTCACTGCTGTTACCTTCGGAAATCGGTGGGTCATTCCCAACCGTGGAGGTGGTAATATATTCGTTACACTCAAGCTAAATGAGTGGACGGTCATGTGTGGCCGGGTTGCAGGATGTTCTTGTTGAACCCCAGTGTATCTTCTCTAGAGTACACTGATCGGTGGGTGCTTCCATACCCTGTCAGTTAGAAACCAAATTTCCAATAAGCGCTCGACGGTTTTAGATTTTATTCTATGTACGTGAACGTGAGATGCAAGCGATTCACTAGATGGTATTTATTTGATAAATACTATAGTAAAATATATCAAACGTTTTGATATCCAAATACAAGGGTCGTTTTCCATATGTTAGTTATGGATTGGGCTTAAGTTTTCGAAAGTTATTAAATCGGTTAATACCTGACACCTTATTCCCTACCCCCCGTTACATCTTTTTAACTGTGTCTACTCACACCAGTCCCCTGACTGACCCGGAGTTTATTTTCTGTGTTTTCCCTAAACTCTTGGGTACTCATAATATTTATTATGAGTAGGCAAGTAATTCAGGTTGGCAAATGGAACCTCACGAAGTTCAAGTTGCAGGACAAGACTAGTAGTTTTAAAAAAACTACACCTATGTATCCAGTTAGATTTGTATTCCCATATCATGATGTATAATTATGTTAACGTGCTATGATGATGTAATATGTTGATGTACTATGATGTATCGGATCCTATGATGTAATGTATTTGTATTTTTAAATTCCGCTGTGAGATTTCTGATAACTTCTTATTCTTCTATTCTATTTATTTCTATCTTTTCTATCTCATCTTCTAAATTCTTTCAATAACGACACGGTTTTTGGAGGGTCGAAAATCGCGCCGTTACAGTTGGTATCAGAGCCTATGTTCTTCGGAAACATTTAGGCTTTGGAATAGTGAGAGAGCGTATTTCTACTAAAAACTATATTTTAATATAGGTAGATCGTAGTTACTTAGGTAATCCCTTGACATATTTTTCTGACGAGTCATTAATTTTTAATCCGTGTACTCAGGAGTGAAAATGAGTTCTCGTGGAGGAAGAGGCCGAGGAGCAAGCGGAGCAACTACGACAAACGGACACACTGTTAACCAGACACAAGTGGACACTACTGAAGTAATCCGAGCACCAACTCAGCCTAACTTTGCTATGATCTGTAAGAATTACACCACTCTGGGAGGAAGGATTTTCAGGGGTACTGAATCACTGGTCGGAGTCCAAGCGTGGATTAGATCATGTGAGAAGATTTTTAAAGGACTGAGGTTGGATGACGAGCATAAGCGTCTCTTAGCTTCATGGAATCTGGAAGGAGCCGCAGCAATATGGTGGGATGCCCAGACAGCTAACACTCCTGAGGAAAACTTTACTTGGCCCATGTTCAAAGAAGCTTTTGAAAGTCAGTATCTACCTGCTACTGGAAGGACAAGGATGTACCGAGACTTCATTGACTTAAAGCAGGAGAGCATGTCTGTCGCTGAGTATGAAAACCAGTTTAACGCACTTTCAATCTTTGGACCGGAGCTGATAAATACTCTTTTGAAGAAGAACGAGATGTTTGTTGCTGGTCTTAAAGATAATCTACAAGGAAGGATGATGGGACATTTGAAGGATCCATTTGTGGAACTAGTAGACCTAGCACTCAGATATGAAGCACTAGATGCAAAGAAATCAGGGGCAAAGGCTCAGACCGGAGAGTCAAGTGGAGGGAATTATCTGAAAAGAAAAATCAACCCAGACTGGACGAATAACCAAGGCCAAGGTAAGACAGGGCAGCAGAAAATGGACGATAAATTTAAGAATGTGGTGTGTCACATCTGCAAGCAAAAGGGACACATAGCACGATTCTGCAAACAAAAAGGGAACCAGAAACCCCAGCAATACCCGCAACAGCAACAGAAACCCCAGCAATACCCGTAACAGCAACAGAAACCCCAGCAATACCCGAGACAGCAACAGAGACCTCAGCAACAGAATCAGAACCAGAACCAAAATCAGAGGAACGAGATGGTAGTGAAGAATCTCTGTTTCAATTGTCATCAACCAGGACACATGGTGAAAGACTGTCCATTGATGAAGAGGGCACCACAGCCTAGGGTTTTTACAATCAAAGATGAACCGTCTACTTCTCAGAATGTGAAAGGGAAGGGAGTGCTAGAAGGTACTTTACAGTTTAATGGAATTTACCTTCATGTTTTATTTGATACCGGCGCTTCACACAGTTTTATTTCAGTCGAAACCATAGATCAGTTTGTCCTTAAACCAATTATATCACCGAACCCCATTTGCGTATCAAACCCCATAGGCGGAAAAACTGAGCTTAAAATGTGTTGTGAGAATATAACTCTCTTATATCTCTCACACTCTTTTCGATTTGACTTCTATGTTCTAGACTTCAAAAGTTTCAATTTTATACTTGGATTAGACTGGTTAAGCAAGTTCCAAGCCAAGATAAAATGTGATAAAGAAATCATAACCCTTATAACTAGCTTAGAGCGAAAAGCTAGAATAACTTGTGGAAAGCCGGGAATTCACACATGTAGTTTTCTATACGCTTTAGAAGAACCTCAAGAAAGTCTCGACACTTTGGAAGTAGTTAGAGAGTTCAAGGACGTATTCGAGGAAGTCGGAGGTTTACCTCCGCATCGAGAGATCGAATTCCGAATTGATTTGGTCCCAGGAGCTAGACAAATAATTCAACCAAAGAGACGGATGGCTCCCAAGGAAGTTCAGGAATTAGAGAAACAAACTCGGGATTTGCTGAGTAAAGGCTTAATCCGACCTAGTTTTTCTAGTTGGGGCTCTGCGGTAGTTTTTGTAGTAAAGTCTGATGGGTCCTTACGACTGTGTGTAGACTACCGAGAATTAAATAAAGTAACCATCCGAAATAGATATCCATTACCTAGAATTGATGACCTTTTCGACCAATTGCACGGAGCAACGGTATTCTCCCAGATGGATTTAGCGACGGGATTTCACCAATTGAGAATCTCTGAAGATTGTATTCCTCTAACAGCATTCAGAGGCCCAGACTTCTTTTATGAGTGGTTGGTTATGCCGTTCGGACTAACCAACGCACCAGCTTTCTTCGTAGATCTGATGAACAGAGTCTTTAGGAAAATTCTTAATAAATTCGTTATCGTTTTCATTGACGATATTTTAATCTTTTCAAAAACCGAAGAAGAGCACCGTGGTCATCTTAGAGTAGTACTAGAAACTCTAAGAAAACACGTGTTGAAGGCAAAGTTTTCAAAATGTCACTTTTGGAAATCAGAAGTAAGATTTTTGGGGCATGTAGTAAACGGAGATGGGATATCAGTAGACCCAGTTAAAGTAAATGCAGTACAACTATGGAAACAACCTCAAACACCAACCGATATTCGCAGTTTCCTAGGACTGGCGGGATACTATCGAAGATTTATCCGAGACTACTCCAAAATATCGTCACATCTGACCAAGTTAACAAAGAAGAGTCAAAAGTTTATGTGGGACCCAAAGTGTGAAAAATCGTTTCAAGAACTAAAGAAGAGATTAACAGAAGCACCAGTATTAGCTGTTCCCGATGGAACGAGCGGATTTGCAGTATACACCGATGCTTGTGTAAGAGGAGTAGGAGCGGTGTTAATGCAGAAGGGACAGGTGATTGCATATGCAAGTAGACAGTTAAAGATTCACGAGAAGAATTACGCAACTCACGACTTGGAGTTATTGGCAGTTGTTTTCGCATTGAAGATGTGGAGACATTACCTGCTAGGTGGGAAATTCGAACTTTTCACCGATCATAAACCATTGAAGTATCTGTTCACGCAAAAAGATTTAAATCTGAGACAACAGCGGTGGTTGGAATTTCTTGCATCATATGACTTAGATATCATTTATACACCGGGAAAAGCAAACGTAGTGGCAGACGCCTTGAGTAGAAATGCGATATTATCACTTTTGGAAGTCACACCGACTCTCCAAGAAAGGATAATGAGTAATCAGGAAAGGGATGTCAAACTGGAAAAGATTATTCGAGGAGTCACAAACGAAAAAGAGACTGACTTCGAGTTGGACAATCAAGGAGTATTGAGAATAAACGGCAGATTATGCGTACCTAACGTGGATGGAATAAGGCAGGAGGTTTTAAAGGAATGCCATGCATCAAAGTTGAGCATCCACCCAGGAATTCATAAAATGAATCACGATATGAGACGAGTATTCTGGTGGTCAGGAATGAATAAAGATATCATTACTTTCGTAAATGAATGTCTATGTTGTCAGCAAGTCAAGGGAGACCATCAAAAGACTGCTGGACTATTACGGCCATTAGAGATTCCCAACTGGAAGTGGGAAATGATATCGATGGACTTCATCGATGGTTTGCCAAGAACAAGGAGAGGCTACGAAGGGATTTGGGTAATCGTAGATCGGTTAACTAAGAGTGCGCACTTTATTCCAGTAAAACCAACGCGCACTGCCATAACATTAGCCGAAGTATTCATGAAAGAGATAGTACGACTGCACGGTATTCCAACAAGCATTGTAAGCGACAGAGATACCATTTTCACGAGTAGATTTTGGGAAGCTTTACAGAGAACGTTGGGAACAAGGTTAAATTTCAGTACAGCTTACCATCCTCAAACAGACGGTCAGACGGAAAGAGTTAATCGTATATTGGAAGATCTTCTAAGAGCATGTATTTTAGATTTTGGAGGATCATGGGAAGATCATTTACACCTAGTAGAATTTTCATATAATAACAGTTACCGGGCGAGTATACAAATGGCACCATATGAAGCGTTATATGGAAGACCTTGTAAAGCACCTGCATGTTGGGTAGAGTCCGGAAACAAATTGGTACTTGGTCCGGATATGATACGAGAGGCGGCAGAGAAAGTGGAATTAGTGAAGCTAAGAATGAAAGAAGCCCAGGATCGCCAGAAAAGCTATGCTGATCAAAGGCGAAGAGATTTAGTATTCGAAATAGAGGATCTAGTCTTTGTGAAGATCTCACCCATGAAAGGAGTAGTAAGATTTGGGAAAAATGGAAAGTTAGCACCGAGATATGTTGGACCTTTCCGTGTCTTAGAGAGAATCGGGTTTCAAGCATATAAAGTTGAATTACCAGAATATATGGCGGGAATTCATAACGTATTTCACGTATCGCACTTGAGAAAATGCATGCACAATCCATCATTAATTCTGGAACCCTCTGTTCAGCAAGAGATAGAGATTGAGCCAAACTTGACAGTGATTAGACATCCATTCAGTATTATTGACCGAGAGGAAAAGCAACTTCGCAACAAAGTAGTGAAGCTACTAAAGATCCAGTGGAGCGAAAACCTGAAAGACTGTACGTGGGAGACCGAGAAGCAGATAAAGAAATTTTACCCAGATTTTCCTATGGGATAGGTATGATTTACTTTGGTATGATTAAAATGTAAGGAAATTTCGATTTCTACATTTCTGTGAGCATTTGCATATGTGTGTCATGATTCAGTTTATTAGGATTTATGAACTCTCTTGTATGTTTACATCACTGATGAGTTCTATTTTCTTGTTTACTGTTAGATGGCACCAATATGGAAGACCACAGCAAGAAAGAGGGTGACACCACTCCAGTTCCTTATGCTACAAGCAAAGAGACAAAGGGTAGGAGATTCCGACAACAACCGAGAGAGATCACCCATCGACGACGAGGGTACACACATATCATCAGAAGGATCAGTGCTGGGCAGGAACGAACCAATGGAACAGAATGGAGGACACCAAGACTTTACTGATGAAGATGAAGCGATAGAAGAAGGTGGAAGTGTTGACGGTTATGGGGAAGGAGATGAGGGTGGTGAAGAAGAAGAAGAATATGAGGAAGAATATGAAGAAGAATATGAGGAAGAATATGAAGAAGAATATGAGGAAGAAGAAGACCAAGTTGTTCCAGGAACCCCAGTCATTGTTCCAGGAACCCCAGTCATTGTCCCAGGAACCCCAGTCATTGCTACGGGAAACCAACAAGAAGAGCAAGTAGCCCAAAGGACAGAAATATGGAATAGATTGGAACAAGTTCTCGTAGAGTTTCGCATGGCAAGAGGAGGAGTACAAGTATTCGGTGAGTATGGATATCCCGTGGTGAGGCTATATTTCATACCACCAGGGGGTCTGATTTATATAGAGGATGACGAGGAGGAGACTGATGCAGAGGACGTAGTTGAGGTCCTTAATATATCTGACGACGAGGAGGTCGTAGAGATAATAGATATCTCTGACGACGAGTAGTAGGACAGAGACTGGAGGAGGATAGTTACGTATGTATATTTTGGGGCAGTTAGAACTTGAGTAGTCAAGTCTAGTATTTTGTATGTATCGAGGCTAGTATTATAGAACTAGTCGTATGTGTATGTGTACTAAAGCTATCAGTTTATGAAATATTTTCTTTTCGAAACTTTCTATCTTTCTTATGTAATTTCAGGGCGAAATTCTTTTAAGTAGGGTAGTCTGTAATGGATGGATTTTTCAAGAGTCTGTTATTCATTTTAATAAGGAAATTAAAATATATCTAGAGAACTCAACCAATTTAAATGTGAATAATCACTTATATGTATGTATATACATATATGATTTGCACTAGAACTTGATATATATAAGGTATGTATAATGTTAAATATTACAACATACATAAGCAACAATTAGTAACACTATTCATAACACAGAGAAGTATGAGAAGTGTGGCAACACAAACTAGAGTGACAAATCCTATTTTACAACTAGCATGGATAAGTGTCATTCACATAGCAAAACCATACAAGTTAAAGAGTTAAACACTTATGTACATATCTATGTTTTAACAAAGGGGATTTAACACTTATATATATATTTATATACATATGCTACGGCCAAAAACATGGATATATAAGCTTATATACACCAAATATAGTAGCAACAAAACAAGAGAGTTAAACCAAAAGCAAACAAGGCTAAGCAAACCCATCATTAAGGAGTAGATTAGGACTTAACTATCTCATAATTCCCCTGCACATGATATCTGCGGCAAAGTAAGAATCCAAACAAAAATATCCAAGTAAGGGAAAGCATTCTCTTGAGTTTTGATGGGAAGGGTTGAGTCTTGCATTAAATGAAAGCAAGCTTTGCATTTAATGCAAACATATTCTCCTGTACTTAGGAGTGACCAAAGAGGGTTGGTAAGAAGTATTTTCGGTGAAGAGTACATATACTTTGCTGTAACATTTATTGGCCATTCGAATGAGAGAGAAAGGATAGGTAGAGGATGTGGCTTTTTACTGTTAAAAAGCATAAAGTAGAAGACCAATTGTGTGAGTCTGTGCCTATAAATACACGTTCATTTGCATGCTTTCTCTTTTACGAAAATAGAAGTTGTTGCTGAGAGTTTATCACCTTCAAGCTAGAATAATTCAGGAGCTTTTAATCGGTGAGTAAACCTTTCTTCATTTTTTTTTAGATATTTATATATACATCCATATAATGTATTATTGAAGACCTGAAACGCCAAACCTGAGAATGAAAATAGCTAAACCTATGAGTAAACCATCTCATATCATTCACTGATTTATGTTCCTTAATATGCGTATGTAGTTAAATTAAAACAGTGAGTAAACTTCCTTTACTATTTATTTAATATGGTATATGCATGCATAGATGGCTGATGGGTAGTGTTAGTTATGTGTCTAGTGAATTGTTCTTCATATTTAATCTTAAAACAAAAGCCTGGAATGGATAGAAATGGGGAAATAGCATGTAAAAGATGTACATATGAAGAAGGCTCTAATAATAATAATAATAGAAAACTCTGTTTAAAAAAAATAGTGCCTGGTCAAATTGGCAATAAGAGAATGAATATATGTGCTGATATAAACCAACGGTGGAAATTATTAACCTACCAGCGGATTATCAAGAAGAAATATGGTATTTAAAGTATATGCAAGTGTTCAGATGCCTACCAGTTTAACCATTCGATATCTCCTTGGTTGATTTACACGTCAGATAAATAGTTTAAGGTAATTACTTGAGTGATAACAAATGTAACAGTTAGGGTCAGACAACGTTGGTATGATCAGTAAAACAAAAACTGTTATGTATAGTACCAATTCTCAAATAGTATGACAGCAGTAAATGATGGGAACAAGGCTCAGTTTCCATCATTACTTCGCAAGCAACGTCCATAATTTACTGATGGGGTAACCGGTGACAATCCCTTCATCCAAAGCAGTTTCGGATGGGGTAACCGGTGGTGTCGACACGGTGAGGAGGTGAAGGCAGCAGGAACCAGACCCGAGAAAGAAGAACAGAGGAATGGCCGATATACTATATTATATACGGTATCCAACGACAGAACTAAGTGCTTAGCTTTGAACATGCACAAAAGTAAACTAATAATAGTTAATACTGGTGATAAACAGTGCAAATGAAAAAATATACTGTCCACATAACAAAACCGGAGCAGTATGGAATAGGAGTGAAGCTCACGCTCAACACACATTGGGTAAAGGTATAAATTCATGCATGGTGGGAAACTGGGATTGTGTATATGGGGGAAACGTGCTCTGTTTGCACCGAGAAGAATAATATCAAATATGTACCTGTACAGCATTACTCGTGAAATGCATGTATGTTATGGAATTGAATAAAGAGTAGTACCCGAACTAATGGTGTTGGAGACGACCACATGGAGGGGAAAAGACCTCCGACTTAAACTGGAGATGAATGGTAGTTTGTGGTGGCGACTGGTCAGAGTTGATCAGTGAAGGCAACGGGATTTGTGGGTGGTGGTTCGGCAAGGGCATGGTGGCGTTTGGGGACGTGCACGTGCACAGCAGTGCACGACTGTGCACGGTTGCACGGCATTGTCGAGAGCAAGAAATGGAGAATGAAGAAGAGTTTGGCACGAGGTCCGGCACTAGGATTTCGTGTGATCCGCCGATGAGTCTGCTTGGATTTCGAGTGATCGCCCAGGGTTTTCGAAGATTGGTAAAACGAGATCTGGCAAGGTGGTGTGGCAAGAAAAATCGAGTGGTTTCACCATGGTTTTCGAAGGTTGGCAATACAAGAGAAAAACGATTTTTAGGATCCAAGAATTTAATTAAATCAAGTTTAATTAAATTAAATAAATAATCTGTAATAAATTTATTTAAATAAAAATAGAATTTTTATTTAAACTGGCTTAGGCAAGTGGAACAGTGATGATGACAGTGAGGTCCCAAAATCGAAGTTTTTCCCGAGAAGTTCATCAAGATGGAAACTTGAGTTCTAAAAGATAATTTAACTTAAATAAATTATGAAACAATTTATTTAAGTTTAAATAAAAGAAATAAATATTTGACAAATCAAATCAGAGTATAGAACATCGTCTGACAGTCAATGATAAACAAGATTTAACACCGTGTGCGTAGCACGGGCTTTTTTCTATACACTTCCAGATAGTGATAAAAACTGTATAACATCTTGTGTGCGCCGCACACACTTTAACTACACAATTGTAAATGATATTTAAGATATCCAGATATGAACCTGAGAATTTTATACTGTATATATAATTATAAATACGGGATGTGCCAACTGAATTAAAGACAGTTAAGCTGAAATTAAATTATCGACTATAAAAGATATTTCGTACATCGTTTCGAAGAGTCCGGAATTTACATTTCACTTCGACTCGGATTTATACGACGTATACCGAAATCGATAAAGATGAAGAATGCAAGGACTATTTCAAAATAGTATCTACGGTCTGTTCAATCCCAGAACAGATCCGAACAGTCGGATGTCTGACAACGTATATCGATCAGATTTTACACATCGACTTTACGTAAGTGTATTTTGTTGGTGGCAAAGAAATTCGTTTCTTTAGCCTTATACCCGGAATATGTTTGTGGAAACAAATGAGTGATCTGTCAGATAGGACGGTGTGATATTCAAAGACGTTGAAGAATAATCCGTCAACGGTAACGTGACTTAAAACCTCACAACCCGAGAAAGACAATAGTTGGGCTAGGCAGCATGGCTAGTTGGGTCATACCCAAGCAGGGTATATTATCACCATCTAGAGTATTCCCGTTTGTTTCTTAAATCTATTTTTCACTGCTGTTACCTTCGGAAATCGGTGGGTCATTCCCAACCGTGGAGGTGGTAATATATTCGTTACACTCAAGCTAAATGAGTGGACGGTCATGTGTGGCCGGGTTGCAGGATGTTCTTGTTGAACCCCAGTGTATCTTCTCTAGAGTACACTGATCGGTGGGTGCTCCCATACCCTGTCAGTTAGAAACCAAATTTCCAATAAGCGCTCGACGGTTTTAGATTTTATTCTATGTACGTGAACGTGAGATGCAAGCGATTCACTAGATGGTATTTATTTGATAAATACTATAGTAAAATATATCAAACGTTTTGATATCCAAATACAAGGGTCGTTTTCCATATGTTAGTTATGGATTGGGCTTAAGTTTTCGAAAGTTATTAAATCGGTTAATACCTGACACCTTATTCCCTACCCCCCGTTACATCTTTTTAACTGTGTCTACTCACACCAGTCCCCTGACTGACCCGGAGTTTATTTTCTGTGTTTTCCCTAAACTCTTGGGTACTCATAATATTTATTATGAGTAGGCAAGTAATTCAGGTTGGCAAATGGAACCTCACGAAGTTCAAGTTGCAGGACAAGACTAGTAGTTTTAAAAAAACTACACCTATGTATCCAGTTAGATTTGTATTCCCATATCATGATGTATAATTATGTTAACGTGCTATGATGATGTAATATGTTGATGTACTATGATGTATCGGATCCTATGATGTAATGTATTTGTATTTTTAAATTCCGCTGTGAGATTTCTGATAACTTCTTATTCTTCTATTCTATTTATTTCTATCTTTTCTATCTCATCTTCTAAATTCTTTCAATAACGACACGGTTTTTGGAGGGTCGAAAATCGCGCCGTTACAGGAGATCTATACAAAACAAGACGGATATGAAATACAAACATGATAAATAAAAGTAGCACTTATAGCCTGATAACACTTGATGTCTCTATTAAGGAGGATTGTAACAAGACATTGGAGACAAACAAGGATAATTCAAACAACAGAATTTAACCACAAATCCCATGTAGACAAGAAAATAGATTAGGCACATTTAACAGAGCAGCAAACAGTTTTACTCAACACAAGCAGTTATTTGATAACATTTTTCAAAACAGTATCAGAGCAGCATAAGAAACAGTTCAAAAGCAGACTTGTCTAGAAGATGTTTTTGATGGTCACAAAATATGTTCCATGGTTCAAGATTAAAAATACAGTTTATTTGAAATCATTTGAGGAAATATGAAAATCTCAGGATTCAATGAATCAATCACACCAGATTATAAATTTTTGATCCAAGGTAGGTGTGCGATTTAATAAATCAATAATTTCAAATGATTTTAAAACAAGCAAATATTCAAATCAAATCATCATGAAGTAGCAGTGAGTTTTAAGACCATATTTTCAAAGAATTCTTCACAGGTATTTTCTGACAAGTACACGAGAAATTTTCAGATCATTTACAACAAACTTAAGAGATATTCATGATCCAGAAATTTAAAAAATAATTTATTTGAAATCACTTGAAACAATGTCAAGTTTTGAGATATAATGAATCAGTCATGCTACATTGATAATTTCAAATTTAAGAGGTATGTGAGATTCAGAATATCAAGTATTTCAGATGATTTCAAACAAACAGATTTCAACCATAAAATGATCTTGAATATAAGATGAATTTCTAGATGTATCACTGTAATTCAAGACATTTTAAAATATTCAAGCCAATCTGAAAATTTCTGAAATTAACACAACTGATAAATAACAGAGTGCTGTAATGAGTATAAATTTTCAAGACTTTCCAAAATGAACTAGAAGAGACTCAAAACAGCAAAGGTGTATGAAATTCCATAAAACTGTCAGATCATCAAAAATTTAGAATTCGAATCAACAATGTTCAAGATATGACAAGAATACATCAACACTATTATGAATTCAGAGAATCAGAAAACGATTTTCAGATCAATTGCAGATATTTACAAAAATAAATTCATGATCTGGAAATGATTAAAAAATCAAAGTTTTATACAAATGAAGTGTATTTCTAGAAAAATATGAATTTAAGGAAGCACAGAATAAGAAGAACATGGCAATGAGAAAACAAAACAGAATACTCAAAAGAAAGAAACTAGAAAGAGGATAAGAGAAGAAATACACAAAAATTATTTACAAAGATGAGTTTAGAAATCATACCTGAAAAAACGATGTAAACCAAGATCTCTAACTCATCAAGTTAGGCTAAGGAACTGTGGATGATACAGAAATATTGAGCAGCTTGAATTCAGTTTTCTTTTGCATAGCAGTTCCTCAGCCTCCTCTGGTAGCTAACAGTTCACAGGATTAAGTGGTCTAACAAAGTTTGTAAAACCACTAGCCATTTTGTTCACCTCTTTCGGTACCTAGACTTGTTTATATAACAATCCATTGGAATTAATCTTTGTGCCCTTTGGAACCCAAATCAATTTGAATTTAGGAGAATTAACTTTATTTCTTTTTGGGTTTTAAAATTGATTAAACAGATTGTTATAAAACAAATTTCCATTTCGATTTTGATTTAAAAAACCTTTGGAATGATTAGGGTTCACATGTTCAAGACGACGCTTTTCAAAGACGTTTGAAGGGTTTTCTAAAACATTATTTTACCCAAAGTCAATACCACGTTTATTTCCAAAAGAATTTTGGTTTTGCAACAACATATTTAACGATTTTTTTCCATTTGAAAATTTATTCAAAGTTGTTGAACTTTGGATTTAAGAACACTGTTTTCTTTGATTAGATCTGAACAACGATTATTAGAGATTTTTTTTTCAACGTCATGTTGTTTTAAAACCAAATTTTCATTTCAAGTAATTTTATTTTGGCTTGGGATTCGGAAATCTCAGATTCAAAGAGTTTTCGATTTTCAAATTCAAATTTCTTGAAATTTTCAATCTTGTTTTCAAGTTCTTTCAAAATCAAATCAGTTTTCAACAAGTTTTGTTTTTCAGCAAATTCATATTCGAAAATTTTGTTTGTCTCAAAATTTTCAAATTTCTTTTGTAAACACTTGTTAGTACTTTCAAGCTCAATCTTGTTTTCTTTTAAAATCACAATTTCATTTTCAAGCTTTTGAATAATTTTATTTTGATGAACAAGATTATTTTCCAAAACCAAACAACTTTTACAACTGGGGTTTGAAGATTTCTTGACCTTCTCAAGTTTTGATTCCAAAATATTATTTTTGCTGATCAACTCAAGTTTTTCAGATTCCAGAGTTTTATTCTTAGATTTGAGATTTACAACAGATTCAGATAAACACAAATCTGAAATTGAGTTGAATTCCTGGGGTTTTGAGCTGTTGCCATCTTTTCCATACAACGCGTTGAGAGTAGTCCAGATTTCCTATACAGTCAAACAATGGGAGATAAGGTGATATTGAACATCATCAATATAAGAATACAGGATATGAATAGCACGAGTATTAGATCCAATATCATTTCTATTTAAAATGTCATACCCATTTATAATACTATTCCAACATTTAATATCAGTATATTTTAAATAAGATTTCATTTATGATTTCCAATTTAAAAAACCTATACCATTAAAAATAGATGGAATATTACTGTACTGACTCTCTATGGACAAACAACAAGAATGAACCATGACTCTAGAGTTAAAGAAATACCTGCTTTAATATCACTTGTTGGATCTAGATTAACCCTAGAGGGGGGTGAATAGGGTTTATCACAGTTTTTCGTTGAGTTAAAAATCTGACTGGATATTAAATAATAAACAAATCACAAAATGCAGTAGAAATAAAAAGCAGAAAAAAAATAACACATAAAGATACCCAGCTTCGGCAAAATCCTGCCTACTGCTGCATTCTTAAGGTTTCTACTAGGTGATAAAACAGATCCTGCTTACAAGACCATGTAAACTCGCGAACCCCTCACTCCTATCCTAACCCTACGCTCGAAACCCTAGACTGGTCTATATCCACTAGACCAAATTTTCCCCTTGTTTTACAGACAATAGTAAACTATCAGTTAACCCTAACTGAATCCCCTAGAATTTTACAGAATTCTAGAAACTATTTCAGATGAATTACAAGTCAAATTAAAAACAATACAAACTAAATAAATAAAAACCGTAGGACTTAAAAATAAGGGTCATCCTCTTTTAAACTTGGTCGGCCACATAAGAATTGGTTCCACCCTCTATTTATTTTATCCCATCCTCTTGCTTTAGAAAATAAATGGTGGTGGCTCTGGAAATATTTCTAGGGGTTTCTCTTTAATCCCCAAATCGATCAGTTGATTTGCTGAAGAAGATCTTGACTGCTTTGTATTCTTGTGTGTTACTTCGTGTGGTCGAGTGCTGATGCTCTTTGTCTCACTGATTTGGGTTTATTTGTAGCGATCGAAAATCTCCAGAAAAATATGTGAATTCCTTTTGGTTTAAAATTTGATTGCTCTGAATTTTTGAGTGTTTTCGATGCCCCAAAGGCCGATGATGATAGGTGTATAATATAGGGTAGAATCGAACCCTAGAACTCTTATTTCACGTATATGGCTTGACTAATTTCGCCCCTTTTGTTTCTCGGCTTTGATTGAGTTTTGCTGCGCGTATTTCTTCTGATGATTTGCGAGATTGAATTGATGAATATGGATATGTTTTTCACCCTTGAACGAATCCACTTGATTGATAAATAAATGCTGTGGAAAATTTACATGCCAGGACTGGATTCGAGATTTCTGGCTTAATTGATACTTGCCCAAAATTTGGATAGATAACCAATTGATTGCCAAATCATGCATTCCAAAAATGGAAACATAAATGATTTTTTGAAATTCTGAAAAACTGAATGAGAAGTTCTTCCCATCTTTGATTTGCTGATTCTTTGACTTGTTCATGTGTGATGCTGCAAACAAATTCTTGCCAAAAACTTTGTTCAATACCTGAAATAGATTTAAATGACTTGTCCCAAAAGATGCATGTTGATTTTTGGAAAACATTTAAACAGATTCAATTCGTCATTGCCAAAACTAGAAACAAATTTTTGTTTCTTGTCATGTATATGTTTGCTGTTTTGCATTAATATGGAATCCATTTAAATACTTGCCAAACATGCTTTTCTGAAACCTTGATTAATTCTGGAAAATATTGATTTAGAAATTTTAAATCTCTTGCATTTTTGGTAAATCAAATTTCTCCCAAAAGAATTTCTAGAAATATATTAAATACTTGCCCTTTGTCGAAATGAATCTTTTCCAAATATGATCCATATGGTCTGTTGAATGCTTGTACTATTTCCTGGGCTTGTGCCTTCTTGTGTAAGCTCTATTACACTATGGTCTTGAAACTATTTGCATATGTGCTGAGCCATTTTCTTGCTTCGACACATACGTATTGCTCCATTCATGTTGCCCCATGCCGTGTTAATATGCCCATGCTTGTATCCATTGTTTTTCTTAGCTGTGCACTTGTTTGAACTTTATGATGATGTCTTCTTGCTCCATGCATATATAGTTGAATTCAGCAACCATGTTAAAAAGAATTCACCATTGCACTCCATGTTGGCTGCGTATCAACTTTCAGCTGCTACTTTTCTATGTAGATTCACATTGACATTGTAGCTCCACTTGTATTTGTTGTGTGAAACATGTAGCTGCACCATCCACCCAAAACATTTGAAACTGAAACTAATTTTACTCTTGAATTGCCTCGACCCTAGACTGATGCTTTATTCTGCATACTTGCACGACCATACCATATTGCTGTCATTTACACTTGTGACTTGGTCTGTCTCACCTTGTACACTTGAATTTTCTGTACCGACCATTTATATTGCACGGCCCATTTTGTTAATACTTGAGTTGCTCATGACATTGTGCTCGACATTGGTTTAGTGCTGTTTTTTATCACTTTAGTGTTTTTGGGTTGCCTCGACCATATTGATTATTGTTGCACTGAGTCGAGATGGTCCACGTGACTACTCCTCAGTTGCACGGTGGATTGGCGAGGGAGTGCACACATGTATATATATACACATGTGTGTATATGCAGCCATCCAAACGAGTTTCCCTGTCCCTACATTGATATATATATATGTTGTCTGCCTTGTGGTATTTACAGTGTATCACTGTGAATATCATAAGTTGTCTAGACACAGTCGGATAGATTATTAATCAGATCGAGTCAGAAAAATGATGAGAAACATACCGAAATTCTTAGGCAAATAAATTTTCAAAATAAAAATTACATTCGCTAGAATTTAGAATATTATTTCTATTCCAGATATTGTGTGTGTTTCTGTATGTAACAGGCATAAAGACTGGACTGACTGAAAGCTGTGAAGACAGAAGACCGAAGAACAGAGTGTCAGTGTGTCTGTAATAGTGTCACCAAAAATGTGTCTGTATATTGAAATGTAAACTGAGTGTGAGTGAACTATAGTGAGGAGCTATGTATGCATATGAGCACTACACCAAAACAGGTGTTTCCCAACGAGTATAACCGTCGCAAACAATTTACGCAATGCTTATTAGTGTTGCTATGAGGGGGTGGCAATTCAGTACCAACGCTTATAAGCGTTGGTAGATTTTCTCTCCCAACGCTTATAAGCGTTGGTATATTTTCATTCGCAACGCTTATACGTGTTGTAAGATTTTTGTTTGCAACGCTTATACATGTTACAATGTTTTTGTTTGCAACACATATACATGTTACAAAATTTTAATTCACAACAAATATAAATTTTAATAATAACAAAAATATGTATTAGCAACTCACATATTCTAACGTTAATAGTCAATTAACAACCAACATGATGATAATATAGACGATATTTAATATGAATCAAAAACTAATACTAAACTCAATGCATACCAATAGACAACATTCATAATCACATAACGACATAAAATATTAGTTAATTAACAACAAACAAGTACAATACGTAATTAAGTTGTCAAATTCAATACATAATTAGTTTGCTAAATTCAATACATAAATGAGATTCTACAAATACCGAATACGAAACTCTGGCCATATAACGAAGCATCCATCTGAAAATTCACATAACTTCTGCAATTGGATCATTATCAAGATCATTTATGCACCATTATAACTACCATTTTCTCTTTTCTTTCGCTGCCTCTAGAAGTGCCTGCATTCATTGAATGTGACATTAAATTGAAAATTTCAGTTCCTTGTTAAAACAGAAAAACATGAGTTTGCATCACGCACTAAATAACATTTAAAACAGAAAAACATGAGCCTAAACTAAGTCGAACGGCTCGGTAATGATGAGCCGAATGGCTCAGCAATACTGAGCTTATATCGGCTCAGCATTACTGAGCCTATATTAATGCACCTTATGTTCTTTCCCATGCAGACATGCCCAAACATATTCAATACTACCATGCAAGCCATTATCCCAACAAATCCATTTAACTTTTTTTTAGTGCAACATGACCTTAATTCCAGTCTAAATGTAGGGTTCCGTAGGCAACAGACCAAGGCCAGTTTCAGCTTATGGCGAAACGTGTTCAGGCATGCAAGCAAAATGCACAACAGAAATGTCTATGTAATGATGTGTATATAAATTTATGTACTGAGACCTCCAGCTCATTGTAAGTGGTTATGAATGCAACCTGACATGAGAATGCATGCATGGCAAAATTCAACATGCAACCTTATAGCTTACACAGTAAATCAAAAAGGGATGACACAACTAGAAATAAAGTATGTATGGAAGCAATATAATGTGCAAACCCAGTTTTCTGCATATAGCTTGGAATGAATCGCAGGCAAGGTGCCAATATAACAATGCAAGGTGACAAATGGACCACAAAATGTAATTATTTAAAATGCTTGCCTTACCAGTAAAATGTGTACTGAATAGACTTTAGGCAAAACTGAGCCTTATGGCTCGGAAAAACTGAGCCATAAGGCTCGGTTTTGATAAGCCACAGGCTCGGCAAAACTGAGCCTAATGGCTCAGAAAAACTGAGCCGTAAGTCTCGGCAAAACTGAGCTTTATGGCTCGGAAAATCTGACCCGTAAGGCTCAATTTTGCTGAGCCAAAGGCTTGGCAAAACTGAGCCTTATGGCTCGGAAAAACTGAGCCGTAAGGCTCAATTTTGCTGAGCCAAAGGCTCGGCAAAACTGAGCCTTATGGCTCGGCAAAACTGATCATTAAATAAAAATATAAAATACACACTAAGAACCTCTTCCTTCTAAAATATGACATGTCTTAGATGAGTTTTGAATGATTCGACTTTAAAGTGCAAGGACCCAAAAGGGACATTTTAAAAGATAGGGAATGTGAAGGAAAATGAAATCATGTTCTTTGCAATACTAAAAACCAAGTAACAATGGGCCTTCTCTGAAAAACAAATCAATCTAGGCATGATCCTACCTACCACGCATCAACTTTAACTTACAGCATTGCTTCATCCAATGGTTTAAAGGAGGTTTAAAGGAGTATATCATATCAAACATGAACATAAGTTTTACGCTCTGCCTAAAGATCCAATGGTTTAGAAAATGTGTAAATATTCCTCGCAATGGAACAGGTAATGAAGACTTAGGGCCGGCTACAGGGCTAGGCTAGCCAGGCGGCCGCCTGGGGCAACCCACCGGAGAAGGGCAACGATCATCAGAAATTAGCTGGGGGTGATTGATGAATACTGACTTGTTTTGAATATAAATGTTTTGATGCGCACAGTGGCTAATGTAGTGCATAATGTAGTTGGTTGCCTCTATGAATGTTAAGTGTGTGAGGTGTGGAGTTCGATTCCATATAGCAGTTTTTATTTTACGCGATTCCATGCAGCAGCTTTCTCATTTTATGCTTCTACCAGATTTTTTCTTGCTCTTTCACCTCTTACAGCTACTGCATTGTGGTGTAAAGGGCAACCAAAATTTTTTTTGTCTTCATATTTTCTAGCTTTACTCAGCTGTGTTGCCTAGGGCAACCCTACTGCTAGAACCGGCCCTGTGAAGACTCTGGCTAAAAAATATAGCTAAAAATCTGTGTTGATTATGGTGACTTCAAACTATTACACCAAGATTAAGACCTATGTATTTAAAAAAAAAACTTATAAATTAATACCATCAACAGACTAGGCATATTCCTCTATGTGTATAAGTATTGTTTTGTTATAAACATTTGTTTTTTTTACATTAGGGTTTATTACAGACATTTATAGCAGAGAAAATATGTTAAAAGGTTTCGAGCATGACAATATGAGATCAAGAATAATAGTTTATATGACTTTAAAAAAACATGCAACATGTTAATAATATATCTTCAGTTGGTTACTGAGTTTCAGAAGATTAACCTTGATGAATCAATGGACGTTCTTTTCTATGCCTTGTAGCTTGGGCTATCCTGCAAAAGGAGAAATTACACATGTAAATAAACAGAAATAACTGCTGGAGTGAATGGTCAAAATTTAGTCTGTCGAGCAACTATGTCATCAGGTAAAGGTCCTCAACTGGACTAACTTGGCGCGACAATTTTTAGTTCTTCGACAATTTTTAGATAGTTGCCAAATATACGTTTATTTATGATATGAGGTTTCTTTGATATAAAAATCACATCTATCGGAAACCAATGTTCCACAGTAGAATTCAGTAGTCGCCTATAAGAATATACCACCCACCATATACATGAATACCATGTATATTATTAAAAGAAGGTATCATGTGAATGGTACACTACTAACACAGGAAATGAATTCTAACCCATTAACCATCTATATGTTGCAAGATATCAAAGACAGTGTTTATTTGTATAAACAATTTGGTACCAAAAATCAGACCCTCAAACTTATACCCAGTATCAAAAGTGACACAACATGAACTTTAATTTGAACAAAAATTACATATCGAGAATCCATTTAACTTATGTAGATAGAGGTGAAACTGACCTGCTATTCCCGGACCAATAAAGTTTGAAGAACTCAAGCTATTTGTAGCATAGTATATTTACTTAACAGGGATTTTCTTGCAATCAGGTTCTTTAATTACAAAAGTTGTGGACTCTGCGCAGATAGATCAAAACATTGGAGTTAACCTATGAAGCAAATATTGTGCAATGTACCTGCATAATTTACTGCAACAAAAAAATTACAATTTGTTTCTTTATATTTTTTCCGCTGCAGAAATATTAAATTTTACAAGAATTTTTTGCATGTAGGTGGCCATAAAATTTCGTATTAATCAATGATGACAAATAGGACTACTGGTGGATAAAGTAGAAATCCGAGATTTGAAACCATCCGTCACTCATGTATGTAGCAAAATGAATTCAAAATTAGGAAGAAAATATAAAGGATGCATGGACAAAGAAACAACAGTTACGTTAGTATAAGTAGAGAAGAGAATATATATACATGTTATACAAGGAAGCAATAAGTATATTATTTGTCCTGCATGCTTTGATTTTTATGGAAACAAAAGTTAAATATGTAACAGTTCAAAACATATAAAAAGACTCAACAAATTTTATGCAAACATGATGAACTTACCTTTCATTGAAACTGCCTTTGTGACAGATTTTGACTCCTCATTCGCAGTCTGAACATACATAAAACAAGATATGTCGGATATATGCATGTTTATGCTTATAGTAGATGCATATAGAGCTTGAAGCGAACATTTGCTTTTTTGATCCTCCCTCGCTCCCCTCACCGCCACCCCACCCCACCCCCCTCCCCTCGCCCCAAACACAAACACACACACACACACAAACTTACCTCCCACTCTCCCTCTCTCTACACGTGCATGCATTCACACACACACACAAATATATGTGCGCACGCATATGCATCAGCCATCAAAACAAAGAAAGATTGTTATGCGTACATGTGCAGGGAGATTTTGGCTTTGATCTAGTATGGCTCAAACAAAAATCCTTGTACACTATAATGGAACAAATCTATT
This sequence comes from Allium sativum, assembly GCA_030737875.1. Classification (NCBI taxonomy): domain Eukaryota; kingdom Viridiplantae; phylum Streptophyta; class Magnoliopsida; order Asparagales; family Amaryllidaceae; genus Allium; species Allium sativum. The sequence continues at coordinate 620,976,915 of CM060909.1, read as the reverse complement.
TTGATGCACATAAAACAATTAGTTGAAGCCTTATTGGAAACAACAAATTTCATAACTTTGAATTTTTAATTTATCACACTTTGTTTATCTCGGATTGAGAAATCCCGACCACGAGCATTTTAAGGACAGGCAACTAAAGCAAGGATTTTAATCCATTCAAAAGCATCCAGGAATGAAGCATAAACATCAATTCACTTAAATCTGTAGTACGAAGACAAAACAGAGTAGATCTTACAATTTATAAACTGGAGAACTGAGATTTCAGATAAAGTTGTTCTCTGTAAGTAGTAACTTAAGATATTCAGCATTTAGAGAGTTGGTGTAACTGAGTAAAGATAACAAATATTCTTAACAATTAATGATTAACTTCATACCTGGAGCTGGCGCAGCAGAGCAGTTATCTTCTCAATTTGTTTCTCAATGGCTTGACCTATATATAAAGTTAAATAAAAAGAAATACATAAGTGGAATTGACGAGGACTTAATTAGATTGGTGGAAACACATGATGAATGAGACTATGTTTTTATATACCTTTTGAAAAAAACCTTCCATCCCCAATTCAGAAGAAAACGTTGAAGAATGTGAACTTGTTTTAATATCCTCATCTCCTGAGTCTTGACGTTGTGGAATCACAAATGAATCCGTTCCAAGCATAACATAATATAATAAATATGAGGCATAAAGATATTTGCTGGGGTGTCATTTTCCTAGAGAATATAATTAATCCTATATAATTTGTTCATTGATATACTAATTCTCCAAATAAGGATCCAAAGGCTTAATGATATTTTTTTTCTGCCATTTGTTTGTTTTCCAGGAAGACTCTTCCACAATTTTCATTCTATTATAATAGCGTCCACCAAAAGAATCACAAGGATGTTTACCCAATTAAAAAAATAAAATAAAATATAGAACAAAAACTAACAAGATGACAGTCTGAATTTTATAAAGAATTCAAGTAACAACTAATCTAACCAGTGCTTTACCAACAATTTCAGCTATGCTTTACACATGACATGTCTTGACATACTATTTACAATTGCGTATGCCATCTCAAGGGTGGGATTTAAATTTCAAACAAATCCATTTGCTATGTGAAATACCTTCTTTTAAAATCACTAAACCATCTGCTTCATTTTCGAAGAAGAAGCTTAGCATCGTAAACAAAACATGTAACAATAAATCTGATCGGTGATTGGAGCACAAATCGATAAAGACCAGAATGAAATTTATACCTAAATGCGAGTTGAAAGCGAGTGAATGCGAGCAAAAATCGAATAAAATCCCCAAAATTGAATGCGAACGCGAGTTGTACCCTGAAGCCACCCCTAAAATCCGATTAGAGAGGAACGTTCATCTTCGCCATGCTCAGATTTTTTTCTTCTTCTTTTTTTCTCTGAGAATCGTGGGATATTGGATAATGATTTAGGCGGCCAAAATTGTGAAAGCATTGGGACAAAGGAACGTGGAAGGAGAATTAGGGTTATGCTGGTTAGTTTACGTTTTTACCCCCAGAATCCAGCCTTAACAACCAAAATAAGTGTTGCCAATAATAAAATTATTATTATGTATTTTTGGCAACACTTTTTTAATATAGCAACATATAATATTGTTACTACCTTGTAATGCAAATAAGTGTTGGCAATTGAAAAAAAAAGGGTTGCCAATTGGTCATTATGGTGTAGTGATAATTGTACTGATGTTTGTATTAAACAAATTTGATTGAAATAAAATATTATTTTATTGTGTTCAAAAAAATTTGTTTAACGTATTCAGTTTATTTACAAGTACAAATTTCTGTGAAGTGTTTAAATAATGGAGTTATAAACAGTTGTTTTGTTTAAATGTTTGAAATATAATATTCAATTTAGAAAAAATACTGTATGAATATGTGAATTTTTTACAGTCGTATTTTATTTAAATATAAATATTATATTCCTATCTGTGATGTATATATAAAATAGTACAGTTACAAACACTTTTAAAATAATATTTATTTGGTTGTTATCATCAAACAAAAATCATATAATCGTGTATACAACAATGTCATATACAACAGGCTGGCGTACCAGTTTTATTACTATCTAGTATTTCTATTTCCGCTGTTGAGTGCTCTATGAGTGTTGTAGTGAGGACTTATGTACAAACTTTGGTATCAGTTGGATGAGCTTTCGAGACGTTGAGAAAGTTTTCAAAAGTTTGCTATATGATGCCTCATTACAATTGCCTATTGTATATGTTCTATTATATTTTATCCTTGCACTGTGAGTTCTACGACAGGTTCCGATGTTATTTACCTACTCTAATGATCGTCCATAGCTGCCTGGAATACTTTTCAGTGCATTATTCCTCTTGTTTAGTGCAGGGGTTATGGGAGGTCGTCACACGCTTATATTATAATTATTGATTGATGGATAGTAGTTGATATGTATGTTAATGATGTGTGAAATCCAATGATATGTGAAATCCATATAAACTGAGTTATATAGTAATTGATTGAATCTCATTCCAGTTTGGAAATTAATGTGAATACTTTTTTAATGAAATATTCAGTGAAAAAGGAAAGTTTGAATTTTAAATTTAAATTGGTTTGGAAAGACAGTTTAAATGATTACGAATAAATTTTGTGCTGGTTAGAATTTGATTTGAATTAATTTTCGATTAACTGAGGCATGTTTTCAATTTTACATTGAATTGAATGGTAATGGACGAATATGAATTCGAGTTGGGTATACAAACAACATTTTTAACTCGAACGAATTTTTCCATCGACCTTATTTATTTTTACAATGGATGTATGAAAAATTTGGATTTCAAATTTTGTTATTTTGGAAAATATTATTATTTTAATATTATAATAATATAGAATATTCAGTTTTGGTTTAAAATTGAATTGGTGGTTGAATCGTTTTAAATGAATTTATAAATGTTTTATAAAATATGCTTTTGACAAAGTTTATTTAAATGGTTCGAATAGGACGCTCGTGTAGCGATCGTTCGAGAATTTCAACCATTAACTTCGAATTAACGTATCGGGAGATCCGACCATCGCATTTTTCAGAACCAAAATAACATTTGGTTTAGATTGAAAAGAGCTTTTCAATGAAATGAAAAGCTTTAAAATCTAACGGTTTGATTTTGAGATAAATTCAAATCAAATTTGAATAAAAACAGGGTTACTGCTGTTAATCACCTGAAATGGGATTTTAATGAATTGAGCTATTTATTTTTTAAATTATTAAAAATAGGGAAAAAATGGAATAAATCATAATAAATGATTTGAAAGTTATTTGAACAAAATATATTTAGTTTTGGATAGTATAAAGCTATTTTGTAATAATTAGCTATTTTAACAAAGGTGGTTGAAACTGAGTGAAGTTTAATGCTTAACCAAATTAAGTTTTCCAATATATTAATATTGGATTTGAATGGAAATAATCTTTGGATATTTCGATATTGGATTCTGTAATTATACAGATATTGTTTTGAGGAATTTGGAAGATATCAATATCGTTATTCCCTATACGGTATCTATTGGTTTCAGAATTTGATTTTGAAAATAAGTCGATACAATTTCTATTCAAAACCTTATCTATACTATATTATAATTATTGATTTAACAACCGAGCTCCCAGAAGTCCCCCCCCCCCCCCCCGGAATTTCGGCACCAATCTAAAGCTAAACAGTCTCATTTGCCCTTCCCCGATTGTTTCTTCTCGAACCCTACCACATAACTCATCCATACCATTCCAGATCTTGCCCTTTTTCCATCTTCCTCCTTCCAGCCCATCGTCTTAAAATTATGTACCACTAAACCAACGCGTTTGGTTTGTCGACCTCCTCCACCGACAGGAACACTTAAAGCCAGCTGGCATCTTCCTATCGTTGTTTCTTCTCTTCTTACCACATCGACGGCGTGACTGAGGGAAATTAAATCCTGATTCAAAGGCTTGCAGTTTGCCCTATGTTGTTCGCCGACATGTTTTAGGGTAAATAACCACCATCGCCTATTTGGGATTTATCTTCGACTCTTCAATAGCGGTTTGCCTCTTCCCATATGGTTGTTTGGACATGTTGATGCTTCGACTACATTCAATTCAGTTTGTTGTAGACTGCAACCGCTCGGAACCACTTTCTTTCTAATTCAACAAGTAATTAAGGTTTCAACTTCCTGTCTAAGCCTAATTTGTTAGTCGAATGCTTTTTTTTTGTTCTTTGTGTTCATGGATTCTAAGCTATTTAATTAGGTAACGTTGTTACATAATACTTATTTATGGTTTTCCAAATGCTAAATTAGCATCTCTTATTTTCCTATTTGCTGTTACAAGTTATCAGTAAGGCATCAACTCTTATAAGGTCAGAAATTTGAGTTATCAGTAAGGCATCAACTCTTTATTTCCTTTCAGACCTTATAAGAGTTGATTTCAGGATAGTTCTTTTTCCTATTTGCCTTATGAATAAACTATATTTAATGAAATTTGAGTTTTCCATGTTTCATTTTGTTTACTTTAATGCAAACAGTGCATGAAGTATTAATATTTTGGACATAAACATCCTGTTATTTGCATGTCGGCACATATACACACATGTACATGTAATAAATTATAATTATTGCTCAAGTATATCTACATATTTTTACCTCCTATTTTGTGTCATAATGCAAACTATATACACGTTTTCATGCTTTACTGTGCAAATTTACTGTGTAATTTTTTTTATATCAGCAGTAACACTCTTTCAATGTTAAGATGCACTTTAATGTATTGTTAGCATATGTGAATACATTTGTATTTATTGATTACAAGCTTATAGGACATGTAATGTTGTTTCTTTGCTAAAGTACTGATGTCTTAACTGTAAAGTTTATGAACTTCAATAGACTGGTATAATAAAATTATAGTTTAGAAAATATTAAAAGTGGTATTCCTTTGTTAATGTACTAATGGCTCTTTGTAATTTTATAGTCTGTTTGAGTTACAATATACATGCTGCACTTGATTTTTTAATCTTAGAAATGCATATTTAATTTGTAGATAAAATTAAACTGGCTTTTTACCTTATCTGCACATTTATTTGAGTTGCACATTTGTTTTCAAATAGCTTACTGCCTTAAAATTATCATTTTACCCAAAACAATAATCGTACTTAACCACAGTTAATGATGAAGTTTATTTCCATTGAAACAACATAACCCTGCAGTATTCAAGTACTATTAGGCTATTTTCATGCTTTGATCATATAAATTCATGATTTTCCTAATGCTAAATTAGCATCCCTTATTTTCCTATTTGCTGTTACAAGTTATCTGTAAGGCGTCAACTCTTATAAGGTCAGAAATTTGAGTTATCAATAAGGCATCAACTCTTTTTTTCCCTTTCTGACCTTATAAGAGTTGATTTCAGGATAGTTTTTTTCCTATTTGCCTTATGAATAAACTATATTTAATGAAATTTGAGTTTTGCATGTTTCATTTTGTTTACTTTAATGCAAACAGTGCATGAAGTATTAATATTTTGGGCATAAACATCCAGTTATTTGCATGTCGGCACACATACACACACGTACATGTATTAAATTATAATTATTGCTCAAGTATATCTACATATTTTTACCTCGTATTTTGTGTCATAATGTAAACTATATACATGTTTTCATGCTTTATCGTGCAGATTTAGTGTGTAATTCTTTTTTTTATATCATCAGTAGCACTCTTTCAATGTTAAGATACACTTTAATGTATTGTTATATTTGTTAGCATATGTGAATACATTTGTATTTATTGATTACAAGCTTATAGGACATGCAATATTGTTTCTTTGCTAATGTACTGATGTCTTAACTGTAAAGTTTATGAACTTCAATAGATTGGTATAATAAAATTATAATTTAGAAAATATTGATAGTGGTATTCCTTTGTTAATGTACTGACGGCTCTTTGTAATTTTGTAGCCTATTTAAGTTACAATATACATGCTACACTTGATGTTTTCATCTTAGAAATGCATATTTAATTTGTAGATAGCTATAAACTGGCTTTTCACCTGATCTGCACATTTATTTGAGTTGCGCATTTGTTTTCAAATAGCTTACTGCCTTAAAATTAGCATTTTACCCAAAACAATAGTCGTACTGAACCAAAGTTAATGATCTAGTTTATTTGCATGTCGGCACATATACACACATGTACATGTAATAAATTATAATTATTGCTCAAGTATATCTACATATTTTTTCCTCATATTTTGTGTCATAATGTATACTATATACATGTTTTCGTGCTTTACCATGCAAATTTAGTGTGTAATTTTTTCATATCACCAGTAACACTCTTTCAATGTTAAGATACACTTTAATGTACTGTTATATTTGTTAGCATATGTGTTACGTTTGTATTTATTGATTACAAGCTTATAGGACATGCAATATTGTTTCTTTGCTAGTGTACTGATGTCTTAACTGTAAAGTTTATGAACTTCAATAGATTTGTATAATAAAATTATAGTTTAGAAAATATTAAAAGTGGTATTCCTTTGTTAATGTATTGATGGCTCTTTGTAATTTTATAGCCTGTTTGAGTTACATATACATGCCACACTTGATGTTTTCATCTTAGAAATGCATATTTAATTTGTAGATAGCATTAAACTGGCTTTTTACCTGATTTTCACATTTGTTTTCAAATAGCTTACTGCCTTAAAATTAGCATATTACCAAAAAACAATAGTTGTATTGAACCAAAGTAAATGATGTAGTTCATTTCCATTGAAACAACATAACCCTGCAGTATTCATGTACTATTAGGCTATTTTCATGCTTTGATCATATAAATTTTAGATTAGAAATAGATTGTACTCGCTTTGGTGATGCTTTATTTAGAATTTTTTAATACATTGTGTAACGAAATATTGTCGGACTTCTAAGCATTGTTTGCACCCTGTATTACAAAATATTATGATTACTGGCATAGCAAAACAATATAACATGTTTATCACTAGATTTGACCTCATTTTAATTGATTTACGTTTAGTGATTATGGTGTTATGGGCTAAACATCCATGTCATGTTTAGTTCTCAGCAAGTTTGTTCAAGTCTACTGACATTCATGACCAGGTTCATCCAAGTAGTGATATATTAGCAAAAAAAACTTCAGCTCTGCTTCGTCTTTCAATTTAAGTCTCGGGATCTATTTCTGCCTTCTTATGCACTTTTCTCTTTCTAATGCATCTTTGCTGAGCATATACATTTCTAATTTTGATTCATTTATGTGAAGTGTCTTTTTTTTTAAAATTGTTTTCTTTTTGTTCCACAGAACTCAGAATCAAGTATTGGTTCAAAATTGAATTAGTTTACATGTTTGAGGTTATGCAATGTTTTATGGTATGACTTTGATCTTCCTAGGGCTGTAAACGGATGCAGTCGGATACGGATAGTGCCGTATCCGAATCCGTATCCGAAAATGAAAATCCGTATCCGAATCCGTATCCGATATCCGCGGATACCAGTTAAAAATATCTGTATCCGTATCCGCGGATATTTTCGGATATCCGAAAATATCCGTATCCGCCTTAGCGAATACGGATATCCGAAAATATATGAAATATCCGTATCCGAAACTTAAAACTGTACATTGGATGTGTATATCCGAAAATATCCGAAAACATCCGAAAAAATATCCGAAAATAAAACAATAAAAGTTTACAAATACATCTCTCACATACAAATTTGGCTCATAAAATATATTTTTTGAAAATGTGAATACATCTAATTAAAAATTACAAGCAGGACATCAATCAAATAATTTTCTTACAACAAATATTTTAACACATAAAGTGTTCAAAATATGAAATACACAACCCTAAGACTAAAATAAAACAAAATATAAATCATAGAAGCACATACACAATTATGTTTTAATTATAACCATACCACAAAATAAAATGAGTACATGATTTAAAATGTTGCATAATACAAAATACAACTTTCCTTTATAATTAAATAGTTGAGTTTATGTTAGCTATTTTAAGGAAATTTATATATTAATTTAATCTTAAATATAAATTAAAAATTATATAATATATATAAATACATACACGTATCAGAAAATCGGACGGATATTTTTCGGATACGGATACCACTATAACTATATCCGTATCCGAAATGATTTTCGGATATCGGATATCCGTATTCGCATCTCGGATAACGGATATTTTTCGTATTTTCAGATACGGATGCGGACGGATATCGGATTTTTCGGGTACCCGTTGACAGCCCTAGATCTTCCATCCACTATTTGGAAGTGAAAACCTTCTATTCTAAGTATGAGATCGATTGTACTACCTCAAGCTTTTATATTTCTTTCCTAAGCATAGCTTTAATTTAAAAAAATTCTTCCCAGTTTTCGTTACAACTAAAGATCACAAAAAATAAGGTCCGTTTCCATACGATAACCCAAAAAAAAAACTAGCTACTTTATCTTTTTAGTTGGTCAAAATGGTGTATGAATGAAACACGCAAAAACCTTGAGAATAGTGTGCAAAGTTGGTCGTTTTAAATTATAGGGGATGCATGTCTATAATTTTACTTGCTTTCGAAGAATTTTTGGATCATAAGTCCCATAATGAGTTTTAAACATATGGTAGATGTTGCAATAAAAGTTGCATGATTTATACCTGATAAATTAAACTTTTTATTTGTAAAATTTATCCATTATTGCTTATGCTTCTTTTTGAATTTATTATAGTTAATACAATAAATATTAATTGTAAAAAAACATATTCAGCAATTTCAACGATTTGAAGAACTACATTTTCAAAGGGATTGATGACTAGAGAAATAGATCTACCGTTCAACGTGCATCTAATTTTTTTTCCTATGATTTGATGTGCTGCAAATTCATATCCTGTGCACATGAATCTTCTCCGCTTTTTTACTTTGTTTTATTGTTATGTTAAGTTTTCATCCTATTTCGATATTTCTACATTAACAAATAAAAATTTGCCGTCTTGTTTGCCTGTCTTATGCTATCCTATTTTCCCCATTCTTCACGCAGTACATATTGTTTTGTTTGGATATTATTCAACTGTTTTCAGATCCATATGCATTATGTTCCATGACAAAAATTGACCTAAAACCTATTTTACTAATCCACATCTTATTTTCATGTCTTAATATATTTTCATATTAATTAACAACAATGCCCATTGCGACGATACTTTTGAATGGAAAAATTTATAGCTCATCTGTAGACTGTTGTTATTTTGATCATATGCCACCACATACAATATAGCATATTTGATAGTTAGATTCATTGTACAATAGTTTCAAATCGGCATGTATGGAGAATTTTTTTAATAGCATTGTATGTTTGTTTTTCGGCCATTTTTTTTTCTCATTTGAAAATTCTTTGAATCTTCCTATCTTTGGTTAGTTCTGCTATCATATGTTCCAAAGTTATTTTGAACTATTTCAATCACAAATTGGGTGTATGTTTCTTTGTCTTACCATTCAATTGTATGTATATTTGTTTGGGCTATACATCTGCATATTTGTTGCCTACAATTACGTTGTTCATTGCTCCCCACGTTGTGTTAGTTGTGGTAGCAATTGTGTACTTACATTAATTTTCCTGCACATAGGCCTCCATCGTCGTTCCAGTTGATCAAGTCATCTTTCAATCCTACTTTGATTTAAACTTGAATCATGTTGCCATGGTCGTTCTTCGCAACATCGACCAAGTAAGCTTAATTCAAAATTTATTCCCATCAAGGTATGGATTCTTTGTTTAAATTTAAACGTGCTATATCTTCCATTCTTTCACCATTCTGGGATAATTTTAAGTTTCTTAAGTTTGAGTGCACACTTTTCCTAAAAGCGCAGCAGAGTTCATTTTATAACCGTAGTAATTCCAATTCCATTCTCCTACCGTTTCTTTAACATATGTTGTTTCTTAGGCTTCCAAGCCACTTATACAATTTCCACGGATTTACCTTAAATACAGTTAAAAGATGTATTATCTGTTTGTAGTTACACTATTCGCTATGGTAATATGTACCATTGGGTTTACGTTCTAATTTCCGGATTGAAGAATCAGCAAAATACATTTCATTTTTCATTCATTTCATTGTGCAACTATACATGTGTCATTGATGTACAAGCCTACTGTATTCACACCTTGTGAGTTTTAATTTTGAACAATCTGCAACATATAGATATTCTACTTCTTAACTATACCTGCATATGACAACGTATATAATAAATGATCTAATGTTGTTCTCTCTTTTTAGTTGCTTCCTCTTTCGAAATGAAATGACATAGTATGAGTAGAAAACAGAAATCAACCATAAACTTTATGTCTTCAGCTAAACGACCATGCTCCCATGGTAAAGTCTGGTAGTTCAATATGTACAGAACGTGTAAACATCAATAGCGATGTTCAACCTACATTGTTCTCCGCTCTACAAAACAAACATTTGACTTCGTGTACACCTACTGTAAGCCCGTTATTAATTGTCCCCATTTTCTTAGTTGCCCCATCGCAACATCCATATTTATTATTTCCTTCAATTTGTAGCTGATGCATGGATTAGATTCGAACCTGTGTCCTCCGCCTGCACCTAAACGATCTAGATCATACGTTTCAAAGTCATTTTCAGACAGTATGCAGGAATTCGGTTTAGGTAGGCATGAACTTTCCTCCACGTCACATCGTCAACAAAAATGTCTTCGTGGATCAGATAAAATGGAAATTTCTCGGCCTGTCAACTCAAGCTCAGTGTCTCAGTCTTGCTGCCATTCTATCTTGAATTCTAATCGGGATTCACCTATTCATGACACCAACTAGACTAATAAGGCATGTATTATATTAGTTATTGGTGTGATTGACAACCTTTTGTCATTACACCTATGTACGAATACTTTTTGTACTATCTCTTTTTCAAACAAATTCAATCATTATCCACATTACATGTCATATGATAATGCCTTACCCATTTTTCTACTTACCCTACTCCTTCGTCTAGGTAATCAACTCAGTATTGTCCAATCCAAAACCAAACTCAATGGGTGCAAAAAGCAAACCCTCTTCGACACCCCCCGCCTCTACCGTTAAAGAAAAAAAAAGAGCAAAACCTAACATTCAACGTTCATGCTCCATCCCACATTTACAAGCATCGTGCACAAGTCATTGTATGCCGGAATCTTTTGAAAGTGCATCCACCTCTTCCTTGCGTCCCGTAGATGTTCTTAAAGATATAGGTATTGCATTTGCATCCTACCCGTAATCCGGATTTATCCCTTCATGCTCAGTTATTTTATAGCTTCGTCTTATGCATGCAGTTAAATGGAAGAAACGACGTCATCGAGTTCGTCTGTTGCAATTCAAAAATATATACACATCTAAGAATATGCGCCATGGTATTGCGTTTTTTTCAATGACTAAATTCCACTTTTTTTTGTATATCTAAACACTGGCCTTCTCTTCCTTCCAGTGTGGAATCATTCTTTCAATTCTCCTGCAGCATGTGCAAGATATACTGCATCCGATGGAATCGAGGGAAGTAGAATTGATCCTGGGATATCTACCAATGAACTTCGCTACTATAGTCCACTTACTATTTTCTTCCAAGCCATGCCTGAGCTAGCCACATGTAACATGCATCAACGTAAGTTTTCATATTCCATTGATTTGTCCACCGCATAGGTTCACAATTGAAAAACATTTTTCCATTCCGTGATAGTAACATCTTCAAACCGTGGAATTTCGGGCCTCCAAATGCCACGTGCCTGGATTGTGGTGCAGTTGTTTGGTATGCCGAGAGAAACAGAAAAAATGATGGTCCATCCTCTGCTAGATTCTCCATATGCTGTCAAGGCAGAAAGGTTCGTTTGCCACTGTTGCAGCAAACCCTTCCTCTTCTTAAACTGCTATTATATTATAACAAAGTGGAAGATCTGCACGTTTCCGCGAACAAATATGGGTTTATAACTCCATGTTCGCACTCACATCAATGGGCGGATGTGTTGACAATAGTATCAATAATGGTAAAGAAGTTTACGTTTTCGGATTAAATGGTCAAAATCATCATAAAATTGGTTCTCTCCTCCTTGTTGATGGTGTTCCCAAATTTGCACAGCTATACTTTACGACACAGAAAATGAAAGGGAGAATAGATTTCGTGCATGTGGAAATGGCAGTAGAAAGGAGGTCGACCATACATTGATAGACAGACTTATTGGTATGTTTGATGAGATAACTGAACTTGCAAAGTTTTTTAGAATGGCTAGGGACCGATTTAAGGTTGCTTATCTACATAATGTTACTATTAGAATTCTTGGTAGAAGAAACATTGATGGCAAACAGTACAACTTACCAATAACTTCAGAAATAGCTGCTTTAATAGTTGGCAATGACAACCAAGCTGATGTGCATCGAAATATTATCTTACAAGAAAAGATAGGTGTCCTACGTCGTATAAATGAAAAACACCCAAGCTTCATGGCAATGCAGTATCCAATCCATTTCCTTTTTGCTGAAGATGGATATAGACCCTATATTAAGTATCGCAATCCTCAATTTGTTGATAATGGTGAGCGGATTTATTTAATAGTTCGTGAGTACTATGCCTTCCGTTTACAAAATAGAGATAATGAAGGACAAACTTTACTAAGGGGAGGTCGTTTATTACAACAATATATTGTTGATGCATACAAATGTATTGAGGAAGAAAGACTAAGATGGGTTAGAAACAACCAAACAAACATTCGATCAGAACTCTATAAAGGATTGCAAGATGCTGTCCTCGCTGGGGATATATCTGCTAGGTTGATTGGTAAATGTACGATCTTGCCTTCCAGTTTCACCGGAGGTCCAAGGTACATGGTTCAAAATTATCAATATGCAATAGTTATTTGTCATTGGGGTGGATGTCTGGATTTATTTATCACTTTTACATGTAATGCAAAGTGACCTGAAATTACATACATGCTTGATTATTCCAGGTCAAAAACCATAACATCGACCTGATATCATTTCCCGTGTTTTCCACATTAAGTCAAAGAAGTTTATAAAGGATATTTACGAAGATGGGCATTTCGATTGAGCTAAAGCAGGTATTATCTTTTCCCTTACTCACATACAAACATACTTATAAAAGTACAAACATACATCAATATATTTGAGTTAATTTTCGTAGCACCATTTTTAATGTTTTTTCACAGTTATATGCACGGCAGAATTTCAAAAGCGAGGGTTGTCACATGCTCATATCTTGCCATTTCTTCATTCTGATGACAAACCAAAAACTCCATTGCAAGTTGACAAAATAATTAGTGCAGAAGTGCCAGATCCTACCATAGATCCAATTGGTTATGATGTTGTTGGACAATTTATGGTTCATGGCCCCTACGGCCCGACGTATAAAAGTGCACAATGTATGGAAGGTAATGCTTGTGCTAAGCATTATCCAAAGCCTTTTTCCAATGATACAAGCTTTAACAAAGATGGCTTTCCAATTTATAAAGGTTGGAAAAATGGCTATTCGATTCTCACATCGTCCAACATTAACGTTACAAGTGGATGGATAGTACCCCATATTGTAGATTTATTGGTTAAATACAGTGCACATATAAATATGGAGGTATGCAATAAAGCAAAATCTGTTAAATATTTGTTTAAATATATCAATAAGGGGCATACTATTGTAATTGAAGAAAATGTAAATGGTACGCAAAAAAATCACAAACAAGTTGATGAGGTAAAATAATATATAGACCGTCGGTATGTCTCGGCTTCCGAAGAATGTTGGCATATATTTGAGTTTGAGGTGAAATATTATAAACCAGCTGTTCAAAGACTAAGCTTTAATTTGCCTGGAGAACATAATGTTAGTTTCAACGAAAACGATACAATATCGGAGATTATACGTCGGCCTAACATACAAAAAATCATGTTCATAGAATGGATAAAACAAATACGCTTCATTTAGGTGCCAGACTTTTGCCTTACGTTGATTTCCCAACAAGGTGGGTCTGGTACAACGACGAGAAGCAATGGAAAAGAAGACAACAAGGTCAAAAAATTGGCAGAATGTATTATGTGCACCCAACATCTGGTGAAAGATTATACCTACGGATGCTACTTAATGTTGTAAAGGGACCAACATTCTATGAGGACATTAGAACAGTTAATGGTACGCTATATGCTGATTTTCAATCTACATGTGTTGGTTTAGGACTGATGGAAAATGATAATGAATGGAACAATGCTCTTTCAAAGCAGCTAATTGGTCTTCTGGCAAATGTTTACGTCAAATGTTCGTAACGATGCTCCTTTTCTATGAAATTTCAAATCCATCCAAAATTTGGCATACAAATTGGAAATTGCTAGCAGACAATATACAATGGCATCAATGACGTATCTGCAACAATGCAACATTGGTTTTGACTGAAGAAGAATTGAAAAATTGTTGCTTATTAGAACTTGAGAATATGCTTACTTTAAACAATCGTTCTTTGTCCAACTTCCCTGTTATGCCAACTTCGAATTTATCTATGCAACGTTCTTATCAGAATAGATTAATTGAGGAGGAATTAAACTATGATTGTGTTGGTTTGGAGCATGAAGCTCTCACAATGTTATCGCAACTAAACATGGAACAACGTCCTATATTTGATGTCGTGTCTACGGCTATTGATCATAATCTAGGAGGTTTTTATTTTGCATATGGTAGTGGAGGTACTGGGAAAACTTTCCTTTGGAAAACCTTGATAACAGATATGCATTCAAAGGTAAAATTGTTCTAGCTGTTGCATCATCAGGTATAGCATCTCTACTCCTACATGGTGGCAGAACAACCCATTTTAGATATAAAATACGAATTGATGCTGGAGACGATGCAACATGTGGTATTCCAAAACAGTCAAATCTTGCAAAGTTAATTATAAGAATAGATTTGATAATTTGGGGCAAGGCTCCTATGGTACATCGTAATTCTTTGGAAGCATTTGATCAGACACTTCGAGATTTAATGGATGATGGCGTGAACTGTTTAGTTGAACGCATTTTTGGTGGAAAAATCGTATTGCTAGAAGGTGATTTTAGGCAGGTCCTCCCAGTTATACCTAAGGGATCACATACTACTATGATTCAATCCTCTATTAACAGATTTTACTTATGGACCGAGTGTTGTACTTTCAAGTTAAACATAAACATGCGTTTAGCATACACTGATGGTACACCCATTGAAATTAAAAAACTAGAAAACTTCACCAAATGGGTGTTGGATGTAGGGGACAGGAAAGTCCCTGCTATTGCGTTGCAAGAGGGTGCTGAGCCTACGTGGATACAAATACCGACATAATTGTAATTGAACAAACCTCCAATCCAATCTCAAATATAGTAAATAGTACCTATCCCGATTTACAAAGACGACTGGATGAACGATAGTACTTGCGCTCTCGATGTGTTCTAGCACCAACAAATGATTGTGCCGAAGAAATTAATACTTACGTAACAACATCTCTATCTGGATCTTTAACCACTTATCTTAGTGCTGATACAATTAGCCCTGCTTCAAAGGGAATCGAGGATCAACACATATTGTTTCCAACTGAATTTTTGAACACTCTTCAAGTTTCCGGCATACCAAATCATGTATTAAACCTCAAAGTAGGCATTCCAATAATGTTTCTTAGAAATCTAAATCAAAGTATGGGTCTTTGTAATGGAGCATGATTGATTGTCACTCAAATGGTATCAAAAGTAACTGAAGCCAAAATAATCATGGGTGCAAATGTAGGGAATACCGTTTTAATTCCTTGAACTGTGCATACGTCGTCAAATTCAAAATGGCCATTTGTTCTCCGTTGGTTGCAGTTTCCAGTAAAGGTTTGTTTTGCAATGACCATTAACAAAAGTCAAGGACAAATTTTGGATAATGTTGGTGTATATTTGCCAAGACCTGTGTTTTCACATAGCCAACTATATGTAGCTGTTTCAAGAACAACATCGCACCATGGTCTTAGATTGCTTATCAAACAACAGGGTTCAGAGAAAAGTGAATCCACCAAAAATATTGTAGTTCATGAAATATTTGACAATATGTAGACGTTTGTGTTTACATGCTCACTGTTTGTTTTGTTACATGTGGTCATGGAGAATAAAAATGGGAAGTAAATGTCATATGATACCGAGCCTATAACTTATAGTCAGTTCGATGTATATGTAAAATGGTTATAAGCAGCGTTAAGTTAGATATCTTTTTGCTTTACCTTCCCTTACATTAACTACTCCGTTTTGCCTATAATTACAGTTAATTTTTTATGTATAGTAGTAAATTTGAAATTTAGAACTATACCTGCGATCGACGAGCATTTACTTCCCCTTATGTTCAACGTATGTGTTTCCGGTTTTTCTTATGATTTATATTTCAATAATTATATTGATCATTGTCATTTTTTAGCATATTGACATTATGTTTGAAATACCTTTGTAGACATCCTCAGTAGCGCCATGTTCCACTGCCAAGTTTGCATAAAAGTGTAACAAGTTTCGTCATTGGTTACATTTAAGAAATTACCATATATTGAGTGATGAAACTACAAGAATATAAATGAAATTTAAGAGCTATTAAATAAATGTAATTTTCTTTTTTGAAGGTCGATTTATTACACGTTTCATTGTCAAATGTATTTTTGAAGTAATTTTTAAAAGATATCAAAAACCCATACGAGTGCAAAAGCGGAAAGCTTAACAAGACTTACTTTATCTTTGCATGTAAGAATTAAATGTCATGTATGCTTTCGCTCGCTGTACAGTCAACATATTTAAGTCCATGTTACTATGTTTAAAATGTATATGTATGAAAGAACATTTAACTTATCTACTAAAATGTTGATATTAATACATTTCATATTCTCAAATTTTGAGAAATGTCTATGTGCTCTATGTCCATAACGTATCTAGACAAAATACTATCTTCATAATCTCTAGCCCATAATTTTTTAATTTATGTAAATAATAAAAATAAGCATATTTATTGAGTTTGATCTTTCCTTGATCTTACATGCCCTTTAGACTCTTCACTCGCAATATGATTTGAAGGCTTTACCCATGAAGAGTATAAATTTTGGAAACTATTCTACTTTTTTTTTTTGGATTGACATGTATTCATATTTATCTTGAACAATTAAAGACGATCTTTGGCTTATTTTTTACCTTAAACTTTCAAGCTTTCGAAGAAACATCTTCTAATTTATGCCGCATTTGTTCTATTTTTTCCATGGTTTGTTTATGCACTGTTTTTCATGTTCTATTTTGTTTTACTTTTATGTTATTCATTTTTCTAATAAAAATATGGCTTTGAAATAAGCATATGGGGTTTACTCAATGAAGTAGATGTATAATTTTTGATTGGAAATAGAGTGAAAAATAAATATTGAAATTTTGCATGCTGAATAATTTCATAATTATTGATTTATGTTTCCGTATATACATGTTTATAGTTCTTTCATATGAATCAATTTCTTGCTTTATTAATTTTCTTTAAAAGCAGATGATACAAATGTGATTTCTTATGTTGTTAATTATGTTACACAAATTTAGCATAAATTGCATAATGTTACTAATTTAATCACCCGAAGCCATAAAAAAAGAAAACTTCAATCCACTTCTAAGCAGATCCACCATTTTATTCCATATGTTTCCAATTTCAATACAACAAAATAGGCTTTGTAAACTTAAAAAAAAAACCTGCACATCATATAAAAACAAATCACAAGCAGTAAGCTAAAGTGCATAAATTTACTGGCAAAATATCAACGAAACTGTATGTAGGCAAGACAAGGAAAAAAAACGTGCACTTACAATGAACAAGGAAGGGACACGTACATCGAATCAAATATAAACGGCCGTTGTGTATACACTAAGAATTTTACTACCCAAATGGGTAATTTTTATTTTTTGTATACTAATAAGAAATTAAATAATTTTATTGGCAGTAAGGATTTAAGATAATTAAACCACCTAATAGAAGATGAAAACATGAGACAATTTGATGAGATGAAACTATAAAACCATAAATTATCAAGTAAAAATAGATTAAAAATTGTTGCTAAATTGAAATAAGACATTATACTAATGGAAACATAAATTAATGGCATGGTCCAATATAAAAAAAGTAAGCTGCTAGTTAGCTTTGATTTTTCATCTTCTGGCATTTACATTGTGACCTTAAAATTAAGCTTTCTTGATTTCTGTTTATCCATTTTATCAGTTGACAAGACAAAATTACTGTATGAAATACCATTACATTTTGCTGAACTGACATACTGCCTGTTTTGTTTTGGGTCTTGCGCTTTATTCTTTATAGTATCGCTTTCTGCTTTATTTGTTTTCACATTGATGAATTACTCTATTCTCATTTTGCCTCATTATTGTTCTATTGTTTCATTTACCTTTCTTCCAATTGATTGCAGTACAAATTTTAATTGGATGCTCCCAAATTCTTTGTTTTTTTATTCCATGCTTTACATTTTATACGCCAGGTCATTCATTCAGTAAAAATATTTAACAATGAAACTTCGAAAAGGTTCATGCATGCAGGTTAGGTTGAATAATGGGATGGTCTATTCTTCACACTTACTGACAGAAACAAAACGCTTGCAATACAACTGTCTTAAAGACCAGAGGTTGACGGTTCTACTAAACACAAAATCCATGGCAACGTAATATAACATGGTATTTGTAGTGATCTTTTTTCCATTGGAAAAATATCAAAAAAAAAAGTACGATAGAGCTGGATCTATAAGAATATGCCTGAAAACTCGCCTTCCTCTATGTCACGTACAAATGATGGTTTTAAAAACTCCATATTCTAAAGACAAGCCGACGGCCATGACAAGAAATTAAAATTGACCGCCATAATGTGAGGTAATGATCATGATAGCACTTTTATTTGCAGTAGCATAATAAGATGTGAGCTCTATATTCATACTTATAAGTTAATCGCAGAAGCTTTATATTTTTGTTCCTGACATGTTCTAGAATTTAATTCACCTTCATGCCTTTCTTAGTCGCACATTTAATTAAATAGAATTACATTTCAGCACCTGAAATTAATTTTGTACTCAAAGGGTCATGATCATATATGTCCATTACTCTTCCCTCAGTTACATTATTAATTGCTGATATTATGTTCGTATTCTTTATACCAGCCAAAAATTAAAGTTGAAAAGTTATTCTTTATTTAATGCTGCTTTCAATAAATTTACTAGACTATCAAAGGTCTTACGTTACATATCTCATTCCCTATAAAAGAATGCATTATTGATTACTGTAAAAATCATTTTCCTTCCTGCACTACGACAAGCAATGGATGTTCAACATACTCCTCTTAACTCACTTACAATTGGCAATGCAGGTAAGGGGTGAGCAAACGGTTGGTTCGGTTCGGTTTTACATAAAAAATACATAACCAATCTAAAACCAGATAACATTTGAACTGAACCAAACCAAACCGATTTAAAGTGAAACCGAACTTAAACCAAACCGAATTAGATTGGTTCGGTTCGGTCGGTTATTCAGTTATTATATTTTGATAAAATTTAACACAAACTGCCTTGTACGGTGTACAAGGTACACAACAGTTTACAATTGAAAGCAATGTAAATGCATTTTAACAAAAATTATTCACAGGTACATTAATTTGTACTAGGTACTGACTTAATACAACATTCAGTCGGCCAAAACATAAGTACAAAACTAATTAATTGAAAACATTAACCCAAACAAACTACATTTCAAAGTTTAACAGTCTTTAAATCTTTAGATAACAATGGATATTACAAACTAACCAGAATGATACATTGCAAACAAACTACATTAAAGATAAACTGCAAAACTGGAAATCATTCGTTGTCTTGCTGAAGCTTTTGCCTTTCACATTCAGATTTCAAAGGATTTGCAACAACTACAAACAAATAGTATGAGATATATAACTATCAAAAAGGGTATGCGTACATTTCACAAACAAATAGCTCCTGGTCCATTAAAAACAAATGAAAGAACTAATAGTAAGACCATATCTGATTATTTAAAAGCTTGGAGGATAATTAACATGTATGAAGGGAAAAAAAAACTAAAGCATCAGCTTTGAGACACATAGTCAACTAAAAGAAAATTGCAGATGAACTCAAAATTGTAGTTAACAGATGTTTTGCTAACAAATCTGATTATTTTGTTGAAGGAAACAAAACTGTAGATGTTATTTGGAAGGAAATGCAATGATCAGACATATGAAGCAGAAGACAAATTGTAGTTAGCTTTATCCATATCACGGAAACAGTGCTCATACAAAATCAACTAAATGAAATAAATCCAATAAAATGTTATTATATTGAACTAACATATTATTTCAACCTAGCATGTAGAAATGTCCATTAATCATAGGAGAAGCCTTGCTTGTAGATCAGGTTGAACAAAGTCATCAGCCACTGATCAATAAAAGGGAAAACGAAAAAAGTTAGTCTTAATCTCAGTGGTCATCTTATCAATTTTAGGAACATTAAAAGATTTTGCTGGAAAAGAATTAATATAAAACTCGTATGTATTAAAAGTTATTTGGAGATGATGGGGAAAAAAAATTATTTCACAGAAACAAGGAACAAGTTAGTAATATAGATTTCTTTATCAGCAAAACAGTTGCACTTCACAAACAAAATTTCTTACCGACGGTGATAGCAGGAAGCAGCTGAACTGCAACTTGATGTTGCTTGAACTTGGAATTTGTCAGAGTTAAATCCTTGATGAGAAGAAGGAAGCACCTCCAGGCTCCAACTTGAGAGGGCGCAGGTAGCGCAGATCTGGAATATCGACCAGAGAGTGAACCCTAATCCGATGTCCGGAGACTCGGTGCGAATGATGGCTGAATCGCTGACTAGAAAATCGAGAACTCTTTGTATGGAATCTGAAGAGAAGATGAGAAAATGTAACAGCGATTCAGCGAATAAAATACACCATCTTCCATTGAACGAGTGCTTCGTATTCTCCGTCTTCAATAATTTCGAGATTTGGAAATTTGAATATGTGAAAAAGTGGCTCAGCAATCAAAATAATAATAATGCATTGCCAGCTCAGGTTACCAAATACCAATACGTTGAAAATGAAATATCATTGGCATGATTTCCGGTTATTTCGGTTGAACCGAATTTGGTTGCTTTACATCCAAAACCGATCCATAAACCAAACTCAACTAAAAATAAAAACCAAATCCAACCGAACAGCAAAGACAACCGAAACTGTATCAACGAAATCACAAGCAGTAAGCTAAGAATTTTACTGGCAATTTAAAAAAAAACTTGCACATCATATAAAAACAAATCACAAGCAGTAAGCTAAAGTGCATAAATTTACTGGCAAAATATCAACGAAACTGTATGTAGGCAAGACAAGGAAAAAAAACGTGCACTTACAATGAACAAGGAAGGGACACGTACATCGAATCAAATATAAACGGCCGTTGTGTATACACTAAGAATTTTACTACCCAAATGGGTAATTTTTATTTTTTGTATACTAATAAGAAATTAAATAATTTTATTGGCAGTAAGGATTTAAGATAATTAAACCACCTAATAGAAGATGAAAACATGAGACAATTTGATGAGATGAAACTATAAAACCATAAATTATCAAGTAAAAATAGATTAAAAATTGTTGCTAAATTGAAATAAGACATTATACTAATGGAAACATAAATTAATGGCATGATCCAATATAAAAAGGGTAAGCTGCTAGCTAGCTTTGATTTTTCATCATCTGGCATTTACATTGTAACCTTAAAATTAAGCTTTCTTGATTTCTGTTTATCCATTTTATCAGTTGACAAGACAAAATTACTGTATGAAATACCATTACATTTTGCTGAACTGACATACTGCCTGTTTTGTTTTGGGTCTTGCGCTTTATTCTTTATAGTATCGCTTTCTGCTTTATTTGATTTCACACTGATGAATTACTCTAATCTCATTTTGCCTCATTATTGTTCTGTTTCATTTAACTTTTTTTCAATTGATTACAGTACAAATTTTATTGGGATGCTCCCAAATTCTTTGTTTTTTTTTATTCCATGCTTTACATTTTATACGCCAGGTCATTCATTCAGTAAAATATTTAACAATGAAACTTCGAAAAGGTTCATGCATGCAGGTTAGGTTGAATAATGGGATGGTCTATTCTTCACACTTACTGACAGAAACAAAACGCTTGCAATACAACTGTCTTAAAGACCAGAGGTTGACGGTTCTACTAAACACAAAATCCATGGCAACGTAATATAACATGGTATATGCACAGTGGCGTAGCCAGGCCACATTATTGGAGTGGGCACAAGTGTTGTCGGGTTCGAGAGCACATATTGGGGCAGGATGGAATAAGGTTTGAGAGAAAATGGAAACTTTTTTCTTATATTTAAACAGTAAATCAGCCAACAGCATTTTCACAAAGTACTTGTACTCCATAAGTGTGTTGACTTGCTTATTTTGGAACAACATTTTCACAGAGTACTTGTACTCCAGCGTGGACCTCCTTATGCTATTATAGTGTTGTGAAATTACTGGGGTAGGCACCCCAGATACAATGGGGCTCCTCCCCTGTATACGCAGTGATCTTTTTTCCATTGGAAAAATATCCAAAAAAAATAGTACGATAGAGCTGGATCTACAAGAATATGCCTGAAAACTCGCCTTCCTCTATGTCACGTACAAATGATGGTTTTAAAAACTCCATATTCTAAAGACAAGCCGGCGGCCATGACAAGAAATTAAAATTGACCGCCATAATGTGAGGTAATGATCATGATAGCACTTTTATTTGCAGTAGCATAATAAGATGTGAGCTCAATATGTCCGAGTTTGTACACATCTTTTTCAAAGATATGTACAAAACACCGGATCCTATTGGTGGAAATCAGGGGAATCCATATGGGTCCACCTGATTTCCACCAATAGGGTGAAGTGTTTTGTTCACCTCACTTAAAAGTGAGGTGAACAAACTACTACACCTCTATATTCATACTTGTAAGTTAATAGCAGAAGCTTTATATTTTGTTCCTGACATGTTCTAGAATTTACTTCACCTTCATGCCCTGTTTGGTCGCACATTTAATTAAATAGAATTACATTTCAACACCTGAAATTAATTTTGTACTCAAAGGGTCATGATCATATATGTCCATTACTCTTCCCTCGGTTACATTATTAATTGCTGATATTATTATGTTCATATTCTTTATACCAGCCAAAGATTAAAGTTGAAAAGTTATTCTTTATTTAATGCTGCTTTCAATAAGTTTACTAGACTATCAAAGGTCATACGTTACATACCTCATTCCCTATAAAAGAATACATTATTGATTACTGTGAAAATCATTTCTCTTCCTGCACTACGACAAGCAATGGATGTTCAGCATACTCCTCTTAACTCACTTACAATTGGCAATGCAGGGGCAGCAATTCGCGTTCGAATTAGCAGAGTTTGGGATTCCATCAACCTTAAAACAAAGGACGTTTTCGGCTTTAACATGCAGCTATTAGATATCAAGGTATCTTCTCATTTATTTTTCAATCGTTCGCATGTCTATTCGTGTACATATTATATATATATATATATATATATATATATGTGTGTGTGTGTGTGTGTGTGTGTGTGTGTGTGTGTGTCTATTCGTGTACATATTATATATATATATATATGTATGTATGTATTTATGTGTATGGGTTGACTGAATTTTTTTTCCCATTCTGCAAACAATATGTTCCCATATTTCTACTCCCATATGTATTTGCAGACTTTCTGTTTTCTAACACAGAACATGCCTGTGCTTATTCCATAGAGAAAATACAATTTTGTTAACGTACCTGACCCCAAATTTCTACATTTAATTATTTCCTTCTTCCATGAATAGTGCCTATATTAAGTTGTCCCACTTTTCACATTCTGTAAAACAATAACTGTACAATCTTCTTTCCCTTACTACTTGCTGTCTGAATTTACACTGAATTTTTCTGCATCTAAAAGTTGTTATTGCTTCACTTTTCTAATTATGATATCAATACCATAACTGTCATTTCCACATAACTGAATAATACTAGGTTGTATAACATATACTTATCTTTGTTTTTTGTTTTTTCCTTTATACATAAACTTAATTAGTTATGTCCAATCAGTCTCTGAAATTTACAATGCTTATACATAGCATTATTACATTCTTATTTAAAAAACGTTAGTTTACTATTAATACTTCCACTTCTCCCTTTCCATTTTTCAGTATGATTCATCCAGATTACATTGTTGATTCTTCTCCTTTCAATTTAAGAACCCGATATTTTACTTGAATAATTTGTAGTCATTTTATTGCATTTCATACATGCAGTTCTTCCTAACTGGATATATATAAGAATATTTTTTTCCCTGAATATGTTTACTTCATTACTGTAATTGTTACACTGAAAATGAAAACCGTTATGCGAATTAAGACGTCACTATTAATGTAGTATCCGCCTACCAATGTATGTATGCTCCTACACACAAGACTGTGCATGCAAGTTATCTGTTAAACACAACATGAACTCACTGCTAAACACATATTAACTGACATCTTTTTTTTCTACTTGACGTATCTATGAGATTTCTATATATTCGTAATATTGTAATCGATTATCTTTTGTATTGAATAATCTTTTGTTATCTGTACATAGCTTATGCCATCAATATATATAGCAGAAGAAAAAACGAAAAACAGAAAGATGAGCTAAACAACAAGGCCCAATGATATGCTACATGACTGAAGCCCATGTGGCTTATGTGATTAAGAGATCGGTTTGTAATGTGTTGGTCCATATGCTTTAACACGCCCCCTCAAACCGATCTAGGGTTTTAATGTCTTCATCTCTGCGCCGCCACCAAATACTCTCAGCTCGCACCTCAATCTTTCGAAGTTTTTCCTTGATAATGCTTTAGTAAAGATATCTGTTGTTTGATAGAAAGCTGGCACGTGTTTGATTGCAAGTTTTCCAGCTTCTGTTCGCTCTCTGATGAAGTGGAGATCAATCTCTATGTGTTTCATCCTCGAGTGTTGTACAGGATTGTTAGACAAGGCGATGGTGCTTTTATTGTCACACCAGAGCACCGGTTTCCTTGTGGACGGAAACCCTAATTCTTTGATTAGGGTTTCAACCCAAATAATTTCAGCTGTAGCCGATGCAATCGCTCTGTACTCTTCCTCGATGCTCGATCTGGAGATAGAAGGCTGCTTCTTAGTGCACCACGAGACTGGATTTGATCCCATGAACAAACAATAGCCAGAAGTGGATCTCCGGTCATCTGGGTCGTTGGCCCAGTCTGCATCACTGTAAGAACTCAAATTCATGTCTTTTCCTGCTTTAATTGTTATTCCATAGTGCATAGTCCCTCGTAAATAGCGTAAAATTCTCTTGACAGCCTTCCAATGCTCACTTAAAGGGTTAGCCATGAACTGACAAACCTTATTTACACTAAAACAGATTTCAGGTCTTGTGATAGTTAGGTATTGTAATGCTCCAACGATACTTCTGTATTGTTTGCTGTTGTCTATCCTATCACCCATGTGTTTGGATAATCTTAGATTACTTGTCATGGGGGTAGAAATGGGTTTGGCTTGATCCATATTAGCTCTTTTGAGAATCTCACGTATGTATTTCCTTTGAGACAAGAAAATTTCTGAATCTGAATTTCTTTGAACTTGAATGCCTAGGAAATAGTCCACCTCTCCCATGTCTCTTATAGCAAAAAATTTATTTAGATGCAATATAATTCTGTTGATCTCTATGCTGTCATTTCCTGTTATGAGAATGTCATCAACATAGACACGTATGTATACATATTTTTGATTGTGGATTTTGATGTATAAAGAATTGTCTGATTTTGTGGCTATGTAACCCATGTCTGCCAGGGTATTTTTTTAATTTGACATACCAAGCTCTTGAGGCTTGTTTCAGACTATAAATGGCTTTGTTTAATTGACAAACATGATTTTCTTTGCCTCTGCATTCAAAACCCTTTGGCTGCTGCATGTAGACCTTTTCCTGTAATTCTCCATTCAGAAATGCATTACACACATCTAATTGTCTTATATCCCGTCCATTCTGAATAGCTATGGTTAGAACAACCCTTATGGTCGTGGGTTTAACTACAGGGGAAAAAGTCTCATTAAAATCAAATCCATATTGTTGTGAAAAACCTCTTCCAACCAGCCTAGCCTTGTGTTTGATTATATTCCCTTCAGCATCTTTCTTCAATTTATAAGTCCACTTACTTCCCACAATATTTTGACCTTTTGGTGTATTGACAAGGTCCTATGTTTTGTTTCTTGTCAATGCTTCATATTCCTCATTCATGGCCTTACGCCAGGATTCATGTTTGACTGCATCTTCATATGTGAGTGGTTCAATAGTGTCTGCATCCTCTGTAGTTACATTGTAGATTTTTGGTTTAAAAATGCCACTCTTGGCTCTTGTAGTCATATGATGCCCAAGTGGCTGTCTAGGAACATTATCCTCATCCCTTTCTGTGTCTGGTAAGTCATCTCCACTATCCTGGTCCTGGTTGCTGTTGTTGTAGTCACTGTCATAACTTTGATGTGGGTTGTCATCTTCACTTAAGTATTCACTTGTGCTGTACCCAGACCTAGTGCTGGAGACAGTGGGAGTTGCCATAGTCATTTCAGGTGTCACATTGTTCTCATACTGCCAGGTGTTTTCAGTTATTATAGGAATAGTTCCCATAGTGGTTTTAGATTGGACATTACTTGCTTTACCTTTGTTTTTCTTTTCTGCAAAGGGAAACACTTGTTCATTAAAAACAACATGTCTAGATATAAAAACTTTTCCTTTCTCATCTAAGCACTTGCACCCTTTTTGGTTGTCTGAATAGCCCAAAAAAGTACAAGGGCTTGATCTTAAGGAAAGCTTGTGGTTGTTGTAGGGTCTGAGGCATGGAAAACACAAGCATCCAAATGTTCTCATGAATCTATAATCTGGTTTCTTATCAAACAAAATTTCATGAGGACATTTGTGATGTAGAACTTTAGTTGGCATCCTGTTGATCAAATAAACACTTGTGTTAAATGCCTCAGTCCAGTATTTCAAAGGTAAAGAGGACATAGACAACAATGTTAATCCTGTTTTAACAATGTGTCTATGTTTTCTTTCCACAATGCCATTTTGTTCTGATGTATATGGGCAAGTAGTTCTGTGAGTGATGCCTTTTTGGCTGAACACATGCTTGAGAGGTAAAAACTCACTGCCCCCATCTGTTTGTACAGTTTTAATGTTGTAGTTTAACTGTTTTTCAATAAAGTTCATAAACTGTAACATTACACTTCATGTATCTGATTTGGCTTTGAGAAAGAAAATCCATGTGTACCTGGTATAAGTATCAACAATTGATAGATAGTACCTGTGTCCCTGTCTTGAACATAGTGGTGCAGGACCCCACAAGTCTGATGTAACTAATTTAAGAGGCTCAGAGTATACAGTTTCAGATTTTCCAAATGGTAATTTATGGCTTTTGCCAAGTTGACAATGTGAGCAAATAGTTGGGACAAGTGAGTTTTTAAAAGTAATATTATTGTCTTTTAATATTTGCATTACAATATCATAACTAGGATGTCCAAGTTTACAATGCCATGTATTAAGATCATTTGGAACACAATTGTTACTCTCAGAACTGTCAGAATCATTCTGAAGAGCATTGCTAATTTGAATGTTAGCATTGCAACACCATGTGTTATCTTCTTTACCCAATCTTGGTTGCAAGTTGTTGAATCTGTATAGACCATTACTCAGCCTACCCTGTAATAATATGTCCTTGCTCAGCAAGTCTCTAATTAAGCAATATTGAGGGTGAAACTCAAAATATACCTTGTTATCATTAGTGAATTGGGACACACTAATCAGGTTTGTCTTAACAGTAGGGACCCTAAGAATGTCAATTTTCTTTTTCCTTGAATGTACCCTGCCCCAATATGAGATATATTCATAGTTTCACCATTGCAAGTATGTATAACTTGTGTACCTGTATAGTTCTTGTTACCAAGATTCAAATTCTGAAGGTTGTTAGTTAAGTGATTGGTATCCCCTGAGTCTGGAAACCAGTCTTCAGTATTTATGTCATCAGTCTTTGTATTATCATCACTGCCACTATCTTGAGATGTAGAACCCTCTGAATTTGTTCTGCCTTGATAATTAGCTTGTGCCATATTTGCATTCACGCCTCTCTGGCCACCTTGACCTTGTTAAACATTGTTGACATTAGTGTTAAACCTAAAATAACACCTGTTTGCTATGTGTCCTGGCTTGTCAAATATCTGACATTTTACTCTGTTTGTGTTGTTTGATCTGCCCCTTCCTCTAGCTCTTTGACTGGGATTGGCTCTTGGTCCTTGCTGGCTGCCTCTGCCATAACCAGGTACGCTTCTTGATTGGTCAACATTTCTTGAATTTGATGCCAGATTTATACTAAATTCACTTTGAATAGCTTTTCTTTGATCCACCCTGCCTTCATGGGCTAACAATGCTGAATAAACTGTTTGAATGTCTGGTAAAATAGGCTGTGTAGCTATATAGATCACAAGAGACTCATATTCTTCATCAAGGCCATTTGTCAATGTTAAAATTTGTTCACTGTCTGAAATGTTGTGGCCAACTGCTTTGAGCTTGTCACATAGGGTCTTTACTTTAGAAATGTACTCACGCATACTCATGTCTCCTTTTCTTGCATTCTGAAATTCTCTCCTGTAGTGCATGATTCTTGCCGCAGACTGAGAATTGAAAATTTGTTGAATTGTTGACCAAATCTCATGAGATGAGTTACACCCTGTGACCTGTGATAACAAGTTGGCACTGATTGACGACAGTAGCCAAGAAGATAGTAAGTTGTTTTGCTTTTGATAGTGGATGAATTCAGGATTGTTAACCATGTTGTTTTGTGCATCAACTATCATTGCAAGTGGAATAAGTCTGGTTCCATTGACATAATCTTGGAGGTCATACCCCTTCAAGGCTGTTTCAGTCTGGAATTTCCATAACAAGAAGTTATCTTCATCGAGTGGGATGGTGATAACATGGCTTTTTGGCTTTACAAGGGGCTGCGAAGGTGGTGTTGGTCCATTAGGATCTGTCCTCGTCGGTGCAGAGCATACTTCAGAACTTCTTCCTGCCATGGTTTGTTCAGAAGTGGTGGACAACGAATATGGCGAGGTCACTGCTACTGTGGTGGCAGCCGATTCAAGAAAAGTAGAGAGAAAAAATGTATATACAGTGGTTTTTGATTCTTAAAGATTCAAGAATCACTGGTTTACAGCGGAACCGAAATCAGATGACGAGGTAGAAATCTCTAATGATCAAAAAATGAATTGATGCAGCCGGCTGTGAACAAGATTTGCAGCCAGGCACGACACTGTTCAGAACTGGTAAGAACATACACTACGCGATCAGGAAAGGATGCTCTCCTATGATGAAGTTTTTCTGAGGAGACTTGCACATCATCCCTCTTTCTGAATCATAAAAAAAATGATTTTCTTATGCCGTTTGGCTGTAGGGCTCTGATACCATATGAGATTTCTATATATTCGTAATATTGTAATCGATTATCTTTTGTATTGAATAATCTTTTGTTATCTGTACACAGCTTATGCCATCAATATATATAGCAGAAGAAAAAATGAAAAACAGAAAGATGGGCTAAACAACAAGGCCCAATGATATGTTACATGACTGAAGCCTATGTGGCTTACGTGATTAAGAGATCGGTTTGTAATGCGTTGGTCCATATGCTTTAACAGTTGCTACATTTATATGCCATGTATGCACAGATGTTCATAAAAAAATCTTTTTCCAATGGTTTCCTGTAAGACAAATCAGAACCAATATAAAATTTTTATTTTGGCAATTTAATGAATTCTGAATATTTAAAATTATTTATTTTAAACAATTACGACGAGAAATTTATTTTGATAGAATTAGAACGTATAAATTTATTTAAATCGAAGTTAGAATATAAATATTTATTTTAATTATAAAAGGAATTGAAAATAGCGCGGTAGTTTGAAAATTCGATTTCAAACTTCAAATGAATGTATAGGATTCAAAATAAACCGGATTTTAGTGAAACCAGAAATATTTGAATTTGTTTGAAAATATCTTTCCAACGAATCTGAAAAATTGAAATTTCATAGCGGGAATAAAAAGTTATACCCAGTTGAAATTTCAGAATAGTCACTATGGAAATATAGACCTTAAAAATAGCCATTTTGCAAACGACCTCCGTTTTCAATGAAACCACTTTTGTTGGATCCGGGATGTCAACTCATTGCTAGATTCCAATTTTCATAATTTTTGGAATCAATACGTGAGCGTGGCGAAGTTAAACGTGTTTTAACAGTTTCAGTCAATTTGGATCGACCAGAAAATGACCATTTCTCAAACGGTCTCCAAATTGGAAGAAAATAGTCTTGTTAGAACCATATCGTCAAAACATGGCTAGATTTATTTTTCTTAAATTTTTGGAGTCCGTATGTGGCCCTAGTAAACTAAAATGTGCGTTTAAATTGAATATATATTGATTTAAATTTTAATTTAAACGAAAACTGATCATAACAGCCGAATTGGGTTACGAAGCATATCCCATTATGTTCAGAATGGGGGTAATTAGCTAGGGGCGACAGTCGTTGGATCTCATTTGAAGTTCGTAGTAAAAAGTAACTTTTTGGGGGAAAATTAAAATAAATAAATAAATATATATATATATAATATACCCCCCCCCCCCCAATTATCTCACTAAACCTAAAACAGTCAGCCCCCCTTTCAAAACCCGATACCCGTCGCTCCCTCAATTCCCGTCGCCGTACCTCGCCTCGCGCCCCACCCAAGTCCGCCACCACCCCCAGACCGACTCGCCGTCGTCCACTCACGTCACCGCCATCCTCTCCACTCGCTCCTCCTCCTTCTTGATGCCCTAGCTCCAATTAAATCCGCCGCCCCCCACCTGACAGGCCTGCCTCCGACGTTGGCGACCTGAAAAGCCCTCCCCCGCCACGTCAGCGCCTGTGAGTCCCCCTCCTCGAAAAAGGTGTGTTTTCATATTTAATTAGTTAATTTAATTACAATACAGTGTTTTAAAATCTGTTTCTACTTTATTTTATATATTAGCGCTGAAAAGAAAAATCAGAAATTTTTATATATGAATATAGAGGTAAAGATTAGATCTTTATAGAGGAAAGATTATATTTTAATCCAAGAAATATTATATTTTTAGTCATAGAAAGATTAGGTTTTTAATTATATAAAGTGAGATTTTTATAAATATAAAGATGAGATTTGTATAATGTAAAGATACGATTTTTAATAATATAAAAATATGATTTTTATGCTGAATGCGATAATATAAAAATATGATTTTTATGTTGAAAGATATAATATAAAAATATGATTTTTATGTTGAAGGCGAAAATATAAAAATATGATTTTTAAGTTGAAAGCGAAGTAAAAGACATGATTTTATTCTATAAAAAGGGGTATAAAAATATGATTTTTATATACATAACAATGGCATAAAAATATGATTTTTATATACATGAGAATGATATAAAAATATGATTTTTATATATGAAGTAGCGTTGTTAAAAATCTGATTTTTAATATAAAAATCATGTGAAATAGATTGCGATGGAACCGACTGGGAATGAATCTAAATCCAAACCACTCAAAAATAAAGAATGGAGGAGTGGATCCCAAAGGTGAGAACTCTCTCACTGAATTCTTTGTACAATTATTTATTTTATAACTGCATAAATGAATTGCTCCACGTCGTCCACAGACCATGGACGACTTGTTTGGTTGTGTTTTTGGATTGATTTGTTTGTGTGAATTTGGTTAGTGATGTTGAATGGAAAAAAATATATTCATGTGTTGAAATAAAATAAATATTCATTTACAAATCGGACGATTTGTTTATGTACACTGATTTGACTGATATTGATTGGGACGATATATTTTACACATCGCCCAATTGCACAATAAAATCTGTGTTTGTTGATTTAAACCCCATATGGGTATTGGGATGATATTTGACGTACACTAATCCTAATTGTTTAGTTGTATGTCAATAGATTGGTTGACAGACTGCTGTAAGCGTTAAATATTTATATTTAATGCTTATGCAGTGTAGAATGCACTCTGGATGATGGTTGATTGTTTATCATTGTTGTTCTATACATGTATTGTATGAAATCCATATAAATAACATTATATGGTGATTGATTGTGCCTGATTCCAGTTCAGAAAGAATGAATATTTTAAAATAACGGATATTTTAAAATAATGAATATTTTAAAATAATATTCATAAAAGATCAAAATCTGATTTTGACCTCCGATTTGGGATGGACACGAATGTATTTAAATATATAAAGCTGTGTTGATTAGATTAACGTCATTTTGACGTGAACGATATTTATATCGATCTTATTCATTTTTATAATGAATATCGAATAGGAAATGATTTCAAAATTTGATGTTTTGAAAATATTATCATTTATATATTAATGATATGGAATATTCAATTTTGATTTGAAATTGAATATGAAGTTGAAATTGTTTTGAAAGCGACTTTAAAACGATTTATAAAATACGTTTTAAATGGAAATTGAGGAAATATATATAATATATACATTATATATTTAATGGCCTGAATAGAACGCAATGCGCCGCGGCACTTCGCAAATTTCGACTATTGACTTCGAATTGACATTACGGGAGATCCGACCGTTGGATTCTCATAAAACTGGAAACGTTAGGTTTGTATCGAGAAGAAGTTTTTAATGAATATGAGATATTGGAAAGAATTATGTCCAAATCAAATTTGGAAAAGGTCATTGTAAGTGTTGTTCGATGACCGTTTATGGAAATCGAATGTACGGGCCTTGATAAAATTATTAAAAATATCAATAATTTGTGTAAAATCATAATAAATGACTTGGAAAGAATTGGGATGAAAAATTCCATATTTGAAAAAATAAAAATATTTTTTTATCGAATTGAACTAGTTACGAACTAGAATTATAATCCAATATTTTTAAATAAATAAATTGGATTTGAAATGGTTTTAAAAATAACCAGAATTTCCAATATATGAATTGGAATGGATTTGAATCGAAATTATCTTCGGAATATTTTGATATTGGATTCCGTAATTATACGGATATTATGGAGGAATTTAGAAGATATATGTATCGTTATTCCAATACGATATTTGTTGATTTGAGAATTTGATATTGAATACAAGCGGATATATTTTTTATTCAGAGCCTTGTATTTAATATCAAATGGGATTTTGGGTTTGTTGTGAACTGTGTCTTCACTAACACTGTTCTTAAACCCAATTGAGAAAAGATTAAATCTTTTTATTAAGATTTAATGAAGTTTACCAATTAATTAATATTTAATTGGAATTGAATTGAATTGAATTTTGGGTTTGTGGTGAATGGTATCTTTAAAAATGCTGTTCTTAAACCCAATGGATTAAGAAAATTAGAAACTAACTGGGGATTAGTTATATTGAATGATTTCCTGGGTATTGATTTGATGTTGGTTTCGACCTTCGGGATTGATACAAAGGGAATTGTTCTCTTACTAATTTACGGTTAGAGACTGATGGAATTGTGTCTTCAATAATACTGTTCTTAAACCCCGTGTGAAATAAATAAATCTTTTAATTAAGATTATTCAAATTTCCAGTTATATTTGGTAATTGGAATAGAGTGGAATGTGATTTTGGGTTTATCATGAATCGTGTTTTAAATGACATTGGTTCTTTAACCCAGTTAAAGACAGGATATGATTTCTCAAGCTATATAATCATTAATATTGATTTTTGGATAGATTAAAACTAAGTGGAGTTTTAATGAATCTTTAATAAGATTGAAATGATCGAGAAAGGAGTATCACCAATTTTGCTCCAAGCGATAGTTAAATCTTTAATTAGATTTGAGCGTGAAATGGTAATTATTATTTACCAATAACACCATGGTGTTAGATATGGAGTATTACCAATTTTGCTCGATGGGATGAATAGGTTGGGATTAGAAAATAAAAAAATGGTTATTTCGGTGTGATTCGCTAATCCCGATTAGTTTGGATAACCCATAATTTGGTTTGAATTGATATCCAAAGGAGGATTAAAGAGTAAATTTAAAGAATTTATCTTTGATAAAATTAATGGGAACCTTTCCCAAAGGATATGGATATTTAAATAAAAGAATATTCATAATTGGAGTGAGGGGTATGTTGTGTTTTTATAGCACTTGTTTATTATATACGCAAGTTATTCAGAAAGACCGGGTTTATCCCCTTCTGAATAACTGAATCGCGATGAGTCAACGATGAAGATGGTGGCTGAAGACCGGAGGTCTTCACATCGTTTGGATGATTACTGATGTCTTGATTGGGTTGTACACCCAAGACGAGGTAATAGGTGGTGATCATCCAGACGTACTTGGAGATCGACCGGATATGCGAGGACCTCTGTCCTATATTGGACATATGGGACGAGGAATAAGGTGCCTCCGGTTTCGTTCAGACCCAGAACGAACTGGTAAATGGATGTGTGTCTGACATCGAATTTCATTATGTGTGATTGATAGAGATCGGTTGCATAGCGTGAATTGCCTATGTGGCATGCTGAGGGGCAAATGATCAAGGTTTCTGTTGAAAAGCAGAGTCTTCTGGTTGATGATCAGAGCATGGCTTTAATATAGCATAGCTTTGTGTATAGCGTTAATTCGCGAGCCTCACAGCCAGGTGTGAACCAGAAACGGGAGAGGACCTCAGGGAGGACATGCATTCCTTCTAGCTAGGAGTGGTATTTGGGTTTTGCACGCCCAGACGTTTTACTTATGTGGATGATGGATAGCGAGGTGCATCAGATATATCGGCACTGCTGGGCCGATGGATGGTATGGTCTTTATACAGACCAGTTTTCGCCCCATAGGGCGGGAAAACGTATTGTTTAGGCATTTTAATCCACTCCATGTGGACCGGCCCTGACGCTCCAAGGGCCCACCGGAGTCTGTGTCCTGAGACATGGTAGGCTAGATTGTCTCGAAGCGGTAAGGACGATCCCTTGCCTTGGTTCACAGATGGAAATCCAGCTTCCAATACGTGACGTTTCTGTTTTGATTGTTGAGCCTAGTACGACGACATAGTGCGATGGGGCACTATGCCGTCTATGATTGATACATTTATATTTGAAGTTGTTTTCATACACTTTGCACTATAATAGTATCAAAATGATTTGTTTTAAACGTACCAAGCATGTTTGGCTATTATAAGGTAAAACTCTATCCTCCGGCTTGCGTTGCATTGTGTGATAGACTTGAGTCTTATAATAGCTTCATTTTTTCAAAAAGCATTGCACTATTTATTTTATGCACTGGTATTCTTGGGAGGAAACTCGTTCCGTATTATATGGCATGGTCCCTTGATTTACCTAACTTTAAAATAAAGATTAATAACTGTTTTAGTTCTCACACCAGTCACATGACTGACCTGAAGATAATCATTCGTAAATCTCTGATATTTATCGAATGTATATTATCTATTCATACTCTGTTATATTCTTGTATTCTGATGGAATTGTTGTAATAAGAAATGAAATGTTCTTCTGTTTATGTTTTGATTTGTCGTGTTCTCAATTCAATCCGGACTTTCCTTTGCGGGGAAGTTTGGGTCGTCTCATTTCCTTTCTACAATTACTCCAATTAACTGAAAGATAACATACATAATTAAAACAACTTGAACCTATAGTGGGGCAAATCCATTTATAAGCTTTTATAGTTACGAAAATTACATGCGTGAATAAAATTGTAACAAAGTATAGATTAATTATATTTTTTATCCTGCACACTCGCAAGCTTATCTTTCAGATCTACACGATTTTTTCACATTATGTATTTTACATTGTTATTTATTACCACATAGAGAATTATTTATTGTTAAAATAGTGTGGTGTATTTTACAAACTTCAGCTTTTAAATGTTTATTTTTGGTTTCTTTAGTGGAAAAAAGTTCTTTTGTTTTTTATATGATTACTGTCGTCGTATTTCAAATTTCCCATTTAACTATGGATTTGTTTATTTTTTCACTCTTATTCAGTATGTCTATCCCCACTAACGTTGCATGATGTGTTTGACAACCTATGTGGTTTAAAAAAGGGTATTTAATAGTTTATGTATAACTAATATTCTTTTCCACCACATCATCTACTGTATAAATTTACTAAATATATTCATCTTCTTTAGCTTTAGCGACATTCTCTGGTAAATTTAATTTAAACAACTGATTTACATGACTACATTACGAAGTGTGTTTTATTTTATTTTTTCACTATTAACATGTTAATTTGCATACATTGCTTTAACCTGTCCAAGAATGATTATCTCTAGGTAATGCTTTGTACCATCGATCTACAGCTTAGTTATACTATTCAATTTTGGTTCTTTTATTATTTTTCTTTCTTTTATTTTTTTGGTCAACATGTTAATATCTTTATTTGGCTTCCTAACAGGCCATTGGATTTCAGATGAGTACTTTACAATTTTTCATGCTTTCATATGCTTACCATGATAAGTTCTAGTGGAATTTGTTTTACCTTTCTATAGGGTGGAGAAATGCATGCAGAAGTGGGAGCATGTTTCATGTCACTCTTCTCTGGGAAAGTAGAAGAAGTGTAATGGCGGGAATTTTCGACCCAGAAAATCAACATAAAAACACACTGTTGACTATTCAAGCATCGAAAACACCAGGACATTAATAGAAGAATTTAGAGGGTGAGAAAGAAAAGATAGAACTAATAGAATAGAAGAAGAAGAAGATCACAACTGAACAGAATCAGAGTAACACGAAACTCGCAGCGGAACAAAATAAGATGTATTATATCACATAACTTTGAATACAAAACTGTATTGTATATACATACCATTATCAGAGTACAATACATCATATCACAGCGGAAATAACTCTACATAACTAATGGTGAAGCTTCCTGCTTTTGAGCTCCTCCAAGTGAATCTGCAAAGCCTGAAACACTTGACTGCCCGTACAAATTTGGGCACCCAAGAGTTTAGGGAAAACAAACAAAATAAACTCTGGGTCAGTCATGGGACTGGTGTGAGTAAATTCCAACCATACTGTTTAACTTTGGAAATCCTTCTCAAACAAGAAGATAATAGTAAGACCAGCCCACACATAAACATGGACGGTTTTTACCTTACTATAATCCAAAATGCTTTGATATCAAACCCGAATGATATTATAATAATGTCTACTCAATTAAATAATCAAGTAGCAGAACGCTTGCATCTCACGTTCCACATATATATATAGTATAAAATCATAAACCGCAGGGCACTTATTGGAGATTGAATTTCAACAAACAAGGTATGGGAGCACCTTCTGAATAGTGTACTCTAGAGGGGATACACTCAGGGTTCAACAAGAACGTCTTGCAACCCGGCCACACATGACCGCTCACTCATTTAGCTTGAGTGTCGCGAATATATTGCCACCACGGTTGCAGGCCATCCAACCGTCATCCGAAGATACAGAATCGAAAAGAAGTATAAATATGAATTTTCTCTAGATCGGTGACAATACACCCTGCTTGGGGATGACCCAACTAGCCATGCTGCCTAGCCCAACTTTTGTTACTTCAGGTTGTGAGGCTAGAGGCTACGTCTATCTTCAGAACATCTGATCACCATTCACTTTGAATGTCACATCGTCAAATCCGTAGTCACATATTGATTACACAAATGCACACTGGGTGTAGAATAAAGAGAAGTTACATTCTCCCCACCAACTTGGTATATTCGTAAAATCAACGGCATGACCGTTGGAAATACTCTGTCAGACACTCGTCCATACAAGTTGTCCTGGGACTGGACAAACAGATAACATCTTTTCTGGAACTGGACGACCCTTGTGTTTAACTCCGTCTTCCATTTGACTTAAATATAATTCGCAGCGCTTATGACTATACGGAGTGGTTTTCGGATAATAAATCCAACCGGTCTCTCCGTATTGACACGATGGTCAAAACACTTCGATAGTCGGTTATTTAACTATCGAAGTAAAAACAAACATCCATTCACAAACACTGGCCCTTTTGTTTAATACTAAGTTTCTAGTTTCCCATATTTCTATAAACTCTTCCTTACTTCCCTTCATTTCTACTCTATTAGTTCCTTGTTATAAATCGGTAAGTGAATAAATTTCTAAGTATCAACCCCGAAGGCCGAAACCAACATCAGATTGACGCATCGAAAGTTACTCAACTCAACCAACGTACAACGGGTTCTAATTTCTTTAAAACTATATCACCTTCCTTATCATGCTCAGTATATCTTTTTAAAACATCATAACTTATCGACTTACTTTAAAACCGTTATATTTTAACTAATGCTGTTATCCTTTCCTTTATAACTAATGCAATACACTGCTATATTCTCTTTTATAACTACTGCAATACGCTGTGGTATTCTCTATTATAGCTACTGCAATACGCTGCTATATTCTCTTTTATAACTACTGCAATACGCTGTTGTATTCTCTTTTATAACTACTGCAACACGTTGCCATATTCACATTTCATTTGATAAACTCTGTTTCTAAGTCAGGTTCTTATTAAATCAATATCAAGTTTATAACTAAATACTGATTACATATCCTATTATAATTTGTTGGTTTAAAACTAAATATTAACTAGCCTATCAGACTATAATTCCTAATAATGTTATTTAGGTTCATGTCGTATATATAAATACTATACAACAAACAGTACATACAAATATTGAGGAATCCGGTCGGATTCTTCCAACCGGTTTCCGCATCCACAGATGTCAGTCAACACAATTTACACTAACTCTATACTAGGGGATATTCAAATCGGTGGAATCAATGTCCAACTGATGATGTATACATATATATAACGGTATATAATATTCAACCAAATTAATTGTAATCAACCTAATCAACCATCACACAGCATTCAAACAACATTAAAATATAATTGCAATATTTTAAAATAGATCAGAGTGAGTGATTTTACTCACCGTTGTGTGTTAACCGTTAAATAACGATTTGCGTCGACACACCGGATCAGGCGATATAATTTCCCTTTATAACTCTGTTCCATGACGTATTACTTGTTGATGCGATCCCAACGCATCTTGGTTTGTATGATTTGGCCCGTCCATACTTGAGAAACTCAGATCCGATCCGTTCTTTGTACCGTGTATAACTTCTCTCCCGATGGTTTCAAAACTACTCTTCTTTCCTGGTAACGCGCTACCATGTCCGATAGTTTCGTAAGCTCCATTCGAACGCCATTCCATGTCTGTCGACACCTTTTGAACTTGCTGTCACCCATAAACCTGTATTGACAGCAACCGCACACCCCTGTACACCATCCCCTCCCAGTCCAGATCTCACATACTACTTCACTCCTACTTCATGAACCCCACACCCCATGCAACACGTAAATGCCCCCTCACATGCAAACACTCACGCATCCATCTCCTTCCATGCACACGCGCCCAGCCCTCATGCACTAATTCATTCATCCATATTCAAATCCCACACGTTCAACTCTCCTCTTCAGATCTCGCCCTTTCTTATCGTGTTGAACTTCTTCCCATTCTCTTCAAAATGTGCCCAACGTGTTACAGTACTGGCCAAATATTCTTTCCAGTACACCCATCTCGTTCCACCAAAGTACAACATCTTCTCCCATGCAAAACACTTCACCAGAAGTCTAGTTTGCCATCAACCATACTAAAACCCAACACCCTTAGCACTCGTTCATCACCATTTTCCTTTGTTTACTCCCTTCGCACCCCTCTCATCCCGATGGACAACAGCTCCTGTGTCCAAGTATCAACGCCCCCCTCCAAACCTGTCTACTTCTCGGATAATACCTCATGCTCTGCCATTTTCCCATATCAACATCGTGCCCTGTCACCTCCTTTCCAGAGCTCGTTTTCAAACAACATCACACTAATTCTTTTTGTATTTATTTTGATTTCCAAAAGCCACTTAAAAGCTTCTGTGTTCTATTTTGTGAAGAAGACGCAAGTGAAGACCCATATATATAGCTAGAGTTTTTCCTTAATGGTTAAGGAATAGGACTGTAGGCTTAGAGTAGGTCATGGTCTTCATTAATTTGGGAGGTATGGGAGAGTTTACTGTTATAGAGTATGGGCTTAGCATGTTGATTTGAGAGCCTAGGTTTCCTACCACGTGAGGCTTGTACATGCTGCGCGTTTTCTTAAGTGTAGGGGTATGTTTGTAGCTTATAGGGCATGGTTCTTTCACTTCATAGCTGCGGCATCCTTTTTCTTAGTTGCAAAGAAATCATTTAATATACTTGTATATTTATTAAGAGCACCTCATTGCATAAAAGTTCATCCCCATATACTGACCACTACGGACAGAAGTAAGAGTACAATCGTGCTCAATGAGGTGTCACGATCCCAAAAATATAATAATACTTGTAGATTGACTCATATTTTGAAATCCCGAAATACCGATACAGGGTGCACAATACTCCAAATAAAAAGTTGCATATTTAATTAATTAAAAATTACAGTAAAATTCTAAAAATTAAATTATCGCTGCGCCTCAAAAGAACCTTGTCCCGATTTGCACCTGATATCAAGTTATATTACAAATTCAATATTTAAACTGATTTAAATATTCAAATACCAACCGACAAAAATGCGAGACGTTACAGACCTTCCCCCTTAAAATAATTTCGTCCTCGAAATTGCTAAGATAGGGAAAATGCTACAATCTCTGTTATAACATGGTTAAAAATCTTTTTGGTTTACTTTATAATTCCAGTTTCCACTGAACTGATTATTTCCAATTTAAAATATTAATTCCTTCTTATTACCGAATATTTTCAAAATTCTGAAAATTTCCTAACAGCTTAATTTCCATAGAATCTGGCCAGCATCTCCTCTGCACGGCTCACTCGGTATTACAACAACTTGCCACTCCGGGCTTTCTCTAATCCAAAAGAAAATCAAACAGCCAAACGGCTTGCCCAAACTGACTCATAAAAAAAATCTCATACTCGTATATAAACGTGTACCTTCTCTGTTGGGCATTCAACTCTATCTCTGCCATCTGCTATCAAGCCAGCATATCCAAGCATCCTTGGTTGATCTCCCATCAATCCGTTCTCAAACCAGTCTTTCGCTTTTACTAAGCCAAATTTCTATTTCAACTTTGATTTCACTCTCAGTTCTTAACCTTGTTAAGTTTTATTACGACATTCCATTTACTGATTTATTTCTCAAATCAGTTATCTCCGTCTCTAATTCAAAATTCGATTCTTATTCTCCAAGAATCAATTCATTTTAAATAACTCGAATCTCCAATATTTTTCTTTTATAATTTTCATTCTGGATCTTTCCAAATTCAGTCCAGTTTTGTTATCTTTGTTTAAATTCCACTTTTACCATTTTAACTCCATAAGTTAAATTTTTATTTCAAAATTTAAATTCCTGGGATTTATTTCAAATCAGTTTGAAATCATATATAATTCAAAACATTTGAATTTCTGACAACTTGTTTCCTCACAATAATTCAAAACAAAATTTTTGGTAGTAATCCGTCACTTAGAACCTTGAAAATGAACACTGATGATGCTGCAGTCATCGTCAGAATTATTTTCCAGCTATCAAAGTGAGTTCAATACTATATTACTTTTCAAAACTTATTTTCAAACACCTTTATTTTGAAATTACTTCAAAATCCATTTACTATATTTGAAAAACATTTCAAATTACCCAGGATCTTAAATTTCCATATTTTTAATCCAAATATTATTTCCAACTCTTTTCAATGTTTCCAGAGTTTTATTTCAATTCTAGTTTTAAATTCAGATGTAGTTCATCTGATTTTGTATATTATACTTATATAACATTTCGATTTGTTATTTATATAACCAACTCAATTATAGATCTTATTCGATCATAATAATGATAAACACATCCAATATATACTAGATAATTCCAATATATATGCTTTCTTTATATCAAAATATATTTTTGGGTAAAATTATCTTACCCTCTCTTTTAAAAACATACTGTGTCGAATTACCCTGTTCAAGAGTTTAGAAACACTTATCGACGCAATTTGCATGACTGTTTCGACCAGAATTCATAAACCACTCGACTGACTAGTCAATACAATATAAAACGGTTTTTATATTGATTTACAAATACGCGCTCATAAATATACACTTAAACTCAAT
Organism: Allium sativum; assembly: GCA_030737875.1. Taxonomy (NCBI): domain Eukaryota; kingdom Viridiplantae; phylum Streptophyta; class Magnoliopsida; order Asparagales; family Amaryllidaceae; genus Allium; species Allium sativum. The sequence continues at coordinate 620,934,509 of CM060909.1, read as the reverse complement.
CTAGAGTACTACTAACTCCATCTCTATTGAGTTACGCCACAGAGCCAAGGTAATAGCTTAACATTCAGCTCTGATACCATCTGTAATGGCGGGAATTTTCGACCCAGAAAATCAACATAAAAACACACTGTTGACTATTCAAGCATCGAAAACACCAGGACATTAATAGAAGAATTTAGAGGGTGAGAAAGAAAAGATAGAACTAATAGAATAGAAGAAGAAGAAGATCACAACTGAACAGAATCAGAGTAACACGAAACTCGCAGCGGAACAAAATAAGATGTATTATATCACATAACTTTGAATACAAAACTGTATTGTATATACATACCATTATCAGAGTACAATACATCATATCACAGCGGAAATAACTCTACATAACTAATGGTGAAGCTTCCTGCTTTTGAGCTCCTCCAAGTGAATCTGCAAAGCCTGAAACACTTGACTGCCCGTACAAATTTGGGCACCCAAGAGTTTAGGGAAAACAAACAAAATAAACTCTGGGTCAGTCATGGGACTGGTGTGAGTAAATTCCAACCATACTGTTTAACTTTGGAAATCCTTCTCAAACAAGAAGATAATAGTAAGACCAGCCCACACATAAACATGGACGGTTTTTACCTTACTATAATCCAAAATGCTTTGATATCAAACCCGAATGATATTATAATAATGTCTACTCAATTAAATAATCAAGTAGCAGAACGCTTGCATCTCACGTTCCACATATATATATAGTATAAAATCATAAACCGCAGGGCACTTATTGGAGATTGAATTTCAACAAACAAGGTATGGGAGCACCTTCTGAATAGTGTACTCTAGAGGGGATACACTCAGGGTTCAACAAGAACGTCTTGCAACCCGGCCACACATGACCGCTCACTCATTTAGCTTGAGTGTCGCGAATATATTGCCACCACGGTTGCAGGCCATCCAACCGTCATCCGAAGATACAGAATCGAAAAGAAGTATAAATATGAATTTTCTCTAGATCGGTGACAATACACCCTGCTTGGGGATGACCCAACTAGCCATGCTGCCTAGCCCAACTTTTGTTACTTCAGGTTGTGAGGCTAGAGGCTACGTCTATCTTCAGAACATCTGATCACCATTCACTTTGAATGTCACATCGTCAAATCCGTAATCACATATTGATTACACAAATGCACACTGGGTGTAGAATAAAGAGAAGTTACATTCTCCCCACCAACTTGGTATATTCGTAAAATCAACGGCATGACCGTTGGAAATACTCTGTCAGACACTCGTCCATACAAGTTGTCCTGGGACTGGACAAACAGATAACATCTTTTCTGGAACTGGACGACCCTTGTGTTTAACTCCGTCTTCCATTTGACTTAAATATAATTCGCAGCGCTTATGACTATACGGAGTGGTTTTCGGATAATAAATCCAACCGGTCTCTCCGTATTGACACGATGGTCAAAACACTTCGATAGTCGGTTATTTAACTATCGAAGTAAAAACAAACATCCATTCACAAACACTGGCCCTTTTGTTTAATACTAAGTTTCTAGTTTCCCATATTTCTATAAACTCTTCCTTACTTCCCTTCATTTCTACTCTATTAGTTCCTTGTTATAAATCGGTAAGTGAATAAATTTCTAAGTATCAACCCCGAAGGCCGAAACCAACATCAGATTGACGCATCGAAAGTTACTCAACTCAACCAACGTACAACGGGTTCTAATTTCTTTAAAACTATATCACCTTCCTTATCATGCTCAGTATATCTTTTTAAAACATCATAACTTATCGACTTACTTTAAAACCGTTATATTTTAACTAATGCTGCTATCCTTTCCTTTATAACTAATGCAATACACTGCTATATTCTCTTTTATAACTACTGCAATACGCTGTTGTATTCTCTATTATAGCTACTGCAATACGCTGCTATATTCTCTTTTATAACTACTGCAATACGCTGTTGTATTCTCTTTTATAACTACTGCAACACGTTGCCATATTCACATTTCATTTGATAAACTCTGTTTCTAAGTCAGGTTCTTATTAAATCA